>OU452166.1:20950791-23350791 GCA_911728515.1 Peribatodes rhomboidaria
CATGTTTGGGCTTTACCATTTATATTTAAAATATTCTTAGGCATGTACAGTCTCAGCATAGGCTTGCACAATTTGCACATGCTACGCCTGATTTATACTTGACTTCGGATAAGGAAGCTGTGTTGAAATGTAGACACTTATACCCTTAGTAATTGACGTATAGCCGGAATAGTTACGAACTGCTAACACCTACAATGTTTTGTCTTTTTCGATCGAGTTGAATATTTGAAAGAAAGACAAAGATAAAACATTGTATGTGCATAACTATTCTGAGGCTATGCAACGTTAATTAGTAAGGGTAACAACGACAGGATACAACGTTTTTGTTAAATACAACGGAAGAAGATTATTTGTTTGGGGTAAGAGGTTCTCTGTTTTATGGCCATACTTGCACTAAATTTAAGAATTGCCTAAGTTCTAGTTTAGTCTACTCCTAGCTAGCTCGTACAAACTTAACAGGAGAGACCAACCCCTGTAATTTACCAGTTTTAGCAATAAATACATTTTGAAGAAAAAAAACCCTATAAAAAGAATCTTAACTTTAAGTGCCCGATAACCGAATAGTTAAAAACTAGTAAAACAAAGACTTTTATTCTATAGACAATTCTTATATTTAGTTCAAGTGGCCATCAGTGTACTTATGTGTTACAATTTCTCTATTAAAGAGTTGGTTTTATTTAATGTTGTATTCTTTATACGGCTTTCGCCTTTTTCTTTGTTTATAAGTTCTACACAAATTCCATACAACTAGCAAGAGGAAGTTTCAAGTTTAAAAACCCTTTCTAAAAGGGTACTTGAGATAATTCATAAACAAGAAATGAAATTGAAGTAATTATCAAAAAAATAAGAACAAATAAAATAAAAATTTTGGTACCCCAGACATCAATTGTCATTATGTATAGCTAAGAACACTCCGGGCTACACCTTTCAACAAAAAAAAACGAAATCAAAATCAGTCCATCCGTTCGGGAGCTATGATGCTACAGACTGACACACACACCCACACAGACACGTCAAACTTATAAGACCCCGTCGTTTCTACGTCAGCGGCCAAAAAATACCCAAAAAACACATGATCTTAATTAATTCATAAACAATAATCGAATGACCAGGTTATAAACTTATCAATTTAACGACGAGGAAGTCAAGAGAAAACTTAATTTAAATTATTATAGACACATATTAATTAATTTAAAATTAATTAACTTGGGCCACATTTATGAGAAAATTACATTTTGGCGTTTTTTAAAAATGTCAGGCGCGAAAACGAAACCACGGACCGTATTGACCAGATATATCAAGCTTTATTTTAAAATAGCTGCGCCCCGCGGTTAAAAAGTATTCTATGTGCTATTCTAGACTACAATCTATCTCTTTGCTAAATTTCATCCAGATCTGTTCAGCCGTTCTGGCGTGAAAGAGTAACAAACATACAGCCATCCATTCTAACAAATTTTCGCGTTTATAATATTAGTAGGACTTAAAATATTCGCGGATCGAACTTGGACAAAAATAAAAGGTGGTGGTCATCTCAACCTGGTGCAAAACCAGGATGAGTAGATGAGTATGGATGAGACGGACCCAAGAAGAGTGTTCAAGAGAGCCCTATGCTTAGCCGTGAACAATTACGGGTTCAGCATGACTGATTATATCTAACAAATTCTCAGTTACCAATTTCTGTAACCGAACACATTACTAACAGACCCGCCGAGTGTTTACTAGTAAATATTAATTGCTACCATTACGAAACAAAACAAGTGGACCTCCATAAAGAGCGAGCAGTGAACGCCTAGTAGATATGTTTTACATTATTTCGAAATGTCGTCGTACGCTGCACTGCTTCCATTAATTCCAAATCGTTGGCGTCTTGCGCACTTCTTATCTCAGACCGGTAGATTAACTGGTGCTACCTTTCATAGATATATTCTTGCCTATCTAGTATTATAATTATATACACTGCTGGCGGAAGGTTTGCGACTGGGAAGGAAAAGTTGGGATCGGGCCAAATGGCGTGAATCAGCAGTCGACAGGGCGCAGTGGACGAAAAACCGTTCTAGATGTGCTTTTTAATAAATTCAATGTCCTTACTTCAAAAAGAATTTCAACATATTCAACATTGTACTGCGCAAATAATTCTTCCTATTTTCTAAGACTTTAAGGAGTAAGGATTTGATATTTCAAGTTTTCTGCGTTTTGCAGTGGAATACTTAATGCTCGCTCATACCACTATTTTATTCCCACACACACGTTTACATAAGGCGCTTCATTTAGAGTTGAAAATTGTAAATAATATTTGATGGTAAAATGAGATCGACGCGTAGAATTTTTTTTTTGTCATTTTCACTGGTTTTAATTGTACCTAATAAGAACACAAATAAGAATTACTTACTAGGTTAAACTTTATAGAACTAATCTGGCTATTTAATAATAGAAGAAAAAAAATGTATTGTATTTGCTGAAAATTTAAAGAACTACGCTTTTTAAAACGATAGTTTTTGTGTTTTTTTTTCCACAATGAGAATAATTTTAAAAATTCTACTTCGGTTAAATTGATTTTGGTTGCTTTTTATACCCGCTGTATTTTTTTGCACCTTAGCATAAAACTAGGCGCAAAAAAAAACTTGTTTTCGTTGATTTCGTGTAATACCGGGCCTTAATTTCTTATGTATGAGCACAGGCTGAAAGAAGCGGGCAAGATTGAAACTGACCCCGACTGCCGACTTTCTATTGGCCTATGGTCTGGTCGGGTTGCTCTGCTAGTGTTACTTTGAAAACTATTTATTGGAAGATAACGATGTAATTTGCGCCAAGCGGGAAAGTGCTCTGTATGAGGTGCGGGCGGGAAAGAGAATGACGGCCCCCTCGGCTGTCATTATCCGGCTCGCCTCGCCGGTTACTATTCTCTATGTACATATATGAATATGCGCTCACTACATCAACTCCGGATCGCCTCGGCGTAAGATGTCAATGCGCGGACAGACTACGTGGAAATTCGTGGGCTACGCAACGTCCACTCTTAGACCACCCGTTGATAACGAGTCGACGCGGTCCCGAGTCCCGAGAGGAACCATCGAAGGATTTTTCTATGAAGCGGTCCGTAACTATTGTGTTGTAAAAAGCTTAAGCCTTAAGTCTTAATTTCGAAACTCTAATTTTATAGCAAGAAAAAAAAATACTAACTAGTCTCGCGAGCCACGTCTCTATGAGTCCCTCGAGTCTTTCGAGTCGTGTCTTGAGTTCTTTTGAGTCCTTTCGAGTCATTTGAATTCATCGTGTTCTTTAATTCCCCTGAGTCGTATAAATAGTTAGTCCTATGACTTCTTTTAGCTGAACTGAGTCATGAATAGGCTTCATACTCATTGATTATGATTGATATGCATTTATGCATTCTTAAACGATGATCAGTCATTAATTTTACTTTACTTAATTCAAACCAGTTTTAAATCGAGAGTCAAGACTGAGCTTCGTTAGATTGCCGGCCCTAACAATCTCAATCGCTTAGTGAATAACTGCGATTTGCGATTGTCAAGTTGCCGAACCGTGCCACGCCGGCCGTAGCTGCGGTACCCAAGAAATCTATTGTCTAGTTTTCAAATAAAACAACGTCCGAAACCCGAGCCGTGAATCCAAACGCGCCACTCGCTAATCGATTGATAAGAGTCGCTCCGCACACAGAGACACGCAGCCCCCTTCAACGAAGTTCAGTCCGACTCACCCCAACCAGCGAAGTGTACGTGTGTTTTGTTATTTTACTGCCGATTTTTACTTTTGCGTTGTTATTATTTGTGCAAGGTACATACTCGTTTTACTATTTTGTTATTATTATTTATTATAAGCCTTGTATGAATTGATGTTTGGCCAAAACATCAATTCAATTCATATACCTTTATGAAGGAATTTTGAATCGCTGATAGTATTTATTATTGTCAGTAGGCATACGTTTGCCAATCTCTTGGCCTTTTGTTTGGTTTTACACAGGAATACAGGAAGCAATGCCGCAACCACACACCTAAGATTTTTGTTTTGCTTCTGTGGCCGCAAAGGGGAGAAGGCCTATACCTAGCACCGACCCTAGTGGGTCGATACTGACTGAAAATCATTGAAAGAAACGTGGTCCGACCGCTTCGTCCGCTTGATCGGACGACAAAGTTTTTTTTCTCTATTAGTCCTATCAGGGGCATTACAGATACGTTGCTGACACTTAGGCACTCCATTGACGCCCTTTTGTGACAAAGCTACAATAACGCATATGTTTGTCTCTTTCTCGCGGAATAAAAATGCTGGAAAGACTGTTTGTTTCCGTGCTAGCCCTGCAGGGTGGGAGTTCATTCCACAGATAGCAGGTGTGCTGGTTTCCCCCATTTAGGCCAACCGAATTTTATTTATTTTTAAATTCTTCCATTAACTTCCCATGTTATTCTTTCTAGATGGTGTCAAATTATAAAAGGAAGAGTAACAGAGGATCGTGGACTGAAGAAACGATGCGGAAGGCGATGGATGAAGCCAAAACCACATCATTATGCGCAGCGTCAAAAAAATTTAGGATTCCGTTAGGGACTTTACATCGCCACTTCAAAAAAGGTGACGCATCTAAAAACCTAGGCAGGTTCAAGCCTGTTTTTACAAAAGAACTGGAGCAGCAAATTTGTGACCTCGCTACTAAACGAAATACGTTTTTTTGTGGGGTCACAAAGGATGGTCTTCAGGAGTTAGCGTATGAGGTGGCGTCACACAATGACGTACCCCATCCGTTTACAAACAAGAAGGCCGGCAGGGCATGGCTTTCGGGCTTCATGAAGAGGCATCCGCAATTAAAATATCGAAGACCGGAACCCACAGCTCGGGCCCGTGGCTATCACGAAACACCCGCCACCGTCGCTGATAACGATGAAGACGCTACAACTACAACTGATGAAGAACTCTCAAACATCGAGACTGCAATCACCGAGAATCTTACTAATATTAATAATGATGTGAAAGTAAATGAAAACGCTGACAATTCTATGACTGAGACTCTTTATACCGCTTTAGAGGAAGATGAACACGAAGAAAATACAAATGCTGATATGAAACAAGAAGAACAGAATGGAAAAAAAAACAATAGATCTAGTTTTCGATGTATCTGTATGTAGCGAGCTTGCTAAAGAGCCAGTAGGAACAACAGTAGGAGCAACTAGGAACGAATAAAATAAAAATTAGTGCTGGAACTGAATCGAATATATAAAAGATGTATAGTTAAAGTAACTTGCGATATTATTTTATGTACCTACTACTTGATGCGCCCCACCACCACCAGCGGTTAAAGAGTATCGTACCTATGTGCTATTTCAGATTATAATCTATCTTTGTGCCAAATTTCTTCTACATCTATTGAGGCATTCTGGCGTGATTGAGTAAAAAACATCCCTCCATACATCCATGCAATCTAATAAATATGTAAATGTGGAAGTAAGTTTGTTCGTATATGATCGTTTCTTCGTTTGATTTGTTTGTTGCGCTTTCACGCATCAACCTCGTGTTATAGCCAGTCACTCCGGAGTTTAGGTACTTTTGGCCGCGCACCTACCGGGTAGCAGCATGGCAACAGAGCTAGCACGAGCCGGAGACATGTTTTGCCAATGCAAAAATCGGTAAAGGTAGAAAGTTTTGTACTTACCTACTACATTTACTCATTTAGTAACTAGCTGCGCCCCGCGGTTTCACCCGCGGTTAAAAAGTATCCTATGTGCTATTCTAGACTATAATATATCTCTGTGCCAAATTTCATCCAGATCTGTTCAGCCGTTCTGGCATGAAAGAGTAACAAATATCCATCCATCCATCCATTCTTACAAACTTTCGCGTTTATAATATTACTAGGAGTAGCAGGAAGTAGGATAGTAGATTATGCACCGAGGGGGTTAGGCAGCGTCTTACGTCACGGGCAGCTTATTGAACCCTGAGCGTAACGACGGACTCTCAGAGTCATAATACTACGACCGAGCGAAGCGAGGGTTTCAAGCCGCCCGAGACGAAGACACTGCTTTATCCCAGAGGTGAATACTCTACTTTTCACACCTTCTGCGAGGCAATAAAAAGGAACTGAGAAAGTAGTTTTTAGAGTTTTGACTGCAAACTAAAAAGGAGGCGTCGTGACTATGTAAAAGTGCAATAATGTTGGTTTAAAAACTTTTATAGGTTCGTTTTCGTATTTCCTACAAAACTCCATTGGATAGGAGAGTGATTTATCGTCGCGATCTCTTGGTTATGATTACAACTAAGAAATACGTAATTTACTAGACACTGACAAATGCACACGATGCACGACGAGCGGCTCCAAAAATGAGGAAAAACAACGAGCGTTTTTTGTTTTAAGCATCACAGAACTGACAGAACATAATATCATTGTACATGTAATGGAACCCGATGTCTGCGGCGACAGGCTCGCCGCCTCTCACATTTGGTACTGAATATCGTCCGGCGAAGTGTGGGTGTTGTATTACACCTCTGCCAGCCTACTCGGGGGAAAGGCGTGATGATATGTAACAAAGTAAATGTGAGATAGGTACGAGTAATCCTACCTCACATAATAATAGTACCTACTCGGTTGTGTATTGGTTATCTACTTAGATATTCCTTCAAACTACGTGATTAATTTGAGTTGGCGTGTTGTGATTGTAAATGTTTCTGTAGGTATTCAAAACGTTAATTTACGAAATCCATTTGAGAGAGATTAATAACATCAGTATTAAAAACTTCACACACCTAGTAAGCCTGAGATACAATAATTATTCATACGGTGACAACCTCAGACTTCACACATACAATTGCGCGTGTACAAAAACGACATGTGTGTAGTGTCTGTGTCATAGGTAGTTATAACGCGACTTTTGTAGTGTTTGGGGGATAATCATGCAGGATCAAAAAAAAAACTATGTAGGTTTCCGGCAGCAAACACGTAATTGCCGGCCCTTGAACCCGTCGGCATCCGCCCTCGCCGTGCCGTGCTGTTTTGTGGCGTTCCGTGCCGGGCCGGGCCGTGCCGGCAAGTGGAGAAACGCCAATTGTCAGCGGACACGATTTTTGGACATCCTTACCTATATTTTAAGTACCTAAATAATCTGTAACATTTCGGGGTTGATTTCATTTTGGGACTAATTCTAGCAAATCACATCACACTCATACTAATAAAGGCGAAAGTTTGTGAGTGTGCAAGTGAGTTTGTTTGTTATTTCTTCACGCAGAAAGGATGGACGGATTTTGATGAAAATTGGTATGGAAGTAGCGTATACCCATCTTTTTTTTGTTAAGGGGTGGTAAACGCCCCCGCACTTCCCTCCCGCCGCAGGGATGACAGAAGGGGGTATGTTTTCAGACATAATTGATCAAATGGCTAGGTGATTGTTTTTTTTTTGTGTAGAATAGGTCGGCGTTTGACCACCAACTCGCCTGATGATAAGTGATGTTGTGGTCTAAGATGGAGCACGACGACCTAGGTATTTTGTATGGAGACTTGATCATTTTTCTTCCGAATTTTGCAAACTGTTGTTCTAAAAGTTGTTCACTTTGACTGATAGAAAAGTAATTTTCACAGGCTCGACAATTCAGACTTAGTTTTTAGAGGCGCTTTAATTCCAGGTTTATCGATGAACTATACTTGTCCTTATGGCGAAATCTTCTATCTCTGAACGAGAATCAGAGCTGGCAGCACCGTAACACTCGAGATTAATATTAAACTGTGAATTGAACGATGTGGCAACGAATTACTTGCCTTACTGAATGCCATTTCGATGTCTTGCTAAATTTAGGAAATCTATTTATTTTGCTACAGCGCGCAATGTTAGGACATTCTGCTTTAATTTAGACGAAAGGTGAATTGAATCGCCATTTGTAAGTAGGCAGTTCATATTTTGCAGTGCTTATTCATATTTATATATAGGTGTAGACTTTGCAGCAGACGTCTGTCTGTCTTACAACTCGCATCCCTCAACCGATTCTCGTAAAATTATACTTATATAGAATTTGTATCTTTGCAATTTAAACAATTTTCCAAAAACTGACTCCGCAAAAGAAGTCAGTATAGTAATTATCGAATCTGCTCACAAAGTTTCAATAGAATCGGTTAAGAAATGAGACATGTAGACGAAGACAGAGGATTATTCCGGACAGCGGGCATACGAAAGCATATGTTTTGTCGAAGCTGAAGCATAGACGCTTCGCTCGCTAACGCTCGGTCGACTAAAAGCAAAGCAAGTGCGTTAGCTATGATAGGCTGAGGTTTGATGTGATCACTTCACATCAAACCTATAAATACCTATATATATACATCTCTATTACCAATAACTAAAGTTATTGTTCTGAGATATTACAACTATCATACTCAACACTCATCTAGTTTATAAAAATGTATACTATAACTATATTTATTTAACTTATGTATCTATATTTAAACATAGTTTGTGTTATATTTATTTATCATTTTTGAAGGCGATAAAAAGAATTTTGCGCGCAAAGAAGCAGTGCGCGCAAAGAACACCAATAGGGTCACTTCTCTCACACAGCGAAGTTCCTATTGGTGGATTTTTTCACCCATTTTACTCCCCATTTTCTCGCACATGCTTCGGTGGAGCAAAACCTAAGGCTGCGTGCCTTAGCGTTTTGTTATGGGACGCGGGCGTCTCACGGCGCGTGCCTAGAACTAATTAGAGCGCGCGTGAACACGCTTCTACCTAAACGCTCTCATACATTAGCATAATCATGATATAATAAAATAATCCGCCAGGTATAGCACTCCGGTCACGTGGGCAACACGCAGTGACGTCAATCGATGCTTAAACAAGACCGAATTATGTAATTTACAAATAGTACGAAAGAGACGAATTACTATGACGAGTGACGTCATTACGTGTTTGCTCCCGGAGTGCTAGACCTTGTTTTTGGATCATGAGCATAATTATGTTTGATTTGCCCGCGCGACGAACCGTCTCCCTGAGGCCTCAGGAGGCAACTATTATCGACTGCGCCTGCGCTTAGTTTCGTCACCGGCAGGTCCCTCCGTCTCGTTATGCAAACTCCAAAGCCTCAAGTGAACCAATTTCATAA
The DNA here is from genome assembly GCA_911728515.1 of Peribatodes rhomboidaria. NCBI lineage: Eukaryota > Metazoa > Arthropoda > Insecta > Lepidoptera > Geometridae > Peribatodes > Peribatodes rhomboidaria. Next base: position 20,959,873 of record OU452166.1, read on the forward strand.
TATTTAGTAAATACTGGTCCTATCCGTCCCCGTCGTTGCCTATTGCTTTGTTCTGTCGGCTGTTGCGAGAGTTGTCTGGCCACTGGCCGGTCGAAGCTTTCGAGGAACTCTATTTATCTACTAAGATATATGTACTTGTTAAACACAATACGATACTTAGTTCGGTGCAGTGGCGATGAGGTTTCATCACGTTGCGCGTTGGCAGTAAGTATTCATAAATTCATCACTAACGAAATTATGTTTACATTAGAACTGTGGCCCTATTCGGAGATTTGAGATTTTCATCTCATCTTTTTTTGTCCTTGTTGCTCTCGTTTAAAACATCATAGGTGTGAGAGTGACCAAGATAAAATCTCATCTCAACTCACGCGCAGTAATAGCCCCCCAGGGGCCATATTCGGAGATTTAAGATTTTCATCTCAACTTTTTTCATCCTTGTTGCTCTCGTTTGAAACGTCATAGGTGTGAGAGAGATCAAGATAAAATCTCATCTCATCTCACGTGTAGGAATAGCCCTCCTGGGCCTACCATACCATTATTGCCATGATGGTTTTTGACGCTGCGCAAACGAAAATCGTATCACTGCGAAATAAGGTTCATGATCGCGCAGCGTCGAAAACAAAACGCAACCATCGTGGCAATAAAATGTCATAGTAGACCCCCTGAACTATACAGGGTTATAGGTAACTCACCAAAAACCTCTTAACGATTCATTATACTCATCAAAATGAACAACTTCTAATATGAGGCGAAATCGCGAAAAATAAATCAGCTGCTCCATACATTTTGTCTCAGGCCAATGAACTTTTTGTATGGAACAGCTGTTTTTTTTTCGCGATTTCAGGATTGGCGTCATAGTAAAAATTGTTCATATTTATGAGTACAATGAACCCTTAAAAGGTTTTTGGTGAGTAACATATAACCCTGTATAGAACATCTCGATGGTTCGTTTCGCCATGATTGCTTGGGGGTGCACTAACATCTACACTCTGTACTATCTTAATATATATAAATCTCGTGTCACAATGTTTGTCCTCAATGAACTCCTAAACCACTTAACCGATTATAATAAAATTCGCACACCATGTGCAGTTCGATCCAACTTGAGAGATAGGATACTTTTTAACCGCGTGTGAAACCGCGGAGCGCAGCTAGTTAACTAATAAAATATAATTGTTTGTTAATTAATTGACTGTGAACTTTTTCAAACGGCGGGCTAATAAACAAATTTCATCTTTTCTAAGTGTTTTTTTCCCTACAGGAGGGTGCAAGTGCATCCCCCGCACCCTTGGCAGTCTATGACGTTAGAATAAGACCTTGGGACCATTGTCCTAAATCTACGAAAATGTGAGTTCAAGAAGTCGGTTGTAGTAAATTTCGTTGCTGATACACTAAGCTTAATCTTATCTTTAATTGACAAAAACATTTACTGGGCAAATATGTTTTTTCCTTTCTTAGGTACGTCGTCGCGGACCGAAATCACAAAATCTCTAGGGCTGATCGGCTATCATTCGTGTGGTAACTGGCTCAGGGCTTGCTTTTGTGTGGTTAAGCTCTGGACAAACCTGCGCGACTGTGGTGCAACAGCCTCCTCAGCGGTTGTGATTACAACTCCGAATACCTATGCGAGACTTCTAAAGATAGATCTATCATTAATTGAAACCGTGTCTTTACACTGTGGAATTTACCACATTACATTACACTTGGAGCAAAGTTGTAAATAAAAGACGTGATCGTTTCAGGTCTTAGTATTTTCGAGCAGAAGCTAAGTTTCATAGCTAGGAAGAATCATGGCGCTTTCGTTTTCATCAATATCAGTTAATGATTATCCACTGCTGGACATAGGCCTCTCCAAATCTACTCAACGAAGGTCTCCAACTCTCTGTATCCAGTTTTTAGTTTATCCAATTTAGTTACGCCGATTCGCAGTCGCATTAATTACGAAGGTTTGGCTAAAGCGTTAAATGGTTCTTCTTTGTAGTGAGTTGCGCGGGCGCATCGGCCGTTAGCGGCTCATTGCGGGCCCATTGTGCACGCGATGTAGGAGGACTTTGTCCTCTTCATAGTCTAATCGACATTTAAATAGAGTAATAGATTTGCCCACATCCTAAATAACTAGGTTGAGTTAGCGACCGAAAGGAAACTTTGAAAATTGAAAGCGTGGAGTCTAAAGGCTCAATTCCGTCACTGACGCCGGCAACAGTGTCGCATATCATCACGCCTTTCTCCAGAAGGGGCTGGCAGAGGTAAATTACAACACCCACACTTCACCGGACGATATTATAACGATGGTCCTAAATGTGGCAGAGGGCGAGCCTGTCGCCATACAGCGGGATCCTTGTATGTTATTATTTATTAATTAACTTATATATGTACATATAATTACATTTTCAACGTAAACATACTCTTAAAAACCAATACGGTTGTCTAGGACAAACAGTTCTCACTCTTAATTGGCTTAAATATGCCATATATTATACCTAAATAAAAATATTTAAAGTAAAAATGGTATAGCGCACATCGCTGCACGCGCTCACCCAAAACAGCTGTTGTAGGTATCGGCTAGTGCCGCTTGTCATGTCTAACCAAGTTCGAGTGTAAGTACCTACTTGTGCAGCCGGCGCAGTGAGAGCGGTCGCGGTACAAATGACGATGCTCTCGTCTATTTATTGTTCTTTGTGAGGAAAAAAGCATTTAGTTTTGTTTGATGTTTTTTTCATTTAATTTATTTTTAGCTCCAGCGGTAAGTTGTTATTTAGATTAGGGACAATGAATTTAGAGGTTATTTTACCAAAAGAATGATTAAATCTGGATACAGAAAATTTTTGTTTTAGAATGGCTCTGGTTACTTGTCTAGTTTTAGGAACTTGAATCTCTGGCCGAAAATATTGTTCTAGAAGTAGGCAGAGATCTACTTTTTAATGAACGGGTATTATGCCACAATACCTAAAAAGTCCAGATTCATCGTCCGTGTACTTACGCTTAATTTTTAATAGATCTATGAATTTAAGTAGCCTGTACTGCAAATTATGTATTTGATCTAAATATATCTAATAGGTACGGCCATAGCTGTTCAACCCATATGATATAATATAATAATTTCAACCTAAGCTTTGTCCATAGTAAGTAAGACGTCAAAAGGAACTCTGATTTTAATGCAACAGAAATTGGCCATAACCACTCGTAGTTTTGTACACTTCCTATTTATATGCTTCGACCAATTGAACCTGTTATCTATCACCAGACTTAGGTACGTTAGTTCGTTGACTTGTTCAATATCTTTGCAACTGACGGTATAAGTTGAGTTGCTGTTATGCAGGCAGTCATGACTATGGGCTACTATTTTTAATCCTTTGTATTGATTGGGGTTATGGCTAGAATGCACATGAATGAGCTTCAGTCTGACAATCCCATGGAGTCTTTAATGTCATCCGCTACATGATAGCCAATACGTACAAATGTTCACACAACGAAAAATTGGTGCGTGCCGTTAGCTGGGATCGAACCGGTTCCCTCTGGCTCGAGAGGAGGCCTTCTCCAACTAGGATATCATCGCTTCCAAGAATAATCACACTAATATGTCGTATAATTATAGACGATACACCGTCATTGTACATATTATCAGCTGCGCCCCGCGGTTTGACTTGCGATTAAATTCCTGCGAGAATACTTCACTTTTCGGGATTAAAGTTAGCCTGTGTGTTAATTATGTTAATCCAGGGTGTCAGCTACCTCCATTCTCCACCTCCAGACATTTGAGCGTGAAAAAGTAACAATCGTACACACTTACACACTCATAAACTTTGGCCTTTATAATATTAGTGTGATATGTTAATGTACATTTTCTTTGAATATGCGCAGCGTTACTATCGCTGGCGATACTGAAGCCAATGACGAAATATTAGCGAAACACGACTCATTCTCGCCGCTAACATGAAAATGAAAATAATACATGAAAATAAAAGCTTGGAAAGAAGGTCAAGTTCAAAATTCAGCACGCACCTATCTTCAAGATAATCTCTGCAAAATCAGATATCTGTCATACACGAAAAGATGCCAAAAGCCCACGTTCTACTTTTGTCAGTGTTTCTTCACCATGATTTTACTATTTGTAAAAATCGTGCGGACCATTTATCTAGCCTTTAGTGTCCGTTGCGTCACGATTTTGACAGCTAAGACAACACACAAATATACTTGTAGACTTGGCAACGAGCGACGTTAATTTTCATCAGAAGTTTGATGGCATGTCTTGCATGACTATGTTTTTTCCCATTACTTTTTCGTTTAGTGAAGCGTTCTGTAAGCTCTTAAGTTCGACATTCAGGGCTAAGCACATGCATATTGTGTAAATGCATCTATCTATGATATGCCTACTAAAGTGTCTCTCCAGCAGGACTAGCATAAGCTGCGGACAAATTGTCTTGCCTCAGTTTTTATCTTCCGAGAAAAAAGACAAACATAATATCCGTATTCTAGTTTTGTCACATCTAAGCGGGGGAAAAAACGGTGGAAAGAAAATTTGTCTCCGGTCTGTGCTAGCCTTGCTATCAGGAGGCGTGGATAAATTGTCTTTTCCCAGTATTTATTGCGAGAAAAAGCGTATTCTAGCTTTGTCACATCTGAGTGCGGATAAAAACGGTTTAAAGACAATTTGTCTCCGGCCCGTGCAGGGCTAACGCGCTTGTATGAATTAGTGTATAAACACGTACTCAGTTAAATCGGCTGAGTTACCAAGAGCGTCTTCATAACGAGTTTGACAGACTTCTTTAATCTTATTTTTAATACGAAACCAAACTCCGAAAGCTAGTAGATAAAGAGATTACTATCAAGCGCATATGAACCTTGTGGAAAAACGCTGACATTAGTCGTGTCGAGCAAGTTGTAAGACGTGAGACATAATGCATGCAAGCTCGACCTTCGAACCCTAGTTCTGATTAGTCAATCTGTTTGACATTAAGTCAATATACTTCCAGTATATTACACCTTACTTTCTAGACATGTCCCTTCTCTCATTGCCCAGCAGGATAATTATAATAATAAAAAATAAAAATAATCCTATTAATATTATAAACGCGAAAGTTTGTATGTATGGATGGATGGATGGATGTTTGTTACTCTTTCACGCCGGAACGGCTGAATAGATCTGGATGAAATTTGGAACAGAGATAGATTATGGTCTAGAATAGCACAAAGGATACTTTTTAACCGCGGGTGAAACAGCAGGACGCATATAGTAAAAAAATAAAATAATAAAATAAAGATGTAGGAAGCGCCTAACTTGTGAAGGGTTTGTCAGCAATTCTAAATAAATAATATTAGGTCCTTACGTATGAAATTGGCGTTTTGTATGGGAGGAAAAAAAGTCGATTTTTTTTTTGTAAAATATTTTTAATTAATCAAAGTATGCACCGTTGTTATCTATGCACTTTTGCCATCTTATGGGTAGTTCATTGATCCCTTTACTATAAATAAACCATGGGGGCGAGAATCAATAAACTCTTTGAAGGCGGTTTGGACTGCTGCATCGGAGTGGAATTTTTTTCCTTGTAAGAAGTTGTCCAAATTCCGGAAGAAATGGTAATCTGTTGGAGCAAGGTCCGGGGAGTACGGTGGATGTCGCAGACATTCCAATTGTAGCTCATCTAACTTAGTGGTTGTTTGTTGTGCAGTGTGTGGTCTTGCGTTGTCGTGAAGCAGCAGTGGCCTAGAGCGATTGACCAATCTCGGTTGTTTAACAGCTAGTTCTTCCTTCATGGTTTGCAGTTGCTGACAATAGATATCTGCCGTAATCGTTTGGCCAGATTTAAGAAGTAGTAGTAGTACTGTAGTGAACGACACCGGCGCTAGTCCACCAAACACTTACAAGTAACTTTTTCTGAGTCAATTTTCGTTTAGGGCAGGATTTGGCTGGGTCTCCAGGGTTCAGCCATTGCGATGAGCGCTTTCGATTATCGTACAATATCCACTTTTCATCACAAGTTATGATTCGATTTAAAATCCCTTCATTATTGTGTCGGTTGAGCAAAGTAACACAGCAGGCGACCCGTGTTTGCAAGTTCGATTCACTCAATTCATGAGGTACCCATCGTTCGAGTTTTTTTACTTTCCCGATTTGCTTCAAGTGGATTAATACAGTTTTGTCACTTACCCCGAAGCCTGCTGCTATCTCTGAAGTGCTTTGTGATGGATCCGCTTCCACAATAGCCTTTAATTCTTCGTTTTTCACTTTGATCTCCGGCCGTCCACGGGGTTGGTTCTTAAGGTCGAAATTTCCAGAACGAAAACGTTGAAACCAAAAACGTACCGTGCTGTCTTTAGCGACACCAGCGCCGTACACATAATTAATTCTTCGAGCTGTTTCTGCAGCACTGGTGCCACGGTAGAACTCGTACTCGTAAATATACCGATATTTCATGTTTTCCATTGCGCGGTAATAAGCGACGCCAAAGAAAAAATAATGAGGATAATAACAAATGAATGATTGTATTCCAAAGAAAAAAAAACCAGCTAAATGAATTTATTAATTTGAATTTCGAATTCTTAACCAAAGAAGATATATTTCAGATCAAATTGATCAGTACGACAAAACGCTAATTTCATACGTAAGGACCTAATAAATAAATAAATAAGTATTTATTGCCTAAAATTAAAAAAAACAAATTACAAATGAATGCTGGGTAAAACACACAAATCAAGCCAACGAACGCCAACGCACGGGCAACGTCCCGTTTCGTTTCAATAAAATAAAACGAGACGCAGTACATCGCCGTCCCTCGCCGGCCTTGGTCTGAACGCAGCATAAGAAGAACAGCATATTTTTTTTAGTTAGGCAATTAGGATATTCTCAGCTATGTACTGAGTAAGCTGAAGCCTACGCAGAGCTGGTTTTCAGAATATCCCAATTCTAGAAAGACGCAACTGTCCGACAGACGCATTTGTACCAGTTGACCCTACCTACTTATATTTATGTGCACCAGTTACAGTCACATGAAATGTTGCCTTGGCCGCAGCTGGACTACTTTATAAAATTTTATGCGCTCATAATAATAGGTTCTTAGGTACTTTAGAGTGTAATGCCACACATAGCATACTTCGGATCAAGATCATGAGAAAATATAACTGTAGCGGCATTGACTTGCTCATATTAAAAAGTAGATGAAAATATGTGCAACGTAGTTATGTTACACTTGAGAGTTTCCATGGAGCTAACATTCTTACGCGACGAACAAAGAGAGAGAGAGAGAGATCGGATAGAGAGAAATAGATAGCGAGGGAGTGAGTTGATGTCATTATCTGGGGGCATGACATTAGGGCACTATCGTTCCCCCAGATAATGTATACAGGGTTATAGGTAACTCACTAAAAACCTCTTAGGGGTACATTGTATTCATCAATATGAACAACTTTTACTTAGACGCCAATCCTGTAATCGCGAGAAAAAAAACAGCTGTTCCATACAAAAAGTTCAATCACCTGAGACAAAATGTATGGAACAACTGGTTTTTTTCGCGTATTCGGAGTTCGCCCCATAGTAAAAGTTGTTCATATTGATGAGTACAATAAACCCTTAAGAGGTTTTTGGTGAGGTACCTATAATCCTGTATAACATGCTTATTTATACTTTTGATATAGGCACGGCCGATCCATGCTTGCCTTACGTCCGGTACGCCGTAGAAGCCTCCATGCCTGAAAACCACAAAAAAAAAAAGCCACAGCCATGGTGATGCTATTCTTTTCCCGTACCTATTCAGGCCGTTATCATACATATTTTCGTTATGAATTAATAACTAATTACATAATTTTGACAATTTATAAAATGTATTCAACAGATTTTTCTACACACCTATCCATTGATTATTTTTCTTTGCAGCTCTCCCTTCACTCACACGCGGTGGTCCTGATGAACCCGAAACAAAAAAAAAACCACCAGTAGTAAGAATTCGTTAGTCTACGGTTCCGTTCTTGTAACACTCACAACATGGAACCCTAAAATTATCAAAAAGATAGCCACAATTGTTTAATTACTTTTCCTGTGAGATAGAAAGGTGTAAACCAAGCCTGATGCCTGACGCCTAAACGTCTATAAAAGAGAGAGAAAAATATAAAAATAATCTTATTTCTTATTACCTTGTCGAGTCCGTTCTTGAATTTTTTTTTTCTGCATGATCTCTAGGTAAAGTTCACATAATTGTCAAATGTGTCAAATTGTACAGAATCAATACCTACTAATAAAAATCAAAAGTAGCTATGTCTGCAAGTTTGTAGGCTTGTCACCGTTTCGTTTACACATTCGTTACATATTCGTTACACATTCGTTACTTACCTATGTATGTATATATCACGATAAAAGTTTTTGAATACTATTTTTCTGAACAAACGTCGCGGGCAACGGCTAGTTTCTTTTATTTAAATGCGTTAACTTTAGGCATTATTCTCAAGTCTATTATTGCTTGTTTTGACAGTTCACCTGACCTTAAGACCTGACATCTCAATGCTGTCGCCTAGTGTGTGGCGTTTCAGAGAACCCTCCATCCTATTCTAACCTAGATCCTAACGAATTTAAGCAACTACCTACCTACATAGTTTAGTTATGAATTCATACTTTAACTGTGTATTACGTTATACCACGGTAGTTGCTCTTTTACATAATTGAGTGTTTTGTTCTGCAAACGCAAACTATCTTATGTGTTTCTAACTGTTGCAAATTTTAATCAAGTTATTTTGTTTCGTAAGATTCATCAGAGATTGTTCACTGGAATGAGTTGGCTTATTGGCAAAGAATAAATAATAGTGTATTAATACGCAACGTTACAGAATCAAGAATAGTGTCCGACACGCATGGAGTACATTGTATGGGCTCCCCTGCACCGCGCGACGGAGGTATTGTTCTCTGCTACTTGATGTTGTGCTGCTGACAGCTGCAGTAAGAAGTTGTTCGATTTGGTCGCAACATATTCGGACCTACACTAGCGGATCCCGGGGGTAAGGGGCTCAAGCCCCCTCCCAAAGTATTTTATTCACAATACTACAATATTGTCTCGTAAGTCTGTTTTTTTTAGTGTTTGTCTACCCGTCTGCTAAGTCAAGTCCCCCTCCCCCCAACCATTTAGTTTCACCTAAGTCAACCCCTTACCAAAATCCTGGGTCCGCCACTGGACTCCTAAGGACTTGTCGCATTTTTTAACCGACGAAACGGAGGAGGTTTACAAGTCCACGCGTATTTATATACTAGCTGCGCCCCGCGGTTTCACCCGAGGTTAAAAAGAATCCTATGTTCTATTCTAGACTATAATCTATCTCTGTGCCAAATTTCATCCAGATCTGTTCAGCCGTTCTGACGTGAAAGAGTAACAAACATCCATCCATCCATCCATACATACAAACTTTCGCGTTTATAATATTAGTAGGAAGTAGGATAGGATTTTAAACTTGCACTCATACATGACAATACAAATGCAGAGTTGTCCCAGTCAAATAAGGGTGATTTCTTTGTTTTCCTCTCTGCTATTAAACTCTGAACAAGATTAGTCTGTAGATGACGCTGAACAGCATTAAAACTAGCACACGTTTGGTTCCAAGTCTAGAGGGGACTCGGTGCTCCAACACTGCTCTGTAAGTCTAGCTTACTTGCATTGTATTTTTGTGCGTAGCGTATAACTAACTTTATGCGTGCGCGAATAAGAACAATCACAATTACAATTCAAATTCAAATTCAAATTCTTTATTTGCTCATAGTAGGACACTTGTTTTTTGGAGCGCTAATCCCCAAACTAGGTAAAATTAACCACCTGTATCTTAGGGATTAGTTCTTCCAGTTATTACTAATTTTACTACAATGAGTTTCGTCATGCTTAAGTAGGTACATAGAATGTTAAATATTTATAATTAATTAATTACTACTAATAAAAACAAAATTTAAATTACTATTTACTAATGTGTATATGTCATATTAAAAATTACAAATTACAAATTTTATTTAATACAAAAAATTTACGTTCTGTAGATTTATTTTATTTTATTTATATGTAACATTTTTAAATTAGTTTATTTTAATTAGTTAGTTTCTCTTTATATAGTTTCTATTTATAGCACATAGGATACTTTTTAACCGCGGGTGAAACCGCAGGGCGCAGCTTGTTTTAAATATTTCACAAGTTTTCTGTCGGACACCCATCCGACAGAAGTAGGTAGGTACAGTAAGTATTATGTACCCACATAATACCTACTGTTTAGGCAAACAAGAAAACACATCTCAAAGATGAAAAAAAAAGTATTTTTATGTATCAGACATCGTTGGCAGACGGGCCTAAGTCAAGTGAATCATTAAAATGATGTCACATCCTCAATAAACATTCATAAACATTAAACAGGTTTCTTGGAAATGGATTTAATTAATCTGGTTTCGGGTATGGGCTAGAGATGTTTCTATAATGTTTGTTGTTTTGATTATTAAGGAGTTCGAGTAGGTGGAGAAAATAATGTTATGTTATGGTGATATAATGTTGCACTTAGTATGTAAGTACGTGGCTGTTACACATGCCCAGATCTAGAATTTTTTGAATTGAACAGCGTTTTTTTTAAGAGTGGGGCCTCCCGTTTCTTTTCAATGACATATCTATATCGAGATAAATAGTTAAGTACTTTAATCTACAAATGTAGATTATATGGTTTTGGCGCCTCATGCATCTGCCGCCCGGGACATGAGCCCCGGTTAGCCCCCCTAGATCCGGGCCTTTACACCTCCATATGGGACCAAGCAAACCACCAAACCGCTCGCATTATAACCACTAAAGGTCACGAAACTTTGACAAGACAATAAAAGGCGCTTAATTAAAAAAATCTTTGAGTCGGAAATCCAACAAACAGTTTCGAACCGAGAACACTATCTGACTCTGATAAGTATTATCTTCGTGAGACATAGGTACAATATGTCTATCACGCGTCAAAATAGAGCGCCGTTTCCTTCAGAGACGATCTTGCTCGTCCTAGGCGCAAAAATACTGTCGTATAAAATCATTTCCGTCGGAAAAAGTAACCAACTGCAACTAACGAACCGTCGGTTAAGCATATTTACGTAACGATTTATGAGTTCTTGTTTAGCCATTATCGATTTGGAGCTGCGGTTAACCGCTGCAGTGTCGGTTACATGATTAAGAGTACCTATGCTCTGTAACCTAACCTCTTAAACTACTACGAGTACAGATAGGTACTAAATTTAACCATAAATATGTAGTTAGCGATCGAGCGAAACACGAGTTTATAAAAAAACTAACCCATTTTTATCAGTAATTGGATATGGAAAGCATATAGGTACGTAGTCAGTCTGCTCTAAAGCTTTCAATTTACACACCAATTATCACTAAAATCGGGCGAGAGTTTCCGCAAAAACTTACCTGATTTTAAGAAAGATAAGGGTGGGAATCAGCGAGAACTAAGAAGGTAGGTACTTGTCAAGCACAGAGGCTGGTCACCGATGTTGGTCAACCTTCACATAATCCAAATGCACCCTAATGCAGCCGGGCATCTTTTTAATGATTTGCCCCCTATAAAAAAAAGGTTCCTGGAGCTCGAAGCCGTTCTTAACAGTCACAGTAACATTAACAGTTCAAATACTTCCATACCTACTCACTAACTAGTCTATGTATCTCTTTCCGATATAAAATTCTCAAGAAAATTAAAGCCATAAATAAAGCATAAATAAAACAATATACATATTCTTCTCGTTGATAGTGAGTTTTTTTTACCACCTCGCTACCCCGGGGCTTACCGCTACTACCAAACAAAAAACGGTTAAAATTGCAATTTGTCACTCTGTAGATAACTGTAGAAGCTCTTGTCTTGCTTTCTTAGCTCGTCGTTTTGGTTTAGAGTAGATGAAATTTCCATAGAAAGCCTTTAGCCACTGCGAAGTTAGCTTAAAGTGTCCGCAGGAGCCTTAAGAAATAAGCGCAGACGTGATTGTGAAGTACCTACGCGTGATTGACAGCCACCCACATCACATTGAGAAAGATTATGTAACAACCATTAATTACGTAGGAACCCAAACGAAAACGAGAGCCGCGGAGAACTGCCCCGTATTGTACTAGAAGCGAGCGAGTGTTAGCGATCGAAGCGTCTATGCCTCAGCTTCGACGAAAATGCTTTCGTATGTCCGAATTCTGTCCAGATCTCTGTCTTCTACTACAGGTTGCATTTCTTAACCGATTCTCTTGAAATTTTGTGAGTAGGTTCAATAATGTTTTTTTTTTTTGTGGCACTCATATGACTCATAGGAAAACACTTAGGTCGGTATACAGGGTTATCGGTATAGGGTGTACTTAGCCAAAAGGGGGTCATTGTACTCATCATTCTAACTAACTAACTTTTACTATGGAGTCAACTCAACATCTCGTGAAAAATTCAGCTGTTCCATACAAAAAGTTCATTGATCGTGGACAAAATATATGGAACAACTATTTTTTTTCTCGATTTCAGGGTTTAACCCATAGTACAAGTTGTACAAGATGATAGTACAATGACCCCTTTGTGGCTCAGTAGACCCTTACCTGGTAACCCTGTTTAAACAGGTAATAGGTACATCTAGCTGTACTGTTTTCCAAGAAATAATTTTAAACTTATAGTTCATAATAAAAACTCTAGTAATAATGACTGTAATACGACTGTATAATAGATAAATTTCAATAGGTACTACCTTTAGAATGTCAAAAATGAATGGGCAAGCTTTTATCTATGTTTTTTTTTTATTCATTGAATGCTAGAGCTCGAGAACACGTTTAATTTGTAGTCTACAGAAATATATCACTCTCGTAGTTTCTAATACATTTAGAAACCTGAACCATGGATTGCTCAAATATATTTCAAACTAGTTTGTATTTTTTTAAGCATATTTTTAGGGTTTTCAGTAATCGTGTTGGTCGCACCACTCGCTGGTCGTCTTACATTTTCACATCATTATGCGTGAAATATGACGAATATGCAGATATCTAGATAATCTGCTGCCTAGAATCTGACTCTAGGCAGCTGAAAAGTAATGCAATCATAGGTTTGTAAGACTTTCCGCTGATGTTAACCTAGAACTGTAATATTTTCATCACTCGAATTCATTTCAAGTGTCACAGGTCCAGCGTCCGTTGCGATAATAGGCACGTTCAGTTATTACGGCCAGTAAGTACGTGCTCCATTATTTTTCCATCAAAGCTGACAGTTTCGCAAGGGACCTTGGATCTTGACAGGTATCCGGTGAGCGGGTGCGCACCGCTGGTTTTGATAAGACGAGTAACGTCGCGAAACAGCACTCGACAGCGGTCGCCAGAGGAAAATAATAATACAAGGAAGAGTGGCAGATGAGAGGGGACTGCATGAGACCGTGACGCACTGAATGATTACGCATTAAAAGGGGTACGGAAGAGGTACAGTTCAAGTTCAAATGTCTATTAGCTCAATAGGACAATAAATTTTACGTGGCGCTAGTTCCCAAACTAGGCGAAACATCTGTGGTTATTTTGTAGACTAGTCCTTCAAGTAATACTAAACAATACACTACAATTATTTCCGTTAATTAACCTTTTTAGAGCTATTTTAAATCACTATTTATGTCTTCTTGTCCCCCGAATACATAGAGTTCAAGATTAAACTACCTACTACGGTACATTAGACAAGTTTTGATGTGACAAAGTTTTTAAAAACAAGCATTTGTGATCTTATTCTGACATCATTGTTAAATCTGCTTAATACTCACTGCTAAATCTTTGACCGAATAGATGAAACCGAATATTATTAAACTTATAAGAACGAACTTTCGTGCTCTGTTCTGTATGCTTAAGTTTATAATCTATTTTTTTTATTTTTATTTTATTTATTATGGCTTCGCAATGATAACTACATCAATACTCTTATAATTTAAACTTACGAACTATTTTAACTTAATGTGTTATCTTTTAAAGGAAGCACAGCGTGCGTTTTATGATTACATCATTCATTATGCTAATACTAACTTTAAAAAAAAACATACATATTACTTAAACATAATATAAACTTAAAATAATCAAAAAAATAAAAATCTAAACCATGTTTTTTTTGTTCCTATGATTTGCAAGCAATGTCCTTAAAAAAAATAATTGGGGCGCATTTTACAACATAAGTGTACAATAGAAAGCCCTATAGGTGACATTAGAGATTAAAAGGTTAATTTTAAGACCGACTTTGTTTTGTTTTCCTTATTGGTTCTTGAGAAAGTGTCGTGTATTGTGTATTGATTTGTGTAGAATAAAATACAGATGACACAGCTTTTACCCTATTTGCTGCTTTTTTAAAAGTTTTTTGTTATCAATGCCGAATCAGATGCCGCCGTCGAAAACGCGGCCTTATATTTTTTTTCCCTAGATCTAATTCCACCGTCTTACACCTTATCTAATAATTAGGTACTTGTTTAATCAAACGTTTGTTTTAATTAGCATTTTAAGTGGTTAACAGGTCAGTAATTAGGTTAATCAGATTATGACACTAAACGACCGAGCAGAGTGAAGTTTACGAGAACACGTTTTTTTTGTCGGTAAGCTAACTTTTATTTTAAATATGATGTAAGTAAACTTGTATGACACCGTCAAAGTTGTGGAGACTTAACTTGATATACAGGGTTAACAGTTTTTTTTTTAATTATAATATTTTATAAAATTTAATAGGTACTAATAGGAATGTCAAAAATAGAAAATAAATAACAACAAAAATTAATCAGCTGATCCATATACAAAGGTCATTCAGGCCATTCATGAGAATTTACCTAGTTATATTCTCTGGCTCTCATTCTTTGCTCAGCTGAATGTTATTGGTTTATCTAAGTAAGTAATTACAGTAATTACTGGAGCTAAGTGCTTGCTGTTATTACCACTTACTAGTTTATTACGATCTAGTTATATTCCGTTCATAATTTCACGTAAGCACTGTTGCAGTTAAAATGACGAAACTTAAAGATTACTTTGTTTTCTTAATCTTATTCCTATAAGAACCAGCTAACTTATTATTACTTAGTAGGTATGTGCTACATACGACTTGTGCGGTTGAAGCGTGATGCTGGCGATACCGGCGTATTAAAATGTTATTGTTGCCATACTCGTACCTGAAAAGATAAGAAAAGAACTTTAGTAATTTGATCTCATTTGGATATTACCGTACTTATAGATATACTTTAGATTCGAACATTCAACGTTGATAAAAACATCTAGACCAGTGCCAAGTTTAAACTCCTTAGCTTTTATAGTTTCTGAGATAATCAGCTCTGACACACAGACTTCGTAGTCTCACCATATGAGTTTTTTACCGGGTCTGTATTGGCACACCGAAAATATCTTTACGCAAAAAATATCTGCTTACCACAGGTAAAACCGCGGGGCGCAGCTAGTTATAAATAAAATTTAAAAAAAACTTAGAAACCGAGCTCGAAAAGCCATATCATAGCAGTCAAAGCAATCAAGCAATGTCATAAAAAAAAATCTGCTATTATGTCGCATCTTCCGGCAAATGATAAGTACGTACATTGACATAGAAAGAAAAACATTAACACAGAAGAACTTGAAGATATTAATTTAGAATTAAACATAGATACACTGAACCTACCCGAAAGCAATACACGAAGTGAAGACGGAAGAAAGGAACAAGTATAATATAAATACAAAAATTATAATATCATACTAATAAAAAGTTGCATGACGGACTGTTAACTGACACAATCTCAGTTTAAATTATCATATCCCAAGCGTAAAGGTATATCCATAAATAAATATTCAATCATGATTTGAATTTGATCATGAAAAGTTAACAAAAACAGATACAGAGCTACTATCCAATTTCTATAAATTTAACAATCACAATAAATTCTAGCTAGCAATATTACGCTTAAACATAATAATGTTTTATGCTAAACAATTTGATGATAAATGACAGTTATGCTAAATCATATATTCTGAAGAACCTTATGCCAAAACGAACACTGCGAAATAAAATTATGCCAAAGAATTTCGGCTGAACAATTTTCGGAACATAAAGTTTCGACGAATCAAGGGGTACCTATTTTTACCATTTTGGTACAGTTGATAAGATCAGTCAAATTACTCCTGAACTAGGATCTAACTGTACCTATACCTAACCTACCTAACTGTCTTACAGCTCCAGTAGTAATATCCGGAGTTCACGAACAGATCAGTCAAATCACTGCTCATGGAACTCGACTAATCTAACCCTACCCGTCTAAGAGTCCAGGCAGCATTCTTCGAAGTCTACCATCAGATTATAGTTCCGTCACTAGATTTTTAAGATGACAGCCAGCTAGACTTTTGTGATGACACTCAGGACATCACAAAAGTCTAGGATTTAGGCCATCTTGGATTTAATAAAGAATGTATTGTACGATAATAGGATAATAAACTGATTTGATTGTATTGTTTTTTAAACTTGTATTGATTTAATGATTATGTTTTTTTGATTATTCGAATGTTTGTAATTTTTAATCTTGTTTTTATAATTGTGTTTTGATTTTTAATTTAATTCTCATTTTGATGATTTCGTGTGTATTTGGAATTACTGTTCTGAAATAAACAATTCTATTATTATTATTGTTTATTGTATTGTCTTCAAGATTAAGAGTGTGTACCAAATATCAGATCAATCTGTCGTCAGGAAGGGGGTAAAATTCCAATTAATAAATGTGATCAAACATTTAAGCTGGGTAAGCTAATTTAACAAAAAACCCGGCTTCAAAATGTTGTGCCTACCCTATGCTACTTCCACCATTAAGATGTTTCAAATGACACTTCACAAGTCGAAATTCATGAAACTGTTTAGGCTGTATGGTGTGCCAAAGAAACCTCTAAGAAACACACCCACATACCTACATACGAGTATACACTCGAAAAACATAACCCTCCTTGCGCAGTTGGGTAAAAAAATAATAGTCATAAGTCCGTACCTACAATACAATTAGTTGCTTTTCTATTGTCTATTATTATTTACTATGTATATTAGTCGGATCTTTTTCTATGACGGGGTTCAAGTTAGAATTATAAAAAAAAATGTGTCCGTGAGTACCTAAAGCCATGAGTACAGCGATGTTTTTGACCTTGAGGTGTGAGGTCAGGCGGCATAGGTCTGCTTCCGACGGCGCCCAAGCGCTGATTGAGATTGAGTGATTTAGGTGAATCTTGTGATTGATTGTGACAGCGAGACTATTTGAGACAACACTACACCACATTCGACACTAAGTACCTACATTATTCGACAAAATTATCAAAAGAAAACAAACCTTATTTTAATGGATTAAGCCTTATCGGTTTAGCAAAATTTTGAGAAAACAGGGGTAAAACTATTAGGTAGTTTATTCCAATGGCAACTGGAAACGTATTTAATAATTTTTATGTAAAGATTTTTTATTTTGAAACAATTAAAATACAACAGTGAAAGGGATACATTTTTTTAATCTTGTTGTTTTTGAGAAATATTTCTCTAAACATGTCTCGTTATCATTAATTATTGATTATCATTTCTGCCAGGTCAGTTCGGTTCGGAATCGGCGAAAAATGCGCGCAAAGCTAACAGATCGTTAAAAAGCTTCTAAAAAGAAACGCACGATGGCGCTGTTCTGCACTAACACGCGCATGCGTTTGGTTCGCTAAAGGTATGAGAGTTGTGTGGTGCTCAAACGATTTACAAGTGTGATAACACCTATTTCGACTAAGTAAACTTACTTAATATCGTTTTTTGACGGGCGCGTATAAGCTGTCTTATTACGCCCTGGGAAGAAAATCATAATTAGCGTAGGAAAAGACTTTGAACCGTCCGGAAAATCCAGTGCATGGTTCATTAATAAAATCCACCAGTTAGGTATAGCAGTCCGGTCATGTGGGCAACACGTAGTGAAGTCAATCGATGCTTATACATATCGTCACGCCTTTCCCCCGAGGGGGCTGGCAGAGGTGTAATACAACACCCACATTTTGCCGGACGATATTCAGTCCCAAATGTGACAGGGGGCGAGCCTGTCGCCTTTCACCGGGCTCCAGTCATGTAGCAGATGACATACAATACGCACATATGTTCACACAATGAACAAATTGGTGCGTGCCGTCGGCTGGGTTCGAACCCGCTCCCTCTGGCTTGAGAGGCGGACCTTCTCCCAACTAGGCTGCCATCACCTAATGCTTAAGCAAGACTGAAATAAGTTATTTACAAATAAATAAAGAATTTCGGGACACTTGCACACACGGTCGCCTGACCGAAAACTAGGCCAAGCTTGTACTATGCTATATGGCTGCCAGAGACTGATATAAATACTTAGATATTTTTAAATACAAACTTAAATAGATATTAACACCCAGACATAGAACAAACACAAATGTTCATCACATGAATATTTGCCCCAGGCAGGAAACGAACCCACGTCCCCAAGCTCAGAAGGCAGATTCACTACCAACTGAGCCACCGAGGCAGTCAAAAATAGTCAAAATAATTTAAATAGAAATAGTTCAAAGGGACGGATGACAATGACGAGTGACGTCATTACGTGTTGGCTCCCGGAGTGCTAGACCTTCCCCTTGCCTTCCCCCGTTCAAGGCTAGAGTGAATAAGTACCTTATAGGTCGTCGAGCTCCATCTTTGACCACCACGTCGCTTAACATCAGGCGAGTTGGTGGTCAAACGCCGACCTATTCCACATTAAAAAAAAAAAAAAATTCACAGGTTCGCGTACAACTCCGTACTAAAACACCAAGGCTTAAGAGAAGCCACGCATAGGAAAGCCAGGGCAAAGGTGAAGGAATGGCTACTCAATCTCACCTACGAGGAATCTGAAGCCCTAGTTAGAGTACATGACCTAGGCAAGACCCATCAAGTTTGCTCGTAAATATCCCTCCGAAGGTACAACACATACAAACCCTTACACACCAGCACATGAACACCCACACGTACACCAACACGTACAAATGGGTATCGTCGTGAACCCACCTCTTTTGATGCTGATGTTACGCGATGATGCCCTCGTCAACTACACACCAACGGCATACGCATGTGTACACCAACCTCACACACATTTCTGACATTAATACTATTTTAAATCGTTACTGACAATATTTTAATTAACTAAATGGTAATTCTTAATTTGAGTTTTAATATTTCAAGTCTATTTTGTGTTGATAATCAATTTATTTCAATTAATTTTATTTTATAATTGTGATAATATTATTTCTCCTCTTGTCCAATTTATTTTAATAATTTTAATTTTGATTATGTATTATACTTTTGTAATATTTATATTTTTGTCTATTTTTTAATTTAATTAAGTTTAATTTTAATTAAAATATAATGTCAGCGATTTTAATAATTATTATGTAAGCGCGCGACCACTCTACTTTGGTAATGCTTTGATCGGACCCCAAGATACCGTCTGCGCCGAATTTGGGGCCCTCAGCGTAACAACTTGCCTTTGTACTATTCGCTAAATAAAGAAATTTGATTTGATTTGATTTGTTTTTATTGATCACTAGCTGCGCCCTGCGATTTCACCCGCGATTAAAAAGTATCCTATGTGCTATTCTAGACTGTCTCTGTGCCAAATTTCATCCAGATCTGTTTAGCCGTTCTAGCGTGAAAGAGTAACAAACATCCATCCTTCCATTCTTACAAACTTTCGCGTTTATAATATTAGTAGGATGATCTGGTGCGACTGTCATCGCGCTGAGTGGAGTTTTGAATGTTTTAATGAATTCGGGAATTTTACACACTAATCAAATTTGATCAAGATTCGTTCAGCCGTTTAGCCTTAAAAAGCCTACAAACAGCCAGACAGACTTTCGATTTTATAATGTTTGTATAAGTAAACTTGTTATTTAGGTTAGGTTTATGTTTACCGTACACTTAATCTAATGTTCATTAAAAATTACTTACTACCCTATTATGAGACATTGGATCGTATTTTTTTTTTCTTCATTTTAGTAAATTATCCAGTTCACTTCAAAAATATAGAGAAGTGACTAATCACTTCTCTATATTTTTACTGTATAATTTGACTTATTAACTAACCACTGACCTGAATGATATCAGAGTTTTTTGGTCAGTAACTTCGGAGATAAGGGACCGGAACTATTTTTTTTTCACTTCTTTTGAAATTACCTACTTACCAAAAAAATATATTACAGAAATGCATAAAAAGAATTTTGAAATGCTTAAATGAAGACCTTTCAAATGACATGACATGACTTTTTTGCGAAGATTTATTTTATTAACTCTTTTCAGACCCCATTTATATAAGGCGGTCTATTTTTTTTTCGTCAGCTTTTGGCCGCGGTAACTTTTACAGTTTTTGAAATATCAGCATGGTGAGACATAGAAGTCTCACCATATGAGTTCCTTTTTACCATTTTGGTACAGAACCCTAAAAAGAAAAGTAAGAAATAAATAATATAATCATTTGGCTAGTCCATCAAATTACACAAGTAAGTCACATTAAAAACGGTTTGTTTTGCATGCAAAGTATTTTACAAAATAAAAATCTTAAGGCCCGATTTAAAAAAAACTGAAATTTTAAAATAACAAGTTAGACATTCACTAAGTTCGTAACTTGGACGAAGCCTCGGACAGAATCGTTCGGCTCAGATGGATTGAGGGAAGAGATCATTGACCATCTGATCTGGGTTTGCAAACATTTATAATACAACTAGCTATCACCCCGCGACCTCGTTCGCGTTTATTATTTATATTTACATATATGTGTGAGCTATCCTATCTGTTAAGTTAGATCGAACTGCACACGGTGTGCAAATTTGATTGAAATCGGTTAAGTAGTTTAGGAGTCTATAGCGGACATAGAATGTAACACGTAATTTATATAGGTATATAATAGAATTTATATATTATTTATTATGCAACAATATTTATTAAACATCACACACAAAAAAGGTAAGTTATTTTTTCTTTGAACCAATCTAAAATAAAATACCTAGAAAAAAATAGTCGTAAAACATCTTATATCCAAAATTTAAAGAATTAAAAGTTATAAGAATCGAGTTATGTCAGAGACGCCCACCAGCATCGATTAATATTATGTGTAGTGTACCTAATAGGTTTTATGGTCGAAAGATGTTATAAGCACATGTGAGTTATTATCATGTTGTAGAATACGTACATTTTGAATGCCATAGCAGTTTCCCCAGCGCATGTTGAAAAACCTAACACATTCACATTTGTTTTTAAACACAAGCCGTCTCCTGCGTATTAAAATATTTGTAGATTAATAACACACTTTGTGTAGATCTGTTGAAAATTAAACTAATCTTAGACGTCGTCACCTATGCGCGGAAATGTTTACCATGCAGCTAGAAAAAACAAATCCACAAATGTGTTTGGCCACGCCTTTTTACCCGACTGAGCAAGAAGGACGGTTATGTTTCTCGAGTGTATGTAAATATGTATGAGGTTTCTTTAGCACGGCTTACAGCCTAAACAGCTTGATGGATTTCGGCATGCAAGGTGTCATTTGAATCGTCTTGATAGCGGAAGTGACGTAGGGTACAAATTTTGCAGCCGGGTTTTTTGTTTGTCTTTTAAAAATGTTACTTGTTGTTTCGATGTTTTAGTGTAAAGATTCGAACAAGTAACATTTGAAAGAAAAAAACCCTGCAAAATGTAACCTAGCACATAAGTACCTTAGTTAAAATGTTGTAGTTGTACCCTGTACGTCACTCCCACCATTGAGACAATTCAAGTGACACCTTGTCCATGTCGAAATCCATCAAGCTGTTCAGGCTGTAGGGCGTGCCAAAGAAACCTCATACATACATACATACATACCTACATAGACTCTAAAAACATGATCCTCCTTCTTGCGCAGTCGGGTAACAACACGCACAGGAGACCCGATACGGCTATTATCTACCCACCCAATGACCAAAAGTGGAACCTAGTTACTGAACATGCCTGTTTGATTTAGATTACAACCGAACACATACTTATGGTTCTTATTAATAAAAAAAAAATGGATCGGTACCTATTTATTTTTTAAGCAATAAACTTGCTGTTACCTGCGACTTTTTTCGCGTTTATTCTGAAAATAGAATCCTAAAACCTTCCTCGTGAAATACTGTAACCAATTATCAAATTTCATGGAGATCCGATCAGCCGTTTAAAAGCATACAAACAGACAGAGTTACTTTCACAGACAGACAGATTTTATGATATTAGTATGGAAGTATAGATATCTTACCGAGAGAAGCTAAGGTACCCGAGACTAATCAGCTACCTACCTAGTCACCTATTATTAATTTATAATTTTGGCGACCAACTTTGTAGGCTGCGTTTCGTGACGTCGACGTTATTTCGAGAAGTACTTAAACAAAAACATGAGTTCAATTACAGTAAAGGTCAATGGGTATTGTGAACAAATTCGTAATAACATGTACTTTAATGTGATTTTTTGTTGTAATCGACTACCGATAATTTGACCTTCTTTGGCTAATTTTGTAATTTCTTGACGTAATAATGATGCGATAACATTATATCGTTGAAATAACGTTAAAAAAGTTGATACGAAAAAAAAACAGTTTTGAGGGCCACTTGCAAAAGCTCGGGTTGCCTTTTTAACTCGAAGTTAACTGCTCCTCAGAAGTTAAATTGATAAATCGTCTTACACCACCTAGAGCTAAAAGCTGACCTCAAGTAACACAATATTGGAGTGACAAAAAAAGTTTTGAGGGCCACTTGCAAAAGCTCGGGTTGCCTTTTTAACTCGAAGTTAACTGCTCCTCAGAAGTTAAATTGATAAATCGTCTTACACCACCTAGAGCTAAAAGCTGACCTCAAGTAACACAATATTGGAGTGACATTTATAACAATTTCAATCTGAGCTTGGGTTGAGCGGTTGGGTTGAGGTTATGTGGAAATCCCTACCACTGACGGCCTACCACTAAAAACCCAAGGGTGTTCCACCTCGGCGCAAAATGTCGGGGCTAAAGGGACGCTTTCGCACTCTTCTGCGGCCCCGACAGCGCCTAGCCCTTTCGAGCACCTTCCCGTGCTTACGCACTCTCCCTCTCGATGACGATGTATCGAACACCAGACACGTCGTCATCATCCACCTCCTCGAGGACCAATTTGCCCGTATGCGCCAGACAACACACGTGTCTAGGCGCCCATGGTCCCCATGCGACGGATCAGATGAGTGTCCCCGCCGTCTGCCACTTCGGCCGCAGAGAATAGGGAGAGCGGCAACGACACACCGACACGCCTCTTACTCTGCGGCCCCACCGCGTCCGCCATCGAACGTTAGCGACCCCTTTTAGGCCGCGGAAAGTAGGGAAAGTGGCAACGACACACCAACAGTCCTCTCCCGCCGCGGCCCCCAGCCTTCGGCTGCAGTCTCGCTCATGCGGCACTGCAACCCGCCTCAGTTGTGGGTCTGCTGATCCCACACCCTACTTAGGCCGCATAGGCTTACCATATGGGCTTTGGGCTTAAAAGCCCCGAGAAGGGGCCACACCTCGGATTCCTCTTGGTTGGTCACCGTGGTTGCCAAGGCCACGGCTACTGAGCCCCCCCGCCACGACAAGGCGGGAAGCCTCGGGGGAGGAGCTAATTAACCCTGCATTTAAGAATTTAACTACATACCTTCTGCAAGTGGGCCTGAGGGTAATAACGATTTGAAGCGGTGTACTAAAAGGAAGAGGAATAGGGGTAATTATTTTTCTCTGCTTTTCTTCTTCTTTTGTTCGCCTGTGTGTGTGTATAAGTACATATATAAACACACACAGGCGTGTCCATAAGTGTCCTGCAGTAACAAATTAGATAGAGCGACCGTGACCAGAAATTTTAAATCCCTGTCTCGTACGCTTTTGTGTTTACATAACATCAGAGCCTTAAAGAACTTTGTTTCAAAATTAGAAACATAAAATATCAATCATCTTATTGTTAGTTTAATTTCGCGCACACTCGACTGTTATTATTTGTTACGGTCGATAATAGAGCCGGTCTGCGTTTGTCACTCGCAACTGGTTCTTTCCCCACCCATGCATAGAACTCACTGTAACAACAAATTGACTAGCTAGCTGGTCACTGCGGGCTTACTCCCTATTCTTGGTGCGTAATCTACATACTACATAATCCCTATAGTGGATGGGATCTCTGCTGGCGTCAGCATCCGCCGGCGCAGCGTTGGTAAGAAAGATATTCAATTAACTTCAGTTTTATGTAGCGTTATCCACCTTAGCAATAAACATTGCATGGTTTCAGGATAGTTATACAGTGTTTTGTCTTTCTTTCTTTAAATTGTTTAACTCGATCGAAAAAGACTGTAAAATTATTCCGAGTTTAAACAAGGTTTATTGCTAAGTCTATCGCTGCCGATATGATAATTAATGATACGTCAAGTATCATAGCAGCGCACTCTGGCCGTAGACCGATTGCATTCACATAACATTAATTCAAACTCGGTACAAACGTACACACTCACTTCTACATGTACTTGCATACTAGTTTGTTATCAGTAAATCAGGACATGTAATACGTGTGCAAGTGTTCGTAATATGTACTAATAAGCGTGATAACAACTTCTCGTGCGTACCGATATGGATCGGCGAGCATTAGAGCATACGGAGTCATTAGTCATTTCTGACCGCGTGCCTACTCCCGGCACGGCTTTAGAAGCCTACAAATTAATTAATCTTAATTAGCGGCCACCGCTTCGAGTTACCGTCAGTTCTTCGATTTAGTAAAATCTGTCATTTTACTAAATCGAATTCCTTACTTTGTTGGTTTAGCAATCAAAGAAATGTTTAATGTAGCTTTGCTTAGTTTGTGGTCAGGCGATCGGGTGAGAAAAGTGTCCCGAATTTATTTATTTTGCCATGTTTTGAAGGTTTAGGAGAAGAGAACCCTGGAGCTCTTGCTCAAAAGGCAGAGGCGGTACCACTTTGCCACATACAGCGTCTTCCCTATTATTCTTTTACAATTTAATTAAGTTTTGTATGCCTGTTGCTTCAAACTAACTAAAAAGCCAAAAATATATATCCTAGGCTGTACGCGCTACCCACGTATCTATTTGAAGTCGGTGCTAAGCCAAGTTCTGCATTTCTGAAGTGGGTTAAAAATAGACCTTCACGCAAAAGTGCAGCCAAATTCTTGCGGTAGGTCATAAAACAATAACTCTATTATATAACTCCGTTTCTCATAAGTTTTTAATTAAACCAAGTTTTAAAATGTGCGGTGAACTCTACACGAATATGTATGCCAGTTCACAGTGTAAATGATGTCAAATCGTGAGAACTGGGTACTGGGTCCCCCGAACGGCCGCATCGTAGTCTTTATTTACTCTATGGCATGGTTGTAGATTATCACGTAATAAGCATTGCAATAACCGACGACGGCCGATCACGAAGTGACTGCAAAAAATAGAGATTACAGATTTAGTCATCGGCTCGCCGTGAGACAGCGGGTTGGATTATAAGATTAAAAAACAAATTGTAGCTAGTTCCGGAGTTGTTGAGGAAGATTTGTCAATTGATACTATAATTACCATTACATAGATAATTAAATTACCTATGTGCAGGGCTAACACGGGTCGGAAAGAAAGAATACGATCGGTGCAGTACATAAATACATAAATCTACTATTAAAAATCTAAACTAACCTAGGCTATCTGCATAGCTAGCACGGGACGAAGACAAATTGTCTTTTCACCGTTTTTATTTCCGCTTAGATGTGACAAAGCTAGAATACGGATATGTTTGTCTCTTTCTTGCGGTTTGTCTTTTTCTTCTCCGAAGACGGGTCTGAGCAGTGGCGCACTTTTAGCGCCTCACTTAACTGCCGTCTTTGTAGTTCTTCACTCTACAAAGTTTCAAGGCTAGAGTGAATAAGTACCTTATAGGTCGTCGTGCTCCATCTTAGACCACAACGTCGCTTAACATCAGGCGAGTTGGTGGTCAAACGCCGACCTATTCTACATATAAAAAAATTAAAACTGTTGAAAGAACTTTTGTCTTCGTCCCGTGCTAGTTATGCAGTTAGCTTAGGTTAGTTTAGATTGTAATGTTTAGATTTTAATAGATTTATGTATTTATGCACTGATCGCATTCTTCAGTCTTGCCCATCCAAAGGCTGTCTGAAAGAAATTACATCGTGCGATGAGGCAGCCCTTGTATTGCCGAATGTGCTATTAATTAGTTTAAGGATTTTGTTAAACAATAAGAAAACATATTTTGCATTTGTAAATAAATTGCAATAATTTATTTTGCAAAACATGGGTATACAAATAGTTCTTATTATTAATTGGTTCGCCATTCTTTAATCGCTTGGTAAGCAAAAATGTATACAACTATTTTTTATGGTTGTATTTAAATTTAAAATTACACCTCACATGTCGAAATCCATCAAGCTGTAGGCGGGCGTGACAAAGAAACCGCATACATACATACCCACATACATACATACTTACATACGTACACTCGAAAAAACAACCCTCCTTCTTGCGCAATCGGATAAGAAAAATATAAATAAGTCAGTTACGTTAATTTTTGTATAATATATATAAGTCAGTTACGTTAATTTTTTACGTTATCAAACTTAAAAAATACCTTACTGACAAAGAACACTTTTCTATTGACGAATATTTGAAGGATACTGACATTGATTTAAAAAAAATTATAACTTAAATAAACTTAAATTTAAAAATATTATACAGTTGCTTTCGTTAAAAAGTTTATAAGCCCACTAAGTGTAACTTACGACTTCGTTCGTATTTATTCAGAAAATAGTAAATACTTATCCAAAAATCTTACTCGTGATATAAGCTAATCAACACATTTCACAACATAACATACATAATGAATTATATTATTAATGAATATAATTATAATTTAAGATACATTCAGCCACTTAGCCGTGAAAAACCCACAAACAGACAGACAGACAAT
This sequence comes from Peribatodes rhomboidaria, assembly GCA_911728515.1. Taxonomy (NCBI): domain Eukaryota; kingdom Metazoa; phylum Arthropoda; class Insecta; order Lepidoptera; family Geometridae; genus Peribatodes; species Peribatodes rhomboidaria. The sequence goes on from OU452166.1 coordinate 20,986,818, forward strand.
GTTACTTACGATTTTATAATATTAGTATGGAAGTATGGATAGCACACAAGATACAAATACATCTAATGATATCGACCACAACTTTGACGCCAGGTTCGACTTTTATGCTAATTTCGTTATCAAGTAACAAGGCGTTATTTGATACAAGGCATTCCAAACAAAACAGCCTATCCGAGCGTTGCCTTGCTCAGTGTTTGGTCATGTTTGGTCAAGCATTTAGCGTCCATCTGAGTACATTACGAGTATTTATTTACTTACTTACGTAATCAGGGTTACTGTTACACCGCTTTAAACAAACACGTAGAGTACTTACAATGTTTTGACTTTGACTTTTTTTTGATGAATTCTTTGTTTTTTTTACTGGAAATCTCTGTTTTAGATGGTTTTTGAAAAACCATTATCCTAACTAATGTTATAAATGTGAAAGTGAGTTTGTTCGTTTGTTTGTTTGTAATGATTTCACGTCTCAACTACCCAACCAATCGTCTTGAAATTTTGCATACACCTTGTCTGGGATACAGAAAAGGACATAGGGTACTTTTCATCCCGAAAAAATAAACGGTTCCTACTTCCTACGGTACCGCGGGGCGCAATTAGTGAACATATTAAATATTATATAGCAGCTTAAAAACCATGTTTTACCTACCCTCTTGTATATGTACCCTACCTCTGTGCTCTGTACTCAACCTTCTGTAATACCCTCTTTTCATTAATGTAGTTTTTACATGTGATTTGAATTTTCCCTCAGTAAGCCCTGTTATATTTTTCGGGATTTTATTGTAAAAGATTCAAGATTCAAGATTTATTTATTTGTAAGAACATGGTTTAGTATACAACATACAGGATAGCATACAGATCTTAAAATTAAGTAAGTTAAGTAAAAACGAACGCAGTTGCCTGAAAATGACTTATTTGACTTGGTCAGTCTAAATCTCGGTACAGCTATCCTATCCTTTTATCTGGTGTTATTATTATGACAGTCACAGTTCAGTTTAAATTTATGTAGATGTTTGCGAACGAACATAATATTTACAAAGATATACAAAGAAAAAAGGTAAAGTTAATTTATATATTTCTTTAAATTAATCTCTCAATGATTCACGGGGACCCATCTCGTAGATAGCGCGGATTATTACGGATAATTATGTTTGTCTTTTTCTCGTGTGATAAGAACGGTTAAAAGACAATTTATCTCCGGCCCGTGCTAATAGCCTTGCTGGACACGGTCTTTGTTACTGCACCAGCAAAGTTACACAAATAGGCAAAGATGGTTGTAACAAAGTGTACTACTTCTGCAGCTATTTACCAGTAGGTAGTAAGCGAGACAGAGACCTTGCGAGGCGAGATTGATAAACGACTCGTAAACACGCCGCGGCCTCCGCGCTAGTTCCGCTCGGTGCTGGTATACAGGGTGTGCGGATAGACAGACATTCGAGGCCCCTTTCAGAACAAGGCGGTCGAGTCATTGTTAATAATAGTTTATTTTGTTTTTAACCTTAACTTCAACCGTCCTAGTTAGGGCTCTAGAGCAAGCCCCTTCTGGGCTGCCAGGGCAATTCGACGCCCCTCCCTCAGCGACAGCCCAAGCCGAGGCCGTACCTCAGAGGTGCCCTGGCGCTCGTCGCCTATATTTTGTAAGCATTTTTTAGGCCCTACCCCATTTGCGCTTGCCTAATACCCGGTACGCTGCCGAGGCCTCAGTGGCCAACAGCATAGAGTCATCAATAATCAATAACACAAATTATAAAGCATTATCAAAGTGTAAAATTAAAATACTTATATCAGTAAACGTAACCTCCTCGTATTACCTATACTCATATGTTGAGGATGACACAAAAACAGATACACATGGATAATTGGACAACCAGCACCCAGACCCAGAACAGATATTTAAATTTATTATTGTAACATCTACTCGTCGAGTCCATTCATTTAACTTGACTTAAGACTAATTATTAATCAAAATATGGAAATCCACACGAACCCAAAACTTATTAAAGCGAAACAACACGAGTTTAGTCACTGACATTTCACAGCTGACCGCTCGACAGCTGAGTCTGTTTCAGCTCAAAAATCTGCCAGTTCAATCAGCGGTTTTGCTCAGTGAAGTAACGATAATATTTTTACATACTTAGGTTCAAAATCGTGTTTACTGCTTGTTCTCCTAAAGTGTGTCAAGTCAACTCTAATGTAAATTACGTTCAACCGAGCGCCCATTACTCGTACCTACATATAAATATCGAATAGAGATACTTGCTAATTGCGCTATTTGTACTTGTTATAAATACACAAACATAACATATCGTCACGCCTTTCCCCCGAAGACGCTAGCAGAGGTGTATTACACCCAAACTTCACCGGACGGTATTCAGTCTCAAATGTGACAGGGGGCGAGTCTGTCGCCATGCACCGTGCTCTTGTTGTGTAGCAGATGACATTAAACACGCACATTTGTTCACACGATGAACAAATTGGTGCGTGCCTTCGGCTGAATCCGAACCCGCTCCCTCTGGCTTGCGAGGCGAGCTTTTTCCGACTAGGCTATCATCGCTTCTTATTATATAAATAGATAAAAATATTATTTATTTTAAATATTTTATTAGATTAAATCTTTCCTAGAGTCTAGTCCAAGAGTCTCAAATGACCGATCTCAACAACGCATTATCAGGATATCACACTATACTATAAATAGAAAAGTTTGGAAGGATGAATAGATGATTGTTACTTAATCACGCTAGAACGGCGGAACAGATCTAGATAAAATTTGGCACAGAGATAGATTATAGTCTGGAATAGCAGAAAGGCTACTTTTTAACCGCAGGAAACATCACGGGTAGCTGTTTATATTCTACAGAAATATGACAGTTTAGTTAATTATCTATTGACATAAATGCCAGTATAGGACATTTAGTTACACAGGTGAAAATAATAAAGCTAATAAAAAGTATCTATCAACCTGTTTTCTATTTCGCAGCTATGCGTGATATCTAAAGCAAATCATGTATATATTTCAATGGGTTCCTAATGTTTCTTCCGAATTCTGTGAGAAGATCGTACAAAGCATTCGTTTTATGATCTACTTTCATCTGCGTTCACACTTTCATTTCGAATTAACATCCTATCATGAGATGAGAGATGTGCGCCGTGATAAAATATGTACTTTGATTTGCTCTTGCAATGTTTGAAAGCTGTGTGGCACTAGCTGCGTACCGCAGTTTTACCCGATGCAATTTTTATTGTCAAGTTTTCCCACTTTTTCTGAAGATTGACAAGTATCTTATTTTCCTTTCTATCTATTGTGTTTTTTCTCCCATGAAATTCATATCTTCTATCCCTTTCGCATTATCAGATCAATTTTCAGATTGAGACAAGTATTTTTTTTTTGTTAATGTACAGGTCAGGTGGTCAGCGTTTGACCACCAACTCGCCTGATGTTAAGCGACGTTGTGGTCTCAGATGGAGCACGACGACCTATAAGGTACTTATTCACTCTAGCCTTGAAGTTTTGTAGAGTGAAGAAGTACAAAGACGGCAGTTGAGTGAGGCGCTACAAGTGCGCTACTGCTCATCAGACCCGTCTTCGGAACGGTTAGACCGGACCACATCCCGAAACACGACTAGGTCATTTCACGGCATGGCATTGTAGAGAGGCCTCAAACCCACCAGAAGCCTACACACTCAGGCAGTGCCCGCAGCATGCGCAAGGTCCACGCGCTCGTAAATTTCAACAACTATAGATACCTACTACTATGGTAGCTATACCTACGCTTTCCAAACACCAGCCACATCTACATTTGCCGAAGAGAGTCATAAATCCTAATCAAAATTGGTAGTCTGTTGTCATTGAAACTGCTGCGTTACCAAACACGCGCGATTAGACCCGCTTCTAGAGCAATCGACACGCTTCTGGCCGCGTCGCGCTTCGCTCCCGTGCCTATCTCTGCATGAGTGACAGGTGGTTGAGATAAATAGCTATTGTGTGAGAATAAGCTCGCTCGCGTGTTACAACTAGACACAGTGGTCTTCTAACATTGACCAACGATACGATTTCTCAATTCCTACATTTTGTCTTCGGATTGTCCGTTTGTACTCAAGAGTCTGGAAAACAGAATTCGCAGCTTTCTACTACTCAAACAAACTTATATTACCTGTTTCGTCAGAACAATCTACGAGTTATTAAGTAATAGAGTATTTTTAAACTTGAGGATTTTGACAGATTACACGAAAACCGCAGAGACGGTTATTGAATTTGTTGCTGTCAAACACGTTATTACAAAAATAAAAATAAGATGTTAGATAATAATTTGTGATAAAATAACCATTACGTTAACGACAAGCCATCCGTTAGAGATAGCTGTACAAAGTAAGCAAGCAAGCTCCGATGGGTGCGATACGCTCGCTGTCACTAATCAAGTTTAGTTAACGACTGATTATAATTCAGAAAATGTTTTGCTAGTTAGATAGAAACTAATAATACGGAACCTGTTACTCAATCGATGACCGTCGGTGACCGAACGAAAAGTCGAAGACCTTTCGAATAAAAAGAAAACATGGCGATTTTCGATAACAAATGCTGTCGAATGAATAAAAAAAGCCACTTTTAATACTTGTTGTGCTAATTTACTAACTGTTATTCTAAATATGCACATAGAAGATCTGTCTGGCAAAATTAAGTAAGGATAAGGCTCGGCGCAGACAAGTTACAGACGGCAGCTTCAAGACGTTGCAAAACTGGCTACAGCCTTTTCTACAAAATTTAATTAAAGCTGTAGTTATTTTCAAAACTTTAATAACGTAATAATAGTGTTGAAAATCACTAGTCGTTCGGAGTTGTGACTTGGACGAGGAGCAAGTATCTACTGTTGGGCGATTCCTCAAAAATCAACTAAGGGTTCGCTATCGGGGATGAGTTAGACAGGAAAAGAAGCACGCACGCTGTTAATATGGCGTGACTCATATTAAGCTGACACCTTTTAATTGTAATAGAAGCCTGATTAGATAAGATTTTCTTATAAAAGTGTTTCTATGGTTTCTACAACAGTTGGATGTCTACCTCTTACACTACGTATGACTTTGTTGATTGCAGTGCGCGAGGCATAACCGCATCACAGAATATTATTATTAGTCTATGATCCGCACACGCCGCAATTAACAATTCATCCATACTTTTACTCTATAATTTCACAGGTAAGTTCCCGGATGCAACAAAAAAGGTCTGTCGGAAGCGGCTTTATTATAGGAGTTGGTTTTCGGTACGCAACGGTCGGCGCATGCGCAGCGTCTTTCGCAACCGTCGCTCTCCGCGCTGCGGGTTGTGGCAATGGATCATGATATCAAATATTTATATTTGTGCCCACGGATGTCACACATCACTTATTTACACTATAAACAGAGTGGTAAGACGGTGAGGTTGTTAATTCGTATCAAATAAAGTTAACAAGTACTATGCTGATACTTGTATTCTTTCCAGAAACTCGTCGCTGCGCATGAGTCAATAAATATCGCAGTATATACGAGACTTGTTAACCACTGTTTAATACGATTTTACGACCAGCCAGCCGACCACCTTGTTCATACTATTTACGAGTTTAGCAAGCTTTAGTGCCTAGATCCTGTCAATACCTCGGCATAGACTCGCACCTGTATTTACGAGTAGCTATAGCTATGTAGGTACTAATATACATAGAGGTACATAGAGTTGATCAGTTGACCTATAAAAATCAATTAACCACTCACATAAATGCAAACTGTCGCAGGCTGTTAGCTTTTTTAAACGGTGGCAACTCTGTACCAATCATGATGAAGTTTGGCAAGAAGTTAATCAGCAGAAATGTTGACGTTCATGGAAAGATATATACATAAATGAAATATGTACTTAGGTTGTGTTTGTAAATCTTTGCTGATTGTGATATTTTTCCAGAAGTAGGTACTTAACGCGGAAAATGTAAACATCGCGACCAAAACCACAAGGCGTGCCTATATCAATGTTTGGCCAGTAGAACATGCTACCATTGCCTATTTGACCTACAAAAATCAATCAATAGTTAATAAAACTAATATAATTCAAGTCAGAACGTGCCTTAGTTTAGGAAAACCCATAAATGAATACACGTTTTCCTAAAGTTCGCATTACATATGCGAATAGGTTGAAATATATGCCTTTTATGGCCGATATATATGCGTTTTCTCATTTAGATTTAATTAACTTGCGCATGATAAATGTGTGCAATTAGTTCTGTTAATTTTATTCAACGGAATCGAGGCTTCGGTTATGTTGTGAATCAATAAAATAAACTCAGACTTTATTTTACTTATTTAAGTACTAGTACTTAGTACTCTGATTAAGGTGCGTTCTATTTAACATGAACAAATGAAAAAAAGCTTGGTGCCTGCTGACATTTAATTACAGCTACCTGCACCCGGCAGATAAGAAGTAACCCATTTGCAATTTCAGACAATAATTTATCTCTATGCCAAATTCCATCAAGATCTGTTCAGCCGTTCTGGCATGATTGAGTAATAAATATCTATCCATCCAATCGGCAATCGTATGAAGTGCGACTAGCTCGGACATAGAGTTCCGCGCGGTTAAACTATCTCCGCTCTGAATCTCATGCAAATCCATCGATCCGTTGGAGCGTGAAAAAATAACAAAAACACAAACAAATCTAGTTTCGCATTTGAGATAATATAAAGGTTTTTTGGTAAAATTCTCAAGAGTTACAGTGAAAATCGATCTAATACTCATCGCATACAAAATCTAGCTCAAATAAATGCATGTAGCTGTGAAATCAGCCTAAAACCTAAATAGCTAGTTGGCACCTTAGTTTCTTTTTAGAAACTAGAAACAGTGAGGCGAAGTAAAAGCATGAAGAAATTATATTTATCTATGGTAGAAGTGAAGTAGCTAATGTAAAAGGACAAAAAATGAAAGGATTAGATACGTCGCACGCACAGACCGAATAAACAAGTACCTTTTTTAATGGTCTTTTGAAATAAACTAACATGAATTTCGTACCCTGCTCAAAAGACTGCGGAGTGAAGCCAAAAATCCCTTCCGCAGGGGATTATCCAAATGGATTTCCGGAATAAGCCTTCAGACTAGACTAGACTTCATGATGATGAAAGAGACAAACATATCCATATTCTAGCATTGTCCACTTCTAAGCGCGAATAAAAATGGTAGAAGGGCAATTAGTCTCCGACCCGTGCTGGCCCTGCGGCCCTATTCGGAGATTTGAGATTTCCATCTCACCTTTTTTCGTCCTTGTTGCTCTCGTTTGAAACGTCATAGGTGTGAAAGTGACCAAGATAAAATCTCATCTCATCTCACGCGTAGGAATAACCCTCCTGCTGTGCCAGGAAACTGTCAACACCAAAACAACGCTCCGAGCTGGGTTACAGAAACTCCTCATCTAGCAATTTATTTCATAAAATTGTTGCTATTATAATTTTACTATTTTTACAAAACATGTACTTACCTGCTTCTTAGTTTCTAGAGTTCACTTTCATTTAATCTTCTATTTTAGTCGTAAGCAGCCGCTAAGAAAGAAGCGTCTATAGAGATTCTCACCACAAAGCTGGCCAATAATCTACGCTAATAGGAAGGAAGGTGCTCGTATAATTATGTAGAATATCCGTGAAAGCCGGCTCAAGGCAAGCCGTCTGAACAAATATTTGAGATGAGACAAAGAGGCTATTTGTTCCGTGCTTCGTGCCTAGAGAAGCTACAAAGGAAATCGAATAGTAAGTTAGATATGAGTACTAGAAAATATCTTAAGAAAATTTAAAGGAATTATCATACTTTGATGGTTTTTGAAGTGATTCGCGATGGAAGCAAAGGGTGTTACCCAGTTTTAAGGGATCTGTGTGCTGTAAAGTGTGTATGTCGTCGTAGCACCCAAACAGATAAACCCTGGAGATAGACCGAGTTTGATTTTGTTTTTCGTTTGAAAACTAACTTGATAGAAAGCATTTGTAGTATTTATTTAAACTTACATGAAGAATAAAAGCAATATAGTAAGTCCCTTTTAATTAATTAAGTGACGGTGCGTTTGAAGATGGTAAACACACACTCAGCTAATAAAAATAACATGTATACTTACCTACAAAAGCAAGTACCAATTACTTTTGATGTTAAAGGCTGAAGTGTTATAAATGTTGAAATTATTATTGCACCTGCATATCTTTAAAAGGGACATTTTTAAAACTTCAGAAGCCCGGTTAAGTACAGTAAAGACACTCAAAATTAAATATTAACACGAAAGTCTTCATTTATGACCCAGTTATAGAGAGAAAACAAATTAATATTACGCTGCAGATTGCGCAACGCCATTGGTACAAAAAGTTCAACGTCCTATTTAATAAGAAAACCACTTTTTAAAACCAGTTCCTTCGAATCTTTAAACGAGTGGTACCTGCATTAAACCTACTGTCTCACCTACTATCTGTCTTAACTTTTAAAGCCTATTCTACACGATGCAATTTAGCAGCAGATCCGTGAAAAATCAGTGGATTATCCAAGAACGGTGGCGGATCCAAGGTTTTGGTTTGGCACAGTAAATATGATAACGTCAATCTTGAATTGAGATATCTCATTGGTGGACCCTGGTGTTTTGGCTCTTGTGACCCTCAGATTAGACCTCTAGACTAGACAGAATTTTGGCTTGAATTATTGGCATTGAAAACTTGAAGTTGAAGTTCCTAAGTCTGAATCCGCTACTGGTACAATTTTATTACCAATTTACTTAAACTGCCTATAAAATTAGCATATGGGGAGCAAATTTTAAATTAATGGACGTTATGTAGCCGGGATCGTCCGCTTAACTCAATTGCAAATCTGCAATTAGATTGTATCGTGTGGATTGGCTTTAAATCGAATCTATCTTTATGATATGCCTGGGTATTATGGTATACTAATAATCTTACAGTCTTAATAATCTAAAGCATTATGTGCTTAAACAGTACAGAATCTACATGGTCAAATTTCATAGACCAAGACTATGAAAGACGATGTAGATTCTAAACTTTACCAAACATAAAATTCAATTTGTCGGAAACAAATATCTATTTTTTCTTTTCATAATTGTTTCCTTGGTGTAGCCTACGATGCAAGTACTTAAATACTTAGATTAATTTGATCCATTTAATTCCAGTTTCAAGTTGCAATTCAAGTTCGAATAAAATAGAATGAGATTGTCATACACTATTTACAATGACAATTCTCAAGTTAAAACAAGTTACAATTCTCGACCAACACATTAAGAATAAGTACTCACTCGACCGAACAAGCATTTGCGAGCAAAGCTTCTCTGCTTCAGCTTTAACAAAAATGGTTTCGTATGTTCTGTCCGGATCTCTGTCCAGTGGCCCTATTCCGAGATTGAAGATTTTCGTCTCACGAAGATTTCTTAGGTGTGAGAGTGACCAAGATAAAATCTCATCTCATCTCACGCCTAGGAATAGCCCTCCAGATCTTTGTCTTGTTCTACAGGTCGCATTTCTTAACCGATTTTCTTGAAATTTTGTGAGTAGTTTCGATAATTGTTTAGATTTTTTTTGTCGACTCAGTTTTTGATCTAAAAAACTATATAACTTTCGGACCTGCTCACAAAATTTCACGAGAATCAGTTGAGGAATGCGACCTGCAGAGGAGGACAAATGTCAGCCGCGAGGCCTACAGCTAACAGAGCCACTAGTAATAAGAATATAAATAAATAACTGCGATATTAATCTTCTTAATATATATAAATTACGTGTCACGTTGTTTGTCCGCTATAGACTCCTAAACTACTCAACCGATTTCAATCAAATTTGCACACCGTGTGCAGTTCGATCTAACTTAACAGATAGGATAGCTCACATATATATTTATAAATAATAAACGCGAACGAAGTCGCGGGGTGACAGCTAGTAATAAGCTAGTAATTTAGACTCATACACAGTTTATTAATGATATCAATCATTAATTAGAGTAACAGCCACATTCAGAGGAAGAACTATGATAAATCCGATGAGTACCAAGTGAAACTATCTCACGTCGCGTCACATAAGTCTTTGTCAGTCGGTCAGGCTGATTTTCGGCGGAATATGCTGACCGTTGTACTCGTAGCTGGTTTTAGGTTAATAGCAAGAACAAAGTGTTATGTATTCTATACCTATCTAGATAAAACGTAATGGACGGTTGTTACGTACAGTAAATATGCAAGAATATGGGAAGGCATTAAGGAAGTGTCAGTATTGTTTTGGCTTTCTTTTTTGTTCGCTGACTGGTTCATTTTTTTGGATTACTTAAATTACCTAATCCAGCGAGGATTTGCTGTAATGACGGAAATGTGAATTTTAAAATATTGTCGCTGTACAGTGAACGTACAAATCATACCCATATATCGTCACGCCTTTCCCCCGAGGGGGCTGGCAAAGGCAAATACAACACCCACAATTCGCCGGACGATATTCAGTCCTTATGTGATAGAGGGCGAGCCTGCCGCCATACACCGGGCCCCAGTCATGTAGCATATGACATACAAAACGTACGTGCGTTTTGTATGTCATCTGTTTAAACAATGAACAAATTGGTGCGTGCCGTTCGGCTGGGTTTAACCCGCTCACTCTGGCTTGAGAGGCGGACCTTCTCCCACTAGCTATCATCGCCGTACAATGAAAACCTTAGGAATTATTTTTTCGTCATAATCCCGATGTTTTTACTGTACGGTGACGATGCAAGAACAAAAGATGAATTTTATTAGTGTTCAAAGAAGTAACGGCTGAACGAATTTGCGGATTACATGTTTTTTTTTTGTAAATGACTAATACTGTTAGCCACTGAGGCCTCTACAGCGTTCCGGAAATAAGGCAAGAGCGGATGGCGCACCTATTTTAGAAAAAAAAATATTCCTATCTATCTACTATCAATAGGATTTGTAAGAGATCGAGTAAGAAGCTGGCAGCTGCTAGCTCCTCTAAGTGGGTATTTTATGAGTAAAACCGTAATTCAGGTTAAGATCTTTAATAATAAGGAAGTTAAAAGTCGTCTGCGTTAAATTATAAAAAAGCACATCAAGTCCATTTAAGATAATCTCTTTCTTAATAACTGTAAGAACAGATTACCTCTTTAGATACCGCATTACAAAATCTTTGTGTCGACAAACTGCACCAGTTTGAGGAACGTGCGGGGGACAGAAGCAAAACGATCTTATTGGCTATCTCAAGGTCAAAGTTACCTAGACGCACCTACCAATAAACCAATTATCGTGAACTTTTTTTAAATTATTTAACGGTAAACAATAGTGGACTTGGCAATAAGGACGATTCTGAAGGTTTAATCGACTTATGTATGAAAAAATATTGAGGTCCTAGTCTAATAAGCAGCAATAACAAATACGGTTATGATTGAGCAAAAATAGATTTGCCTAGGAAATCCTTCAGAATTGAACCAATTTATGTACATCGTATTAATAGGCGTACTCTCACTCTGTGTAAGTCTGCTTCTGCTACCCGTATTTTAATCTTGTCAGGCGCTTCAATCGACTTAAGTACGAAATATACAAAAGGTAATCTGTTTTAGTAATCAACCTGAATATATTACACCAATTGCATTGCATCGCAAGCTGTAATCGGTGCATTACTCCCACAAATGATGTGATTTCAAATTATTTCACTTATTTGGCAATTAAGTAAACGATTAAAAAACAGAAGAGTTAATTTATGCAACTATGTTAACGTTTATGTATATAGTTGCATATTATGTATTAAAACAATTATGATGCACATAAAGACAACGTTACGCAAGTAATTGCACTGACAAAATTAAATCATATCCCAACAATGATGCATTGTAAAAAATGCCAAGCTTTTCTTTCACTTTTTATTATTAACAATTGTTTTAAAAGTTACGATCTTGGAATAGGCAAGTTTGGAATTAGAAGCACGTGTTAACTTTTTTATACGTGAGAAACTAAATAATGGAGGTCGAGCGAGCGCGAGAGATGATGGAGCTTTTTTCGGTCAAACTTTTTGTTTGTTACGTACTAAAATCTTTAGGAAGATTTTTAATTGATTAAGATAGGCTAATGCCTATACAAATAATGTATTAAACGTGATGCAAAAGTCAATCTGAAAAATCAAAATGGAATTGATACCTCCAGAATATCGAATATAGGTACGCCGCCCTAGTCAATAGGGTTTCTAAAAAATCTTTGAATTAACCTTCAATTTGTGTCGATTATTTCAAAAATAATAAATCTGATGGAGAGCTGTTTCAAACTTCGCATAACGTGTAATACAACACCCACACTTCGCCGGACGATACTCAGCCCCAAATGTGATAGGGGGCGAGCCTGTCGTCATACACCGGGCTCCATAGTCATGTATAAGATGACATACAATACACACAATGAACAAATTGGTGCGTCCCGTCAGCTGGGTTTGAACCCGCTCCCTCTGGCTTGAGAGGCGGGCCTTCTCCAACTAGGCTATCATCGCTTCTCACTTCGCTCTCTCATTCGCTTCAATTCAGCCGTCTATAATTTGCGTAACTTGGCCGATGCACTGCCGCGCCTCTACATAACAAAAACAAAAGTAACGGAGAGAGCTTTGATTGACGCTTGTTCGTTCAACTTAGTTTTAGATTTGCTTTGTGATAACATAACTCAGCTCATTGTGGTCTTTGAAGTCGCTGTTATTGAAGGCAGAGCGTTATAGCCAGAGACGGACTTGAAATATTGGCCATACCCTAGGCCGAGGATGGAAACGAGCTGGTCGTTTCTTCTTTATTTACTAAGCTCAATTTTTTTTTTCAATCTTTAGAAAATTAAAAGAGATCTATGTATTTTTCCTGAATACGCAGCTTAGGAAGGCCTCCCACAATGTGGGTCGACGATATGGTGAGAGTATAGTGGGGACGATGGAGGCGAGCAGCGCAGGACAGGTCGTTGTAGAGATCATTGGGGGAGGTCTTTGTCTAGAACCACTACTAGACAAAGACCTCCCCCAATGATCTCTACAACACATCCACATCATCACATCATCACCGGATGACATCCACATGTCGTCCGGTTGAGGTGATGTGTTCTTATACAGAATGGACCTCTTATTTACCATGAGAATTGCGGAGACGACAGATGCGAGCAGCGCAAGACCGATGGTCGTTGTGTAGATCATTGGAGGAGGTGGACGCCCAGCAGTGAACGTCCACCTTGATGTGTCCTTTTCCGGAATTCATCTCTCTTGCTGTACACATCAGTGTATTTTATTCTTCAATTTGCAGTCCCTAATATTGAGAGGCCAAGGTTCGGGCTACTTCCCAAAAACCAATTACATTCCCAACCAACAAATCAAAGCTCCAGAAATTTTCAAATTTTTGGATATACTTATTCAAAATTTTAAACATATAATTAAAAATAAAAATCTATAAAATTTTTGAACCTGCTCGCAAAATTTCACGAGAATCAGTTGAGGAAAGCGACCTGAAGAGGAAGACAGGCGTTGGCTGCGAGGTCTACAGCCCACAGATCCACTAGTCAGTAACTTACTCATATGAAGAAATCCACTAATTTGTGAGAGATCAAGACAAGTGATACTCTGGACTGCATGTCCGACGGCCCTGCGCCCGCGCAGTGGTCTGATAAAATACCTTTCCCGGTATTTATAAAGATTACGAAACGACACGATATTGTGAAACCAGGCAATTCGCTAAATGTGCAGTGGAACTTTCACTGCTGAGAAAGGGCTGTTTTGTCTACATCGTATGATTGACATTATATTACCAGGTAACCAGTGTCAGCGGTCAGCTTTGACACCAGGACACTTGGCCACACAAATTTAGTTCCCACGAAGACGCAAGCAAAGATGCAGTGCGATCTTATTTTTCATCATATTCTTCACGAAACATCTAGACTGAATTTGAAGATTTATTTATATTTAAAAGCAAGTTCAATTGAAGTAATCGTATGCAATTATATATTATGTTATTACTGTGAGCTCTTGCACAATTACGAGTTCCGGCCCTAGGGCACAAAGGAAATCGGCCTTCCTTGGCTGCCATGTCAATGAATTCTAAAGTAGGTAAAATTATTTAAATTCAAATAAATATAACCTTAGATGATGTTTTTTTAAAACGCAACTATGTACTAATTTTACTGCCTCGGTGGCTCAGTTGGTAGTGAACCTGCCTCCTGAGCTTGGGGGCGTGGGTTCGATTCCCACCTAACAACAGCAATTTACGTGATGAACATTTGTGTTTGTTCTATGTCTGGGTGTTAATATCTATTGAAGTGTGTATTTAAAAATATCTAAGTATGTATATCAGTCTCTGGCAGCCGTCTCTCAACAAGCTTAGCTTTGTTTAGGGTCAGGCGACCGTGTGTGGAAGTGTCCCGAATTTATTTAAAAATGTATTTATTTATTTATTAATGATGTATTGCCATAATTTGAAATTTGCCAATATTCATCATTAAATCAGTAGGTATAAACCCGTTCAAAATCATTATGAAGTTAGAGAAAACAATTACAGTAATTCACGAATAAGCAAGTAATAACCTTAAACAAAGCAATTAGAATAATTACAATTGATTCAAACAATTTACGTAAAGTGCAGTGGAAATGTCAGGGTGTCATGGAGAAATGTAGCTAATTATGCGACAGTGGTGCCAAGGAGCAGATAAAAAGTGGAGAAGGCATACAAACAATTTTTATTTCTTTTATGTTTGCAACGTTTAACGTTATCATATATTATATTATCATCATATCTCAGTGTTTCTCTTTTGTAGAATAATGAAAAGAACTTAACTCCGTCATTAGCTTCAGTGTCGACAGTGCAGTCGCATCATTTTAAACTTTATCTCTATCCGCAGCTTATTCAGGAGTGATCGTTTGGCACACGATTAGTAAAATATGTTTTTAAATCCAGCAGTTTCGTAGACCATCCTACATCCGACGATACAAACGATATCACTCCAAAATTTGTCGTGGAGAAAAATGTAGATCACGGTGCACAGTGATGTAGTTAAAACTTACCACCTCCTGTTTAAATGTTCTCCTTGGCAGGCTAGCAGTGTGTGGAAACGTGACAAGGTAGGCTGGCTCTTATAAAATTCTAATCAGTCTTATTTTGGATCGACAGTATCTACCAGATCTGGACCGGCCATTTGGGGCGAATAAACTCAGGCACAGCTTGATTTTGCTCGTGCAAAAAGCCCAGCATTTTGTTGTAAATCATTCCTACTCTGAGTTTTAGGTACATTTTAGCAAAATACCTATTTCAAAAGAACAAGAAATGTTTTCATTGTTAAATCTTAACTATTATTGTAAATGCAAAAGTGAGTTTGTTCGTTTGTTCCTTTGTTACGCTTCTAGTGAACCAATGATCAAGAAATTTTGCATACACGTTAACAGGGGTACGGATAAGGACATGAGGTGTCCTTATCCCGAAAAAAAATAACGGTTTCTGTAAAACATCATAGAGCATAGTTGAGGCCAAAAACGCATAATTCTTTCTCGTAATCGCTCCCATGCTCAAAAGAGCAGTATTTTGATTAAACTTTAAAGCAGCATTTTCCTTATCTGTATTGTGTAGGTACCTGTAAGTAATAGCATGCTCGTAAATCAATCAACTATTATTGAGCATACCTACTTATTTTTTCTCTAGTATTTTGGAAAATAAGTATTAAAAAACCTAGGCTGTATGCATCAATAATTAGCATCACTACTTACACGCACTGACGCATTAATTAACCGTCTACTTAAAAAATGAGCATAGGTAGTAAACTCTGATTGAGCATACTTAATTGCTTATTAATAGCAAGATTTTCACACACATGCTACTCTACATACTCATATATACATACTCTACAACAGTTTTCGTGCTCGGTTGTACATTTCCGACTATTCGTTCGAGTCTTGTTATTCTGGCGTCAACGTTTTAATTGTTATGTATTGGTGCTATAATTTGTATAGTTTTCGTGAGTTTTATGCAGATTAGCATTATTAGCATATTTACTAATTAACATTAACATCCTGTAGACTTTTAAACGTATCATCTATTTTTGTGCGTCACTCGCTATGTGCTGTGATTTTTTGTGGATATAATTTCCGTAGATATCATAAATCATTAAGATAGACCTTTACAGACGATCTATACGCAAAACCAATATGTGTAAACCTTAACCGCCTTAGGCTCACTTGCGGAAGATGCGGAGTTAAATGCTTAAATGCAGGGTTAATTAACTCAGTGTTTAAATGTTATAAATGTCACTTTAATATTTTGTTAACTCAAGGTTACCTTCTTACCCTTGGTGGCACAAGACGATTTATCAGATTACCTCCAATTAACAGTTAACTCCGAGTTAAAAAGATAACCCGAGTTTCTGAACGGGGCCCTAAGCAATAAACGCTGTATAGCATCGGAATAGTTATACTAGTGTTATGTCTTTTTTGATCTAGTAAAAAAATAAATAAATGAAAGAATACCTTAGTGCACCTACTATAAATAGTCCTAGGCTATGAGTATCTACATAGTTTATTAGTGATAGGTTAAATAAAGCTATGAACATAGTACCTACACTACTTAGTTGAAACCTACTAAGCACCACTTGGCAGCATACCAGCCAGAGCATGGTGTGATTGCAGAGTAACAGTCGATAAAGAGCCCTAATTAACTGTTAACAAATCATAATCTGTATTGGATGTGAAAGTTAGCTGCAATCCGTGGCATTTACACTGCACTGGTCGGCCTACATTGACCAACGTTTGCAAGGAGCAGGCTCGCCGCTTCCGCGTGTGCGATACACTTTACAGCCAATGAACCAATACAATCGATCCAGTTTATTTTAAAATAAAGAAAAAGACAACACAGTGTATAACTTTGCCGACGTTTAGTAGGAGATGCGTAGAAGAACGACCTTCATCCATCTGTTTACTTAATGAGATGTATTTTATATCAAACAAGCTGGCCCGGCAAAATTCGTCAAGACAAATTTTTTTGTTCAAATTTTTATTTTTTCTTATAAACAAACCTTGTCCTGAAAATATCGAACACAAGAAAAATAGAATTATCTAATTTAGTGCAGTTGTTGGCAAGTTATGCGCATACATACATTTCGGGATTCTTTTGTTTTTAATTTATGACTAGATAGAAGAAGAAGATTTTGTAAGTTAAAAACATTTTGGCACTGAACAGCTTAAGAAGCTACTGTCCACACAGTTTTTTAATTACGTTTTTTAAACTGTTTTTTTTTTTGCAGGGGAAGACGGATGACGTTCTACCTATAATTTTTGTCACAAAACGGGATACATTGTGATTCTTATTGACTCTGGTGAAAAACTTAAAGCAAGATGGTTTGTTGGGGTTGCTAGACTTGCCAAGTACTAGGTAGCCCTAAGTTTAGTGCTACCTAGTACTTGGCACTTAAGTACAAAAACCCTTATCCTTTTGTCAATGTATCTGTAATTAGTGATTACTGTTCAAAGCCAAGTTTTAAAACAAAAGACAAAATATAACCGGAGATCAACAATGTCAACAATTCACCTTATCTCGAGTTCGAGGTGGAAACAAAGCCCAGCTACGAGTACGCTGCGCAGGCGCAAGGTGACTTGACATTGGTATTCGACGTAATTTATTCAAAGCCTCGCAACATTGCCATGTCTTTCGTACTGTTCAGGCCGAAACAAGACAAGCCTCAATATAAATAGAGGAATACTAGCTGCGTCCTGCGGTTTCACCCGCGGTTAAAAAGTATCCTATATGTTATTCTAGACTATAATCTATTTCTGTGCCAAATTTCATCCAGATCTGTTCAGCCGTTCTGGCGTGAAAGAGTAACAAACATCCAGTCTTACAAACTTTCGCGTTTATAATATTAGTAGGATTTGCATATTTTATGACCCTTTGATATTTTTCAGTTTTACAAAGTTTTCCGTAAGAATGGTATTATTTCGTTTATGTTACCTCAGAAACACGGGTCCATATCAAAGTATCCCCAATAATGTAACAAACAAAAATTTATTAATGTTTAAACATAAATAGAAATGGGCAAGTACTAACTACTTACATAGTTACTCGTATTAAATAAATATTTTTTGATGATTTTCAGTTTTGTCTTTGGAAATTATTTTTAGTAATTACAAAAGAAACAAAACATAATTTTATTTAAGTAATCAAAAAACTTTAACGATTATGACGGAGTAGCGAAAGTTCAACTTATGCCCTCACCTCAGCTTGGGAATTTTTTGCTTGTTCACACAGAGAAATCTTGAATTAGAGATTGTTTTACACCTCGTGAGTAATTAAAATATAATTATCTTTTCGCTTTGACCATTGGCACGGCCGTCCGCAATGAAAACGTGGATATTACCAGGCCCGGATTCAGATATCCAAGGGCCCTAGCCAGAGGCCTAGAAATTGATCTTTGGAGTCGGGATACGGCTTTGGTAGCTAACTTTTTCTCGATTTCTGTGCTGGTCCCACAGCAAGACTTGTCCAGAATGATGAGCAAAAACTTTTTTTATTAAAAATATCCAAAATAATAGATATTCATTGCATTATAGTGTTGCATTTTAAGAAGATCATTTTTTGGTCTAATTAATTAATACATACTTTGTTCTAATTGATTTTCAATTGCACAATTGATTTTTCTGCCCCTAAATTAGTCATAAATAATAAAGATAATAATTATTAAGTGGGTAGGTAAGAACTGATAAACTCTAATGTCTCTAATACAATAGCATAACATTGCACGCTTCCTATTTTTGTTAAATAGTGTACAAGAATGGATGGAGCTGTTTGCGTGAATTAAACTATCTATAAGTAGATCCACAAAGTCAGCCTTAACCAGCAAGCCCAGTGAGAGATCGTGGCTATTGTTACGCAATAATAATATCAATAAAAATGTTATGACAAAGCATTATGTAAGGCGCTACATCGCACTTGGCCTCTGAGAACTTAGGCCGTTTCACACTGCACGACGCAAGTCGACTCGAGCAGCGACTCTCGTCGATGTCGCCGGTACTGTCGACGCTTTCAGACGATAAAGCCACAAAAAGTTTCTTCATCATCATACCAAAAGAAATTAAGCCTTATTCAGTATTGTAGAGCGCTATAAATATTTAAAAAAAAATGAAGTCAACTGTTTGTACAACCGCTTTTTGGCTTTGTTTGGTAGAGTTGAGGTTGTTTAGGGTGATTTGGACATCATAGAAGATGATGATGGGCTTACTTTACCTCTACTACACCATTTTTTTCTTATCTTATCTTCGAACCCAGCCGACGGCACGCACCAATTTGTTCATTGTGTGAGCATATGTGCGTATTGTTTGTCATCTGCTACATGACTGGAGCCCGGTGTATGGCGACAGGCTCGCCCCCTGTCACATTTGGGACTGAATATCGTCCGGAGAAGTGTGGGTGTTGTATTACACCTCTGCCAGCCTCGGGGCCGAAAGCGTGCCGATATATCTTACCATAAAACATTGAGTATAGAGTATAGAGCAACATTTTACTTAATTTTTAACTCGACTACGTCGACTGGGCACTTTATGGAGATCATCCGTTTTATGATTTATGACACTACGTTTCCGATGCAGTGCTAGAGTTGACACTATTCAAGTTCCCGATTCTAATACCCAATATTTTAGTCGTTTAGTGTATAAGCAGCCTTAGATACTCCTATGATATACCACTAATGGTTTTCAAAGCCCGCTGTTAAGGAAACTCTTGACTCTTTGTTTAACAATCTTGATCAAAATTCAATGAACATATTTTCTTTTGTTCATATAAAATGCTCATTGTGTATTCCATTTTATAATCGCAGATAATTTAATAGTTGCGCGCAGTTATCACTTATGAATTATTCATTATTATTCGTATACAAATTGATGTTATTGAATAACTAGTACGAAGTAGAAGGTAAGTGAGTATGCTTACTTTCATTGAGCAGGTATTAGGTATTCAAAGTCCTGGACCATACTGTTGCGGACAATACGGAGTTCGGTGTTTTTATTCTTAACTAGCTATGCCCCCCGGTTTCACCCGCGGACCCACAGGAACCATTATTCAAGGATTTTTTTTTCGGGATTATTTCTTAATTTTTTCTTTCATCAAAACCTGTCTTGACGATAATAAACACAACAAAAAAATTACTAGGGATAAAGTGTATTTTTTTTTTATTTGATCATCATGGCAATTAAGATATCATGGTAGGCCACTAGAGCCGTCCAGTATTCGTATAATTAGCACAATTTGAATTACTTATTGCTGCAGCCTTTCTGACTTTTACGGCATTGTCATCACTCGGAACAGTTTCATAACGACATGTTAGCATTACGTTAATGAAATGAGATCAAATGTGGACTGCCTACAAGGAAACAAGTAAAGGAACCTTTTTACCTTGATTTGTACTTCCATACTAACGTAAATATTTTATTGAAAGAATGGATGAAAGAAGATTGACGAAACAGATTTACAAGGCGAGTGTGAATGGTCAAGTCGATAAGGAGTGACATAGGAAAACGTATGTGGATCAAATCCAAGGCGTTCTGGAAAAAGGCCAAGTCAGGAGTAACCGTAACCGATGAGCATGTATGAAGGGACTCATGGAAGTAGAAGTAGCGAAAGATGTATGCCAGGATCGTAGCAAGTGGAGAGAAGTGGTATCTGCCTACCCTACGAGGTAAAGGCGTGACTGTATGTATGTATGCATGTATGTATGTACTAACGTAAAAGCAAAAGTAACTCTGTTTGTCCGAGGCGTCCTCACGGCTAAACGGCTGACATAATCTTGATCAAATTGGTAAATTGATTGCACATTGGTTTTGTTAATAGCAAATACAAAAAAGGTTTTTGTTCAGGTTAATGTAATTTAGAAAGAAAGAAAGAAAGAAAGAAAGAAAGAAACAATTTATTTGATCACACAAAACACTACAACAACAAAAAACCGAATACATAATAAAACAGTAACAGACAATAATTTAATGAATTAAATATTTACATAAAGACATGAAACAAATATTTATACGATTTTACACTTACGTACTTCAACTTTGGCAGATAAGAGAGTTAGGGCCGTATTCTAAAACGACGCTCAGTCATTTACACGATTTAAAATAATTCTCAACGCAAAATCGACGGATTGTTATAAGTTTGACGTGTCTGTGTGTGTGTGTATGTGTGTCTGTCTGTGGCATCATAGCTCCCGATTTTAATTTTTTTTTTTTGTTAAATGGTGAATTAGCCGAGAGTGTTAGCTATGTTTGATAATCGGTGTTGAAGAAAAACGGTGGTTTTTAAAATGTTTGGTTTTTACTTGTTATAATGTAAAACTAGTATTAAATGGAGGTTCAAGCCTGATACGGTCCTAAGTGCCTACTTAGTTTATATTTAAGGTACCCCACCACGTGAGGAACACGACTTGATGAGGAGGTGGATACACTAGAAGTTCTGGAAAATTCCTTCATACACTAGAAGTTCTGCAAAAAAGGGGAAAACTAAAAACCTCAATTTTCATGACTACATATAGGGGAAATATGATCAGAAAATCGTTGTGGTAAGCGTCAAGAGCTATTCAAACATACATTCATTATTAAACACGATATGTGCATATGTAAATTTAGGACCAATATGTTTTTGACCTAATGCGAAAGTGAATCACCTTATGCTAAAACAAATAGCCAGAGGGTGAAACGAGATAAATATACACGTTTTATGCATAATTTGATGTGTTGCCAATGTTGTCGAACTAATTTATGGGTTCATAATTGCGTATTTTGCTGACAGATTGGACGCATGGGAATGGAGAGTTAAGAAAAAAATTGTGTGAAAAAATGATTTTGTGTGCTTATACGAGTACAAAGGGAGGATCTAAAGTACCTATGCCAAGACGCTAGGGCATAAACTAATTTCAGTATTTTTTTTTTGTGAATGACTAATATTGGCCACTGAGGCCTCTACAGCGTACCGGACGTAAGGCAAGCGCGGAGGGCGCAGGGCCTTCTAATTTCGGTACCCCTCGGTAAAAGGAAATTGTGAAATATAGGGGTAGGGCTATATTTCACAATTTCCTTTTGCAGTACAGCATCAGGACATGGGTGTCCCTGTGCTCCTATCAGTAGGATTATTTAGTAGGAGCACGAGGAGGGAGCGCATATGACTCGCACTTTGGTACACACTGTAGCAACCGAAGCCCAAGTACTTATTAATTTTACCAATTCAAAATTTTAGTTAAGTTATTGGAACAACAATCACACTAATATTGTAAAGGCGAAAGTATAGTGTAAGTGTGTATGTTTGTTAGTTATTCATGCTCAAACGGATTGACAGATTTTGATGAAGTATGGTGTGGAGGTAGCTTAAATCCTGGACTGGCACATAAGCTTTCAATCGCGGGTAAAACTGCGGGGCGCAGCTAGTCAAACATAACATGTTATCGGCATCTGTATTTTCCGGTAATGTTTAGAAAACAGGCTTTCTAACCTAAAAGTTTCATTCAGGGTATATACTTAATTCTGAATGTCAGATTCAGAATTAGGTATGTAGATTGTATTGCACATAATTAATGTCATATTTTAACGCACAAAATCTAAGTGAAATAATAAGTAAGTAGTTTTGAATAGTAAAAACGAATACAAGGCTGATTTACAGATAAGTTTCTATGAGGTGTATAAATGCTTCATTAACTCATGCACTGGGGTTTTAATGGGTTATTTATTTTAAAGACACATTTGGCAACTAGCATTAAATTTAGTTTGCAACCTGTACTTAATATTTAGTTTACAGCAAAGGAAGGAAATAAGGCTAATTAACATCAACTAACATCAATTTTAAACAAAATGGCGGTTTTAACCATTTAAGTGCTGATAAAAAGTGGTTGTATGTATGTGCTAGCGAGTGGCGAGGCTAGGCCATGATTTAATATATGTACTACTAGCTGCGCCCCGCAGTTTCATATCAACTATTACTTTTAGAATGACGGCCTACATACAGAGAAAACAAACAAACTTACATTGTAAATGTAGATATTAGTTGGAATTGCGTCCTGTGAGTTCACCGTGGTTTGCCTGTTTTATTTTTATTTGTTTGTAGGTTTTATTTTTTATATTAGCGATTAGCTGAGCCGCTTTAACCGCTGTTAAAAAGTATCCTATGCGATATTCCAGACTATAATCTGTCTCTGTTCTAAATTTCATCCAGATTCAATCAGTCGATCAGCCGTTCTGGATTGATTGAGTAATAAACATCGATCCATACCTACATTCATCCAAACTATCGCATTTTTAATAGTGTGATCGTGTGTTAAATAATACCTACGCCACTACTTGCCATTTGTCTAGTAGTAACGTAGATATTATCAAGATCAAAAAAAGGTGTAGCTTTTCGAGAGCACGTAATATAATAGGTAATTAAACTAAGTAGGTATTAAGGCTCACACTTAGGATACTTTTTATTAACAAAAGCTTAGTTAGACTGACTTATATAACAAAAACTTAGTTACAGTAACTTATATAGTTATAACAAAAACATAGTTACAGTAACATATACAAGGTGTGCACTGGATCCCACTCTAGAGTCACCTGTGACGTGGGCTCCAGGCTCTTCAAAATAAAAAAGAGTAAACAATGTAGCAACTGAAATCGCACATAAAAATCGTAATCTTTCTATTTTGTGAGAGTGATTATTTGTCATAGAAATGACTAAAAAAACCTTTTTGGAAGAAAAATCCATTTCTAATCCTTACTACCAAAATTTGTAGTAAACGGATAGGTCCAGCATTTCATAAGTATTACCTACAATTGCTAACGATCAACTTGCTCAGTGGCCGCGAGAGTATTCAAGTAGATTACATGAAATTATTTGCTCGGACCATGTTCCTATTTCTCAACACCTAATAACACGCAGTGCAGGAAATAGAATATTATGATAATACTAAGTAATTACTAGAGCTAAGATAAGTGTTTATTTTATCGCTTATTAATATTTTGCTCTACTACTGAATAATTAAAATTTATTGAACAGGCGACCGAGCAAGCGTTGGCGAGCGAAACGTCTGTGCTTCAGCTTCGGCAAAAATGCTTTCGTATGTCCGAATTATGTCCGAATCTGTCACCTCCGACTGACTCGTCAAAAATAATCTGTATAACTAACGCAGGTTTGTTATTCATACAGATGTATTTTCATAAATTTTCACGAAATTCGGTTTAGGAATGCGACCTAGAGAAGGACAGACATCGCCGCGAGCTGTACAGCTGACAGAACCTTTTTTTATAGTGCTTTTTTCGAAGAAAAAGAAAGAAAAAAGCGAAACACTGTATAACTATTCCGAGGTTATACAACGTGTACCTATTAGTAAGGGGGTAAGTTAGTTGGAAAATTAGGAGAAAATAAACATTTGTCAGGTTTGTTAGCACCGCGTACCTACTCTACATACCTTTGAAGTAATATTTATATTTTAGATTTCTTTAATTGAGTCCTGGGGTCTATCATGACATCTTATTGCCATGATTACTATGTTTTGTTTTCGACGTTGCGCGACCATGGACCTTATTTCGCGGCGTTACGATTCGTGATCGCGCCGCATCAAAAACAAAACGTAACCATCAATAACATGTCATAGCAGGCCTCCTGCTATCTGTGTATAAAATAAGTATCTGTACATACACAGTATGAACTTGTCAAAAAATGTATTACTTACTTTTTAAAAATTCTGAATTAGGATTCAGTATAGGTCCATTTTTAGTTTTGACCTAACTTAAAAACTACCTACATAAAACATCAAAGTGATTTTGATTTAATAAGTGTACCACGTATATGAATTTTCCTTTACAACAATATTATAAGCATTAAAGCACCTATTAAGTTGATAAAATTGTCTAGGAACCCTATCCGAGTTTATCACTAATTCTATCTTGACTAATGTACCAGGCAGTGCCAGCCACATCAATAACAGTATGATTGAAAAAAAAAACTAGGCCATTAAATTGATTATTACCGGTACCAACATTAGTACCAATAGTTCTTTTGACAACGCGCCTCGAAACTTTTACGTAGGCAGGTACCTAAAACTAGTGACCTTAACACGTTGGTTTCCTTGTTGGTTGCCGTGCTCTATAACTCTCTACTATATAGATCGGTATAGGTATGAGATAAAAGCAGGTTTTAAGCCATTGGCTTAATGCTACAAAGCACAAAATACTATAACAAGGGTCTGCAAAATAAAGAAGTGTAAGTATGTGGGTATCCTTTAAATGAAATAATTTAATTAATGAGAGATCATGAAAACTTGTCTGCTTGTAGGTACCTTAACGTACTTGTAAAGGCCGATTGGTTTGGGAAGATCTAAATTACGTTTTAGATTTGAGTTAATTAAAGTGTACCTACCTACCTTGTTTAGATAGACAAGACAAAGTAAATCAAAAAGCTCTTCATGTAAAGAAGTTGTCTGCATATTTATCTCTTAACTAAATAAAATATTCAGGATTCGGTCGTCTGACGCCAAACTAAGAAAAGCTTCCTTCAAAATATAAGGTGCGAAAGTCTTAACAAATAGTTGAAAGTTGAAGTTCTCGTCGGTCGTCGTCTCCTACACCACGTAGCAGCAGAAGTGTAAGCAATTTAAAAATGCTGGTTGATCTATGCCTTGGAAAGGTGCACCGGAATAGCTATATAAATACTTTCCTACCTAAGTTATACTTCAAAGAAAACGCAATTATACAGTACCCTGAAAATAGTATTACTTAGTATCCCATCTCAATATGTTTTATAATGTAACAATTAGTTCGGTTTGTATAGGACTACTCGACCGATTGCACCGTTCGAGTGCCCTCATGTACCTCAACCTACTAGAAATAGACGAATCTAATACACCTCGACCGTATCGATTCGAAACTTAGGGCTCTCCAAACATAGGGCACCCCAAACTTAGGGCACCCCAAAGTCAGGGCACCAGGACCGCGGCTGTTTGCGGCCCACGCACCATTCAAAATACTAGAACAGTTTGATCTTAAACTGTTTGAGAAGTAAATGCAATTTAAACGTGTATTATTGAAAAAACTCGGTAAGTTTAATTTTGCGACGACAACTTGTGTGTCGTTGATATGATTTAAATACGTGAAGTTTTGCTGGCAAATAAAAATATCTATTATTATGTAAAGTACCTAAATATAATTTTTAAACTTAAATATATACCTATTAGCTTCTAATTCTAACGTATTATAGCGGAAATACACTGAAATTACAACGAAAAATAGATTAAATGTAACCATTTTTAAGAAAGCTTAATCATGTCGAAAGCGAGCCGAATTTTTTGACGTGTGTGAAGTGTCAGAATTTTTATTTTCGAAGGTGCCAAGATCGTCACAAGTCGCTACAACAATTTTACGGCTATCATCCAGATTTACTGCGTCATCGCGTCGCATTCACGTTGTCGCGAGGTGCCACTTGCTTTACAAAAATTTACATAACTCTTTTTATAACTATCATAGGGCAATAATATTCATAGATTTTTTAAATAATAAAAACGTTCTATATTATATAACAAAACACTTATTTTGCTAAATTGTCTCTATATGAAGTTAAACTGGAAAATAAGAAAATTATAATGTTCTTATTTTCCAGTTTGATTTTTTAAATTTGATTAATTGATTTAAAAATCAATATTTTTAAATATGTTAATACTTATTTTACTGACGTGATTCCAGTTTCCAGTACGCAATCATAGAACGTGAAATAAACTGTCAAATGACACCCCAAATGACTGATTAAATGAAGTAAAACTCGTGACATGAGCAATAATCATAACAGTCGGTGGCCATCTCTGTGTTGTCATAACTTCGCGTGATCCTGCGATCGCTTCTTACGAGCGGCAGTTTGGTGCCCTATCTACAGCCAACGACGAACACATCCATACCTCTTTTAGGTATATAGACGCTTTTGCTACGAGATTTTCCAAAATGCTCGTTTTTCGTCAGACTAATTACAAAAGTGATCAGAATTCACAGTTTGAACAAACAAACTACAATCTTGAATTTACTATGTGGTGCAGATGTGTTAGCAAATCCCAGCGAGGACCCAGTATTGACGGCAGCTACCTAATTAGACCTGTGAAGCCATTTGGTTGACTCTAGCTCTTGAATGTCAATAGTGAATAAAAACCCGTCATTGAGCTAGATGCCTGAATACGCCATATCACGCTGGGCCAGCGTGCTTCTGCCTATTGAAGCTCTCACGCAAAAACGCATTCGCTACGACAAAAAGAATTTGTGCTGCAAGGCTGAGCCATGCTGAGTGATGCAAGGCGCGCTCGTCTTTTTTCTAACCTCAAGTTCCATCAAACATTTATGGTTATTTGTCTCGCTGATCTAAATAACTAGATATTAAGCACTACTAGATTTTAGAAAGGGCGTTGTACTAAATCGAAAGGAGCTCATTGTATCAGAAAGCTACTTTTATAACAGGATAAAGACAAGTCGCAAAAATATAGCCGCTGTTCCATTTATTTCTATGCAACAACTAATGCCAACTTAAATCGCAATTTCACGAAAAATTTAAATAAATATGTACCTATCAAGCTGCGTCCAGCTTCACACACTCTTCATGTCCTACCCTGTACTAAGTAAATAAATGAAGAAGTTTGTAGAAAATCGGTCATTTTAGCTGTCTACCCAAAAAATAGATTGTCAATATTTTTTTAGGTATGACAATCTCTGCCTCAACAATATTTTGTTTCTATGAAATTGGACACTTGACAAGTGACAGATTTATGTAGGAACTATAATACGCAGTAGTAATATATTTTAACAATAATGACTCTCGTATTTTAGTTTAGAGCAACCAAATGAAACATTTCCACGACGATCGTTTTGTCTGCCATTTGAGGGTAATGTAGCAATATTTTATAATTAAATGCCAGTCCATGCTGGCGCTGTTTGACTGTATTTAACGAATGGGTAGACTACGTGAAGGCACCTGATGTTCCTTTTTAATGGGATGTCAGAAATCGTGAGACGTGCTCAGTGGGAATTAAAGATTGAGTGTTGAATTCGGATTTCTACACCATATCGTATAAACACTGACTTTGCTTTAAGTGAAGTTAACTCCTAACTGAGTTGACGTAAGGTCAAGTGTACTCTATAACAAGATACCTTCTAGATTAGGTAAAATTTGGTTATATTTAGGCAAATGAGCAAAGTAAAAAAAAAAAAAAAACTTGTAATTAAAAATCTCGATCTAAAGATACAATAGATATGTAATTTTGACTTTAATCATGCCAGTGAATTGAGTGGTTTCGGTGTGCAATTGAAAGAGCAGCGATTCCGCAGCGAGCAGCTATGGGAACTCGGCAGTTCGTGATCGCTTCTGAAGCTTGCTTGCTTCTTGAATACAATTGACGATTAGGCGAAGGCCGATCTAATTATAATAAGTAACAACACCATTAAACTCATTATAAATCAAACTGTAGTATACATTGCCTACTATCCGAAGGTAAAGTATACCCTGTGGATAAAACGATAACCGATTTAATGTTACGAGTATCGTTAGCGAAGCCGAGATCAAGATAAATGTAGTGATACCTAACGATTAATTCAGCTTGAGTTTTTTGAAATAGTAATTAGGTATGATTAACACGATTTATCCGTGATTTATTAATAAAATGTTTATCACATTTCAACCCGCCTACGTCAAATATTATGTACATACTTCTATTGGTATCTATTAAAATGTGTATAGGTAACGTTTGTAAGTTTGTATGTCGAAGATAATCTCTTGTACCACTGATCCGATTCTAAAAATTCTTTCAATCGTAGAATACTATACATTACACAATCATTGGATGCGTTGACTTTGAAACGCGAGCGAACCCGGCGGCGTAAGAGCGAATGATAGATAATTCAAAAAGTCGACTTGAACTTTAGTTGTTTTGATTAGCTTGAACAAATAAGCTGTTTGAGATGCTGATTGTAATTTTCTGTCCGTTTTGAGTCATTTCTATAGTTTAGTAGTAACAGTCACGAGATGCAGATAATGACGAGGATCAGTAATTGGAGCCGCACGAGGCCGTCTTGTGAAACAACTTCATTGTTCTTCGAAATAAATCATTGACAATATTAATGCAAGCAAACTGAACATCGGTTTGATCGCTTACGAAAATTGCGATTATCGTCTATTTTACGATGTCGGAATAATTATTATCCATCAATGATCATTATTCGTTTGTATGACGAATATATAAATATACATGAATTAATAAGTTTTTGTATGAATGGAACGGGTTAATGTTTTATACATATTTATGTATTTAGACTAGCTAATCAGAATCACAGAGCTGAAGAATTCAGCTATGTTAGGTAAATTTATTTTTGCGATGTTCCAACAAAATTTCTATCAAATATATAAAATATCAAATTTAATATCCTAAAACCAACCTCGAACCCACGGCAATGTAGGGACCGGTTAGGAAGTCATTTGTCTTATCCATTTTTTATTTTCATGTATTTCTAACTGACTAGCATTGTTGGCGCAGCGACCCAAACCGTGCCCTCCAGTACTAAATAAATCGCCAGTAGCGAGAACTCGCTAGTATAGAGTTCCGTTGCTGTAACACCCGCCTCGCAACACGGAACCCTAAAATTACCAAATACATGGCTATCATTGATTAATTACTTTTACTGTGAGAGAAAGGTTTAAACTAAGCCCAACTAACTGATGCCTGACGCCTGAACCCAGATCTCTGAACGTCAGAAAACGGACGAATCTTCTAAAAGAGGAAAAAAAAGATAGAAAATAAATCTTATAAATCTTATTCCTATTTCTTCGAGTAATCTATGCATTTAGCGTGCCTATAAGAAGTTAAATTCGAAACTTCCCCTTGGCACAACCGCTTCGCACAACCAGGTGTGCCAAAGGGAAATATTTTATCCCAACGGCACAACCAAGCGATGCCAGTAGAGCCTTGGGGAAATCATAAATCCCTTCTACACGACCAGTTGTGCCAAAGGGTCATATTATCCCATTGACACAACTATTTTTAACCATGACTTGATGAAAAAACCCTATCAGCGAACCACATAACTTAAAATACCTTTCAAATAATACGCCACATGAGTATATTTTAAATTTATTTTTGAACACTCTTTTCGGACCTTACTAAATTAAACAGAAGATCTATTTAAAAAAAAATTACTTATCGTAGCCAGTAACGTCATCTTGACCTGTGGGGCTATTCCTGCGCGTGAGATGAGATGAGATTTTATCTTGGTCACTCTCACACCTATGACGTTTCAAACGAGAGCAACAAGGACGAAAAAATATGAGATGAAAATCTCAAATCTCCGAATAGGGCCACTGTGCCAAATTTTAAGTTACAAGCTGTTATAATTTCTGGAGATGGATAGGCGGTGTAATACAGACAGAGAGACAGACATCGGAGTCTCACCATATTTTTTTTTATCATTTTACCTTTTTATTATATTGGTACAGAACCCTAAAAAAGGCGGCACTCTAATGGCGATTCGTTTCGCTGATACTTACGAAAATTACTTTTACATTACTTTAGAAACAAAAAAACTGCTTTAAATTTAAATTTCGCGCTATAAACGAAACGAATCACCTATCTTGAGGATTAATTTTACTGAAAGCCTGATACTAGTCTTATACAAAACAAAATAAAACAAATCACTGCTGTCAAACTTCGTCGGACTATAACTTTCAAATGATAAGGAATCTATAACTATGATTCCATCTGTGCAAAAATACTCGGAAACCGCGGCTCTACTTTTAAATCATTTTGTCATTACTTTTAAAATGCTGTCGTAAAACGTATTCTTTTTTCTTACATTACAGTAGAACATGACATTTCAAATTATTTAATTAACAGGATATAAAATAAATTACTCTCAAATACCTATTCGCGGCTGATCGACTATAAAATCGCTCTACCGGGCAGTAGGTGTACCCACCTACCCGAATATAGTATATTTTTTGTCATCAAACAGATACTTGGTAAATTATTCATAAGTGTAGCAATATCAATCAATATATACATGAGTTATTAATGTTATTAAGCCACAAGGTTCAAATACTTTGTCGGCAGTAAAACAGATGAAAATACTATACTGGTTTTGTTAATAAAAATAATAATGATTTCGTCATTTTATGTGAACGTTTTAATTAACTATTTCACAAACTGTATCACCGTTTACGGTAAGTGTTACTGTTAGAGGTATAACTGTTAATGTCTCTCAATAGCGCATCAATAAAGCCGCGCCGTTTTGTGCAGACGCGAATTGAGTTGCGTTATGTAATTAATAAATCAAATTGAATCACTCATCACATACACTTAATAATGAGTGTGCAATTCATATTGATGTATGTAAGAATTAGTGTGAAATGTTATGAAAACTGACAGAGCTCTGACGCAACATGTGTCGACTTATGTCATGTTAAGAACAATATCTAGAAGTCGTTAATATTAAAAAGTGTACTCGCATACTAACTTCTGTGCTTAAAATTCAGATTCAAATCGCCCAGTGAGTTCATCTATGTCTTCTATTCTATTCTGAACTACGCAATTAATATTGCGGATTTAGAACTGGCTTTCATCCTTGATAGTAGAGATGATGTCCCAATAGTTTAATACAAACAAATGAAAAACTTTATCAGGGAATGAAAACCGTGTTTGTAAAATTCCAATGCAAATGGCAAATGGCGCACCCTTTGCCTACAATCCTTGTCGCATTTTTTATATTGTTGTTATTGTTGCGCCACAGATAGGCCGTAGAAATACAACAGCATCATAAAACTACTATTTATTATTCTTTGACGTACCTATCAACGGTAGTGGATCCAGGGGGGCGCTAAGGCGTCAAGTGCCTTTCCATAACTTAATTATCATAACATATCGTCACGCCTTTTCCCCGAAAGGGCTGGCAGCGGTGTATTACAACACACACTGGGCGAGCCTGTCGCCATTCACCATAAAATGAAAAGTATGCTCTTTAGTGATGTTGTGTTTACCTACCATGATAAAGCTTACCTTTAGCTCTAACAAGCCTTTTTTGTGAATGATTATCTTATGCTGTCCGCAAGCCAAACTCTAATGACATACCTTGATAAATAAAGCTTATTCTCAGCTAGCCTCTCCCCCTCCCAAATCAAAAACCTGAATCCGCCACTGTGTCACTGTGATGGCCTCCCCATTGTTTTATGGATTCAATCAAAATACCAGAAAACCATTTGTTTAGAATTCAAAACCAGAGCAGCAATAAAAATAACATTCTCGATTTTAAACCAAAGAGAGAGACCATAAACCAGTATTTAATTTGTGATCGAATGTAGAGCAGTCCCTTGTAGTATGAAGTAACCACATGTTTTATCGCCTTAAATAAAAGGTCAACGTGCACACAAATAAAAACAAAACTGACGGGTGCTTTGTATAAATTTAAAGAAATTCTCCCTCACTAATAAATGTTTTAGAGCGGAATAGTTATGAAGTGTTTTGTCTCTCTCGATCGAGTTAAAAAATTATAAGAAAGAAATTGACGAAACTCTCTAAGACTATTCCGAGGATTTAAAACATTTGTTTGTAAGAGGAATACGAGCGATGATAATCATAGTGTTTGTATCTAGTCTATGGTATTAGATATTTTGTAACGAGACCAGGGGACCTACTAACGCATCTTATTCTCATGATTCCCATGATGGTTGCGTTTTGTTGTCGACGGTGAGCTTCCGCGAATCGTATCGCTTGCGCAATAAGGTTCATGGTTGCGCAGAGTCGAAAACAGAACGTAACCATCACGGCAAACCAGATGTCATGGTAGGCACCCAGGGAATAAAATCTAGAGTCTAAACTAAGGTAAGATACCAAAAACTGGTTATTGTAAGTTTTTTGTCAATTAATTAAAATAGATTTTCGCTTGGCCGCCATTCCGCGTGAAGTTAAGCAATGACTACTAGACTAGACTAGGAAATTATGATCCTAACTAATATTAGAAATGCGAAAGTGAGTTTGTTCGTTACGCTTTTACGCCTCAAAATCGATCATCATGAAATGATGAAATGATGTGTGCGTTTTCAAGGATACAGAAAGCGCAGGATACCTTCCATCCCGACTAAATGATCGGTTCCTGTGTGACCGCGGGTGAAACCGTGGGGCGTAGATAGTATCTACATACAATTTAGATTAGGGAATCAGAAGCTCGTTGGGCTTAGGATAAGATTTTGAATCATTAATAGTACGATGACTTTAAATTAAATTTACTCAACTTTAATGAAAACAACATACATCACACCTTTCCCCCAAAGTGGCTGGCAGAGGTTTACTACAGCCACACTTTGCAGGACGATATTTAGTCCCAAATGTGACAGGAGGCGAGCCTGTCGCTATACACTGGCCCCAATAAAAAACAACACACTTCCACAACTTTTTACTTATTACATTCATTCACAATTTCCGTACGACTTTATTAATTATCGGCCTTATCTCTCCTAGTTATCTTTTCCAGGTAACTGTCTGTCTGTTCTGATCATGTTTGTCGTTAATCCAAATGTTACAATCGAGATTGATCTCAATACGCGACTGGTCGCAAACGGATATACAAGCAAGTACTTAATGCCTTGTAAGTTGTAATTAGCTAGCTCTTAGTATTGCACAATAACCAGTACATTGCTTCTAATCGCGCTAATGTTAAAATTGCGAAAGTTTGTGAGCGTGTCTGTAGATATGTATGCTGCTAAACAAATATTTTCAGTCAAAAAGCCACTTTTGTGCTATTCCAGAATGTAATCTATCTCTGTGCCAAATTTTATCTAGATCCATTTAGCTGTTCTGGCATGCTTGAGTAACAAATATACCCCAAACTTTCACATTGATGTGTAACTTATTGTGAATCTTCGCTCGGAAATGGCACAACGGATTAGGATGATTTTGGTATGGAGGTTTTTTCCTGGATACATACTAATACTGAAACAAAACTGCTTTTTATTTTAAAAAAACTATTGACACGAATTCTATAGTAAAACAGGCGAAACCGCAAAGCACAACTATAGGCGCAGAAGTCTTTAACGTCGCATAACCTTGTAGCCTTAACGCAACGTAATACGGATCAAAATGACTATTTCGAGCTGCTTTCATTGGAAGTTTTACCAGCGGGTACTAGCTATACACAATTGAAATAAATTAAACATAAAAATTAATTTGATTCGTTCTTTCCAGTGTTTTTATGTAATTAAAGCAGTGCCGTGCGATGTGAAGTTTTAATTGACTTTGCTCGTGAGAAAGTACAGCTCGTTCGAGATACAGTTGACTAATTTATGTAGGTGTGTCCAATCCACCATATATTAGATTTGTAGACAAGTTACCAAACTAAAATGGTATTTTAAATTATGTGTTTCCATACGCAAGCGTTTTTAGTAGATTTATTTATACTACGGCGGTGCTAAAAAATTTTACTGACTTTAAATTGACCGAAACTTGTGTGTTTGACTAGCTGCGCCCCGCAATGTGCCTTTTACGTTTTAGTGAAACTTTATTTATGTTAGTTTGAGTTGCTAATGAGTGCTGCTGGTAAATAAGGTCTTTGCTTTTCCGGTCCTTTATAAAGACAAAAAAGGTGCTCACTTCGAACGCGTTGAACTCTTTTACGTGAAACAAAAGTTCAAGATCAAATTGGCATTAAAATCATTAACAGGTCTATCCGACATAGATTTGTCTTTTAGCCGTATTTCTGGTCCTGTTATTCTACGTTTTGTATTTAGGCGAAAGTTAGTGTGTGTGTTCTACGAAACTAGTGTGTTACACACTCCAACGAATTGACGGATTTAGATGTAGAACGGATATAGTTTATTAGTCTCTAGATTAACACATACGCCACGAGTAGCACCGCGGGGCGCAGCTAGTATTTAGTAATAGTAGTGTATCGCTGTAGAGAGGTCTTCGCCTAGGATTGAGACATGACAGACTCAAAAAGAAATGAACCTCCGTTGATTACAAGAAACAATTGCAATTAAAAAACACCGCACAATAGAATTCAAACAGATATCAAAGCTGTTTATTTTTTCTAAAAAAAAAAAGCGCAATGCAACTTTATTAGCGCACAGTGGCCGGCTGCGGTTACGCAGTTTGCGTACCGAAGTGAGCAAAAAAAGTAGCCAGTGGCCGGCAGGCCAGCCTTAGGTAACTTATACCTACGTTACGACAAATCTGGCTTCTTGGGAAAAAGTTGTTAAGGCGACCATAAACCTCGGCTAGCCTCACGCAAACGTCTGTTTTAATAAGACTAAAATTAAAATCAAAAACAATTTTTAGCTAACGATGCTGGGCAAAGATTCCCCCAATTTCTTCCATATTTGTTTATTCTGGGGCAGGAACTCTGAAGCTAATATTATCTAGATAACTCTCACAAATAAGACTTTTCAAACGAGAGAGACAATTACAAGATAATATCTCTCGCGTCAGAACAAGATCCAAGTACGGTCTAATCTTTTGTTTCAAAGTCAAAGTCAAAATGTTTTTATTCAATTTAGGTATCAAAGATACACTTATGAACGTCAAAGTTATTTAAATAGACTCGACCGCCTTGTTCGGATAAAAAGCCTCTACTCAGAAGAACAGGCAAGAAACTGAGGGGCATTATTTTTTCAAATAATAAATAAATTAGTCTCACAAATTTTGGCTTACAACTAGGTAATATCTATAAATATTAGTGGCTACTTGGCGGAAGTGGAAGGCTCCAGACATCTTTATCTTCTAAATAATTCTTAACCTTATAATATCCTCTTTTCATTAATGTAGTTTTTACATGTGATTTGAATTTTCCCTCGGTGAGCCCTGTTATATTTTTCGGGATTTTATTGTAAAAACTAACGCAGTTGCCTAAAAATGACTTTCTTGACTTAGTCAGTCTAAATCTCTGTACAGCTATCCTATCCTTATTTCTAGTGTTATAATTGTGATAGTCACTGTTCAATTTAAATTTATGTAGATTTTTGCGAACGTGCATAATATTTTCAAAGATATATAAAGAAGGTAAAGTTAAAATATTTATTTCTTTAAATAAATCTCTCAATGATTCACGGGGACCCATTCCGTAGATAGCGCGGACCGCTCGCTTTTGCAAAATAAAAATGGCCTCCACTTCAGCAGCTGATCCCCACAGCAAAATGCCATATGACATTATGCTGTGGAAGTAAGCAAAGTAAACCATCCGAGCTGTAGCTATATCCGTCAGTTGCCTAATCTTGCGAACCGCATAAGCAGCAGAACTAAGTCTCCCAGACAGAGCACTAATATGTGGACCCCATTGCAGTTTGGAATCAATGCTTATACCCAGGAACACCGTCGCCTTGTCTATGTTAAGTTTATCGCCCTCAAGCATTACGTTTGGTTCTATATATCTAACATTAGGCATGGAAAACTTTAAACACTTAGTTTTTTTTGCATTTAGTAACAAATTGTTCGCAGCGAACCATCTCGAAATAATAGTCAGTACGTTGTTCACATGCACAAGTTCACTATCTTTCCTATCTGTTCTAAAAATAAGAGATGTATCATCAGCAAATAGAACTATGTCTGTAAGGTCCTTAACCATATACGGCAAATCATTTATATACGCCAAAAATAAGAACGGGCCTAAGATAGAACCTTGTGGTACTCCCATTGTAACTAAAGATCCGGAAGATGTGACGCCATTAATTCCCACTTTTTGTTGTCTATCAGTTAAATATGACTCGACAAGATCTAGAGCGATTCCACGAATTCCGTAGTGGTGTAATTTACGGATCAAGGTGCGGTGTTCTACACAATCAAACGCTTTGGAAAGATCACAAAAGACACCGATGGCATCCTGTGAACTCTCCCAAGCTTCCATCACATGCGTAACTAATCGAACTCCCGCATCTGTTGTTGATCTACTTTTCGTGAAACCGAACTGATTTTCGTTTAATATACTGTGTATGTTAAAGTGACACAACAGTTGATTAAGTATAATCTTTTCAAATATTTTACTCAAAGCCGGAAGCACAGAGATGGGTCTGTAATTCGAGAAATCTGACTTACTACCCGATTTGAAGATAGGGGTAATTTTGCTGTTTTTCATTAAATCGGGAAATGTGCCTCTGTCAATACACATGTTAAATATGACCATGAGGTGTGGTGCAATAGTTTCTATTAAAGACTCTAACACTTTTACTGATAATCCCCATAAATCTTCACTAGATTTAACTCTTAAGCTTTTGAAAGTTTTGATAATTTCAGAGATGGAAGTGTATCTGAACCGAAAGTCTGGTATATCCCGCGAGAAGTGTTCTTTTAGAAAAGCACCTGCATCATCTGGAGACGAGTTAAGCGTTTTGGTGGCATCAAAGGGTATGCTAGAGAAGAAATGTTCAAAAGAGTTGGCTACCGATTTTGCATCAGAAACCGGCTGATTCTCAACTACCAGCGTAAATTCTGAATCCCTCGACTTACTTTTTCCCGTCTCTGTGTTGATGGTCTTCCAGACAGCTTTTATTTTATTATCGGATTTTTGAATTTTATCTTTTATAAACAAAGCTTTAGCGCGAATGCAAACCGACTTAAAAGTTTTCGAGTATTTTCTAACATAGTCATGAAAATCCTTACTAGATGTCAGAGATTTCTTGTTATATAAATCATACATAACATCTCTACTTTTTCGTATACCTCTGGTCGCCCAGTCACTAAACTGTATTTTTTGGTTGAATTGAATCTTCTTCTTTGGACAAATTTCATTAAATTCATTGCTAACTATTTTAAATAATTTTTCATAACTGTCATTAGGGTTATTGACAGAAAAATCAGTTAAAATAAGTTTCGACTCTATGCAATTATTTAGTCGTTTTAACCTACCTTTCGTTAATGGTCTACACTCAACTAAAGATGGTTTCTTTATTTTATCAATTTCAAATTTAATTGCAAGGCCCTTGTGATCTGACCTGACTCCGTTAAAAAGTGATAAATCTTTTGTTTTACAACTTGAGAAAATATTGTCTATGCAAGTAGATGAGGTCTCCGTTACTCTAGTTGGCTCGCAGAAAAGATAGTTTAAATTAAATGCTTTAAATAAAGAAATTAGATTAATTTTATCCGTAGAATTGACTAAAATATCTATATTGAAGTCTCCGCAAACCAAAATAGATCTATTTGATTTAGAAAGTTTCTTTAGTACGCACTCCATTGTTGACATAAAATGATTGAAGTTAGATGCTGGTGGTCGATAAACACATAATATTATGTGCCTGTCCATTTCCGCACAAGCAATTTCACAGACACGTTCAACAGAATAGCCCCTTATGTCAGAGCGTTCCTTATATTTCATGTTATTTTTAAAAAGAATAATACAGCCTCCTCCTTCAGCGGATACTCTGTTAAACTGTTATGTAGTTATTGACTTGATAATGAGATATGACATATAATTTTACAAATATAAACTATACTTAAATATACCATGATCTTTTGTATAAATGAACCATCTACACTATAAAAGTATCAATACCAAATCAGTTTCTTTACAATACGGCTCAAAAATAAAAATAAAAACAAAAGGAAACTAAACAGTTATTCTACATTTTAAAGCCATAAAATTATAATTACAGGGTTCACGTAGAGTTGTTCTAATTACTAAGCTTTTCTGATAGAGTCGATTTAAAAATAATTAAATTTTGTTGGTCAATACACTTAACAATTCTTAATTAAGGAAATGGAAAAGTACACCACAATTTGAGCAGGGTCGTGGGATAAAACTTCACGTCATTCAGACGAAATCGGCGACTCAAACTATCCGCATTCACGTAACAATACAAGGCCGGTATCTAAACAGTAACTATCATTTAATCTACGTTTAGACACCAGTGGAACGGCAAACAAATAAATTGTCCAGCGGCACCTTAACCGGCAAGTAGTATTTTGGACAGACGCGCGGCGGAGGTCGTTGCCTACTGTAATACCATTCGGGGCTCGCCTTAGATGAGACGCAATAATATATTCGTAAACATCGTAGATACATATCACAAAAAATACAGCTTATATTTTATTTAAGTACCTTATATTTTTCCTAAAATTCGGCAGAATCTTGTTCAGATTCAAGCCGAGTTTTAGGAAAACATTAACTATGAAGTACTTATCTGGTATTTAACATTTTGGGAATATTTGTTTGTGGTCAAATGTGAAGGACTGATAATTTTAAACCTGTGGTTTGGCAATAAGGCCGCTGGTTAAAACCAAAATGAAGTATCCATACCCATATTATACTAAGTAAGTAATGAAATACCCGTAACATGGCAGCTATTAAACAAAAGTAAACTAGCTAAAAACTCCCACTGCTCATTGTAAAACGTTTGTAAGTCGTTTGCATTTCAGGCAGTCCAACTGTGGAACAAGCTGCCCGTCGCAACTAGAGATGCTCCCTCACTTGCTATTTTTAAGGACGCCATAAAAAAGCTGTATTTATCAAAATTGCCTTGATTGATTTATTTATCAGTGTTGTATGTATGTAATAATTAAATGTATATAATGATATACATATGTATGTAATAATTAGTATATTTTATTAACTATAGGCATTTTAAGTACTAGAATGTATTATATTAGTATGATGTACTTTTATGTAAGTTTTATTTAAATAGTTTATGTAGGTGTTTAGATATGATACTCGATGTTTTGTTGTTTTTTTTATCAATCTTATGTTTATTTTTGTTATTTTTGCACACCCTGTCCCATACTCATTTGTCGTATCCTCTCCATCCTAAGGTTGCCTGGCTACTGCCTACACTTATAATAATTTTTCTCTTGTTGTTTTGTTATTTGTGGTTGTTACAATAAAGAGTTTATCTATCCATCTATATATCTATCTAGGTAGTAATTTGCCCCGAACGGAGACCTGGAATATTTCGATGACTTCTCGTCCGATTTCGCTCATATTTGAACTTAACGATTTTATTTGCATGAACTACTTGCCTGCAAAAGTTCATGAAGATTGGATCATCGATTATCAAGTCATCGTCGAACAAACAAATGCCAAGATATCCCATTACACTCTAAGATCTCTTTGCTCTCGGGCAATAGAATATGTCTCAGCGGATCACGCAAAATTATCACATGAAATCGCGTGATCCGAAGCATACAAGGTAGGAGTATGTAGGAGTAGCCTTGGTTGCACTATTTAAAAATATTGTATCTAGAACAAAAGCGCGTAATGAACGCATTACATACCAACTCCTACCATTCATATTTTTGTTCATAGGAGCTAAACAATAAGACCCTGATCTTGTTTATTTACACCTAATACACCCAGTTATTTACCCCGTGAGAAATATTTGACCTCTCCTAAAACTATAATAAAACATTTCTAAAAAGCTTACTTCCATTAAAATATTTTCTTGGAATCGTATTTAAGGCTCACATACTAACATTAAGAGAGATCGTTAGCGTAAGGTGTATAATGCATATGTATAATGACATGGGAATTGTATAATAATGCATACAGAGGAACATTAGATAGAAGCAATGATAGAAAAGGTAGGTATATACAAATAAGCGATCCTAACAATTTTCGAATAGCGATATAATCAGTGACCTTCGCCGGGGTATCTCGGCGAACATAATTTAAGTTTTCAACAATTGCATTGTTATCGTAAGTAACTATCGCAGCCGGCAGCCGCGAGGTCGGAGCCTGCGCCTGCGCCGATCGGTTCGCGCTGCGAGTACACTCACGGAATTTATGATAGAGCTTTTTATAAAAAAAGAAAATAAATTGCACTAGGTTGGTTATTTTAGAATTGAGTTCTCAGATGCTCCTAACTAAAATGTTTAGTGAGTGGGACCTATTGAAAAGATTTTCGGTGGTTTTCAGCGACTATTCAACTGAGCTGAGCATGCAATTTGAAATAGGAAAACTCGTGCTCTGTCCCGTCCCTAGTGAAAGTGTGTAAGCCAGTGGGACTCAATACAGTCTTTTAGACTAAACTCCTGCCAACTTACATTAGAAAGAACGAGAGAAAGTTAATTTTAAGCCTGAATGAAGGCTGAGGTTTTGGTAAGCCTCCCAAGTACTTGTAGATAAACAGCCTAAGCGGATATTATCGGACAGATATTACAAATATTTAATTGTGAATGTTGTCCGAGTACAACCTTATCAAGGACAAGTCGAATATTTGAGCCAGAGCTTGCGAGTCGCCTTGCCCGCCACAGAATAGATACATAGTACTGACCACGATATACTTATAACAATCTATAGTGCGGAGCCGTAATCACCATCGTGATATACGAGTAAGTATAACTAGTTAGAATTTATAATATAGCAATGCCGTTTGAAGGCATAACATAATAGGTACCCTACCAAATGTGTTCGAACGCGTTTCTTATCGAT
Organism: Peribatodes rhomboidaria; assembly: GCA_911728515.1. NCBI lineage: Eukaryota > Metazoa > Arthropoda > Insecta > Lepidoptera > Geometridae > Peribatodes > Peribatodes rhomboidaria. The sequence continues at coordinate 21,028,182 of OU452166.1, forward strand.
AAGTACCCCGTGTTTTTTATACAACAGGTACTTTAGGTCTCTAGTCTCTAGCAACCAATTTTAAAATAGGTTGTAAAAACAACTTTTGTTCTGTGGCCTATGCGTGCTTTGACCACTGAGCCGCTGATATGATTCACTTTTCCCTTAAACACCCCCGTATTGCATTCGGGTGGAAAATATACGCAGCATGGAATTAACATATCTAGCAGATATTTACATAATATGCAGTTTTTCGTAGAATCTTTACAAAAGCTGTTCGATCATTCTCTAGCAGATTGTATTTCGCGATTTCAGACTTGATGTCATAGTTAAATTCAGTATTAAAGTCCATTATCACTCCAGCCCATACAACACTATGCCCATTTCCATAAGAACTGCGCGTAACAAATTAATTTCAGACGCAAAATCTTTCACAATAGTAGTCAGATAGAACACCAACAATTCTTTAGAGATCTTCAAACACATCTATGGAACAATAAACACACAAAGCTGCGTGTACTGTCAGTCTTGCAATGTTTGAAATATCATCCCGTTGTGAGAAATTATAAGAAAACGGCCTCGAACTGGTCAGGTCAAGGGTAGAGTGTATGGTTAATGGACATGAACTTTGTGTTGTGAATCAATCGGACATTTGTGTACTAAATCGGACGTTTTGTAAACTAATCGGTCTTCTTTCCTCACCACTACTACGAAGTAGCTTTTTCACTCGCCCACATGGCAATTTAAAAACGCTTTAGAATATACCTACGGATTTATTTCTGTAGCCAATTAAGTTACGATAAAAAAATCTTGCGATGTTATTCACTTTAACACCTCTAACTCTAATACATTGAATAATGACTTAAAAAGTGGGGTACCTATCTAGCTAACTACATCGACTATAGTAGGTATAATATAACAAAATAAAGTTTTACTCATTGGAACCTGAAAAATATTTATAGGTTCACAACACATTATTAAGAACTGAGTTGTGTGAAAAATAAGCGCCGAGTTGCCCTCATAAATATTGTGCAAAAAACAGAGTTCACAACAAAAGGTCACCGATCAGTACATTGACTCTCCTGCTCTAACGGATTCAATCAACAAGATGCGCCAGTCGCCACGTAACATCATTAGCTACAAAAAAACAAAAAAAAGAGCAGCGAGCTCTAAGTTTCATTTGTGACTAGCTGCAGTCTGTGATCTCAATCATCTTAGTTCATCCGAAGATTGGTGGTTTGGTAGATCTGTGGTGGGCTACAAGATTTATTTATACATATATCCCGTTAAAGCTTTATTAAACTAAATTCAGTTTTCAAAATAAATTAAATTTAGCTCAGGCACTAAATATATATATTTTGAAAACTGAACATGGAATACCTACCTATAATCCCTACAAGCTTCTTGATGTTATAATGGTCATTCATAATAAAGACATGTTTTAAACTTTCAATGTAGATTTGCACTAAATCAGAATTATAACTGGACATCTTTAATGAGGTTTTCATAATGTCATCGTCCTGCATAATTCTAAAACGGTAATTAAATGAGATAATATTTTAAAGTTTTTATACTGATTTTGTATCGGTTTTAGGATACAATTTACATTTTAGGAACAAGTTTTGAACTAATAATATAATAAATTTAGTGGAAACATCCCAGGCGAATCAGCAAACATTTTTTTTATAATGAATTAATGTACATTCTGTGGAGTTGAAGATTAACCCCATTAGCAATAAACGTTGTATTGTCTCGGAATAGTTAATACTGTGTTTTATCTTTTTCGATCTAGTTCAAAAATGTTAAAGATTAAAAAAACGAAACACTGTAAAACTGTTTCGGAGCTATACAACGTATATTGATAAGGGGGAAAGTGTATGTAGGTGTAAGTTACGATGAGAGTACCTCTCAGCACGAATTGCCAAATAGTCGATCGCCGATCGCGATCGTACAATGTCAACTTAATTCGCTACAACAGCCTCCATTCAGCCAGATGTCGATTAAATGTAAAAGTTTAGATAAACTGATATATGAAGGTCATCTGTTTTGAAACTAATCCCCTCGAGCTTATAATACTTGACCGATTAAGTCGCAAATAGATTTGCGCTAAAATATAAATAAGGTAGTTTGTTTTTAGCCAGTGCCAAAAAATAGGTTGGTTGATAACCAACCAATTGTCTCAATCATATTTTTTATCCATGCTCTATAAGCTCTGATTTGTCAATAGCAAGGAATTTACTTTGAATTAATAAGGAAATATTTAATTACTTACTAGGTATGTAATATTTAAGTATTTGCGAGTTTTGGTATTTATTGCTGTGTTAAAGCGATTGGTGGCACGTTTTGTCGTGTCGAGTTCTTAACACTATAGCACAAGTTAGTGTCGAAATCATCTTTCGTCGAACGCAATTTAAGAAATTACGAGTAGGTATTCGACATCATTTCGACATTTGCTCCTAGCTGTTTTAAGTAAAAAATAATCGTGTTAAGCCTAGGACAGAATAACATGTAACAACAATGTGATTAATCATGTTACCTATTTTTTTAAAAATGTCGAGACCGTTCGGCACGCGTGTTTGTGGAAAGCTTTCCCCAAAGCTTATAAAAAAAATTAGGTTTATTAAGTACATATTCCATCTTTAAAAAATCGTGTTTTATAATTTAAAAAAAAGATATAACTGGAAACTTTCATTTGACAATGGAATGTGTAGAGTGAGAGTTTTATTAACCAATGTTTATATTAGGAATGCAATAAAATAATTAAAGACACACTTGATTATGTATAAACGCTATTGTGTAATAAAATACAATAGTTCTAACCCAAAATAGTGTCGGTTTTTTAATGTCTTATCAACCCAAATGATAGATTGAAATTGAAAAAAAATTAGAGATATTTTTTTTACTTTTCTAATTAAATGACAATTTACAGGAGTTTTTAACTGCGGTTGATTGGTATAATAAATTCTGTATATCGATTATATTAATTGCATATACATACGTTTATTTTTATTTTAATAATCTGATGACATAACATTTTCTTATTAATTAATCACAAAATGCATGCGATGTATGGAAGTATTCAGAAGTTTTTTTTCCATCGAAGTGTTAAGTATTTTAAATAACAAATTACTTGCATAGGAATTGTCTATTACATGCCGGGGTTTAAAAATGCGAATAATTAAGTAATTAAAAAGCAAATCGGTTGAGCTTGGAGATTAAAATAAATAATATATGCGATGTGATTACTTTAAAAAGCAATACCTAATACAATGTCATTGTTTTTCCAAGATCCAAACCCGGAAACAACAAAACAACATGCTTTTTATTAATATGTTGCCAACTAAAATGCTGTCATATTGAGGCCGTGCTTAACTGTCATATTGAGAATATGAATTGATATAACGACAGTTTTAAAATTGGGAACTTGAAAAGGTACAACAAAGATTCAAATTGGACGCGTCATGTCCTCAATTTTTCCACGTTGCGTTTTTATTTAAATGCCCGACGTTCGTGGCGCAGTTTAGAAGTTAACTAAGTATGAATACTAACTGCTCTAGATTCCTACCTACTTACTAACTAGCTAGACTAACGACTTGTAGTTTACTACGATTGCGTTTTCTGCTCCATTTATGTAATAAACGATCCTATTTCGATCCCACCGCCGCCCACTACCTACTATCCCACTGAGACTATGAGAATGGACACAGGTTTATTACCATGCGATGTTTCCGCCCTATTCGTTAGATTACGTCAGCGTGAGTAGCTAACTCGGTTGATTAACAAATCCCAGTAAGCACGTTCAAAAGGTACACATTAAAAGGTACGCTAGTAGTTGTTTACGTTGCAGCTATTTTAAATGTTCGATAATGTACTCAGGGCGTTTTGGATTGATAGCAGATCAAAAATGAAAGATTAAAAAAAATAAGAGTGACAAACAACCACACAACCCGCCTGATAGTAAACAGTAACCACCGCCACCATATTTTGGACACCTGCGACACTAGCGGTGCTGGCAACTAAAATCACAGCATGCTGATGTGGCTTGAAAATAATAACAAAAAAATATTGCTGGGTTATTCCTGAATAGATGATACCCATCTCCCGCATCATCTTCTAAATAGTATCCTTAGTAAGCTTCAGTTTTCAAATGCCATTTTTGTACATAAGCAACTTTTGTGAAAAATGTTTTACTTTTTGATCTACCAGCATGCTCTGGCTAGGCGCTGTCTGTCCATCGTAAGATTTCTTTTAACAAATCGAGTTTAGCAGTAAAAGTAGAACCTACCGAAGTACAACGTAGTACTATCCTACCTTTGTAGTTCGCTGTTGGGTCGTGTCTCGAGTACAAAATAAAGTAAAACCGTAGCACGTAATCAAAGGTCCACGTAGAGTTACATAACAGTCTAAGTAAATAGTTACCATGAATCGGCAGCGCTGAAATGTTCGTCGCAAGTTCGTATAGGCCGAGTAGCTAGCCCTGATGTCAGAGTTTCTAGGCCATCCACAGACCTCTGACATGGCCTACATATTCATCATCATGTCAGCCCGGAAGACGTCTACTGCTGGACAAAGGCCTCCTCCAATGGTCTCTACAACGGCCGGTCCTGCGCTGCCCGCATCCAGCGGCTTCCTGCAACTCTCACCAGACCGTCAGTCCATCTTGTAGGGGAGGCCTTCCCACGCTGCGTCTTCCGGTTCGTGGTCGCCACTCGAGAATTTTTCTGCCCACTGCCACTTCAGTTTGGCAATTCTACGGGCTATGTCGGTTACTTTGGTTTGCCTGTGGATTTCGTCATTTTTGATTCGATCATGCAGGGAAAATCCGAGCATAGCCCTTTCCATTGCTCTTTGGGGTGACATGGAGCCCTTTTATAAGGTCCATCGTAAGCGACCACGTTTCAGTTCCTAAGTCATCTCTGGCAACACACACTGTGGCCCTATTCGGAGATTTGAGATTTTCATCTCGCCTTGTTTCGTCCTTGTTGTTTTCGTTTGAAACATCTTAGGTGTGAGAGTGACAAAGATAAAATCTCATCTCATCTCATGCGCAGGAATAGCCCCCCTGGTCGAAGACTTTCGACGTGAGACACTGCGGTATTTGGAACGAGAAGATGTCCCGCAGCTTCCCGAACGCTGCTCAGCCAAGTTTGATTCAAACTTTGTTGGCCTACATAATACAGCTAAAGTATTGTTAGAATTAATGGTTGCATTTCCATACTTCAAATTTGGCCCATCCTAACCAAAGGTCGGCGGCAGTCACTCTATGAGAGGCCTTCAGGTCACTCAGAGGATAGCTGGGACCCTGCCCCTGCCGAACTTTTAAATGGTTCCAAAAAAACATTAACACGAAGAAAAAGAAAACTTCAAACTGCAGAACGATAAAATTCTCATTGCTTTAATAATTTAGATTGTTCGATACGTCAGATCAATCTAGAAGAAAAGATGGGACACTGCGTTATATCTTGCTGAAGCCATTTCGTTTTCAATGTGTGTGTGCGTGATAATGTTGCCATGAAAAACATTTACAATTGCACGAAAACTAATATAATTTTCCAACCTCTACGCGCGTTAGCCATTTTCCGTTCCAATATACAAACTTAGGAGATATTTAATATTTTAAAACTGCACATATTTGTAAGAGTTTCATGCTACGGCTTTTTCAAAATTGACTTGTAAAAAAACTGCACAATTTTTAAAAAGAACCTCAAAATGTAGTCCTGGCCACACTTTAATAACGCACTATGTATATTTAAGTACACGAAATTATACCATAAACCAATGCACATAATGTCGAGGTTAGAATGACCAAGCGAGTAGCGTAGTTTTTTTGCGTCAGTGTGTGTATGTTGTGTACCTATACGACAGTAGCGTAGTTTTTGGATGGTTTTTGGCTTTACTTAGATCATACGCCGTGCGCCATCTTATTCTCTAGTTTGATCTGAGTTCGATACCTACAACAAGAACTTGTAAGTACTCACTCCCACTACTCACTCTCTACTCACTACTCACGCCCAATACAAAATAGAGCTAATTTTTTTACTGCTCTGTATTATAAGTACAGATGTTCATCTATATATTATATATAAAATTCAAAGTCCTGACTGACTGACTGACTGACTGATATATCAACGCACAGCCTAAACCGCTGGTCCTAGAACCATGAAATTTGAAGGGTGTATTCGTTGTACAGTGTAGGCATCCACTAAGAAAGGGTTTTTCGAAATTCCACCCCTAAAGGGGGGAAAAGGGGGGTTCAAATTTGTATGAAACTTTTTATTCTCTGGGTCGATTGACTCAAAAATTGGTACAAATGTTCTTCATTTAAAATCATGAGACACGTGTATCACAGTTTTTCCAAAATCGTCATCATCATCATCCACCAACAGAGTCTAATAGGGCTTATTTTTACTCTGAAAACTTTGCTGAGAGAGTTATTAACCCACTACAAACGACGCTGTTATCATTCTTAGGGGTTCCGTACTAAAATGGTGAAAGGATACTTATCATGAAACTCTGATGTCTGTCTGTCTGTGAGCTGATTATTTTAGAAACTATAATAGCTAGCGACTTAAAAATTGAAACAGATCTAGATAACGGCAGACATACTCGTAGATATAAATAGATATAGTCAACGTATAATAGGGAAAATGTGTATAAAAAAAATTATTTAGGTAGTTGGGGTCTGAAAGAGGGATTACAAAAAGAAACACGTGCAATATAGTTATGTGGGGTATCATTTGAAAGGTCTTAACTTAAGCATTTAAAAACGTTTGTCCGCAATGTTTGGTATGTTTGTAAATGGTTTTTTTTTTAATTAAGCGTTCTAAAATTTTTTTGGTCTACTTTTTTCATTTCGATGTTTTTGAGGATTCTCTATGTATCTGTAGTCTGCACCCCATAGTTATATTTGTTATGTTATGTTTTTAATAATTTTATTATTCCGTGTTGAAAGTGTTACGACCGAGTTCTTGCTACTTTGGCGTGATTATTAATTTTGTTAAAACAGAGGATTTTGAAAAAACTATTTTGTATTCCGAAGACCGTTCGTGCTTTGAATGGCAAATATTAAATAAAATAAATGTTGAAATTAAGAAAGAATACGCTTTAGATAGAGTATAGTATCTGTTTACAGTTCACCCGAATAATATCGAGTGTTAGGTACCATCTTTTCTCACTTCGGCACAAGATCTATCATCCTACGACGATTTCTCTGTCAACGACGTACCTACTCGTATTTCATCCAAACTTTCAATTAGCTTTTATGACACATGGCTTGCTGGTGGACGACAAATATTGGAATTCTATCTTATAGGAAGCAGCCTTTTGTGAATAACATAACATAACATATCGTCACGCCTTTCCCTCAAAGAGGTGTATTGCAAACACCCTCACTAAGCCGGACGATATTTAGTCCAAAATGTAATAAGTGGAGAGTCTGTCGCTGTACACCGGGCTCAGTCATGTAGCAGATGACATTAAATACAAACATAATTATTATGTTCACTCAATTACTAAATTGGTGGTGCCTTCGGCTGGGATTGAACCCGGTTCTTCTGCCCTGAGAAACGAGCGTTCTTCCACTAAGCTATCATTGCTTTTTCCATATGAATCTCCATGTAAAATGTGTGAACTAAATTGCTTCGAAGGCCTTAACTAAAGGTCTGCCAACATGGTCTGACTGGTGTGGTATCCAAATGAGTGTGTTTATGCTGAGGATTCCTCTTATATCTCTAACACCACCGAAAACCCTCCCTCGAGTTAAAAACAGTGCAGTTTCCCCTCAAAGTCTGCTTTCCCATGACCATAAATAAATATCAAGCGAAACTCATAATTTACTGCAATGCTTTTCACACGGTTAGTTATACGTGGCCTGCTCCAGTGTAAGCTCACGGAGCAGCCTGGTGTTTCTAAAAAACAAAAAATATGGTTTACAAAGAAATACTGAGGTAGGTTTTAGTTATAAACAATATTTACTATCAATTATCTAATTTTGGCTGTCTCCTAATTTTATCTTTTCACACAAGCTTTAAGTTCTGTTGATACCATACTGCTATTACTACTTCTCTCATTCCAGAGATAGGTAGTTTAGTTAACTAAAGAACTTCGTCCTTATTGCTCTTTTTGGGATATTGTCAGTTTGTGTATCTAATTGAGAGCGAGCGTGACCGCTTAAAATATTATTCATTCATAATAGTCATTCATTTCCTGTAAGCCACGCGGGCGAAGCCGCGGGCAGAAGCTAGTACCTAGATAAGATAAAAATCAAATCTTGAAGCTTGCTAGGTAATATAAAAAAAAAACCAGTACTTACTTAAGTATACTTATTAAGAATTTGAAAGTAACACCTTTGTAACTGACACAACAATATTTATCCCAAGCTTATCTCCATTCCGTTATTATTTAAAATATCCTAGCGACTAATATTATATTCAGTTAGTAGGTATTATAGAGTACCTATTTGCCTTTACTTATCGGGTGAAAGGCCCGGTAGAGGAAGTGGCCAGCTTGTCACTGATCTAACAATGTGGCCTCATATCATACCAGTCTGCAATCGGCAATCGAAATAGCTGCAACCACGTAACAAATCTATGAGGAATTAGTTGCATTGTAACTACTTCATACATATACATATGTGTAACGCCGGCTCCACACGTTGGCCCTATGCCACTCGTCCAACGTGTGGATCTGAAAACTACATTGGCCTCAACGTTGGGGTGATGCTGGGATTGGTTGAGTGGCTTTGTGGCCAATGTGTCGTACCGGCGTAAAATGAGTATTTATCATTTATGATTTGTTTAAACAGGTACAGTAACTGTAGAAAACATTGTAAGCTTCCCGTTCATTAGCGTCACAAATGCCTCGTACATATCTTTAAACAATGCCAACCACAGTCCAATGCATCCATTCATATGCAATCAGATAAAATTCTTAGCGATGAAAGAATTCGAAATGTCTGATGGAACCACTCAATATGGATGCATAGAACGAGAAATGCAGGAAATGTATGAAATAAGGCAACTATATTATGCTGGCTATAGAATTTGAATAAGCTACACCTGCCTTACCAGATGCAGAGTATGGCGGACTGATAAGATGGCGAAGATGCCTATCGCTTTGTGGATAACTTGCTCTTTTTTAGCTAAAGGCTAAAACAACTACCTTTAGCTACTACGATACATACCTACATCTAAGAAACCTGGTTTTACGTACGTTTTCTTGTTTTTTTGAACATTTGTGGCACAAAACGTAGGTATTTCGCCTTTTTTTCATATACACAAGTGGTATGTAAGGTTGGCAGTTGTTGATGTTGACGAAGTATTCTATGTCCAGCAAGTCATACACTTTCATGAATCTCTTTCGCCTGCGCAGACAACAGAGACAGACAACTTTCACATTAATATTAGTGTGGAAATACTATTATTAGAGGTGGTGTTGTAAGAAGGCCCGCCGGCTCCTTGCCCTCTTATATCCCGGAACCTACCGCGTCGGCTGGCGCAACGTAACCGACTGCACTGTAGACAAATCATTCATGAAAAGCAATATGGGATACTTAACGACTAACATTATTAAAAGAAAAACAAAAAACTCGGCTGCATAATGTTGTACCCTATGCCCTCTATTAAGACGATTCAAATGACACATCACATGTCGAAATCCATGAAGCTGTTTTGGCTGTAAGGCGTGCCAAAGAAACCTCATACATACATACATACCCATATACATAACATAACCATTCTTCTTGCGCAGTCGGGTAAAAATAACAACTGACTGTTCAAAATGTAAACTGATACTAAAGGCCATTTGCAGAGACGAATAAAGAACTTTGACTTTCATTTGTTATCTTTTTAACTCGGAGTTAACTGTTCATTAGATGTTAAACTGATAAATCGTCTTGCGCCACCAAGAGTTGAAGCTAATCTTGAGTTGACAATTAGTGACATTTATAACATTATAGCTCGAAGTAAATTAACCCAGACCTTAAGAATTTAACTCTGTATCTCTTGCAAGTGGGCCTGAGAACATGAAGAAAAGCGTCATCGTAGGAAACGGCGTAGATGGAAGGTAATTACTCGTACTACGTCTAACACATAGAGCAACTCCGAAAATTGACGAACTGATCATTTGGGAGGTCATGAATACATAAAAAAGGCTAACATACACAAAAAAATTTTGTCCTCTTCCAGCAGTCGCGTAAAAATAGATTTTACCTACAAACGTCAAAACCGACATATTAAAAAAACTAAATTATGATTAAGTAACAAAGCACGCGTCCGCAAGCTAGACTGACATAATGAAGAAATAGAAGGCGAACAGAATCCGACAGCCACCGGTAAAGGTCGCTAAACAATCTGTATCTTTAACATGCATCTAGGGTAACGTGAATCTCCTAATGAATGTAACTTGATCTGAGTTGCGTTCGGCAGCGCAAACACTGCGCGGCCTCGCCATTATGACCAATCGTTAATTGCAGGCAAATAAGTGTGCCGCTGAGTAGGGACCGATCGATCCTGCGGCCGTCGTCCTCGTTATACATACATACGAGTAAAGGAGCGCAGGGTTTACGACACTACACACGCCCAGACACTTCTTCCTGTTCGCTCTCGACATTGACATTTAGGTGGAGCGTAGAGCAACTTGTTGCGAAGAACGAAAAAGCCGACGAACTCTAGAGCTCATTTTTTAAAACCAAACTCGTCGGTTTTATATTGCAAGGTGGAGGCAAATTAACATTTGCAATAGTAAAGACTCTACGGTGCCCATAAGCACACTGTACACCATCGATAACTCAGTCGACGGACGCACACGTCACGCAGATCTCAATAGCCAGTAAAACACGCACACCTCACAGTATCAGTAGATCTCTCTCAGAAGTATCAGTAGGACAATCAACTGCCAGCAAACTACAAGTACCAAACAATGGGACGATACATTCGGACTACCATCTCCAGATATTCGCCTTCATGACCGAGCAGAGTTCACGCTCGCCACATTCCAGCGTCCTTGGCCTGGAGCGTCCCTTCGAAATGATCGTACGATCGGCTCGCATTAGAATTCGATCTTGAATTTTCGATGTGAATATTGCGAGCGCACGCACTCATTCACATGTAAGGTCCACATATCGTGCAACGAACAAGCGTACTATTGAACTACTGAATATTACTCGTAATTAGCATTGGACCAGTAACAATACCGGTGTGTGACCTTGATCTGGTTCGGTGCGGCCCGCGCCTCCGGACACCTGTTTGACTAAGGTCCTAATACTCCGAGTACACAGTGCTGGCCAACAACGCAGTCTGTTTTCACTACAAGCTTATTTTTAGGCTATCTTTAGACTAGATTAGTAATTTTATCTGTCAGTCAGTCCTAAACAAAAAAGCTTGCGCCGCAGTCTAGTAAGGTCGTTTTATGGACTAAGTATATAGGTGCCTATGTAGTTATAATACCTATATTATAGTACCTAGTCAATTTACTTATAAGTACATATATACTTAGTATTGCGAAACGTAAAAAGTTAGTTATCAATATTGTTCCACAAAAACTACAATAAATTTAATTCGTCATCTGAAACACAGTAGCGCGAATTTGAATTCGTCAAGTTAATTCATACTATGGTATTGCTAGATGATAGTCGTAAGGTAGCTATTGTCAACCGTAAAACACTAGACTAGAAGACAGAAGCGACGCCCCAGCGCTGACAACAGCGCCAACGTAATACCCCGATAAAATTACGTGAGATAATGGAGCACAATCGCAAACTATAATTAGTGTCATCGCATAGACAGCACCTCTATGCAAAAAGTATTATTAGGCTACAAAATCCTGCATTTGTGACTAGTTTAATGAGAGCAATTTGGCTGATTTGCCTTCGAAATGGAAGTTTCATCATCGTGTCCTGAGGCTTGCGACTACTTAATGTACCTACGTAGAATTACTGAGTGGCTACTCTATGCCCATGTATTAATCTCTTGTAAAATGATGGAGAAGTATTTTACACGATTCTTTTTTTAATTCACCAAAACCTCTCAGGAAGGTCCCCTATATTATATCCCCTACCCTAGTCCCGATGCAAGTAATCGTTTTCAAACTTTCAGCTTCAGCGTTTGAAAACTGTGATATATTGTAAGAAGATTGCTTAGATAAATTATATGTCGAGATAGACTGAAAAACATTGCACGCGTCGAAAAAAATAACAGCCAACTGCAAGGTTCACGCACACTAGTATAAAAAAGTTGGCCTGTCACTTTTCTTTCATAAACAGTATGGAACTCTCTCTAGACATATAGGTACTCATAAGTACATAGATACATACATAAATGTCTAAATAATTTCGTAGAAACCTCAGATCTAAAATTGTTGGTCTGTCTGCGGTAAAAACGATAAAATCTGAGAAATACAAATACAAATAATTTATTTCAAAAAAGACAATTACAATTAACCATATGAAAGTTTTATGTACTAATGATATAGATAATAGAGTACTGAATGACACAAATTTGAAAATTTTGATACCACAAAAAAAATTGCAATATAGTTTCAAGTATTCTTTTTTTAACTTTATGATCGTAGCCATAACAAAAAATATTTAAGTAGCTGCATAAATTAGCTCACTTACTTGAACAAAAAAAATGTTATTATAGTTATTATGCATACATAAATGCAGGCGGAGTTCGATAAAGGAAGTGAGTGTGGCCCTGATATTACATTATTTGGAATAAGACAACAATAAAACCACAAACATGCCCGTTTGCTACTAAAAACACGTTGAGAGCTCAAATATTCAAGAAAAAAACCAGTACCTACCCACCTAATCTTTTTGTAAATTATGCCGTAAAGAAAACATTCACAAATGTTTACATGATTTGCTCGAGACAGGTTATGCATGTAACTAATTTGTATGTTTTTTGCTATTGACAAAAGGTGAGCTGTAAGTCATCGGTGATAACCCATACTTTGTCATGTGCAAGAAACAAGAAAACTGACGGAACGCATTGCTTTGACGCCAAACTGCTTAACACAAAAGATGGAATTTTCTTTCCCATAAGTTCTTTCAAAAGGGAAATAGGAAAACATTCGACACGATTTCACATTTTGGAACGTGACGCTAAACTCGCTAACATTTTCAGCGCCTTTGTTTAATTTAACGGACTGCACTGAACGGGGATTAAGTGAAAAAACAAAAAAATCATCCATCAAAGAGTGGAATGCAATAAAACACGAACGGTTCCGCTTGCAAAAGTAATTACAAGCATCGATAGTGGCACGTGGAAAGCGAGCGCTAGACACGCATCTCCCCGCCTAGATGCGGCTATATGGCGGCTTGACAGATTGACCTAATTTACAGCAAATCTCAAGAAATACGTTAAACCCTATACGTGTAGGACTCGGTTTATTCTATTGCTATAGTGTAGTAACTATAGCCAGAGTAATATATCAAAGGTTTTTGGGTAGCCTGAAAATATCTGAACACTAACTATAGCCACCTACCTTTTTAGCCAAAAACCTTTGATATATCTTGGCGGTAATTGCCACTCTGCATGGCTGGCTATAGTCAGAGTGGCTATAGTTAGTGTTCAGATATTTTCAGGCTACCCAAAAACCTTTGATATATTACTCTGGCTATAGTTAGTTAGTTAGCCTACACTAACATAATTAGGTAAGATTAAGCTCTTAGTACTAGTACTTTTATTATTTCAAGATAATATCTTCAAACTAGCTGTAACTATGCTCCAGTAAAAATAATAGAAATCCTAAATTTGTTTAAATGCGAAAGTTTGTTTGTTAACTTCTTCACGCTGAAACATTTTGTTTTGGATGAAATTCGGAAAGAAGATAGCTTACCATATTACCACAAGGCTACTTTTTAACTGCGGGCAAAACAGCGAGGCGTGGCTAGCAAGTAATACAGATGAGAGTAACGAGAATACTCGTAGTAGTGGCAATATGCGCGCGTATTGATTAAACGGGCATCTAACTTGCTTTTTGGTTCAGTCACTGTATACTTTTGTAGGTACCCATTAATGCATTTAGTGCATAAAAAAAGCAAAAAAAAAGTTAAGTTACAATCTTCTTAGATAACAGAACCAGTAGGTAAGTACTCATTATAATTAGAGACATTTTAAATCTCATTGCCGCACTCAGATACGTTCATGATCAATGGCTAAGGACTACATTTCGATAGGAAATCTTTCTTATTAATTAATAATTTAAGTAAATACGTCTCGAGTGCAACGGTTAGTTAGCTAAGTACTTTCAGTATTTAATTTATTTGACGTTTATTTAGGTATAATAAAAAATAAATAACGGCTTAATAAATAATTGTGTTTTCCGGCATTATAAGTAGACTTTCTAATGCTTACTTCCATTAAATATTATATTTATTGAAGTATGTGCGGTATGTTGACCTTTATTATTTATATACTAGGTGATGCACGTGACTTCGTATGAGTTTCTTTCTCGGCCTTCGGATTCGCAGGTTTGGGACGCGTAAGTACTTAACTCAATCGGTTAAATGGTTTAGGAATGTATATACAGAACAAAGAAACTGATATTTTTGTATACCTAAAAAACATATTTATAAACATAATGAGGAAGTCTTCAAATATTTCAATAATTTCTTTTATTGTTTTGTCAGAAATTCCTTGGTAATTTTTTGTATAAATTTGCAATAAATTTTAGCGTAAATCATCTATACTTTTAGTAGGTAAGTACTTACTAAATATAATTTATTCTGTAGTCGGAAAAAAATTATACAATCCGTAGAAATTCAAAACATCAATAAATCATATTTTTTTACATAAATACTTGATGATCGTAACTACTATAGTCGTGATTAAGTTGCATAATAGCTAATATGAAAATTTACATATATAAAGGTAAACAAATACATATATTGTTAACAAACTGCCCGAGACACGACCACTAATATCAATGATTTTGTCTTGAGTCGCGTTTTTTACCCGATTGTCTAAGGAGGGCAATGTTTTTTAGGAAGTTTTAAAGTATTGTTTACCTTGATTTACACGGTTTGAGCTATTTTAAATGTCATGAGCTAGTGACTATGCTATTAAGCGAATGGGCAACAAATGCCTCAATGAAATAGGAAATGCAGTGCGATGTCTAGTGCCTCTAGTGCCTAGAATACACTACGACACGTCACATCGAAAACTAAGGCTGTCAAAGTTAGTTGCGCTATTTTTGTGTAAAAATAGCTTTATTTATTTGTCCTCAAGTTTTTTCAACAATATTTCGATACAAAACTTTGTTATAGCAAGGACAAGTATTGCAATCAAGCCGCTCGCAAAAAATCCACAGAAATGTGTAAGCGTTTCGGATATTACCTACTGGTTTGGTTTGTACCTGAACGTCTTATTTAGGGTTGAAACCTAATCCATAATCCCTTTTACTAATAAACGTTGTATAGCTTCGACATAGTTATACAGTGTTGCGTCTTTTCTAATCGAGTAAAAATTTTAAAGACAGAAAAAAAAACACTTTGTGACGGGCGGCGCTAAACCTAACAATTATCGCAGTAACATCTTCGTTACTGTACTGGTCGTGTACCTACTAAGAAGTGAATACGAAAGATCGTGATTGTATTAGAATATACTCTGGATTAACACAGTACTTCATAGTTATATCCCGAAAAAAATTTGAAAAATTCATATTCCAGTGACATAACATGTGGAAACGGCAGGTTTGTTCCATCCCAAAAAGATCCACTTGCAGAAGATACGGAGTTAGATTCTAAAACGCGGGGTTAATTAACTCAGAGTTAAAATTGTATAAATGTGACTCTAATATTGGTGTTGACTCAAGGTAAGCTTCTAACGGTAGGTGGCTTAAGACGATTTACCAGTTTAACCTCTGCTGATAACTTCGAGTTAAAAAGATAACTCGACCTTCTGCAAGGGGCCCCTTTATATAGTAGGAACCTCCTAATAATATATGTAGTAGCTTTGTTTGTAAAAAAATATGTATTAAGTAAGAAAATTAATTAAAAGACACTATTACTACAAAAAAAAAATCGTGAACACGCCACTTATTCTGAGCCGTGAGATGTTTTCTTGGTGGCCCTCACTCCTATGAAACGAGAGAGATAAAGACCAGAAAAAAATCACGCACAAAAATTACCCCAATGTATAGATTCACGATCCAAGTAAAAGAGTTCAACGCGCGCGCGCGCGCTTTATCTACCTATATAATATGTATTTCAAAATGATTTTAGGTTCTTTTTTGTACCAACGCTTATAAGAAATCAATTATTTGTAAAATTATTTTATAGGAAATCAACAGCTAAAACATCTTATGACTAACTTATAGTATCTGAGAGCTAATAACAGATTTTCACGATTAGCGACAGCCTTAACAAATCCAAACATGAACATTTTTTTTTGGAAATACGATAACATAAAGTTCTAAATTAAAAAACAATATCGAACGTAAACTAATTCCAAAGCTACTCGTAATTACTACTACTCAGTAACATCACCTGTATCACCTGTATGATGTGCTCAATAAGTAATATATTAAAGTGAATGAGTTATTAGTATCAGTTATTAATGTAAATCTACGGGTGAATATAACGACCATTAAAGTAAATAAAAAACTACGATCCGATTAATTTCCCCATTCATTTACAACTAGGTAGGTATAACAATTTAAAACAGCTTCACTTAACTCGTTATTAAAGTTACTAAAGCGCAGTTAAAGCCAATTTACGACAAATAAAATAAAAAATTAAAAACTAAACAGCGATTACAAAGAGATAGTTTTGTAACGCGAGAGCAAGTCTCGTTCATTAATAAATTGTTACAAAATTATGTATTCCGAGAATATTTATTTATGTTCCGTTGCGCAAAAGCACAAATCCGAATGTTTTGTTTTTCGTCATGATAATACAATCTGAGAGGCATTTAATTGCATTTTTATGTAAATACCGAACATGATTCCTCTGCAATACCGCTCGCGTAACATCCACCGTGCTTATATTTAATGGTTATTCATAATTTTGTGCTAATGTTAAGATTTATTAGTTATCGATATAATAATTTACAAGAGCATCAATATTAATATCATTATCGGCTGATATTCAAGAACGAAACAAACGACGCAGATTCGATTAACATTCGTCGAGTCGACCAACGCTATGATATCATAACCTTTACTATAATGTCACAAATTACAATAAACTCCACAGAATTGGGGCACAGCTTCTTATCGATATCTCGTTTGTTCTCGCGCACCAATCTGTACTAGTCGTACTTGACAACTTATGCACAAAGCCGTGCGCTTACACAGTTGCTTAATAAGGACCAGCGCTTGAGGCCCCTCGTAGTGTCCGTTCGAAGCGATTCATTTCACGGTGACTAAAACACTACTACAATTTTCTTGGTTTTCTCGATGTCATCGCAGTTTCGTTACATAAGGTGAGTGTTGACATATACGCGTCATAAATCAATAACATATGTAAATAGCGACGCGTGTAGGCTCTGTAAGGGGGTCGCCAAAGGGCAGGTGGTGTCGGCGGTGACATTTGAAGCAGGGGCTCGAACGGACTGCATTACTGACCTGTTTCTGATGGAGGAGCGCGAAGAGAGGGTGAGGTTCCTGGGCGGGAGCCGGGGTGCAGGCGCAGGCGGGGCTGCAGCGGGCTGCGGCGAGGGCGCGGCCGCCGCCGCCGAGGTGCGAGGCAGCCGGCCGCCCGCCGCGCCCGCCTCCGCCACCACCATCACAACCAACAAGCATCCGATCATCACGGTCGCACGATACGCGCGGGGCACCTTCGCCGACGTACTGCAGGCAGGCTCGCGACTCGCGGTATGCGCGCGCGCCGACGTTCACTTTTGTTGTGGTAACGCGCAGTCGCCCCACTACGATGAAAGTGCGGGCTTTCACTGCGGAGCACGAGCCGCGCGCACGCTGCGCTGCCTGCCGGCCGCGGGCCGCAGGGAGATCGGGCTCCATCCCGGGAGAGATCAACACTATAAAATGTACCCACCACACGCTTGATGAGAGGGAATTATTAAAATAAGCGATTACCTTGTTTCATTAGCTTTTACCCTGAATTAGAACGGGGAATCCTTTCCTTTGGGTTATATATTTTGAGTGTGGCTCGGCCATATAGGTAGTCATACATTTTTAGCATGGCTGATGATGGGCGGGCTACTGTCGGCAATATTGTCAGCAATATTAATGCCCGGCCAGTATTACAGTGAGAATAAATAGCCCGTCTAGTAGACTGCGCGTAATAAGAACTTGTTACACGTTAAAAAAGCACATCCCGCTACTTTCTCGAAGTTGTCCTCCTACTGCGATCACTCTTAACCCGCTCTCATCATTAGTTCCCAGTTCACACAGCACAGCACGAACATGTTAGGCCTATTCAGAAACTCTACCAATTATTATCTAGCGATTGATCGTTGCTATACAAATCTCACAAGAAAAAATCAGCTCAACACCCAGTAGTATTCAAACTTTTCCAATCTGTCTCCTTCAAGACTGACGCATTGTGAGTGTGACGAACGTGACATTGTGCGTGACGAAATTGACGTTGTACAGCTAAAATAAACCAGGGTTCCGTTTTCGTAACACTCAACACGGAACTTTAAAATTATTATAAATAGGTATAACTATGAGCTTTTTGGTAAACAGACTGCACTACAGTCTAGAGTCGTAGAGTTCTTAGAGTCAACGTCTAACAGCTAGAGTCTACGAAGGGCTCTGTAGACTGTAGTTGTTAGTCGTTGAAATAATGCAATTGAATAGATTGTCTAGAACGAGAGTCAGAGAAACTTTTTCAGGACACAGGTCGACCACGACAATATCTTGTCTAGGGCTAATTGGAAGTCAGAGAATATGTTTTTAAAATTCTATAAAAAAGAGTTAAATTCATTACCTAATGCTCTGTGTAGAAGTCTTTCTCTAGGGAAATAATTCACTAACAAAGCACCGTCTAGTAGAATAATTTGGAAATAAGTAAGTATATAAGAAACTTCAGAATCGTGTTCTTATTAATGAATTGTGCATTTTTTCAAAAATTATCATTTTTTTTATAAAGAATAGGTCAACATTTAACCACCAACTCGCCTGATGTGAAGCGACATTGTGGCCTAAGATGAAGGACGAAGACCTAGTAAGTACTTATTCACTCTGGCTTTGAAGATACCTAGGTTGTAGTTAGTCGGAAAAACAGATGGTGGCAAACGATTCCAGTCCCTAGCCGTTCGTATTAAGAAGGTGGAGGCGAACCGCTTAGTACAGGTGGTATATCGACTAAGTAGGGATGATACTTATGCTTTTTCCGACTTGATCTGCTGTAAAAGGGGGAAGAGGGGATTAGGTCGTGCAATTCAAGCGCACACTCGCCAAAATGCAGCCTGTAAAAGATTGTCAAACACGCTACTTTGCGCCGGTGCTCGAGGCTCAGCAGTCTCGAGGCAACTAGTTTTTCGTCGCCTATTAGCCTCTTAGCTCGCCGCTCTACAGACTCCAGAGCCTCCAGCTGGTAATTAGCTGAACCGTCGAAAAGGTGACAGCAGTACTCCATACACGACCGGACCTGAGCTTGATATAAGCTTAGAAGCTGTCCCGGTGTGAAGTACCGCTTCAAGACCTAGCAATTCTAGCTGGTTCGCCAACTCTACAGGCACCCCTTTAAAGAGTCCGAAGGAGGGGTCCGAATTTAAAAAAAATTCGACTTTGAGGTTTTTTCAATTTTTTGCATTTTCTAAGAATATTTCCTATGGTAATGTATATTTTTCTTTACACCATCAGAAAGTAGATATTTCAACGAACAAAAAGCCCCCAAACTTTTTGAAAAAAGCTGATATTTTGACGTCAGAATTTTCGATTGAAAATTAGGGTGCTTTTTTGATATTAAAAAGATATAAATAAAAAACCAAAAACTTGGTTTTTTGAATTTTTCACCTAAATTTTGAGGTTATGTGAAAAATCTGCATATACAAAAGTTATAGATCTTTTTGTTGCCTACAACTTTGCCGTTTAACTTTTTTCCATAGGACGTGTAGTTTTGCCGGAAATCAAGATAAACCATTTTTTACCCTTAAAAACTCACCCCCTCCCACTTCCCGAACTCGGATCGACCGTAATTTATTTTTCCTCTCATTTTGATCATATTCCCCTGCTTTTCTAATGGGTTTCATCCTACTGTAATTTTTTTTGGTTTCAAAAATTATCTACCCTGGTCTACTAGTCTTACCATTAGGGTTACTTTTTACCATTTTGGTACGGAACCCTAAAATCACGACGTAATGCACACTTCATTATATGCCGAGGGGATTATTATAAACTAGCTGCGCCCCGCGGTTCCACCCGCGGTTAAAAAGTATCCTATGTGCTATTCTAGACTATAATCTATCTATGTGCCAAATTTCATCAAGATCTGATCAGCCGTTATGGCGTGAAAGAGTAAGAAACATCCATCCATCCATACAAACTTTCGCGTTTATAATACTAGTAGGATAGTCTACTTGCTATTTCATTATATCGATAAGTACAAATTAATTAAAACATTTCGTAAGAAACGTAAACCTTTTATTAACATCGACAAAAATAACATCTTCCAGATAATATCAATACAAGTTAACACGTTATAATTATCTGCTTACTCCCTTACTAATAACGTATAGCTTCGGAATAGTTACGCAGAGCGTTGTTTCTTTTGGCTTTTTCTTTCTTTGAAAGAAAACCTTGAAATCGATCGAAAAAGACAAAACACTTTATAAATATCCCGAGGCTGAGTACCTATTGAGTATCCCGTTACTAATAAATGTTTATTAGTGTCAGGACACCTTCTCAATTATAAAGCTTGGTAACCACAAAAACTTGAGATAGACGGCGATGTTGGCCATTAACCAAGTTACGGGCAAGACACGTCGCTGCGTCGCTGAAGGCTTTTATGGTTTGCTCACACTATTCCTACTATATTACCCGTACATAGGTTACGAGCACGGACATTTAAACTGACGCTTCAAACCGACTAACGACAAATTTGTATAGAAACCGATTTCGTTGATTTGAAACGTCACTTTAAACGTCCGTACTTGTTCCTATGGTGTAAGTTCTATTCCTAGGACAAATAACAATTTTCAAAAATTCAAAACGGCAAATTTTAATAATTTTTGTTACTTCTTAAATTCGAGGTTACACCTACTGTATTGGATGTCTGTGGGTTACACACTCTTTTTACCGACTTCCAAAAAGGATGAGGTTCTATGTTCTTCTGTACGTATTTTTTTCTCTAGAATAGTTAAAATTCTGTGAACAATTCCGATTTTACTTTGAATTGTAATGAAATAAAAAAATTTCTTCCTAGTCTGCAGTGAGCGATTAGCACCATGATAGACCTCATTCAGAACGCTAAATTGCTAAATCCTATCAAGCTACAAATATACCTGTCTTTATTATTGCTGTGTATTGGACTAGGACATTAACACTTTTAGCTAGTTTGGGGTTAGCAATGTGGTGTTCTGAGTCCTCGTCAAGTATAATAACAAATAGCAGTGTAATTTCATTTTATGTAGCGCAAAATGTTGCCTACATTTGCACTAAAAGTATTTTATGTATAAAAGTATTTGATAAGTTAGGGTTGTCAACCGCAACGCACATTGTTTGGAATATGTGGCCTTATGTGGCCTTATTGTCTAACAGACAAGGCAGACAGAAAGGAGATAAGATGCGGACGATACACGGACGGCGTCCCTTTGTGCTTGCGAATGTACTTTCATACAAAATGTACAGTAGAGGCGCGACATAGCACACAGAGAAGATGGGGTGTGGACGTGACCTTTTTTATTTTGTATGAAAAGTCTAATGTCTTTTCTGTCTGGCTTGCCCTTAACTGACTGGTACTCGGAATCGGCTTCATTCGGACTCTTGAAGCGTCAAGTGTCAAATAAGTCTAAGTTATCTATAACTTGCGATTTCGCCCTTTTTGGTCGAGTTTCCTCAAGCACATAAATAAGTAGTTACTTTGTCAATTACATAGGTCGAATAAGACGTAAAAAATAAACATGACGTGCTAACGTGACATTTTGAGAACGCAGAAATTGTACGTAGAGGCTTACGATATACCTACTAGCGCAAGTTTAGACTAGCGTGAGTATACAGCAACGTGTGTTGGTGAAACTTGCGCAATTTTAAACTTGCACCAGAATATCGTAAGGTGTGTGGCTGGCTTAAAGCTTTTCAAGGCTCATTCTTATTGTAATAGTTAACCTTTTCAGAATTATCCTATCCTAAGAAGTTCTAAGAATACATAAATAAAGACCCGTTCTTGCAACAAACTTTAAGAATATATTTCAATAAAATAACTATTAGCAGTATATTTCCTATAGGAAGTTAACATCTCAACAAATAGAATCAAAATAACCTACACATATAGGCACTTCGGTAATAGTTATGAGTGAGTAAAGTATGCATAAACATAACATAAGGTGTACTAAGCCGAATACATGTTTATACCGCGCGATGAAGAAACGGAGCGAAACAAAACCATAGAGTTCTATTAAGAACTCAATGGTTTTGTTTCGCTCCGTTTCTTCATCGCGCGAATCATCGGAGCGAAACAAAACCATTGAGTTCTTAATAGAACTCAATGGTTTTGTACGCAGCGTACGCAGAAATGCCGATGCGTCTGTGCGCACCTTAATTACCAAAACGAACTAATTTCCGATTTTTGAAAAGTTGGAGTAGGCTGCGAGTAATTTTTAGCAGATACTTGGGTTGGTAGTATCATGTTATACTTTAGGGCACGAAGTTATGCGAAGGTATTTCTTCCCCGAGGGAACAGGCACCACGGTCACTCCGCTTGGGAACACCTGGCTGACTTGGTCCTCTGGCACAGTTGGTAGCACCATGCAGTCATCGCCCATCTGCAATTGGATTAGCGTAATAAGCTTGTGAAGCTTGTACATACTTCCAGCAGGAGGTATGTAGATATAAATACAAATTACATAATGTATATAAGGTAGGGGGGAAGGGATCGAGGGGGTATGCGAGGAACGGAGTTTAAGAGGGTTTGAGCGTAAATGGAGTTTGGGGGGGAAACCGGTTGAGCTGTTTAATGAGTAAACGGGGTTGAGATGGTTTTTAGGTAATGGGGTTAAGATAATTTATGGGAAAAGGGGGTTCAGGTGGATGAGGTTGAGGTTCGCAAAGTAAGAGGGGAGGCTTCACAGTGCTATTAGTGTGAGCCCCACTCACACTGGCCACCATTTCAATGCCTATAACATAAGCGTGAAAAACTGCTTAACGATTACTCTCGGCTTTACGCACCTGTTACGAAAAAGTACAGAAAATTAATGGCTGACAGTAAGTATTACCTATGCGTGCATAAACTAACTGTATTGCGACGCAACGATAGTATCTATAAAGTTAAATATCGTCTCAGAGTTAAACGGAGATAGATAGCTTCTTGTTATTTTATTGTACTTAATGTCAGGGACCGTGGAAGGAAGTAGTCCCTAACTGGTCGCAAACTTGCCAACTTCTTTGATCACCCCTTCTTTCAATCTCTGACCCGGCGTCCCCGGCCTGGACCAGGTATTAAAATTAAAAGGGCCATTTGCCTGCCACTCCCGCAGTTGTATGTTATAGGATCCAATGAACTACAATCTAGATTTTAATATAGTTTCCTAAGCTAGAGCGAAAATATTTTAAATGTTACCGTCCAATCAGCTGGCGTGGCGACTTTAGCCTTGTCTGTTAGCTGCAGCGAGTCGATCACGCGAATGATTTCACTGGAAATAACATAACACCTCCGTTAATTTATATTACATTTTTATTGTCATCACCGTTTTATTTATTTACTAACGTAAACTTACGGAAATTTACATTAACGTTAATTTAATCCGACTTTCACAACGTGCAGGTTTTGGATGCAGTAATACCTAAGGGTGGTGTTCTACCCATTACGGTGAACCACTTTTAGAACATAGGTTTTCAAAATTCGAAAGAATAATAATCGAGTCTCTTTACAAAATAACTAGTCACGTGGATAATTTTGTACGAAGACTAGATTTTTTTTCTCGACTTTTGCTAACTTGTGTATAAAAGTTGTTCACATAAACAGATACAACAACAAGGTAAGTATTACTGCACCCAACTACTACTGTTTGTGTGCTTGTTTGTAACTACTTCACGCTAATACGGGTGGACGGATTTGATTAAATTTGTTCAAGATACCTTAAATTAGTTAATTCCTGGACTAACTCAAAGGCTAGGTACTTTTAAAGCGCGGGTAGCAATGCAGGCCACAGCTGGTATATTGTGAATAAAAAACTTTACCCTTTGTCTTTATCTAATTCCCAAACTTCTCCTCTTCCCAACCGTAAATAAAACATTGAAATGTGAATCCTTTATTGCGTTTCACAAAAGAGAATATTAAATTATTGATGCTTGTTTTTTAACCAAAACTTTTTAAAACTCTCTTCCTTCATTGTGTAAGGGTACAATGCATATGCGTAAGCATTTCTTTTAATTTGAGATAATCATATAAATGGTACATTTTCAATCAGACCATTGAAAAGCGAACAACAGGAAAGAGAAGTTTTTATAATAAACAAGGAATTGGAGTGTCTGATATTCTGTCCATAATATCTAGGGTCGGCACTTAAGTCAAAAAATGAGTTTTTTTTTTTAATACACTAACAACATTCTTTTAAATTAATACGTCGACCAACTAAAGCACGTAAGTCTAAGCCGTCTATTTCAATTTGAACTCTAATGGTGTACCTTTTCAACCTTAGTATCTTCTCTACATCTTGTGACATTATAAACAACATAAATTGACTTAAGTCTAAAGGAATATGAAGTTTCTGCACCTTGCGGGATGAAGTATATGACATATGTCATTAGGATCGTAAAATGCGTGACGTTATCACTTTGTTTAACTTGAGGGTAGGCACTTGAAAAGGTGATTTATTGAACAAAAACAATGAAGTGCCCGTGTAGTTTAAAACGCAAGACGCCAAGCTAGTCAGTAATGCTCTAATCATTCACAGGTTTGGTTTTGTGTTGAGTTGGTTTATTAATGTAATATTCACTATGGATTCTCAACGTGGAAAGAAATTAGTTGAGATGGCGTTAAGATCTGAAACTACTGAAAGTAAGTCTGATAATTTTATTGTTTCAAATGCCATAAAATTTTGTGAATAAGACTCTAAAATTAATATTAATCTGCTTTCATCATCAGCTTTACTACAGTGCACTCTTTTGGTGCCGTACGTTTACTAGCCTTGTGAATTCGTATATTGTTTAAAATACGTTGTTTTTTTAGGCGAACGGAATGATCAGCAACTTAAAAGCGTAACATTGGAAGAGGAGCCCATGCCTTCCACATCGTCAGGGCATACTGGAAATACGCCTGTTAGTCAAGAAATTGAATTTTCAAGTGATGACTCAGTCCAGGATCCACATTATGTGTTATCAACAGACGCAGCAGTTTCGTCAAGTTCAAGTAATGAATCCACGCATCAAGATACTCCCTTAAGCCCTGGTTCTACGTCTACCATCAGAGCATCTAAAAAAAAAAGCATTCGTGTTCGAAAGCACGAAAAAAAAGTGAAACGTAACACAGGTCAGTCTTATGAAACATTAAAAGGAAAAGTGATTGCTAGTAGAAAAATAACAGAACTTTCAACATGTCGAATGAAATGCAAGGAGCGCATATTATTTAGCGATAGAAAGGCTATTTTTAAAGAATATTGGCAGATGGGGACATACCTCAAAAGGTCTACTTACATGGCTTCATTAATGGAGATCCAAGACAAAACTACTCAAAGGCAACGGACACTTGATCCTGACCGGCAAAAAATTAGGACAAAGACATACAAATATTTTTTATTAATTAACGGAAAGCGTGAACCCATTTGCAGGGGATGTTTACTAAAAACTTTAGGTGAAACCGATAACTTCATAAAAACAGTTGGCTTGAAAAAACGATCATCTGTTGCTGGTACTCAAGTGGACGATAGCCGTGGGAAGAGTATACCCAAGCACAAAATCTCCGACGAAAAAAGACAAGAAATAAAAGAACACATTTTGTCATTTCCATCATATGAAAGCCATTACACGAGAAAAAGCACATCTAAGAAGTATTTGCCTTCTCATCTAACCATCAAGAAAATGTACAACTTATTCTGTGAAAACCGAGACAATCCACCATCAATAAAAATTTACAGCCAAGAGTTCCATAAATTAGGATTATCATTCAAAAAGCCCCGTGTCGATACATGTTATACATGTGATAAATACAAAATGCAAGTTCAACTTTGTCAGGAAATACAACGGAAGGTTGAAATTATCGCTCAGCATGATCAGCACAAGGCAGCTGCGGATCAAGCATACGGAAGAAAAAAAAGTGATACACAGGTATACAAAAATAACGACACTGTGCAAGTGTACACTTTTGATTTGCAGCAATGCTTACCTACTCCAGCACTAAGCTCTTCTGTAGCATTTTACAAACGTCAGTTGTGGACGTTCAATTTGACTGTTCATGACAACAAAACCGGAAAAGCTGTGTGCTACATATGGTATGAAACAATAGCTGCAAGGGGAGCTAATCAAATAGCCTCTTGTCTTTTCAAACACCTCCAAACATACCTACCTGAGAACACAAAGCGTGTAATATTTTATTCCGATACATGTGGAGGCCAGAACAGGAATTCTCATGTAAGTTCAATGTTTACCTGGGCTTTGCAAAAATTAGATTTGGAAGTGATTGAGCACAAGTTTATGATTCCCGGCCATAGCCATTTGGAAGTAGATACTGATCACGGGATTATAGAAAAGAAAAAGAAAAAAACAGAATTGCAAATCTATCATCCGCATGATTGGATACAACTAATAAAATCAAGCAGTAAAAAATTTGAAGTGGTTGAAATGCGCAATAATGACTTTTTGGACTTCTCTTCACTGCTCAAGGGTCCATTAGTATTAAGAACCAAAGGTATGGATGGACGACAGTTTAAATGGCTCGATAAAAGATGGTTGCGCTATGATTCTGACTTCGGAGTAATTTCTTACAAGGATACATTAGAAGAGGAACCTCCATTTTTCAAATTAAACTTGAAACGAAGAGGTTCTACAGCACCTGACAATATTCCAATCATATCATTACAGCTTTTACCTATATCTAAAGAGAAAAAAGAAGATTTGGTTTCTTTACTAAATTTAATACCTGACGTTTTCCATAAATTTTATATGGATTTACCTACTGCAAATGATTTGCGAAACATTGACCCTGATATTATAGACAGTGAGGATGATGATTAAACGTTACAATAATAGATAATAGATGCATAAGATATTATTTCTAAGTACCTTTTAACGTAAGTCATAAGTATAGATTTAAATTTAAGGATAAAGTAAGTATACTTAACACATAAGTCACTAAAATAGCCTTTTGCTGTAAAGGTTTTAAGTTACACGTAAATGCATGTTAGCGATAATTTTGTACACCCAATAAATGAAAGTAAATAAAAAAAACAACAACGCGTTTTTTTTTTAATTTAGTTTTTTTTAGTTCCTAAAAACTATGACATTTTGACTTATGTACTTTGGTCTGCCAGCCCTAGATATATGCGCCGAGCACATTTTCTAAACTCAGTACTTCCTATGCTTGTTTGATAATAATTAAACGTGATGACAATGGCCAACAAAACGTATGTTTAAATAATACTGCGCGGTAAGTCAATATATTGTTTGGAATCGGATCGCGTGGTGATGGCAAATGAAACCTTTGTAGTGAAAAAATACAGACGCATTTCCCAAAACAAGAAAAAAAGGTGTCGAGTTTAAAATAATGAGTCATGGTAGTTGATAATTAAGCTGTGGGGCAATTTAGCTAACCATAGCCAATGTTTAACTGAACCTTTAATGTTGCATATGTCATAAATACAAAAGAGCAACGGCATGTGTCACCTTAGTCCTGGGCCTCGATTCTGCTAAGCAATTGTTTTTAAATTTGTAGCAACTCATTAGCAATTTCAAAACAATTGTTTAGTATTATTGGCTCGCATGGCCTTGAGCAATTGTTTTTAAATTGTGAATGAATTGCCGCAAATTAACAATTTTTGTATGCCAGTAGTGTCAAACATGGACAATTCATACACAAGTTAAAAACAACTGCTCAAGGCCGTGCCCCCCAATTATACTAATCAATTGTTTTCATTATTAATTTTAAAACAATTGGTGAGTAGAGCTGGGGGCTGCTAGCTTGTTTGTGAGACATTAATGATACTAAGCCGTTTCCTGTCCAATTTTTTACAAACCCAAAAACAACGATTTAGATCGGCTAAGGTTACCTAAATTGCTTCCCTGCTACGCATGACTGGTACTTACTCGAAATTCCTTCCCGTAGTGGCGGGATACAGCAGCGACAGGCGGAACTTCTTAGTCGGGTCCACGATGTAGACGGCGCGGGCGGTGAGCGGCATTCCGACGGCGTCCACCTCGTCCTTGTCAATCATCCCGAGCTTAGCCGCTAGCTTGCGCTCCTTGTCTTCGATTATAGGATACGGGAATTTCTCGTCCTCGTTTTGACCTGAAATTCAAATAGAATTAATAAGTCCATTTTTTTAAATTGCCTTAATATTACCTGACTTCACAAAGAGAAGGGTTATTTTTGAATAATAATAATATTTTATATTTAAATAAAGCTGCCGACTTTAATTTTATTTAACGTTAAATAAGGCTGTCTAAGAAATAGGAGGCCAGAGTGAATCTTATATCTTTAAATGAGCAATTCTTGTATATATATATATAAATAATTGGAATCTCGGAATCGGCTCCAACGATTTTCATACAATTTAGTATATAGGGGGTTTCGGGGGCGATAAATCGATCTAGCTAGGAATCATTTTTAGAAAATGTAATTTTATTCGTGTTTTATCGATAATCAATCTCAACTGAAAAATATGACTCTTCCTGACATCTATTGGCGAACAATAATACAATTTTTTGTGAGCAACTACGAGTAATTGCTTTAACGACACAACAGCAGATGGCGTTGTTAAGTAACACGAAGTCAATGAGTGTTTGCTTTGAGGTTAGACTAAAATCAATTGTTTATTATCCAAAAAACACGATTAAAAAATAAAAAAAATACCGAGCAAAGCTCGGCCATCCAGGTACTAGGTATCTTAAGTCTGTGTGGTTCATCTCCAACCAAATCGTCGCTTACCAACAGTTGGGTTGGTGGTCAAACGCAGACTAATTAGCGATAAACAAAAGGCGACAACATCAAGTCGTCGTCGGGCTGCGTCGGCGACTTTAGTGTGTATACTGTGTAGACTAGTCCCTACAGAGAAAGTGAGTTGAGAAAATATTTAGTGGGTGAGATACGCACAGGAGCAAAATGGATGGCACACTAAATATGAGATATGTACTCTGCAGTGAATGGGAAATGGTTCATGATGAAATAGTTGAGATTTGAGGAGGGTATAGAAATAGAACAAATGATATTATGGTACCTAGTTTTATAAGGTAGTTATGGTACTTAGATGGCACAGACAGAAAAAAAAACCCGATTTGATAGATTCCTTGATTGTTGATAACCACTGGCAACTACTGAGAAAAATTATCATACTTTTATGTTTTATGGCCATTAGTCCCTAATTCAGCACATTCAATAGGGCCAAAAATTTCCATTCATCTGTTTCATGCTGTTAGCATTAAGTTCAGATATTCATGTTAACTCAAATTCAATAACAAAAAAAGTCAAACTTGAATATCTAAGAAGTGCGAAAAGCATTATTCATTATACAAGCCCAGATTTTGTTTTTCATGATTTTGTTGTTTTACCACTCTATTTTATCAAATTTATCTTTGACTTTGGTCTCTCTGATTTGTTTAATAATTACAGGTCATTAGGTCAGACAACCTATTTTCATTAAAACACAATCAATTGACGCAATACATTAAATTGTTGTTTGTCTTAATGTAGTTATGCATGCAGTATCAAAAGGTTTTTGTGGCTGAAACACTTCAAAGTACCTGCATAATTTTTGATATCATTGCACCATTCAATGTGTGAAGAGACAGTGTCACAAGACAGCCCTATGACTTTTGTATTACGGCGTTGAAACTCTGGCAGGAGGTTCAGGACTCTTGCTAGTTCTGTGGTGCACACCGGTGTAAAGTCCGATGGATGTGTGAACAGGACACCCCATCTGAAAATACAAAACTACAGACAATGATGTTGATCCTGGACCTCGACATTGACACATTCCATAATAAATAATGCTACCATTAGTTAAAAAAACTGGTACTTAGAACCACAGTGGTTTTCAATTTTTTTCAAATCATACCTTGGTTTTTCCATATTTCCCTATCCTGGGCCAGCTAAACCAATTGTTTTTAAACCTCCTGAGTTTGTCGCACCATCAGTTTTTAGACTAGACAAAACTGATAATCTTGTGAATAGTGATAACACAATAGGTATTCCTATTATGTACTACATATGTATGTGTTGGAGCAAGGTTTCCAATAATATCTGCTTTATAAGCACAACACGTTATTTAACAGGCTTTATTTAATATTATACAGAATTATTACAGACATTAGCCATTAATAGAATTTTCACACTTGACATTTTGCTGGATTGACACTCTTTAAAAAAGAACTTCCTCAATAAGATAGTTTCTACGAAACTATCCAATGAGGTAGTATTCTCTTCATAACTACAGATTTATGAGCCAATAGTTGTGGCGAAACTTGTAGCTGTTGGTCACGCATGGTGAGAATATTATGTAGTTATATTAATTCCCGCTTTTCTTGCATGCATATGTTCAAGAAACTGTCTGACACCAGGCACACCACCAGCTTTTAAGTCCTAAGAGCACGGATAATATAATGCATAGGTTATAAATTTACTTACGATTCACCGAGCCAGGTATGAAAGTCTATCTCTCCTTCAGTAGTATTTGCAGAAAAATTAGGAAATTTGTCTCCTAAGAGAAGCATTTTAGGTTATATAAATAATTTTTAAATTAAGTAAGTATATTCGTTGATGGTAAGTTCAAAATTTTCAGTCTTTTTTTTTTATGCTACTGTGACAGCAAAGCAATGAGATTCCAAAATTTCTAAATTTTGAATTCAGTCATAAGTTGTCTAGCCGGCCAGACTCTTCAACCCCAAGCACTAACTCGAATTAGCTCGATTCGCGCACAACCTTTTTTATTTGTTTTGAAATCAACCTCAAACGCAGGAAGAGATTCGAAATGAGCGAGCGAGATCTGAGACTTCTTCAATGAGGCATGAAACGCATGGCAAAGCCCTTGTTTACTAGAAAAACAATCACAGGTTTACACATAAGTAAATAAATGTAAGATTTAATCGAGACACGAGTATTATCACATTGTCTCTTTTTAACTATGCAATTACTAATTGCGTTGTATGAGGTAATATTTTGTTTTTCCGAATTCTGGTAACATTCTTCTGTCATGAAATAAAAGCGGTCATTACACTTTCCAATTTGCAGTAGCCGGTTAGTCTGTTGTTTAGAGCTCGCTCATTACATTAGGCCGACCTTACACTTGTAAGTTGCTTTCGTAAAATCTATATATATCACTTACGACAGCATTTACTCTTAAAAATATTCCTTACTAATTTAGTATTTCAATAATAAACGTTTTGGGTTGCCACAAACTATATATTTTTATTTTGGTAAATTTTTGTCAACTTTTGGTGTCTGGTGGCTAGTGGAACATATTGACTACCTACCTAGTACATATTTAAGTATTTCGTCGTCAATAATTTATGCTATCTCAAATACGCGCGTTTTAATTTTTCAGGGCTTAAATTCGCCGTATTAGGTGAATTGTAAAAAGTGAGTCTCGAACATGAACGTAGAAAACATTTTTTTCTACGTTCATGCATCAATAATGGATAAAAATTTCTTTGTTTCATTTACGCATTATGTACATATTTATGTCATTGTCACGGGAACAAACGATTAAAATGTTTTACAAATATATTTGCCGCAGGAGAAATCTTAAACCAACACATGGAACTCAATATTGAAACCAATTATCATCAATATCACCAAAAAATTAATTAAAACCAAATCAAAACAACCGCCAGAGTTCAGAATATTCTCTTTGCCAGAACACAAGCAAAACAAAAATCGGTCATTTTTCAGTACTGCCATACCATTTTGTTAAGTTGCTATTAGATACTCGTCACTTGCTTGTAATATAATTAAAATCATGTGTAAACTTAGACCTTCGAACTAACCAACCTTCTAACTTGGTCAGACGGTCTAAGTGTGTGAATAATTGATTATGTACGGTAAAAACTAAGTTTAGTACACTAAAAATGAATCACACCTTCCATGAACAAATAAAAACAACTCAACACATAATGTTACATTTTCTACCAGTTTTTTTTGTTTTTAAACTGGTAACTTTGATATGTCTTATGTGTATAAGTCCCCCTATATTTTTGTTCTAAACCAACTAAAGACGAAATTTCCTACCACTGACAAAAACCACAGAATATCTAACAATACTACGTACAAAAACTTAAAAAAATATTTCGATCTGTGATTACCAACGAGCACCAACTGACGTCTCACAGAACATTTCACAAAATTCCGTACAAAAAATGGCGGCCCCGACCACTCATAACTATGCGCATCGACACACAAGCGACCATTACACCATCCAATTTATTTATGTTAGTCTGTTGAAAAAGCGCTCGCTCATTACATTAAGACTAGCTAGGCAAGCTAGTTAGCATGTTAATGATAATTGCTAGTTTTTAAATTTAAAAAATGGGCAAACAGTCGTACCTTAAGTAAAAACTGTGATAAAAAACAACCAAAAAACGGTACGAATCTAGATAAGATACAATTTAATTCATAGATCTAGTAACAATGAAGCGCGCAACAACTGACATATGACACTGACAATGTCATTACATTTTCCAATTTGCAGTCCTTGTTGGCCAGGGACCCTATTCGGAGATTTGAGATTCTCATCTCACATTTTATCGTCCTTGTTGCTCTCATTTGAAACTTCATAGGTGTGAGAGTGACCAAGATAAAATCTCATCTCATCTCACGTGTAGGAATAGCCCCCCAGGGGCCCTATTCGGAGCTTTGAGATTTGCATCTCACTTTTTTTCGTCCTTGTTGCTCTCGTTTGAAACGTCATAGGCCTGAGACTGACCAAGATAAAATCTCATCTCATCTCACGCGCAGGAATAGCCCTCCAGGGACCCTATTCGGAGATTTGAAATTCTCATCTCACTTTCTTTCGTCCTTGTTGCTCTCATTTAAAACGTCATAGGTGTGAGAGTGACGAAGATAAAATCTCATCTCATCTCACGCGCAGGAATAGCCCCCCTGGTGTCACGTTCTCGTGATGATGAGACTTTCTTTTTGTTATTACAGGCCTCAGTTGATCTGAGTTACAGGCAAACAAAAAAAATTAAGTCCTTGCAAAAATCACACAAAAATTGGAAGTGGCCCACTAAAGAATTATATACTTAGTACTAGCTGTTACCCGTGACATTGTTCGCGTTTATTCAGAAAATTGTATCCAAAAACCTTCCTCGTGAAATACTATAGGTAGCTAATAATCAAATTTCATTATGATCCATTCAGCCGTGAAAAGCCCACAAACAGACAGAGTTACTTTCGATTTTATAATATTAGTAAATAAAGAAGTTATAGGTTAACGATATGAAAGACAAAATCGAAAAGCCACGGTTAATAAAGGCAAAACGGGGACTATAATTACGTTCGCGAATTTGAAAAATACCAAGAATTCTACTAAAATGTTATTGTGTACCGAAACCTAGTTAATAAGTAACATCTTGTACTGTATGGTTGCAAATAAAATATCTTGAATCTTGAATCTTAAGTAATTAATTTAATAAATGCTTAAATATGAATGTTGCATTATTTCCTTGTTTAGGATTGGTTTAGGAGACAACTTAGTAAAACTTTTGAAGTGGTCAACTAATAGCACATGGTGGCCAAGTATTAGCACATGGTGGCCAAGTATTAGACTCTAGCGTATATGGTATGGTACAAAATATTTTTTTTACTTTAATTGAAAAAATATAGAAAGCCTATTGCATTCTTTTCGCTTTCAGTAAAGACTAACATTTAATAGTAACATTGGACAAGCAATGGTTGATAATAAATAGAAACCACAAATTTAACACTAAAATTTGGGACAAAATGGCATAACTGGTCAATTAGTGGTACATTGACTCTACCTACTATCTTCTAAAATAAAAATGTGTCTATGTAATAGGTAGATAGATTTTATTCTTCAGGAAATTAACAAAATTATGTACTCAAGGAGGAGTCTACACACCAAAGTCATCGACAGTGTGACATGTTTCTTGAAGTTGCCGACTTTATTTCTAAGGTAATTTCACTCACGCTCTCGTCGTGTCGGCGTGCCAGCGACTTTGATGTGTAGATTCCATAATAAAAACATAAAATAACACAGAAAACTACAATATTATGTTTAGTAAGAAAATATTTTAATGTAAAGACTGCAATTGATGCACTACAAAGTTATGCGATATGGACATGAACATCTTGATCATAGATATAAGTCATGGGGCGCTAATCATCAGAATCTGCATCAGTTCTTTGCACCTTCACCTGCTACAGAATTTTTTTTTTTTTTTTTTTTTTTTTTTTATGTAAAATAGGTCGGCGTTTGACCACCAACTCGCCTGATGTTAAGCGACGTTGTGGTCTAAGATGGAGCACGACGACCTATAGGGTACTTATTCACTCGAATCCGCCCAGCCTCTTCAAGTGGCGCAATAGAATTACCTGAAACCATGTTATAATAATCTGTTAAATATAATTCCATTTAATACTTCAACCTTAATTATGATTTTATGAAACGCGAATTACTCACGCACGATTTAGTCGATTATAACAGTGCTATGCGAGACGCAGCCGCGCGCGCGCACTCGCCTTGATAAAGATCACCTGATGCGATTGAAACTCAAGATTCCCGTCTCATAAAATCATAATGTGTGAAAACTACGTCAGTTTCAACCATAATTTTAAAGTTTACCAATTGTATTACTTCGTCAATGATTTCATTAGTAATTTTTACCCGCAGATAAAAAGTAGCCTATGTGTTACTCCAGGGGGGCTATTCCTGCGCTTGAGATGAGATTTTATCTTGGTCACTCTCACACATATGACGTTTCGAACGAGAGCAACAAGGACGAAAAAGGGTGAGATGAAAATCTCAAATCTCCGAATAGGGCCACAAGATATAAGCCACCACCATACAGATTTCATTAAACTCCGTCTATTTTTAGAGTAAAGAAATAACACCCAAACACACACACACTTAGACACGCATTTATAATATGGAGTAGATTAGTGACTGGAATGATAGTATATAATAAAACCGCATCAAAAGCTATTACATAACTTTGAAAATCTTAGAGTAAACACAGACAGTTAGTAGGAGGCATCTTTGTTTTGTATTTAAACTATATAACTATGTGATAAAAATAAATGCAATCATGTCTGTTTGTTTGTTTAGTGGGGCATTTTCCGCACTTAGACACTTGATTGGGCCATTGTGAGTGAATTCTTTTCTCTTCCCTTCCCCTCACTCCAACCAACCCAGGTGCTCCCAGAAGGTTAGCAGCCTTATCAGGCTGCCTCAAGCCTGGAACGATCAATTTGAATGCAATCATATTAAGATCAACTTTAAAACTGTGAAGAACTTACTGCAAATTCTTGGTCAGCATTGTCTTCGAGGCAGAGGTAGGGCTGCACCACTCGCTGGTGACTGCTAGTGGTGATGTTGCAGATGCAGCACCAGCTGAGGGGCAGAGTGGGTGAAGCTACAATATCTTGCATAGGCTCATGCTTTATTTCTAAAGTATAAACGAAAAAAAATATGTCCATTCTCATACTACACACTTTTTTAATTACTTAATTTTACTAAAAACAAATATTGTATAATTTATGTAACTACTCACATTCTATCTAGTACATCTTGAGTTAGTTTGGCAGAGTGCTTCTAAAGCCCTCCGCTTGTCCCATTGGCATCAGCATTGATTTCAGCAACTTTTCTTTTGCTGTGAACAATAAATATATGCTTTGAGAGAGCATACTATTGTCCGGCTTAGTAATTACGATTTATTTAGAAAAATAACTTATTACGGACCACTCTTTTGGGCATTTGGATGTATATGAGTTTGTGACATTGAGCCTACAGTTACTGGCCACCTCCTGCCAGAGACCAGCAGACTCTCCGTCCCTAGAAGGTATTAATGTATTAGTAGTTACGAGCTACGGTGATTCTCTTCGAAGAACCCAAGCTACATGATCCATCTCTCATTCTCTGTTTCGAGATCCTCCTAGAGCACTTTTCCATTCCTGCAGAATAAAAGTAGGTACTTAATTTATGACATAACATATCGTCACGCCTTTTCACCGAGCGGGTTGGCAGAGGTGTAATACAACGTCGTCTACTAACACTACGTCGAGTCGACGTGGTGTTAGTAGACGACGGCGACGGAAGGCAAGTCGACGTCGTCGACTTGCCTTGACCACTTATATACGAACCTCCCCGAGTCATGTATTGACGCGTCGCCGCTGATAACTAATCTAAGTGATCACAGAGCTGTAAAAGCGGAGTAGCGTTTGTGTAGTCGTCAATTATCAAACCCCGTTTATAGGTAGGTTAGGGTTTACAACGACAACAACAATAAAAACTTTGCTGCATCTATCGGTAGTGTTGATTGGGGCGAGATAATGACAAAACAGACCTCCTTGAATGATTTGGCAACATCTATTATCAATATAATTAAGAATAAATATGAGATCTGTTTCCCACTTAAGAGAACACTAATTAGCAACAAACGTGACTCATCTTGGGTAACTTAGGATGTAATTTAACTATTTAAATCTTTACTATTTGACATTGTTGACATTGGAAGCCATAATCCTGATTATTTAGCAATTAATGATATTATTAATGACATGAAGAATAGATATGATAGGTTGATTAGAAATACGAAGTCGAGCTTCTATAGAAATAGCATAATATTTAGCACGAATTCATCCACGGTCATTTGGAAAGTAGTAAGCAAAGAGAGGGGACAAAATAACTCAGCGCACGTTGACGTGACTGACGTTGTGTTGGACTCCAACGGCTCTAAGTTCGTCACAAATAAAGACGCAGTAAATGCCATTAACCTCAGATTCTTGGAAGCGGCATCAGCTTGAGGAGCTCCTCGCGCTTACGTACCGCGAGCCGTTAGTATGCTGCACACGGCAAGACTAGAGTCCGACTGCTCCCTCAGGCTAAAATTGTTCAGTACGGAAGAAGTGTTTCGGCTTATCACATCCCGCATTCCTCCGAAAGTCTCAAGAGATGTGTACGGTATAGTATGAGACTGTTAAGGGCCGCTTTGTATCCTTTGTCGCACATACTAGCGAAGTCTATCCTGCTCCACTTAAGGTTAGTAAAGTCGTGCCAATTTTCAAAGGCAAAGGTAAAAGAGAAGACATAGATGAGTACCTACCGCCCAGTATTAATAATCCCTGCGATAGCAAAGGTTTCTCTCTGACAGACAATACGCATATAGGCAGGTCGCTCAACTACATCCTTGACGCGCAAACTCATACGCAATATTATGGCTGCCCGTGAGTGCAAGCCGAAGCTCCAAGTCGCTGTATTATGCTGTGACCTCTCGAAAGCCTGT
This sequence comes from Peribatodes rhomboidaria, assembly GCA_911728515.1. Classification (NCBI taxonomy): domain Eukaryota; kingdom Metazoa; phylum Arthropoda; class Insecta; order Lepidoptera; family Geometridae; genus Peribatodes; species Peribatodes rhomboidaria. The sequence continues at coordinate 21,065,895 of OU452166.1, forward strand.
GATGTTGCAGACCACGCAGTACTTGCAGCAAAACTGCAACACTATGGGATAAGAGGTGCACCTCATTCGCTATTCAAAAGCTTACTACAAAATAGGATGCAGATTGTTGTAGGTGATGCGGGGAACGAAAGGTCTGACCCGCTGAGCTCGACCATGGGCGTGGCTCAAGCATCATCTGTATCCAACCTCCTATTCCCGTTTCTTCTAAACGACTTACCTAGAGACTTACTAAAAGTAGATAACTCTACTTTTGGTTGTTTCCTAATTTTATCTTTGCTCTGTTGATATCATACTACACCTCGCTTAACACCAGTTTAGTGGTTTATATTTTACAATAAAAAAGTAGATAACTCTAGGTACTTTTGATTGTTTCCTAATTTTATCTTTAATATTGTTACATATTTAATTATGATAATTAACATTGTTTACAACGTAAACCTACCTCAGTATTGAGAAGAGAAAAACCGTGAGCTTACTCTGGAGTAGGCCACATTATTATGACTAACCGTGTGAAAAGCATTTCAGTAAATTATGAGTTTGTAGGCTTTGGAGTTTCGATTTCACAGTGGTCAGTTGTGTTCTGGGTCAGTTGTGTTGTATACATATATATATTAAATGGTGATACAACTGATCCGTAGGTTAGAGCTGGTCTTATCACTGATGTGTACAGCCACAGTGTGATTTTTGGGTTAGGACCCCATTTCTTACCAACGAGTCTTCTACACTGATAATTGTAATTCTGGTAGTTTCCTTTTGTTAGTGAAAAGGATGAGTTCTGTCTTTTTCGGATTTACTGACAATTTATGTTCATCACACCATTCCTCTACAATCTAAAGGGCCGAACGCATATCCTTGCATAGCACATTTTTCGCGTTTCCGTTTATCAGTATTGCGAGGTCATCTGCATATCCAGATGTCATACAATACACGACGACCTACCGATTTGACGAATATCAGATTTAACCAATGTCGTTCAACCCATACACATATTTTCACATCGCACAATTAACAAATTGGTGCGTGTCGTTGTCTCGGTTTGAAGTTTTGAACCCGCTCGCTTGACCTCTGGCTTGAGAAGCGGGCCTTCTCCAACTAAGCTATCATCACTTATTTCAATTAAAATCTACAGAAATTAATGTTTAAATAGAAAACAAAGATTAAAAATACACTTACTGTTGTTAGTTCCAACGTCTAAACCACATCACCTACACGAACGGAATACCCAATAATTATAACATTAATGCGACATTCGGCGACAGGAATAACATGTTTGTTTATCAGTGGGAATAAACAGTTTTAAATTTAGAGCCCACGCAAAACATCCACACAAGGGCCGATTCATGTGTTCCCGTGTTTTAGAGTCGTGTAGTAATTGGAGACGGGGCTAATGTTTACTTTACTTCTTAATTCATGGCCAATAGTAACAGCAAAAACTATAGTTATTTTGGTTTCCTTTTGTTTTGGAGTGTTTGTACCACAGATCTAGGATGTAAAAGATCGACAGTGACAATTCGATAGTGATACAAAAAAACATTTGCGCATGCGTGAGTAAATTAGTGTTGTGAAAAGTACTTATTAATTTATCGATTGACCAAAAATGGTCCTCCGGGTGCTTGTCGATAAATATAATCTTTCGCATACCAATTGAGTTGTTTTTTGTTCCAAGTATAACACCGCTGCTGAGCTAAAATGAATATTAATCACTAAACGGGTGTTAAGCTAGGCGGAAGAGTTAGATATCAGTGTCACCATGTATCTAAATTAACATAAGAAAAGTAAATAATAAGATCAACATAATACTATCCTAGTAATTCGCTTCGAATTGTGACCCTTGACCAAATTTACTCGTATACGGATTAGGATAAGTAATAATACTTATCTCATTGGTTTTGTACATTTATTTATGAATTACATATATATTATATAGAAGACCATCTCAGTTCGAGCATTGGGATATTCTGAAAACCAGCTCTGCGTAGGCTTCAGCTTACTCAGTACATAGCTGAGAATATCCCAATTGCCTAACTAAAAATATTGTACCCAGCATTAATTTGTAACTTGTTTTTTTTAATTTTAGGCAATAAATACTTTTTTATTTATATATTTTTATTTATATTATTTTATTGGATGTAAGACACCCAAAATGTGTAAATTGAATTAAAAATGATGATCAGAAATTGAAGGTACATACTTATATATAATACAAAAATGTTTTACGCCTCTTCATTCGGTACAAACTCGGAAGAATGTCAATTTACTTTTGATGGCATTGATTCAAAAATGTATGCTTTGTTTATGTATTGCACCCATCGCCTACCTAATGAACTTTGATAAAAACTATCGATAATAATGACGTCATCTTTTTATCCATCTCTAGTGAAAATCGAGCGTAAACTAACTAATATTTTAATGCTGTATTTCATCACCAATTCTGCTTTCATCTAGGAAATATAGATGTTACGAAGAAACGACAACAACATACCGCTGGTAAATCGGTTTTTGGAACCAATTTATGTTATGTTTTAGACAAAATTTAGACAATAACATCACAATGGAATTTTCATATTTACCCATGAAACGACAAATTTTGTGGGTTACATCTTGGATTCACATCACAATTGCTAAACTCACAAGATGATATAACTGCTTTTAGTTACAATTGCTCTCTTTTGAGTCTATTTATAATTATTTTAGTAAAAATATAAATCATAGGAATTTTAGCGTGTTCCCAGGTGGCGCGCTGTCATTAATGACAAAAGAAAAATTGACTAACATTTTATTTGTAGGCGACCTCTTTCTCTCTTGTGGAGTTTACATTTCGATGGAGACTTCTCTGTCCCACGCTTCGTTGGTCTTTTGCGAAGCAAAAAAAATCTTAGGTCTGTGGTTTGTACACAAAGATTTCTAAAATTCGAGGATTTTGAGGTTATGTTTTTGTTTGTACCCAGTTTATTGCCAGGGCAAAAACAAACTAAAACGTAATTCATTTTAAGGCACAAATATCTTTAGCAAATATGTTCTTTTTGACTGAAAACATTAGTAGTAGGTACTTATACAATTTCTTACAAAATAAACCTTAGAATAAAAACGATTAGAAAGATTATTACTTACTTACTTACCGGAAAGTTACTGTTTTCTTTTTTTCGCTTTGCACGTTTGGCAACTTATTATAAAGAGATCACAGACAACTCGAATAACCCTTAATAAAAAATAAATATTAGGTTTGCCCAATGGAAGTATTCTTGTCTTTAATTTTTTATTTAAATTTTATGAATTAAACATTTACAAGCCGTAATTTGTCATAAAACGCTTTGACTTGTTGCTGGCACATGCGTTTTAGTAATGTGTTGCCAGAAGAAAATATAAATATTGAGCAGACCAATCAATTTGAAGTTTACGTTATTGATTTTTCCGTGTCCACTGGTGTCCACTCCTTTGAACTCCATTGTTCGACTGTGTAGGATTTTTATTTCAAATGGCTTTCTATGTAGCCTTTTTACCTTCCTAACTAGTTGACAAAGGTATTTATCGTGGTTGTAAGATCTATTTGACCCAAAAACACGTTATTATTTGTACGTAACAACATTAAAGCGCGTTGGATAGCCATACAAGTATGGCGACCAGACGTCCGAGAATCAAAGCCGTGGCGGTACCACAGAGGAGAGAAAATGCTGACAAAGCTGTCAACAAGGCAAGAGAGCAAACAAAGGAAGTGGTTGAAAACGTAATAAAAAGCCCGACAGATGGTCGCGCAGCTGACAAACATTTCGGGAATACCCCAGCTAGGGCGGTACCCTCACCTCGAAAAGCATCACCCACAAAATCACCTCTGACCCCAGACGTCGAAAATATGCAATCAGGCTGTAAAGTGGCAACATCTAACCCCTTGTCGGTACCTCTACTACCCTGTACTCGGTCAGAAGTGTCTGTTTCACCTAAAGGGGAAGTGCCAACATCTAACCCCTTGTCTGTACCTCTACTACCCTGTACTCGGTCAGAAGTGTCTGTTTCACCTAAAGGGGAAGTGCCAACATCTAACCCCTTGTCCGTACCTCTACTACCATGTACTCGGCCAGAAGAGTTTGTTTCACTTCAAAAAAAAGAGCCAACATCTAACACCTTGTTGGTACCTGTACAACCATGTACTCAGTCAGGAGGGTTTGTTTCACCAAAAGCTAGAGCAAGCCCGTTTGTAAAACGGCCGCCTGTTGACTGGACAGCCCATCTAAAAATCCCACCCTCGAAACCCAAGCCAAAAAAGAATGTGGCATCATTAAGTAGAGGCGTTCAGTTAAAAAAAGTTGTTGATGGTATGTATTAAAAAGAATGTTATTCAATATGAAGTATTCAATATAATAGTACCTTAGTATTATGTGAATGCTAAAAACCAATTTTGTCTTTCAGGCAACAACACCCCCAAAAAAGATGTTATGGATGGCATAGTGCCTCTAAAATCAATCGGAAATGATCCGAAACCAATAGATTCACCGAAAGATGTTGAAGATAAAAGCAGGCCAGCGTTCTTAGGTGGCTCGTCAACGTCGGGCCCGTCGCAGCAGCAGCATGTCAGCAGCACTCAAGTCAAGTCATATTCTAACAGGTATGTATACACATAACACAGCACATAACTTTACAGTGAATCTAGTAAATATGTGTTTTGGTGTAGTACTAAATAGCAGGGTGCTAGGTGGTACAAAGTCACATGACTATGCCATTGAGCACCCTGCTATTTGGTACTTGTTATCTAAAACTTATAACACCCTAGCAATAATCGTTATATACCCTCCGAATAGTAATAATACAGTGTAGTAGTAGTTTTGTCCTATTTAATCAAGTTAAAAATGTAAAAGATATAAGTAGACAAAACACTTTTTAAAATTCCGAGGCTTTACAACATATATAGCTAAAAGGGATAGACTAGCTATTGTTGAATTGTAAATTCAGGAGCCCTATTCTTGACGCTCCAGATGTTTCTTGGTCACTCTCATTCCTATTATTTTTAAAACAAGAGAGACAATGACCAAAAAATATCACAACTCGTCGGAATAGTGCCTCAGCTCTGGATTGAGTTACTATCTCTCTGAGTTACTATGAAGACTTAAAGATCTTGACATTTATAAAAAAATACATGCATTGGCATGTATTTTTAAATGTGAGTCTGTATGTTACCTTGTTTTACAAATGGCGCTAAATAAGGCAGAAAGGTGATGCAATAAATAAATCTGCAGCAATAAAAAAAAAGTGTTATTTTGTGGTTTTTTTTCAGAGGTGTAAACCTCGCGAAGAACGATTCAATGTGCTCCAGTCAGATGGCGCCACAAACGCCAGCCTCCGGGTCATCAATAAAAGAGAAATATATTTCAAAGTAAGTGTAAAACAATAAATTCATCCATCCCAAAGAGAAAAGACAGATTGCTAAGTAGCAGGAAATAAAAAAAATTATAAATTCATGCTGAATATTTGTTTATACATATATTTATTCATTAGGTAAGCCAACAGCACAAAGTAAAAATACAATAAATGTTATCATGGTTTCAATCTGATACATGCGCCTATTATAGGCATACAACTTGTTAAAAGGTTTGCTTGCTTACAAGATTAAATTTAAAAACTAATTAACAACAAATGATCTTAAAATAAAATAAAGAAAGTATGACTTAGTTTTTTTTAATTCTGTTTGTTGGGTAACGAAGCGGCACCCGTAGTTTCACGTTTGCAATCAAATATCTGTTGATGTCTCCGTGAACGACCTTGTGCAGAAAGTGTAAATCGCGTTGTTTACGTCTCACCCGAAGCGACATCATTTCGAAAATCGCGAGGCGACTGTTATAGTCAATTCTGTGGTATATGCCGCTACTGGAAAACGCAACTGATCTGGTAAAGGAACGTTGTAGACTCTCGATGCGCTGGGAACGACAAACGTACAGAGAGTTCCAAGCAGAAGAAGCAAATTAAATATGGCTTCGGACAAGTGAAACGTATAGTATTTTTTTGGTGGTAACACTGCGGAAGCTCTTTTGAGTTACGGTTAATAAACCCAATAATTTGAGCCGTCTTTACTATTGCATCAATGTGCGGTCCAAAGGTTATCTTATAATTCCTAAGTCACGTATTTCATTGACTATCTCAAGACCAACTCCTTCAAGTGTAAGTACATCTTAGGACAAACTCAAAAACACTTTTTTGAGTTAAGGAAACTTTATTCTTGTCACACCACTACTTAAGATTATCTTACTTAAGATATTAGAGTCATCTAATGGATTCACAATCCTGAGTATCTTTCGGTCATCTGCAAATAAACTATAATTACAGTGCTTTATTTTTCTAATGATGTCATAAAATAGAAAAATATTAAATATATTATTATATATATATTATTATAGGTAAATATAGACAATAGCACCGGGCCAAGGATCGATCCCTGGGGTACTCAGGTAGGTTTTTTTTTTGTAGATATCTCTTCTCTCTGTCAACTGTAAATTAGCTTCGTATATCTTTTATTTTTCAATTTTTTTACATGTAAAATTATATTCCAGGTAGTCCAATAAACAGAATAAAAGGATTAAAAGTACAAATAATTATACAAATATGTTCTTCACATTTTCGTCCTTTTGTACAGTGATCTCCACTTCGACGCGAGTGGTCGGATGGTCGCCGTGCGCCGCACAAACGAGCCGATACAACGCGACAAGCGCACCATGCTCGATGTGATATCCGCCAACCCTCCGGATAACCCTGCCGTGTAAGTACATATCTATGAATTTAATCATCTTAGTTAAAAATATATAAATATTTTTTTTAATAGATAGAGATAGAGAGGAATGGCGACATCTAGAGGAGGCCTATGTTCAGAAAGGGCAACCTGATTTTGAAGCTAGTGTTACGTGAAATTATAGAATTAAGTATTTTTTTTTTTTTTTTTGTAACAACAGAAATTTGTAAAACAAAAACTAAAAATCAGTGAATAAAGGCTATTTTTTTTTATTTTAAATATTTTTTTTTGTCTCCTTTTTCAGTGTGATCTGTCGCCACTGGGACATTCAACCGTGGGTTGGTTTGGTCGGTGACTGACATGCGACCTGTTCGCATCCTACTTTACTCTATTGGTCTTTGACTGTCTTAGGGCATCTTCCTTTTCAATCTTTTGTAAGAGTGCAAAGGAAAATGCCCCAAGTTAAAAATATGACTGACTAAATTGATAACCAACTGAACTCTGCATTTAAACTTTTTTGTTTTCTAACACATTATCACCCCTTTCTCCCCAAGTGGCTGGCAGAGGTGTATTATAACACTCACACTTCGCCGGACGATATTCTGGTCCAAATGTGAGAAGGGGCAAGCCTGTCGCCAAACACCGGGCTCCGGTTATGTAGCATAACTATGACATTAAATACGTACATATTATGTTCACACAAACTGCTGCGTGCCTTCGGCTGGGATCGAACCAAAAAGTAATTTTTTTCTCCTCAAAAATCCTAATCACAACTACAATACTACTGTTACAATAATAGGGCATGTTACTTGTACGCTATAATACTCTATAATAAATAAATGTAACTCCACAGACCAGCTAAAGATGAACTAAAAGCCCAAGAAGCCAAGAAACGCAAACTGGAGAGCCGTAAGAAAGAGGAAAGTCACAAGGAGTCTAATGAGTCTACCACTGGCTCCGCAGCACCTGTGCCTCAGACCAAGCTGGGGCATGACAGGAAATTAATAATTATTAAAAAGAGTTCGGTAAGTTTTTTGGAAACGCTTTTTTAGGGTTCCGTACCCAAAGGGTTAAAAGGGGCCCCTATTACTAAGACTCCGCTGTCCGTCCGTCTGTCTGTTTGTTACCAGGCTGAATCTCGTGAACCTTGATAGTTAGACAGTTGCGATTTTCACCGTTGATGTATTTCTGTTGCCGCTATACTAAAATACAACAAATACTATTAAAAAAAAACTAAAAACAATTAGATAAAAATTTAAGGGGGCTCAATATAATAATGCAACAATAAAAATAATTATAGGCTAAAATAATTCTTGCGCGAGTTCACAAATTGTAGGTAAGTACCAGTTGTTTGTCCTATTACAGCAACTGTCAAATTATGCCATCAAGCAGCCCAAAAGCCTCGACGATTCGCCTCTTAAAAATGACTAGCCATTTGGGCTATCTGGGAGCATGGCAGTGTCCCCGCCAAGCCCAACTATACGAACGTTCTTATCGCAATTTTTTACTGGTTCAGGTGATAAAACAGCCGAAGTTCAAACTGGCCGAGTCGGACGACGAAGCGAACGAATTGTGGACGAAACTGAGAAAACGCAATTTCTCGGGCATGGGGCCCCTGATCAAGTGGAACGACGCGGAGAACAGGCGCTTCTACCGCGCGCTCGCCGTGCTCAAGACTGACTTCTCCATCATGGCGGCTCTGTTCCCGGGCCAGACCTGGCGCGACTTGAAGATGAAGGTACACACAATTCACTAGAGCAGCTGTTTTTTTAACACTTTTTTTTGACACTTCCACACACGGCCGCCTGACACCAAACTAAGCAAAGCTTGTACTATGACTGCCAGAAACTGATAAACATACTTAGATATTTTTTAATACATACTTAAATAGATATTAACACCCAGACATAGAACAAACACTAATTTTCATCGCATGAATGTATGCCCGAGGTGGGAATCGAACCCACGCCCCCACGCTCAGAAGGCAGGTACACTACCAACTGAGCCACCAAAGCAGCCAATGACGGGGCGCGTCTACCGCGCGGCCGACTGGCGCAACCGCTCGCACATACGACACAAACAATTTGTTTATTTTATTATTTTCTTTACTAGAAATCACACAAACTGCTTACAAATTAATACAGTCAATAAGATATCATTAGTATCACATGAGCAAAAAAAATTCACTGTTAAAAACCAATTATTATTTTTATACTTACACCATTTTATTTGATGAGAAGAATAAATTGTTCCGTACAAATTGTTGCCATACCCTAACAGGGTCATACTATATTATGTTTACTTTCTTATTACATGTTTATAGGACCTGCATGACTACATAATTAATATGACCAATAAACATTTGTATTCTTCAGAGTGTTGTTCAACCCGTAAAGGTGAACAACTTTTAGGACATAAGTTTTCAAAATTCGAAAGAAAAAGAATCAAGTCTCCGTAAAAATAACTAGTCACGTGATCAATTTGAATGAAGACAAATTTTGTCGAATTTTGTAAACTGATGTTCCAAAAGTTGTTTATTTTGACGGGTAGGACAACATCCTTAAGTATTACTGCACCAGCACCCTGTATGACTATAAGCACTAAACCAGTCAATCTTATATTGCCCAGTTCAGAAAAGAAGAGCACCTGGCCCAGGTCGAAAAAGCACTGCGAAGTAACATTGAATCGGACGCGGACCGATTGGGGAGACAGTTTACGAAAGAAAGACATCAAGAAAAAGTTGATCAACAGGTTCTTAAAGAAAAGTTGCAGAGAGAAAGAATCGCGGCCATGAAACATGTTAAGAAAAGACAGAGTAAGTTTTTATACCATTAAAATCGAGCGCTGACTAGTTAAAACATTCATCTAAGATGAAGCTTCAAGGCGCTAAAATTAAATTATTTTTCAGGTCAAGCATCTAAATCCCTGGATATGTCAGCACTCCCTCACCACGCGGCCGACTTAGGCTGCGCGAGCGCCGACGATTTAAGAGCTGAAGCCGCCATGTTGCGCGAATATAACAAGAAGCTTCTAGCTGCTTCCAAACGCATGATATCGCCAAAGGTCGCCACTTCTACACCTAAGGTCGCCACTTCTACACCTGAGGTCGCCACTTCTACACCTAAGGTCGCCACTTTGACACCTGTCAGCGCGGTCGAAACTAAACCCAAACCGGTGAAATGTGCCATTATGCAAATGTGGCGTAATGCAGCGACTGTACAAAGGACAGGACAGCCAATAGCTCCTACTCCCCAATCGCCTGTAACGCCAAACCCCTTATCGGCCTTGCCCACAAACCTAGTTCCCGGTTCGTTAGTCATAACTGTCGAAAACTCCGGCGACCCCTCTAACAAGACCATCCGCACGTTTATTAAACAGGCAAATGGTACTTTGAGCGCCCTTATTTTGGAAGCTAGTATCATGGAGTCTGTCGTTAATTTCATGAAGAATAAAGAGAGAGGTCCTTTAGTGACCCTGGCTCCGTGTCGGGTTTATTCTAGCGATAATATGCCAAAAAGGCCCGGTCCGTATACGAAGAGGGACCTTTAAATGATGCCTGGATTTAGTGGTTTTGTGGTTGAAATAACTATACAGGGCGTCCACCTTTCGCACAGTTACTAAAACTCTACCCAACTGAGATCTAATCATGTTTAATCCTAACATATCCAATATAAATAAATGCGACAGTGAGTTTGTTCATTGGTTTGTTGCGCTTTCACGCTTTAGCTACTCAACCGATCATCATTGTTGTCAGGGGTGTCCGTCCGTTGGTATCCCGCGCATCCGTTTAAGCGTGAAGAAGTAACAAACACATTTTCGCCTTTATAATTGTGAGCGAATGGCGAGCGAAGCGTCTCTGTTTCAGCTTCGGCAAAAATGTTTTCGTATGGCCGTAGACAAATTGTCTCTCCACAGCTTTCATCCCGCGAGAAAGAGAGCAACAGCTAGCTAGCTTTGTCTAATTTTAAAAATTATAACCGTTCTCCTTCAAGTTGTTGTGCCCGACGGGTCCGTTAGACATTGTACCGAACCATGGGCGTAGGGATGACGTTCAGGGAGGTGCACCAACATCTACACAAACTTACTACTATTAACTAGTAGCGCGGTGAGCTGAAGACCTCGCGGCCGGCGTCTGTCCTCTGCAGTGGCCCTATTCGGAGATCTGAGATTTTCATCTCACCTTTTTCGTCCTTGTTGCTCTTGTTTGAAACGTCATAGGTGTGAGAGTGGCCAAGATAAAATCTCATCTCATCTCACGCGTAGGAATAGGCCCACTGGTCGCATTTCTCAACTGCTTCTCGTGAAACCTTGTTAGCAGGTTTCACGACAATCGGTTTAGAAATGCGACCTGTATAGGAAGACAGAGATCCGGACATACGAAAGCATTTTTGTCAAAGCTGCAGCAGAGACGCTTCGCTCGCTAACGCTCGATCGGTCTGAAATCGGTAACAGGTAGACAAGTAGGTAAGATTCAGTAGTGTTTTCATAATAAAGAAGTAGGTATAAGTACTTAGATGATTAAGTAACACATTTGGTCAGCCATAAAGACGCATTTAAAAAATGGTATTCAAATCAAACATCAATTTCTTTTCTTATTGTCTTTTCTTACCTGACAGGGGGGTGCCAGTGCACCCGCTTGGACGCTGCTTGCAGCGCCCATGTACCGACCAAAATGCAATATTGTGTTTTTTGTACTGTGGCTCTATTCGGAGATTTGGGATTTTCATCTCATCTTTTTCCGTCCTTGTTGCTCTCGTTTGAAACGTGTGAGAGTGACCAAGATAAAATCTCACGTCATCTCACGCGCAGGAATAGCCCCCCTGTACGGTTGGCAATAGGTAATCTGAATCTCAAGTGTTGCCCATCAGGTCAATTTAACCAACACTGACTTCTTGAGTAAATGTCTCGCGGAAGCTTTGTAGTGCACCAGCTTTCTGAGCACAAAAATTAAACTGTAGTGTCTACTTCCCTAAACCGGTACAAATATGTTGCAGCTCTTTATCTTTTCTTTCGATAAGTTTCAATTTCGCGTAACGCTCAAAGAGTACGTTTTACCAAATTCTATTAGTAGTATTTATTTGCAATTATAAAATAATTGTTTAGTATAGTTCTCTACGTAGTAGGTACTATTATTTATTGTGTGCCATATTGTCGCCATTTCGAGAGTAGGTTCGATAATAATATTTTTTTTGCCGATTCGTTTTTGGTATTACGAGTATGTCATAAATGGCGGAGATGTGATTTTTTTCTTTGCTCGCTAACGCTTGATCGGTAACAGGTAGACTAGTATGTAAGATTCAGTAAATAAGATCATAAGATAATCATGTATGTTAAAGTATTTTTAGTATACTTACATAGTAAAGGTAGTTTATACAATTAATGCACACTGTTGGTTTATATTTACATATATCAGCAAGTACGAACCCTGCACTCTTGCCGTCAAATCGGTTTCGAGTCAGCAGTGCCAAGCGAATTAAGGACTCTCCTGTCATACGAAAAGTTCCAATTTCGCGTAACGGCGAAAAGTGTATTCTACCTAAACTGGACTTTTGTTCTAAAGTGAACCTTCAGTATTATTATAATATGGATATATGTCTGTAGTGCTATTATTTTTCTATGCTATAGTTTCAACCGCATTCGGCGGTCTTGTAGGCGAGACGCAGCCGCGCGCGCGCATTCGATTTGATAAAGATCGCCCAATGCGGTTGACACTGTAGTCGGTATACGTTAGTTTCTATCATAAAGAAGTAGGTATAAGTATTTAGTAGTTACTATTATTTAAGAAAAGGTATTCAAATCAAACAGCAACTTTAAAAAAAAACTTTGCTTGTTGTTTTTCCTTTGCCGACAGGGCGGTGCCAGTACAAAGTGCCACTTGAGCGCTGCTTCCCTACCCTAATGCAATATTGTGTTTAGAAACACGTGTACTGTACGGTTGGCAATAGATAATCTGAATCTGAATTTCAAGTGTTGCCCATCAGGCCAATTTAACCAACACTGACTTCTTGAGTAAATGTCCCGCGGAAGCTTTGTAGTGCACCAGCTTTCTGAGCACAAAACATAAACCTTAGTGTCTACTTCCCTAAACCGGTACAAATATGTTGCAGCTCTTTATCATTTCTTTCGATAAGTTTCAATTTCGCGTAACGCTCAAAGAGTATGTTATACCAAATTCTATTAGTAGTATTTATTTGAAATTATATAATAATTGTTTAGTATAGTTCTCTACGTAGTAGGTACTATTATTTATTGTGTGCCATATTGTCGACATTTCGAGAGTAGGTTCGATAATTATATTTTTTTTGCCAATTCAGTTATTGGTATTATTTCATAAATGGCGATGTGATTTTTTTTCTTTGCTCGCTAACGCTTGATCGGTCTAAAATCGGTAACAGGTAGACTAATATGTAAGATTCAGTAGATAAGATCATAAGATAATCATGTATGTTAAAGTATTTTTACTACACTTACCTATTATAGGTAGAGTATACAATTAATGCACAATGTTCTCTTTACTGATTTACATTTACTGGACTTTTGTCTAGATCTTAGTCTTCTAGACTTCTAGTCTTCTTAGTCTAGTCTTCTAGAGTGAACCTTCAGTATTATTATATGGATAAATGTCTGTAATGCTATTACTTTACGTGTCATATGTAGTTTCAACTGCATTCGGCGGTCTTTTAGGTAAACGTTAGTTGCCATAATAAACAAGTAGGCATAAGTACAGTTTAGATGATTGAGTAACACATTTGGACAGCCACATACCTACGCATTTAAGAAATGGTATTCAAATCAAACGGCAACTTAAAAAAAAACTTTTTCTTATTGTCTTTCCTTTCCTGACAGGGGGGTGTCAGTACAGCCCCTTGCACGCTGCTACCAAATTCTATTAGAGTATTTATTTTAAATTATATAGTAGTTTATAGTTATCTACGTAGTAGGTACTATTATCTATTGTGTAGTATAAAAAGAACGATTTTTCGACCGGTTGGTGGTATATTAACCAATCTTTTATGCATATGCATGTCTTTGTTATTTAAAAAAGTATTAAGGTCGCTACATACGTGACGGGATAATATCTCACACGGGACGGGGACGGAACGTGACAGTGTGAATGCCCGGACAGGATTGTAATGTATACGCACCGTGAGAATTCCGCAAAGCCAACTTGCTCACTTTACTACACCACTCTCCGGAGCGAACGGGAACCCGCGCCGGCCGGGACGTGGTAAACATCGTCCACGACGTTTTTTTACGCTATTTTTCTACTGTACTTTTGTATGTAACGATGTTTAAAAATTGCTCTGTTCCGTCCGGGCTGAGTAAAATCCCGTCATGCATGCAGCGACCTTTATGTAAGCCATTTTATAATATTATATTTAGACGTATCTTAGTTATAACAACTGAAGGTAGTTGATTATAATAAATAGTGTTTGAGAAGCTATAGCTCAAAATTCACATGCTTTATGTCTGTCACATTAACGCGCCAGTTTGATCTCATGGATGTTTCAGGTTAATTATATTAATAAATGTGCACATGTAGTAATTAATTGGTTTTATTTATTCAACTGTACGCAGATGAGCGTGTAACCTAGCACGAAAATAATTGTAAAAATCTCTTCGTTACGTGTTCAAATTCACGCTCATCGCTTCCTACTAGGATTCCTTGTGTTAGGGTTGCCATGGAACACAATGGCATGGACAACTGACACCAGCATAGGATGATTTTATTGAACGGGAATTACTCACGTCCTATGTGTCAGTGCTGTGCGAGACGCAGCCGCGCGCGCGATATAGCCTTCATAGAGACCGCCGAATGTGGTAGAAACTAGTCTGAATAATCGACAAAATCGTACGTGAGCAATTCCCGTTCTATAAAATCATGATGGGTGAAATCACGTTACTTTCCATAATAAAACAGCATAGGTATTCACAATCATTTGGAAACGTTTTCGTTCGGATTCCAAAAATGTTAAACTTAAATTACGAATCTCAGTCTGTATTAATAAGTTTTTAAACGTGGTTCATCCTTCCGATCGGATTTATACTCTATTTTCTATTCCAAGATTTCTAAAAGTAGACTTGCTAACAATTTGTTTTAAATTTGTGGGATCGGAAGGAAACGTTTCCGAATGATTGTGGTTAGCACCGCAGATGTTTAAATTCACCATTCAAACTTCCGGCCGGCCGGGAATCGAACCTCCAGGGACCTCCTGCGTATAAAGCAGTATAACAATAACAGCGCCTCTATCGGGCGTGAACGGAAACTACGTTTTTGATTCACGGATACTTTTTGTCAATAGAAATACAACTTTTCTATTTGTTTGATTGTTTGTCGTAGCTCTAATTATTACTATAATAATTACATTAATATCGGGCAATACATATAACTTGCATACAATGCAATTTCCAGAGGCCCATAGAAAATTATTGATTATATCGCAGCCACATTTAACATTAGTTCTTTCAAATACAAACTTTCATACTTTTTGGGTTAAAGTGATTTTGTGACGCCAGGAAGGAGACAACACAATTTTTGGTCATTATTTATTTATTTACCATTTATAGCTTATTCTAATCAATTTCACAGTAATCAAAATAAATTAAATTAAAAAAACTTTATTTATTTACCATTTATAGCTTATTCTAATCAATTTCACAGTAATCAAAATAAATTAAATTAAAAAAACTACTCTTATTCGAGAACGGTAATCGAACATCCCGTGATTACCACAGCAAGCCACATCTACGAGTATAAATAAGGGGAGATTAGGCTGCTCCATATTTTTAATTCTACAGACAAGAAATCACACTTTGTTTTAATATTATAAAAGGAAAAAAAATGCGCCACACAACTCACTATCACACAGTCCTTTAATCATAATTTACTCATCAACAATTTTCTGCGGGAACCACTGAGAGGCCTCCAGGCTGTCCCACAGTGAAAGCTCAGGGTCGAGGAATTCTTCGTTCATCTTATTGGTGTCGATGGTACGCTTGTATTCTAGAAATAAAAGTAAAAATTACTTTCTAAGGTTAGGCAATGACTAAGAAATAAAGCGACAGTGATCGCTTTCCCTTCTGCACTAGTCAGCTCGTCAGATGTAAAAGCGGGACCACAAGGTTTAGAAGTACAGTGTGAAGCCGACGCAGATCGCTAGTAAAAAATTAACCTCATCTTATCCCCAAGCCACACTATCGCCGCGAAAATAGCAACGCGCGAGTGTTGACAGATTCTCTATTTGCAAAGGGTTTCGTGTTTATCGCAGTGTTTCCCACACAGAGTCAGTTTCCTGTATCAGCAGTGAATATGTACGGTACCTATACCATGAGTTTTGATAGGTAACGTAAACATTTTTCGTTTCCGTTTGGCTTCATACATTTATCTTAGTTCCTAACATTTTCGCCAGGGGCGCTTTATTGAAAAGTATGGAGCCAAGAGCCAAATGAAAATGAAAAAAGTATACGTGCTATCAAAACTTACGGTAAGAGTACAGACCAAAAATTATAGTAGTAATAAGACTCACCAACAATTTCCATATCGTCACTTCGACTACTGGGCAGTAATGCTTGCGCGACGTCAGTGGCGTACGCGGCCGGCGCCGGCGGCGGAGGCGGGAAGCTCTCGTACGCCCCGTACTGCTGCTCAGCCCAGGGCGCATAGCCCTGCCAGTACCCTGACGGATCGTAGTACTGGTTGTACTCCTGCAAAAACAGTACTATTTAATAAATCATGTATATATTTACATTATGCATAATGAAATACATCCATACTAATATTATAAAATCGGAAGTAACTCTTGTCAGTTTCTAGGCTTTTCACGGCTGAACAGATCTTAATGAAATTTGATAATCAGTTACAGTATAACACAAGGACGGTTTCTGGATATAATTTTCTGAATGAAGGCGAAAGAAGTCGCGGGTAAAACTAGTATTTATGTAAGAAGGGACATCTTATTCTAATTTGATAGTATGAATATAATGCATTCAAATTAAATAATAATAAAGGCGGAGAATGAATGAATTAAGTATTTCGTCGTAACGCAGATAATCCTGGTGCATCAATTTGACTAACCCGGCCCGACTTAATCGTCATCTTTGCTCGCCATTGATCGCGGCGACTCGTGAATTGCCGGTTTTCGCATTAAACGGAATTGCAAAAAAAGCAATGAAACGAAGGGAAAGGGACGAACATTTGGATCCTTGTACGTTAATCGTGCGTCTATCAGAGTGTAGCGGCGAGCCGTTTCCCGCGTCCGGCGTATCGTTTAACATAAACGTTCAGGACTATAGTTGCTAAGGCTGTCGCTAATCGTGAAAACCTGTAATTAGCTCTCTGATGCTATAAGTTAGTGATAAGATGTTATAGCTGTTGATTTTCCTTTAAATAAATAAATATCAGGGCTTCCAGCGACTCGCGAACAGTTCGTTACACACACGATTCGTTACCACGAAGCGTTATTAATCAGCCTTCGCCTTTATAGTTGCATCAAAACTGCATTAAGGCTGATTTACACGCTGCAAGTTTCTTGCCTGTTGCATACAAAAATATTGAATCAACACTTGCATTGTCTAAAAATATTTGCTGACGATTCCTGGAGGTAAATTATTGCATTCAATTATTTTTCTTGAATGTACAAGAAACTAGCAGCGTGTAAATCAGCATTAAAGAGCTAAGCACGGAAACTTGGAAGCATTAGTAATATCATAGGAGTTAGTAAAACTGCGCACTACTTGAGGCCATTTTTCAACGAACTAAACTCATGGTCAAACCAGCTAAGCCCTACTCAAAAGTCACAATATACACATAGTATAATAGCAATATACTCCGCTAGACATAGTATTCCGAGACTACGATAACATGAGTGACACGCACTTACGTCAAGCAAGACCGGAATAAGTAATTTGCCACAAGTTCGAGAGGGGCGATAACGAGTGACGTAGTTAGGTGTGAACTCTCGGAACGCTAGACTTTTTTCATGCATTTAAATTAGAAAAGATCTTTCTACAACAGTACACGCTTAGATTACACGTACCACCCCACTGTTGTATCCATTATTGTAATAATCATTATAGTGGTGCATATAGTAAGGATATGGCCCTTTAGGTTTAGGCACTGCTGGGCATATCTTCAGTGCCTTAGACCCGAGACCAACGTAACCATTCATAGTACTGAGGGCATTACGTTGCTCTTCTTCACTACCAAATCTGACGAAACCATAGCTTTTTGTAAATCCTGAACTGTCCAAAATCACTGAAAAGCGAAAGAAATATAAGTTTAAGTTATTCCAAGCAAAGGATTAAAGGATTCTATTTCACGTTAAATGTTTTCTCCACCTTTTTCTACAGATAAATTGAGCTTGTATGAGATGACAACCACCAAGCAGTGGTACAAACAATAGGCTGCATTTCCAGTGAGGTGGAGCTGAGGGGAGTGATGCGTAATTGACCGATGTTAATGCTCGAAACCTTTGCTCTACTTCGGTGGCAGCATTATGATTGGTCAATTATGCACCACTTTACTCCGCTCCGCCTCAGTGGAAACGTAGTTTTACTCAAAATACAATAAAGTATCATTAAAATGATGTTTACCTTTGGCAGCTCTTATTGATGTATACTTGGCAGCGAAAACTTGATACAGTGAATAGTCATCCACTTCGGGGCTCAGGTCTCCCACCCAAATAGAAAACTCTCTGTCGTATTGAGTGTTGCCTGCCTCTCGCGTAGCAGTGTTCAATCTGAACCGCACCACCGGACACGAGCCAGGAATGGGCTTCCCATTCAGCTTATGCATGGTCTCTATGGACTCTCTATCGGTCTACAAAGTGATTTAATTGGCAGGTTAGTAACTTACAGATTCAAAACTGTTTCTTGAACCAATTTCTAGTGTACGTGTTGACTGTCCGAGCGCGTGGCCGAGAA
Source organism: Peribatodes rhomboidaria (assembly GCA_911728515.1). Classification (NCBI taxonomy): domain Eukaryota; kingdom Metazoa; phylum Arthropoda; class Insecta; order Lepidoptera; family Geometridae; genus Peribatodes; species Peribatodes rhomboidaria. Next base: position 21,084,529 of record OU452166.1, read on the forward strand.
CCACGCGCTACGCGCTCGGAAAATCAACACGTCCAGAGTGCTTAGTGTGAGTTGCTCAAAGTAAATCGAATAACTTTACTACAGCGTAAACGAGTTTACGTCACACGGATCGACAATCGAAAACGATTTAGTGTGAGTGCCAATCGAGCTTGTCACTCGATTCGCGTAAATTCACCGTGAAAAAGTAAATTTTTCATATCAATGTTGGCAGTAAACAAAAACTCGCACTCACGATTGCGGTTTCTCATTACTCCCACTAGGTGGCGCTTTTTAATTTTCATACAAATTGGAGTTACTTTTACGCGATCGAAAAGTAAGAAAAACTCACACTACGCACTCTGAGGATGCCTCGTGGAGAGTGTCGAAGAAGTACTCGAAGAATTACATTTCACAAATTAATATTCTTTGACGTACTTAATGTGACGTTAGAGCGGAAATAAACCAGAAATTGGTTCAAGAAACAGTTTTGAAGATGAACTTCCGCAAATTAACGCCTTATTCAATCAACTAACTTACAGATTTTTTTATAAGTAAACGCCACAACCGCATCAAGTCGTTTAAAACTAAAGGCCACTTGAAAATATTATAAAAATTGCCTAAGTAGCTAGTAGAGTAGCTAGTAGTAGAGTGAGTACTCCTAGTGAAATATTCACTTATCGGCATATAAAGTTAAGATTCTCTTAAGGAATTGCTTAAAAATATAAATAGGCAGGAGCTGATTAAATTAGTTAAGCAAGGACTTAGGCAATTCTTATATTTAGTGCAAATGGCTATCAGTGTGTCAAATATTAAATACCTACAATGATGAGGCCACCAGTTGTACACAATAGTATAGAGAAATATTATTTTTGTCATTTCTGGTGTGAAAAGTAAAGAGTTTATCCATCTATCTATGACGCCACGGTTGAAACCAGATAAAATTAAATGGTCATTTCTAAAAGTAGCTACCTGCTTTATAGGTATGTATACCTAGATGTAGAAATATTCTCGGCATGAATCAATGCAGCATGGTAAATATTACCTAGATGACTTCATGTTATTTTACTAAAATCACACAAGTAGCATTACTTAAATCAATTCTAAGTATACAGAATGTTAAAAAATCTTAAATAGAACTAACCAGAAAATTAACAAAGGCATATCCAGCAGGCTCCCCAGTAAACTTGTTCCGCATTACTTTTACACCCAGAGGCCTAGATCCCATGCGGTTAAAAGCAGTCATGATGAAACTCTCCGTCATGTTTGGCTTCAACTGTAAAATTTGTTATTATCATATTTCTGCATACTTACCTAAAGTTAAGAACACTTAGCAGTTGCCTGCACAGTGTGAGGAGACTGAGTGAGTGTGTGTTAGTGTGTTACTTATTCATGCTCTAACTGATGGACGGATTCTAATCATATTAAGAATGAAGATAGCTTAATACCCTGGATTAACACATTTTTATGCTACTTGCTACTTTTTATATGTGGGAAACATAGCCGTGTGTGACTAGTAATACTTATTGTTTATTCTAAAAAACAACTTGACTGAGATTATTACTTTGATGATAAAGTAAAACAAGGTCAATAACTTATCAATTTAATTGATGTATTGAGCTTGGGGGCGTGGGTTCGATTCCCACCTAGGGCAAACATTTGTGTGATGAACATTAGTGTTTGTTCTATGTCTGGGTGTAAATATCTGTTTATGTATGTATTTAAAAATATCTAAGTATGTATATCAGTCTCTGGCACCCATAGTACAAGCCTTGCTTAGTTTGGGGTCAGGCGACCGTGTGTGGAAGTGTCCCGAATTTATTATTATTATTATTATTGAAGATGAAATTCAATACAATATTTCTTTCATGTATATCTTCTATATAAAAAAATCATCTCAAAAGGTGGGCTTGGATCTCACCAGAAACTCAATACAAATTAAAATTGACTATTTTGTTTTAAACACACCAAAAATTTTTCAAGATGTTTCAATACTGCACCAATTTAACTATACTTAACAACAATTACAGGATGGTCCGAGCATTAATCAACATTAAAAAACTGCAATATTTAAGTAAGTACATAATTACAAAACATCAAGGAGACTATGGAAACAGTTACTTAATCACCTTACAACTACCCCCAGTTCAAACTAAATATATGTCCATAATCCAGACAATATTTACAACCACCAGACAAAAAAAAAACACTAGAAACCACAAGCAAAAACACTAAAGAGCTAATCCAAAAAAGGAAACTTATAATGAAAAACAGACATGACAAGAACACTGCAATGGGAATACCAGCTGTCAGCAATCAAATGAGTCATAGCATAAAGATAGATTAAAACAAAAGAAGAAGAGAATGCATATTTGTATGTAAAACAGGGGGGAATCAAAAAGACACGAAAAGAACTCAAAAACACTCACAAATGTCTTCAAAAATCCAAGTAGAAAAATGGAGACCCAAAGGTAACCACTTCCAGAAGCCGCAACAGAATTAAAAAGAATATAAACTAAAAAAAGAAAAAAAATTGTCATGTTGATACAAAAACAACACACAAAAAAGAAAATTAAGAAGAGTTTCTGGAAATTCTAAGTAGAGAGGTCTGTCGAGATTGTCTTCTCTATAACAACCTAAAAAATTACATCTCCAGGTCCAGCTCCAGACAATGTCAACAATGAGACTATAAAAACCATGCCTACAGAATGTGTCACAAAACTAACAAAGCTGTATAACGAAATACTGAAAACAGAATACATTCTTACACAGTGGACAAGGAGTATAATTGTATAGATACATAAAATAAATAAAAAAGGAGACAAATAACAAAAAATTAAACCACTGAAAAAACTAAAGAATAATTATCAAAACCAGACTACTCTGTTAAAATAATGCATGATTATCCATTACAATCAGTGATTACACAATCAATAATCCCATTTTCCTGCGCTTAAGGTTGTTTTTTTTCCCCCATATTTGTATTTTATTTTATTACCCAATGGGCCCCACTGGTGACAGGTGGAACAAAAATTAAAATATTGTTCTAAGGATCACCACTGGTGGCCATTTGTGGAGGTGGTTGTTAGGAGAATGCCAGACAAGGCAACCCCTTTACTTAAAGAAATATTTCAAAAAATTAACTGGAACCAAAGAGTCAGCATATTTGGTGACATGGTCACCCATCTAACATTTGCTAACAAAACGGGCTTAATAACTGACTGACAAAGTATGTTGACACCTCAAAAATGCTAGTGAGATTCCTGGAATTTCAAGGAACAGAGACAAAACCAAGGTAATGTAATAACACACAACCAACTGATTCTAATCATGATAGATGAAGTAATCATTGACTATGTAGATAAATACAGCTACCTTGGTCAACTCATATCATTCACGGACCAGATGGATCAAGAAATAGAAAACCAAGTAGGCAACTCATCGAAATGTTTCTGGACTTTGAAAGAAACCATGAAAAATTACAGCTATCCCACTGCAGCAAAAAGGAAACTCCTTGACATTTGTGTCCTCCCCTGCTTTTCATATTGGTGTCAGACTTGAGCAATGTCTCAGAAAGACATATAAAAATTAATAAAATGCCAACTAAGTAGGTATGAAGAGAGGCATACTAAACCTAAAATTTCTAGACAAGATCCGAGCCACATAGAGGATGTAATAATAAAAACAAAAACACTGAAATGGTAATGGACTAGACACTTGTTAAGAGAAAAAATAAAAAGTGGACTAAGGCAGTGACCAAATTATAAAACACAACCAGATAAAACACAAAGAGGAAAAGAGGTGCACAAGCTCGAAGATGGACAGACGAAATACGAGCACTAGCCTCCGCTAGTGGACAAGATCGCTAGAGACAAAGATGAATAAAGGAGGATTGATGATGATGAATTGATGATTGGTGGCCGTTGCATTTCCCGAATCTCTGAACAAAGAAAACATTATGGACATAATAGAAAATCATCATCAATCCTAGACAGTAGATTCAGACAATAAAGGCCTAATAATAATAATTGAAGGCAAAGCGTCCTTTAGGGTTTTCAAACTACATCAAAACTGGGTGGGAAAATAACTCAAAGAAAATTTTGATTCAAGCTTTTAGTTAAACGAAACAAACACTATTCCACAGTTTCACATTCATTTCCCTTTAATATGTACTTACACTTCCCATCCATAGTTGACACTGCATGGCGTCGTCGTATTTTGTGTTAATTCAAATCGTTAATTCAAATTAGAAAATTGAGATCCACAATAACACAAAAATTAAACAACCAGTACCAAGCTCTGGAAAGAAGCTTCTGCGTGCTTTTCAAGCGGCAATCGATAATAAACATAGATAATAAAACATTTGTGCCATCAACAAGTCAAATATTTTTAAAATTTAAAAAAAATGAAGTTTAAAATTTGGCTGTACAAACAAACGAGACGGAAGACCGAAACAATAAAAATTTAAAAACTTGATGAATGTAATTATTGAGATTAATGAAATCATATTGAATGAATTGAACGAAGCGAGCGCTCCACTGATAGTTCTGACCACAGAATAATAACTAAAGCAAAACTAAATAACTAAATAAATTAAGCAAAATAACTAAACTTGCTAAAGTTATTATTCTGAGGTTCTGACTGATAGCTCCGCTAGTGCCAGATTATGAGCAACGGCTTTTTCCAACGGCTGCAACTGACACTGACATCGATGTTCCAAAACTGTCACTGTCAAAGTGCATCACTACACTGTCACTGTCAAGCAAATCTCGAGATTATCGTTTTTTAGCAGAGAGTTAGAAATGTTCGATTTTGAAACGAAAGAACACTACTTTTTAGTTTTAATCGATTAACATTTTTAAAACATTTTTTTAAATAACAAAACATAACATATCGTCACGCCTTTTTCCCGAAGGGGCTGGCAGAGGTGTAATACAACATCCACATTTCGCCGGACGATATTCAGTCCCAAATGTGACAGGTAGCGAGCCTGTCGCCATACACCGGGCTCCAGTCATGTAGCAGATGACATACAACAAGGAAGTACAGGAGGGCTATTCCTGCGCGTGAGATGAGATGAGATTTTATCTTGATCACTCTCACACCTATGACGTTTCAAACGAGAGCAACAAGGACGAAAACAGATGAGATGAAAATCTCAAATCTCCGAATAGGGCCACTGGTAATTACAACTAACAACATGGGTCTGTTAACAAAAATACATTGAAGAATTTTCCTAACTACACTACATTTTCTAGTAACAATATAGTTTATTTCTTGTTTTCTGGTCGTGCCATCGTGTCGTGTTCGTCGGAATACCAGCCCATTGAGCCAGAACAGAAACAGAACAGTGGCCCTATTCGGAGATTTGAGTTTTTCATCTCACTTTTTTTCGTCCTTGTTGCTCTCGTTTGAAACGTCATAGGCGTGAGAGTAACCAAGATAAAATCTCATCTCATCTCACGCGCAGGAACAGCCCCCCTGAGCAGAATTAAGATTTTCTCGTACTTATCTTGTTTGTCCGTAAATAAATATTGCATAATGTGTTCATTGGCGTTTGTTAGACAGTAACGACATGTTTTGAGTAAAGCAGACTCGTACTTTCCATAGCCATTGCAATGTCTGAAGAAGATTAAACAGCTGATATTAAAACAATTTTCCTAGCTCAAAATCCCTTTACTGTAGGTCGTTATTATAATAATAAAAAAATAATCATTATTTATTTCAGACCATGTCCGTTCATATCTACCGACATCGAGCGTGCCCGACACGTACCGGCACCGACAAAATAATATTCTTTCATAGATTTTGTAAGCGTTTTCACATCTACCGTAACCTGTCCGCGCAGACACGTAGCGTGCCCGGACAGACAGTTACATTCATATCTACCGATATGGAGCGTGCCCGACACGTACCGGCACAGACAAAGTAGTATTCTTTCGTACATTTTGAATGAGCGTTTTCACACCTACCGTAACGTGCCCGTACAGACACTCACAGATATCGATCGGCTCCAACCGTGCTTTGCTAGTATTCTCGCAAAGAATATTTTGATGGTGCGGTGTCTTTTTTTCTTTTTTTTAGTTTATTATTGTGCCATCTGGCGCTGCAGTTTCAATTTTAACACATGATATAGCTATAGATTTTAGAGTTATAGATGAAATAGGTACATCCATATTTTTTACAAGCTCTAATCACAGAATAAATAATAGAACGTACTAATCTTTATCTTAGCCTAGTGATTTGCAGGAAGATAAAATACAAAAATTCGAAGTCGATATCGATAGCTACTAATGCTACTAATAGCTGCTTATTTTGTTGATAATTACCTACTATGGAGGGTATTACGTAACTTAAGATATTTTTTTACTTTTCAACATTTATTTGTTAATTTTTTCTTTGCCTATAACTTGTTTTACACTACCGGATGAGCCTTTAGCAGGCGTTATTGCTTTTTCATCATACAATACAGCGTTTTAACTAATAACAAAAGACTGGGTGTTCCTTTGAACATGGTTATAGGATAAGTATTTACTTTTAATTGACGAAGAAAAAGAATCTCTCCGTCTAGTATGAAGGTTTAAAAACTAAAATGAGTTTATAATAACCATTATTTTATTAGCTAAATACTTATCCTATAAGCGAGGCGAAGCGCGTCAATATTTAATTTAAAGTAGCATAAATGAATTAAGTAAATTAAAAAAAAAGTGTGATTCGGGTGATAACTCGGAGTGACGAGCGTAGCTGTCCGACGTCGATAACGTGAACGGTCGGTGTCGGTCGATGTCGGTAGATGTGAATAGAAAGTGCCGGTCGGTGTCTGTGCCGGTACGTGTCGGACACGCTCGATGTCGGTAGATATGAACGGTCCTTTATTACGAGTTCCATTTCCATAAAAATATAAATAAAAACAATTTTAATTAACCTTATTACACTTAAAAACATGAAGAATCAGTTTAGAGAAACATGTACATAATACAAAATCACGACATCATCTTTTCGGTTCCCACCAAAAATTGCATGTCCGACAAGTGATGCGATCATTAGGATTTGAACTGTAGTTTCATATCAAATAAATTGATAATATCGGTTCTAGTAATCAAGAAGATTTACATTGCTATAATTGGTAAACTGACATTTCAAATCGACTACATAACTCGACAAATTTGTTCGAAAACTATGGAATTAGTCGATTTGAAACCTCATTTAGTATTAATGTCGATACTCGAACCAATGATGGCCAAACATCTTGCCCTTGCGGTTTTTATTGTTTGATGATACTTCTTTTCCTTCTTCTATGTAAGACTTCCTCGTTAGTCTTAAAGTGTAAGTCACAATTCGAAAACGTTAAATTAAAACAAAAGATTTTATCGAGTCTGTTTATCTAAAACAATAAAATATTCGATTTATTTTACTCACTGAAGTTCAACACTATTCAATCAATGGCGCGTCACCGTCAATGGCCACGGCCCAACCCGATACCTACGTGCAAATAATAATTTCTGCATTCACAAAGTGTTAAATGATCAGTTTGTTGCATTTGGATTAACCACAAATAAAGAAGGTGAGTAAAAACATAACACATGTCCTATTCATTCTTCCTCAAGACAACTTTGGTAATGGTGTTCAGGTTCGTCACAAAATGGACGTCAAATGTATTATGACGTGATTATGTAAAAAAAACAAGTAGCTGGCCATGATACACTTGTTGCTTTAATTGATATATTGATTTATTGAATCCTGCTATGTGACTGGCAAACGAATCCTATGGTGGGATGTTTTTATCGGTGTTATCAGAGCACGACAGGCAGTGGTGGTAGGGAGTCAGCAGGAAGGCATGTGTTGCGGCGCATAGGCAAGGCACCCATCGCTTGGCGGACACGATCTACATAGATCTCTTTGTTTGTAGCTCTCGTAACTCGTGGAATTTTACATGTTATTACCAAGCATTTTTATTTACCTACACGACCTGATTTAGGGTCATTGTCCTCAATCTAATGGTGGTATGTTCTATTTTTTTAGCATTTTATTTAATTCAGCATAATGTGCGTTATTTTATAGTATGCTTGATAATACTTGAATGTTGTGGCTAAGCTAGTTTTGAGTTACTTTAAATGAATTAGATTGAAAACAGCTAATTAATATTAGATAGTTAATTTCGTTAGCTGTACACAATGACATCACCACTTTTGCTACCTTATGGCTGATAACAGTTTGAAAATAAAGAGTAAAGCTGGCTATGTTAGTCTATTTACTGAATATAATGTGCCACTTCTGTTGAAATATCAAAGTTACACAAATAAACAATGTAAAGGCTATAAAATAAACAATATTACATGTTAGCTGTTACCTTTACATGTTTTAAGGAAAGCACTGGTTGATTCAATACAGATCATACTAAAAAAGAAGGCTAAGTTTTCAATTTCCTTTAAAGTAGGTAACTACCTACTTACTACTTTGTAAATTTGTTGTAAAATAGTTTCATTGGGTATTTCTATAGATTCTACAGAACATCTTGCAACCATTAAGCAATGATCTGTTGAAAGTAGAAAACAAATGTTGCTACTGCTCTCACAGCTATATTGTTACTAACCAGTTCACATATCACATGTACATTTAAAGTAGATTATAAAGCAGATGTTACTCTCATCTTATGTTGAAGAATGTCACATCTTCTCAGACTTGACAAGATGTGACAGATTGAGCTACTACACAAGTAACAACATTGTTGTTCACAAGATTTTGTGTTATTAATATTATTTATTTAAGCCTTAATTTATTTCTTGATACATAATATATTTAATTTTTATAGTTTTTTCTTTGAACTAGTCTGTAGTATGCATCAGGAACCCCTATCAGGTGAAGGCCAGGTTATTAATATCTTTTAATAATACTTGAGAAGTTGAGCTTAGCAGCAGATGGGTGTGGTTAGCTTGTTGGGCTCTATTTAGGGTTCAATTGTAAAATAGGGCTTTCACTTTTTCTCTTTTTGTAAAAGAAACATGTCTGTAAAACTTGTTATTTGCCCTGTCAGTTTCTAGTCAGTTTCACCTTTTCTAGTCTCTAGAATACATATGTAAATATTAAGTTAATATCAAGTTACTGGCAATCTGAATAATTCAGGGATTGCATACAATACCTAGGCATTGTATAGAATACTTGAAGCATTGTATGATATGTTGTGAATATTATTGTCTGTTACATACTTTGCCTAGGTAATGTATACATTACCCAGGGTTTTTATACAGTACCTGCATGTCCACCAGGAATGTGTATTGTAAATAAATTTGGTCTATATTTATCATCCTTATCTCTATTCATTTCTGTCTAGCAATTCTTGCACAAAATTGCCTTGCTAGTGCTCTTATTTCATCTGCCCATCTTTGGGCTGGTACAACTCTTTTCCTTTTTGTGTTTAATCTGGGTGTCCATTTGGTCACTGCCTTAGTCCACTTTGTTGTTTTTTGTTTTTGCCGGCTGCACATTCAGTACTGTATAGAATACCTAGGCAAAGAAAAAAAAAACATACATCGCCTGGGTATTGTATAAACAATACTAGATTATACAGATTGCCAGTATCTCTACAGCACTTCATATACGCCATGAACTAGGTACATACCAGTAACTCATTTTCAAATGTCCATATAGTCTTCAGTTATTGTTTGACTCACTCCATAGTTTCCCAGAAGTTTTTAAGACATTTTTCATGTGCAGTTAAATACTTTTCAAAGCGCGCTGTTGCCCAAGCGAAATTATCATAACATCAATATTGAAACAAATGTATGAATCAATATGTGTATACTAAAAAAAGGAGTAACAAAACATGAATCGTGTTTTTTTTCTTATATTTTTTTGCGCGAATTTTGTTGGTAAACTGTACATTGATAAAATTTTATGTATATTTGAAAATCAATGTTCTGTTTCTTTAGGGAGTCCAAAACTGCAGATCGATTTTGGTGAAATTTTGGGAAGCAATCTCTAGATGAGCCTAGCAGCTGATCCTGTGACAGTAGCAATCAGATCAATGGAAATCGGGTTGAAATTTGAATTTGTTGTTGTGCCCCTTCAGTATTTTGTAGGTTACCTCGTCGCCTACGCTCCTCCATAGTTGTTAAACCCAGTTTTTGAAGTCGAACCTCATAGGAACACTTACGTACTGATGACACCATTTTTTAAACTCTATGTTGTACTTTTTAAAGAAGTTCAATGTCCTTTTTAAAATATGGGTTCCAGATTTGGAATGCATATTCCAGTTGAGGCCTTATGTGTCTATAATGTATGTGGGTTCTCAACATGGATGTAGTCTCAGTTATCCATTATAATTTTTAAAATAATAATAAAAAACTTTATTTCGGACACACTGATCCATATAGGTACACACATTGCAATTATAAATAAAATTTAAAACTAAGTCAAATAAAATAAATAAATAAAACTATCACATTAATCACTTAGGTAGCAATAGCTACCCATCGTTTATATGTTGCAGTCAGCAGCTGCCGGTCAGCCAAGCTTTTGATTCTAGAGTTTTTACATGTGTCAACTCTGGACATAAATGATGCTATTCTTTTCATTTGTATAGCATTAAAAGAGTCTACTCATGCTTTCATGTACATTTCGGAGGCACTACAATACCACTTCAGGCCCATCAGGCGCCTGAAGATGTTATTGTAGGCTACTCGAATGGCATAATGCGACCTTACAGTATATTTGGTCCAGATAACTTTAAATTTGGGCAAGCGAAATTGTAGCAATTTTTGCATACATAAACATACTGCAACATATAATAAGTATGTGTGTAACTTTAAAGCTTTGCCATACTGAGAGCAGCAGTTTCAAGGTCTATTTTTAATAATAGAATTTACCATTTCTTAAAAGCTGAAGTGTGGTTCCAGAAACTCAGGATAGTTTTAAATACTCTTTTGAAATATTCTTTCTTTATTCAAATTATTTTATTGCAAAGTTATTGTATCAATGGTGTTATCAATCTTTCACTAGTGGTCTGCACTGGGCTCTGAGGTGTAGTGTTGTGGTTTATACGGTTTTGTTTCTACTATAGCAAGTTGTGCAGGCCTATGTTCTATCTCCACTTTTCTGGCAAAGCTTAAGTGCTGAGCTTAATTTTTCTAGATTTATGACTTTGCTTTGCAAATGTATGTTATTCTATTTCACTTGAACCATTTTCAGACTTTCTGATTACATTAAGGCCTGTATGAGTCATCGTTCTGTTCTCTTTGTTCCAGTGAGCTGCCATTGTGATTGCTATGGTCAAATCTAATAATAAGGACTAAATTCGAGCAAGTATTACCAGGAAAAATAGAGCCAACATGCAGACCATCAAGTGTGTGGTAGTTGGTGACGGTGCAGTGGGAAAGACATGTTTGCTGATCAGTTACACAACTAACAAGTTCCCTTCAGAGTATGTGCCCACTGTGTTTGACAACTATGCGGTGACGGTCATGATTGGAGGAGAGCCCTACACTTTAGGCCTCTTTGATACTGCTGGTAAGAAGATTCTCTATCGTCCTCTTTGCATATTGAACAAATAGAGATAGATTCCTTTCTGGATATAGAATGGACTGTCCATTGTCCATTGTATGAATGTATGAATGATGCATATATCTACTATCAGGTTTAAATATTATACTATATAAAGTTAATATAAATATAAAACTATAATCAACATAATGTTTCCAGGGCAGGAAGATTACGACAGGTTAAGGCCACTCAGCTACCCGCAGACTGACGTTTTCCTTGTATGCTTCAGTGTGGTCAGCCCAAGTTCCTTTGAAAATGTTAAGGAAAAGGTGAGCTTTCATAATACAGGGTTATCAGGAAATTAACAAAACTTCAATAAAATTCAGTTTAATTATAATAATCTAAAACTTGTTTCCTTTATTGTTTTAATTCAGAGATCACTATAAATTTAGAAAATGTCTGCTCCTACGATGGTCAACACAGTCTAATGTTCAAAGATCCACAACAAAGGAAGCCTTGTACCATCATTTTAGATTTTAAAAAGTAGGCTATAGTCCAGTCAGATAATCTTTTGAAAACCTAAGCTATACCTGAGTAAGTTTTTTATCTACAAAGCGTTTATATACATTAATAATGTAGGCTGTGGTCACATTTCTAAGAGTAGTGGCTAATAAAAACGCTATTGATTTCAGTGGGTACCTGAAATCACTCATCATCAGCAAAAGACTCCGTTCCTTCTTGTGGGAACGCAGATAGACTTGAGAGATGACCCGGCTACCATGGAGAAACTAGCCAAGATCAAACAGAAGCCGGTGTCGCTCGAACAGGGCGAGAAACTCGCGAAAGAGCTGAAGGCAGTCAAATACGTGGAATGCTCTGCTCTAACACAGGTTAGTATGTTATGGCCATTTGCTCTGAATGTGAGAATTGCCTAAGTCCTTGCTTAACTTGTTTAACTACTCCTAGCTCTTACCTAAATTTAAGCCTTAAGCCTAGGAGACTTTATGAATTTGGAGAATAAGAGAAGTTTTCGCTTAGCAAACAAGGTAAGCAAGGCCTTATAGGCAATTCTTATATTCAGTGCAAGATTAGTGTTATTTTTGCCCACTGGCAAGTAGCTAGACTCTGGTGTCTATAGGACTCTACACACTGAAGCCCGTCGACGCAACGCCGGCTATTGCTCTTGACGTCGGCCAGTTGTGTCAGTGACTTTGGTGTGTATACTTCCTAAATTTTCAGACTGTTCAGGCAGGCTAAAATTAAATTTAACGTGTCATAAACGATCTGGATATGATAGATAGGAAATTGTCAATGAACGCTATTGTATTACAGTTATAATTATCAAAGGAACTAAATGTGTGTGTAAAGTTTTGTAAGAATCGGTTTAGTAGAATTAGTTGAAAAAACTCTTGCAAGATTTGAAACACGAAATAAGGAAACAAACTTACAAATGAAGCCACTCTCCGTCGGCCGATATTCAGTTCCAAATGTGAATTGCACCGGGCTCCAGTTAGATTGCAGATGAAAGTAAATACGCACGTATGTTTACACAATGACAAATGTGTATAGAAGTAAAATTAAACCTTTTAATTACAGAAAGGATTGAAGAACGTTTTCGACGAGGCCATACTGGCGGCGCTTGAGCCTCCAGAGCCGGCCAGGAAAAAGAAGTGCACGCTGCTGTAATGCGCACGCTCTCCACCGACCGCGGCGCGCCGCTAACAACGTGCCGCACGTATGCATGAACCTAACTGTAATATTCGCTCTTATTAGCTCTTGCAACTCACGAGCGCGCATGGACCGTACTTGTGTTTAGGCACACCACATTTTGACATGAATTCCATAAACGATACCAAATTCAAGCTAGGGTTGGTCAACATGGTCATTTATTGTGTTCCAAATTCCGTAATGCGTTACCAAATAGAGTCACAAAAATTGTGCTGCGGCTTGTACTTGCACTTTATGACAGACAAGCAAGAAGTTTTCCTCTCGTTGAGATTGAAAGTTTGAAGTGAGCTAGCATCGGAACTACTTAACGGAGTTGGATATAAAAACTGTTTAAGACAATCGAGTATGATATAAAAGTAGTAGAGAGCGGCGAACTGAGAACTCGCGACCCCTATATTTGTACAATACCAACAATAAATAATAGTTTTATCACTGGACAAATTAATCTACAAACACTAATTTGTTCTAGTAGACCTCTGCTCGATAAATGTAATCGAATTTAAGATACAGTGCAATCTGTAATAGTAGCCCCAAGTGCTATCCACCCCTCTCTGATCGAATTAACTGGCAACTCAAAGTTCTCGCCTGTTATTCTATTCTATATTCGCCTTAGACCTAGGTTAGGGTTGACAGCTCGATGTGACTCAGAAAAATCGGATTTTATAAATACGCCAGTGTGCGTGACTGCTACAGTGAGCGTACATGCACAAAACATGTCAAAATAAATATAACGCCATTTCAACATGTTCATGTCCACATAAATATAAAACACCATCTCTATTTGCACATGTAAACATAAATATACGCCATGTCACATTTATACATGTCAACATAAATACTATATCGTCAACACAACCAAGTGACGCGTGCTCGCGTATTGAAAGAACTATACTACAGTCATTACGCCATATTTGACATGAATTACGAATAACATTATGGCTCTTTATATTAATTATATTTAAAAAAATGTATTCCATTCATTTTTCAATTCTCTTTATTCAGTTATTATTGCTAAAGACAGTTATAACTACTTCATTTATTCATTGTGTATTTTATAGTAATTATTATTTATATCAATTATTATTATTGTTCGTCACATTTACCTTTTATTAAATTTAATTATGTAATTATTTTAAGATTTAAATGAAATTTCAATTTTAAGGAGTTAAGTTAATAGTAATAAAAAAGCCTCGGAGAGTGAACAAAATTTTCTTAATACATATTGATGAACTTAAATTTCCGTAATGCATTTTTTATTTTACGCATGTTAAGAATGCAAACGGTTTAAGTGACTGAAAAAAAACTTATTCTAGTGTTTTATTGTTTGACTAATGCTTTATAACATTTAATACAAATTTAATACAAAGCTTCAAAACACTACCAGGTATCGTCCTAATTGGCAAGCAGTCGCACGATTACGCGATTGCAGGGTCGTGTTCAGGGGATCCTTGGCTAGTTTGGCAACCGAGGTGTACGCTCAAATCCTCGGTTGTGTCACGGTTGTTTTTCACACTGATGTAAGTTGCACTCTGGGTGCGCTCCGTTGTATGTACTGCACGCACCTGAGATCGCGCGAACTTGATATCAAATAAGAGACAAGTTATGTATAATTGCAACAATTTTGATTTTCATGTACGACGGCATTAAAACTTGCTATTATTTCGATTTTTTTTTTGTTGCATCGCGTAAACGTACTATTACTTGTCGATTGGAACGGACCCTGAGCATCTAGTTAAAGGTATTCACGATTCGTAGCAACTTATTAAGGCTGCGCTCTCGACTCGAGCGAAGCGGGATTTTGACACGGAAGAAAGGAATATTGAAAGCAATAATATTGTAAAACAAACAGTATGTCAAAAACGGTTGTCACGAATGTTGTGTAAAAGAGGCCTTATGCATAGTGTAAATAAGCCAAAAATCATTTTTGCTGGAGTCATTGTACCCATGCACAACAAAATGCACAGTGCAAACTATGATTTTTATAAGTATTACCTATTTAACTGTAAAAAGTCGTAAGGCTCTGCGTACGCGGCTTATGGTAACAGAAGCAGCTGCAACCTCGTCTGGCTTTAACGTACGTTAACGTTTGGGTTGATTGCTGTAACCGATACCTCGTGCGCGCCGAGCGTTGTTTATAAGGCGGGTCGTGTCGCACTAAATAAAATAATCGTTTAAATAAATCTCTATAAGCATCTCTGGGCTAGCATCGCATCGACGACACTCTGTGTTGCAGGTGTCGCCCGTTGTTGCAGCACACTATGTAAAAAATATTTGCATTGAAACAACGCTTAGCCGTTCCAGCACACGTTTAAGAGTAAACGAGATCAGAGTATTATTATAAAATTAAAATATAAGGGCGCTCCTAGACGGGCCATGTTTATACTGGTCTGGCAATATTTGGAGTGTAGTCTGGGGTACATTAATTACGTAATTTTGAGTGAGGCCTGTATCTTTTTGTGCAGTGATACGATACGCGGTCGTTCGGCGTCGACAACAAAACGTTACTATCATGGCAATAAGATGTCATGCTGGTTTGGCTCCCTGACCATATTACATTCTGATTATGGCCGGGTTACAGTAGGCAATGTTTCCACCCACATAATGCGATGTGACCCGCTAAATACACGCTGACGTGAACTGTGACTTCTACCGCGCGGGGCCACACATTTACGAATAATTATCTGTAACATATAAAATTTTGATGTGTTTGTATCCGATGTATAATTGTGTCTTGGCGGGCACTGACATGGTCTTCTCTACACCATGGACATAATATCAATAATATATGTAAATGCAGATGATATTAAATTAGAAATAAATGTACTAGAACATGTTATTAACTGCTATTTGACATATTAACTGTATTTCTGACTCGTATGATAATTGACATGACATTGACAGTTTTGTAAGTGTGTTATATGTACCATTGTAAGTAAATATTATATTAATGAATAAGATTCCAGTTTTTTTAAACAGTTTTACACATTTTATGAAACAACACGATTGTCGTAAAAACGGATTGACCACTATCAAATTATAATTAGGCATGTGTGTATTTAAAATAAAGCTTTAAATTAATATACTATATATTCAGAATCAATATAGACTCCGTGTCTGCCTAACGACATAATTATACTAATATTATTTTATTCGCGTATTTATTAAATTATTTAATGTAATGTGTGGGAAACTTATTAGCTTTTTATTAATTAAATTAATTTATTTCAAGCACAATACCCAAATACAAGTTAATAATTAGTAAGTACACATGTCGTTTAAAATGTCATCACAAATGAAATGAAATTACAATGAACCTTTTCACCGCCTGACTCGAATTTATTCGACAACGATTTTTGAGCTGATTCCGCCTGGGACGACGACATCGTGCGTTTTACGGCGAGGTCACAACAACGATGCGACGCCGCATCGTATCGCAAACACGACGTCGCATTGCAGTTTTGTACGTTGCGTTAACTGTCATAGCATGCAGCGTCGTTCGAGTAAACTCTGACCATCATTTTAGTTTTAAATTTTTACTGATTGTACAGTGGCACGTCGTCGCATCGCAGATTTGCAGCCTGCGGTTCCGCATCGGATCCGTTGTTCGACGTCGTAGGTTATTGCGTTGTGAACTCGCCGTCAGGCGGCAAAAATCTTTGTTGGATTAAATTTGTCGCAGGACGTTGAAAGGCTTAATATTGCAATATGGATTAAACTCAGTATTGATCTCATAATATTCATTTTAATTGAGAACGCTGCATCACAATGGAAGCGGAACGGAACAACTACGGAGGCAATATTTAAATGAAATTATATTTATTTTGCGAATTACGAGTATCATTACTAACATCACTATTATACAAATATTTACAAATACTCCAGCTTGAGAAGTGTATACAATGATATTTATATTACAAATAAAGAAAGATTTACACTTAAAGCTACCAACCAGGAAGCCCCGTGTCGGGAATTTCAATGTGTGGAATTTAGGAATCCACATTTTTATATGAAATATTACAATTGCATGCTGTAAAACATGTTAGAATATATCGACTAATCATAAAAAGCAATAAAAATTGTGAATTGTATATTTAAATTTGATAATTTTGTATTTGAAATGTCTATTGCGTCCTTTAGCTTCGACAATGGTTGTACTCTAACGCCTAATCCTAATTGACTCGTTGTTTGACGACAAAATCGGTTGCCTGCTGTACCTGCGACAAAATAGGTCCGAATGTATAATGTTTAATGAACTGTACACCTACATATCCAAATACAGTGGATTTCGGGTATAACGACAATGAAGGGACCACTCTATTTTCGACGTTATATCCGGAAGTCGTTACAGGCAAAGGTAAAGAGATACAGACACGTACACATGTGTAGTTTAGCGTCTCGCAGCCATACTCATTCAAAAGTTTACTAAACCCAGTTGCTACTCAGAATATCACTTTGTAACTAAACCCTAAAAGCTCCGAAAGGTACACGCTTCACTACCTACTTAGTTGATATCTATAAACAAAAGGTAAAGGTCTCCACACTTGCTGACCATCTGTGTGCAATGGATGTAAACAAAAGATAAGAAATGTTTGTGAAAGAAAAAAATCTTTGTGTCTTTGGCGGCCGACTCCGGTCGCAATATCTGCATGGGATGTCTAGGAATTGTTACAAATGATTCATTAAAAACAGTCGCTACACCCGAACTCGGCGTTACATCCAAAGTCGCTATAGCCACATGAATTTTGTACTAAAGTATGCTTTAAATTTAAGGGACTTTGATTTAACGTCGCTATAGGTAAATGGTCGCTACAACCAAGGTCGTAATAAATGAAATCTACTGTACATATACATATGTGGAGTTGTATGACCGCGCGTGCTGAGTCAGACAGCTCCGCTCGATATGCTGTGTTTGGATTTTAGTCGATCGGACAAAAAATTTGTTGTACTACAACAGCTAACTAAGAATCAGGGCATACAGTAAGGCGGCGTTTTATTGGCCAAATCGCTCACACGTGGAAACTGTACGATTTTATCCCACAGTTTTATTTTTATGCAATATATCACAAGGAAACCATGGAAGGATACTCCAGTAAAGAAAAGAATGCTTGATCGCGAGTTCCTACGAACAATACTATACGATCTTCGTCTGTTACCGAGCAACGGGTCAATTGGGACGCCGCTTTACTTTGTCAGGCATATTTGTGTATGGTCTTGATCATTTATGTATTTGACTTTTCATGTTAAACTGTAGGACTTATTTTGTAAAATACAACTCGTACTTGCTCCGTTTTTAAAAAGGCCTTATATAACTATTTAACTAAGATTTTTTTGTTTACTGTTAAAGAAAAACTAAGCTTATTCGTTGTGAGACATCAGCGATGTTGAACTTTGTGTAACTCGACTTTAATGTAAACTATATATTTTGTACTGTAAAGGTGCTTATAAGTAGAGCGTGTAATGTAATGTAACAGCTCGTATTCGAACATTGCAAAGAAAGACGTACCTACTTGTAATTATACACGCATGGACTTGTCTTGGATATCTGTGCCGCGCAATTGAAACAGTATTAAGCGGGATTTTTAAGATTCTTTCTAATGACACAATGTGTCAAATTAATACATCACACAAGTATACTCCCAGGTCAATAACAGTCTTATATTTATAGGCTGATGTGAGTCCCGTCGCATGTCGCTGGTGACCGTTGGTCGCGAACTAGTGCGGCATCTACAAAGGAATAATTAATGAACAATTAATGGCCACAGTAAGGACCCTACATACTGACGCTCGTCACCACGCAAGGGACTCCATCAACATTACTTTATGCTTTTCTCTTTCATTATTAATTATTAATATTTATTCAGCTGGTCTCTGAGATTTGAGTACCCAGTCTTAGTTCGGAGCGAAATAAGCTAGATGGCGCTTTTAATAATTCTCTTCTGCGTCTGTGGTTCGCGCCCCACATAGAATACTAGTGTATTGATTAACTGCGCGTGTTTTTTTTGACATATAATCTTTAATAACTTGTCTATACGTTTATTGAACAATACATAGCTTATGGCGTTTTTCAAAACGGCTGTTGTTGTTAAAAGTCTTAAAAGGTCGGCAATGTATCCGTAATGCCTTCGTTGTTACAGGCTCGTCACCTATGGAATAAAAAAGAACTAGCTTTCGCGGTTCGGATATTACAAGTGACGTGACCAGAATCATTAATTTTGTACACTCGTCTTTTGCTATTGATCGCGGTCTCTTCCGTAATTAGTCTATGTAGGTACCTTGACTTCCATTTTCAATCCAGCACGTGAAAGTAAACGAATATTTCTTAGAACTCTGTTTAAACTTTTTAAGACACGTTTGGTTGTTCCTTCGATGCTCCATATTTGAAATAACGAAGGAATATCCAAATATGTTTGAGAATTGGAACTTAACAAGTAGTAGGTTAGACGAGGGAGCCTACCACAATCACAAAAAGACACAGTAAATCGTAAGAAATATTTTTGGATTGTGCTAATCGAATCAGTTTCTATTCGCACAAGGAGAATGGCGAATTTGTAAAATTAAAGCTTTGGTTACAAAACTTTTAGATTTATTTTTTATTTTCTGCCGTTTTCTTGTGAAATAGAGACTGGTTCGAATCCAGCCCACAAGGTCGGATAGCTGGGTAGGGATGTGACACGATGGCACATGACCGCGCCACGCTCGGCTGGAGTGCCAAGTGCTTTCCAAGCCTAATCTACAATTCAATTACTTAATATTGAAAAAAGAAACGAAATAACAACGTTACATGTATTACGTCGATTAAAGCCAGGACACCTCGCAGGTGGCAAGTTTAGTGCCGAGTAAACTGTTTATCTCTTTAGGAACTGTAAGGGTTATGTTCACCGAACTTTAATTGGGCGATTATTCATTTATTTGCCCATTTGACTCATTGAAGAGCTGTCAAAAACAGTCGGTTGTAAATTTAATCGTTAAATTTTGGTGAACTTTGGCCTAATTCTTTTGAGTGACCTGCTAAATCGTAGAGATAAGTAACCCGTTTCGGCGGCTCTCAGCCAATGTCTAAGCGTGACACTTGTGTGGTTCCAGCTGAATTGCGTTAAGAAACTTAATTTTTAATTTAATTACTTATACCATAAAATATGTAGTATTAATACCAGATTTTTATACGATTAACTTTTCTTGTATGTCCAATTGTCCATATGTTTATATTATTTAATAATTGGCATTTAATTTCAGTAGTTAAGTAATACAATTTTATTTTCCAAATGACTGTCATTATTAACTAATTATATTAATTATTATTGGATTTACTATATTTTTTGTGTCAATAAGTACGTAGATATAGGTGTATATTGATATAATAAAACAATAAGAACGATATATTATGGTATTATTTTTAATGTAAGTTCCTATCTACCTAGTATAGTTTTGTTTAGATACAGTTCGCTTTAAAACTTTATTGAGATACAAATAAAAAAATACTGTAAATAGTCGCAAGTAATTAAAATACGAAATACAAAATATCTTTAAGTAAGGTATTTGAAATACAAAATACAGTATTTTAGCTATTTTTAATTGAAATACGAAATACAAATTACAAAATAAGCATCTAGACCAGTGGGGCTATTCCTACACGTGAGATGAGATGAGATTTTATCTTGGTCACTCTCACACCTATGACGTTTCAAACGAGAGCAACAAGGATGAAAAAAGATGAGATGAGAATCTCAAATCTCCGAATAGGGCCACTGCACCGGCTGAAAAGTAGAGGAAAACAAGATTAATTAATCAGTAAAACCGGAGTTTCCTTTCATGAACACGCGATTTTTAAATGTACTGTCAGAGAAACAGCCTCTTGTTGAAAAGTGTATAAAACCTGATAAAGAAAACAATTTTTCTACAGGTCACACTCAAGATCGCTAAATGAAAGTTAAATGTACATAATATAACTAATGTTAAAATGTACATATTTTGAAGCTTCAAGTATTTGAAATACTAATTACAAAATGCCTTTGCGTCCGGAATTTGAAATACGAATTATAAATTACATATCAAGGAAGTTATTAAAATACAAATACCAAATACGTATTTGTATTTTAATTACAAGTAATTCAATTACTGCCCAACCCTGCCGTTACCTAAAGCCGAGAGTATTGCTGCAAACGACCGCAAAAGCGCCGTTCCTATTTGCCAAAAAATATTTTAATAACCAATAGGAACACTTTCGCGGGCGTTCTCAGCAATAGTCTGGTTCCAGCCTAAGCGACAAACATCCATACATATCATCACGCCTCTTTCCCATAGGGGTAGGCAGCGACCGCTTCTCTCCATTTGCTACGAACCTGACACATCTTTCGCTTCTTCCACTTCCATCTTCAGAGTCATCTGCCAGAGTCTTTTCATACACCATGACTTTTGCCACGATGGTTATGTTTTATTGTCGACGGTCAGCGACCGCGAATTGTATAGCTACGCAATAAAGTTCATGGCCCGCAGCTTCAAAAACAAAACGTAACAACATGATAATGAGATTTCATAGTAGGCCCCCTGGCCTTTCTTTAAACCGTTTTCGATTTTGATTGAGATACGTGCGCGTAGGACAACCCTTACCGTTTTGAACATCCACTCTCCTTGTAAACCTGCACGTTTCGTCAATGTCCTTTCATCCATTCTCTCCATATGTCCAAACCATCAAAGCATCCCTTTCTCAATATTTATCACCACATCCTCTACCCACTCCACACTACAAGCGACAAACGCGGCGCGAAAATATCAACTATAGGCTGTATGTACAGATGTATACCTACACATGTGTATGTACACAATACTACGCATGGTCCATGATTCAAAAAAACTAGGTCTAGCATTCAGCAAACACGTAATGACATCTTCGTCATCCGTTTCTTTCGAATTTGTTGTAAATGACATAATTAGTTCTCGTTCAAGCATCGATTAACGTCACTATGTGTTGCTGAATGCTATACCTGGCGGAGTAAATTATTATACCATGGCGTGGCATATCGTCTCGGCTGTCTGCGATGAGACGCGAAGCAGTGCAGACGTGTTTTCGCGCGACGAATTGCGAAATTACAACCAAACCTGTTTCATTACTTTGATTTGTGCAGTTTCTGATATGCGATATCATAATAGTTTCATGACGTACCAAACCGTAACCAAATATAAACCTCGAAAACAAGGCTCCAGAAACTTGGCTTACGAGTAGATGTAATCGGAAATTCTACAGGAATATAGAGTTCCCCGACCGACCCGACTCCTTGTACAGCTACTAGCTACAGATAAGACAGGCGCTAGCAATTCTGATTATTTACGAAATTTTCGACCAAATGATGCTAAATGCACATTTACGAAATGATCAAACTCGCTAATGCCTCTAAAAATCGATCGGTAAAGGACAATCTACTCCACCAGCTGATATTCCTATACAGAGGCTGTGTAGGCTGTGTTGTTTATTGGCCCGGGCCAAAACGGGCCAAAAAACAACAGAAAACCCCTAACAATGAGCAGCAGACTTCGTTTCTACCTGCATGAAAAAGTCCTCGATAAATGTCCGACCGTCTGTGTGACAGACAGCAGATGCAAGTGTAAACTTCGTAGCAAAAGCGACGTGCGATAGCAGTATACGAGTTAGTCTGGATCCACACGAGCACAATTTTTTCTGATGTGAGTCGCGTATTTTGCGCCTGCGTTCTACAGATTTATTTAGAGATTTACTGAATTAGGGGTGTGTCTACTGAAATACTGATTTTATGGATGAATCTTAACTGAAATATAACTAAGTACCTACTAGTATTGTTGCTAATGGTACACAAATTAAAGACTTTTCTTGTTATTTTTGTTTTATGTGAAACTTATCTGGTAATGAACTACAAACAAAAGAAATAAAAGAAAATTTGTATAAACATACTGTTTTGTGAGACATTTTTATGAATTTTCAGTGCAAACATTTTTAAACAAAACTTTTTTTTAAATATATTATAGTTGCTGTGGTTTGCTAGTTGGTCATTGGGTAAACCTCCAACTCGCGGAATGTTAAACAGACATACCTCAATAGAAGGTATCTGAAACGGAACTCTGCGACTTGGACGATTCGTGAACGGGCATTTTGCGAACCAGAGGTACTGCGATTTGTACATTCCACGAATTGGACGCTGGATTTTTTTATATGTGTACATTATTTTTATAAGATCCATTGCACGACACGAACACCCTATTCGGAAGTTGGATAGCAACTGAATAATCTGGCTGCTCAATCGAATTTCTGTTGACCGCGATTTACGCTGACCGCGACTTACGCGACGTAAATGGCGTAACTCACAACCGAAAAAATTACGCTCGCGTGGCCCCAGTCTAATAAGTGTTGTCACACAGACTGCCGGACATTTGTCGCGGGACTTTTCTTGTAGCCGGAAATTACAACCGCTATCTAGGCAAGTGTGAGTCTATACACTGAAATATGTAGACATATAATAGGAGAGTAAGCCAAAATGCTAAGAGAAATTTCTACTTTCAAAAATCATAAATGTTGTGAGAATCTGGATATTGTAAAAAAAAAATGGGACCAACAAATCTGTAATTTTTCAAATATAATAAACAAGTAACATTATTAAAAGAAAAACAAAAACCAGGATGCAATATTTTGTACTCTCACTTCCACTATATAACATACACTCAAAAAACATAAGCCTCCTTCTTGCGCAGTCGGGTAAAAATAGTTTTCGAAATCGATTTATAGATAACGGAGTTATGCATTTTCATATTTATTTTGTTTACGAAATATAATTTTACATTTCAATTTAAATAATAATACAATCAATGTCCCTACCTATCTAATAAAAAATATACTTATAATGTACAATCTAAAAATTACAAAACACAAGAACACATAATTAAAACAAATAACATGAAGAATTAAAATGATTAATAAAATCATATGTCCGAATATAAACAAATTTATGAAAATCTTATCAAGTTTGCTCGATGAGCAATTATTTAATTATTTTTTAAGAGATTGCAAGTTGAAAGCTGCAGTAACATCGTCTGGCAGATATACGGTATTTGTATGCGCAACAAACATTAAAAAAAATCAACCAAATGAGAACCTACTCCTGTTTTAAAGTCGGCCAGTTCTAGTCACTTCGCGTCCCTCCTAACCCGCGACTACAATACGTAAACATAAACACGATACCATACGGAAACATTAATACGAGACAATACGGAAACATAAACACGACTACAATACTTAAACCTAAACACGACTACAGGGACCCTATTCGGAGATTTGAGATTTTCATCTCACCATTTTGCGTCCTTGTTGCTCTAGTTTAAAATGTCATAGGTGTGAGAGTGACCAAGATAAAATCTCATCTCATCTCACGCTCAGGAATAGTCCCCCAGTACGTACACAATACACAATGCGCAGTGTTGCCGGCCACACCAAGCGGAGAGCGGCCTAGTAACCTGCTGCCCCAGACAGACTGTCTCGATGGCTTAGTTAGTCTTGAACTTCTGAGCTTCGGAGTTCGATTGCCACCTAGGGCAAACATTCAAGTGATGAACATTGAACATGTTCTGTGTCTGGGTGCTATTTTCTATTTAAGTATGTATTTAAAAATATTTAATTATGTATGTACATCAATCTCTATCAGACATAGTACAAGCTTGCTTAGTTTGGGGTCAGATGATTTTAATTTAACTAATTAAATTAGGAATAATAATTAATTAAATGAGGAATCAAGGCGGCCGTGTCGTCGCCGTCGCCGGTTACTAGAAAAACGTGCCATTTATCTGCATACATTTTTGTGGCCCCGG
This sequence comes from Peribatodes rhomboidaria, assembly GCA_911728515.1. Classification (NCBI taxonomy): domain Eukaryota; kingdom Metazoa; phylum Arthropoda; class Insecta; order Lepidoptera; family Geometridae; genus Peribatodes; species Peribatodes rhomboidaria. Next base: position 21,109,537 of record OU452166.1, read on the forward strand.
CTGCCGTGCCGTGCCGGACCGTGTCGTGTCGTGCCGTGCCGGGCCGGGCCGTACCAGCAAGTGGAAAATCGCCTGCAAAATGTCATGTTTTTAGATCAACTGTGTTGTTTGTTGTCCATACGATGTGTATTCCTTGTTACCCGACTGCGCAAGAACGACGGTATATTTTTCGAGTGTTTGTATGTAAGTATGTATGTATGTATGTGGGTATGTACTTATATATATATGAGGTTTCGTTAGCACGGCCTACAGTCTAAACAGCTTGATGGATTTCGACATGTGAGGTGTCATTTGAATCGTCTTGATAGTGGGATTGACATAGGGTACAATATTTTGCAGCCGAGTTTTGTGTGTTTCTTTTAATAATGTTATTTGTTCCTAGATACGTGCCTTGTGCCTTTAAGTCGGCCCCAGCAACAGACATACAACGTGTTGCTATGCACTTCCGCGGAATTGGTAGAGTTAGTTATATTCTACTAGCAAAGCACGAATTAACTAAGGGGTAATCTTGAATTTGAGAAAAAAAAAACAGCTATTCCGTACAAAAAATTCGTTGATCGGCGACAAAATGTATGGAACAGCTGCTTTTTTTTTTAGATTTCAAGTTTTACCCATAGTTTTCGTGCTCTACTGATGAAGTATAACTACCTCTACAAATTCCGCGGAAATTCAAAATAACACGTTGTATGCACAGAATATGCTCTATTACTATGCTCTATTACATAGCTCCAGAAGGATAGTCTTCATACAAAACACGATTTCGAAACGTGTCAAATTTATTTTGGTACCCTAATAAAACCTTTTTTTCTATATGTGATGAACTTGCCATTAAAAGAGGTTACCCGATTTAGTTGGGTAAATTATATAACGATCAGAGTTTAAAGAATTCACAAGACCGGAAACGAAAGTATTAGGCCAGCTTAGGCCAGAGCTAAACTACACACAAAGCCTTACCCAGATCCATTCATGACACTATTCTACAAACTAATATTATAGATTGTATGTAACTAAACCTTAACTAAAATCAGAGTAGGTAAAAGGTAAGAATTTAAGTAAAAATCAAGAGTACGAATTTGAGTTAAAATCAATAGTAAAGGGATTACTATTGATTTTAACTATTGATTTTATCTTATTTACACATAAATTTACCCATTATCATTATTTACATCATACATTTAAGTAATTTTTTCGGCAATAAAATAATATTACATTTACATAAAAATAAAACTGACGCCTGCTTGCTAATTTTCATTTTTACTTTGTCCACTGATCGGCTAAACTGGATCCTTAAGAAACCTAAAGATAATTAAAGGGAAAATATAAAAATACCTTGTAGCAACACTTTTTTCAGCAACTTTTCGCTCTGTTGACATTAAGAATTTATTACAATTATTAGCTTTATAGAGCACATAAAAATATATTTAAGACTTACGGATGATTTGTGACGTTGCCTTTTTTTACTGTTTTGGATATTCTGAAATTTCGGCATGAGTGGACTACACAGTTCACCATATTTATTGGTTAGTGGGGAGACGTAACCGCTACTGGATGACATCGAAGACTGACTAGTGAATTAGTTGACTTTCAATGGTTTGGTTTACTTTTTTTGGAATCATTATTTTTGACCGCTTAGGGGTCTTTACTCTATGTCTATGGTTGTATGGTACAGTACATACTTGCCATACGTCTGTGGTCCCAGATTACACTAGTGACTCTGTGACCTGTATGTAGACCTGCCGACGTCTGTCTGTCAGACACAAACCTCTCACAAAATTTCACGAGAATCGGTTGGGAAATGAGACCTGTGTAGGAAGATACGGACAGAATTCAGACATAACGAAAGCATTTTTGTCGAAGCTGTAGCATAGACGCTATTTTACTTCCTTGAAATCATAAACGCACAAAAAAAGTTGGATCCTTGCTGGCAGCTTATAAAAAGTAAATTGACCATAGCTCATAGATTTTGAGCGATAATTCCTTTTTCAAAGTCTTGTCTTGTATTATTTTGACAACTTTGACGTTATGATTTTTTAGCGCTTTTACTAATTAATACACTTTTTTAATTTATTAATCAGCGATCTCCTTTATTATTAAACACCAATCTTCCAAGTGCTGTGTTATGAAAATTTCAAGTTAATATGGGTGACAGTTTGAAGTTATCTAAAGGTGTGTAAATCCGTAGTCCATAGCTTATACTGATTTCTCTATATCAGGGCCTACTATGACATCTTATTGCCATGATGGTACGTTTTGTTTTCGACGCTGTGCGACAATGAACCTTATTGCGCAGCGATATTAATCGCGGTCGTTCACGTCGTAGGCCCCCAGGAACCAGGCTCATATGGGCTCAGTTGTATGTAAATAATCTGCTAAAACACGCCCTTGGAACTGTGTTTTTAAAGCTTCAATTCGCAAATTTAGTAGTGAGTAGAATAGTATTGGTATGTTTTAGTTATTTTTAAGTCATCGGATCTTGAGTAGCTCAAAAGCTTAGTTTTCACTTTCTGAAATTAGCCATGCCAGCTAACAAAATGTTTGTAGAAAGGACCAAAACTTGTAGATTATTACTTAAAAACGAGTGCTAGCATATGACCAAACCATAAAACCATAAAACAAAAATATAGCATATGCACAGAATATGCTCTATTACATATCAGCATATGTATATATGCTAGCATATATACATATGCTATATTTTGTTTTATGGTTTTACAAGATGCGCCCCGTGGTTTCACCAGCGGTTAAAAAGTATCCTATATGTGCTATTCTAGACTATAATCTATCTCTGTGCCAAATTTCATCCAGATCTGTTCAGCCATTCTGGCGATCCATTCCTACAAACTTTCGCGTTAAAATATTAGTAGGATATCATCATCATTTGCCATGATGGTTACGTTTCGTTTTCGATGTTGCGCGACCATGGACCTTATTGCGCGGCGATTCGCGGACGTTCAGCGTCGACAACAAAACGTAACTATCATGGCATTAAGGTGTCATTGTAGGCCCCTAGACCTTTAAAAAAAGGTGTAGTTGCAGTGTCTTCATCCTCGTTCTTGCCACAGTGCAATAACAAAAGTACACGATCAGAACAGAATACAGATGGCTCAGACGAAATACCTTTTGATCGACAATATTTATAGAACACCGATAATTATGAGTATAATATGCATCTGCTAAATTGTAATTCAAACATTGAGATTTATAAAACCTTGTTTTTATTTAGGCCGCGCATATTTAAAAAAAAACACGTAAATCTATAGATTATAATATCTCAGCATTAAATTTTGTGATCTGCAGATAAGCGTCATAGAAGTTCTAGCAGCATTGCTGGTGCAGGTTTGGATGGAACTCGGTCCGAACGGAAATTGGATATTCGAGGTTTGTATGATAAAACAATATGCCGAAGATAGAAACAGTATATTGGGCATGTTGTTTACAATCTGCATAGCCCCCGTGTTACCCTTTCTTGTTTGCGCCTTAAACGTTACGTAGGTAAATGATTGGGGCGTCCACACAAATTACACACTCGAAAGCTGTCGTAAAAAGCTACTAAGAGAGCGAATTGGTATCGCTTTGGCAAGCGTGTTCCACCTTAACACCTTTTATCACGTCGACGATTCCCATCAGGAGTGGTCAAACGTATTTCTAGTTCGTTGTAACACACTCTCGGGTGCGTGGCTTCACACGCGACTAATTAAGGGGTAATTTTTTTTTAAGTTTAAGGTTTAGGCGTGGCTTCGCTTTTAAGTTTTCAGACGTGGATGCTTTATTTTCAGCTCTGTTTGCTCTTTATGTATAGATAATTATTAGCTACTCCCGCGGGTTCACTCGCGGTGAAAAATTGTCCCATGTGCTAGTCCCAGACTATAGTCTATGTCTGCGCCAAATAACGTCCAAGATCCGTTCAAACGTGATGGAGTAACAAACGTCCATCCATCCATCCAAACTTTCGCATTTACAATATTAATGTGACAATACTAATTACGCTTCGCACGGTCAATAAATGAAAAAAAAATGAAAAATCTTTTAAACTGCATTTAACTACATATCTTATATCTTTAAATGAGCAATTCTTGTATATACATATATAATATATATAATTGGAATCTCGGAATCGGCTCCAACGATTTTCATACAATTTAGTATATAGGGGGTTTCGGGGGCTATAAATCGATCTAGCTAGGAATCATTTTTAGAAAATGTAATTTTATTCGTGTTTTATCGATAATCAACTTGGAAGAAAAATAACAAAAAGGAGGCGTTTGAGTAGTCTCAACTGAAAAATATGACTCTTCCTGACATCTATTGGCGAATAATAATACTATTTTTTATGAGCAAAGCAACTAATTGCTTTAACGACACAACAGCAGATGGCGTTGTTAAGTAACACGAAGTCAATCAGTGTTTGAATATGACTCTTCCTGACATCTATTGGCGAATAATAATACTATTTTTTGTGAGCAAAGCAACTAATTGCTTTAACGACACAACAGCAGATGGCGTTGTTAAGTAACACGAAGTCAATGAGTGTTTGAATATGACTCTTCCTGACATCTATTGGCGAATAATAATACTATTTTTTGTGAGCAAAGCAACTAATTGCTTTAACGACACAACAGCAGATGGCGTTGTTAAGTAACACGAAGTCAATGAGTGTTTGCTTTGAGGTTAGACTAAAATCAATTGTTTATTTTCCAAAAAACACAATAAAAAAAAATACCGAGCAAAGCTCGGACATCCAGGTACTATGTATTTAAATTATTATGCCCCGCAATGCTACTCGTGGTTAAAAAATAGCTTATGGACTATTCCAGACTAAAACCTATCCCTATGCCAATATTCATCCAGATCCACTCAGGCTTTCTGGCGTGATTGAGAAACAATCTTAAAAAGAGGAACATCCATCCAAACTTTTGCATTGATAATTTATTAGTGTGATTGATAATTTATTGTGTTAATTGTTTTCTGTGACAGTTGTCTTTGACTTTGACATACATACAATACGCACATATGATCACACAATGCTAATCTGTCAGATTTGGGACTGAATCCTGCGATGGTGTTGTATTACATCTCTACTAACCCCCTCGGGGTAAGGCGTGACAATATGTTTTATGTATTGTTTTTTGTTCAGCCTTAATACCTGAGGTGGAAGACCACTTCGCACTCGCCGAAACACGATGCGACGACTTGCAAGAAAAAATCAATTTAGTAAAGTTATTAAAAAGGAAAAAGAAACTGAATAAAAGAAGGTGAGTTGCCAGCTCTTTGCAGAAGAGACAAAATTATACCACCTCTTTATAGCTTAATGATTGAATGTACTTGGGTATATTAAATGTATCCATCTACCATATTATTATTATATGTATGTATTTACCAGGTGGTAAATACATACATATAATATGGTCTCACAGTGATGAGCGCAGTGCAGTGCAACCAATGACTTTGTAAATCAAAGCAATGGGTAGCACTGCAACTTTTATGGACTGGCGTAATGCTTACCATCAGGTGAATGTCCAGCTCGTCTCATCACTTATTTAAATCAAAAAAATTCCATTTTCAACCATTGTAGAGTGTGAATTAGATATTTTGGGTATCTTTTAACCATTTGTTCGTATAGCCTTTGATACCTGGGTCCGCTAGTGCTACCGACGTATGCTTGTGTTTGCAGCATGACCCGTGTAAACGAAGCGCCTACCGTTTCTGACAATGTACCATTCATATCAGTGCGCACCCTGCCTAAAAAAAGTAAGTATGGAAAGGATTCACCATTTTGTAGTTTTTCCTGTTTTTTCCAAAATCAAAAATAGCCCAGCTTTAAGTCAGATTAAAAAAACGCCGATTTTACAATCGACGTCAGTATTTCTTAAAGATCTTAGCCGCAATTTTCAAGCTGCACCTCTATAGCCTGCTACACATTCTCGGCGAGATACCGAGAGCACTGGAGAAGCGTGAATGTGAAAAGTTTCTCTCGGTTTAAAGTTAGAGAAGTTCCTCTAAGAGTCTCAACGAGAATCATCGTCTTGAGTCTGTCTATAGGAGGCTTAAGAAGAAAGAAGACCTGTAAAAACTGTCCACGTGCATCATTATTTGAAAATACGGTGTTAGGGTTGATGGTTACAGAGGTGTCACAGCTGGGGGCGCGCACGCGGCGGCTGGAGGTGGCCCCCAACCCTGTGCGGGGGTACGTGGACCCGGCGACGGTGGAGCAGCATCGCATGCTCGGCCAGGTCTGGGGGTACGGCCAGAACTACAGCCAGGCCAACAACCAGGTCATTATTCTATTGCATGTCCTATGCAGTTGACCACCGGAGATGCGCGATAATATATGGAAAACAGTCGCTCAGCGAGTTGGTGAGCTTCGCCGAGCGAGTGCTTTACTCGCTGCCGGTTGGACAAGCTGCCTTAGGGTCAAAATACACGACGACACTCTACACTAGACACTCGGACTTAAGTGTATACCCACATAGAGTACTCATGCTTACATTGAGTGGATATGGTGTGTCCAACCTCGCGACACGTATTTCGGATGTAGTGGTAGTGGTAGCTCGATATTAGTTTTTACCAGTATTACTCATTACGCTAAGTTCATCTCTGTTATGTCATGCAGCTATGGAGCTCTAAGAATAAAACTCGCTGTCATTTCAGAATGAATACCGACCCAAGCAAAAGCAATTACCAAAGTCACGCCTCCGAAGAAACCGCGCTGACGGCGATGGTGAGTTTCGATCATTTTGTCAATGGCATTTGCTAAAGGATCTCAAACTACTCAGGCACGCACTACTTTGACGGTGCGGCAAGAAGAAGGCGTTTAGCGTTGCTGACTAACGCTGACTAAGACCTCACGCCTCAAGCGGCGTGGTGAATGGTAATACTTTTGTAGGTACGTCGTTCTCACCGCTGACAGCGGTATGGTCGTGGCAGAATGGTTGTTATTATAGAGCCGGCTATAATTGGCTGTTGTATGTGCAGGGATGTGCGGCCTCGGCCAGGACAACGCCGACGCGCCCGCTGAGGTCGCTTGCGGCCAGGACGACATGAGCACGTACTCCGATGCCGATATCTACGACCAAAATCAATCGGACATGTAAGTAATCGGACGTGAGCTTCTTGTATATTCTGGCTTGGTACTTATTCTGGAGCCGTGGTCTTGTCATGTCTAGGCTGTTCTTTTGGTCGTAGTGTTCTTGTGTCATTCTAATATGTATATGTATACTAGCTGTTTTGCCTGCGGCTTCGCTCACGTTTTATAGTCTACTCGTATGTCAATCAGGAATAATGTAGCTTTCTAATGGTGAAAGTATTTTTGATATCGGACAAGTAGTTTTTGGATTAATTCGTTACAAACATATTTACAAACAAAACTTTCTTGTTTAGAATATTAGTATAGATATACATATAACTGGTAAGTGAGGTGTGTATATGTATTTATTTTGTTTTGTGTAAGTATTTGTATCTAGTCACAATTAATACATGACCTGAACAAAATACTGTCTATATACTAAATTAATTACAATTATGTTCGTAAACATTTAAATAGAAAATAAATTCTCAACACACAAAAAATAAAATGATTTAAAAAATGATTTCTCTTTCACGTTGTAGATTACCCGAATCAGCTGATAAAGCCATGTACACTATTAAAAAAAGGAAAAACGTTTCTAGAAAAATCGAACCTGTAGATGGTGAGTTTTTGTGTTCTTTTTGTAGCAATTATAGTTCCATATAAAGATCTAAAACCGTGCAAGGTAAAAAATAATTTCGAGTAACAGGGTTTTGGTTATTGTGCACATAGACGTCGTAGTTTGTTATTTGTAATTGAGCTGTACTTTATACGATACAATGGTACATAATATCGTATACCTAATTACACATTTCAACAAGGAACAAACCCTACACCCGAATCAGCTATCGCAACCTCCGATGTCACCAGCGCACATGTTGGCGAAGTTTTTTTTAATGTAAATAAGTGATGAGACGAGCTGGAAATTTACCTAATGGTACGCGTCACGCCAGCGCATAACAGTTGCAGTGCTACCCATTGCTTGTCGAACTTGTCGTCCGTTGTCGGTCGGACAGTCAAACAACATTGTTGTACCGAGAATGACAAAAAATTCAGACGCTGCACTTAGGATGCTGCTGAAATAACGGGCAATAAGTGCGATATACAAATTCACAAATATGTATTAATCAGCAGTTCAATTAACAGCCTTTAGAGTATTTCACGGCACCTATTACCTAAGTAGATAAACCAAATCTCAACTAGCGGCCTGAATGATATTTAGCCATTCAATCAAACAGCTTGACAAAATGATTTGGGTCGATAACGTTAATGACAGCCTAGCCTAGTCATTTAAGTAGAAATAGAAATAGTTTATTTTACCAAAAATATTACAATGAACCTTAAAAACTAAACTTATAAATAAATAAAAACGAACTACATTAGAGAATGTTTATAAGGTCAGCAGAGTGCTTGAGAGTACTGCACTAGGCGAACCTGTATCGCAGGACTCTCGACGGCTGCATTTAATGATAAGTGAATAACTACATAGATATGGTGCGGAAATGCTACATAGAGCAATTAGTGAAAATGATTGTACAGAAGTTAGGTACCTACTTTAGGTAGGCTAGTTGTCGGGTAGTTTAAAAAAAATATATCTAACCTAACCGATCCATGTCGGATTTGCTCTGATAGAGGAATCGAGCAGGAGAGTCTATGTCTATTATTATTTTCGGATTTTATTTTTATCGTAATTCATTCAAAAAAGATTTCTTCGGTCAAAGAATAGTATTTTTTTTAAATGATCACCTTTTGTATGAATGGCTTGAGCTTCAGTTCCTCAGTTTATTAAATGTTGTATTAGACGCTACGGCTACATATCATTTAGGTCGCTAGTTTAACGGCACCGTTTAGTGAAAAAGTCTAGGATAATTTAACGGCTAACCCAGTTCGCCGCGATAAATACATATCTAGCATTTTGTTGCATAGCCTATATAAGCAATTGGTCTTTTTGTCAAACAATATGTCAACCAGGATCACATCTGATCCTGATGCAATCGGTGTCCCTGCTACAGTTTCGAAGCAAAGGTAAACTATATTTACCTACTGTGTTTCTAGATAAGAGTATGATAGACACTACGAATACACAACGCAACGGACCGTATTGGAAAAATATAAGCCCTTTGAGTGCTCGCTACCGACAGATAAAACCGTTGCAACAACAAAACGAACAAAATCAACAACAGATTAACGGTATGTCAACATTTTACTAATTGATTTTTGAAAAGAGCTAGTCAGGCTAATTTCTAGAAAAAACTATCTGGAAGTCTCCTTCTTCTGGAAGGTTCCGTCGCGCGCAACATTTGTCAGTTGTCACAGTCACAGCATACCTACTTTTGATTTCGATCATGAGTTTCATTAACTGATATCATTAGTTATCGTTCGAGTATGATCTGGAAACTAGTCTCCGCCACTGAACTACAGCCAGCCTCACACTCGACGTGCCATTTACCTAGATTGGGGAAAATTTCATTGTCACATATTTTTGTCACATTCCGCCTTGTTGGGGTTATCAATTTGTCGATTTTAATGTGGATTTAGATGAAAGTCAATAGACCTCTCGACCGACTGATCAGGGGTTGTAAACAGTGATCGCAAAAGTTATATCTGCTTTGCAAGAAAAAATTTGGAACTTAATTAACAAAAGTTCATGGTAGCGTTATGGACCTCGTTCTATTATGTCACCGTGATGTAGTTATGATTATGTACAGCATCAAAGCTGAAGACGGAAGAGCGGCCTGTGGTGGAGCTGTTTAACAAAAATCTCTCCCGCAACTCGGCGTCGTCGAGACACTCCCCGAGAAAAGAAGGCAAGTGGTTAAAAATCGTACCATTACCTAAACTAAATACATGTTGAAATAATAGTCCACGTTGAAATGTAGATCCATGTGCTCGTTTATTATGCAAGTGTGGAAGTACCTGGTCTCAACCTCTTCGTTTGACCTTGAGAAACATGAACTCTTGATAATGCCTTAAAGAACAAAGGCCGCCATCGCATACTCGTACCTACACGTTTATCTATTTATAACAGTAATTGTCGCGTATACGAAACATTTTTTGAAACATACTCGTAAATGTAGCTACATAGATTCTTACGCAGTTCATTTTTATCAATAAATTATTTGTATTCGTACTTGATTATAGAACGTACCAGAGTAGACCCCGACCGAGGCATGTATGAGACTCGATGTAGGATACAACCCCGTCTCCTTTTGTGTCTATTGTCTTCTCAAATTTAAACTAAACTAAGGATTTTGGTGAAGTTTGGCATGGAAATAGTAGTCTCGAGCGAGGATGTAATGGAAACTTTCTATGATTGCAGCTGCCCTTGGTGGTGATCAAAATGAGCTCAACACAGTAACGTCGGAAGTTACAACGCATGCCATGAAAAAGGTACTTGGCCACAAAAAAGGACCTCTAGCTTTTTCCATAACAAAGTTTCAGGGTGGGGTTGAAAATGGTCTTGGCTTGAGAAAAAGATGGTATGCAATTGAGCATGTGCCTCTAACTAGCTCGACTTGGCCACGGGCACTGCCGTGCTTTCAGATTGTCAAAAAAATCTATGCGATTTGGTTCATAGCCTACTTTTATAGACTTACCTAGCGCTCCTAGGGTAGCTCGGCTGGGGGTCCGTGGCCGACGCAACAGTCTACACGAATGCTCTTCGAGTCAGTTCTCAAACAGTCTTCGGTTCTTCTGGTGGTGGCTGCGGGTAGTGTTTGCAATTGAGCGCTGCCGTGGTTCAGATGACACGTTAAATTGTAGACCATAGATTCTTGTGCCACACCAACAACCGCCACACCGTGTCAGAGGCATTCGAGCAGCGTACAAACTCTTGACACTGAGGTGTGGGTGTGGGTCCACCTAAAGATCGAAGATGTGTAACGGTGATGAAGATGAGATGGTGCGAAAATGTGTAACGAGACAAAAAAACACCAAGAAGATCACTGAAGTAAATATTTATAAACTGTCAGTTACCCGCGACTTCGTTAGCGTTTATTCAGAAAATAGTATTGAAAAACCTTTATCGTTATTTACTGTAATTTAACCAGTTATCAAATTTCATGAAGATCCGTTCAGCCGCTTATTCATGAAAATCCTACAGCCAGAGTTACTTACAATATTACTCCCTTAGCAATAAACGTTATATAGCTTCGGAATAACTACACAGCCTTTTGTTTTTTTTTCCGGTCGAATACAAAAATTTAAAAGGGAGAAAAAAACAAAACACTAACCCTTTTAACAATAAACGTTGTATGGCCTGGGAATAGTTGAACAGTGTTTTGTCTTTTTCATTCCTTTAAATTTATAAACTCGATCGAAAAAGACAAAAGACTGTGAAACTATCCCGAGGCTATACAACGTTTATTGCTAAGGAATAAACGTTGAAGAAAGGTTAGTGTGGAAGTGTTGATAAATAAATCTAGGTGATCAATGAATGATCCTATTGGTGGAAATGTATTTCGCTACACACCTTCGCGCTGTTCATCTTTTCGTGGAAAGGTGCCCAGCGCAGTACCTGTAAGAATTTCCTCTTAGGTCCGTCGGAAGATAGGCAATAGGAACTACGAGCTGCCGACAGTGGCCTCGCAGCTGAAGCAGTCGGGTGTGCGCTATCACTACGCGGTGGCCAACTGCTCGAACATACCGTTCGTAGTCAGTAAGAGCACAGCGCCCTCGCACAACATCGGGGCCAACATCCAGCAGGTGAGTTGCGCTTCTGACATACCGCAACGAGTTGTGGAACAATGGAGATGTGTTCGCCTTCAGCGCTGAAAAGCTGAACGGATGCGTACCTGTCCGTGGGCTTGACCAAGCTAAGAATAACCTTTGTCAAGGTAGGTAAGCACGAATGCACTAAAAGTAACATTATTAAAAGAAAAACAAAAATCCCAGCTGCAACTTGCTGTAATATCTAAATACATTAAGCTGTTAAGGCTGTAAGCCGTTCCAAAAAACCTCATACATACACACATAATTACATACATACATACATACACTCGAAAAACACAAGCTTCCTTCTTACGCAGTCGGGTAAAAAATGCATTTTCGGACTATGTACTAGAGTGTGAATTAAATGGATGGATTACGTCTCCATACAAAACTTGTGTTGTCTGTGGATTTAAGCTGATTAATGCTGAGCTGAATAAGTGTAGTTTGTTAGTGGCTTATTCTCGATCTTAGTTCATTGGGGCTTTCAGTCGATAAATAGGTTAACGGGCGGGAGTTCGGAACCAAGATTCATTCACCCGGCCGTAAAGACAGATCCCTGCAATACTGGAATAAATGGAATACATGCACTAAGCCAAAATTACGTACAAGATTTACCTACCATAAGACAACTACCTGCGCCCTGCGGTTTCGCCCACGGTCCCACGGGAACCTTCTAATTTTCCGGGATAAAAGATACGCAATATGCTTTTCTGTATCCCCGACAACGTGTATGCAAAGTTTCATGATGATTCCTTATGTAGTTAAGGCGTGAAACCGTAACAAAAAATCGAACAAAATCACTTTTCACATTTCACATTTTATAATTGTAATTATTATTAGTTAAGATTATTAATAAATAAAATTCGGGAGATTTCCACACACGGTCGCCTGACCCCAAACTAAGCAAAGGCTAACTAACGATGGCTGCCAGAGACTGATATACATACATATATATTTTTAAATTATTTAACACTCGGACATAGAACAAACACAAATGTTTGACCAAGGTGGAAATCGAACCCACGCCACGCCTCCAAGCTCAGCAGGCAGGTTCACTACCAACTGAGCCACCGAGGCAGTCAATTATGATACCTAACATCGTGTAGTACTATGTATTATTTATTCTATGAATTTATAAATAAGTAAAATAAAAAAAACTGTTTTTCTAGGTTTTAAATGGAATGAAAATGCAACAGCCTGTGAATGGGATACCAACGACCATCGCACACCATATGGGTACGTAGGTTTGTTTCCTTTCATTGACCTGTCAGAAACTAGTAGTTCGCTCCAGACTGTAACCCACATATATTTTCACAACGCCATGACCTATTTTGCCTTTATTTTAGTTTACTTAAAAATTGGCGACTACTATGGCGATAGGCTCGCCCCCTGTCACATTAGGGACTGAATATCGTCCGGCAAAGTATGGGTGTTGTACACCTCTGCCAGCCTCCGAAGTTTATGAACGAAAAAATTTAGAATAACTCAGGTCAACAAGTCAAAGTTTACAGGAATAATTTAGAAAAGTTTCAAAAGTGCATATAAATTGAAAAAAATGCAATTTTGCTAAAAAAAAGTTATAATTTATATTTCTGATTAATTTTCTTAGCTTCTGCATTTGCGTTTTGGATGTATATATATATATATATAAATGACTTACCGTCAAAACAACTTGGCCAATTTTGTATTGAGAGGTGCCTTTGGATTGCTTTTTAAAATCAGAGTGACATCTTATGCTATGGTTTTCAGTAGGTTCTCTCTTGTTTTTCTTTTGGAAATATATTGTTGTTTTATATTACATATTTGTCGTTGACTATATTGTAAATGAAATATAATTTATTCCAGGTTTGGGTCACGTTCCATATAAAACAGGAAAAGTAAGTTCACGTTTTTGCTCTATACATTTGTCGGTATGACGTAATTTTGTTGTAGTCTAATATGTTGTATTTAGTTTGTGACGATATTTACTTTAAATCTGAAATTACTAACCGCCAAAACAATCCAAGCAGTTAAGTTTCTGTGTCTTGTCTTTTGAAGTGGAGTTTGTTTTACCTGCAAAAAAAATCATTCCCATTATTCAAAATGTTTGGAACATCTCTAACTATTTTCTTCGTGACTTCGGGTTCGTTCCATATTAATTAAAGTAATTCACAATTATTATGAAGTTATTAAAATAAATCGTAGTTGACAATTTGCTCCTTACAATTCAGTAGCCTCGGTCCGTAACTATATTACTTTAGCCTGGAAGGGTTGCTGTTGGCAATAAGTTTTAAGTTTAATTCCTTTTTTTTCTGGTGTGATCAGTAATTAACCCACTTAGTCTCGGGATAGGTAGTCTTTTGTCTTTTTTGATCGAGTTCAAATATTTTAAAGAAAGACAAAACACTTGATAACTATTCCGAGGCTATAGAACGTTTATTGCTAAGGGGGTAAAAGTTTTATCTTTATACAGTAAAGATTTTCTTTTTCCAACCTATCTTTTTCTGGTAGAAACCAGTGAAACCTTCACTGAACAAGGAGTTCATAAACGTGATAACAGTGGGCCGTCGCATGCTGACCCTACCCTCGTACCGAAGCATCTCCTACAACAGAATGCTATCGATGTACCGCGAGGGCGACGGCATGGTGCCGAGGTTCCTACGATCCATCAGTCGTCCGAACTACATCTACACGTCTATGTACGAGTAAGTAACGCAAGCCTCGCTGCTGTATCACTACGGTACATTGTACCTGAGTTGATCCCAGTCTTTTAAATTGCTACACATTGTAGTGCTAGTGCTACGTAATGTGGACTTTAAAGTGGCGTTGTAATATTAGGACTAAATGTCGTAGCTAAGTTATACGGACGCGCTTCAACACCGCTTCCGCACAACCGAAACGTAAGCAAAACGTCATATACCGAACTACCTACGAAGTCGGTAAACCGCTCACAGTGATCTGTCTGCTTTAATTTCTGCTGTCAATGTGAAGTATGTCTACAGAGGACGCCCTGAAGCTCACATTTCAATAAAAAATATATTGCCGCGTGGGAGCGGTGTGGTATAAGTCGGCAACGACCTTTAAAGTTAATACTACGCACTGCAGTCGCTACGCGTCGTAGTATTAGTGCTACGTGACTTAGACTTATGGCTACAAATGTTGTAGTTAGGGTTATACGTCGTTGTGTTAGCGCTACGTATCGTAGAGCTATGGCTACAAATTAGGAACATAGTTAGGGCAAGCATTGTTCTGCTCCCAGCGCTACGCATTCTAATGACTTTGCTACGCTTTGAATTCAATTCTGTAAACTTAATTGAACACTGTGCGAGAGCACTAGCAATCTACTCTGTCCTGTCCTGTGTGTAACCTGCTTTTTGACGATAATAGAATCATCACTCACTCACTCTCTGTAGAGAAGAGATAAATTCATAGCGTTATTGAGAATTTTCGAATGTTAGTTTTTTCATTACAGTTTGGCTCATCGTGAGGACACAGTGGCAACGTCCAGAGGGTGCGCCGGTGAGACTGTTGGCCCGGAGAACGTCGACGAGGACACGAAGCGCCGCCTGGCGGAGTACGCTGGCATCTACGCGGAGTATGAGAAGTTCGACGCGTTGGTAAGCGGTACTCGCTGTATGGTCAGCGTTACTGAATTGGAAATTTGGTGTTATCAATCATTATAGATTATGCACCAAGGGGGTTAAGCATTGTCTTACGTCTTGGGCGGCTTATTGAACCCTGAGAGTAACGAGGGAGTTATAATTAAGCACTCGAGCGAAGCAAGGGTGTTATGTAGTCCTGAGTGAAGTAATGGGTTTAACCCGCCTAAGACAAAGACACTGCTTTATCCCAGAGGTGAATACTCTACTCTTCACAGCTTCTGCGAAGCAAAAAAAAAAGAACTAAGGAAATATGTAACATCAAATACAACTTAGAAATACATCATTTATAATAATAATTTACCCGTAAACTGGCAAATGCACATCACGTGCGGTGCCAGAAATGAGTCAAAAAACAGCGCTTTTTGTTTTAAATTTTATGCAGCTGCGTTTTTTTTTGGTGGCCAGTTCGATTTTCGAAATACACATAGCATACGGGCACTTGTTAGAGGAGGTCCTCTAACAAGTGCCCGTATGCTAAGTTTTCATTCAACTATTTAACCTCTCAAACTTGCTCAAAAACTTCTTTAGGGATTTTCATACAACTTTATCTGTCTAGGGAGGCAATGCCTTTCTTTACGTTGAGACTACGTGTTGTGTAACGTGTTACATTTTATGTTGAGACTACGTGTTGTATACGGTCATTGTTGAGCAGGTGGTGTGAAAACTAGATTTGTGTATGTTGCTTTATCTCGTAGGCAAAGACTATTCAAAATAATAAAGGCTGAACTTTCTTCTTCCTTCATGTTTAGTGTAAGTGTGTGCATGGTGTGTGTATTTGTGTAGTGTATGTGTGTGTGTGTAATTTTGGTTTGTCTAATATTGGTTTTTTATAGACTCTTGTTTATTCCAGAGGAAGCAGGGCGGAAGCGTGGAGGCAGAGCGCCGATGCGACGAGCTGTTACGAGAACTTCTAGCTCGAGAAGAGATCATCAAACAGGTTAGCAATCTAGCACACTTTAGTGTCAAATTTGTTTGATCAGGAACTCTATTCTGACGCGTAAGATACTATCTAGGTCTCTCTGATTCTTATGACTTTTAAAATGAGAGAGACAATGACAAGATAATATTATTATCTCATGCGCCAGAATAGGGCCCGTATCGTCATTCGTATAAATGCAACATGTAAGATGTACTTACTTGGACTACTTACTTACACCGACGCGCTAAGGTTGACAACATTAAGAAATTTTCACGAGTGCAACTCTGATTAGTTTTGGTACGCTTTACTTAACAAGAACTAATTGCCTTCTGTTGAAATTCCTTTAAGGTTGTATATTTAAGGCAAATGTGAAAGGCGTGGAAAGAAGAATTACTAGTTGTTAAGCGATTGTAAGTTCTAACGTTTGCCATCAGTTAATGGACAACGTGACCGTAGGCGGGATGACGAATTCACTGAACACGAACGAGCTGCGCGCCTCCGCGGTCACCATCACCGATGCGCGCCGCGCCAAGCGGGACCAGCCTTGACTCACTAAGTTACACTTACTCACAAGTTACACTTACACACAAGTTACCTACATCAGCCTCGACTCACAAGTTACACACTTAAATCTATTCGACGAGTTTAAGCTAAACCCTATTTTTGCGAGCTTGAAGTTATTTAGCTTACGTTTGCTTGAAATTCCTAAAAATGTGACAAACAGTCTCTGAACTAAATTCAACATCATGATACACTACTCTGTGGGCTTGTACTTAAGACAAGGATATTTGTTAGTTGCACGAAATTGGCATCACTTCTGTTGACTCCCATATCCTAAACTAAATTTTAAAATAGCTATTAAAACGGTTCTATCCTTTTCTCACACATGAAAAGAAAAGTTGAAAATAATTTTAGTACTGTCAGCATAGGATAACTAGGCAACTGAATTGGCGTCATGCATGTCTATTATGTTTATGCAAGTTTTACGCACGCTGCAATTTTAGCAGCAAAACAATTGCACGAAATTGTCATTTCCGTAACTACCATACCAATTTGTTTTCATAATGGCCGATGGTTTGAGCTAACCATATCAAATTGCGCAAAATCAATGTAGAATCAACAAAGAGTTGGAGATTACCTGTAGAATTGCACTACGTTGTGTCAATTGCACGCAATTCTATAAATCGTGAATTGTTGCTAGAATCACACAAAATTGACACAATTTACCTGTGTCATAATTTTGTTCAACTCTTTTCGACTTCGCCGCTTTGCTCTTTTCGCTTTTTTGAATACTGGGCCTTTTCACTGAACAAATAAATTATGGTATTACTGAGGAGTGGTATGGTTTAGGTTATAAAAAGTTACGGCAGTTGGAATTTATATTATTTATTTCTAATTCACTTTGTCATCTAAATTGATATTGTAATTTTATGCCGTTGTAAAGTAAGGTGAATCTGTTTCTATGATTTTTCATTTAAAACTACACGTTTGTTTTAGAAAATGGTATAATGTAGGGGAAAATCGAGCAAGTTGTTTCTTGATTCTGCTTTTTTTAGATCCAACTATGGATAAGTATAGTGAATTGAAAAAGAGTTGTTTTTGTTACTATATTTCAGCATAATTAAATACGTACATTTCGTACTCTTCATCAAACAGTGCTTTTAATTTCTCAATATTTTTCTGTGTTTTGTTACCAACTATAATTTATTACGTGTTAGAGCTGTAAATTATGCAACTACGATTATTTTTCATGCATTTTAAATTAAAGTTTGCTCAACTGCGCATGGCTCATAATATTGTGTAATGGAACATAATTGAGTAAGTTTTTTTTTGTCACGAAAAGAATTTTACTATTTTTAAAATTTACTATTTGATCAAATTTTTCTAAAATACTTATCGATTTTCTACAATCAAGCGTGCAGGTTTAAAAAATCCCCATTTTGTACTATTCGTGGGGTACCAACTGGTATTAAACTCAAACTCTTTAAGTAAAACTTTGGTTGCCTGTCGATCAGTGTAATTATCTTTGTAACTAATGCAGCTAGCACCTTGATGATTTGGCATTGCTGTGTCATATTGTAAAAAAATTATACTACGCAATTTGATGAAATAAATTAATATTTAAATTCAAAATAAAATAAAAGTGTTTTAGTAGAATAAAATACCACAGTTGTCATAATAATCTCTAAAGTTTACAAATAAAAAAAACACGAACTACACATTAAATTTGCTTAATTTGCCATTGGCTTATAGATTGTTGCCAAGTTTCTTAAATGGCTATTAGACATCGAACGCCCAGTTCGAACCACGTCTGACAATTGTAATTTATAAATTTTGATCTTTTTTATGCTGTCGATTATTGAATTTACCTTATTACCAATTATACGGTTATGTAGAGGTTCAGTGTTCGTTTCAAATGTGATAGGTTCATCACTTTCAACAAGTTATCGATTTTTAACAGATTTATTTAACATGAGATTTATCTGAAATTGAGTGTAGGTAGAGACAGATGGCGTTATTTGTATCGGAACCCGAGACACAATTTAGATAGCTTCGCTAAAAGAGTTAGTTATTTGGTAGTTAATTAAAATAATACTGTGATTAATTTTATATTTTTACCAGGAAATTATTTCAAATGAGTCGACAAGTGTGTGAAATATTCAGAACTAGACAAATTACATAAAAACCTGGTGCATCTTGTCACAGTGCCAATCTTTTTTTATTGAATTCGGAGACTAAATTATATTAAAAATACTAAAGAAAACATGTAAAATATTAAAGTAAGTGTTTGAAATAAAGATAACCATTGCAATATTATCATTTTTTATTGAAGCCACTACATTTTTATCGCACACAACCATAGATTTAGAAACACATGGGGTTTGTTGAATGATGTCCGTATTAGAGGATGAATAAAACCTGAATGCATTTTGTACCAGATCAATCCATGTGTTGGTAAATCAATGTACACAACTATAATAATCATTATCTAGTTAGTAAAGTTGGTGAAAAAAGGAAAGTGGTTTTATAAAGTTGAGTTTGCTAGATTTTTCTACGTATTAAGTACTTACTGCGATACATGAATTTTATCTGTAGCAGGAATTAAGTAAGATACGCATAATATTAGAACTAACAAGAAATTTGTTAATTTAAATCTACATAAATTTAACAAAGAAAGTTATTAACTAACAATAATGTATTACGATCTATTGCTTAGACATTAACATTAATACTTACATATATTATAATACTTTCATTATTTTAGTAGGTGTAAATTAAGTGATTTAAATACCAAATAGCCTATGTGAATTGATAAAATGTGACTAAAAGTAATAATTTTATAGTGCTTATATTTCACACTATTGTCGTCAAATAGTTTTTAGGCGGTTTAATTAATATTAGAAGTCAAATGTTCCAAAAAACGGCAAAAAACGACCAACCAACGAACGTAGCGTAAAGTGCATAATGTCAAACGCTTCACTTTTTTCAAAGCATTATTTCCGGTGCTAAGAGTCTTAATATTATTTTTTGACTCGCGGAAGTGTGCGTTCAAAATTTTGCTAATTCAAAGTCACGCGTGGTTTTTATTGAATAATAACAAAATGTAAGTTTTCTTATAACTATAATAAATTAGGCTAAGTTACTAGAAACAATGAAAAGGATAACGAATGGACGATACTTTGTATCTATTTACAGAGAAATACTTGAAGTTCCTATTACTAACATTAAGTAATATTATTTTGACCGAGTGAAGCGAGGGCTCCGAACAAATATATTTTCATGTAAGGATGTTTGTAAGTAATTGTTCCACTTTAACTTGAGTTTTTCCGAAAATCAAATCTTCATGAAATTTTGTAGACAAGTTGTTCAAATGCAAATTCAATTTTAAATTTTATAATTTAGGCAAATGAATATAACTCGAAATGGTTATAAACGCCAATCAATTAGACCTGCTTCACTTTGCTCGGTCAAACAGATAATTCACATTAATTACATGTAAAATATAAAGTTGCATGCAATGCGAGCAAGTATTTGAAACGATTTAAGTGTAACGAGGTGAAAAAAACGATTAAGTACTTATTAATAATGTGAAAAGTACTTTACGAGTTAATACGGTTCTAAACAGCAATGAAAGTACGGTTCTAAGTAAATAATGAAACTGACCTTACATATCGACAAGTTTTGGTTATGGTCTGAACAAATTGTCGATTTAGTCGATTTTGAACGTTAGTTTATCGATCGACCGTACTTCAACTGAGCAGCAGCGCTAGTACGATTCTTAGTCATAGATAGGCCGACGTTTCCTATCGACTAAATCGACAAATTTGTCCGGACCTTGGACAAAAATATTAATTAATCGATCGACTGTTGCAAGCAACTAATTGGGCAGAAGCGAATCTAAATCAGCACCTTGCACTTGAATGAAATTTAGTTCCATTATTTTCGGATTATTTTTAAATGGAACTAGGGATTTTAAAAAACATCAATACTATCATGGAACTGTTAATTGTACTAGTGGCAACGAACGAATGAATTGAAAGTTGATCGTGTGTCTATGATTAAAATAGATTTTTATACTAGCAAGGAGACAAATGGCATGTCCTACGAGAGGGTGAAAACACCAACAGAACGCCTAAGCCTGGACGCTACTCCACCGATAAGTGCAAGATAATTCTAATGATAAATTTGATTAGGATGAGATTTTAGAGCAACTCATGAAGGACTTATTTTAAAGACCGTGTAAAAGAAGAAAATAGAAAAAAGGGAATGAAAATATAGTAGAAATTATTTAGCAGAAAGAGTATGAGTAAGAGCAGAGAGTAGTCTTCATCTTATCCATGTCGCAAGTATTTTGGTGGCTGAAATGCTTGTACACATGTACGGCATGTCGTACATGATGACAAAACAAATGGCGGTTCGATTGATGATTGTCATTCGTGTCAGGTTCAAGGAGTTTAGTTGCGCGAGTCCGTGGAGGAAGGCAGGTTTTCGCCGTCCAGCTTGTGGCGAGCGGCTTGTATGTAGGCCTCCGCTGCGAGGGCGGGCCAGGCGTCGGGCGCGGCGGGCGGCGGGCCGGCGGCCCACGGCTCCGTCGTGGTCACCTCCGCCGGCCGCTCCACGCCGTCGCCCTTCGCGCACTCCAGCGACAGCGGCTTCGGCGTCTCAATCCTACCAACGAACACGGTTTTGAAATACAGCTGCCTATCTCGTAGACTGGAAAGGACGGCGTGCTTAGAGGAGGCTTGAAAAAAAAGTACCGTTAAATCCTTGGGAACTGTCAAAAGGAACTACATAATAAATGCATTTTAAGGGGATCACGGGTTATTCTTTCACAATCTTGCTTCTGTTCGCTTTCAGAGTCCAGTATTTTCCTTACAATATTTATTCTCCGGTGTTATAAATTTGACACTTTTGAGTGTTGAGTGTGTGTGTTTGTGTCTCTGTTCTAGCATCGTAGCTCCCTAACGGATGAACTGATTTTGATTGTTTTTTTTGTTTGAAAGGTGAATTAGCCGGGAGTGTTCTTAGCTATGTTGATGGAAATTGGTGTCGGGTGGTTTTTTATCAGCTTGAATCGTACCCGCTTACCACGTAAAAGTACCACGAAAAAGACAATTTCTCATAAGCTATGTCCACACTGTGCCTTTTCATCTTCAATTTTCGTCTTCACCTTTTATTCATCTTCCGTTTGGCGCTTTCAATAGTTGAATGCGTAAACGAACGCAACGTCAATATGGTCATTTAGTTCAGTCGTAGTTTCTGTCAGCTTTAGGAAACATGTGTGATGAGAATATTTTACTTGGTGGAATAAGTGCGGCTTACTTGGTCATAAGAAATTCCAGAAATAAGAGAACCAAGAGAACTGTCATCGCGCATGCGTTAGGGGCATGCCTCACGTGCGCTGTTGACTGCACTATGACGCATGCCCTTAATGAACAAAAAAAGGCACAGTGTGGACATAGCTATTGGTACCTACATCTACCTAGCTTGACATTTTGCAACTCTTCTCTGGCCGGATGTTAGTACTTACCTACCATTGGTTGCACCTTCTACTCGTACTTCGTTTATATGTAATCGGTAGCATTTCAGAATCACGAAGTCAAATGGACACAAACACGGTCGTAGCCAAGGTTCAAACTTCCCCTAAATATCAAAATATTACATTAAGAATTACCTATGTATATTGAAAAAGAAGTGTGTCGTAGCCATCTTTAACCGATTATCCGATGACACCAAATAGCATTCGTAAACCTTTGTGTTTTTGTTGTTGTATTTCCCCCAAAAACTAAAACCTGGCTACGCCCGTATTAACAAATACCTAGCTAAAGTGGTCATGAGGTTATATGTGGTTGTTCAGTTAAGAATTAGTAAATTATTTAGACGATCATGCTAAAACACTAACTTATTAGGTAAATAGAGCATGCAGTAAGAATTCAAGTCGATCAGGTAATCTGGCTGTTCTAGAAGGACATAACTGCAAGACATAAATACAAAAAAAGGCTTTCCCAGAAGTTTCTAGGTTACTTGTCAGGACTAGGTAAGTACAGGCACACTCTGTCTGTTTTGAAAACTGAAGTATCCGATGTCGTTTCTCGGTCGAGAACATGTTTTTTAAATGGTGAATTTAAATAGTAGTAGCTGTCTGTGTGTTCCATGGCACCTCCCAAAATAAATCTAAAATTCTAGTGGGGATTACACTGGTTGTGGAATCTAGTGATATTCCCCAAGAGTTCTACCTAGAGGTAAACTACAAATGTTCAAGCAAAGAGTTATTCTAGACAGTTTAGAACTAGCTAGTACGAAAAAACAGCTTGTGGTTAGGGTTATAGGAAACACTTAGAGAAAAAATACCTCACGCGTTCTGGGGATTGCATCGCGTCGTTGGTGCTGGAGATCTCCAGGTCTTCAGCGTAGCCCAGGTGCAGCTTCTCACCCTCGTTACGCTGTTCTTTTTCTAGCAATTTAGTAAAATCAGTTTAACCAAGACAAATAAGTAAGTACATCATTACAAATAAAAAAAAAAATCAAGTCTTCATTCAATAACTAGATAGTCTCGGTAAAAAAAATATATTTGTATGACGCTTCTTTTTTATCGAATTTATCAAGCATCTTTCCTAAAAGATGTTAACTGTGTCGGGTAGAACAATTACCTTTTACTACACCCCTTTAAAACACACTTTATCATAATAATATTGTAAAGAAAATACTCTTAAGGTACATAGTTTAGCGTACATAAGTTTTTGGGTGTCTTCAAGTCTCGAGTGAATCGGTTTCTTCTACGATGGAGCACGCTTGCTTAAGCGTGCTGTAACGTAGGCCGCATCACTGCCTAATATCAAGCAAGATGGCAACCAAGCGCAGGCCTAACATTGAATAAAAAAACAAAAGAGTAGCGTACCATCGACGTTGATGGGCGCGTCGGGCCAGCCGAGCGAGTCGCCCTCGACGTCGACCGGCTCGTCCTCCGCGTCGTACGTCTGTCGCTCGCGCGGCCTCTCCTCTCGAGGCTCGTCAAGGTCGTACCCGAGCATGCTCTCCACAGTGTGGTGGCGTTTGCGAGTGCGAAGCTTCAGGCGACGCTGCCGGTTTGCGCGTATTCGCTGGTACGTCTGTTAATAAGCATGCTTGCTAATTTATATATTTATTAACAAGATGTTACCTGCGACTTCGTTCGCACTTATTTAGAAAAAAAGTATCTAAAAACCTTTCTCGTGATAAACTTACTGTAACTAATTATCAAATTTCATCAGGATCCGTTCAGCCGTTTAGCCGTGAAAAGCCTACAAACAGACATACATTACTTTCGATTTTATAAAAAGTAAGAATTAATTAAGAACTATTGGAAAACACTTAGCGACAAGCCAGACAGTAAAGACGTCAGAGGACGACGAGACACAAACGGGCCGCAGACGCGGCGTCCCTTCAATGTAATTTGACTGCCTCGGTGGCTCAGTTGGTAGTGAACCTGCCTTCTGCGCTTGGGGGCGTGGGTTCGATTCCCACCTAGGGCAAACATTTATGTGATGAACATTTGTGTTTGTTCTATGTCTGGGTGTTAATATGTATTTAAGTATGTATTTAAAAATATCTAAGTATGTATATCAGTCCCTGGCAGCCATAGTACAAGCTTTGCTTAGTTTGGGGTCAGGCGACCGTGTGTGGAAGTGTCCCGAATTTATTTATCTATTTATTTAATTTCATATAGACGAGATGCGACGCAACCCATGCTGAGAAAGCGGGGTAAGGACGCGACACTTCTCGTTTTGTATGAAAGGTGCCATGTCTCCGCTGCGTCCGAGTCTCGTCCTACGTCTTTTCTGTCTAGCCAGGGCTTAGGCCCAAATCGCAAAGCATGATGTAGGTAGTTCTGATTTACTGGTATGTTGTATATTTTAGGGTGATGTAAATTTAAATTTGCAACTTCGAAAAATTTGTGCTCGTTGCGCATCACGCGAATAATGGGACATTTTTCACTTAAATTTCCCAATATTTTACTCTAATATTTTTAATCAAAGTCATATAAACTACAAACAAAATTGAGCATTTACTAAAGTTGATTTAATTGGCATCAATGTAAGCCCAAACATAGCTACATAAACCCTGTTGAGTCTAAGCTATGGTCCTTCAAGCTAAAATTTAGGTACCTAAGGTCAGAGGTGATGGCACATCCAATAAAATCATATAGAAAACCCACTGAACACTTCAACTTCCCCTCGGTTGAACGCACTGTTGGTGTACTGAATGCAGCCTGCCTTACATCTGCCACGTCCCTGCTTCTGACAGTTTCAACCCACAGAGGAACAAGGAGGTCCACATCCTCTCAAAATCATCATAATCCGTTCCGCATGTACACATATTTTCGCATTTAAAATATAAAGTAGGATTATTGACCGTCCGAAGCGAACGTCTCAAGAGTTCTGTGACAAATCGCCATATTTATAATATACTGGCTACCTACTACCCGTGACGTCGTTCGCATTTATTAAAAAATTGCATCTAAAAATCTGCGTGTTATAATGTAACTAATTATGAAATATTAGGTTGGGGAAAAAACTTATGTTCATTAAAATTTAAACTTTCAAGTATACCAAAACCAGTCAGATACAAATACTCGTAGTATAGCCAAAGAGATTTTATTACAAGTTCATACATACTAAGTATAATATGAAAAGACTTTTTCCCCAACCTATTAACAAGATCCATTCAACGTGGCTTTCCACGGCTAAACGGGCAACGGGATGGTTGAACAAACAGACAGACAGAGTTATTTTCGTTTTTTATAATATTATTTTATTAGAATGGATTTTTATCGACGATACGAGTGATCACGGTTAATCCGATCTTAGTAAAAATTTGCAAGCAAGTACTTAATTTAAAAAAAAAATACAAGTTTTAGTACGAGCTAAATCGCTTCAGGGGTTGTGGAGATAATGAAGATCGCGACGTCTCACCTCTTCTAAGTCGCATTTAAATTTAAATATTGTATTTGCATGTGTGCTCAAGTTCCCTGTGTGTTCTAGTACGGACCCTCGCCCTACAAACGTAATTAGTTGTATAGGTACTTACCTACATAGAAACATCGAGTTGGGCGAGTGGCGAGTCAAACAAGAGGGTGACTTTAGTGTCTGTTAAAATGACTAGATGGTGCTACAGGCGAATGACTAAGCGAGTTAGAACTCGCACGCGACTTTTTCGTAGCATCGATGAGGGCTTGTCGGCTCTATCCGTTAGTCATAAAATTGGCACATTTTTAAAATAATCTAATATTAAGCTTAGGTAGGATGTAGGCTTTTAGTATTAGAAAAGACTCGACATGAACACTCGAGTTGTGTATTTTTGGAAGCGTATATTAATATACGCTGGTTAATGATTGGAAACTCCGTCAACGTAGACAGAGTGTTCAAAATTCAAAAACGATGTGTTAGGATTATAAATAAAGCATGGTTTTTGGACAGCTGTAAACCACTTTTCAGGGCAAATAAGATACTTCCTCTGCCTTGCATGTACATCAAAGCTATTTGCTTATTCGCGAAAGAACATCCCGACTATTTTAAGAACCGCAGCCAAGTTTTGACTCGTCAAAAAATACTAAAGTTCGCTAACTTATTATATCAACCGCCTGTCAAAAAAGATATTTACAAACGCAATGTGTATAATATGTGCATTTCAATTTATAACAATATTCCAAATAATTTAAAAATGTTAAATGGACTCGATTTCAAAAAGTCACTGACTGAGTGGCTTCACCATAACTGTTTTTATAGCATTAAGGAATTTTTAAATTTTAGCGGTAAAATAAAATTATAAGAAGAAATAGTTTAAAACATTAAATATTTGCACGTCTGCATGCAGACATAATACACTATACCTAAGACAATAACTTTAAGACCTTTATACCTATGTGACTGTATTAAGCAAATAAACGATTTGATTTGATTTGATTTGAAAAGTTGAAAATATCTAGCAACCATCGAGGGTGCGAGATGTTAACTATCTACTTATTGTAAGCAAGCTGCGCCCCGCGGTTTTACCCGCGGGCCCATAGGTACAGTTACTTATTTCGGAATTAAATTAATGTACCATTACAAGTCGTTTTTTGTACCCCTGACAACGTGTTTACATGCAGAATTTCGTGATGATTAGTTGAGTAAGTAAGGCGTGAAATCGTTACAAATAAATAAACCCGTTTTCGCAATTACAATACTAGTAAATTATTTTCAATGTTCGTAACGAATTAACTCAAAAACGAGTGGTCCGATTTCAACGATTCTTTTACCATTAGAAAGCCACATTATCTCTAAGTGACATAGGCTATGAAATACAAGTGACGCCGCGGGCAAAAGAGCTAGTAAATTATAATTTGGCACAGACATAGATTATAGTCTAGAATATCGCATATGATACTTTTTAACCGCGGGTGCTTTCTTTTAATTTTATACTTTTTTTAACTTCAAAAACAATTTTTAACCCCCGACGTAAAAATGACGGGGTGTTATGGTTTGACGTGTCACTACCTGCTTGTGTGTGTGTGTCTGTCTGTGGCATCGTAGCTCCCGAACGGATGAACCGATTCTGATTATGTTTTTTTTCGTTTTAAAGTCGGGAGTGTTCTTGGCTATCCTACTAATATTATAAATGCAAAAGTTTGTAAAAATGGATGGATGGATGGATGGATGAATGGATGGATGTTTGTTACTCTTTCACGCCAGAACGACTGAAAAGATCTGGATTAAATTTGGCACAGAGATAGATTATAGTCTAGAATAGCACATAGGATACTTTTTAACCGCGGGTAAAACCGCGGGGCGCAGCTAGTGTTTGATGAAAATCGGTGACGGGGATTTAAAATTATTAATTTTTATTAATAATTTTAAATCCCCGTTAACATTAAAGATAGCAAACTGCGTACGACGATCGAATCTAATGTAATTTCAACCTATCCAGTAATATTTAACTGCTAGATTTGAATTCAACGTTATTATTAATATTAGGTCCTTACGTATGAAATTGGCGTTTTGTACGGGAGGAATAAAAAGTCGATTTTTTTTTGTAAAATATATTTAATTAATCAAAGTATGCACTGTTGTTATCTATGCACTTTTGCCATCTTATGGGTAGTTCATTGATCCCTTTTACTATAAAAACCATGGGGGCGAGAATCAATAAACTCTTTGAAGGCGGTTTGGACTGCTGCATCGGAGTGGAATTTTTTTCCTTGTAAGAAGTTGTCCAAATTCCGGAAGAAATGGTAATCTGTTGGAGCAAGGTCCGGGGAGTACGGTGGATGTCGCAGACATTCCAATCGTAGCTCAGCTAACTTAGTGGTTGTTTGTTGTGCAGTGTGTGGTCTTGCGTTGTCGTGAAGCAGCAGTGGCCTAGAGCGATTGACCAATCTCGGTTGTTTAACAGCTAGTTCTTCCTTCATGGTTTGCAGTTGCTGACAATAGATATCTGCCGTAATCGTTTGGCCAGATTTAAGAAAGCTGTAGTGAACGACACCGGCGCTAGTCCACCAAACACTTACAAGTAACTTTTTCTGAGTCAATTTTCGTTTAGGGCAGGATTTGGCTGGGTCTCCAGGGTTCAGCCATTGCGATGAGCGCTTTCGATTATCGTACAATATCCACTTTTCATCACAAGTAATGATTCGATTTAAAATCCCTTCATTATTGTGTCGGTTGAGCAAAGTAACACAGCAGGCGACCCGTGTTTGCAAGTTCGATTCACTCAATTCATGAGGTACCCATCGTTAGAGTTTTTTTACTTTCCCGATTTGCTTCAAGTGGATTAATACAGTTTTGTCACTTACCCCGAAGCCTGCTGCTATCTCTGAAGTGCTTTGTGATGGATCCGCTTCCACAATAGCCTTTAATTCTTCGTTTTTCACTTTGATCTCCGGCCGTCCACGGGGTTGGTTCTTAAGGTCGAAATTTCCAGAACGAAAACGTTGAAACCAAAAACGTACCGTGCTGTCTTTAGCGACACCAGCGCCGTACACATCATTAATTCTTCGAGCTGTCTCTGCAGCACTGGTGCCACGGTAGAACTCGTACTCGTAAATATACCGATATTTCATGTTTTCCATTGCGCGGTAATAAGCGACGCCAAAGAAAAAATAATGAGGAAAATAACAAATGAATGACTATTCCAAAGAAAAAAAAACCAGCTAAATGAATTTATTAATTAGAATTTCGAATTCTTAACCAAAGAGGAGATATTTCAGATCAAATTGATCAGTACGACAAAACGCTAATTTCATACGTAAGGACCTAATACTTACTTACCTATAGTTGTGTTATAAGGAAAATTGGTTGAGGTTTGTAGATACCTACTAGTCGCGAGTCAGTTTGAAGTTAACTCGTTTAACTTTATACCATGCTCTTGTGATTTTTCTCTCGTCTATCCGATTATTACCTTTCCTCTACTCACGGCTAATAGAGTCTGATACGTCCTTTAGAAACCGGAACCAGAAACTATAACCGCGGATGCAAAATCATCCCTTGTGGATGTTGCTTTAGTTCGGCTCAGATGGATCGAGATGGATAGAAGAGTTCATTAATCTTTGTCCCATTCTGCCTCATTAGGGCCTAATTGTGGCCGACACAAAAGTTCATTGACGTTTAGACGTCTTTTCAGGATTTATAAACATTTAGCACACAAATTACATAAAATTTCCAATAATGTTCATTACATAAGTGGTAATTTTTTCCCATCCATTTGAATATTTTTTTGTGGAAGACTAAGTAATTAATGCTGAGGCCTCTACCGTGGACCGGGCGTTGGGTAAGCGCAAATGGCGCTGGATCTTAATATTTTTGGGAGGGGAAGTCGATTTTACAAGGCAACCCAGAAGGGGTTTGCTTTATCCCGGAGTCTTGGACACTATTAGGTTGATATATTTGACTATTGGGAGAGAATCTAACCGATCTTCTGACAAATACCTATCCTTATAGCCTTCGATCTCGCCGGCGAAGTTGGCGTATGATCGTGTGCCTTTGGTAACCGGCACCCATAACAAATACTGTATTCTTCCTGTGGCATGGACCTGTCGGGTCCATCGGGTCGCCGTAGAGATGTTTCTTTGGCGTCTACGGACAGGGGCCATTTGAATCGAACTATAGACATATGGCGTACCTCCCAGCGGGCGTCTTCATCCTGGTGGTGCAGAGAGTGCGTAGCCGAGTCTCGCGGCAGCGCGCTTAGGCTGTACAGGTGCTGTAGCTCCTGTAGGAAGTGAGCCTGGGCCACGCCCGGCCCGAGCCGCGCGCCGCACACGCCACATGACGACTTGCGTTCCCCATCCGCTGGACAAAACAACACTTTCAAGAGATTCAAGATAGCTGGATATGGCTTATGGGTAGCAAGTGGATGCAGGCTGTAAAAAGGTATGCCTAAAATGTTGTTCTGTTTTTCGTTGGACTAAATAAGCACGAGAAGCATTTGGGACCTCAGGTAATCCGGTATTCGTTTTAGATGGAGAAACAACAAGGCGCACGGACTCACGTGAGAAAAAGTCATGCGAGTCGGTGCAAGTGGCGGCGGTTGGCGGCTCGTCGTCCTTGCAGGGGCGCGGGGAGGCCGACGCGGCGGACCCTGGCGAGCTGGTGTCGTCGCGGACGGTGTACGCGTGCCGATACAGCGGCGGGGTCGCCGTCTCATCACGGACACTCTGTACGTAATTAAAATATGATAGACATAGGTCGAAGCGTTGGCATAACAGTCGTAAAGTATTATAGTTAGCATAGAACTCGTAAAATATTATTAACAACGTCACCCGTGAAAGCTGTTTATTAAACACTCTAGTGTTCGTTCTCGGTTCAATTTTTTCGTCGCTGCAAACAACCGCGTGCGCCGCACTTACCCTGAGCGCTTGTCCGACGCTCTGGCCCAGCGCATACTGCTCGCCGAGATGCCGCGCAAACGCCTTGCCCGGGTACAGTGGGTGGAAGGCGCCCCCTATCGGGCGGAACGCGCCACATCCGAAGCTCTGCAGCGCTGGGTGCAGGAACTGAGGCGCCATGTGGTGCAGGAAGCCCTCCATGATGGCAGGGTAACTCTAGACGGAAGACAAGGAATCAGAGACTGTGTAAGTACAGTTTATGCGCTAGCAGACGCGAATTATTTAGACCATGATAATTCTTTAGTAGTGTTAAAATGTTAATGACTTATTTCGGTCTTGTATCATAGACGACACTGCGAGTTGCCCACGTGACCATATTAGACTCGGAAAGCTATACCTGGCGGAGTATATTATTAAAGCATGGTATAACCTTGGAATAGTTATTCCGTTTTTTATCTTTTCATTTCGAAGGAGACAAACACTGTATCCTAACTATTCCGAGGCTATATAACGTTTATTAGTAAAGGGATATGTGTCTAAATGTCTATGCTGATATGCTCATTACAATGTGGTGCATGCCGTGAAGCAACAGGCACTATCTTAGCTTGCAAATTAACTATTGAGACGCTTGTTACGTGACGGCACTTACTTAGTAGCACTGAGTGCTGTTCTGTCTCACACATACTTTTCTACATCTACACTATGAGACTATGAAGAGGAAAGATTTGCATGTATGTTTGACTAATTGACCGAGCAAGCGTTAGTGAGCGAAGCGTCTCTGCTTCAGCTTCGACAAAAATGCTTCCGTATGTCCGAATTCTGTCTGGATCTCTATCTTTATCTGCAGGTCGCATTTCTTAATCGGTTCTCATAAAATTTTGTGCGTAGGATTAATCTTAATATGTGTACAGTTGTATATAAATTACGTGTCACGTTGTTTGTCCGCTATAGACTCCTAAACTACTTAACCGATTTCAATCAAATTTGCACACCGTGTGCAGTTCGATCTAACTTAACAGATAGGATAGCTCACATATACGAGTATATACATAAATAATAAACGCGAACGAAGTCGCGGGGTGACAGCTAGTAATTCTAATGATTATTTTTGCTGAGTCAGATTTAGGACATTTTCAAAATTGCGGTGATTTGTTTTTTTTTTGCGACTGGTTGAGGGATGCAACCTGTTGAAGAGAACAGAGGAGAGAGGTTTCCAGCTCACAGAGCCACTAGTATTAAAGAGGTAACATTTGTGAGTTTGTATATTTGTAAGTTTGTTTGTAGGGTAATCTTTGAAGCTACTGAACTGTGTCTAAAAAGTTTTCCACTACAATGAATCTACGTTACCCCTGAGTGACATGGGATATGAAACGCGAGCGAAGCCGCGGGCAGAAGAGCTAGTAATCGAACGAGTGGGCGGTAGCAAGCGAAGCGTCTATGCAACAGCTTCGACAAAACCGAATGTCCGAATTCTGTCCGGATCTCTGTCTTCCTCTAAAGGTTGCATTTCTTAACCGATTCTCTTGAAATTTTGTTAGGTGTGGTTCAATAACTATATAGAACTAGCAGAGCCGGCCACGCGTTGCTGTGTCTAAGGTTTTTATTATTTTACATTTTTTTTTTTTTTTTTTTTTAAATGTAGAATAGGTCGGCGTTTGACCACCAACTCGCCTGATGTTAAGCGACGTTGTGGTCTAAGATGGAGCACGACGACCCATGAGGCACTTATTCTCTCTAGCCTTGAAGTTTTGTAGAGTGAAGAAGTACAAAGACGGCAGTTGAGTGAGGCGCTGCAAGTGCGCCACTGCTCAGACCCGTCTTCGGAACGGTTACACCGGACCACATCCCGAAACACGACTAGGTCATTTCACGGCATGGCTTGGTCCAGTGGGTGGTAACTAGCCACGGCCGAAGCCTCCCACCAGAGTTTGCTACCCGGGGACCACGTGTAGGGAATCAGAATAGAGTACACTCCTACGGACGTGGGTAGCTCAGCCCCACATAGTAGTAATAAAATAATATTGCGGTTATAAATTGAGATGTGAGCTATCCTATCTGTTAAGTTAGATCGAACTGCACACGGTGTGCAAATTTGATTGAAATCGGTAGGTATATGTAGTTTAGGAGTCTATAGCGGACAAACAACGTGACACGTAATTTATATATATTAAGATTAGCCGAATCTTTTATTGTTTCTTTTTTTCAAAATTGCAGAGTTGTGATTTTATTCTAAAAAAAAAAATTGCGAATTTACATTTTGAGAAATTTTCATAAACTGACTCGCTAGTAAAAATCTGTTTAATTATCGCACTTACTTCCAAAATTTCACGAGAACCGGTTGAGGAATGCGACTTGTACAGGATGACAGACGTCGGCCGCGATGTCTTACAGAGCCAGTAAGTAGAGTAGCCAGTAGAGAGTTATAATGAGAAAATATTTGTATTTTTGTATTTTTTTTATTTATTATTATTTTTTTTTTTTATTATTTTTGTAACGAATAAACCTAAAAACTGCTGGGTCGATTTCAAAAATCTTTTACCATTAGAAATGTTACATTACTCGAGAGTGACATAGGCTATGTAACGCAAGATTTGAGTAAAAAGAACTCTAAACAAACTAACATGATATACCTAATTATGAGTGAAGCTCAATAACATCGTTTACATGAAGAGTAAAGCTTTAAAACCGATTTCCCGTCATCCACGTAAACAGTTTTAGACTTTTGTTGATATTTTAAAAACTGCTTGACCGATTTCGACAAAATTTATATGCGACTATATATAAAATATGATCTACAAAACAAAAAAAGAATCATTAAAATCTATTCATGATTGGCGGAGTACTCTCGTAACAAACCTACATAAAAAAAACATTTATAGGGTCCGCCATATAACTTTTTTTATTTGAAAATGGTATAAAAAAAACTACTGAATATTTTCTCAAATTTCTTTTTTTATTTGTAAGTACAATCCTTCCAGTTAATAAGGTTAATAACAGGTTAAAGGTTAGTAGGTTTAATCCTCCAATATTCGTGAAGCCATTGGTGAAATACAGCTGCACACAATCGATAATGTGCTTAAAAATTGGACCGATCGTGTAGGCTACTGCATGACCAGCCGAGGCAGCCGTTTGAATGAAATTACTTTTCATTATTAACCGGAAGGAATGTACTTTAAAATAAAAAAAGAAATTTGAGAAAATATTCAGTAGATTTTATTATAGCATTTTCAAATGAAAAAAGTTATCTGGCGGACCCTTTAGACAAATTGAAAATCACCTCCTCTTTTGAAGTGGTTAAAAATAACACGATTATTTTAGGCCATGAAGAGATTTTTGTCCTGTAGGCACACACACTATGTCTGTATTCTAGCTAAAGTATGACGTCGTCATCCTTCAACTGTGGGCTCGGGGGTGGTTGGAGATGGGGCTCTAACGGCTCGCTCTTCCGTATATACCTACTTAATTTGTTTTATATTCTTATTTCTGTTTTTATTCATATAATATTAGCCGATGTATGGCGACAGGCTCGCCCCCTGTCACAATTGGGACTGAACATCGTCCGGCGAAATGTGGGTGTTGTATTACACCTCTGCCAGCCCCCTCGGGGAAAAGGCGTGACGATACATGTAATATTATCGGTAGTTTATAAATATGGAAACAAAAGATTTTCATTAATATTACTCAAACGAGCCCTGAAGGGTGACAGCGGAGGATGGCTCTTTTAGCTCTCCTACGGGCAGGGACCCTATTCGGAGATTTGAGATTCTCATCTCACTTTTTTTCGTCCTTGTTGCTCTCGTTTGAAACGTCATAGGTGTGAGAGTGACCAAGATAAAATCTCATCTCATCTCACGCGCAGGAATAGCCCCTCAGGTTATAATTTAATGTAGGTACCTACTTACCTGTATCCTTTTTCCCGTTTCTTTATAGAAACGTTTCCGAATGATTGTGAATAATGCTGTCTAAAGACCAAAGCAAACGGAGGCGAACGATATGCTGGGTCTCGTTTTATTTTATTGAAACGAAACGTGATGCAGCGCATTCTTTGGCATTCGTTGGCTAAGTGTGTACCCAGCCTAATAAAGAAAGAAAGAAAGAAACAATTTATTTGATCGCACAAAACACTACAACAACAAAAAAACCGAATACATAATAAAACAGTAACAGGAATTACCTCGTGTGTGCATAAGTTTTGAGACGAAATAAAAGTTGTATAACTTTTTAAATAATTAACTTATAATTCTAAAATTTTCAATACACATAAAGTTAATAATAATCAACAATAAAATATAATTGTTATTCAAAATGACCACCTTTATTTTTAATACAGGCCCTTAGACGATTTGGCCAGTCGTCAATGGCGGCACGTATCTTTTCCAGCGGAATTCGCTTTGCTTCTCGGATAAGGGCTCGCTTCAGTAACTCCAAGTTTGGGTGGGACTTTCGACAGGCCCTGAGCTCTAATTCAGTCCATAAAGAATAATCCAGCGGGTTGGTCAGGGCTAGAGGAGGGCCATTCGTTCGCCGCGATGAAGGCCGGCACATTTTCCCTCAACCAAGCTTGGGTGGTTTTTGCCTTATGGGATGGCGCTGAGTCTTGCTGGAAAACCCAATCCTTGTTGTGAAATAAAGTATGAGACAGGGGTTTCACAACAGGCTCTAAGATGTCACTTTGGTAATTCTTGGCTTTCACCTTGAGGCCTTGTTGATAGAAATGGAGCGGAGTGACACCTTCATATGACACTCCCCACCATACCATCACACTGGCCGGATGATGTGTACGCGAGATATTCCGTGCTGAAGCTGGGACGTCCTTGCTGCTTTTGGCATACACTTTATTGTTTTGTCGTTTAAACTTTTCTTCGACAGTAAAGACTTTCTCGTCGGTGAAGAGTATCTTCCTCGCATCGTGCCTCCTAAGCAGTATTGGACAACATTCGCGTCGCAATTTACGAAGACATTCGTTTAAAAAGTGAACTTTTCTACGGCTATACGCCTTTACCTTAAGATCATATTTCAGTATTCTGTTGACTGAAACGCGCGAAATATTAGTCTGCAGAGCGAGTTTCTTCTGAGTGCGACATGGATTTCGGCGAAGTCGCTCTCGGATGATTTTGATGTTCGAAGGCGTCCTCACAGAGCGTGGCCGACCACTCCTTTGGCGATCTTACAAAGAACTTGTCTCCTTGTATCGTTTGATAGTGTAATACACGAAGTTACGGCTCACACCAAAAGTTTTCACCTCACGGAAAATCTCCATTGGTTTTTTTCCCGCCTTAAATAGCGAAATCACGGTCGCGCGTAATTCTTTGGTTCCCTCCATCACGAGAAAATTGAAAGAAATGAATTTGAAAATCAAAGAAAACAAAAGTTAACATTCCAAATTAAAAATTAAAAAAAGAAATAAAAAGCAGCCAGTAATATTTAACTTAATTTCTTAAGTACAAAGTTTGTCTCAAAACTTATGAACACACGAGGTATATAATAAATTAAATAATTACGTAAAGACATGAAACAAATATTTATACAATTAAAGTTTCAGTTGTCGCTGCAATGTCCAATGCGAGAAAAAAGGTCAGTATAGTGCAGAAGGCGACTCTAATGTCTCCTAAAAGTTCGAAGTAAACGCGCTAGATGGCGTCGGTGTCGTCGCGTCGTCAGAGCTACATCGCGCACGCGAGATTTTCGTAGCAGTGGGTTACTCAGCCTGGAACTTTAAGATTGTCACTGTCTGTTTTATATATACAATAGTGTTTTTGGATAGCGTTTAGAGAAAGTCAATACTTTCTCACGCTGGTTTATTACTTACATATCGTCACACCTTTCCCCCGAGGGGGCTTGCAGAGGTGTACAACACCCAAACTTCGCCATACGATATTCAGTCCCAAATGTGACAAGGGGCGAGCCTGTCGCCATGAACCGGGCTCCAGTCGTGTAGCAGAAGACATACAATACGCACATATGTTCACACAATTAACAAATTGGTGCGTGCCGTCGGCTGGGTTCGAACCCGC
This sequence comes from Peribatodes rhomboidaria, assembly GCA_911728515.1. Classification (NCBI taxonomy): domain Eukaryota; kingdom Metazoa; phylum Arthropoda; class Insecta; order Lepidoptera; family Geometridae; genus Peribatodes; species Peribatodes rhomboidaria. The sequence continues at coordinate 21,146,225 of OU452166.1, forward strand.
TCCCTCTGGCTTGAGAGGCGGACCTTCTCCCAACTAAGCTGCAATCGCTCTATTTATTACTTATGATGATGATAGCGCAACATAAGCTAATAAATGGGTCACCCATCTTGATGGTTGTTCCGCGAATGAAGCTAAATATAACACTGCCAGGTATAGCATACAGAGTCAAAAACCGGCCCAATGCGAGTCGGGCTCGCGCACGAAGGGTTCCGTAGTCTGTACCGTTATCTTCTAAAAATATCGTAAAAATCATGTCTGTTGTATAGAAGCCTTTCTTAAATTTTTTTTTAAGGTTTTTTTTAAGATACATAACTAAATATTCTGTAGAATATTTCAAGCGTCCACCTGTTAGTTAAGTTGCCGTCATCAATATCGAGCAAAAAAAAATACGTTTTTTATATAATATATATAATATATAATTCAATAAATATTCTCGTAAGTATATATAATAAAAATAAAATAATTTTTTAAGTTTTTTTGTTGTAATAGCAGCAACAAAAATACATCATTTGTAAAATTTCAACCGTCTAACTATCACGGTTTATAAGATACAGCTGGTGACAGACGAACAGATGTACGGACCGCGGAGTTTTAGTGATAGAGTCTCGTTTTACCCCTTGGGTACGGAACTCTAAAAATGGTTACGTGGGCAACACGTAGTGACGTCAATCGATGATTAAGCAGGACCTACTATGGTGGGAGGCTTCGGCCGTGGTTAGTTACCACCCACCGGACCAAGCCATGCCGTGAAATGACCTAGTCGTGTTCTGGGATGTAGTCCGGTGTAACCGTTCCGAAGACGCGGGTCTGAGCAGTAGCGCACTTGTAGCGCCTCACTCTACTGCCGTCTTTGTACTTGTTCACTCTAGTAAACTTCAAGGCTAGAGTGAATAAGTACCTTATAGGTCGTCGTGCTCCATCTTAGACCACAACGTCGCTTAACGCTCCCGGAATGCTAGACCTTGCTTTAATCGACTTAAAAAAAGGAGGAGGTTCTCAATTCAAGGAGATTATATAACGCCAATTATGAATCGATTTTAATGATTCTTTTTTTGTTTGCTAGATCATTATTTCAAGCTGGTCCCACATTAATTTCATCAAAATGGATTAAGCAGTTTTTAAAATATCAACAAAAGTCTCGGACATTTTACATGGATGACGGGAAGTCGGTTTTTAAGCTTTTCTTTTTATTAATACGTATATTTTTGAACTCCTTTACGTAATTATGATTTATGCAACGGGAATTACTCACGTACGATTTAGTTGATTATTCCGACTATAGTTTCAAGCGCATTCGGCGGTCTTTATGAAGGCGAGTATGCACGCGCGGCTGCGTCTCGCTTAGCACTCTAAATCGTAAATCGTACGTGAGTAATTCCCGTTTCATTTTTTTTTATGTAGATTAGGTCGGCGTTTGACCACCAACACGCCTGATGTTAAGCGACGTTGTGATCTAAGATGGAGCACGACGACCTATAAGGTACCTATTCACTCCAGCCTTGAAGTTTAATAAATTATAATGTGTGAAAACCACGTCAGTTAGTCAGTAACTTTTTGAAATCATAGGCACAATCTTTTTTTATTCGGCCTTTATCGGTTGTATCTTAAATGACGGAAATATCCTAGTATATAGTTTATCATTGTACTCAACATTACGACCAACTTGTACAATGGGGCCAGTCCCGAAATTGAGAAAAAAAAGCAGCGGTTTCAATAGTATTTTACGCGATTTCAGGTTTGGTTGGTAAAAGTCGTAATTATGTGTTTAGTTTTATCCAGAAATATGTCCGTCGTTTAAGGGTCCGGCGACCACTTCAGACTAACTTTGCATTGGCTGAAGGTATTCTATTGTCATTTCGTTGCGTTCGTTGCCATTGGGAGGCGACGAGCGAAGAGTAGTAGAGCAAGTAGAGGTACTGATCAGCCTCTAAAGTTATCTACAGAGTGAAAAATTGCAATTTTATTATTTCTTTATGAAATCATTAATAACAAAAAAAAAAACTTGTATTATGTCACAATCAGCGGCTCACTTTACGATAATATTACTACACTAAGTTCGACGAAATACTAAGTTTTAAAAAAAGCTAAACGTACTAACATCACCCCATTAGCAATGACAGTCGGAAAAAGAGGAAGACGAGTGATGCACTAACAACATAATATCTAATAAACAAACAAAACATCGAAAAATATAACAGGGCTCACCGAGGGAAAATTCAAATCACATATAAAAACTACATTAATGAAAAGAGGATATTATAAGGTTAAGAATTATTTAGAAGATAAAGATGTCTGGAGCCGTCCACTTCCGTCAAGTAGCCACTAATATTTATAGATACTCGTATTACCTAGTTGTAAGCCAAAATTTGTGAGACTGTAATTTATTTATTATTTGAAAAAATAATGCCCCACAGTTTCTTGCCTGTTCTTCTGAGTAGAGGCTTTTTGTCCGAACAAGGCGGTCGAGTCTATATAAATAACTTTGACGTTCATAAGTGTATCTTTGATACCTAAATTGAATAAAAACATTTTGATTTTGACTTGACTTTGAAACATAGCACGGACTCCCGTTGACTTGGGTTGGCCGGCTCTTTGTCGCACCAATACACGGTTCCAAAATTCCCGTAGCAGGGACTCCGGTTGACTTGGGTCGCGCGGCCAAAATTCACGACCGTAGCGATGAAGTACACGAATGACAAGGATAGAATGAGGCGCTGGAACATTGGCACTAAGACACAAGCGTTCACGACAATGTTCCATGATGTTCCAAGCGCGACTGAAGTGCAAGTGTTTTTTTTCTAAATTACTCTAGGCTTTAGGCCACTGAGGCCTCGACAGCGTACCGGCCATTAGGCAAGCGAAGAAGGCGCAGGAAGTGCAAGTGTTTCAGCAGACACAGCTGAGTAGGACTAGCCCTGAAAGTGTGTCACTCGTCTTCTTCTTCTGAAACAGTCATTGCCTATCAGCCTATCACCGTCTTCAGCGCTCGGCCACACTACATTTTAAGCCGTAAGCTTGATACATAAAAGTAGCCGTTCCGAAAAGTCCCTCTCTTCTTAGCTATCAAGTAACATTAATAAAACCTGAGCGCGGTTAAAAAGAACAAACAAACAATCTAGAATGATGGGCACTTAGTTGCGAGAATAGAAAAAGTTGTTTGTTATTGTTCCATCGAACATATGGCGGAGTGACCGTGTCGGTAGTAAACATGTTTCGGTTGTTACAGCGGTGATGGTGGTCTTTTCTAGGCAAATTATACGAGTGCAAGAGAGAGAGAGAGAGAGAGAGAGAGAGAGAGAGAGAAGAGAGTGAAAGAGAGATAGTGTTTGGTCAGCAAATGTGTCAGCTAAACAACGGATGTAAAAATCACCGATTATCACATATCGATCGACAACACATATCGATCTCTCGCCCGCGTGCACACACACACATACACACACACACACACACACCATCTGATTTACCAGGCACTTCACAAACTTAGGTTTATAAATGGGAGTAGCCACTGGCTACCGAAACACAGTTTTCACTAGTTCGGAGTCAGTGGATTCATATCATATGTTGTACTTAGTGATCGTGCCTAAATAAAAATATTTGATTAAATTTTTCGAGTGTTTTAGCAATTGTAGTCATTATTTGAATGTGTGAAACATACATACATTATCGATATCAAGTCATTCCTTTGATGGAATGAATTAACATACTTAAAAGAGAACAAAAACCTGACTGTAAAATCTAGTCTGACATTCCGGATTTACTTACTTAAAATATTGTATTCCATGTCACTCCCACTATCAAGACTATTCAAATGACACCTCTGTATTTCAAAATCCATTAAGCTGATTAGGCTGCAGAGCGTGCCAAAGAAACCTCATACACACATACACAAACATACACTCGAAAAACATAACCCTCCTACATAGCGCACGCAACAAGATGAACTTCAAGTCATTTGTTGTGCGAGTACCATCTCACCATCTGGCGACCTTCATGAAAGAGGAGTTTTGGCCGACGGGTGTCTTATTTCGTCGATTCCGTGGTCGGCTACGTCGAGTCGCGCCAACACTGCAAAACACGTCTGCTAATGTACGTGTCGTTTAAGTTTTTTATTTTATTTGGATATGTATATTAGTCTGTAAGGTATTTATTTGCTATGGACCTCTGTAACTTGCATTGTATGCAAGTTATATTGTCTGAAATAAATGAATTATTATTCTATTATATTCACCCCGCGACTTCGTTCGCGTTTATTATTTATATATATATGTATGTAAGCTATCCTATCTGTTAAGTTAGATCGAACTGCACACGGTGTGAAAATTTGATTGAAATCGGTTAAGGAGTTTAGGAGTCTATAGCGGACAAACAACGTGACACGTAATTTATATATATTAAGATATAGCATTTCTTGCGCAGTCGGGTAATAACCCAATATAACCTCTGCTTTATAAATAACTAGCTATGTTATCCGCGACTTTTTGGCGTTTATTCAGAAAACAGTGTCCAAAAACCTTCCTCGTGAAATAATGTACCTAATTACCAAATTTAATCAAGATCCATTCAGTCGCTTAGCCGTGAAAAGCATACAAACAGATAGACAGACATAGAGTTACTTTTGATTTTATAATATTAGTATGGATTGAGTGGAGACCACGTACCGGCAAGGGCAGCGTAGGACGTCCACCCACAAGGTGGACAAGGTGGACGGATGACCTTATTAAGACCGCTGGATGCAGGCCGCTACCAACCGGTCTTATTGGAGATCTATGGGGAGGACTATGTCCAGCAGTGGACGTCCTATGGCTGATAGATGGATGTATGATGATGGATTGATAGCAATGAAACAGGTATATGTCATACTAATCTAAACTAATATTATTATGACCTAGCGGCCGACGTATGTCCTCCACAACAGAACACATTCCACAAGCGATTCTCGTAGTCGCTGCGGGTTCGATAATTATTATACAGATTTTGAGATAAAAAAAAAATAATTAAACATACTATTTTCACTATTTGGAAAAATAGCCAAAAACTAACTCGACAAAAAAATCTATAAAAATATTGAACCAACCCACAAAATTTCAATAGAATCGGTTAATAAATGCAACCTGTAGAGCAAGACAGATCCGGACAGAGATGTAGACAGAATTCGGACATACGAAAGCATAATTGTCGAAGCTTTAGAAAAGACTACAGAACTATGTATTTTTCAGGAACTTTAAAAAGATAAAATTAATTAAGAATGGGTACTACGAGTATAATCATGCGCGAAACGTTTTCAGTAATTAATGTCTCGGTTAATTTTAACTTTTCAGAAAAACTTTTAGCGCATGAGAAGACTATGTTGATGTATATTTGAATGTACACCCCTAAAAGTTAAAAATAAACTTTTTTTGACTTACCGGACTGGGCTGTAAAGTCTTTTTACAATGCCCGTATGCTGAGTTTTCATCGACCAAGCGATAGCGAGCGAAGCGTCTCTGCTTCAGCTTCGAAAAATGCTTTAGTATGTCCGATTTCTGTCCGGATCAATATCCGGGGTCTTTGTCTTCATCTATAGGACGCATTTCTTTACCGATTCTCTTGAAATTTTGTGAGTAAGTAGGTTCAATAATTACATAGATAATTTTTGTCGAGCCAGTGTCGAAAATTTGTTTTTTTTTTAACTATCCGTCATTTTGAAAAAAAAAACAAAAAGGGCCCGGCAAAAAGTATAATTAAAGATTCTGTTCAAACATTTTCACGAGAATCGGTTGAGGAATGCCCCCTGTATGGAGGACAAACGTCGGCCGCGAAGTCTACAGCATACAGAACCACTGTTAGGTAATAGGTTTTTTTTTTTTTATGTAGAATAGGTCGGCGTTTGACCACCAACTCACCTGATGTTAAGCGACGTTGTGGTCTAAGATGGAGCACGACGACCTATAAGGTACTTATTCACTCTTGCCTTGAAGTTTTGTAGATTGAAGAAGTACAAAGACGGCAGTTGAGTGAGGCGCTACAAGTGCGCTACTGCTCAGACCCGTCTTCGGAACGGTTACACCGGACTACATCCCGAAACACGACTAGGTCATTTCACGGCATGGCTTAGTCCGGTGGGTGGTAACTAGCCACGGCCGAAGCCTCCCACCTGAGTTTGCTACCCGGTTAGCACTACCCGGGGACCACGTGTAGGGAATCAGAATCAAGTACACTCCTACGGACGTGGGTAGCTCAGCCCCCATATTTTCATATCATTTTAAATTGCTAGCTATACCCCGCAGTGTTACCCGTGCTTAATAAGTAGCCTATGTGTTAATCCTACCTTAAAAAGCTAAAAACCTACCTCAATATCAAATTTCGTCAAAATCCGTTTAGCCTTTTGAACGTGAAGAAGTAAAAAACATGCCTACCCACCAACACATGGACAAATTTTTGCCTTTATAATAATAGTGTAATGTAATAGAAAAATATTGTAATAATAGTGTAAAGTGCAATAATGTAATGTAATAGTGTAAAGTATATACATTACAATATACTATTCCATTAAAAATAGTATAATATTGTAATATGGACTAATATTAGTATGCATATTAGAATAACTTGACATGTAAATAATACCGAAATAAATAAATATGAATATCACATTACTAGTAAGTTGTAATGTAGTATTCGTATAAACACAAGCAGGATATGAAATATAGGTCGGACATATTTTAAGTAAATTCTTGTGTAGATGGTTCTGCGTTGATGTCTTTTTACTGATGTAGCGCATTCGTAGAGGAGCAAAGAATTCGTAGCAATGTTTTTTCTTACATGTCAGCTAAATACAAAAAAGTAGGAATATAACACCATCAAAAACCAAAATAAGCCCCTATTCGACTTAATATCCTCTCCATCCTGGGTGGCCTGGAAGAGATCGCTCTTAGTGATGTTAAGTCCACCAGTTATTACACTAAGTTTTAAGTAATACTTTGTTTTTATGTGGTGTGTTCACCTTCGTGTTACCCACGGTTAAAAAGTTACCTATGTGCTATTTCAAATTATAATCTATCTCGGTGCCAAATTACATCCAGATCCGTTCGTTCAGCCGTTTTGACGTGTTTGAGTAACACACATCCCATAACCCATTACATCCATACGAATGTACATTTTTAATATTACTATTACTTACCCGCGGATAAAAAATAGTATGTGTTATCCTGGGTATAAGCTACCTCCATACCGAATTTTATCAAAATACATTTACCCGTTTAAGTGTGAAGAAGTAACAAACATACACATACACTCACACTCGTACACACTTACAAGCTTTCAGCTTTATACTATTAGTATGATGATGTGATATCAGACATTTTGTCTCGTCGCATCGACCAGTATTGCCCAGAATTGAACAATTTTAATCCTCCGTACAAAGGCAGCTTTACGACAACAAAATCAATTGGCCATTCGTAGAATTAGCCATTTAAAAATTGAGACTTTGTAGACTCGTATTCATATTCTTGATTTGATTGAATAATCCGTCCAATTCCTACAAAGGGATATGGAGAACCAATCCAATCTAACGTCCGACGTCAAATGGAGGATTACCGTCGATTTCTGGTCTCGGGTCCATTAGAGATTTTTGTAATTTAGTCAGGGGCTCATAACGATTGCACCGCGGAGAGTGCACCGCAGGTTTCCCGTGAGGCGCGCCCGTATATACATCTCTGCGTATTCACGGGTACAAATGAAACAGTTAAAAAACGCAAAACGCGCGCTACATTCATCGCTCACTTACCGTTAGGTACTTGTAGCCCAGTCGAATTAGCTTAAAAATAGGGGCAAACCCGGAAATAATTCCGGGTTTCCTATTTTCCTTCGGAGTTCGTTGGAGGGCGTCACTGACAGTCTAAAGTTTCTTTTGCGGGGTAATCTATCCGTTGCGTTATTTGCCATCTTGAATTTAAGGGTCAATTTTCGTTTATTGAATTTATTTTCAATTTTACACAAGTATTATGCAAACAGACATTTTTTGGAATTAAATTTTCTACAATTTTGGTTCTTATTATTTCTTTTTCCTAGGATCGATATTTTCCGATTTATACTCCAAAAAAAAATAGGGGCGAATTTTCGTTTGATTAACAACTCGTTCATTTTCAATTTTACATAAAAAAATAATTGAACAAAGTATAAAAATGTTTACATGGATGACTGGAAGTCGGTTTTTAAGCATTGCTTTTTACATACAACACCGTCACCGCTACACAGGTTTTAAAACATGTGTATCTACATAAATTAGGTCTGACTTGCTGCTTGGCTAGAGAAATATTGCCATGTCTAATCACCATCACAATCACCCACATAGTCCAGCAGACATTAGTCTCTCACAAGGCAGTTAGCCCAATCTTCGGCTTTTCCTTTCACCCTCTGCTAATTCCCTAACGTAATGACGCCTAATCAATCAGTGCTTCTGGTTGTACATTGACCGGGCAGTGTAAGTAACCGAGGCATATAGGTGTGCTGTTAATTTGTTTACACCGTCTTTGAGTGTCCAATCAGCACAGAAGCGGATTGAGTGCAGTGTCAGAGAAGGTAAACAAGCAGTCCGCTTTGATCGCAAGGCTGAGGTTCAACAGAGAGTCCACTGGCTCACTCCCGGCGGGGCTGGTCGACGATTGTGTCATTAATTACTACCTATTAAATTAGTCACCCTTAATCAGTTTCATACAACACTTATATTGTATCATAGTTTGAAATTAAAAATACAAATAAATATAAAACGTTTTAATTCAGTAAAAAAAATCAAGTTATTTTTTCAAGTATAATTAAGTTTCAATTATCAATTGTTTATTTCAATTAAAATTAAAGATGGTAAGTATGACTGTGATATTTAGCGAAGGGTGTTGGCAGGCAATCACGTTAATGGGGCCTTGCACACCTATATGTGCAGTGAGAAGATTTCTGAAAGGGCGAGTCTGGCTGTGCATTGAGGAGTGCTGGTCCCTACACTTATGTTTGGGAGTGAATGTTGGGTCTGCTGGAGTAAGCATGAAAGTAAAATAAATGCAGTGGAAATGATGAGTCTGAGAAGTGTGATTTGTGTGACTCTGATGTATAAAATGAAGAATGATATGATAAAAGAACGTTGTGGTGTGGTAGAAGATGCAGTGTGCAAGTTAAATTGGACTTTTTGTGGAATGTTTGAATTAATTTTGTAAGTATGTATAATAATAACCATAACCTCGGATAAAAAAAAAAAAAAAAAGTTATAAGTTTGTGAAAACCGGTTAGCGCGTCACTCGGCGATGCGCTAATGATGGGCGAATTATCGCCCACGTCAACTCCGCAGAAATTCAACGAGATCACCGCTACTGTAGACAAGAACATCGCCTATAACCGATAACGATGACTTTAGCGCGACAACGTGACACGAGTAATCGCGCGCTAACATAGCCGTAGCTTATGTAGGTCTTAATTAGTTTGTAAACAACTAGCTGTTTTGTCCGTGGCGTCGCTCGCGTTTTATAGCCTATGTCACTCAGAAATAATGTAGCTTTGTTATGGTGAAATAATTTTTGAAGACGGACCAGTAGTTTTTGAGTTAATTTGTTACAATCAAAATCAAATATCAGTTGTGGCATCATCCAAACGTTATAGGCGCGCACCTTATTGCCGGCAGACAAAATACTATTATGACTTATTGTTATTAAAACTAAGTATAAATAGAGAAAATTATGGTGTAATGAGAAATCTACATTAAAAACGTTTAGGTGACAACTAATTCCTTAGCGTCTAGCGCCGCGCAGTCCCACGCGGTGAAAATAGTAAACTAGCGTGCATTCTTCGATAGTCTCTATTTAATTACAAACGGTATTTATTCCCTTTAAAATTATCAAAAAATCACGGAAAATGTAAACAAATAGTTTTGTAACGCTTCAATTAAGACCATTTAAATGATAGCACATGACTATTTTGTGAAAGTTTATTTTTTAACCCTCTTTTCAGACCCCATTTACATTAACAGATGTTCTATATAAAAAAAAATCTGTCCACACCTGCACACCTTGTAGTCACTAACGTTATCTAGACCTGTGCTAAATTTCAAGTTTAAGCTTTTATGTTTTTGAGGGAATTGGGACAGATAGACAAACGTCGGTGTCACATCATAAGGGTTCCTTTCTACCATTTTGGTACGGAATACTAAAAATGGAATAGTAATGGGTAGTAAATGTAGGTACTTGTTAGAAAAAAAGTTCTATAAAAGTTATTCCAAATAGTATACTTAGAATTATAATTTTCTGGCTTTTTAGTTAGTTTTAAAGTCGGTTTAATTTTATTTAATTATTCGCTTTTAAGAGGATCGGTTCGTATTTTTTTTTAATTAACAACTCTACCATAAGATGCTTTCCGAGAGGAAATTCACGAGATACTATTAACACAAGTTTTTAACAGCATCCTTGAGATGGCGATGTACCGTTTTAAAACACGCATGCGTTGTGCTCTTAACGTTGCGTTAGGGGAACTCCTGTGCTCAAACAATCCTTCAGTGTGACATCAACGATCCCTAATGATGCATAATCATTTTTCTGACAGGTATCCTCTTAACAATAAACGTCTCAGAATAGTTAGACAGTGTTTAGTCTTTTATAATATATTATAGATAGACTCGCTTCCTGTCACATTTAGGACTGAATATCGTCCGACGAATTGTAGGTGTTGTATTACACCTCTGCCAGCCCCTTTCGAGGGAAAGGCGTGACGATACATATTTATGTTATGTTGTCAATTATTTCTTTTAAATTTTTAAACTTCGTCGAAAAAGACAGAAGACTGTGAAACTATTCCGAGGCTATATAACGTTTATTGCTAAGGGGCGTAGCGTATACTTTAGGAGAAAACTTTTATTACCCCTATCCAGAAAATCCGGTGCATGTGTCATTGCGCTAAGTGGTGTTTGTAAACAAATGTACATAAGAGTATGTTGCAAATGTATATTTATTTATAACCCGCGACTCCGTTCACGTTTATTCAGAAAATCGTTTTTAAAAACCTTCCCATGATAGGTATATGCTGTAACTAATTACTAAATTCCATCAAGATCCGTTCAACCGTTTAGCTGTAAAAAGTTTTTTTCGGTTTAATTTCTTATTTTTTTCTTTCATAAGATCCTTCTCCTGGCAATAATAAACAACAAAATATTAGCGAAAATGTTCCATTTGTTCATGCGTGATGCGATGACCAAGGGAAATAGTGATTAATTTTTAAATATAATTGAACGAATTAGTGTGGGTAGATTTGAACGTTTTGAATAAAACCATAGACAAATCTCTATTTAAAACTAGTTCTACCATGCTCAAAACCAGTTTTAAATTGAGACTAATGACTGAGCGTCGTTATCGAATGCGGCCCAAAACTTTGGTTCTGACGCGTGCTACTTTCCTTTCCGCCAGTTGGGGCTCGTTAGTTGCCGCTATCGTTCTATTGTAGCGTAAACATCGGTTGGTGCGCGTGTAAACTTGAAAAGAATGGCCTGCCGAGCAGTAGGAGATAAACAACGTGATGTTATGAGATGGCACACGCGGCGGCGGCGGTGACTACTCGGGCAGACGGCTTAATACGTAGATTTACGAATTCACAGAAGCATTCTACCGCCAGCGCTGATTTATTTTGTAGATCTCTTATTTGCTTGCAAATTAATTTAGGTATATGTACCTATATTTTCTTCACTAAAAACTAGGTACTCGTATGTTTTAGTTACAATTTTTAGTCATTTCACAAAGAAGCGCCTGAAGATTATTATGTTTCAAATGGAACGACTCTTGCTAGAATGTAATATTTTTTAATACGTATTTTATATATAGGTTTGTAAAATTAGCAGTAATGAAAGAGGAAATAGTTTGAACATGACCTCAAACTTATATAATTCAAGTTTTTACCAAACATGGTAAGTACTTATTTAATAATGCTTATCACTAAAGTAAATATTTACATTTGCATTTTTTTTCACAATTATTGCATTTTCTTGCTTGTCTAATAAAAAGATACCCCACCCCAGTAGACTGTAAAATAATGTCGATAGAATATCCGTTGTAATACTCGTCGTTAGTTTCCTTTGATGCGCTTTTGTTGAGATTCTCTTTTTTTACTAGGCTGGCCCTCTTTTCTTGGCGCGTGAGACTGGTCACTTTCACTCCTATGACTTTCCGACGAGAGAGACAAAGACCAGAAAATATTTGGAATTGTAGGGATATCTCTGGTCGTATTTCCGAGAGTGTACAGTCAGAGCAATACACGAAGTGTTTACTAAGTACGTCATGAGTTCTAGAAATCAGTTTGGTTCAACTCGTTCAGAGAATAAACAACTCTATTGTTTCAATAGTGTTTTGATAATGCTCGTCTGATAGTAAACGCGGTTGCATTTACTATTTTATTTTATTAGGGAAACATGTGTTGACAACTAAATAAACTCATCACTCACACACTCAATCACTGGGCACAACTTATTTTCCATATTTATTGTCCTTTTACAATTAAGTATTGTCTTTCTTGTGGTTGAGACCTAACTGATAAAAATTAGTATACTCTCACTACTGTAAAGTCTAGTTTAGACTCAGACTAACTGCACAATACAAAATATTGTAAGTAAATAAAATATGTTTGTTGAACTAAAATCGATACAGCACGCCACTATTTCCTATATATTATCGCACAATCTATTAGCAATCGTATAAAATGTTTAATCTCCTCATATCGGGCAATAAGGCTAATATATCAGTGGCTACAGGCCAATAAGCGGGTAATAAAAAGGAAAGCGTCGAAAGAAAACGGCAGCTCCTGATTTATGCGCTGTTGGAATGTGCACCCGCCCGCCGTCGTGCCATCTGCCCTCGCTCGTGGCGTCCGCCCTCACTAGGCTCGCGCACTTACGCGATATCCGGTCGTGGCACTCGCCGCTTCTTGTTCCATACGCCCTCGCAAGTACCACCCGTCACCTCTCGTGCCTTACGCCCTCGTTCGTGCCACCAGCTTCCTCTGGTTTCATCCGCCCCGCTCATGTCGCCCTCTACAATGCTCGCTGATACGATCATTGCGATCTCGGTCACGGTATGCAATTAATTTTTTTTTTATTGAAAGGAGGTGTTGGACTGTGCAATGGAATTTCTATTAAAAATGTAAGCTTGAAAGTGCTACGCGTGAAGACGTAGCTAACATTTAAAACTTTTCTTTTGCCAGTCCGTTGGGCTTTAAATATCCACGAGGTTTGGTTACTTTAATTTTATAGTCATTTGATAGCATGTGATGTGTTAATCTGGGGTATGCGCTACCTCAACACCACACTTAGTGTAAGCCTTTAGCATGAAGAATACTTAGTTACACCTACTTATTCACTCACAAACCTTTGCATTTAAAATGTTCAGTCAATTTTGTATGTCGATGTTAATATGTAGTGCATGTGACGAGTGATGATGAATTATTATAGGTCATGATTATGATAGGTCATGTAAAATTAGTTACTCAAAATAAAATAAGATTTTCGGTTTTGTTACTTTCTTTTTTAAGGTTCCGTACCAAAATAATAAAAAAGAAACGTCATGCCGAGATTTCGATTATAAATGATAAATGTTTTTTAACACTGTCAAAAAGTTTTACATTGTTACATTTATTTTAGAACGGACTATTTACACGCAACGTCATGTTATACCTAAAACTTAAAAAAAAAAATGAAAACACAAATCCGAGATGAACGCAGCTCGTGTAGAGAGTTCGCTAGGCGGCACAGCTAAAGTATAGATAAAATGATTTACCATTCAGTCATTGTATTTGGCAACAAAGACCTGGACCCAAACTGCCGACGGCTGCTGCAGAACAGGGAAAACATCAATAGCCGGACCCAGACTGACCGGCCATGCCTCGCGAGGCAAACTTCTTTCTCGCTCTGGACCATGGCAAGTTTGGGAGCCAGAGCGAGGCAGAAGCTTGCCTCGCGAAACATGTTCGGTCAATCTAGACTCGGCTAGTGTTTGTGTTGTTACACTGTTATACCGAAACTAATTATTAAAGGCTCCGTATTTAAATTCAGTACAAGCCGCTGGCTGCGGTTTCGTGGTTTAGAGAAATTAACAATTTTAGAAATAAAAAAACGTAGACGTACTCGTATTCTATAATGTTCATTGAATAAGCTGCTTCCTTAGTAAATTTAATTCAAATTTTTACTGTAGCATCCTCGAGTGGAAACAAAACACAACATACACTCAATTAACAATTATAATAGCGTAATTAGTGTGAAATAATAGGCCGATAGGATAAGCTTTTGACATTAATTTATTGCTAAAATTTCGTTACTATTTTATGGTAAGACTTGAGCCTGTTCAAAACTTTGCAAGCAAAGATATATTTGGTTAAAGCTTTAATTATTTTTATTGTAGCCACGGCACCCTACCAAGAGTGTTCCCGACACACATTTGAAAAAAATATTTAGGTAAGTCTATAATTATTCTGTGACGTCTCATTGTCGTTAAAAAAAATTTTTTTTTTTTTTTGTAAAAATCATTATAAATTTTTCAAGATTTTTTTGTACCGTTAATTACAAGAAAACAAATACTTTACAAACAAGAAAAAAACTAATAACTAACCGTCTAATTCATGGACGTAGAAAAAAAGTCGGACGGAACTTCAGCTAAGACAGAACTGAATTCTGTCATGGCGGTGACTTTCTAAATGTGAGTGAATTTCGGGTGGCCATGTTAACCAAATTTACCCATTTTTTATGGTTTTATTTTTGAGCGATGATAACCTAATGGGAGAAGAATCGGCTATCAAGCAGAGGGAGCGGATCCGATCCCAGCCAAAGGCACGCACCAATTTGTTCATTTGTAAACATTTCTATGCATATTTAATTTCATCTGTTAATATTTCTCTGGAGCACGGTCTATGGCAACAGGCTCGCCTCCTGGCATATTTGGAACTGAATATGATCCGGCGAAGTGTGGGTATTGTATTACATCTCTACCAGCTCCTTCGGGGGAAAGGCGTGACGATATGGTTATGTAATGTTAGTATGTTTATAAATAAATATGTAAATATGTTTGTTTATAATAATGTTTTTAAATACCCACATGTGTTCACAGTTTACACAACTAGCAGATTGATTCGTGCCTTAAGCGGGATCGAACCCGCTCCATCTTGCTCGAGAGGAGAGCCTAGTCCAACTAGGCTATTATCGTTTCAAAAAGTTTTAGTGAGCTAAATTTTAGATGTGGAAAAGTTTCAAATTTGCAAAATTTACTTTTCGAGGGACTGCATATGTATTATGTAACAACACGCCGTATCCTCCTTTAGTTGTATATAAGTCATTAGCTTTAAAATGTATACTGCAAATGACACTGTACTGGTTTGGGATCCAACTATTTTGATCGTTGCATCGTCTAATTATTTGGATCCAGTCATTTCTCCATGATTCGTTTTTTTAGGAAATCTTGTAAAAAGAAAATACTTTGTAACTTTAATAAATTGAGTTTCGTAAAAAAACATTTTACCGTGTTTAGGGAAATTTCCTTATGTGAACATTGGTAACACTGGTCTTGACACTGGCCTGTCTGCCAGGTGTAGAGCGTTCCAAAACAAAAATGGTCACCTAGGTTACGTCAATCAATGCATAAGAGCAAGACCGAAATAAGTCATTCACGACAAGGCCGAAAGAGACGATGAGGAGTGATGTAGCGAGTGTCAACTCCCGGAACGCTCTATTGATTTAATGAATTATTTTTTTCTGGTTAATAAAAATGTATAAAAATCGGGAATAAGTGATTGAATTATTCATTTACCTATGAAACGTGAGTATATGATTTTTATTCTTGCGATCACTACGGTTTTTACACCATTTTACCGCACAATACACGCTGTTTTGTAAAATTGTTTTCCCCGCATAGACGTGTTGTCAGTGTAAACGTTACGCTCAAATGACTAAAGATATCTGTGAATGTGTGCGTCGGCCTGTACGTACAACGAGCTGGCTGACTTTGGGTAGCACAGTTTTGACAAAGATGAAGTTCCATCCGACTTTTTTTCTACATTCATGGTCTAATTATGGAAATTCTAGTACTTATCTATGACAATAAAATATGAACAAACTTTTTAATTTTAACTTTGTCCAATTAAAAAAATAAACAACAGAACAGGCAAAAATAACTGTCTATTTCAAAGAAACGGAACAAGTTTTGTTAAAATTAAAACAATATTTTTCCAAACAAACTAATTTTCGAACTCTTTTCAAAACTTTTTTCTAGGTAAGTGCACAGTTATCTGAAAAATCTAATATTGGTATTGGCAACCCGGTGTATAGTCAGCCAGTAATCTGCTGGGGCCTTCTTCCCAAATGTGAGAGATCCGCCTTAGGACGCACCTTACATTGTCATAACTTTTATTATTTTCATTCAAAACATTTTCATTATTTAAAAAATAGCAAACCAGTAGAAATAAATAAAGAAGATCTTTTCGTAATGATAAATTCTATTTTAAAACTGGATTAAAATAAAACTCGAGCAAGGATTAATTAATAAAAAAAAATGCATTTCAAAGTTTTGATTTTTTCTGGTACTTACTTACGAGTACCTAGACTAGTGTTAGTCTCAGTCAACTAAAACTTCTTCAATGTTTATTTTAACTTGGTTAATTAATTTAGGGCTCACCGAGTAACTTAACTCTAACCCAACAAAGTTCGTTATTATTTTTAAATTATTTATGCACTTTTTTTTCTGTAATACGGCTTCTCATTACGAGTCTATACAAACTTACCAGAGTTCACGTCAGCACTTGATCACGGAGGATTCACAAGGACACTCGCGCACGTCCGATTAACGTGAGGACCGGATGAAGACTGACGCACGGCCGCCGCGGCGGCAGCGCTGGGCGGGCGCCAAGAAGACACGCCTTCCCGCCCTGCACCACTCACCAGCAGCCAGGATCTGCAAGCCTTCACAAAGCTTCGATGTGTGCGCTATGAGATTTAGTAGTGAAAAGATTACACTCGCTTTGTGGCTCCATCGTGGCTTGTCGATAAAAATTGGAGCCCTCCCAGTCTGGATATCCCAGTCAGTATGAGACTTGGAAATAGGTGAGCACAATTTTTTTATTTTAATTTTTTTTACAAAATCAGACATGCACCAAACACTAATGAAGTTATTTTACACAAAGGTAAGTATTAGTACTGAGGAATATTGAACTGGCCTGCTCTGCAGTTCTCAGTTGCGTGGAGTTGTACGTCTATCATACAGCCTTTCGCTTGTACAGCAATTTACAGCATGTCAACTTGTGCATTTTAATGGCACTGGCAAGCACCCGGTTTCTTCCACCATCTATAAAAACAGTTATTCATTGGTATACAAATTGACCTACTTACGGCTTAATTATAGGGTTGACTGAATTATCCACCGACGATATGCATGTTTTTTTAAATAAGTTCAAAACTCAAAATCTGACTCCTGAAAAATCATGCTCTTAAAAGTCCTAAATCAAAAAAATGCCCTCATTCAAAATTGTGACGGACAAACTATTTAAAATGGATTTCTTTTTAATAGATAGATATTAGTAATGATGTCCAGAGGATAGCAGTGATCATGAACATGTCATGATCGTGATATGCCACTTTGCTCTAGAGCCTATAATCGTTTACCGTTGAATGTGTAATTGTTTTGTTAGATTAGGTGCATTATGACCATCTATGAAACATCTATGATATCTCATTAATGAATTGCATTGTGTCTCTTCTCCACCACACCTCGACAGTCGCGGTCCCTGTGGAGTACACCAAGACACAGTTCACTCTGAGGGCCGAGCAACTGGAGTCGCGCAACAAGATGAACTTCTAGTCATTTGTTGTGCAAGTATCAACTCACCATCTGCCAACCTTCATGACAGAGGAGTTTTGGCCGACGGGTGCCGTATTTCGGCGATTCCGTGGTCGGCAAAGTCACGTCGCGCCAACACTGCAAAACGCGCTGCTCTACGTGCTATTAAAGTTTATATTATACGTAAATGGATTTTGCAGCACCCTTACAGGGTTTTTGCACTTGTAACTAGTCTAACCACTAAGCAGCATTATACATATATTGGCAATAAGTAAATATATAAATGTTAGTCTGTGAGGTATTTATTTTTATGGGCCTCTCATACAATGCAAGACACAGGCATGTTATTTTGCCTGAAATAATCAAACGGCATCATTGAAAAACCTTAATGTCCTCTAGAAGGCGCTATATTTTGTTCAACATAATCTTTAATAAGCAAACAATCAACACACTTCCAATGATACCTCATACGTCAAATTATGATAAGAAGTTTTGAAGTTATGAGGGAACAGATAAACACACATACATACATACCTTCGAGCAACACGGGGCTTCCACCGTGTCGGGATATATACGGATCAAAAACAAAACCCTCCTTTGTACTTCGCGGTAGTCGGGTAAAAAACGCTCACGACTCTCGAATTAAAGTTAAATTAATCGAACAAACCGATCGTTTAAAGCTCCAATAGAATTATTCCCTTACTAGCTGCGCCCCGCGGTTGCACCCGCGGATAAAAAGTATCATATGTGCTATTCTAGATTATAATCTATCTCTATGCCAAATTTCATCCAGATCTGTTCAGCCGTTATGGCGTGAAAGAGTAACAAACATTCATCGATCCATCCATTCATTCTTACAAACTTTTCCTTTTTGCTTAAATTAAAAATAATAATAAAAGAAAGAAAAAAAGACAAAAACACTGTATAAACAAAATTATTTCTACTTGACATTAAAAGTGTTTTTCAGCTTTAGCGTCGCATAAAGGCTCTATTACGTCATTGGCATCATTGTTACCAGCGTTATTGTTTGGGAGGGCTGAGCAAGTTTTAATTCCGTCATCTGCGATTACGTCACCGTGCAAAGAAGCACGAGCGGTGCCTTTAAAAACTAAGAGGAGATTAGTTCAACTAACTTTTGCACACTTTGCACTCTCTTTACTCAGGAACGCGTGAAGGTATTAAATAATTTTTTTTATCAATCCTTAGGTTTGGAATCTCTTGCAGATGTGAACAAAAAAGTCAAACTTCTATGCCAAGGTAATAAAAAGATACCTACGGTCTTTTATGCTGCATTTTTGACACTCGCAAGGGAATTAAAAACTAAGTCTAGTAATGGCTCTGCGAGTTGAAGATCTCGCGGCCGGCATCTGCCCGGCTGTCCGCCTCTACAGGTCGCATTTTCCAAATGAGTCTTGTGAAGTTTTGTTAGTTGATTCGATAACTATTTTGTGGTAGTCATTTACAATTTATTTATTCACAGCAAAAAAAAACCCAACAAAAATAACAAATTACAAATAATAAACAGAGCTCAAGTCAGTATCCGCGGGTAAAGTACCCAAAAGGCTGGCAACGTTACCTCGCTGAATAGCAATGCTAATTCGCTGACCGAGGTAAGCACCAGCCCTTTGGTCGTTTGCTCTCTCTATCAGACGCTTTGACAGCTCATTGAAGAGCAACCATGCGCTTGGACCCCAAGGGCCCAAAGTTTCTACCCCAAAAGGCAGAAATATGTATCCATCACCGAGGGATTCATATTTCCGCCTCTTGTGGGTTTCCGCCGATGTTGCCGCCGCTCCCGCCGTCCTGGAGGTAGATGATACATGGGATGCCGCCAGTGTGTCGACGCATGTGGCATCCCACACCAGTGGCCTACCATGACTCCAGGGAATCAATGTCATTCCGTCAGGTCTCTTACCATCGTCGCGTGCGATACCGTTCGGCTCAAGTATAGCCGGCACGTTGACGGTGGTAAGAGCCCTCCGAATGACATCGTTCAGAGAGGCGTGTCGGGACTGGCGGCCAGCGCTTTGGCGGCAAGAAAGACCGTGATGTCCCTGACGGTCCACGGATGCTCCACAATGGCAATGATGGGGCTCGTTTGTATTAGCCCCAATTCGCAGGCTGACAGAGAGAGCAAACGTACTGTTATCCAGTAGCGTCCCAATGTTTCTGGATGGTAAAGTTTGAAGCCAGAACCCCGATTCCCGCTTTGCAGAGGCTAGAAGACGAGCACGATCGAATGGTGAAGTAGTTAAACTTATAAGGTCGTTTTGAATTTTTTTGTTTAAGGGCTCGTCCCAAAGCCTCTGCAAATGAGGTTTTTCGGGGAGGCTTTCTCCAGGGCAAGCTGTTGTCCAAGCGTTCGTAGCCTCGGTCATAAGATTGGTGTCACTGTGCCCTAAAGATTTAACCAATATTTTTGTAAGCAATTTTCTGGTGCTGTAGACCGAAGATAAAAAAGCCGGGAGAGAAACACTCGAAATTTTGCGGATACCCAAACCAACAAACCGGATAGGAAGGGAAGCTTGGGTCCAGGAAGATTCAGACATTGGACAATTTAGAATTTTTATAAGAATATTTTTCAAAGAATTGTCAAGAGTTGACAAAAGATCATTAAATGTCCACAAAGGGCTGCATCTTAATACATAAGTTAATTTAGGGACAAAAAGGCAGTATCGAATGATGAAGAAAGCCATGTGTGAATGGATAATGGAAAGGCGGTGGAATGATTCTTCAAATTTTGTTTTTTGTTCTGATATGAATGAGGGAAATGAGTCTGTGAATATAGGAGTACCCAACAGGCGGAGTGAATGCTTGTCAAGAATTTTGATATTTGGGGCCACAACATTAAATTTTTCTATAATTTCATTTCTGGCCGGCGAAGGGACTGTATCAGAGATAAAAAGCTCACATTTAGAAAAGTTTAATTCTAAGCCAATAGAATCAAACTTCTCAGTGAGGATTTTTATATCTGCTAATACAGTCTCCGAGTCGCCGCCGAGAGTGCCGTCGTCCAGATACCACATGTTTAATTTTGATGAGAGTGAAGAAATAATGGGATGAATCGCAAGGCTGAATATGGCAGGACCAAGAGGATCGCCCTGTTGACAGCTAGTGGCCGAAAGAATACGCTGACTTTTGTAAAGGAGCGTAGAGTCAAAACCATAGCATTGAAATAAATAATTGTAAATTTGTGGAGTGTTGTTAAAAATTATTCGATAACTATGTTTAAGTAAGTACATAATTTTTTTTGATGATTCAGTTTTTAGAAATTCTTCAAAATGGCAAAGATAGAACTTATGGTGATATAACTGACGGATGAGTTTGACTTTTGTATTGTTAAGTATTCAACAAACATTTAACAAAAATCATGTTATTGATTTTTATTAATCTAACCTGAATAATTATGTTCACACAATGAACAAATTGGTGCTTGCCGTCGGCTGGGTTCGAACCCACTCCCTCTGACTTGAGAGGCGGGCCTTCTCCGACTAGGCTATCATCGCTTACAAACATTTTTAAACCGGTTTAATTAACCTTGCAACAATATTTTGCAATCTGATATTTGAAGGTAATTTGATAATTAGTAATTTACGAAGTGAAGTTTAAGAAGTGGCTTCAGCGAGATATAACGCAGTGTTCCATCTTTTCCTCTAGATTGATCTGAGCACATTGATCGATTTTTAGGTATCATTCGAGGTAAGAGAAGTGAGCGGGGGCAATACTGCGTAGAGGGACAGCACATGTTCCCGCGGATTACTTCGTCTGCCTCTCTCGCTTGTACCCCGTCCAGAAGTACAGATACGTCAGCAAGTGTCAAGCGTTGTCCTAATTAATTACAATTATATTAAATTGTCGTTGACTGCCTCGGTGGCTCAGTCGGTAGTGAACCTGCCTTCTGATCTAGGGGGCGTGGGTTCCATTCCCACCTAGGGCAAACATTCATATGATGAATATTTGTGTTTGTTCTATGTCTGGGTGTTAATATCTACTCGTATTTAAGTATGTATTTAAAAGTATATCTTGTCTTATCTTTCTTCTTAATATATATAAATCTCGTGTCACAATGTTTGTCCTCAATGAACTCCTAAACCACTTAACCGATTATAATAAAATTCGCACACCATGTGCAGTTCGATCCAACTTGAGAGATAGGATAGTTTAAATCTCAAATTATAGTCGCAATTTTAATTTATTGCTAATTAAACGCGAACGAAGTCGCGGGGTGACAGCTAGTAAGTATATATATCAGTTTCTGGCCGCCATAGTACAAGCTTTGCTTAGTTTGGGGTCAGACGACCGTGTGTTGAGTGTCCCGAATATTTATTTATTTATTTAATACAACGCGATCACGCGATCGTCGCGCGATATGGCGAATGCGCGAAAAATCCAAAATATTGATTCCGAACAGGTATCCTATATAACTGACGCTTACATTGCGTGCGACAAGTCTAAGTAAGTACCCTGCTTTATATCAAACCACACAAGTGGCCACATGAGCGAATTGCAAGTATGTCAAAAATGCGTTGTTAATAAATCAGGGTTGCCACATGAAAGGCCACGACGCGTAGGTAATCATTTATTAGCCCACTCCGGTTGAGAGCTGGCAATAAAAATGAGAAATTATTTTTAATATCACGACGGGGCGGGGCCACCATGGTATGTAGTAACTTACAACACTGTAATTTAACACAGTTGCTTAGTTTCTTATCAGTAGGCGTTTTCTTTCTTTTATAGTGTTCCATAAATACCTACCGTTGGATGTAAAGGCCCGAGCATACTGGATCCGTTCCCGTGGGCGGCCGACGTGCAAGTTTACGTACCACCGCCTTGGCATGGGTGGCACTCCGCGTGGCGCGTAGACATGTGCGTTACCAGTCTGTTACAGACAAAATGTTTTCAAAGACATTATTTACTATCTCCGAACAACTTAGAAAAATGTCCAAAACAAAAAGCCGATATGATAAGAATTACTGCAATTATTATGTTGACCGGCCATTTTGAATAATGAGTTGCCTATTGGGCAGGGCATTTTAATAAATCCAATATTTCGAAAATGTTGTTGTTGTGTTGGCTTCCAATGTTTGTTTTTAACCTATAACGCATTAAGAGGGGTGTTATAAGTTTGACGCGTGTATCTGTGTGTCTGTCTGTGGCATCATAAGTCCCAAAGTAATAAACCGATTTTAATGCATTTTTTTTTGTTTCGAAGCTGTTGTGATCGAGATGGTTTTAGCTATAATTTATTAAGAATTGTGGAAACTTTGAGCTGATGCTGCAGCATCAAGTAGTCTGCGGGATACCCAACTCCTTGGAAAACACACAGCAGATAGGTATAGCGTTTCTTTTCTTTTTATATCAATTATACTATCACCTCCCTCACTGTTGATGGCAAAATTGCCCCAAAACCCTAAGGGGCAGAGGCCAATATAAAAAAAATAAAAAATTAAGGTATAGCGTGTATGGACTTATTAGACATTGTCTCAATGAGTAAGTGTCAGATAGATGATGAACGAGGCCTCATGGTAGGAATAAAAATTAAATAACTTCGTAAGCTCGGGGGATTTTTAAATTTTCAGTCTAACCTTGTTGTTTGTGTTTTTTGTCGTGTGAAAACGTGACAAGGCTACGTGGAAACATACGTCTGCCTCGATAAAAAGAGTCGACATACAGTTGTCGCGATGCGCATAGGCCTGCTGGCTCTGATCTGTCCGTGTGTATTTTTTTCCACGAGGTTGAAACAGGAATGACGAAGCTTAATCGAATCACACAGCGAATTGCGTAATTGTTGTGGCAATCGGCGGGGCACATCCTTTGCACACCTTGAGGCATAGACTAGGTATAAAAAAAAACGTAATATGAATTACGAGTAAATTGCCCATTCTCACTTGTGATTAGGCGTACTGCGCGGACATTACTTATATAAGTATCAGGGCAAATCGTAAGTTTGTTCACAACATATCCATGGCAAGCGGGTGTTTGTACAAACATCGTGCGCTGCATCGCAGTGCAGCGTTTCGGATCACCTTCCCTTATTACCGGAAATTCTTTACCGGGTAGTTGGTACTGTTATCTAATCTGTGGCGCGTAATAATAGTTCCATCACTTTACGACTTTCTTACACGATAATAAAATGTCGCGAATCCATAGAATCCTTCCGGACCAGAAAGTTGAATTCTCATAATGTATGATTTAATTCCCTTCCAAACAGAATAGTAGATTTGCCTTTTAATAAATTGAGTACGGAGTTGAAAAAGTGGCTAGTGAGCGAAAGTTTTTACACGACAGAAGAATTCTTGGACAAAGCATCGTGTCGCTACCATATTTATCACGATAAATATTAAGTTTTTTTGCCAACATTCTCATTATTTCATTTTTTTTATAAATTTTTAAATATGTTTCTATTTGACATTTTATTTAATTTCATAACATTTTATAGACAAAATTAATTTGCACACCTAATGTGAGGTAGTTAGTGGCTGTTAAACCTAAATTAAGATCATTGTAACCCATTGACGAGCAAATAAAGAAATTGAATTGAATTGAATTAAACATAACTACCAAGTTACTTTGTGACTCTTTGAGCTGCCGACCTCGCGGCCAGCGTCTGTCCTCCTCTACACGCCGCTTTCAACCGATTCTCTTGAAATTTTGTGAGCAGGTTAATAATTAAATATATAGAATTTTTATGTCGAGTCAGTTTTTAGATTTTTTTCTGATTGGCAAGATATTTTTTTTGCAAAAAAAACATACCTGACACCGAAGACAGAGATCCGGGCAGAAGTCTAGAATTCGGACATACGAAAGCATTTTTGTCGAAGCTGAAGCATAGACGCTTCGCTAATTAACACTCGCTCGGTAGACTAAGGCTTGAGTTATTTCGGTCCATCTCACTCTCTTTATATTTTCCAGGAGAAAGACAATGACGGAACAATAGTGCATGCGCCAGAATAGCGCCCCAGAAAATCTGCTATCAACCTAGCTTAGTGCGTAGTGAGTCTGCTTTTTTTGGTAGGAGTCCAGGATTCACTTGACGAATGTAATGTCATCGTCCTGCTAAGTTAACATCTAATACCGGAAACAACACAGGCATTCAAATACCTTAACTCCGGTATCATATTCGAATTACGTAATTAATGAGATTTGCGGTTTCAGATTTCGGTAGGTACGTAGGTACCTCTGTATTATGTAACTAGGCTGCAATTAGGTGGTTTACTGAACCATCGCCAATTAGCAGTAGCGGTCTAGTAGAGCAAGCTGATCGGTGGTAACGTAACCTCGATGAGACGCCCTGACAAGCTACTGTTTGTGGTCGATACCACTTACACAGATGATACTGCCGACCGACCGAGCAACACAGTACTGACTTAACATTGTCTTACATTTTGCTAGACTTTAGACTCAATAAAGATCATCATCACACTAATGTTACAATAAATGTCGTAGGAATTAACGTAGTTAATGTCATAACTAAAGTTTGAATTTGTTTGTTACTCAGTCACGCCAGAACAGATGAACGGATCTGGATGAAATTTGGCACAGAGATAGATTATAGTCTAAAATAGCATATAGGATACTTTTCATACATATCGTCACGCCTTTCCCCCGAGTGCGCTGGTAGAGGTGTAATACAACACCCACATTTCGCCGGAAGATATTCAGTCCCAAATGTGACAGGGGACGAGCCTGTCGCCATACACCGGGCTCTAGTCATGTAGCAGATGACATACAATACGCACAAAGTACATGTATACAAAGTAGAATACAAATACAATTTTTTTTATTTGGAATTCTACCTAAACCTACAATGTGCTGGTTTTGGATGAATTTTGAATTTTGAATGGTTTGAATTTTTTTCTTCGAATTTAGCAAACTGTTGTTCTAAAAATTCACTTTGACGAGAAGAGCAAAGCCCTTGAATATTACACCCAAAACCAGCACCCTGTACATTGTGGCACCATCGTTCCACATTACCCCGTAGTGTGTATAAAAACGAGAGCTTCAGTCGGCCATAAGCCTCGTTACGGTTTTCCTCAACCCGCCATTTCTATAGAATCCCACTTATCGCCTCAAACATTAAACCATCACCTAAACGACCCTCACAAAAAGGATAAAATTTAATTAAAGCAATAGCGACCGCGAATAATGTTAACAAGTTATAAAAATTATGAATTAACGTCAACCAGACGAGGGCCGAGGGGCTTCGTTTCACAATGGACGATGTTTGGGGAGCCTAATAAAAACTTGACAAATGGTGTTTCATAATCGCGCGCATTCCTGGCCTCGTCAGCCGTCCTCCGACAGCTCCCGACCGCGGCGGGGAAGATTTGTGACTGGAATTATGTAGCTGTCTGATTGTCAGACTACTTTCTGTCAAATATTTAATATGCTTTCTGTTATGTTGTTTACTGGCTGCGTGCTGCGGTTCCGCCCGCGGTCTTACGGGAACCGTTAGCCTTTTTGTCCTGGAAAGTATCATTTGTCCCTTTTGGACTCAAGGCAACGCGTATGCAAAATTTCGTTTAGTAGTTAAGGTGTAACCAACTCACTTTTATTCAGTTTTCTTTTTTTGACATGTACATATAATAATGTTAAAAAAATTAATAAATATAAAAGTTAGATAGTTACGACTAGTGGCTCTGTGAGCTGTAGACCTCGCAGCCGATGTTTGTCCTCCTCTTCAGGTCGCCAGGTTTGTCTTCCTCGACCAATTCTCGTGAAATTTTGTGAGCACGTTCGATAATTGTACAGATTTTTTCCGAGTCATTATTCGGATATTTAAATAAAAAACCTATCCGGCAAAGTCCGGACAGAAATACAGACAGAATTCGGACACACGAAAGCATTTTTGTCGAAGCTCAAGCAGAGACAGGGCTCATCGAGGGAAAATTCAAATCACTTGTAAAAACTACATTAGTGAAAAGAGGATATTATAAGGTTAAGAATTATTTAGAAGGTAAAGATGTCTGGAGCCTTCCACTTCCGTCAAGTAGCCACTAGTAGGTATTTATAGATATTACCTAGTTGTAAGCCAAAATTTGTGAGACTGTAATTTATTTATTATTTGAAAAAAATAATGCCCCTCAGTTTCTTGCCTGTTCTTCTGAGTAGAGGCTCTTTATCCGAACAAGGCGGTCGAGTCTATTTAAATAACTTTGACGTTCATAAGTGTATCTTTGATCCCTAAATTGAATAAAAACATTTGGACTTTGACTTTGAGACGCTTCGCTCGCCAACGCTCGCTCGGTCGATTAGGATTCTTATTAAGTACTTACTTACTCTAAAAAAGTCTAAACGAAAACAAGAAAGTAGGCAATTAGGAAACTCGAGGGTGCCGCCTGTAGCGGAGTACTTACCTAGCGCAGAGTAAAACCATATACGTAACAAATTAAATGTAGGCCTGAGCGGCTTATTATGAGCGCGTTCGAACATTCTAGTTCCAAATGTCGCGTCTAGAGTACCTACTTAGGTATACATTTATTACTATGCGGCGCACCGATTAAAATATGCAATTAGGGCAGTTAATAAAGATAAACACAAAATTTGGTCGCAGGGTCAAACAACATGATAAAGTGTAACGTCAAGTTGGTACAACTTACATCAGCGGCAGCCATCCGTCGCAAATAGCATAGTTCAGAGGTTATATTACTTATATTAATTCGGCGATATTAAACTGCGGGGTGCCGAGCTGAGCTCCCTCGTGCATCCATATCTCTCGCTTCACTGATCAAAGCTAACCATCGACTGGATAGATAAACTTTTGATTGCTCACACTGGAAATTGTATTTTAGTAATTCATACATACTCGTAGTTACACAATAGAACAAACACTTTAGTAACTGATAGAAAAAACACAAACCGATCTTGAAGCATGAACGTTTAGCCAGCAACTCATTATCCGTAGTTATTTTTTTAATTAACCTCAAACATGTCACAGGCAGCTTTCATTAATCCTTCATAGGTATTTAACAAAATCACTCGTAAAAAAAACAAAGTTTAAAAATATATTTTCTATTTATTAAGTTCTAAACATTGTGTGACCATAATCGGTCTCGTTTTTCTAAAATATAAATGACAAACTAAAGCACGTTACGTGGACATGGCTCATAATTGTATTATGCAACACACGCGTCACGCGTCTAAAGTTTGTCATTCAACATTCAGCTGTATCACTGGCGATATTATAGGGCGTATATATTTATATATATATTTAATTGCCATTTAGCCGCAGCCGAGGCGATCGAACGACTTACTAATCGAAACTTCTAACTTATACAAAACAAATACTTTAAAATAATCTAATCTCTATCGAGATAAGAATCAACTAACCGGGGCTGACCACGATTTCATGGACTGGGGCCCTATTCGGAGATTAGAGATTTTCATCTCACCTTTTTTCGTCTTTGTTGCTCTCGTTAGAAATGTCATGGGTGTGAGAGTGACCAAGATCTCATCTCATTTCATGCGTAGGAATAGACCTCCTGAACTGTGCAAAATGCAAGGTAAGGCAATTAACAAGTGTATGTCAATTTTGACAACCAGAGACCCTTCAAAGGGGAGGAAGCCTTCTTCCTCGGAGCCAGGCCTGTTGCCAGCCAGCGATGGATCCAACCGACATCTTTCCTTGTTAGTTTATACAACTCAAATTAGAAGGAAAATATGTTTTGAAATTGTGGTAGGCCTCATGGCGCTAAAATAACACTTACGTAACAAACATTACACAGTAATCCCAGCTACATTATGTATATCGAAGTAATTTACAGATTCATCAATATTTCTTTAATCATTTACCTAAATCAACTTATGGTCTATTAATAATCATCAGTGCCCTTACAATGAGTTTTAAAGTAAACAGAAAGTTTCTACGTTCACGTCTCGCTCCATACATTTGACTTAGTTCCTGAAAGTTTCCGCCATAGGCGCTTTATTGAAACGTATGGAGCCAAACGAAAACGAAAAAAAATTGGTTGTCTGTAAAGCCGGTTTACGGACGATAGTCTAGTGTGACGGCATAACAAAACATTGATGAAATCTTCTCGTCGGACGCATAAGCCAATCGAGTGGAAGAGAGATAGATGTGGCACAAGCCGAACGCTCAAGCCGATCGTGCCTTTCGCTCGTTCGTTTAGCGCTCTCGCTCCGATCGACTGAGCGTAACGGGACAATGAGTCCTCCTTTTTCGTGCGTGCAGCCGGCGTTCATCGATTTATTAGACGTTGTGACGTCAAAAAGTTTTCGTTACTATCAAACATCATGGTAAGGGTACAGGCCACTTGGCCTAAGATACGAACTTACTTTAGTACGCAAGTTTAGAAATACTTATGTGTCACTAGTGAATTACCTTGTGTTGTTTCTAACATGAAACAGTAGCATTATTTTTGTTGTGATAACAAAAATTGTAGCTAATGAAAACGTATTCCTGGATTTTTTTAGAAACTATTCGTCTGAAGTGCGAGTCTGTGTGTGAAGCGTTGAAAGGGTGTTATTGCTTTCTCGGTCACAAAATTCAACGTATTATATTAAATAATAATTGGGTGAATAATTAAAAAAGGTTATAGGATAACTATTTAGCCAATAATATAAGCCATACTACGTGACCATTTCTTACAATTTTTAACCCCCTTCCCCTCCCCCTCGGTCAACATCTGTACTCTGTACTACTCTATTCTAAGACCTCCTCCCTCCTACTCTAGTTTTACGTAGTAATTCATAGTTTTGAATCGGTTTTTGCAAACAAAACATTAAAAAATCGTATCCCCCCCCCCCCCAAATGAGTCACTTAGTATGGGTACGTTCCCTAACGGTTATTTTCAAGTTTAGTTTTTATACTTTACTCTTAGGCAGAGAAAACATTCATCGAGTTTTTAAAATTTTTGATGTTATTTTTCTCTGTCTAACTGAAAAGTATGAAAGCTAAAATTACACAACAACATATCGTCACGCATTTCCCCCGCAGGGGCTGGCAGAGGTTTAATACAACACTCACACTTCGCCGGACGAAAATCAGCCCCAAATGTGACAGGGGGCGAGCCTGTCGCCATACACCGGGCTCCAGTCATGTAGCAGGTGACATACAATACGCACATTTGTTCACACAATGAACAAATTGGTGCGTGCCGTCGGCTGAGTTTGAACCCGCTACCTCTAGCTTGAGAAGCGGGCCTTCTCCAAATAGGCTATCATCGCTTGTAACTCAAACTGAAGTGACTTACTTTAAAATAGCTCCTAAATTAGCTAAATAGTTATACTATAACGATTTGTCAATAGTTTTTATTGTTATAGTGTTATAGAGTTTTTACTCTAAATTTATTAAAGAATTTATTTTAATTTTAATTTTGTCAATAGTTTTTATTGTTATAGTGTTATAGAGTTTTTACTCTAAATTGATTAAAGAATTTATTTTAATTTTAATTGATTAAAGAAGATTCTAATTAATGTTTGAGCGAGAAAGCAATAACACCCGTTCAACGCTCTTAAGTGAAACAGATTTAATTTAATAAAAATAAAATAACAATAAATTGTATGTCTATTTTAACCTTACTTATTACACTAAAAACAATACTTTTGGTAGTTAGCTACTTATTCTAGAAAATAAAAACTACATGCGAGTTTGCCAATAAACGTTCAGCCAGCTACAACTTTAGAATACGGACCCCCAAAACAGAAATATTACTTAAGGCGAAAATTTTGACAACTATCGCTAGCTTTTTGAATGGAAGCTGCTAGCTTTAGCTGTTAAATTGGCCTTCTCTAAAATACTATTACTCACTACATTAGTAAAAAAGCTGATAAAATTTTATATTTGTTTAGAAAAAAAAAATTACCAAATTTTGTATTTATTGCAACTGCTAGAACGTTTATAAGAGCAGGAGGCCTCGTATGACATCTTAAATTTCATGATAGTTACGTTTGGTCTTCGACGCTGCGCGACCGCGAATCGTATCGCTGCGCAATAAGGTTCATGGTCGTATAGCGTCGAAAACAAAATGTAACCATTATGGCGGCAGGTAGGCACTCAGATCATAAAGGTAAACGTTTTAATTGGCACGGTGTCGCTTGGGCTCAAAATCGTGGGGCTCGTCCTCAGATCTATCTACGGCATCCAGGTGGCGTTTTCCCTCCTTGTCCGCCATGCGTTCCATCACGAACTGAAATATGATGTTCCCGAGCCATTGTATGTAGCAGACTGGAGCCCGGCTCCAGCGAGCCAGGGTAGAGGCTATATCGGCTCCAGGGCGCCGCATCAAGCGGACGGTCGCCAGCACTACTCCTGCCACCAGGTGTATGCTGCGGATGTGGACATCGTCTGGTGGACAAAGTACACGTCTCGTCATACGTGTTCTAGTCTAATAGACATACAAGGTTCAAATAATTCACATAGAGCTGAAAATTCGTTCCAATATTGGGAACACCATTATGAATAAAATGGGAAAGTCGCTATGGATTTTACACCTGCAAATAAAATTGGTGTTTCTAGGGGAAAGAGTTTGAGAACAACTTTGTAGATATAATAGCAAAGTCAAAATGTTTTAATTCAATTTGGGTATCAAAAATACACCTATGAACGTCAAGGTTTTTTAATAGACTCGACCGCCGGAAAAAGACCCACTGCTCAGAAGAACAGACAACAAACTGAGGGATATTATTTTTTTCAAAAAATATTTAGATAACTGTCTCACAAATTTTGGCTTACAACTAAATAATATCATATTGTATCTATGTAATAGTGGCTACTTGGCGGAAGTGGAAGGCTCCAGACATCTTTGTCTTCTAAATAATTGTTAACCTTATAATATCCTCTCTTCATTAATGTAGTTTTTACATGTGATTTTAATTTTCCTTCAGTGAACCGTGTTATACGTTTCGGCATTTTATTATAAAAACGAACGCAGTTGCCTTAAAATGAATTATTTGACTTAGTCTAAATCTTGGTACAGCTATCCTATCTTTATTTCTAGTGTTATTGTTATGATAGTCACAGTTCAATTAAATTTATGTAGATTTTTACGAACGTACCTACATAATATTTTCAAAGATACACAGAGAAGGTAAAGTGAATTTAATTATTTCTTTGAATAAATTTCCCAATGGTTCGCGGGGACCCATCTCGTAGATAGCGCGGACCGCTCGCTTTTGCAAATTAAAAATGAACTCTACATCAGAAGCTGAACCCCATAGCAAAATGCCATATGACATTATGCTGTGGAAGTAGCTACGAGTATATCCGTCAGTTGCCTAACCGTACGCACCGCATAAGCAGCAGAACTAATGCTAGAATGCTACATTTTGTGATAAATATTTTAATGATGAAACTTACCGTTTGGCTGATAAATGTAAAAGACCCACGTTTTCGAACTGTGACTTTGAACAATTTTTTTTGCTGGATCTACGTAGACTTTTCTACGTTTAGTTTAAAATGGTGTTCCCAACATTTGTACCAATTTTCAGCTTTGTGCGAATTATTGTCACCTTGGGCCAATTTTTTGGGCTAACTTGACCAGGCTAAAACTAGCCACGGTGAAATATAGAGTTTTACCAATGCTACTGGCTTTGGCCTTATTTTGCTACCTATGGAGATTGGGGCAGGTGGAACAAAAAAGCTGGACCTATAGTTAAATTGCAATTGTATTTTGTGAATTGTAAAGCGTGCAACTGTGCACAATAAGGCTGAGGACTCACGGACAGTCATTTTAGGAGCGTAATTTCGGCTGCCTATTTTGCGCTGCATTCGGTTTTATACAAAAGGCCTTTTGGTTTACGTCCATGTGGCCTCAGCCTAAAAGGTTTTTTCTATCTATCTTAGATAGTAATAACTTACTGGCATGTGGGCTCTCTGAAGGGCCGGGATCGCTGGAGCTAGTGGCTGACGAGGGAGAGTCGTCAAGCACCCTGAACCGCTCGTACACAAGTGGCAGCCGGAAATCGATCATGTCCATGAGAAACCCCGCAGGCAGCGTGTGCTCCGACAAACCCAGCTCACTCACGAACATGTGTGCTTTCTGCACGTTCGTCCACAGCGGCAGTCGATACTCTGGCAGATGAACGGGTAGATTAAATGCTCACCTGCGCTGTTAGCGATTAGCAAAAGGCAAAGGCTGTCATTGGGGATTGAAATCGCAGCCTCATCGTTGTAAAAGATGTTACATACTAAACCTTAATGCTAAAACACGACTTTGTCGAGAAGATATGTAATTATTTTTACTTCTATGATTTTGATATTGAAATAATATTGTGTTGTGATATTGAGCGCAGAGTTTTGGCAGGAAATCGAGTGAATGGAGCCTTGTATAACATTATGTGCAGTCAGAATGTTTCTGACAGAACACGTTTGGCTGTACATAGTGGGGTTCTGGTTCCCACTCTAATGTATGGGAGTAAGTGTTGGGTCTGGCAGAAGAAGCATGAAAGTAAAATGAATGCTGTGGAAATTTGAGAAGTTTGAAAAGTATGGCATGGGCTTTATTTCTACAATTCGAGATATTTTCTGATCTTTGTCTCTCTCGTTTAAAAAGTCATAGGAGTAACAGGGACCATATCTCATCTCACGCGTCAAGAACAGGGAGCTGGAGTGACTCTGATGGATTAAACAAGAAACAACGTCATTAAAAAGCTTTGCGGTGTGGTAAAGGATGTAGTGGTAAAAAATGTGGAAGGGATGCTTAGATTATTCGGACACATTGGTTTGTTGGTTTGGACATGGATGAAAAGAGATTGGCGAAATAGATTTACAAGACGAATGTGAATGATCAAATCTGTATAAGTCATCCTTAGCGATTATATCTCGGCCAAACCGTAAACTTATAGAGTAAGTAAGTAGAAGAAGCGAAAGATGCATGCCAAGATTGTGGCAAGTGGAGAAAAGTGGTATCTGCCTACCACTCCTATATATGTGTGTACTATGATTTTTGTGATAAAACCTTATCGTTAAACTTAAACATTCCATACCAATTGCAATAAACACGTCCCATTCTGCCGCGTTTATTTCGGCAAGAGTGTAGTCCATGCCGTGTCTTTGGAGAGCCCGCTGCAACGTGCTCCCGGTGATGTAACTCTGGGTCGACTCTATTTTAGAGGCCAGAATCAAACTCACGCCAAGTAACAGCATTAATCTCTGCTTCAGCTCTAGTTTCTTTACTTCCCATTCACCTGAGCCAGAAAATATACTCTCACCCACTAAGACGTTAGCTAATAATAAGTAACGGTGCAACTCATCCTATGTAGAAATTAATGATAGAAACTTGTCGTTAGAGTCAAGTGAAGCTTGGACTCGTATGGTCATTTGGTACGATTTGGAGAAACGAGCTACGGTTTTCCAAATCAAGAGTACAAGTAAAGCGAGCTCATTGATTCCGATCTTTATAAAATTATGTAGGAATAAATGAAAACTCGATTTTAAATTCGAATATCAGCAAAACAGCCATTAGGTTGTAGAAAAATAAGACTTACGTACAACGAGGTCGTGGACGCGAGGTCTCAGATCACGGACTAGTAAGTTGTAAATAGTTTAATTGAACCGGAAAACGCAACGATTAGATCCTTACAACTGACGATCTTGCAAGGGATCCAACACGCACCACCTCGCCTCGTGCGGTTAGGTATCATTTATTATGAACTTCAATATATAAGCGCTCACTACATCAACTCTGGATCGCCTTGGCATGAGCTATCAAAGCGCGGACGGCGAGTGGTTTACGCGCGTACAAGTGACAATCGATGACAGACTACTTGGAAGTTGGTTGACCACGGGAGGTTCACTGGTTGACCACGCGGGTTCCACCCGTGGACCACCCCGTTGACTACCAGTTGACCACCAGCCGAGGCGACCCTAAGTGGCTCCAACGACTGATAACTTTATGACTTACTTAATGTCGCGTCTTTGTACTTGAGAACGAGGGCAGCGCAGTACCGCTCGAACACGCGGCACGCTTGACTGGTGACTCCACCTTTTGAGCAGCTAGCACCGATCAGCTCCCGGGAGAAGCTCCACAGTACCTCGCGCACTTTCAGCGGCATCAATTTTACTATCATTGGAGTATTATCCAATTCTGTAAATATTAAATACGCCCTCTTAACGTTGTATAACCTGTCCTTGTATGAATTCTATTGTCTCACTAAAACACTCTTAAACATAAAATCTTATTTTATTTGACCATTATTTTTTTAAATCGCCTTTTTGGGAAAATAATAGAAATATACGTGTCTATAAGCCTGTTATTAAAAAAAGCCACTCTATTCTTACGTAGAATTTGGAACGAGCACGTAACGAAATTGGTCGAGTTTTATTAAGGAGTCTCCCAGACAGACGCGGCCTGCAGTGGCAGCCAATGGGCCGCAAGTAGACTTCGCATTGGCCGCCACCGCAGGCCGCGTCTGTCGATCGACCTTTAACCCTGTCAAAATGTTAAATGTTTTGAACGTTAATATGTCAATTGTCAATGGAGCTGCGCTGTGTGCACGGTCCACGTGCCCTGTATAAAGTACAGGGCACGTGACTACGTAAATGACGCAGTATTTATGATACACAGAAATACTGAAAGATACAGAATAGCGAAATTAGAATTATACCGTGTCTTACTAGATTTATTTCGATGTCAGAAACAAAATATTTCCAAATTTAAAGGGTGAAAAAGTATTTTGTAGGGTCGACTTGGGTTTCTTCAAACTTATAAGCAACTAAATCCTACTCAGAAGGTGGATACGGACGAAACACGATGCTAAGTTTTCTTGCTTTACTTCACCGTGAACCGATGGTGAAAGAACACATGAAAACTTTAGCTTATTGTTAAGATTCGAACCCACCCCGAGCGGCGTACAATCTGAACGTGCTAACCACTTAAGCGGCCATTACCATCGAAATAATATAAGTAAGAAGCGGCTCGAGTCTAATTTCTAGTACACAGCTCGTTGACCCAATATGACGCTCCGTTGACAGTATAATGTTACGTGAGTTAAGGCTCGGTCATTCCACGATTATCTACCCACACATACGTAGCCCGCTTTATTTAGAGTTGAAAATCGTAAATCCGGTTCGGTATCAGGAGCCGGTTCGGACCCAGCCGAAGGCACGCACCAATTTGTTCGTTGTATGAACATATGTGCGTATTGCATGTCATCTGCTACATGACTGGAGCCCGTTGTATGGCGACAGGCTCGCCCTCTGTCACATTAGGGACTGAATATCGTCCGGCGAAGTGTGGGTGTTGTACACCTCTGCCAGCCCCCTCGGGGGAAAGGCGTGATGAAATGTGAAAATCGTAAATCATATCTGATGCGAAAATGAGATCGACGGCGCCTTGAAATACATTTTTTTAGTCGTTTTTATTCCTATTAATCGTATTATGAACACAATTAAGAATAAGTTGTTCGGTTAAACTTAAGGAAATTAATCTGGTTTTTAAATTATCACAAAAAAAAAATGTGGTGTAATGGCTGAAAATTTAGAGAACTATCTTCCGATAGTTTTTTTAAGAAGATACTTTTTGAGACTTTTTCCAAACTAAGAATGATTTTCAAAATCGTGCTTCGGTTAAACTTTAGTTGGCTATTTCTTCTAGAAGCTGTGTTTTTTTGCACCTGATCATCATAATTCTTCAAATCAACTTGTTTTCGGGGATTTCGTGTAATACGGGGCCTTTATGACAAAGATAGAGCGACGTTCAAGAGACTATAGCAAGAACGAGACAACAATAATTATCACTGTTGAGACTGGTTGCGTTTGTTTGCGACTGTGTGCAGCACCTAATTTATGTATGATACCTAATCGAATGTAATTTTTTATCCAATATGCAGTATGCTAACTTAGCGTGGCCAAACGTGCAATAGAAAAAAAATGGATTGCCTATTAATTAACTGCCATTACACAATCTATTTTTAGCACACTAGCTCGCCTAGCGTACTGCAAATTGGAATATGTAATGACCACTTAAGCCATTACTGCTGAACTCATGCACCAAATACCTTATATATTACCTTCGAATTTGTCGTCATTATAAAGTCTCGACAACCAAAAAGGTACCGGTGGTAGCGACGCCGGGACATCGGGATTAAGTGACGATGACATTGTATTTTATTTTAATAGTTTTAAACACTCTTCACGGTCACATGCACAATACAGAGGAAGTAATGACTATATTTTGCACACTATTCTAAATAAAGAAATGGAACCACAACTGATATTGAACTTCTTAAAACTATTTGCTAAATAGTAGAGTCATAAAAGCAACATTTGACAAATGTTTTGATCAAGCGCGTTCTCGTATGTGTAAGTCGAACAATTAAATAAAAGTCAGAGATTTATTTCCGAACGGTAGTTTGTAGAATATATTTTTTAGTTCCACTTTATTTCACAAGAAACTTATTGCAATGAACCCATTGACAGTATTGAAGAATCAATTTTTTTTTAAACCAGACCATAGAGCCAACGTCATGGCGGCGTTCATCCAAGAAGGTTTCAAAGAAATAGTTCGATTGCTTCTAAATTTAAAATGACCTCCTTAGTGGTTTAAACAAAAAAGGATTTTCAAATCCTCTTGGCGTACTTATAGGAAAATAGCATGTAAATGTAACTCATATAAAATATTTTGATTATCGATAATGCATCAATTTCATTGACTAACTTTGAACGTGTGTATAGTAATCTGTGTTCACGACTCATAACGCTAGACGCGGGAAATACTTGAATTTAGATTCTAGACATTTCATAGATGAAGAGATATAGAGGCATTCGAGTGGATCGCCAATTGGCCATTTCCCGGAGTTAAAAAGTAGCCTATGATTTAGTACAGGATATAAGCTATTTCGCAGATTCAACAACGACGCGGCGAATCGCAGTAACGTAAGTCAAAGTCAAAGTCAAAGTCAAAATGTTTTTATTCAATTTAGGTATCAAAGATACACTTATGAACGTCAAAATTATTTAAATAGACTCGACCGCCTTGTTCGGATAAAAAGCCTCTACTCAGAAGAACAGGCAAGAAACTGAGGGGCATTATTTTTTCAAATAATAAATAAATTAGTCTCACAAATTTTGGCTTACAACTAGGTAATATCTATAAATATTAGTGGCTACTTGGCGGAAGTGGAAGGCTCCAGACATCTTTATCTTCTAAATAATTCTTAACCTTATAATATCCTCTTTTCATTAATGTAGTTTTTACATGTGATTTGAATTTTCCCTCGGTGAGCCCTGTTATATTTTTCGGAATTTTATTGTAAAAACTAACGCAGTTGCCTAAAAATGACTTTCTTGACTTAGTCAGTCTAAATCTCTGTACAGCTATCCTATCCTTATTTCTAGTGTTATAATTGTGATAGTCACTGTTCAATTTAAATTTATGTAGATTTTTGCGAACGTGCATAATATTTTCAAAGATATATAAAGAAGGTAAAGTTAAAATATTTATTTCTTTAAATAAATCTCTCAATGATTCACGGGGACCCATTCCGTAGATAGCGCGGACCGCTCGCTTTTGCAAAATAAAAATGGCCT
Organism: Peribatodes rhomboidaria; assembly: GCA_911728515.1. Classification (NCBI taxonomy): domain Eukaryota; kingdom Metazoa; phylum Arthropoda; class Insecta; order Lepidoptera; family Geometridae; genus Peribatodes; species Peribatodes rhomboidaria. The sequence continues at coordinate 21,184,523 of OU452166.1, forward strand.
CCACTTCAGCAGCTGATCCCCACAGCAAAATGCCATATGACATTATGCTGTGGAAGTAAGCAAAGTAAACCATCCGAGCTGTAGCTATATCCGTCAGTTGCCTAATCTTGCGAACCGCATAAGCAGCAGAACTAAGTCTCCCAGACAGAGCACTAATATGTGGACCCCATTGCAGTTTGGAATCAATGCTTATACCCAGGAACACCGTCGCCTTGTCTATGTTAAGTTTATCGCCCTCAAGCATTACGTTTGGTTCTATATATCTAACATTAGGCATGGAAAACTTTAAACACTTAGTTTTTTTTGCATTTAGTAACAAATTGTTCGCAGCGAACCATCTCGAAATAATAGTCAGTACGTTGTTCACATGCACAAGTTCACTATCTTTCCTATCTGTTCTAAAAATAAGAGATGTATCATCAGCAAATAGAACTATGTCTGTAAGGTCCTTAACCATATACGGCAAATCATTTATATACGCCAAAAATAAGAACGGGCCTAAGATAGAACCTTGTGGTACTCCCATTGTAACTAAAGATCCGGAAGATGTGACGCCATTAATTCCCACTTTTTGTTGTCTATCAGTTAAATATGACTCGACAAGATCTAGAGCGATTCCACGAATTCCGTAGTGGTGTAATTTACGGATCAAGGTGCGGTGTTCTACACAATCAAACGCTTTGGAAAGATCACAAAAGACACCGATGGCATCCTGTGAACTCTCCCAAGCTTCCATCACATGCGTAACTAATCGAACTCCCGCATCTGTTGTTGATCTACTTTTCGTGAAACCGAACTGATTTTCGTTTAGTATACTGTGTATGTTAAAGTGACACAACAGTTGATTAAGTATAATCTTTTCAAATATTTTACTCAAAGCCGGAAGCACAGAGATGGGTCTGTAATTCGAGGGATCTGACTTACTACCCGATTTGAAGATAGGGGTAATTTTGCTGTTTTTCATTAAATCGGGAAATGTGCCTCTGTCAATACACATGTTAAATATGACCATGAGGTGTGGTGCAATAGTTTCTATTAAAGACTCTAACACTTTTACTGATAATCCCCATAAATCTTCACTAGATTTAACTCTTAAGCTTTTGAAAGTTTTGATAATTTCAGAGATGGAAGTGTATCTGAACCGAAAGTCTGGTATATCCCGCGAGAAGTGTTCTTTTAGAAAAGCACCTGCATCATCTGGAGACGAGTTAAGCGTTTTGGTGGCATCAAAGGGTATGCTAGAGAAGAAATGTTCAAAAGAGTTGGCTACCGATTTTGCATCAGAAACCGGCTGATTCTCAACTACCAGCGTAAATTCTGAATCCCTCGACTTACTTTTTCCCGTCTCTGTGTTGATGGTCTTCCAGACAGCTTTTATTTTATTGTCGGATTTTTGAATTTTATCTCTTATAAACAAAGCTTTAGCGCGAATGCAAACCGACTTAAAAGTTTTCGAGTATTTTCTAACATAGTCATGAAAATCCTTACTAGATGTCAGAGATTTCTTGTTATATAAATCATACATAACATCTCTACTTATTCGTATACCTCTGGTCGCCCAGTCACTAAACTGTATTTTTTGGTTGAATTGAATCTTCTTCTTTGGACAAATTTCATTAAATTCATTGCTAACTATTTTAAATAATTTTTCATAACTGTCATTAGGGTTATTGACAGAAAAATCAGTTAAAATAAGTTTCGACTCTATGCAATTATTTAGTCGTTTTAACCTACCTTTCGTTAATGGTCTACACTCAACTAAAGATGGTTTCTTTATTTTATCAATTTCAAATTTAATTGCAAGGCCCTTGTGATCTGACCTGACTCCGTTAAAAAGTGATAAATCTTTTGTTTTACAACTTGAGAAAATATTGTCTATGCAAGTAGATGAGGTCTCCGTTACTCTAGTTGGCTCGCAGAAAAGATAGTTTAAATTAAATGCTTTAAATAAAGAAATTAGATTAATTTTATCCGTAGAATTGACTAAAATATCTATATTGAAGTCTCCGCAAACCACAATAGATCTATTTGATTTAGAAAGTTTCTTTAGTACGCACTCCATTGTTGACATAAAATGATTGAAGTTAGATGCTGGTGGTCGATAAACACATAATATTATGTGCCTGTCCATTTCCGCACAAGCAATTTCACAGACACGTTCAACAGAATAGCCCCTTATGTCAGAGCGTTCCTTATATTTCATGTTATTTTTAAAAAGAATAATACAGCCTCCTCCTTCAGCGGATACTCTGTTAAACGCACTGGCCACCTGAAAATTTGTAACATTAAATAGCATTTTATTTGATTTTAACCAAGTTTCAGTGAAACATAAAATATCAAAATTATACTTATCTAATAAAAGTTCTATTTCTAAAATTTTGCCAGAGAAGCGGTTTATGTTTTGATAAAAAAGTGAAATGTCCACACACTTCTCTGTTGTCTCACTTAAAAGTTTAAACTATTGGTCACAGTTATGTTATTAGTACATTTACTAAAAACTGTGACCTTATCTTTGTACTTCGTTATATTTCCTATAACTGAATCAATATTGTAGGCTAACAATGTAGCAATCAAGTGTCTGCATTTCTTAGGACAATACATGCTGTCCTGTGTTAACTTAAAATTATAAATAAATTGATTACTATCAAAAAATAGCAGCTTATCACTATGACGGGAAACTATGTTAAACATTAATGCATTCAAAGAATGGATGTGGTTATTTTGACTTCTAGTCAAAGAGTCTGAGTATGGAAATGCACATAACATTACTTTGAATGCATTTAATTTCAACAGACAAGTTATTCTTGCAATCACTTCTTTCCTGTCTGTACCTAAACTTTGCCCCAGGTAAACCACAACAATTGTACTACTATCTATTTTACAGCTTAATATTTTCTTTTCAATTTGAGCATATGATGCTCCTGGCATGCAGTGGTTTACCACAGAACAACTAACACTGTTGCTCAATAAGGAACCTAAGCCTACACCTATTCTGTCTGAAAAAACTAAGATTTGGTTAATACACTGTACCTCACTCTGCTCCGCCTCTAGGATTAATTTAGGTGAACTAGTAGAACTAGTAGTAAGGGTTGAGGTATCTTTTTGAGGGTGGTTAGAACCCGTCATGAGGTTGTTCTCAGAGTGTAGGGTCACACTCTCTACATTACTATTAACCAGGTCTACTAGCTCAATTGCAGTCTTGTAGTGCTCGCTTAGATGAATTTGAGCAGACTTGTATCCAGAAAAGATATCTTGTAATGTATTTTCTTTCTGGAGCAGGTCAGAGCGAAGTTGCAGTGTATCATTATCATATAATCGCCTAGTAATGTCTAGTTCTTCCATACAGTTTTTTAGTTGCTCTTCTAATGACAATTTATCTTTAATTAAATCTACATTTTTACTGAAATAACACCTTTTTTTCAGTTGTTTTTGACATTTTTTTATGATTTTCTTAACTTTAATATATTTTTTAATTTTGTTGTGACTTTTTAAATGGGTGGTAGTATTATTCATACATTTTTCCTTAGTATGGTCAATGTTTACTATAGGTTTTAAATTCATGCCACCACCTACCAGCTCATCGAATAGGTTCAGTGTGTAATTTGTAGCGAAATTCGTATATATTGGATTTGCTCTATTTTACTGTGATTTCCATACAACTTCATCTCTGTCTGTATACAAGGCTATCAGGAAAGGGTCTATTAAACCGAAAGGGGGTCACTGTACTCATCATAATGAACAACTTTTACTATTGGGCCAACCCTCAAATCGAGAAAAAAAAAACAGCCGTTCCCTGCTGTTCCATACATTTTGTTGACGACCAACTAACTTTCTATACGGAGCAGGGAGAGCAGTTTGTGGCGTTTCCGAACGAAACTTATTATTATCTGTGGTAATATTATCGGTGGCATGACAACAATCTTGACTAGACAGACCTTTACTTCGCGAGCTCGCGACTCTCCTAGACAGATAGTTATTCTCATTGAGACGCCTTGCCTCTGGTGTTGTTATGATTGCGGTCAGCATTTAAGGAGAATTTACTAGCTACAGGTGCGGAGAATCATTCAGACTTCCTGGGGAACTTTTAGTATCCACTGCATCTTCAGGTTATGATGACCCGACGGACTCGGTTGTTAAGCTACGACATCGGATGGCCAAGTTGCGTCCGACGCCAGCTTCCCATCACACTAAGCTGTCGCCTTTCGTTTATAAGGAACTTGTGACCGCCTCTCATGTACTGTTCAGACATGACACGGTTCCGGCGTTCCTTACATCCACCTTATACCGGTCGTTCGTTTCGAAACGACACTTATCGTTATCTGTGGTAATATTATCGGTGGTATGACAACGCACTTGACTAGAGTGAACTTTGATTCGCGCGCTCGCTTAAAAATATGACTCTAGCCGCTCGCGAATTTATATTTTCAAAACAGATACTCGTAGTTATTCTTATTAGGACGCCTGTTACTTTAATACCTGCCTTTCATTTCCTCCTTCACAAGAGTAACCTTAACGTATGAGCGGACAAGCGAGTAACAACCCGTACGCATGTCCTCCCATAAGCTGATTGCTTTTCTTGATTTTGAATTGGTATTCCGTAGTAAAATGTGTTCAAAACGATGAGTCTGTCCGTCTTTTGTTTGAGTACACCCTATCCTGACAACCCTGTAAGGTATCGTTACGATCGTTGAAGCGAAGGTGCCTAAATTTGAGCATGCAATAAGTGTGATTTCTCCCGAGTTAAATGCTTAATCTGCTTTTAATTTCGAATGTGAGAAAACTGTAAATTCCAAAAAAAAAAAACAATGAGGTTGACCACCATTTTTTTTCTGGATATGTGAAAGAATTCTCCAAGAGATATAGTAGCCAGTAGCTCTGTGAGCTGTAGAACTCGCGGCCAACGTCTGTCTTCCTCTACAGGTCGCATTCCTCAACCGATTCTCTTTATTTTTGTGAGCTGAGAAAAACTGTTTCTACAAAAAAAATCTATATTACTATTGAACCTACTCACAAAATTTCAAGAGGATCGATTAAGAAAAGCGACCAGGAGGGCTATTCTTACGGAGTGAGATTCAATCTCACCATGCTTCGTCCTTGTTGCTCTCGATTGAATAGACACAGGTGTGAGAGTGACCAAGATAAAATCTCATCTCATCTCACGCTTAGGAATAGCCCCACTGTAGAGGAAGACAGAGATCCGGACAGTAATCCAGATAGAATTCGGACATGCGAAGGCATTTTCGTCGAAGCTGAAGCAGAGACGATTCGCTCGCTAACACTCGCTCGGTCCAAAGTGCTACGCCACGAGCCACGCTGATCTACCGATTTATATGACGACTGCAAACGACATCACACTGCAAACTGCATTTGTCAAATTTCAATTTCCTACACAATTTTATCCCAATTACGTAAATTGAGGTCTCAAAAATATTTTCTGTTGTAAAAATGACTACTAAACGTTGTGTAGTGTCTAATTGTTTCAATTAAAACAAGCAAACCCCCGAAAAACTGTTTTTTTTGCGATTTCATTCAACCCAGAACAACAAGGAGTTTTCGCGGGAACCGAAAAGTTAGTGTCATGCTTTTGTATTTTTTTTTTTAACCTGTGATTCTTCGACTGTTAAAGTGTAATAATGGTGGATTATTAACGTTCACCGGTTCGTTAACGTACACGAGTGTTGGCAAATGATACAAGCATTAGGAAATGCACTTTTCGTGTTCTCTACAAATCTCGACTTAAAGTTTCAATAAAGTATCCACAGCTTTACTGAAATGGGAAAAGGGAGGGATTCATCTCATCCAACATCACCCTCTCCTCTATCTTCATCATAGATTTAACTATTTAAGTACGAAAAATACACGTATGACTAGGCGGTATGGCCATATTGGCTCTAGCCTGCCCTACGGGGCAAAACAACAAAAAAAAAACGACTTAAAACAAAGAAAAAAAAAGACGAAAGAAATAAAGAGGAACCATTCAATAGCACTGAAAAGTCGCATGTGTCCCGGCTCCCTCCGTTAGGCGCCAAGCGGCCCCCCGGGGGGCTTTGGTAGGTGCGATCCTACGTAACCTGGTTCACATCCCTACGATAATTGGAAATTTCCCCGCGCAAAAAAAAATGCTCTTTGATCAGGAGGGCTATTCCTACGCGTGAGATGAGATGAGATTTTATCTTTGTCACTCTCACACCTATGACGTTTCAAACGAGAGCAACAAGGACGTAAAAAAGTGAGATGAAAATCTCAAATCTCCGAATAGGGCCCCAGTACCATTTGCTTCGTGATGCGTTGTTCTTCCATCCATTCATCTTCTATGATGAATGTGTTGCTAAGCGCAAATCTCTAGAACAGCCGAACCAATTTCGCTTATTCTTTTTTTAGAATATTCCTTGAAGTACGAGGATGGGTCTTACGCAGAATTTAAAAAAAAAATGCCTGAAAATAAAATTTAAAGAATCGACTGTTAGGCGCTACGAAGTTCGCGGGTCAGCTCATAATATAATAAAATCGAAAGTTCCTTTGCCTATCTGTCTGTTTGTAGCCTTTTCACGGCTTAACTGCTGAACGCATTTTGATAAAATTGAATGGTATTGAATGATGCATCGATAATGATCCTACTAATATTATAAACGCGAAAGTTTGTAAGAATGGATGGATGGATGGATGGATGGATGTTTGTTACTCTTTCACGCCAGAACGGCTGCACAGATCTGGATGAAATTTGGCACAGAGATAGATTATAGTCTAGAACTGAACTGGGCCGTTTTTTAATGTTATTTAAATGTAATCCTAGAATATGTCCGTCGTTTAGAGATACACGGTGTTTCTAAAATCAGAGAAAGTAGAAACTATTTATTTTATTAAAAATTATGACTTTTTAACAAAAAATTAAACCGTCGAAAAACTGAAAAGCTTAAAATAATTTAAGTTCTTAAATATATGGAAGTTTAAGTACCTTAGTAATTTTGAGTCGGCTTGCTATCTGGCTTGAGAGGCGGACCTCTCCAACTAGGCTATCATCGCATTTATTACACCATCCACCATCTTAGCTGCCTTGCAGTTTGAAGAACTGCGAAGCAGGATGTAGCAGGATGTAGCTCACTCAACATCCTGCACAACATTGTCGACACACTGAAATATCAGTGGATAGAGTCAGACTTTAGGTGGTTGGCACATTCAGTTAAGTAGTATTTGTTGAACGGCAAGACCAGCTTAAGGCAAAACTACACAATTTCGGTTTTTCCGCCCGACTGCGCCGCTTACAAATTTTTTTTACATTAATTCTATTTAATTATGAATTTAGGTCACACATACAAATGCATAGCTGGTCGAGCCCATTGTATATATCGGATGGATTCGAGTCAAACAGGAGGGTGACTTTAGTGTCTGTAAAATCGGTAGATGGCGCTAGTGTAGAGTCGAGAGTCGAGCTACATCGCGCACGCAAAGTTTTCACGGGACCAAGGGGCCGAATTGCTCGAGCAGTCGTCTTCACAATTACGCTAAGACTAATACTAATGTATTGTAATCAATAGGTTAGATTAGTAATAAGTAGGTAGGCTTTTAAATACTTACTGAGTGTAGCTCACTCTTGTTTTTTGGAAGCGTATATCAGATATACGCTAGCTAAGTATTGAGCGTGCTACGATGCTATACGGGGACCTAATCGCGCGTCGTATATTTTGTAGATTATTTGATAATGAGAATAAAAAGTTAAACAATGTTTCCACTTTCAGTGGTGGGGGAAGCAGAAATGTAAAAAAATAACAGTTCCATGGAAGTACTTATTTAAAAGTATTATAACCTAACATACCGTCACGCCTTTCTCCCGAGGGGGCTGGCAGAGGTGTAATACAACACCCACACTTCGCCGGACGATATTCAGTCCCAAATGTGACAGGGGCGAGCTTGTCGCTATAAACCGGGCTCCAGTTATGTAGCAGATGACATACAATACGCACATACGAGTATGTTCACACAATGAACAAATTGGTGCGTGCCGTCGGCTGGGTTTGAATCCGCTCCCTCTGGCTTGAGAGGCGGGCCTTCTCCAACTAGGCTATCATCGCTTCCTAGTATATAGTATACTTCTATAGTATTATATATTTATTATATATGATGATGTGAATATATCTCTAGCCCATGAAGGGATTTACCTAGCTTCCTGCTGAGTACCTCTACCACGTTTAAGTCCTAAAACGATAAAAACAAACTGGTCGAAAGTTACCCTTGCAAATGCTAATTAATATTAAGACACGTCTGCATAGATTGCATCAATCACAAAATGAAACAGCAGACTTGAATAATCAGTTTCTTAAGTTAATATAGTCTATTAGTCACCCTAGCAGGCTAGCTCCGATGCTAAAATTGTAAAATTTTAAAAAAATCTTCGGAGCTTCGCCGCTGAAAATATTATACAATAAAATATGTTTTGTTCAAGTCAGAATACTGAAATGGAATTCGGCAGGACATTTAAGTAGAATGGACAATTGTAGATGGACGAAGAAGATAATAGAATGGGTACCGAGAGGAGAAAGGAGAAATAGAGAAAGACCACATAGACGCTGGGGAAGACATCTTCAACCAGAGACTGGGAATAGAGTGGAGGAGAAAAGCAATAGACAGAAAACACTGGACAAAACTGGGGGAGGCCTACGCCAAGGAGGTGACATCTACACATGACTGCATTATGTGACAATGGACATTTTTGAAATTGAAATTAAGTGTAATTGAAATAAAGGCTTTTTTACTTTTATTTATTTTACTTAATTTTTTTTTACATTTCAGGTCAACCAACAACCTTACAATAACAGAGTAGTAAATTTAATATATTTACTAAAAAGTCATTTACAGGGAGACACTTTTAAGAAATATAATAGAAAAAAAAGGAATTGACGCACAAATAGAACGATTAAATAAATAGAATTGAAGTAGACGTAACAAAAAAATAAAATAGTAAACAACGCAAAAAAAATAGAATTTGAAATAAGAATGAACTTTTATTTTTACTTTAAGTATATCCAAGTAATATTGAGTCGGCTCAAACTTAGACACCTATACTTATTTACGCCGCCGCCGCGCTTCACGCTTTACGTAATTGATGACCTAATTTGCTTGTTAAATCATCGCCTACTCAACATTACTTAAGTTTACTGACATTACTTTAAGAACTTAGTTATTATCATAGTCATCTTTGTAAACAATTTTTAGGCTTTTGTAAAAAAAAAAAAAAAACTTATTGACTGACTTGGTGGCTCAGTCGGTAGTGAACCTGCCTTCTGAGCTAGAGGGCGTGGGTTCGATTCCCACCTAGGACAAACATTCATGTGATGAACATTTGTGTTTGTTCTATGTCTGGGTGTTAATTGTCTATTATATTTAAGTATGTACTTATTTAAAAAATATGTATATGTATATACATATGTATATTTATCAGTCTCTGGCCACCATAGTACAAGCTTTGCTTAGTTTGGGGTTAGACGACCGTGTGTGCAAGTGTCCCAAATATTTATTTATTTAAAACTTATTTTAAAACTTGCTTGACCGATATCGGTAAAATTTATATGGGACTGCTTCTAAAGTGTGATCTACCAAACAAAAAAATAATCATTAATTTCGATTCAAAGTTGGAGGAGTAATCGTGACACAAACGCACAAAAAAATATTTATAACAAACAGATGAATCCAGAACCTCCTCCTTTTTTTGAAGTCGGTTAAAAACCAATTCATCATTAGCGTTGTAATCGCATAACAAAGGCACAAAAAACATTCAGTCGAATTGAGAAATTCCTCATATTTTTAGACGAATATTTACTTAAAATTTTTATCACTCACGTGTGCAAATGCCAAGTTGACCCAGTCAAATAAAAGGGCGAGTTTTTCTTATATTTTTCCCTCGGCTAAGAGTTTGAACAAGAAAAGTCTAGATGGCCATCATATAAGTATGCGTAACCAACGACCATGCGTAAACGCATACATTTGGTTACGCAAATGTTTTGGTTACGTAAACCAAATGTATGCGTTTTTTAGTGCCATACATGATGGCACTAAAAAACGCATACATTTTTAGTGCCATCATGTATGGCACTAAAAATGCATACATTTGGTTGGTTATGAACGGTGGTTAGGTTGGATACTTTCAACAAGGCAATATTGATGCCGGCCCTTAGACCTCAAAATTTGTGAATAAAATGAATTTGCGAAGTTTTTGAAAGCGTAAATCTTTGTTTATATAGATGCGATGTTTGTAGAAAAGTCTGAATTTCCGTATACACAAATCGAATTAAAAGTATTCAAGCTATGGTAGGACAAAATAGTTACCTTTAATTATCTTTCTCATATTATAAACGCGAAAGTTTGTAAGAAAGAATGGATGGATGGATGGATGTTTGCTACTCTTTCCACCTAAATAGGTACAATCCAGGGGTGTTTAAGAGTAAAGTGAATAGGTATCTCCTAGGCAAGCGTGTTACACCTTCGATCACGTCGACGCTTCCCATCAGGCGAGTCAGAGGTCAAACGCATGCCTAGTTTGTTGTAAAAAAAAAGATTGCGTTGCGGGTTCCGAGAGAAGTCGCGCCGAGAATGATTCCGTGACTTTTGGCGAGGCCTTCCACGCGCGCCCGTCACGCCCGCAATGCTCCGACTGTACGCGTGTTCGCATTTTGCTCGGTGACATGCTCGTTCAGTGTAGAAATATTGACATTTTTGCTGACAAATTGAATTTAATTATAAATAATGCTTACGCATACCTAAACCTATTTTACTAGGATTTTACTCTAAGCACCTAAATAACATATTTTGTATTTTTGATATCAATGAATAATTATATATACATCTATTGTATGATAATATGGTGTTTTGGTGCCTATGCTGTTAACCATTTTGTGTTTAATGAAATAAATAAATGAAAAAGAAATGAGTGTGTGAGCGAAGCGTCTCTGCTTCAGATTCAGCAAAAATGCTTCGGTATGTCCAAATTCTGTCTGAATCTTTGTATTCCTCTACAGGTACCATTTCTTAACTGATTCTCTTGAAATTTTGTAAATAGGGTCGATAATTAGATTTTTACATATGAGGTAGAAAAAAGTATAGAGGTAAAAAAAAGTATAATTATCGATCCTGCTCACAAAATTTCACGAGAATCAGTTAAGAAATGGTATCTGTAGAGGAATACAGAGATCCGGAGAGGAGGACAGACGCCGGCCGCGAGGTCTCCAGCTCAAAGTCACTAGTATTCTTGTTTAGCACCACTTTGGGGCCTAAAATACGACATTGTGAGAAACGTTCTGGCTATTTTTTAAATAGAATTTTCAGTTTCCATGCATTCGAAATGTAATGTTTTTAACTCGGAAGAGAAAACAAAAAAAAAGTAAGTAAGTCTGTGGGAGAAACCGCCTATTGCACACTCGAAATTAGTGGCCCGCTTCGCTCTTGCAGTCAGCCATCTCGTGTGCAGTGGATGACTGTGAACCCTTGCCCTATTGCAGTCCGATGCGATGCGCTGCGTGCGATCAAGCAGTGATTTGAAAATATGAAAAATAATTGTCAAAATTTTAGCGCTTCACTGCTTTCTTTTATTTTGTTGAAATAAAAAACACGATTTTTTGTACAAGCCTCCTAGACAGGGTCCTGGAGCATATCTGAACGCAATAAGCAACGCGTTGTGTTTGTTTGTTCCCACAAATATTTAAGTACTTAGTACTTACTTACAGTCTGGACTTGTCTGTAGGACCTATAGAGATAATTCCTACCTGTTTTTCCTCAACATTAAATCCTAAGTATAGGTACCACGCATTCTCAGTTAAGATGCAAATTCGTCAACTCGTGTTGTGCGCGAGCTTACTAGCGTGTGTTCCGACATTTCTTTCAAATCGTTGGTACGAAAATAAAGCCATAGCTACACACAAGTACTAGTAAAAATAAAAGCTGTGTAAGTTTAAAGGGGCGTGGCTTCTAGAAGGCGTGTTCATTTTTCTCGTTAACTCCGCCCAGTGAAAATCGTCCACCCGTCCAAAATTCCGCCCAGGCGCCATTCTACGACCCAAATGGAAAATCCAACGTTGGATTAACAGTTTGTTATGGGTAGATAGCGAAAAGCTTTTGCTCAATACGAGTTTGCTTCGCGATGTACTCACGTTTATTCGTTTAATACTCGTAAACGTTTGGAAGCCCATCTCATGTTTACACCTCAGCCTGATTTGCTTAAATTGATGATGTATCATTCTCCTGGGATTAATAGATGTGATTTTAGAATACTTATAGCTCGGTATCACTTTGTGGTATTTTAAACGCATTTTTATTGTCTTTAGGTGAAGCCATGGTGAAAAGAAACTCTTACGTGAATTATCTATGGCTATTTGTCATTTTGTTGTTAACCGTCAAATTTCTAAATTTATGTAATGTCACACAGCAGTAGATGTGTGTCTAGAACAAGAAAGGACCATGGTCAAAATTGTGTGGGTTCTTTCCCCACCTACCAAAACACATGGAACTGATGCCAATGTGTTGCTAAAGTATCCACTATTTGATTAATTTCCTTTTTTTACATAAATACCTAAGTGGGATGTTTTGCAGTGATGAACACATGTTTGTTAGTTTACACAATAGATATATAACAAAAGAGGCCGTTTTACCTTTACAAGTGCATTTTGTGAAATATAGTTTAATGATTAAGTTTCAATTAACGGGTCTTGCTATACGTGCCACCTTTGTCGCAATATTTAAAAACAAAGAAAAATAATATAAATTGCAAGTCAAATGTCAAAATAAACTATTCGTAAGTTCAAACTGCTCTGATCTGCATCGGTAAGGAAGTTCATAAAGTATTACTAAAATTAAACGAACGAATTTTTATAATACAGAAAATTTGACATTTGGATTAAATTCACCGAAATTTGAAACGACATTTTGGACGTTTTTAGAACCGGCCTCCAGCAATTGAAGCAATTATCTTTTTTGTAACTTTAGTTATATGACAAAAAAGTAGGTCAAAGAAAATTTGTAAAAGAAAAATTGTAAAAAAGCTACGTAACACTTTTCCTTGTGTTTTGTAACACATTTCCTGTCCAAAAATAAATTTAACGTCACCTTAAATTAGCGAACAAACCATTAGGCATTATTTAAGCGAAAGAAGGTTATACACATACGAGTACTAACATACTTTTATATATTGCAATCATACCGTACCCTCGGAAAACACTCGTACGAAAAATCTCACTTTACTGTGCAGCTTGATAATAGATAATATTAATAAACAAATTCGGGACATTGTTACACACGGTCGCCTGGCCCCAAACTAAGCAAAGCTTGTTCTATGGCTGCCAGAGACTGATATACATACATATATATTTATAAATACATACATAAATAGATTTTAATATCCAGACATAGAACAAACACAAATGTTCATCACATAAATGTTACAAAAGTTGAACTTGCGGGGTACTGCAAGGTGGACGTAGCATATTCGTTTATACCTAGCAACACTTACCTGCTATAATACCTATAGTGCCAGAATTAACGGTGCCACAGAATCAGTGACCCGGCGACCTGGACACAGATGCAGTGCACATCAGTCCAGCTGTCGGCTGCGTCATTACCAGGCTGTCAGCGGCGCTGGTCCCCATTTATCACGTGCTATCGACGCCGCCGGCCTCGGCTTTGCAAGTAGACAGATCAATTTCCCTGCCCTTATAGGTACTGAAGCTCGAAATAGTTCTGTAATGGTTTTGTAATATCGGTTTTTGTTATGTCACTTCGATGTGACTAATGAAAAATGCTAGAAACCTTTCATCATCATCATCATTACAGTCTTTTATGTCCCACTGCAGGGACATCGACCTACCCTACGTCGGTCGGGGTGATTAAGCCGATATCCACCACGCTGGTTCGGTAGAAAACTTTAGGCGGCTTGCATGGCGCGCTTAGAAATTCTTACACCAGGTACAGTGCACTTGCCCCTTACTAATAAACGTTGTTGTATAGCTTCGGAACAGTTGTACAGTGTTTTATCTTTTTACCCGACTGCGCAAGAAGGAAGTTTATGTTTTTCGAGTGTATGTATGGATATACATATGTGGGTATGTGTGTATGTATCTGGTTTCTTTGGCACGCCCTACAGCCTAAACAGCTTGATGGATTTCGACATGTGAGGTGTCATTTGAATCGTCTTGATAGTGGCAGTGTCATAGGGTACAACATTTAGAAGCCGGGTTTTTGTTTTCTTAAAATAATGTTATACTTCCAACGCTTCCAACGCTAATTGCTTTAAGGGGGTGTAAGTAGAGAAAAAAGAAAACACTGTCTGTGTTGTGCTTTTAGCTTTCATTAAAATTTGTAACTCAATCGCAACATAAACCACACTGTGCTTATCAACTCCGCAATTTAAAAGAAAAGTGACTCGGCAAAAACAACCTGTATAATTTTCGAACCTACCCACAAAACTTCACAAGAATCGGTAGAGGAATGCGTCTTGTAGATGAGGACAGACGCCGGCTGCGAGGTCTCCAGCTCACAGCCACTTTCTGTAACTGTCACTGTCAGTAACTTTCTGAGCTATAACTAACTGTATACCCCGCAAAACAGGCTCTGATATAGTGCAGGATATAGTGATCTTAATTGTACTTACTATACACCTTAGCAAGTACTTGTAAAGCGATGGCAGCCTAGTTGGGAGAAGGTCCGCCTCTCAAGCCAGAGGGAGCGGATTCGAATCCAGCCGACGGCACGCAGCAATTTGTTTATTGTGTGAGCATATGTGCGTTTTGTATGTCATCTGCTACATGAGTGTATATAGCCTGGTGTATGGTGGCAGGCTCACCCCCTGTCACATTTGGGACTGAATATCGTCCGGCGGAGTGTGGGTGTTGTATTACACGTCTGCCAGCCTCTTCAGGGGAAAGGCGTGACGATATGTTTACGTAATTGTACTAGGTAATTGGCCTTAAGTCATATTTTTAAGAATTATTGTATTTAATTAAGGGCTGTGGATTTTGTATAACAAATAAAATAAAATAAAATAAAATGTTGCATAATGTTACACGTACCAGCACCGTTGTCATAACCAAATAAAAACTTGTTGTAACACGAAGTTACTTTTTTATTTTTAAAACGGTTTTTGAGTTTTATGTTATTTATTGTAAGTGTAAAGGAACAGTCAAACCTCGCAGTCACAAAGATTTTAGCGTTTAAAATTTTTTTAACCGACTTCAAAAAGGAGGAGGTTCTCAATTCGACGTACATATGTATAATTATGCTTTTTCTATTTTTGTTCACGTGTAACTTCGTCATTTATGAACCCCGACTTTGATGATTTTTTATTTGGTAGATTATACTTTAGAGGTGCTCCCATACAAATTTTATCGAAATCGGTCGAGCAGTTTTTAAAATATCAACAAAAGCCTTGAATATTCGCCAAATGCGTCTATTCAACTCGTCGTTGTGAAGAAGCTACGGACCCTACCGATATGAAAAAAATATCACCAATAAGATCATTCTGTTACCTATTAATTAGTCTGATTAAAATATTATATTACTTACTAGATTGCGAGTAAAAAAATATTAAATGAACGTTGTTTTCGTTCTCATGGCGTGCAATACCGTGCTTACGGAGATTACGTTACTATATATTTTTACACCTTCGGATAGGAAATTATATAGAGCTAAAATTGAGTTAGTTTAGTAATATTTTGTGTTATTTTGAAGTATTTCGTCAGATCACGTGACCACTGACACCCGCGAGCTCCTTTGCGGGGGACGGGCCAGTCGGCGCCAGCGCCTCACGAAGGAGGGACGTACTCGCCTTGCCGAAAAATATTTTCGCATTTTTTTTCTATTTGTACGTAAATCATCAATTAAACAGTGCTTAATTATCCAGAGACAATCAAAAAAAGTAGTTTTCAAGACATTTGATAAGTTTTTAGTGACTTTACTACTAGTGAAAATATTTGGACAATAATTGATCGCGTTGTGAGTAGAGGGTACAGAAGGTTGATCCGATGAAAATGGGAGATGTCACCAAGGCAGCTAGGCGTAAGAAAAAAAATTGGACTCCAACTAGCTAAGTGGTAAGTACCTACCTACCTATTAATATTTAATTACCACATAAATATTTTTACCCGTTTGTTCTTATTGTGTAGACTGAAGTGACTAACCCTAGTGTCTGAGTTTTTAGTGGCATATGATTCGGTCTGACGTTTGTTTTCCTGATAAAAATAATAGAAAACTACAGACGTGTCCTCCGACCTATGTTAACTCTCAGGGCTTCACCGTCCATTACACCTTATTGCGATGATTGTTGGATTTACCCGCCGACGCTGTGCGACCATGAACCTTATTTTGCTGTGATACGAGCCGCGGTCGCGCAGCGTC
Source organism: Peribatodes rhomboidaria (assembly GCA_911728515.1). NCBI lineage: Eukaryota > Metazoa > Arthropoda > Insecta > Lepidoptera > Geometridae > Peribatodes > Peribatodes rhomboidaria. The sequence goes on from OU452166.1 coordinate 21,200,894, forward strand.
GTGCTGTACTACAATCATCACGCCACGGCACGGGCCCCATTGTACATGTTGCTCATGATAATTATCCAAGTGCAAGACTTGTCAGAACTGTGTTTTTGTTTTGTTATGTACAAATGTACCTATATGTGTCATATTTGTACATTGCACAGGGTTATCGGTATAGGGTGTACTAAGCCAAACGGGGGTCATTGTACTCTTCATTATAAACAACGATTACTCTTTAAACTTTTTTATTTGTAAATTAAATCGGGGAAAAAAGCATCTGCTTACATTTTGTCGACGATCGATGAGCTTTTTGTATGAAACAGCTGTTTTTTTTTCTCGTGATTTCATTTGATTCAATTATTCACAAAAATTATACTAAGGTCAATATACCTAAGCCATTTCAAATTGAAGCTGTGGCATACTTGCTGATGCCCCAACACCTAGTTAATAACATAGAAATGGGGAGTATTCTATAGTTAATAAGAATAAATAATCCTTCTTGAACAATCGGGTAAAAATATAATAATGATAATTATTATGTGTACTTACGATGTCAATATCGGAAAGCGGTCGTTGCGTGTGAACGGTGTAAATGACTAATACTAATTTTTGTTTTTGGTATAGCACATTTCCTAAACTAACCTACCTAAACTAGAAACAATCACATTTTTATGTTATAGCTGACCAACCACGGTCCGCAATACATTATTATTTTTAGCAGTGTATTGAGCATATTTTTCTAACTTATCCTGGTTTGTTAACCGACTTCAAAAATTAGGACGCACTCAATTACATTGTATAAATTTTACTAAATGTTTGTTGCAGCATAACTTCGTTATTTGCTCTTTTTTTTTTTTGAAAGAATATGCTTACTAACACTCAGATCAGTCACTTAAAGTATTTTTTAGTAAAAAATAGTATTTAATACAAAAAGTCAAGCATTTGCATTCAGAAAGTAGTGTTCCGAGTCATGGCCATTGAATTCGATAGAAAAGTTATTACATTTTCTTACAACAATAACCGAGCGAGAGATCGTTAGCGAGCGAAGCGTCTATGCTTCAGATTCGACGAAAATGCTTTCGTATGTCCGAACTCCGTCTGGATTTCTGTCCGGATCTCTGTCCAGACCTGTCTTAATCTACAGGTCGCATTTCTTAACCTATTCTCTTGAAACTTTGTGAGTAAGTCCGATATTTAAAAAGAATTTTCTTGTCTAGGCGGTTATTGGAAATTTTTCAATATGGCAGAGATGTGATTTAAAAAAAGATATATCTCCGCATAATTGGAAAATTTCCAAAAAACTTTTTTGACGAGATCACCAGCTCGCAGAGTCACTATTGTATGTATTGTTATTTATTTATATTTAATATATACAACAATTTTTTTGGTAACTGATACCAACCTGCATCTAGTCTAAATAGTTATTTTAATTTAGTCTCTATTGCATGAAGACTAGAATAATAATATATTTTAAACTGGGATTATAGATTGGTAATTGTTTTATATTTTATGGTATCATGGAAAGATACAAACGAGACGCTTTGAGTAATATGAATATTGTGTAATTTATATCTTTAAATTGCTCTATTTCATTTTTTCAGAAACAGAGATCAACGAAATTATCAAATTTTAAACACAAGCGTTCAGCCAACAACAAATGCGAGTACTGAACTAAGGTGAGTTAAAAGACATTTAACATCTTATATTATTAGGGTGACAAGCATAGTGCATAGTCAGAGCTATGCCAAATGAAAATGTTATTGCTGAAGTTGTCGTATGTCCGGCGTCCAGCGTCTGATTGCACGGATGTCCGATTGTTTTCCTCTACAGATCGCATTTCTCAACCGATATTTGTGAAATTTTGTAAATTTAGGTTTTATTTAAAATAGCGGATATATGTAAATTGTGAGACGTTGCTCATAGAGCCACTACTTGTAATCAGAGTGGCGCTGAACTGCTATGGGCATGCGTGACGCCAGTACAACCATTCACTCAGCGAGCGCGAAGCGCGAGTGAAGAACTTCCGTTTCAGTTAATAAAAATACTAAAAACTTATCCTATATTTTTATTTACAGATGCCTAGTTCAAAATCAGCCGAAGGGTATCAGAGCATCCGAGGAACAGGGACTTTTTCACCTTCGAATAAACTGGTAATCTTTTTTTATTTTTTTGTGTACACAATGTACATAAATAAATTATTGATACGAGCGTTGGGACTTAGTATGGTTGCAAATTAATTATCATTTAATATTGTTTTTAGGAACAACAATATCAGTCTTCATTGCCGAATCTCATCGTCGAAGAAGAAGCAGAACAAGAACAGAAAGACAAAAGTTATTGGCGTATTATAACATTAGCTTCTTCTTCGTAAATTGAAGGAAATATCAAGACACAATGGATTTGGTTGCGACAAACAATCGATAGACTTGATTGGAGAAAAGCAAACAGGTCTTGCTTCTAAATTCACCTTTTTGTGAATAAAGAGTAACAATAGTAGATTATGTACCGAGGGCACAAAGCAGTGCCTTACGTCGCGGCCGGCTTATTGTACCCTGAGCGTAACGAGGGAATCTAGAGTTAACTCCCGAATGCAGCAAGGGAAGATGAGTCCTGAGGGCAGCGAGGGGTTCAAGCCGCCCAAGACAAAAACACTGCTTTAGCGAATCCTCTTCTAAAAATACTGTCTAATAATATTATACTCTCTCATAACTAATAAAAAGGTACTAGTAAGGTACAGTCTTTTATTTTAAATTTCGTGCAGCTCGTGGAGCACGTGCTCGTATTTTTTTCTTGGTAGCTAGTCCAATTTTCAAATAAACTCTTCTTACAGTGCTTATCGAATTTATGTTTCATCTATAAAACCAACATTTGAGTTTCATGTGTTAGATTAAGGATGTGTTAATCTGAGCGATTACTGCCTTCAAAGCATTTGATTTATTGATATTTTTTGAATCTCGGTTTATTTTGATTATTTTTTTTTGGCCCACTAATGAAGCCAATAGTGTAATTATTAACGCACACGCGTTTCATATGACGTTTTTCATCACACATGCGAGGGGAAAAAACACAGACTTGCATTAGTCAATACATTTTTCTGAAAATGTATTTTGCTGCTTTTCCACCTATCAAAATTTTCCTAGGGAAAATAATAAAGCGAATACTTTGTTTAAATTATCATACCTAATTAATTGTCAATATTTTGATAAAAAAATAATGTTTATTTACTGTTATTACGTAGTTATGATACTTTAAATCAAGAATTTAAGAAAAGTAAAAAAAAAACTATTGTTGATTTATTTAAAAAAAGTCTAGTTTAGTTACTAGTGCGATAATGGTAAAGTAACAGCACACGTGCTTAATAGCTCGGATTATGAGCTAAAACTAATGTAATAAAGTCCTTTTTACGAGCGAGTGTGATGAAAAAGATATTAAACACAAACGCGTTTTTAACTTCAAGTAGGAACATTTCAGCAAAATCAGGCAAGAAACTATCGAGAAAATAATGAGGTTGTAAGTTCTGAGTCCACTATATTTTCAACAATTTTAGTCATTTTTATACTACCTACTAATTATATAAAACAGATTAGTACTATCAACTCGTAGAATACATTTTTAAAGCGGGCCGTCGATTGAACAGCTCTGCTAGTCCTAGTCAATATGTTTTTTGTTATGAGATTTTTGAAATGTTGTAAGCATTGGTTTAAGATAGGTTGAGTGATTTATCCCTGGTACCGGAGTTCTTAGAATGCCCATCAGGAGCCCTATTCTTGCTAAAAATATTTTCTGATCAATGTCTCTCTCGTTTTAAAAGTCATAGTGAGAGTGACCAAGAAACATCTCACGCGTCAAGAATAGCCCTCCAGAGCTATTCTTACGATAATAAGCATTATTCCCTCTATTCCTACGCACGAGATATGTTTTGGTCAATGTCTCTCTCGTTTGAAAAATCATAAAAGTGAGAGGGACCAAGATCCGATGAACCAAGATATCTCACACTTCAGAGAGACCGTGGTCTACGATTGTTTTTTTAGATTTTACACGCACGACCAAAGGGAATCAAAACCTTTAGATGCGGGATATTTGTGAGTACATGCTTAATCTACCTATACTTATAAACAAACTACCGCGCTCATGCTGCTTAAAAGGCTCAAGTCTTTAAAACGCCGTTGGCTTCAAATAATTTAGTCACAAAACATTACAATAAAGCATAACATCACAGAGGGCATTCTTTTTTAGGCAAAAATATATTTTTCACGGTGTTTCGTCTGAATTTGTTTAGTCTTTGAGAAATGCTAGCTCAATGTTCAAAAGCTTCGAGCGTTGATCACTAGAGGCGCTAAAACCAACTGAGCGTCAAATGCCAAATGTCATTGGCGCATCTTAACCTCTTAAAACTAGTTTAAGTGAATGACGAATTAAAGAATGGGAAGTCTGTGTTTCTTAAACTTTGCTTTTATATTATTGTTTCACCAAAATTGAGGTTTTATTCTTTCTATTCTTGTATAATTTGAGGTTTGTGTCCAATCTGTGGCAGTTATCAGTAACTAGAATGAGCGGGAGTAATCCACGTTAAAAGTATAGTATATAAGTATGTCGGGGAAATGTAGGAAATAGGAGCCACGCCGTCGCATCTGATCCCACTGATGTCGGAGAAACATAGGAAAGGCCGCCGCGCTGTGACCTTCCACTTTTGATGACGGGGAAAATCTAGTAGGCCGAGGTGTTGTATCTGATTTCTGATCCGTGAACTCGTCATCACGGGCTTCAATGGTGGGCGTTAGACTTCAGGAATGTTGAAATAAGTGGACAGCAGTGTAGACTTTTCACTATTTTAATTATACAGTCACTTAGACTACTTATTTAGTGAATGATCACAAAGATAATTGGCGATTTAGAGTAATGGGTTTACGAATGACCATTGCGTGCGACCGCTTTCAGCCCAGTCCTGTCAACCACTGACTGACAGACATGACGTTCGCCCGAAATCCCAAACGCAACCCCATTCGGTGTTAACCGCTCTAAATGACCATAAACAAATCGATTAATCGTCAAAAACCACAGATTAAAACTATCGATTAACAACTCTCAAACTAATTTTCATTATCCAATGATACCTCGCGCCGTCAAGTATATATATAATATATAGAATTTTTCAATAAACGAAATGACGTTACTCATTAGTAAAATAATAAAAAAAAAAATTACATGTATTTGTCAATAAATAGGTGTAGGAACAACCGCAACCGTCAGTATTTCGTTTTTTTTTTTTTTTTTTTTTATGAATGACTAATGCTGTTGGCCCCTGAGGCCTGAGGGGGTTTGCGCTTGAGCCCTATTAGGTTTATCTGTTTGACTATTTGGAGAGAATCTACCCGATCTTCTAACAGATCCTGGGAGTCTTCGACCTCGCCGGCGAGGTCGGTGTTATTTCGATTTAGACCTACACCTATGTAATAGGGCATATTCTGTGAGACCTACCTAGACCTAAAAATACAAATAAAATTCCTTATTTCGACTTGCTACAACCAGAATTGATATCTCCATTTCACCCCAGACGCGGTATTAACTCGCATTGGGGATTTCTCCGTCAACAACTGATATGTAAATTCTCTCTGACTAAAGGTTCGAAAAATGTTCATATTTTATATTATTATCGTTATTTATTTTCTCTGTTGAGCCGTGAAATATGGCGGTATGAAAATAGAGGGATTTGGCGCGTCATGGTTTGACAGAATGACAGCTGTGGGTAGGAGACGGGTATATGTACAATAACTATCGAAATTTACGTGTTTTTCGATTGGATTTGACTACTCAGCTGTTCAGTACGTATGCAGTTTCATGAAATGCGGTTTCCAGTTACATTTGTTTTGGTGTATTATAGACGCCGAACGATTTTTCAATTTTTTTTATCATTTAAGTAGGTTCGTATTTTCGATAAGTTATGTGCCAGACGTTACGGATGCGTTAAGAATTAAAAAATAATAACATTAAAATCTGGTGAAATATCAGTAATTATACAAAACTAACATTTAACTATCTACTACTACCATATACTATACTACAAATACAAACATGTAACATTATTAAAAGAAAAACGAAAAAAACATAACCTTCCTTGCGCAGTTTGGGTAAAAATCAAATGATCTACATGTATTACTTTTTTTTTAAATACACTCTTTACTAAGTCAAAAAAGGAAAACTTCTGAACTACATAATAACGTAGCGGTAAAGTGTATTTAAATTATGCACGAAAATATTAGCGGTTTCTTTTGGAAACACTCCCTTTTTAACCCCGAAGCGATATCGTTTTATTGAATTATTGAAAACCAGTGAGCCGTAAACTCTTGTGGCGGTAGACAGTACTTTCCTGCCATAGTTTGTAGCGGGCTTCTTTTCAGCCGACTACAGTGAAGCAAGAAGAAGGGTTATGTTTTTAGGGACGGGGCGGATGAGCTTCTGCAAGAACTCAGGAAACCTGTACGACTTTTGAAGCGGCTGATCAGAGTCTCTGGCATAGAAAAGAAAAGACAAGCTACAAATTTACTATTCTATTTTATGTACCAAGAAATTAAAAAAGCCCCATTCAAATACAAAAAGAAAGCGGTTTTTAGAATCTGATTTTGAGAATGTTCTTTTTTTTCCGTACTTAGTAAGTTTTATGAAATTCTTAGCAAATGCAATATCGTGCAAAGAATGTTTTCACCGTTGAGCCGGGTAAGCACCTCGCCCGTGCTCACTGAGTGTGTAATCGTATGCAAAACGATATGAGCTCCCCACACCCCCACCCTTCACCCAGCGACCTGCACTATCTCAGACATAGTACAAACTTTGTTTAACAAAGCAAATTTGCGTATTGTACATTTGCCAGTTTTCTAAAAGATTGGTTGTCTGTAAAGTCGGTTTACGGACGATAGTTTAACGTGACAAAGTCATAACAAAACATTGACGAAATCTTCTCCTCGGACGCACAGGCCAATCGAGATCTGTGAACGTTGTATATAAAAACAGCGGCCCGCTCTGGCTTCGCACGAGTATAAACAAAAAATGTTATTGTGGGATATCCAAGAGATAGACATATACCATCGCGGAGTTTTCTGTAGACCTTTTCAATGTGTACAAATAATTAGTACATTATTTTGATAAATCTCGTAGGGTTCAGCCTGCGTTTGCAATGTAAGCGAAAAAAAAAAAAACGACATCACATTAGAAACCTCAAAAATAACAGTATTTCTCCAGTATTTAATGGATGTTATTATACATATAAAACTTCCTCTTGAATCATTCTACCTGTTAAAAAAAACCGCATCAAAATCCATTGCGTAGTTTTAAAGATTTAAGCATACAAAGGGACATAGGGACAGAGAAATCGACTTTGTTTTATACTATCTAGTGATAAAACCATTAAACAAATTCTATCAAACCACAGCAACTAGAAATCTATAAGCAAAACTGCGGACTTCTCTCCTAAGCAATAAAGTAAAATATGATTATGTCGCAGATGATATGAAACCAGGAATGTCGTTCCTAAATTACTATAAACCACAAGCTTTTAGAACAAAACCATCGATGCTAAATTTAACTCACAATTGAAAGATTTCAACCTAGCTTCAGCTGCCTAAAGGTACAAAATCGATTTTTAAGTTACCACAAATCAAAGCACCGTGCAGGACAATAATGAATGTTATTTCAAGAGTTCCATCCAAGGCCGTTAATAATAGAGATCCGTGCCCATAACCGCGGCAGTAAAGCAAAGCCTCTCCAAATTGCGGGTTCCACACACGCCACCTACAAGATTTTAAAAGCGTAAAAAGATACGAGAGTTAGGACTTAGTATCCATTTGCCGAAATTGGCCTCGTCGGAGATAACAACAAGTTTTCACACCCTCGCACCTAAATGTGCAATTCATACGTGTGTAAATCTGATCGCCTTAGATCTATTTTACACGCTCTTGCTGTGGCTTTAGATCCGTTTTTGCTTGGCGATCAGTGTTTTAGCATATGTCATTGTGGATGCTTATCAGGGCGTTTGGTGGACAACGTGCTTTGAGCGTCAATTCTTTATCGTTAGTGAAATATTCGCGGGAAAGTGGTTTTCAGTTTAATATCACATGTTAAGGGAATGGCGTTTGTAAGATTTACCCGACTGCACAAGGAGGGTTGTGTTTTGGTGTGTTTCTCTGTTCCAGTATTTAATCTTTTGTAACTGTAATCAACGAATATGAGACGATTTCAGGGCAGAATTAGGGAACGGCCCTTCGGTAGAGGAGTCATATTGATCTATGGGAAAATTCTGAACTTTCTTGTAGTTACATCTCAAATGTTTCAATTACCTATTCCTAAAAGAAACGTATATGTAAAACTCCAAGAAATATACGACATAGTATTTCTGATTATTCCTTAACTATCTCCAATATCAAACTTTTTCATGTTTGTAGAATCGAGCTTAGTTCGAAGGCTACTCGAAACAAATTGCCACAACGACCTCTCCTCCGACCCTGCCCATGGAATACCCGATAGCACAGTAGGGGCTGCGTAAAACGTCAAACGGTTCGCGGGGGCGCGCCCTTTGACACCAAACCATGCGAAAAGTCATCCACTCCCATCAACGCGATCTAATGGCGACATTTTTCCCGTTTTTCTCTGTCCACTCGGGTCGGTGAAGCGGCTAAATTGAATCAGACGGACCGACTGACTGCTGAAATTAATTCGGACATGTGTTAAGTAAATACAAGCACGTATAGAAGCTAATGCGATTTGGTACCTATTCGTAGCTTAGTCTAATTAGGGCATGGAATCCTATCCTATCCTACTAATATTATAAACGCGAAAGTTTGTAAGAATGGATGTATGGATGTTTGTTACTCTTTCACGCCAGTACGGCTGAACAGATCTGGATGAAATTTGGCACAGAGATAGATTATAGTCTAGAATAACACATAGGATAATTTTTAACCGCGAGTGAAATCGCGGGGCGCAGCTAGTTAGTAATAATTCAAATATAGAAGACTCACTCCGACACAACTTTCATTATTAGGAGATCAAGCTTAAAACAATTACTTACAATCCATTTTCTCTTTATGTACCAACTTTACTTATCGAATACCTGCCATTTACCCGACTGTGCATGACGGAGTGTTATGTTTTTCGAGTGTGTGTATGTATCTACTCGTATGTTTGTATATGGGTATGTATATATGAGGTTTCTTTGGCGCGCCCAACAGCTTAAACAGCTTGCTGTTAGTACCTATTTCGACATGTGAGGTGTCATTTGAATCGTCTTGATAGTGAAAGTAACATAGAGTGCAACATTTTGCAGCCGGGTTTTTTGTTTTTCTTTTAATAATGTTATTGTAACTGTCGGTTTTAGGGTCGATCTTCAATATATGTATCTAAATAAAATTCTCCTTCTACTCAAAGCATATTTATAAAGCATATTACGTAGATGCATAGAGCAAAAACCAGGATCGTAAACCAGGAGCTAATTATTTTTCTCTCCAATGAAAAGCTTGTGTCGCAACATCCTATATTCCGCACTTACCTCATGCCACTGTGATAAGTGACCTCTTCAAAGATGAGTTAAAACTACAGAGATATAAAAACACGCTCCTGCAACTGTAATTGCCTACGAGTGCCATCGAATGAAACGACAGCGGTAAAGGCTTTGAGACAGCCGTTCTACCGTTTCAAGCGATTTTAAAAAGCTTTGAGGTGCTCGTTTTACCGTTTCAAACCAGTGTAGATGTGATCCTGTAATCAAAGCTTTTCTCTACCGTACCTACCATAGTTTTTTATTATCTACTAGCAGTGGTTTTAGGTTGCTGTGCTGTTTTTTCTCTGTTTTTTCTACGAGAGAGATAGTTGGGAAGCCAGAGTGAGGCATAGGATACGTACATTTTGTGCTGAAAATCAACTTGCAGGAAATACAGAGTTGAATTCTTAAACGCAGGGTCAATTAAATCAAGAGTTAAAATATTAAAAGGTCATGCAGGTCGTCTAATATTGTGTAAACTAAAGGTTACCTCTAACTCCGAGTTGAAAAATATCCCAAGCTTCTGCAAGTTCGTTTTACGATGCATGTACAAATATCATAGCTATAAACTATAACAGTTGTAAGTGTCAAGTATAAAATATAGCTTCTTAAATGATCCATGTCCACGTTTGATATGCCATATGCTGTAATTTGTAATCATTTCAATGTTGCAAGCACGTTTCCACGCGGAGTGACGTCAGGTGGACAAAACGTTGACGAATCGGTTGCCTCGCGCCGGTAAACGAGCGACGAACGTCCACCAGCTGGATAGGCGAGCGTACACGATCAAAACAGCTGGTCAGATCTGGTTAAGATTGTCTCAGGATTGGGATGACTAGCATACAAGAGAGTGAGATGTGTAGTCGCTACCATAGTAGCAATTGCATAATTATCACTTAGGTAGGTATGAATGATAGATTGTGTGTAAGTAGGCATACAAAGATGTGTATAAAAGATTCACATACCTACGTTTGTGTGTGTCGGTTTTTAAGTAGTAATTAGATAATGATTTCACCACAATTTCAATCGAAAGTGAGTCCTATACTCCTCACGGGCGGTTACGAGTTGAAAATGATGGCTTAAGTTTTTGCGCTCGTCTGGTAATGTTTTGAATAAATAACGCTGTAAGTGTCGACCGCAATAGCAATTCGATGCCGTGCGGGTGTGGCAGCCCGCTGCAGTTGCGGTCGCCGCACCGGCCGTGGCCGCCGGCAGCTGTTTTTGTCCACAGTTGCGGACAGGCAATACTGACCGCTCCAAATATGGCATAGAGATGAGAAACGATACACTTGGAATTTATACCACGTTCTTTAACGATGAACGAAATACTTTTTTTTTGCTTATTTTGTAGTACTTACTAAATTAATTTTATTTTACATTTGAAGGAGAATTTACAGCCTAATAGTAGTGGAATAAATAATTGGTAGTACCTCGTTTACATGGCCGATTAAAAATGTCCTCCTTAATTACGTAACTAAATATAGGACAGTAGTAGCACTATATTGGATAGTTAAAAGAAGATATTAAATTTATTTATACGTTTGAAAAATTAGCACGAGCGTATAACGTGCTAACTGTCAGATAATATATCAATGTTAATGTTTTAATGCCACTATCCAAAAACTTATCATGTATGCGCAAAGTTGATGTTTTTTTAGGATGATTGTTTTATTCTTCTGAACGGAATGTCCATATGTAACAAGTGTAGCTTGTCATTGTCACGTTTTTCCAAAACTGACACTGGCTAATAAATCTGTAGGAAGATAAATCAAGAGATGAGTTATCGACAAGTGAGGCCTGTCCCGTTCCGTCCCTTCGCTAAGCGAGCGGCGCGGCGGCGACGTGTTTTGCTGCGTGACATGTGACAGCAAAATTTGCAAAATTTCCCAGAAATTAATAATATGAGTATCATTCTAGACTAACCTATATTGCATTGAGGTCAATTTACATGACTTTAAATTTCAGATTTGTATGTATTTTTGAAGTAAGTACGTTTTTAAAACGTACGTAGAAAACTAATATGTTGGTATTAGGCAAAATACAGATTAAACTTGAATTTCAATAAAACGACAATAGCCATGAACGAGACATGTGAGGCGTCGTTCAAACTAGAGTTGACCCCAAATCTTAGAAAGCGGTAACGCCACCCAACAAACCAGGCGTGTCAAAGTTATTTGAAATCAGACGATACCAAACCTTCAGATGAAAAAAAAAGGTGGAAGTTTACCGCCAAGCGAGTCTAGATGTCCCGTCCGATGAGCGGCGGCGTGCCGACGACGTGTTTTGCCGTGACACGTGACGGTGTAATTAGTGCGTGACCGCGGCGCACCGCGTGCCGCCGCCGGCATGACAGCGTCACGCCGCCACCACCTACGAATGTTTATGACGCTAAATTGAATTAAATATTAGCATGGGGAGTACGAATGGACGATTTGTCTGCGGCTGCAGAGCCGGGAACTAAATGCCTGTGATAAATGATGCGCTTTTACTGCGTGACGTTGTGCAATGTAGGAATGTAGAGGCTTTGAACTGAGCTTTCAAAACGATGACCGAAATTGGCTTCTTGTTTTGGATACCTTACATAATAAGTTATTAGTCTTGTTACCTTTTAATTCATTTTTTCTTTTACTAATCTTAATCGCACTTAGATTACAAACCTCACCCTAAAGGAATATAAGTATCAAAGGGAACCGAATCTTACTAAAAAATCATCATATATATTTTTTTAATTTTATATTAATCTGGTTTCCAAAACAGCTGCAGTTAGTAATATCCTTTATGATAATCTATAAATTTGGCATACAAATAACTTATTTAATGCTCGTAGAAGTGTGCAAAACAATGCTAAAGTCGTCGTTTTTTGTCTTTTGTTGACATACAACGGAAGACTAGTCAACAGCCGGCATAATGCTGGGTTGGGGCGGATTAGTGACCTTAAGTAGACTTTAGTCTCATAATTAAAAAAAAATTGGTCACGAATAAACTTTCTTTCTTTTGAAATACGGCCAATAAATTAACATTCACATTTCACCCCTGAGATAACTAGAAAATCTTCAAAACAGCTCCTTCACTATAAGAACTATATCATACTCATAATAAAACTTCAACTTTTACTGGAAGATGCAGACATTTTCCAATAACCTAGGTAAGTCCATAAATACTTCCACGTGCAAACTCCCTTCGTTAATTTCCAACCGGAAACCAGTATCAGATGCAACGAGGGGGTTCAGATGTGTCTCGCAATCAATTCGCGGTAAATTATATAAAAAATACATTTCAAGCTTCAGCTGACTGCTAGATGGTTTCTTTATTAGTTTTGCCGGAGGGTCGACGTGTGAAAAAATCCCGGGAACGTCTTAAGCCCCTGTTTATCGAGCTCGTCGGGACTTATGGCCGTGTTCCGTAATACAATCCGGGTTATGCCGGCGCGGATTATCCCTATCAACGTGTAGAGACGCGCCTTCTATTATGATTACATTTTTAAATCGCGCATTTTATGGATTTCCTGAAATTGAGTGTGACTGTTTTTCTTGTTTGACGTTTGGAAGGTTTGGTTGACTCAATCTTTAACTCGTTTAGGATGAAGTTTAAATAAAAATGCTACGGAGCAGCTGTGTTTCAAGAAATTTCTTAATTCAAGTTAAATTCAACTCAGAGAAGCAAATAGTTTTTTCGTTCTTTGAATACTAGTTCTTATAGATAGACTCATGAGTTTGGGGAAGCTTGTTTTAAAAAAATCTAACTCTTAATTTTAACCTAGATAACAACACTGTTTTACTTACAAAAGCTTCACATAAATCGATTTTCATTCTAGTTTTGTGTTTAAACGAGAAATTTCTTCTTTCACATCGATTTTTTGTGTTGTTTAAATCGTTTGACTAATAATTGTAGATAATCTTAAAAATGCAGCAAGCATGGAAATAAATCACTTGGTTTGATAGAACGTCTGTTGAAACCGAGTTGCAAATCCCCGCAAATTGAATAGGCCATTATCGGGCGTTAGCAATTTGCGCGCAGCTGGTACTACGAGGCTGGCTACGAACGCTACGAACCCTGCTACACCGTGACTTGGCGTAGCTGCGTAGCGGCGTAGCCAATGCTCAGCAACCTGTTTTTTAATTCTACCTTATTTTCGGCATTTTAAAATAAATTTCACGTGAATTAGATTTAAATTCGTCTTAGGTTCGTTCTTTAATTTTAGTTCGGGGTTTTTCTAGAAAAATTGCAATAGGAGAATTCGTACTTTTATATACTTAATGTTACTAAACTATAAAAATGCAAGAATAAACTCCTTGAAGTCCATTGTGTTACTCCAGGGCATAACGTTATCTCTATACCAAAGAATCTGTCCTCTCGTTTACAGACAGAAGAAAAATAGTTGCAGAAACAGTAACAAAAATCCAGATGCACTCACTTCCCAACGCTTCGGCCGCCTACGAAACTTGACTTTTAAAAACGTTCGCATGTATGTTAGTGTGATAAAGGGAATCTTGTCTGCTTTTCTAAGCTTTAAGCGTCAAACACACAGAGGCGGCCTGGCGCGGCGGCTGACAGAGCGGCCAGTTGTATTTCATTGAAATGTATGGGAGTCTTCACACAGGCGCGGCCGCCACGCGGCTTGCAGGCGGCTGGCCGCGCGTCGGAAACATTTTTGGGGTTCCGTACCCTAACGTTGTAAACGGAACCATATTATTAAGCTTACGCCCTCTGTCCGTCCCTTCGTCTGATTGCCTGTCCTTCAAAGACAGACGGATGAGTGAGAGACATGAGGTGATGGTCAGTTATCTTTGTTTGAAATAAAAAAACGAGACATTTTTGCACACACAGTCATCTGACCCCAAACTAAGCAAAGCTCGTAATTTGGCTGCCAGAGACTGAAATACGTACATAATATATTTTTTTTTAAAAGTACTATAATTTAAATCAAGTTACGTTTGTGAAAAGATAACTGTAAAAGTTTAGGTAATTACTAATTGCGCAAGACTCTAGTATTGTCTAATTTTCGATACAACCTTGTACTTTTGTATTTTATTTGGTATGCTGGAACGGAACCCTTAGTGCGCGAGCCCGGCTTGCACTTGACCACTTATTACAACAAGCTACGTCAGCCGCGGATACCGCGTAGAAATGGGATTAAACGTTAAAAAAAATAAACTGATAACTGTTAAAAAACATTTTGAGTAAAATGTTTAAAATAAGTATCATGTTGTTTAAAATTGCTTGGTCGATAAATCAACGTTTCTTTAAATATTTATATTTAGGCATATTATGGCATACTTAAGTTAATTAGGGGTGAGAACTGTTTGTCCTAGACAAACCACATTGGTTTTAAGGGCATATTTAGTTTAAATTTATGTTAATAATAAAATAAAACAAATAATAATAATAATTATAACAACAATTCGAAGACTTTTGTGGCCCAATCAATGAATGATGTACCAATATTCTCATAGATGACGTTAAATTCTAAGAAATGCAAACCGTAAATTGGTTTTATCGATTAACGTTTTGAAGAATATTTTTTAACGATGATAATGTTATATTTTTTCAACGCGTTAATTTAACTGAATAAAATTATTCATTGCTCATCTCTAGTACCGCGTTGACAAATGGTGAATGACGTTTAATGTTGCCACTTTAGCACTTTTCGGGCTAGATCTAGCATTTTTAATGTTGTGTTTTTGTAATAATTTATAAGTTGTCAAAAAAAGCAGATGTCAATCAGCCATCAACTTGCTCTACTTCAGCCAGTAGATACTATTTTAAGAAGATTTTGATGAAGATTCCGACTTTTAACAATTTAATAATAACTTAGTTTTTCGACCGAGCGAGCGTTAGTAAGCGAAGCGTCTATGCTTCGACAAAAGTACTTTCGTATGTCCAAATTCCGCACCTTAGTCTTTGTCTACAGGTCGCATTTCTTAACCGATTCTTTTGAAACTTTGTGAGTAGGTTCGATGATTTTTTCGAATCATATCTTCGCTATTTTAAAAATTCCAAGAACTGTCTCGACGCAAATAAAATCGGCATAATTATCAAACCTGCTCACAAAATTTTATGAGAATCGGTTGAAAAATGCAACTTGCAGCCGAGACAGACGTTAGCCTCGAGCTCTACAGCTTACAGAGCCACTAGCATTAGTTTGTTACATTTTCTGAAACTACTTATTTTAATAAATAAATAAATACTTGGAAAAAGTACTGGTCCTTAAAATAAATATTCAAAACATGCCAACAAACATCAAAACTGAAGTCATGATATCATGCCTCCTACCTTGTTTAACCTATGCATGTCAAACTTGGAAATTTACGTCCAACTTAACCTGCCAACGCGGAATAGATAGCGTATGCTCAATATTAAAAAGATGCAAAAAATTCTTCACACAAAAATTAGAGAAACCACCAAAGTGACGAACTAAAATGGAAGCGGGCTGGGCACGTAGCGAGGCTAAAGGACGAGAGATGGACCAACAGGCTAACAACGTGGAAGGGTCCAATCGGCAAACGTCTCAAAGGCAGATCCACATACACATGAGATGGGCTGACGAGTACGAGACTAGACTGATAATAATAGCTGGTACCTGCTGGCCGCAAATAGCTCAAGACAGAGACACATGGTATTCTTTAAAGGAGGCCTTCACTTTCACTGGAGGAGGGGTTCAGGCAAACAAACTTCAATATTATTATCTAGAATTAATTGTTTTTATTTTCAAAAATAAGTGAAATACGTGTAAATAACATTTTTTTTTCTCATCTTTTTTTTCTCTTTCTTTAAGCTTTGTGTGCATCTTAGTTTTTGCATGGATTAAAAGGCTTTTTATTATATACCTAGTAAAAAAAAATTACCTACTTTCAGAGATCAGACCGACTCACCAGACATACTGAGATTTCTGTAATCCGGCAAGACGAACACCATGCCCAACCTCGTCCGACCGAAATATAACGTGTTCGATTGGGGGATGGTAGTTACGTATCGGTTTGTGGTTTGTCTTCTTGATTTCGTCATATGTTGTCAACGACAATACATCTTCACTTTGGCAACTTTAGTCACTTAGCCACAGAAATATTGTATAATTTTTTTTTACTGAAAATTTATGTAAGTACTTACCTACATAAAATAACAAAACAACTATATTTATTCGATATGATTAATTTGCGCCGGGGCTGGATTAATTTTGTATGGATCGTGATCATTCTTCGAAAATCAATTTGTAAGTAACGTATTTGTAATTGCCCGAAATATACCTATGTAAATGCGAACACAAAATGCAGATTTCCCCGTTAAAAGTGTTTATTTTTTAGTCTCTTTTTTCTAGCACCAGTTTTGATGCTAAAATTTGGTATATCTAGCCCGTTCTACCTTGTCCAACTAGGCCTTTTCAAAACCCAATGTGGCAACACTGCTGACGCTTCCGGCCGCCTCTGTCAATGGCCGCGGCAGTGTGTTGTCGCCGCGGCTGGAGCTGCGGCTGACAGTCAGTGACAGGAGGCCGCCTTGTCAGGCCGCCTCTGTCTGTTTGACGCTTTTACAATATCCACAGTCGACACGCGGCTCGTTAGGCCTCGTAAATAAGTATAACGCCCACGAGCGGAGAGCATGAGGAATCGTAAGCAGGGCGAGAACTTATCACCTACTGAGTGAAAACTTAGTACAGTAGTTTTCAGTAGTTGGGGGCCACTTTTCACACAACTTTGACCCTTTGAAAAAATATACAACAGGCCTTTTTATTAAAGCTTAATTGACTTAACTTGGTGAAACCATAATCCAGAAAAACAAGGTCTACCATTCCGGGAGCAAATATGTAATGACGTCATTCCTCCTCATCGGTCTCTTTCTAACTATGCAAATTACATATTTCGGTCTTGCTTAAGCATCGATTGACGTCACTACGTGTTGCCCACGTGACCAGAATGCTAAATTTGGCGGAGTATATTATTATACCATGGCTAAAACTATTTATGTCCTTGTCTAATAAGCAGCATTAACAAAGACGGGATTATTTTAGTGACTTTAAGTTTGTCAACGAATACCTTCGGAATTGGCTGTGAGTATTATTTGTTTTAGTAATAAATTTAATTTAGGAACATTCGCAGAGCACCTATCATTTTTTGAGAAAACTTTTTTTATTACGCTAATTACTTTTGAACTAAAATGATGACGTAACTTTTAACACCAAACAAAGCACGTCATAAATGTACTTACCGGTTGTTTTTTTTTTTACCTTTTCTAGAATAATTTGGGTTGTTGTGTAAATGGAATAAAAGTCATATACTGCTCAGTAGAGAGCGGGGTGGTACGCGAGCGGCTCGTGCGCCTTCGAAATGATATCAAAGAGGCCAACGACACTTGTAGAGAGTACCTTCCTATCGGCCGGCTTGACAAATAGGATCGCGCTAGGAATTCATTGAATTCTGCGAAAATAAATTTTGTTAATAGTTTTTTTTAATCATAAATTTCTATGCTGTAGGTCTCGTGAATGTAGTGCTATATTTATAGTATTTTACCCTACATTTAAGAACTCTTGACGGCAATACAAACCATATTCCGAGCACGAAAATGAAAAATATGTCAATATTTAGTAACATTGCTCTTCATAAAAGCGAAGAAATTCTCCAAGGCAACGATAACCAGCAATGTATGGTAAAATGTCACTTTCATTCGTGGCTAGTTCAAGTAAAAGGGCGGTGGGTTGAATGACAAACGTGTAATGTAGCTTTAGCCAATTATATTAACGATTTAAGTCGACGGCCCTAATTGCAAACATTAGGCTTTGCTTTACTAAAGACCTTTAGGGTGTGCATTCACTCACTCACAGTTTAAGCTTATGCGTTTCAGCTAACGACGGATACAAACAGAGAAACCGATTGCGAATTTGACTATTCGTGACTAAACGAGAGATAAGTGGGTGACGTTGTTTCCTTTAGAACACAGAACATGTTTTGTGTTGTAAAGGACGTGTTGCGTTGTTCGTGTTGCGTTTGGCCCCAAATCGGTTCAGTTATTTGGGACGGCGGTGGTGCGAGTGATTAGCGACTGTGGCTTCAGATACATTGGATGTACCGGTGTGTCTTCGGGCATTGCGGTTTTTTGGTTTTTGAGCAAGTCGTGAATACTATTTTGCCTTTGCTATCTGCCAAATAATTAACCATATTCCCAGAAAAACATCTTATGATCAGGAACTACGTCACTGTAATAGTAAATTATTTCCAAGTTCATTCTAACGGCGATGTTACTATTTGAACCAATCATAGTCAAAGTTGCAACACAAATGACAAAGCTACGACCGAGTAATATCGCTCTGCCATCCGTAAAACAGATTCAGTTAATGGCGTTTGCCGGAGTTTCTCGGAAATTTTAGGTCTGTGCGTTCTCACTAATGCGAGGGGTGCGGGGGCGTCAGCTGCACCTCTCGAGTACGGTCCAAATATAATTATAGCTAAGCTAGGTATAAGTTCTTGCAAATCACAGACGCGGGCGGGCTTGTGCTTTGAAGTTTCTAACTAGCAAACCACTTTGAACGGAGTGTTGATCGCTATTTGACCTTGCATCATCCCATTTGCAATCTTAAAAGTTAGATTTCTAAATCAATTAATAAAAATCATCTGTTAAATAACTAGAGCCTGGTGTATGGCGAGAGGCTTACTGCCTGTCACATTTGGGCCTGCATATCTTGCGGCAAAGTGTGGGTGTTGTAATACACCTCATAAATCCCCTTCGGGTGAAAGGCGTGACGATATCATTTAATAAATATCTCTTCCGTTTTACTCGTATAAAAAAAAGTTGTCATAATTTCATGCTGCTGCTAGCTAGATCCATCAACCAGTTCAAGGTGTGCGCTATTGACAGTAAAATATGATTACAATATTTTAACGAAACACGATTAATATTTTACTCCTCTGAGGCCTGCTTTCCCCAAATATAGAGAATAGAACGAAGAGTCCGTTAAGAACGCTACCATTTCTACCTTAGAGCACGAGGAATTTGAACCTGGTTTGAACCGTGTTTGTACCCGGTCGCGACCGCACCTGTCAAAAGTCAAATCGCTGTCATAACTCTGTCGCCGCGGAGGCAATCAATCGCAAAACACCACCGGCGATCAGGGTACTTCCACTTTCCCCTACCAAGAGTCTCATTGGTGGGGCATAGTGAAATGCCAAAAAAGTTTAAAGTTTAATTGTCTCTTCTCAAATAATCCGTTTTGGTGGCGTAAACCACCAAAACTCATAAAATCTTGCTCGATTCTACGAGTACATCTTTATTCTTCTTAATTCTTCTGGGTTACCTTTTTTCTGAACAAGGTGATAGAGTAAATTTTTTTAGAACGTTAACGTTTATATTGTTTCTTTGATACTATGAATACATACATTTGATTTGATATTTAGCTCACTGGTAGAATCGAGTAACATATCCGGACTAGTAGATAGAGTAAGCAATTTTTTTTTTTACAGTGAACTTTGCTCCACCACGCCACGGGGTTTCTAGGTGGCACAAATGTTACTAAAGGGTGGGACGAAGTGGACAAAGAGTCCCCGTCGATCAGCACCACACTATGCAAGCAATCAACTAGCCAAATCTAAAGCAAGAACGCGGTACGCCGTCCATTTTCATCTCTATATCCGGCTGTTGACACACTTCCGGTCAACTGACGGGACTGACGGTGTGAAGCCACTTTTAGTAGGGCCCTATGTTTTCACACTAATATTGTAATGCGAAAATTGTTGAGTCTTGTATAAGTAAGGGTTTTTTTAAAGATCTAAGTAAGTTCTTACTAAAATATTCTAGATGAAATGTGGTCAGCGACTATGTTAGTTATAACATGAATCGTTACCAGGATACTTTAAAGCGCAAAAAATATTAAAAAATGGGTAAAAATTTGGAACTTCAAGTTGGACTTGCTCCAAGATTTTTTTTGGTAGATCTTCTAGAAAATTAAATATACGTTATAAATATATTACCCACTTAAAAACTTCGTATAAGGAACTTTATACCTTGTGAGAAATTTTAAAATCTTGCGCCCAAAAACGTGGGCCGCGATGGCAGTCAAATAGGCCTACATTGCCGTTTTGTTCCGCCTCGGGAACCATTTGCTTCCGGTCAGCGTTGGGACGGTACGGAAAATCTTTTAGACCGATAGGTCATGGTTGGTAACCCTCACTTGTCATCTAGTGATGTGAGAAGGACAAATAGTTTCTTGTAAGGTAAGTTGCCAAAGTCAAGCATGTGCAGTTCTGCACGATCGAAGCACCAGAACAAGGCACTAAGGTAAGGTTGCCTGGAAGAGATCGCTCTTAGTGTTAAGGACGCCAGTTATTGCACTACAGTTTTTCTGTTCTGATGTTTTATTATTTCTGGTGTGAACAATAAAGTGTTTATCCATCTATTAATCCATATTTAAAAATGGCTTGTCATTAAAAAAAAATACTAAGAAAAAGCACTGACAGTCGCTCATTCATACAATGCAGTATAATACACACATATAGGCTACATCACATATACAACACGTATCTACTCGTTTACAAGTCCTATAAACATAACAGGCTGAACGGCGAACGTAATAAAACAACGTTTATACTACACTTCCATGACTGGCGGATGAAAGGAAAGAATTTTGCAAACGTCCTTATAAAGCGCCTTACAGGCAATAAGGCTTTTGTTATTGTGGGGTCGAAACTTATTCATCCTGCAAATCCGCTCATGTATGAGCCAAATCCCTACCGGTCACCGCTGATTGCATTGTCATGTATAGCCCACTAGACCCTCCAACCTTTGCACAATGTGAACTTTACCACTCTGCAAATAAGGTCAACATTTGTTTCCGTTTTCGTGGTAGCGGTGTAGCGTCGGTTTGTAAAACAAGCGATTCAACGTGATCGGAATTCCCTCCCCGGGAACATATGAGACCGGTATGATGTATGTTTTTCCGTTTGATGTGGAATTTATCGGGCGTTTAGGTGACAATGTGATTAAAATAGATCGTTTTTGTGGTTTAATTTGCTATTTGTCTTTTTTGACGGCTGCTTACCTATGTGTTCTTGTTTTTATATTTAGAAATATGTAGTATGAGTATTCTGTGTTTAAGGGGGATATTTTATTGTTAAGGATGAGATGTAATGTATGTGACGCAAATTGTGAATATTTTAAAAAACGTTTTACTCGTATAAATATTTTAGATAACTGATCAAAAACTTTGTTCTTTTTTACACGAAGAACGGCTGAACCGTTTTTATTGTAAAATGAATTATTGTATGTTTGCAATCTCAATAATCTCTGAGACAATTACAAGTTTAAATATTATCCGAATTGAGCAAAGAATCACAGTCACAGTTGGGGTCGAACAACTAGTTATCATATAAATGTAAATAATGTTTATTTGTACAATTTCTTTTCCATTAATTTAAATTATGAAGCACAAACACAACCCTTAACAAAATACTCGGGATCGAAGGGGAGGGTGGGCTAGTTTTTCTCCGGGCACGTAGTTGGTGAGTGACGTCACGTCGTCAAACTTGTGCAATATCGGGCCTATCGTCACGAAGTGCCAGATGACACTAAACTTAGTTGTTTGTCGAATATATTGACCGACGTTATTTCTCGACAACTAGTACTTAAAATTATTAATGTACTTACCTAAAAGTTCACGTACCATGTTACCAGCATTACTTCAGCCGAAAAACTCTGATACATTTTTGATAGGAAAATTTATTGAAAAAGCAGTTTTCATCTGCCGTTATGTTCGTGTTATACAATTTTTTAATAATTTTAATATGAGTACTATGTAGAAAATTATTGAACAATGGGTGTAAAGAGATTTTCGAATGCGTAAAGGAAGGAAGGACTATAGGTACATATTCTACGATAAAAGTTTTGTTAGGGATCCAGCAGTCTTATACAGGATGTAACTTGTTTAATTAACACCCCATAACGATCACTATAAGTCACCTTAAACATCCTTTCCCGTCAACAGCTTATTATACAGGGGTAAAGAGTTTTAAGTATCGTCGACGTGTTAACCCCATTATCCTGGCGGGCTTATCGCTAAGCCGCGTCGACAGCAGCCGCGATTTATGCCTACAAGCGTAATTGGCGATCGAGATATTGACCGTCTGCGGAGGCCTTAATGCTATGTAATTAATGAAGGGGCAGGTTGATTGCGAGTCGAATCGAACTTGTGAGCTTGTGTGATGCTACTCTGAGTACCCTGTAGGTATACTAATAAGGGTAATGACGTAAACTGTCAAATAATACGCTCATTATGAGAAATAGATGAAAATACGCAAAAAATAGTTCTTAATTGACATAAATTCTGTCAGATGCGCAATCCTCTCCATCCTAAGGTTGACTGGAAGAGATCGCTCTTAGTGATAAGGCCGCCAGTTGTTACACTACAGTTAAAGATTTTTCTCTTCTTTTGTTTTGTTATTTCTGGTGTACACAATCAAGTGATTATCTATCTATCAGATGTGCGTCTTCCTTCATCGATTAATCTAAAATAGGTACTTAATTAGTAAATTTACTGAATTTTTCAAACACTTTTATGTGCTAAGTAATTTTGCCAGGTTTGACCCTTTATAGAATGTGTTATTTATAGTTTTGGCTGGACGCGCAAGCTGGAGCTTGTTCTATCTGAGGCGCAAGTAAAATCTACTATTCGTATTTACTATTCCGTTAACATTTCAGTCGACGGCGCAGCCTCGATGATAAAGCTACGAAGCTACGCGCGGTGTAGCGGCTAATCCGCAAAGCCGGGAATTCACGGCTTTATTACATTAATTTAAATGTTTGCTCGGATCCGGCCCCTGACGGACCCGGCCGTGCGCGGCGAAACAAATGCGTCGATTAGCGAGCTCACAGGATGTCACACTGCGTGGATACCTACATAAAACGCCCTTAAACACCGAGTAATGTCCTGCGAATATGTTATGAAGAATTGCAAAAAAATCGAATGTTACTCACTTAAAGGTATTTTTTAGGCTTTGCTAATATTTCGAAAATAATGGTCTACCACTTCTCATGGCCATCGACCGTGTATATATTTTTGATTAAGCCGAAATTCCCGATACGGTAAAATAAGAAATATTTCCGTAACTAACATAACCATCGTACTATGACATTTCCTAAATACATCAATTTTAATTGCACTTCAAACATGAGCGAGCAAAGGCGCCAGACCGATTAAACGTTCATCGAATTCACGTCAAAGTTTAATAAATTTAAACGTGTGTCTAGAGGCTGCTATTGTAAACGCTCCAGGCCCCGACACAAACGGAACGATTACTCACTCCGCACAGTCCTCTCGAAAATATTTACTATTACGATTTTCGTAACTTATTGCCGAATAATCCGATAAACGCAGATCGCTCGCTCGAAAATTGCGTTATCGCCGCTGTAAAGCGTTCACAAGTCGCCGCTTTACGAGGGCAGGCGTCGGGGGCATGCAAACATAAAAATTCTCTATCGGGACTAATAGGAGCGAAACAAATAAAAGGATACGTAAATAGAAGCGTCGGATAAATTCCGCTGGGGCTGGAGTACGCGTAAATCCGCGCGATTTGTATCTGTGACAGGGAGGTGCGGGCTCTGCACCCCCCGAGGACACCCTCGTTCGACCTGCCCCCTCGCTTGTTCTCACAACTAATTTGACAGATATTTTTGTAACACATATTAGTGTCTGGTTCTCTTAACTTCTAACAATGGTGGAACTCCTCACAAAATATGAAAGCAACTATTCGTGACCATGGTTAGATTTAGGAAACTAAGTATCAGTAAAAATGTTTATCAATACAACTTAAAAATCGGTTAATATCATATAAAGTAACGCGTCAGCCTTTTTTCAATTAGTTCAGCTCAGTACTTAGCATCGGTACTTACTTAGTAGGTTTTAACTTAGTAGGTATCGACAATCAGCTTTATTTATTAATGAAACTTAAATCCTCATGCATTTTTTTAAACTTATGCTTAACAGACAACATTAGGATTTCAGTGACAGTTTCATTTAGCCGTACTTTTCCTGAGAATACATTACAATGTTAATCAAAGACGAATGGTTAGTTAACAAACCAAAAGTCATAGAAAGACACCAATATCTACCGCGGAGCGCGCGAGGGCCGCAACTTCGACAGGTCACGTTTATGCAAATGATATTAAATTAGAAACGCTTAATAACAACTGTGGCGGCTTTACTCCGCCAAAGAGATGCAATTACACCAATCAAATTGAAATTTTAGAGCACTAATTGCGGCTGACGTGTTTTATGGACGAGCCGGATTAAATCGAGCTCGTGATATTTGCGTGGCTAAACGACTGTTTAAAATTGTGGTGCAACTATACTTTAAATGTATATTTGAACGTATTACAAATTTATTTTGAGAATGTAAAATTGTGTAGTCTATCGATTTTCATCCAAAATCAAGTTGGCTTTTTCAGGTAAGTGCTTAAACGGGTAAATATTAGTAAAACCCACATTTGTGTTAATAATTCTTAAAAAAAAATAAAGAATATGCTAACGTTCGAAGAAAAATAACTTTGAAGTACTTACTTAAGTAATTATTTTGTTCGTATGTGTAACTCTTTTAACCCATTACTTCCCAAGCATCGAAAACATTGGAATTTTTGATCAATTCTTTAAATTAAGTTCATAATACATTAAGAAAAAAGAATGTGACAAAAAAATAATAAAAAATATACCCTCATCCCTGTTTCAGCCTGTCCTATAAATATGACAATGGGGACATGTGATCAGAAATAATACAAGTTAAAAATTAAAAGAAAAATGAGCTTTATTTGAAAATTGTGCCTACAAACAGTCCTATTAATATGAAATAAAAAGGTGTATCACTGTCACAATCATTGCAAAGTGTTTTCTCATATTTAGCACAAAAGGTTACAGGTTTTTTTTTACAGCCTTGTCCTTGACAACGCCTCTTTTTGTCTTTGTTTGTCACATACATATCGTCATAAAAAAACACCGTCACGCCTTTCCCCCGAGGGGGCTGGCAGAGGTATATACCACCCATACTTCGCCAGATGATATTCAGTCCCACATGTGACAGGGGGCGAGCCTGTCGCCATACACTGGGCTCCAGTCATGTAGCAGATGACATACAATACGCACATAATTATGTTCACACAATGAACAAATTGGTGCGTGCCGTCGGCTTTTTTTTTTTGAACCCGCTCCCTCTAGCTTGAGAGGCGGGCCTTCTCCGGTTAGGCTATCATCACTTTGTCATATAGTGACCAATATTACCAATCTGACAGGTTGTAAAATAACTTCTGAAGAACCGGGTGTCGGTTTACTTGCCTTGCCTTTCGATTTTTTCATCCAAGCAAAACGAACCCTTCGTCTGAAATCTAGCAGAGGGATGGTCTCATCATTATTTATCTGGTTGTAGATAATCCATGCATTCACAAGGGACATGTCTAAAACACGGACGACTAAAGGCCAATACCCATTTTTTACCTCTAAAGCAGATGTCTAAATATCCAATTTAGAAATGAGCCAATCATGCTTATCCACTCCTCCCATATTTTTTTTTAATTATGAATAAGCATTGGCTGATTTACGACTACTCTGGCCTTTTTTTTTCTTTGAGTACCTATTTGTTTTTACAAAAGGTTAGACAGTATCAAAATTAGTCAAAAGACAAACAACATTGTTCTCACGCCATTTCACGCACAAAATTTCATAATTTTTTTTAAAAACCATAATCGGAAAAACCTCGATATTTCTTTTTCATCGCTTGTTTGGTCATGATAGGAGATTTTTCAGTCCTATTTTCTCTGACTGTCCCTGTAGCTCGGAACCCTTGAGATTTCAAATCAATCAACAATTGCATGCTGCTGAAAATCTTATCGAAGTAGACTGCATGTGCTCTGGGAGCTGTACAAACTGTAAGCAACTTCTTTACCACTGTTGCACCCAAGCCATCGTCACTACTAGACAAGTTCCCAGTGTCATATTTATAGGACGGCTGATTTTGAATGTATATCACAAGTTCACAAATTATATTTTGTTTTTGTTTTTATTTGTTTTATACTTAGCAGATATCTAAGAATAAGTTTTATGTACTTTGAAGTAGGTAAAGTTTTTCTTTTACGGTATATACAATCGGAACTCAATGCTCTCCTTCAGTCAACAAAAGTGGTCAATTTTAAAAAATTACATTAAAATTACGTAAACATTTTTTACAGCGAAAAAAATTTATTTTATTAGAAAAATAGTGTGAAACTATGAATTTAATCAGAAATAATAAAAATAAAAGTCCTAATACGTAAAAAAAATTTTGGAAATAGTGTCCTAAAAATATGACAGTGGGGAGTAATGGGTTAAGGCCGTAGACGTGCTACGGCGTAGAGGAGTTAAGGAAAACTGATAAATCGCGGTTATTAGTAAGTCCTAATTTAAAATTGACAAAAGTCGAATGTATATTGACGGTAAGTAACTATACATAGTTACAAATCATAGTTATAGTGTTTGCGATGCGGCACCAATAGTGTGGTAAGCCACGCTCTCCGCACACCTGCGCGCGGTTTAGTCAGCTTACCAAGTAAGCCCCTGTCTTAACACGTCGTCATGTTGCCAGCAAAAAAAAAACTAATTTATAGTAAAAAATTATTTCTAATGGTTTTGTGAATACATTGATTTTGTTTCCTCTTATCTGTCGAGTATCTATCTCTGATAATCACATCAACTTTTGATCTCAATGCCGCTACCGATCGAGAGTTCATCTCAATTTTTTTGTTTTTATGATTGAATGGGCCTACGTTTGACCACAACACACCTGATGAAAAAGACGATGCGGTCTAAGATAGAGCACGCTTGCCCATGAGGTGCCCATTCACTGTTGTCTTGAAGAGACCCAGGTTGTATCTATTGCAGTGAGATTAAAAAAACATCTTACAAAGCTCTCAGCATAATCACAGACAACAAAAACAAACACTATAACAAAACATTTATTTGATACTAGCTGCGCCCCGCGGTTTCACCCGCGGTTAAAAAGTATCCTATATGCTATTCTAGACTGTAATCTATCTCTGTGCCAAATTTCATCCAGATCTGTTCAGCCGTTCTTGCGTGAAAGAGTAACAAACATCCATACATCCATTCTTACAAACTTTCGCCTTTATAATATTAGTAGGATGCTAATAAAACTTGGATAATGCTTTTCGGAACGTAACTTTTTTAGATGACCTCCTAACTTATGAGTACCATGTCCTACCCCTAGGCTTTTATCGAATTCATATCAAATGTGAACTATTAACGCGCTTATGCGCCCACAGCTTGAGTTACGCGATCGATGCTGAGTAAACGGGCTTTAGAGACACCTGCGTTCTATCTGCACCCCAGTACCAATGCCGATTATCGAGCGGCAAGTGAAAAAAAAACTATAATGTTGCTATTTTTAACCGATGAAACGAAGGAGGTTTACAAGTCGACGCGTATAATATATTTTTTTAAATAAATTTTCACGCCTAACGTTTTACAGAGTAGTCCGATTTTGATAATTCTTTTTTTTATTTGGCAATAAAAACGTTGTCAAAATCAATTAATTAAAGTTCAGCTTAATTGTAGGATTTATTGAGTTTTTATAGTTTATACTAGTTAGATTCATGTTAAGTACTATTTTTTCTCTCTCTTAATCATGTCAATATTAGAATGTTTTACCTTACGTATTCTATGTTACATCTTACTTAGAGAAAAGTTTATTGGTCTTATAAATATCTTATTTCTTTAAATGAGCAATTCTTGTATATATATATATATAATTGGAATCTCGGAATCGGCTCCAACGATTTTCATACAATTTAGTATATAGGGGGTTTCGGGGGCGATAAATCGATCTAGCTAGGAATCATTTTTAGAAAATGTAATTTTATTCGTGTTTTATCGATAATCAATCTCAACTGAAAAATATGACTCTTCCTGACATCTATTGGCGAACAATAATACAATTTTTTGTGAGCAACTACGAGTAATTGCTTTAACGACACAACAGCAGATGGCGTTGTTAAGTAACACGAAGTCAATGAGTGTTTGCTTTGAGGTTAGACTAAAATCAATTGTTTATTAACCAAAAAACACAATTAAAAAATAAAAAAAATACCGAGCAAAGCTCGGCCATCCAGGTACTTATTAGATAACACAAAGTTGGCAATAAAAAGCAAACTAAGTAGATATTAAAATATAAATTGTAGTATCTACTTATCTATGAGTATATTTTTTGCTTGTTCATTCAAAGCCATAAAGGACAGCTACTTTTAATCTAAAAACTTGAGAAAAAACGTAATAAGTTTCTGAAACAAAGAGAGCGAGCGACGGGGACGCCATCCGGCAAACAAGCGAGTTTTTCTTAAAGGAGTTAGCATCGCAAAGTGCGTTAAAATGATTTAACTCCCCTCAGATAGCGGCCGCCGGAGCGCGGCGCTAGGCTATTGAGGAGACCGGCCGACGGCCCGCCGGCTAATAAACGCTTATCAACACCCTCATTATCACACCCTTAACATCGCTTTAATGTCTTGCTCTTGAACAAAACATATTTAATCGCATTTTTTAGCGGCGAAGCGGAGAAGTTTTATAAATTTTACAATTTTGCAGCGAAGCGGGCTCGCTAGGGTGACTATTATCCACTTAAGAAACTGACTATTGGGTCTGTTGTTTCATTTTGTGGTTGAGGCAATCTATGCAGACGTGCTTTGTCTCAATATTAATTAGCATTTGCAAAGGTCACTTTCGACCAATTTGTTTTAAATTTGTTTTTATTGTTTTAGGGCTCAAACGTAGAGGTACTCGGCAGGATGCTAGGTATATCTCTTCATGGGCTAGAGATAAATTCATACCATTATAATAAATATGTAATACTATATAACTGTACTATATACTAGGAAGCGATGATAACCTAGTTTTAGAAGGCCCACCTCTCAAACCAGAGGGAGCGGATTCAAACCCAGCCGACGGCACGCTCCAATTTGTTCATTGTGTGAACATGTGTGCGTACTGTACGTCATCTGCTACATGACTGGAGCCCGGTGTATGGCGACAGGCTCGCCCCCTGTCACAATTGGGACTGAATATCGTCCGGCGAAGTGTGGGTGTTGTATTACACCTCTGCCAAACCCCTCGGGGGAAAGGCGTGACGGTATGTTATGTTATAATACTTTTAAATAAGTACTTCCATGGAACTGTTTTTTTTTACATTTCTGCTTCCCCCACCACTGAAAGTGGAAACATTGTTTAACTTTTTATTCTTATTATCATATAATCTACAAAACATACGACGCGCGAGTAGGTCCCCGTATAGCATCGTAGCACGTTCAATACTTAGCTAGCGTATATCTGATATACGCTTCCAAAAAACAAGAGTGAGCTACACTCAGTAAGTATTTAAAAGCCTACCTACTTATTACTAATCTAACCTATTGATTACAATACATTAGTATTAGTCTTAGCGTAATTGTGAAAACGACTGCCCGAGCAATTCGGCCCCTTGGTCCCGTGAAAACTTTGCGTGCGCGATGTAGCTCGACTCTCGACTCCACACTAGCGCCATCTACCGATTTTACAGACACTAAAGTCACCCTCCTGTTTGACTCGAATCCATTCAATATTATCACCTACACTGGGCTCGACAAGCTCGGCATTTCTATGTGTGACCTAACATAATTAAATAGAATTAATAAAAAAGAAATGTCAGCGGCGTAGCCGGGCGATAAACCCCAAATAGTGTAGTTTTTGTAGCCAAGTTGGTAGTAGATAGATACTATGTATGCATTAAGTAAGTAGATACTTGTAGGTAGTATCCTTCTACTACCCGACTCTAAATAGATGACTAGGTATAGCGCTTAAAATAATCATATTAATTAATTTTTCACTTTTGAGTATGTTATTTGTGGTTTTGAAGTCGGTTTAATTTTTATTTTAAAAGTATAGGTATAATTTATTTACCCTTTTAGTGCAAAACAAGTTTCAATTAAACAGGTTTCAATTTAATAATTTAATTTACAAAATGTCGTGTCTTTAGTGTTCGCCGCTAAGGAGCTCCACTATTCACCTCCTGACTCCATCATCAGATCAGCTCAATAGTACCAGATTATTGTATTGTTACAAAACTAATTATGTTAGTTTAGTAACATAATTAGTAGTACGCA
The DNA here is from genome assembly GCA_911728515.1 of Peribatodes rhomboidaria. Lineage (NCBI taxonomy): Eukaryota > Metazoa > Arthropoda > Insecta > Lepidoptera > Geometridae > Peribatodes > Peribatodes rhomboidaria. Next base: position 21,231,552 of record OU452166.1, read on the forward strand.
AAATTTCAAGTCCATCGGAAACCGGGAAGTGGGTAATAATTGACTTCTAAGATGTTATTACATTGTAAGAAAAAAATGAGTTTTTTGGTGTAAAATTAATATTGTTTAGCGAAACTAAACATTAGCCGATTTGCTATTTTTCACACGGATATCACTTTTGTTTAGATTAATTCTATTTATGTTATGTACTTTTAACTTATGGTATGTAAAGTTCGATGATAACTTGAGCACCACTGATTCGATCTTCATGTAATTTGGCTTGCAAGTTACATGAAGATAAAATGATTTAAAGTTACTTCAAGTTACTTCTGGTTCTCTTTCCTTGCCTCTGGCTAAGGAAAGAGAACCCGACGGAAAGTCTAGCTGCGATTGCATGACGCGCGTTGTGCCAACTAAACCAAAAACTAAAAAAAAAAAAACAATAAATTAAACCGCCGAAAAAACAGGAGAGCAAAAATAATTTTAACAATATTTTTAACATCGATGCAATGTACATGTTGACTTCAACGAATATCAGTTATTTAGGTAAAGTAAAAGACAGCATAGGTAAAAATATTTTAGTCAACTACATTTTAGTTAAAATATTGTGTTTTAGAACTTAAGTAATTAACAAAGATTTACGGTTTCCAAATTTTTCTAGTCGTGCTCTATGAATATTTTTTCCTTTCTTCATCACCAAGGAGTCCAGGGACAGCTAAAATATGTTTTTTTTTAATTATTTCCGATTGTAGTAGATAATATTTGATTATGTGTTACCTATGTTTTTCCTCAATCCAGACATAAAATATTTTAAGAGTATAAAGTCTAACTAACATTTGGGTTAAAAAAAAAATTAACCGGCATGCGCTACTTCGAATCTCACTCCTAAAATGTTAAAATTAAATAAACTATAATAATATTTTATATGTAAAAACATTAAATTAAATACAATGTACGTTAGTCACTAAAATTTCAGTTCCCATCCCGAACGCCTTAAATAAATAAATAAAAATATGAGTTTCAAAATTGGTCAACAAGATTTTCTAAATTGTCAGCCCGGAAGCGACGGGTTTTAATGAAAACATTTGGCTAAAGTAAGTTGCATCCAGATTTCTTTTGTCTTCATGTTTTGACAGAAGAGCGTTATAAATTGCTTCGTAGTTTTTCGCGGAAGACACAAAGCCGGCACACATTCTTAGCTTTGCCTATCAACTTATTAGCTAGGTAAAACATCTTTTCGGTAACAGAAAGAGATGGATTTAATGTAGGTACAGCGTTTTAAAAAGTTGCGTAAAAGAGCGGCCGATCTATTGAATTGCCGTCAAATTCCTGAATTTCTATGCGAGCTATTTTAACTCCTTGCGACGAGGTATAATTCTGTTTGCATAGTCGGCTTCGATGCAAACTGGGAATGTTTCCGTTTGATGCGACAGTAAATATCTTCGATTTATTACAATCTGGCACTGAACCTTCGTCTATACCTATTTAGTAAAATAAGATTTTTATCTTTCACGCATTGTTGAAAATTACTTCTAATTTTCTATGTATATTGTTTCGACAGAACATACAAAGTCCTCTAATGTTATCATCATAGTCACTACGTAAGCTATCGTAAGGATCATTATAGTCACTACGTAAGCTATCGTATATTATGTTTGTTGTAAACGATAAGATATCGTAAGGATCATTATAGTCACTACGTAAGCTATCGTATATTATGTTTGTTGTAAACGTTCAAAAAACACTTGGTGTTGACATTCGAGAAATTTCATTTTCTGCTCATTAGACGACGATGTTATTACCAATGACGACGATCTCAATAACCTATTTATTTACGCGATCGAGCTAAATCGAAAACAGTAGGCACAAAATCTGCGAGCGATCGTTCAGAGATGACGAAATGTGAATAAATGCGATGTAGGTAAACAATGGAATGCGGTTTAGGTAATGATATGTCAATGATATCGGTGCGGGATTTAGAATAAAGTAATGCGATAATCAAAAGAGTTCTTAAATAAAAGAAAAAGTGTTCCAATCTCGTATCATTGATTATCGTCACCGTTCTGGATTATCTCCGGACGCAGTACTGTAAAACAACGCTTTCGTCTTAGTAATAGCTGTTTCAAAGCCAATCCTCGCACAGAGGCGCCCTTCTTCGCGCCTTTAAACGCTTCATATCCCGTCCAGGGAAAATTCTTTCGCTATTTTCCAATTGAGGAACGAATTTTGTGAGTGCGAACTTGATGAACTAAACGAGTGTCTAAGTCTAAAGCCTTTCGTGACGCTTTTATTGAGGGAGCTATCTATCAGGGCATTAAGTGGCATTTTAACGCCCCGACCGCAGGTCAAATAAGTGGCGCGTGGGAGAGCATGATCCGATTCCTCAAGGTCCATCTTCGGCGAACCATAGGGGACGCTCTTCTTACTTACGAGGAATTACTCACTGTTGTTACCCAAGTTGAGGCGATACTCAACTCTAGACTCTTAACCGCACTAAGTTCTGATCCCGTAGAGCCTGAAGCTTTAACTCCGGCACATTTTCTGACTCAAGTTCCGCTGGACTTATTTCACTCCGACCCGCGATTAGAATCCTGAACTTGGTTCAAAATGAACTTTTAATCGATGGCATACTTAGTTCAAAGTTCAGAGAATCGTTGGAGACGTAAGGATCTTAATACACTTCAAATGCGCGCTAAATGGAACACCAAATGTATTTCGGTAACTAAAGGCACTGTAGTCCTATTTAAAACTGATAATTCACCGCCGCTACAGTGGCCGATAGGCATAATCGAAGATGCAAAACCGTCGTCTAATGGAATCGTTCGAGTAGTTTCTGTACGCACACGCAATGGCTCCTACGTTAGGCCTGTGGTAAAATTTTGTGTTTTGCCTTTCCAATAACTTTATTATACTTACCTTATATAGCTATACTTACGCACGCCTGTCTAGGCTGCTTTAGTTTTAGATTATTCTTCTATTAGAATAAGTTAATAAAGTTACTATTTTAGTTTAGTCTATTATTATCTTCCCATTTCTTATTCATCTATTTGCACTCACTGAATGTATCTGCGCTGTAACCGCACTTCGCTTTACAAGCATTTGCATTAAGGTAATCTTTTATTTATACCTTTAGTTCAGGAGCTCTCTATATCTCCTGAAGGCCGGGAGGATGGTTCTGTTTTTGGTGTTTATGATAGATCAAATCGTACTAATTCACGTCTGGAGAATCGGACGTGGCGCCAACTAACGGCGAGCTTGAGAAACTAGCCGCCATCCACCGCACATTTTCACCCAAATCGTTGTAACCCATAATTACGCCCCGAATCTACCTAAAAACTATTAAATTATATAAAGAACAGCTGAAGGAGCCTCTTTTAAATGTTAATTCGTCGGTGTAGTGCCCTTAAACTGTTCTGTGAGATCTGACATGCTGGCCACCTACGCGGTCATTAGCCGGTGCCGACCATCTAAGCCTCCGAGGGCTTTGCCAACCCACGGTGGGCACACAACAGACTTCATTAAGTTGCGTAACGTTTTTTGTTGGGCTAGCACCTTAATAGCCTTATATCGCACTTAAATCCATTCTTGATTTTCTGAATTACGATCAACTTCACAGTTATACTCGTATTAAAGTGCACCGAAACCTAACAACGTGATTACATTTTTCCGTCTGTTTTTTGTCAGACGGACGGACGTACGGACATGACAGCCTAGTTGGAGAAGGCTCGCCTTTCTAGCCAGAGGGAGCGGGTTCGATTCCAGGCGACGCCATGCACCAATTGGTTCATTTGTGAACGTATGTACGTATTTAATGTCATCATCTGCTATATAACTGAAGCTTAGTGCATGGCGACAGGCTTGCCCCCTGTCACTTTTGGGACTGAATATCGTCTGGCGAAGTATAGGTGTTGTATTTTCCACCTTTGCCAGTCCTTTTGATGGAAAGGCGTGACGATATGTTAAGTTTGAACAGCTTTTCAATTAGTTACGTGTCAACAATGGACGGTTAAGCAAATACCCCGTAATAATAATAACTAATTCAAATTCAGTTCAAATTCGAGTATTTTTATTTCGGATAACTACCTACTAGATCCATGGTGTTAGTACAAAATATATAATATTATAAAATTAAATTAATTTGAGTGCCTCGGTGGCTCTGTTCGTAGTGAACCTGCCTTCTGAGTTTGGGGGCGTGGGTTCGATTCCCACCTAGGGCAAACATTTATGTTTTTTTTTTTTATGTATAAATAGGTCGGCGTTTGACCACCAACTCGCCTGATGTTAAGCGACGTTGTGGTCTAAGATGGAGCACGACGACCTATAAGGTACTTATTCACTATAGCCTTGAAGTTTACTAGAGTCAAGAAGTACAAAGACGGCAGTTGAGTGAGGCGTTACAAGTGCGCCACTGCTCAGACCCGTCTTCGGAACGGTTACACCGGACTACATCCCGAAACACGACTAGGTCATTTCACGGCATGGCTTGGTCCGGTGGGTGGTAACTAGCTACGGCCGAAGCCTTCCACCAGAGTTTGCTACCCGGTTAGCACTACCCGGGGACCACGTGTAGGGAATCAGAATAGAGTACACTCCTACGGACGTGGGTAGCTCAGCTCCCAAACATGTAGTGAACATTTGTGTTTGTTATGGGTGTTAAATATATATTTACTTATGTAGTTAAAAATATAAATGTATGTACATCAGTCTCTGGCTGCCATTTTATTTTTTACCTTTGGACAATCCTTTAAAGATACCACCAAGTTGGGGCTACGGGGATATTTTAGCACTCTTCCGCGGCCCCGATAGCGCCAACCCCTTCGGGCACCACCTCGAGCTTCAGCTCTCTCCCTCTCGATGACGATGTGTCGAACACCAGACACATCGTCATCATCCACCTTCTCAGGGACCAATTTGCCCGTGGGCGCCAGCCAGCACCCGAGGCTAGGCACCCATAGTCCCCATGCGCCGGGTCATATGACCTGGCCTCTGGCAGCCATAGTACAAGCTTTGCTTAGTTTGGGGTCAGGTGACCGTAAGTCCCGAATTTATTCATTTATTTATTTATTTAATTTAAAAATACATATATTACACCAGATCCTTTTCATAGTGAGTCAGTGCGTGCAGTCTGATGATCACTACTTGATGATTATCCGCACGAAATGCCTCAACAACGGCGCATGAGGATCTTCCGCTATAGTTTTTAGGATGCTGTTGTGGCTTCTCCTCACATGCATGCCTCCTCGCATGTTATTGACACGAAAACCACCCGGCATTCGACACGCATGCTGCTGGGAAGCTGAAGAGCTTCGGAGACGATAACCCCTCCTGCCTCACACCGCTATCCAATCTATACGACGCGGAGAAATTATTCGACTACTTTTTACACTGTTGCTTTGATTGGCATACCAATAGTGAAAAATATTCAGGTCTAATAATATTCATTTCTACTGGTACGCCTCGCCAGTCCGTCAGTTTTTTCCAAAGAACTTCGTAAGAAACAAGATCAAATGCTTTTCAGAGATCCAGGAAGCAGGCATACACACACGTCTTCCTGCCTGTATAGTATGGTACAGTATGCTTGAGACTTAAAATTGCGCTTTCAGTCCAGGTAGCAGATAGTCAACAGATAGTCCAGGCTGAAACCCGAACTGCGCGTCATCTAAATCTATGTAGTCTTCTAACAACGAATCAAGCATACTGTCCAGTACCTTGGATGTTGTAGTCGCAAGAGAGATCCGGCGATAATTCCCTTTATCCGATATAATTTTCTCCAGTCTTATTCTTAACTATGGGCACCACTGTGACTGCACTACGCGGTACGTTGCGCATCGATATCTTTGGCCTTACTACGTCTAGGTTACACTACTCGTTACTCTATACATATAGGTAGCTGATCCGATATAACGACATCCTCAATTATCTTTACATTCACAATAGTTTCTCAGGCAGACTGGGAAACCACACAGTGATCCAGCCAACTCCTACTTCCGTGGTATACATTAACATACGTATAAGTATTTGAGTCAACTCCCAGCTTTTCGACATCCACGCATACCCAAGATCGCTCTTTACAAAAATTAAGCAATTTGTTGTAAAAATATTGCTTAGGATGCCTTAACCCTAAAGCTCTAGGGTTTTTTAGTTTATAACAGATTTTCCCTAGGTTAAACAAACACCCCCTAACTAATAAACGTTGTAAAAGCCTCGGAATAGTTTGACAGTGTTTTGTCTTTTTCGATTGGGTGAAAAAATTAAAAGTCAAAACACTGTTTAACTATTCTGAGGCTATACGTTTATTGACCGAGTGAGCGTCAGCGAGCAAAGCGTCTCTGCTTCAACTTCAGGAAAAATGTTTTTAAAATGTCTGTCTGACGTTTGTCCTTCAGTCCTCCTATAGGTCGCATTTGGTATGGGCATAGGTCTATAGGTCGGGGCTATGCGGAAGCTTTCGCATAGCCCCGACAGTGCGGCACGACTTCTACGGCCCCGACAGCCTGCGCTCCACCTCCCGATGATACTATGTGTCGGGACACCAGACGCATCATCATCATCTACCTCAGGGACCAACTCAGCCATCAACATCAGACATCAGCCAGACAGCACTCGTGTGACTGTGTACACGCCCATGATCCCCGTGTGATGGGTCAGAAGAGTGGTACCGCCGCATGCCACTTCCGGGCGAGATACATAGGGAAAGCGATACCTTACCATACCGACACTCCGGTTCCCCTGCAGCCTCCGCGTCCACCATCAAACGGTGGTAGCTCCGCTAAGGCCGCGGAAAGCAGGGAGAGCGCCGCACCGTGCTAGCGGCACTCCTGTCCCTCCGCGACCTCTGTAATTTTTAGCCCCAACGCATTTTCACGCATCCATAGACTGAACAGTTACAATGTCAATTTAAAATGTATACCGACGTGGAACGCGAAGTGGGCCGGGCCCCGCTTGTTGTCCAAACGGCGGGACCTGATCTTTTAAGCCCAAGTTTACGGCTGTAGCCGCACTAAATTATAATACAACACGTCGTAAATTTCGCAAACTATCCTTTCATGACGGGAGACTTAAGGTTTCCGCGTTTAATAAAGGAGAAATCGAGGGAAACTGTTGATATTACATGGGCCCATACGCGTCAGTGATGATACCATATTGTAATACCATTCGTAATAGTACATATCCATCCATACTCTTTCCACCCTTTACACTTTATACCACGCGAGTTAAGAGGCGGGAGCGGAGAAGTAGTACATATACTATATACATACGTAGTAGTATAACTAAGTAGTAGTATACTAGACCCGTTCAGTTAAACGTTGTATAGTCTAGAATACTCGTAGTGTAGGTATTTTTTTGATCGAGTTAAAAATTTATAAGAAAGAAAAAGACAAAACACTGTATAACTATTTAGAGGCTATACAACGTTTTCTTTTCTACCAATTATGTTTTGTAAGTTATGTTTACGGGAGGTTCTCCACATTCTTAATAAGACTAATGAAGCAAAGCAGAGATGAAACCAAACGCACACAAATACACTCACCCCCACAATCCCACACACACCCACACCCACACGTCTTCACACTCACCCTCTCACACACACACGCACCCACACACTTCAACACATAATAAAATAATATGAAACATTAAAAAATTGTGCTAATATTCTTATACTTAGACTAGTATGTACAAGTTTATTATTAAAAAAAATATTTTTTCTTATAAAATTGTTAAGTATTTATGTTTATTTGAGTTTATTTAGTCATTGTTATTATTATTTGTAAATAAAATGTAAGTCTGTTAATAGCTGTAAGTTTATCTGTAAGTTTATTTGATGTTTTATTGAGAGCTGTGATTTTTTTTTCAATAAATAAAATACAATCTGTATAGGGGGTCTACTATGATGGTTACGTTTTGTTTCCGACACTGCGCGACCATAGACCTTATTGCGCGGCGATACGAGTCGCAGTCGCGCGGCTTAAAAAAGAAAACGGAATAATCATGGCGAAAAGATGTCATGGTAGGTCACATGTAATTACAAACAAAAGATACAAAAAATTCAACTTCAGTAAAACTATAACTAGTGTGGTAAATAATCATTACGTTAATCAATATGAGAGCAAAAGACAGTAAGCCTTGCGAAGTAGTCCTCACTAGGTTGACCCGTGTCGAGAACTACTGCAGTCTGCCTATGTCACTACATAGCCGAGCAAACGTCGCACTAAAAAAAAACAAAATATAATTACTAAAAACAAAGACTTACTATGTAATAAAGATAACACTAATCTGAGATTATTATAAGGATCTACATATATTATATTTATACATATTACACAAAATATACATATATATTTATTTAAATAGATATATATTTTAACAAACATATTTTGTAAATCTATGTATTGGATTTAATTACGAGTATGTATATAATCTTTCACAATTATATTATATTACTTTAACCATACATAGGTCCCTTAACCAGGTAACCAGGTCCCTTTCATACATATTCTAGCGGCGGTGTCTCTCCGTATCATGGGTGCACTCACTAGTACTTCATTTGTATCTCATTTATGTAGCAATACAAACTAACTTTAGAATATCCAAAAAACATTACTCAATTTTGCTAACCAATTTAAATTTTTGATGACAAAAATAATTATTAAAACAAAAGCCTTTCTTGGTGTACAAGAAAGAGGCCTCAGTTCAGCAGTAGGCGAATATTTTTTACTTAATATTTATTTATTTAGCTCAGTAACTTACAAACATGTCATTGTCCCACAAGTACTTACCAAACTGCGTAGCAGGATGTAGGCAGAAATCTACTCTCATTAAAAATTTCATTATCTACGAGTAGGAACACAACATTGTAATGAAAAATAATATTATTATAACGTTGGATTATGTGTAGCAACAAAGTGTTATCATGGGATCATTGAGATCATCATCAGCGCCGAGAACCCTCAACAAAAGAAAGACTCCGAACAACATATCAACATCAACATAATTTTATTATTGTATTAATTAACAAAAAACTCTTAAGATAAACAGTTTTAATCTTATAAGTATAAGTACTTATGGTGAGTTGCACCAACTAACTTTAACTTTTGTGTTTTGGTTATCGTAAAAAACATTACAATATTATATACTAGCTGTTGCCGCTACTTCGTTCGCGTTTATTCAAAAAATAGTATCCATACACCCTCCTCGTGAAATGAGTATACTGTAACTTAATATTAAATTATAAATAACTAGCTCCCGCAGTTAAAAAGTATCCTATGTGCTATTCGAGACTATAATCTATCTCTGTGCCAAATTTCATCCAGATCTGTTGAGCCGTTCTGGCGTGAAAGAGTAACAAACATCCATCCATCCATCCATCCATTCTTACAAACTTTCGCGTTTATAATATTATTAGGATTAGGATAGGATTAGGATTAGGATAGGATAATCCGTGACCAAAGAGATCAGAGTCTAATATTAAAAAAATACTGGTTGGTTTTGAGCGGAGTTTAGTTGTCAGTTATTATTTTAGTACCCACTACGTACTGTTCTGTGACGTTGTCTGACGCATTTGGTAAGCAGCGCGTCATTTTTATTAATTTACAGAATTTCATGACAAAAAGATTAATTTATTCAGAAAAAAGTATCCAAAAACCTTATGATATACCTACTGTAACTATTAATCTAATTCCATCAACATCCGTTTAGCCGTGAAAAGCCTACAAACAGACAGACAGAGTTATTTTTGATTTTATAATTGGTAAGGATAAGGATAATAGCAAAGCGTAACCAGCCCTTAAATCTTTGACGGGCCAGCCAAGCGAGCGGTAGCAAGCGAAGCGCCTCTGCTTCAGCTTCGACATAAATCCTTTTGTTTGTCCGGATTTCTGTCTGAATGCGGTCCGGATCTCAGTCTTCGTCCACATCGAGCGACCGCGAATCGAATCGCTGCGCAATAAGGTTCATGGTCGCGCAGCGTCAAAAAGAAAATCGAAACCATCATGGGAATAAGATGTCATGGTAGGCCCCCAGTGGTGCTATTCAGAACCATTCGGAAACGTTTCCTTTTTTTTTTTTTTAATACAATAGGTCGGCGTTTGACCACCAACTCGCCTGATGTTAAGCGACGTTGTGGTCTAAGATGGAGCACGACGACCTATGAGGTACTTATTCACTCTAGCCTTGAAGTTTACTAGAGTGAAGTACAAAGACGGCAGTTGAGTGAGGCGCTACAAGTTCGCTACTGCTCAGACCCGTCTTCGGAACGGATTTCCGGTCGGATTTCATAAATTTTAAGCCTAAACCTACATAAGTTTTTAAACGTGATTAATTATTTCAATCGGATTTATACTAGATTCCCTATTCCAAAATGTATAAAAGTAGACTGAGATTCGAACAATTTGAGTTTGGAATTTCTGGGATACGATCGGAAACGTTTCCGAATGGTTGTAAATAGCCCTGCAGGTTTCCTTTCTTGACCGATTCTCTTGCAACTTTGTGAGTATAAATTGAAACTTCTTCAACGCAACCTTATATCCAAATTTGGTCCTAAGAACTGACCAAATGTATTTTAGAGCGGTCTGAACCCTCAAAATACTAGTGGCCATTACAAAGACCCACCCTATATTTAAGAAACAAGTAACATTTTAAAAGAAAAAAATAAAACCCGGCTGCAGAATATTGTACCTGTATCATTTCCACTATCAAGACGATTCAAATGACTCATCACATGTCAAAATCCATCAAACTGTTAAGGCTGTAAGGCGTGCCAAAGAAACCTCATAGTTACATCCATACTCACATACATACTTAAAATCGAAAGCATGACCCTTCTTTTTGCGCAGTCATCAGAATCATTGTTATTAGTTGAATGAAGAATCTGAATCTGAAAAATAGGTACCTACCTAGTCTTCACTGGTAACTTATATCAGAATATTGAGATTACGGTAGGAAAAATTAGGAATTACGAAGTAAAATTACTGAAACCAAGATTTTTTTTTTAAATCTTGTCTTTAAAAACAATATCAATACATTGGTTATTTAAGTTAGGCTGTGTTACCGCCAGAGATGTGCGAGGATGCGTAGCGAGGGATGTACTTGTTACGAACCAATATAATCGCTTCATTTACTTAGCCTCAGAGGTTTTTATTACCCGGCAGCTCCTTGCAACAGAAAGTGTTCAGTTTTCATACACCGACCTCACCGGCGAGATCGATACAAGATCTGTTCGAAGATCGGTTAGTTAGCTCTTAATAATCGACCAGTTTATGCCCCTCAGTTACTTGCCTGTTTTTAAGAGGTGTGCTCCTTTCCGAACTTGGCGGTAGAGTCAATATTAAAATCTAACTTTAACTCTAACTTCAACAGTCCCAATTAGGGCCCTAGAGCAAACCCCTTGCCAAGGCAATTCGACCCCCCTCCCTCGGCGACAACCTAAACCGGGGCCATACCGTAGAGGTGTCCTTAGGCTAGTCGCCCATAGTTAAAAGCATTATTAAGGCCCTGCGCTACCTGCGCTTCTCTAATGCCTGATACGCTATATAGGCTTCAGTGGCCAACAGCATATAGTCATTTAAAGTAAAAAAAAAAGCAAGGGATGTGGAATGGATGGGATGGTGGAAACAAACAAATCTTTTCACAGATTCGTTACGCATCCTCGCATCGCTCAGCTAACTAGCACACCTCTGGTGGTAACGCAGCCTAACGATACTTCCGCCAAGTAGCCACGAGTATTTATAGATATTACCTAAAGTTGTAAGCCAAAATTTGTGAGGCTGTAATTTATTTTTTCTTTAAAAAAAATAATGCCCCTCAGTTTCTTGCCTGTTCTTCTGAGTAGAGGCTCTTTATCCAAGCGGTCGAGTATATTTAAAAAAACTTTGACGTTCATAAGTGTATCTTTGATACCTTAATTGAATAAACACATTTTGACTTTGACTTTGATGGGTTGCTAGGTAAGTAAATACTTACGTACGAATTAGCGCAGGCCGCGCGTTAAGCCCACCATTCACATGCGAACCAATTCGTCGGATTTGTCGTAGGTAAGAACCCTTAGCTGTCTGGTGAGAGTACATTGTTACAGTGTAGAATTTCATACATTACTGTCTAGATGCAAGCGACATTTCGCACGTCAAAGACGTGGGACTGCTGCTTGGATTTTTACTCTGCAATATTAATTAGGATTAGGATTTCTCAAAAGGTCTGTCAGAGTAGGGAGACTGTTTTTATAAAAACAAGAATTGATACATGTGTACGTGGAGGCTAAACGTAGCCTACCCTATACAAACTGCATTAAAATAAAAACACGAGCTCAGGTGCAGTTTCTATAGGTAGCATGGCAGCTAGGATTACGAGCTCTTCTCAACGCTCCCCCCGTATTTAAACTCAAAATTAAGAGGCGTCGAGCAAACAGTATCGTTTCGCTTGCGAGCGAAAAAATAAAAAGGGTGTCGCAGCCAAAGTATCTACTCGTTACCGTAATAACGGAGAAAGAACCGAATTGAATAATAAATGAAATAATTTATGGCATATTTATCATTTTGCAAATGAACAATCTCACCTTAATGAAAGCGTTGGTTTAATTTTTTAGGGAGAGCTCTAAAGGCCGATACTTTTCAAAAGATACGTTTAAGAATTTAATCCAAAGTTATAATCTGAGTATTTTTATATTTGAGAAAAATAGTCGCATCCTTCCTTAGGTGTTGATTTACAATTTATCAGTTATCCACATATTTTTTGTTACGGAGATAGGTGTTCACAAAAAAACATGTTTACTCTAACAAACGCTTATACCACGGAACAGATATATATAATACGTTTAAGTATTTATTGCCTACCCCTATCTTTAGTTTGGCAACTAATTGGACAACACGTATCGAATGTTCGAGAGGGACCAGTCATCACGGCTCCATTAGTGAACGTCGTGCATAATCATCGCTCAGCAATATCGCGCGCCCCGTCAGTGCCGCGCCGTGCCGCACCGGTGCGCTGCGGCCAGCATGCGTGCACACATGCCACATTTCACACCACCGGATCGGGACCGAGCCGGGATTAGGCAAAGTCCAGCAACTGAGTTTTGAATGTAGCATCTGATTGGTCTTTCAAGTTCCTTAATAGATTTCGTCTACAAACCCACCAATTGAGTTTGAAAATGATAACGGTATTGCAACGGTGGTATTTGTATCGTGAGATGCGTAGTAGATTTTGCCTAGAAATAATCACTATGCCCTACCCTTTTCGTATTTCCATAAGTTCCTGTCCATCCAAAGGATACCTGGAAGAAATCGCTTTAGGCGATAAGGTCGCCCTTGTACTGCCGAAAAATGTATTTTAGTTTTTAAGATTTTCATGTAGTTTTTGGTGTGCAATAAAGTAATATTGTATTGTATTGTATTGTATGCTGGTGGATATTGCATAAATAGTTTGTAGCGCGCTGGTTGGTTGTTATTAGTAATGTGCTCGTCTGTAGCCTCTGCAATACGGGAGGTTGGGGATATGCTTCAAACTTGACCATCTATAGCAACAGTGGGACGTAACTGGATTTCAAACATACTTACTTACATCCATCAGCAACGTTCGCATTCACTCACAAATTGGGGTGAATAGAACAAAAACAAACCTTCAATGTGTGTCCAACGAATGTTAGCAGTTTCCCATACAGCCCGTATACCGGCCGGACGAGTGTAAAAGCGCTTTCTAGAGGATCCACTCGTAAATCACGACGGATCGCCGGCTATCTCCGACGCGTCGCGGTCACGGCTCGCTATCTGTCTACACTCACCTCGAGTTAAGCTCTGCCGTCAGAGGAAATGTCACGTGACCTCAGAGGTCCCTATCTAGTCCGTGTAAAGAGGCAGCAAGAAAATGGACCACAAATGTTAAAAATTCATCTAATGCGTATAAAGGTAGAGTGCAGGTGGATTTGGTTCACTTAGGTCAGATTTCGTTATGACTTAGGTCACCACTCTCGTCAGAATAAATATTAGGCTATTATTTTTCTGACGAAAACAGAATTCCTTATTCTTGCATCACATTCTCTTTGTGGAAATGGAAATACAAAAGACGATCTAATCGGTAACAAAAGACGAAAAAAATGAAATAACACATTTACGTAACGTACTATTTTTGTTTGCCTACTTTTTCGTCTTTATTACAATTTTGTAATAACATATTTAGACAGACGAAGAGTAAAAAGGGATGATATTCTCAGTCGTTTGAATAAGAAAGCAAACAAACATCCAAACAAAAGCTTGAAGACCATTTCCAGTATTGTCTCAGAACAGAACGTTGTTTTATTGAAGTGGCCGACTAAAGGGCATCAGAGGCCCTTTGTAATATCTTTTAAAAACGTCAAGCAGATTTTGGTAATTAAAACATTGGGCAGGTAAGTGGAAGGGGGGTGGGGAGATCTTCGTTAAGGTTTAATTAAATCGTCCTCGGCGGCCTCTCGCGCTTTAATTCCACCGTTATTAACGCTGTTAAAAAGTGAGTTACACGAACAGAGGCTATGGAGTAGCTCTATGCATTTTTTTATGTTTAACCCCATACGCTAAAACGACGGGCTGTTATAAGTTTGACATGTCTCTCTGTGTGTGTGTGGCTTGTGTGTCATCATAGCTCCCGAACAGATGAACCAATTTTTTTGTTTGAAAGGTGAATTAGTCGGGAGTGTTATTAGCTTTTCGGAGGTTTTTAATTTTTCAATTTTATTTGACCACACAATAATTATTATAATTATTATTATAAAACCCGCCAGCATCCGTGGCCAATTCAATCTGATTCCAGAATCAATGAAGACAAACTCTTATAAGGTACATGGGGCCTATTTGGCATAGGAACAATACAATGTTACCTTTTTTTTACAACGACTAGGCATGCGTTTGACCACTGACTCGCCTGATGGGAAGCGTCGACGTCATCGAAGGTGTAACACGCTTGCCTAGGAGATACCTATTCAGTTTACTCTTAAACACACCCGGATTGTATTTTAGACAGACGCAGGCAACGAGTTCCACACCTCTGCAGTTCTTACAAGAAAAGTTGACTTGAAACGCTTAGTTGCGTTTTGGCGGAATTTCCACCATAAGAGGAGTCTTACTGGTGCGCCTGGTACAAAAAAGAACGCTGATGGCTGGATCAGGTCGTATCGTATAAGTAAGTAAATAAATAAATTAAATTTAAAAAATACTTATCAAAAAAACTTACAAGACCCGACTGCACTGTAGGAGTAGTACCTAACTGAAAAGCAAAAAAACACAGTCAACACCGCGCCACGAGTAGATATGTACATTGTGCACACGGTCCATCCTTATCCAGTGTCCACACATAGCACTCGTGCGTAATTGTAAACCGCTTTAATCTAGTAGGTAACCCACTGAATATTTTTTATGTACTTACTGTAACATTTTTGAAATCGGCTCTAATGAGCTTCTAGATAATGATAGTTCCTACATAATATGGTTCTTATCAACAAAGTTTACTTGTTATTTTTCCTTTGTTACGAGGACAGTGATTAAATATTGTACCCTAGCTATGCGCATGAATTTCGCATATACGAGTATATCGCATAGTGAAGGGTATTTCGAGTGTAAGGGAAAGAAAACATGCTTCGTTAATAGTAGTTGACTCAGAAATGTGATTGGATCCCGACTGCGTCATGTGTAGTTTTAATAAGTTGGCCTCTTAATGTCAGATTTATCATCACACACCATGTGACAAATAAAATAAAATACAAAAAACCCGGCTGCAAAATGTTGTACCCTATGTCACTTCCGCTATCGAGACGATTCAATTGACACCTCGCATGTCGAAATTCATCAAGCTGTTTAGGCTGTAGGCCGTGCCAAACAAACCTCATACATACATACCCACAAATATATATACATACACTCGAAAAACATAACCCTCCTTCTTGCGCAGTCGGGTAAAAAGAGTTCTGTTCTGCACCTGCCTGGTCATAGTTGGTCGCTAGTGGTTCTACAAGCGCACACGAGCGCTCTACTTACTTTGTTGCTACTTCGTGTCACATTCGCTGCCAGAGTCTGTTTCCCGTATATACAATTTTCAAGTTAGAGGACCACACTACGCCGCACCACACGATATGGTGCGCATTTCTAACCACCAGCGCAAAACAGAGACGTGCTAAAAGCGCGTGTGTCTGTGTATTTGTTTGTTTGTTTGTGGCATCATAACTTCCAACCGAACAAAACTGATTTTGATTTTTAAAGGCTTTTTTTATGGTTTACTTTTTTTAATTTATATTTTAGTACTTGTTCAACTTTGTATTTCAATACTGTTTGCACCGATATTGCGCGGAACCACACACTTATGGTGTATTCAGGTGACAAAAACACGCTCACCACGCGCAAAGTCAGTGCACGCCTCGCGCCGCCCGCTTATATAACTAGTACAGTGCAGTGTGCGGGGTCAGCGCGGAGTGAGAGCGAAGTGAGACGTGGCGGCGCGTAGCGTGTGCGAGGCGTGTGCGGTTGTACTTGGATAAATGCAATTAGAGATTTATTGATGTGTCTTAAGACTCAAATTATATGCAATAAATTTCAAAGCAAGTTAGACGAGGGTGGTGACACGCGTGGCGTTGCGTAGTGAGCGCCTGCCGTCTGAAAGCGGCCTTACTAGTTTGTGACTAGTAATGCCGCGCCAGTCCGCGCTGGATAAGCTTGACTTCCGGCGCTCCATCTCGTGCGTTAATCTCCTTACGTGTTGTAGTAAGGTAGTTTGAAAGTCTCTATGGGTTCCGTATGCCATGCTAAGCGTCCAAGTGGCCGCAGCGTTTCCGCGCGCGATAGCACCGGAGCTTCCCTGTGAGACGCCGCCTGTGGCCGCGATCCCCACGCCATTCACCCCCGCGCACGCGCTTGGATGAACAAACTACTTGGACAAGATTCACTTAGAACGTTTTGCACTCATTTTATCCGAATCCGATCCGATAATAAGGATCTAAAAAAACTCGAACCGAATTAGAGTACTGCTTACGCACATAGCAGTTTCAAATTGCATCGGATCCGAATCCAAGATGTTATGTCGGTCCGAAGTAACTGTAGTGTTATTTGTATCAGAGGTTGCGTCACTCTCATCTGAACTCCGTCATCCGATTTTGATTTTTCTTGATTAGATTTTTCTTGGTATCTCGGATTTGGATCCAGACGCAGTGAGCGAGTGTTCACACAAAAACATAACCCTCCATCTTCCGCAGTCGGGTTATTACCCGACTGCTCGGGTTAGTACCTATGGTTACTTCAGTCTGTCATAATCGTTCCGAAATAGATTCGGATGACGGACAATAATCTCACAAAACAGAACTAGTAACCGGCATTTTCTCGGATTTGAATCGTAGAAATGCGGAAACACTCTTACCTACTCTGAGAAACGGCTCAAGGTTGTCCTCAGAGCTGTGAGAACAACCTTGAGGTAAGTATAAGTGAAATTGGACCAGTTATGCCATGCCTTGTCATGTGTATGCTAGATGAACTTGTCATGTGTATGAACTTATGTATGTCATGAACTTGTCATGTGTATGAACTTATGTATGTCATGAACTTGTCATGTGTATGAACTTATGTGTGTCATACTTGTCATGTGTATGAACTTATGTATGTCATGAACTTGTCATGTATATGAACTTATGTATGTCATGAACTTGTCATGTGTATGCTAGATGAACTGGGCAACATTACCAGGGGTCTACCATGACATCTTATTGTCATGATGGTTACGTTTTGTTGTCGACGATGCACAACCGCCAATCGTATCGCTGCGCAGTAAGGTCGCGCAGCGTTAAAACAAAACAACCCCCCCCCCCCCCCCCCACCCCCCGCCCGGTAGACCCCCAGGGCGGTGTCGTCAAAATGAAATACACTGCTGTTAGATAGCGCTGTTATTAGATGTGTGCGTCTGCTTTAACTCTACCATAACATTATCGTCACGCTTTTCCCCCTAAGGGACTGGAAGAAGTATATTACAACGACCACACCTCGCAGGATAACATTTAGTGGGCGAACATGTCGCCATACACCGGGCCCAAGTTAAGTGTATGGCAGATGACATTAAATACGCACATATTGTATAGCTACATTATGTTCACAAAATTAGCAAAGTGCTGGTGTTGGTGCCTTCAGCTGGGATCGAGTTCGCTCCCTCTAGCTTGGAAAGTAAGCCTTATTCCATTTTTTTGAAGGGCAACAAAAACGAACGCAGCCAACCGACATGTCCCACAGTCGATTAGTCTCAGCAAGAACGGTTTGGATTTTAATATTACTCTAAGCGTTGTTTCTAAAGACGTCCTCGGTTAAGTACTAATTTGTCCCCAACTTTAAGCGAATGAACATTTATGTCTTGTTGTCTTTAATTAAAGTTAATCTTTTGTAGGTATTTCAATTCGATATCATGTTATATGCACTTCTAAGTGTTAAAGTAGAAAACAGGGGAAAGACAATGTTATTTTACCCGCCTGTTCAAAAGAAGGATTATGTTTTAAGGGTGTATGTAAATATCTAGAGTGTTAACCCCCTTAAATAATAATAATTAAGACACCAGTTAACAAAAATTAACCGTGACGTTTGTAATTTTTTTTTTGTTTTTAAAAAATAGATGTCTGGAGTGTCTTAAGGCTATAAAGTATTTTTGGGTTTAATGGGCTTATTCTCAAGCCCATTCAAACATATTGTGCCTCAATATGTCTAGTACTACTTAGAAAATAAGTGCCATCTGTTGAAACCTCAACTAACTACGTCGCATCTCTCTCAACTAAAGGGTGCTGATAACCCGTGTGCTTTACTTGGTGCCTTTGAAAAAGCTTCCTCGTTCGCCTGCTTATGGCGTTTGTGCACTACAAGTAATTTTACTGTCCGGCAGACCGATTTTTAACGGTCCGGGGTGGCATGAAAAAAAACGGATGATTGGCTTGTGCACTAGGTACAAGTAATTTTACCGTCCGGCAGGCAGTCCGATATTTTTATTTGGATGTAATGAGCGAGGCGTGCGTCGTGGGCGCAAGAGTTGGAGGAGAGGGAGGCGAGCCACGCGCCCGCCCTGCCTGCTCATGAAAATCACGGACGTAGTGCACAAGCTTCGACGCGTTTTTCATTGCTGTCATCTCGGACCGGAAAAAAACGGCCGGAATGGGGAAAAGTAAAATGTTGGACGGTAAAATTACGTGTAGTGCACAAGTTAGTACATTTATTCATTCATGGCGTGCCATATCGGACCGTAAAAAATCGGACTGCCGCCGCGGACAGTATTTTTTTTTTTTTTAATGTAAAATAGGTCGGCGTTTGACCACCAACTCGCCTGATGTTAAGCGACGTACTTATTCACTCTAGCCTTGAAGTATTGTAGAGTGAAGAAGTACAAAGTTGAGTGAGGCGCTACAAGTGCGCTACTGCTCAGACCCGTCTTCGGAACGGTTACACCGGACTACATCCCGAAACACGACTAGGTCATTTCACGGCATGGCTTGGTCCGGTGGGTGGTAACAAGCCACGGCCGGAGCCTCCCACCAGAGTTTGCTACCCGGTTAGCACTACCCGGGGACCACGTGTAGGGAATCAGAATAGAGTACACTCCTACGGACGTGGGTAGCTCAGCCCCCAAAATTAAAATTACTTGTAGTGCACAAACGCCATTACAATGCGTATACGTCGCGTATTGCCGCGGGCGTTCGCGGCAATAGTCAGGTTCCGTCTTTATATTATGATAAATAATAAATTAACATAAAATATATGAAGGTACCACACATACTATTATTTTTCTGCGGTTATAAATAGCAAGATTATAATGCCAGTAAGTACTTATCCTACTAAGAATCCTACTGAGAAAGTGATACAACAATTAACAAATTTTTATCTATTTATTACATAATAATATTACTTATAATGAAAAAAAACACTAACAAAGTGATGTCTGTTCATGAAAAATGATTTTTTGAAAGTAAATACCTCTAAGGAAGCAGAATCCAAAGAAATTAAAGTATTCATAGCTATAGAAAACTTTCAAACTTATTAATAAACTAAGTACTTCGTTCGCGTTTATTTAAAAAATAGTATCCAAAAATCTTCCTCGTGAAATACTGTCACTAATTATCAAATTTCATCATGATCCGTTCAGCCGTTTAGCCGTGAAAAGCATGCAAACAGACAGACAGCGTTACTTTTGATTTTATAATATTGAAATGGAGGTCATTGGAGGTGCAAAGAGGCGACTTTCTCGTTTTCAGCTCCTTAAAACGCGAACATGTATTCCATAGGGGTCTAATAGGTGCTATACAAGTACATCTCATTGCCACGACAGTTACGTTTTGTTTTCGACGCCGCGCGACCACAAATCGTATCGCCGCGCAATAAGGTCCATGGTCGCGCAGCATCGAAAACAAAACGTGAACATCATGGCAATAAGATGTCATGATAAGCCTTCTGGTATAAAGGCACTAGAGTTATGACATTTCTTGCTTGAAACAGGTCGACACAGTTCCTGAAGATGAAGGTAAAGTTGCCTTGCTTAAGATGTCCAACGTCGCAGGCACAGCTAAATATTGTAAATTAGTTGAAGTACATAGAAGATACATAGTACTAAAATCGTATCTTATTGTTATCATCGAATTCTATAAATATCACATCGGCATCTCTCCCGTGGCGCCTCGCCTGTTGTTTTGTACATAAGCAGGTCTGTAGACCAGTGCCGGATTAAGCAAGCGAGGGGCCCGCGGCCCGTAGTAAATGTGGACGGGGCTCTTGAATTTGTAGTTTTCCGCCAAGACCACTCCTATTTCCTCTAAAAGTATTGTGGTGTGGCTAAGTGTAGTCCGCGCAATTTTTTTTTTTATGATGCCCCATACTGAATATTTGGCGTCACATTTCTACTAGAATAGCTATTAGGTATAGGGATTTTGTTTTTAGCGCGGGGCCCGTAGCATTTGCTGCCTCCTGCTACGTGGCTAATCCGGCACTGCTGAAGACGCTGCCGGCGGCGGCGGCGGCGACGCCGTTGATATTGGTTATCGGGTCAGTATACATTGTGGCTTTATATAGCCTGCATTTTGAATGAATCCTTCAGTCTCTTCAGTTCTGTGGTCGTCCAAACATTACCATGTCACTAACACAACTCTGCTGGATATTAAATAACTTGACCGTAACTGGAAGCTATATATATGAGAGTGCATTTCCGTTTCCGTCGAAAGTACCAGCGTTTTCGTACTTTTAATGCCTTTTAACCGGAAATACTAGGTGGCGCCACCTCTGCATTCGCGCTTTATGAAAATATCGGGCGCCATTTGTCATCATTGGCGTTTTAATTTTCGTCGAAGTAACATCGCCGCAGCCCTAGCAGCTTGCGTCGTGTTGCATAATTAGTTAATACAAAGTGATAATTTGTTAATAATTATGTGGAAAAATACTGAAATGTAGTTATTTCCCAAAAATAACTCGGTGTTAAGTATACATTTTACGCAGTAAGTACCACATTATATTTCATTTCTTCAATTCATTTGTTCGAAATGAGTGATTAGAATTCGTTTTAACGGTTTTACCGTTCGATTAAATTGATATTTAAAAATTTTTGTGTGCCTAGATGTTTTTTAACCATTTGTGGCTTACAAAATGGCGGTCAAACGACGCCTCATAAGTGTTTTTCAGATAATATGTAAGATTATTACCAGTTTTTAACATAGTTTTGCTTCCAGAAACGTATAAAAGTTTGCCGCCCAACGCCCAAGCGGCAAAGCACGGGCCGCGACCGTGGTTCAGTGAAAGGTGCGTAACAGCGTGCTTTTGCGATTCTACTAGTTCATCGATATTGGTTGGCGTGCTGGCCGATAATTGAAGAAATTTGGTGAGTGAAAAATTCTTTTTATAAAGACAATGGATTTCAAATGTTGCAACAGTGTATCAATTGCTTAACTACGAGTCATAAAAATAACTCGACCTTATCTAGCGATCTATCAGTTCGTTCGCTTTAAGTCACTGTATATTTTTGATACACCATGCCAAATTTTTTGATTACATGTTTTTAACGGCCAGGTAATGCCTATTATTGTGGACGTAAGAAATCATAATCCAGGTGTCACAGACCTGGGAACAAACAATAGTGGGGGAAAAAATATAATATCTTACGTCACCTAGCTATATGCTGAAGACTTTTCATTATTTAAATTCATATAAAGGCAAGAAGGCTTTCTTAACTTTCTTTTGAAATAGTTTTTAAATTGTGGACTTGATCTTTTGACATTGCGTTTAAGTTTAGAGGAACAAGTATTTTGATTTTATTCCCTTTTACTATATTGTTATGCAAACAATCAGTTCAACATGCATTCGCATGGTTATAATAGGGAGATACGGGAATACCTGTACCTTCTTACATTGAATTATGTAATCAATACAGCATACTCTGAAATGCTTGTAATGATACGCCCTCGCAGGGTGAATCTCTTTGCAAATATCATATTACATTGCTTTAAGCAATCAATACATCATACATCATTGTATGCTTGTAATAAACCACCCTCGCAGGGTAGGTAATCTTTTGCAAAAGCCACCCTCGCAGGGAGGCTACCTATTTGCAAATGTCACTTCACAAAATATTGAATCAAGCGATCCATACATACACTATTATTTAGTATGCTTGTAACGATACGCCCTCGCAGGGTGAATCTCTTTGCAAATATCATATAACATTGCTTTAAGCAATCAATACATCATACATCATTGTATGCTTGTAATAAACCACCCTCGCAGGGTAGGTAATCTTTTGCAAAAGCCACCCTCGCAGGGAGGCTACCTATTTGCAAATGTCACTTCACAAAATATTGAATCAAGCGATTCATACATACACTATTATTTAGTATGCTTGTAACGATACGCCCTCGCAGGGTGAATCTCTTTGCAAATATCATATTACATTGCTTTAAGCAATCAATACATCATACATCATTGTATGCTTGTAATAAACCACCCTCGCAGGGTAGGTAATCTTTTGCAAAAGCCACCCTCGCAGGGAAGGCTACCTATTTGCAAATGTCACTTCACAAAATATTGAATCAAGTGATCCATACATACACTATTATTTAGTATGCTTGTACGATACGCCCTCGCAGGGTGAATCTCTTGACAAATATTACATTGCTATAAGCGTTTTAACACAATGTATTTTAGTTTTTTTTTTTTTTTTTTTTTACGGTTATAATAAACCACCATTGCAAGTGAGTACCTTTTTTGCAAATATCATATTTCATAGTATTAAGCAATTAATACAACATACAATGTATGTTTGTAATAAATAAACCACCCTATTTGCAAAACTTGAACGATAGTTGCGCAAATGATATTTGCAAAATATCAATTGCATGATAAACATAGCACAAACTTGTTTGGTTGTAACAAACCATCCTCACCCGATGAGTATCTCTTTGAAAATACAATATTTCATTGTATCAAGTAAGTATCGTAGGCTTATTACAAACCATCCTGACAGGGTGATTTTTTGATCTTAATAATGTTGTATGTTCATAACAAACAACCATCGCTGGATAAGTATCTTTTTTGCGGGCTAATATTCTTAAAACCTAGTTTTAAAGCTGGATGAAATATTTCAAACGTATTTTATTGTTGTTGTAATGCCTAATCTGTCTTTTATTCTTCATGAAACTATAAACATGGATACACTAGCTTGCTTGTAACAAACTACCTTTTCAAGGTAAAATAAAAATATACCTTATGCAAAACTACCCTCGCGGGAACGTCTTATAAGAACAATCAAATTGTAAGCGCGGCTTCAGGCCAGTCTGTTTCAGTTTGAATGAAAAGTTTTCGTTATGTTCTTATTATGTTCCCTGTGTAACGTTAATTTAATTAGAAGTAAAGTCACCACCTCAAGGTGGGTTGCATAGTATTGAATCACCTGCAAAGTGAAACATGTTCTTTCAAAATTTCGAAGTGAGTCTTGCCTCTTACTTGTTTATTCTGGCATACGACAAATGTGCTCGACGAGCACAATAACCTTTAGGAGTTCATGCAGTATTTCCTGCGACTCCAATCACAACGGAGATGCCTGCTACTTGGTTTAAAACGATGTTTTATCTTTTCGATTCTTGCAATTTAGGTCACTCTAAAAATGACATTCTGTTACGCATAATGTGACGAGAACGAATGTTGTGTTTTAATTATTTCTTTTGGAACAGCCTCGTAATATGTGAATGTGTGGCTCATTGTCTGTCATACTAAGTGCGCTATCGCACTGACACTAGCAACCTCGTTTGCTCCCTCCTCGTAAGCAACGTTTCAGAATAACACAATTATAAGTATTTAAAATATGAAATTAGTTAAATATTTATACAATCAAATAATAATTAAAAAATAAATAGTAGGGTCGGGCGCTTATATCAATTATTTTTGCACGATTTGGACTTGATCATTAGAAAATTGTATGTTTCAAATTGCCATAAAACCTACCTACCTATAAAATGTTTGCAGTAAATAAAGATGGTACCTCGCAAGTACCATCGCCCATTCTTTTTGATTACCTACCTTCTTCGAATGGTGTTTCTTATCTTATCTTACAGTATAAAGACTTGCACTGCGAACTGTGACGTGTAACTATTCTAGTTATCAATAATTCTGATTTCTGGCTTATCGTAAGTTGCTTAACTGAACTACCAAATTTTCTTAGGGCAATAGGTATCGGAGCAGAAATCCTTCCTATATTGCATTTGTTAACGGTAATTCATAACAAAATAGTGTTATTAAAGTGATAGATTATTTATCAGACGACGTTTATGGTAAAATTACGTCGTCTTTGAAAGTCTGGCGTGATTTTCATGTTATATTTTACAAAATCATCACAAACACTGATGATTAATGCATTGACTGGGACACTCACTATCAAAAATTCAGTACATCCCTATTGAAGTTAAGAGATGTGAAAGTAAGCCTAATTTTCAATATAAACGTTAGTATTGGCATAAGCTGTCTAAAACTTGATGAATTCGATTTTTAGTCTAAAAATAGGCATATTGAAAACCCTAATGGTCTTTGGACATTATCTTAATTCTACATACATATATTAGCTGTCTACCACGTATAACTGATTTGTCAAGTCAGTAAAGTTTTTTCGAATAATAAATATTCTTGGTTTTCGTTAAATATGCGTAATATACTTAACTGCTCTAAGCTTTACGAATTTATCTCTTACTCACATGAGTTACGGTAGCTTAATACAATTGTTTACGTAAACACTAAAGTTTATTTTGCCATTTTAAAACAAATGCCGATTACCAGAGTCGGTCTGGTTCAAAGATATTTCTATCGATCCGGACATTTACCTGTCACTTAAATTGTCACCCCACTTAGTTATGGTTGGCTAGTTAAACACTATCTATAGAAAGAATGCTATCGCTGTATGTCCAAGAAGTAGTTTGTTGGCGGTCGCCTGCGATAGTACAAAAATCTTTCGATCAACGACCTGTTGTTGATTTTTATAACCATTTTTAACCACTTACATAATATGTATGCTTTTGTATACAAACTTAATGCAAAGGCAAAGTATGACATAAATATGTGTATTTATATATTGCCTTAACGTGTCAGAAATTCAATGGAATGGATGCCCAAAGCATTCTATACGATATTATACAGATGCTGGTGACATACATTTTGCAGATGTAAAATTTACTATTTTAATATACGTAATTGATTCAGACCAATAGATCAGAAATAACATAATGCCTTGTTACGGGTTTAATTTTATGTAAACAAAATATACCTATTGCTGATATTGCTTTTACCATCTTTGCCCTTAGCTTTGCCGTTTTACTTACGGCGGTAATTGAGTTTTGGGAAAAGCCTTGATGTCATGCACTAATATAGTAAAATTTTTTAATTTACTACACTTGAAAGTCCTAAAGAAAAACCTTATATTCAAGTTGTTTTTACAACAACATTTTTTGATTAGATATTTAATCATTATTAATATTATTTATAGCTCACATTGGCGTTTCTTTTAACAATAAGGTTAATAGTCCTACTGTAGGTGGCACCACCAGGCAATACCAAACAGACTCTCATATATATAGCTTCCAGTTACGGTCAAGTTATTTAATAGCAGCGTTTTACCTGAAATAAAACGCATATTAAAATACTTACCTAACTGGAAGCTATCACTTTAATTTCTGCCTGGTGGAAATTCGGAAAATTAAGCCAATGATGACAAATGGCGCCCGATATTTTCATAAAGCGCGAATGCAGAGGTGGCGCCACCTAGTATTTCCGGTTAAAAGGCATTAAAAGTACGAAAACGCTGGTACTTTCGACGGAAACGGAAATGCACTCTCATATATATAGCTTCCAGTTAGGTAAGTATTTTAATATGCGTTTTATTTCAGGTAAAACGCTGCTATTGTGCATTTTGGGCTTGGCTATCAGTGCGCAAGTACAGACGGAAACGGAGTCGTCGGTAAAGTCATGTAGCCGAACACTGCCGGCTCTAGTACGCCAAATATGTGCGGAACTGGATCCCTTGAGAGAAAAGAGTGTACCCACCGAAAATCAACCAATATACTACGGGAAGAACGGCGCCATTAAATTTGTATTTAGAGAGAGATCTATAAAGAAGCTAGTAGCTGAATGCTGTTTCACTTCCTGCAACGCAGGCCAGATGCTGTCACACTGCCCGGATCTCTGGTGATGTTCCAAATCAAAATGTTTCGTTATTTTATATCTCGCGAGTGATCAATATTTATGGCACGGCTTATTTTCCGCAGTACAATTCATCTTCATATTCATTGAAGGCCGAGAATTTCGACCCTTATCGAATTAAGTGTATTTGTCTTCTCGCTCTGTTTTACCCATACAAAAAAAAATACGCCAAACTTACTACGCACTACACGTTTCTCCGGGCGAAGTGGATAATTCTTAATAGGCAAATGTTACTGAATCTGTTTTCTACAAATATTGAATTTGTTATAATAACTGTTAATTTTTTGTAGAATAAGTGTTAGGGACTACAACTATAGATTAACGGGCACATGCTGAGTTATTGCTGTTGTAAGCACTGTCGTAATATTCTCGTGAACAACTGCATTCATTTTGAGTAAATTAAATAATTAGTTAAATAATCGATCAGTTTATTTTTGATTAAACATAATGTACCTTCATATACCTACCGAAGTACACATCATGGAAAATTGAAAAATAGTTTAGACTTTTTATGATCATATACTCATTTCACAGCACAAATAGAAAAATCACGAAGATATCTTAAAGCTGAATTTTAAAACAATAAAATAATTATGGAAACTCGCAAAATGCGACTCCGCTGTTTCGAGGTTCTCTTTTTCTCTCTAAGTTACAATCTTTCTTACTTTTCGGAAATTTGGGATCCGAAAATAGGACTTTCCGGAGTGCCAGTTGTTGTATTAGTACAAAGAGGTAACCAATAAAAAAACTAGTTTTTTTTTTATATTTACCAAAAAAATAACCAAAAATACCAAAAGGTGCGCAAACACACTGTATAAGGTTACGTGGCAGTACGGGGTAGCTCAGCCACGTTGAACAGTCGAGCCATGCTTAACTTTAAAAACTCCCAACTCTGTTATTAAATATTTTTTTTTAATTATAGAGATTTTGAGATATCGCCAAAGTAATTTCGCTAACTTTGGTTTTGAAAGAAATCAACAAAATGTTTTGTTTAAATTTTTTTTATAACCCCTTTATAAGAAAATTTGAGCTCTACTTATTATTTGTTTGTAGTTTTATGTTATTTTATAATAAATTAAGATATTTTTTAGAAAATGCGAAATTATTCATTTTCGTCATTTGTAACAAACATCTCTACATATTATAAAACAAAGTCACTTTCCACGTCTGTCTATCCCTCTGTTTTTCGATATATCCTCTAGTTACTCGCAATGAATTTTGATGCGGTTTTAACAATTACTAATATTAAAATTATTTCACGGAAGGTTTATAAGTGTGAAGCCGGGGCGGGTTTCTAGTAGTATTTAAAAGTATCTTCGTTGGCAACTATTCAAAAGCCTTGTGTTACACACAGCTCTTATTACAATTGATTCCAATGATTTCAATCTCCGCTGCTGTGGTAACTGCCCTCTTTAGTATAATATTATATGCAGGTAGTGTAGAAGTCATAGTGTAAAAGCGTCGCCTCCACGAGCGGGTGTATCGCGATGATACGTTGCCACGTACTTGTCTGCACTCTCATAGAACGTGTCTCCACACGGCGATGTTGTTGCCACGATAAGTAATTAATCTAGCCATTTATGCGCGTGCGAGCTTCTATAAATTTAACATGTTATTAAATGTAAAACTACCACTGCCATGCATGACCTGAAACTTAGTCCAGTCTTTCTTATGCCCTATGCCTGGCCAACGCTGGCAGCCTAGTTACGGCTCTGCCTCAATGAACTCATTTTTTTAACAAAACATTTTTTTTTGTTATTTATGTTGTTTTGTTGATTATTATGCTTTTTATTCGCGACTTTCCCATGGCTCAAAAGTCCCCTTAACACAGCCAGTTATGCCAGAGGGAAATATATTTTTTAGAGTGCAATAAAATAGACTGTAATTATTGTATTTTATGTATATCTTATTTTTTTTCACCATCAGCGCCTTTTGGGTTGTTAGTTCATAAGGGCTAGTACTGAAAGTACTTGCCAGAGTAGCTACCACAGTAAAGTTCAAAATCTCTCTGCAATTGGCCTGGAAGAGAACTTCTCTTAGCAATAAGGCTATCAGTTGTCGCGCTAGTTGTTAAGCGTTATTATTTTACTTATAACTCAAGGATAATGTAGCTTTCTAATGGTGAAAAAATTTTTGAAATCGGAACAGTAGGTTTTTAGTTTATTCGTTACAAACATGCAAAAATCCAAACTTTCCTCTTTATAATATTTATATTATAAATTATATTAGTGTTGTAACAGATAATTGTGTATAATTAATTGACGTCCAAAAAGGAGGAAGTTTTATTTTCGTTTAAATGTTATTTTTAATAGTATGTTTTGATTTCTTTATGAATTAACACAAACGTTAATAAAAACATTTAATTTAATTTTATGCCTTTAATACCTACTTATTTACTTAAGCGATCAAATTGTATTACCGTAAACAATTTACAGGACGATAAATGTGTGCTATAATTTGTCAATTACATTACAAAGATACTGGAAACTATTATATATCTTAAAGCAGGATTTAGTACTACACAACTGTCCGTACGGAAGTCCGTCATCCTGATTATCGTACAGAAATGAACTATTTCGTTTAATAGCGTTCAGGCCGCAACCGCCCATCCATCCGCACAAAAGCCATTGAGTGCCACCGTGCTCTATACGTTCTTATCAGGGGGCCTACCAGGATATCTTATTGCCATGATTGTTTTTATTGCCATATGAAACCATGTTTTTATTACCATGAAACTTATTTTATTGCGCAGCGATAGTCGCTCAGCTTCGACACCAAAATATTGGATTGGAAAATATTATTTATATAAATAATGATGGTTATCATCGCAATAAGACATCAAGGTAGGCCCCCAAGACGCGCTAGGCATCTAATCAATAGCGCATCTAATCGAAGGTGACGCGCTTAGTGCAGTGTGGATATAGAGAACATTTCGGCCCAAACTATACTTGTGCGAGCTGTACGTGGGGCACTAAACAGTCAACACTGAATGCTCCGTATTTGAGCGGTCCGTACAGTACGGATCGCTGCCACCAAAGTAGAAAAAAAAAGGTGCATGTGTAGCTATAATAATTTAGTATAATGGTGTATCTCTCATGTGTTTGTAAACTACACAACCCTCTTATGTATTTACATTTGTTAGCAATAATAACAAGATAATAACAAGAATTATCGTTTTTGTTTTATTGAACGCGTTATTCAATTATTATTAAATTTATAATGAGTCTTAATTACCTATTTATCTCTGTCTGTGCCAAGCGTCAGAACCATTCAGACGCTCAGGAGTAACGAACAATATCCATCCATCCATCCATCCAAATATACCCATTCATAATATTAGTGTCATCCTATTCCGTTTCTTTGGCATAAGATAGGTAGCTGCAGTGCTGGATTAGTAATGTACCAGGAGGCAGTAAATAATACTCTAAGAGCTTTACGCCTACCCGCTGCCTGCCCCCTTCGACACGGCGCAAAAAAACGAAAACAAAAAAAAGACCTTGTACCTAACTGTTTGGTTTAAAACATTATACATTTTAATAGGGAATGCAACTCAAGGACCCCCAATTCACATTTGCTATGGGCCTCACGCTAGCTTAATCCGGCACTGGGTATTTTTAAACGCTTTTAAATGAAATTAAAACAATTCAAATACATATAACAGTTTTTTTATTTGATTGATTCCTCCTTGTAGTTTATATTTTGATACAAACAAATTAGCACAAGTTGGCTAACAGCATTAATACCTGGTACATTATTAATACAAGTGTGGTATTCTAGCGCGAGCCGTAAGCGAGCGCAGCCTACGGAGCCAGGAGTATAATGATCAACGCACACGCGTTTCATGCGACGTTTTACAGGCACTTGCCAGGGAGAAAACACTAGAATTGCATTAGTCAGTATCTTTTTCTGATAATGTTTTGCTGTTTTTTAACCTAACTAAAGTCTCGTTGGGTAGAAAATAGAATGCATGTTGGTAATGTTGGTACTGCATAAAAAATACTCTGTAAAGTAAAATTAGTAAAATCACGAAATCGATGGAGTTGCGTCGTTTTATCAGAGAGTTTATGTTGCCACTTTCTGGCTCCATCATCAGACCCTGGACATCATCTAGGACCAGATTTCTTGTCAAGATGAATCTTACGAGCCCAAACTCGATGAGTTTTATTACAAAGTTCCTATGGCCACCTTCCGGTTTTATCATCAGACTAGTTCCTTATTATAAATAATAGAATTACATTGTCATTTGATTTACATACATTGTGTTTGAGTTCGAACTAGTGATATTTGAAAGGCCTATGGAACAGTCAATGTCATTCTACAAATCACCTACATAATTATCTGGGTCCACAGCCGTATATAGTATTACTCTATGGTCCACAGCCCCCCATTTTGGACTGGCCGCCATTTTTATTTTTATGGACTTCAGTTACAAAAAGCTATCACTTTATCTCAGATCAACCTAGAGGAAATGATGGAACACTGCTTTATATCTCGCTAAAGCCACTTCTTTATTAAACTTGTGTGCGTGGTAATGTTGCAATGAAAAATATTTACAATTGCACGAAAACAATATTAATTTCCAAACTCTACGTTAACCATTTCCGTTCCAATATACAACCTTATTAGATTTAATAATCTAAAACTGCACATATTTAATGTAAGAGTTTAATGTTACGGCTTTTTCAAAATTGACTTGTAAAAAAACTACACAGTTTTTAAAAATAACCTCAAAATGTAATCCTGGCCACACTTTTATAATGCACTATGTAAAGAGAGTTTTGGCGGGAACCGAAAAGATGGTGTCGTGTTTTTGTATTATTTTCTAAAACTTGTGATTCTTCGAGTGTTAAAGTGTAATAATGGTGGATTATTAACGTTTACCGGTTCGTCAACGTGCACGAGTGTGGGCAAATGATATAAACATCGCGAAACGCGATTTTTCGTGTTCTCTACAAAACTTCACATAGAGTTTCAGTAAAGTATCCATAACTTTACTGGAATGGGAAAAGGGGAGGGATTCATCGTCTTCATCATCATCACCTCATCATCATCATCCCATCATCTGTTATGAAGGAAAAATTATTACTAAGAATCCGACTGAAGGACGAGTATCCATGGTCATGAATAAATTAATATTAAAAAAAAAAAAAAGCACTATGTAAATTTATGTACACGAAATTATAAACCATAAACCAATGTACATAATGTCGAGGGTAAGAATGACCAAGCGAGTAGCGTAGTTTGCGTCAATGTACGCGTGTTGTGTACATATACGACAGTAGCGTAGTTTTCAGATGGTTAATGGCTTTACCTAAATCATATACCGTGCGCCATCTTATTCTCTAGGTTGTTCTGAGCACTTTAAACGTAGAGCCTTTACCATATGTAAAGGCTCATGAAACAAGTAACATCTTTATCCTTACTGACTATAAAATCGAAAGTAACTCTGTCTGTCTGTCTTTCTGTCTGTCTGTCTGCTTGTAGGCTTTTCATGGCTAAACGGCTGAAAGTATCTTGATGAAAATAATTTGATAAATAGTTGCAATATGTCACAAGGAAGATTTTTGAATACTTTTTTCTAAATCAATTTTTCTTTTTGTAATGAAAATCTATATATCAATAAAAAATAATACGCCGCTTACCCAATGAGTCAGATCGCAGAATACAAGCAGAATAGTACGTAGTTGGTACTATAAAACAACTGACAACTAAAATTAGAATTCCAGCCAGTATTTTTTTTAATGTTCGACTCGGATCTTTTTGTTATCGGACTATCCTTCCTAGTATTATTATAAACGCGAAAGTTTGTATGTATGGATGGATGGATGGATGTTTGTTACTCTTTCATGCCAGAACGGCTGAACAGATCCCGATGAAATTTGGCTCAGAGATAGATATAGAATAGCACATAGGCTACTTTTTAACGATATAAATCACGAGGAGGGTTTATGAATACTATTTTTTGAATAAACGCGAACGAAGTTGCGGGCAACAGCTAGTTGTTAATAAAAGGTAAACAAACAAGTAACATTGTGAAGAAAAACAAAAGCCCCAGCTGCAAAATGTTGTACCCTATGTCACTTCCACTATCAAGATGATTCAAATAACACCTCACACGTCGTAATTCATTAAGCTGTTTAGGCTGTATACGGCGTGCCAAAGGAACCTCATAAATACACTCGAAAAACATAACCCCCTTCTTGCGCAGTCGGGTAAAAACCGCTCCACTGATTTTGATAAAATTTAAATAGGAACCTACCTGGGAAAAATATCATTTTAATGAAAAAAGAATTTCCCAAATTAGTTCAGGCGTCTTCGAATAATAGGTGAACATAATTATATGTATATGAACGAAATGAGAACCTTCTCATTTTCTGAAGTCTGTTAAACATACATATTTTACTATATCGTCTGGTTTTTCATCGAACAAATACAAATAGAATAGAAAGCAAAGCATAAAAAACCGACTTCCCGTCGTCCATATAAACAGACTTTTGTTGATATTGTTACGAGCGGGGTTGGATAAAAGGAATGAAACGTCGATGTATCCGAAGATTCACTTTATTCACCAGTTACACACACACAAACACTGTTACACTACACTAGACACTTGCACTATAACACTCTGAACACTACTCGTACAATTACTTCGATGTTAACACTTTGAACGCGTAATCAAAACTGACTGCCGAGTCGTCGGTCGTCTGCGTATTTATACAATTTTAAGATATCCAGAGCATTCGATTTAACAATAGCGCAAACACACAAAAAGTTGTTTATCACGCGGAGCCACACGTTCATTCTAGAACATTCGGACAGTACAAAAGATTGAAGTAAACACCCGATTATTCAATAGATAAAAACATCATAAAAACGGTGCACAATAATTGCTTTCCAGAAATATTTCTTTTGTTCCGGATTTAACAATGGAACGCGCGGCTCGAGCGGCTACTATTGTCTAATCTGCGTTACCTATCGGTAGTCGTAAACAACATCGCCACAGATTAGCGTATAGTTTCTTCGTCTGCTGCGACTAGCGCAACAATATTTCCAAAACTGCTTGACCAATTTTGATAAACATTTTACGAGGCTTGGGTAGCTCGCGCCTTGTGACCAGGTGCAGAGTCTTGTTGGAAACTCCACGGAAGATTTTTAAAAGGTGTATTGCTAAGGGGTTTTACAACACCATCTCAGACGGTCTCTTGATACACTTTGGCTGAAGTTTTCACCCCTTTTTCACAAAAATGAAGCTTTCTGACGCCGTGATAGGATACCCCCCACCAAACTATGACTGACGCAGGATGATAACCATGCTGTACCTTTCCGGCCACTTCCGTAGCTTCTTTAGAGCTGTGTACACTTTGCCGTTTTGCTTGTTGTAGTGCTCTTCTATCGCGAAATTTTTTTCGTCGGTAAAAAGGAAATTTTAGTTTTAGTTTTGATCTATCCACTCTCTATAACTGCAGCGATTGATTAAGGGCATGTCTTGTAAATCGGCGGTATGCATCAAGCTTCAGGTCTTGTTTTATTATACGCGACAGAGTCCTTATACGCGTCCTTCATTTTTCGCGATAAGATTTTTGTTTCCTCATTGGGTTTTTGGCGAATTCTGGCTTTAAGAGCATTAACAGCCTTAGTAGTTTTTATAGCACGCGGCCGCCCTGATCTTTTATGGTCTTCAACAGAGGAAGTGTCGCTATATCTGTCGATACTACGATACTAACATACGGCTGATACCAAGATTTTGAAGAGTCTTGAAAATGACCGACGGTTCCATACCCACTTTCTGCAACGCAATCACCGCAATCCTGTTTTCTTTAACACCCCATTCCATGTTGTAAATTTATTAATAGTCACGAAAAATTTATGTGAAATGGCGGGAAATTGATTGTAGTTTTCGACATGATAAACGCATTCCAAATTTAAATGCAGAGAAAAAAATAAACGAAGGAGTTTGTTTTGTAACAATATTTATGGCCAGACTAGTTATAACGCCCGAATAATCACCTAATATATCCGCCATTTAAAAAATCAAAAACTAAATAGACATGCAACTGTTTGCGAGTTTTTAGGCCGTACTAAACTGTTTAGACAGTACATAAGAATATTTTTATTCTGATACCTAGTAGGTACGTCATTTTTTAACTTTGTTGTTCGATACGTGTGTGCAAAAATGTCCCGAATATTTATATTATTTAGTTTTTTGTTAATTGTAGTGACTAGATAATGTAGCTATTGCAAGTCCTACTGTGCAGTGCAGCTAACCTACTATACTTGCAAAGTGGGGCATTAGATAAACTTATTAGTTAACAAAGTTTATTATCTACAAAGATGTATACGATGGTTTACGAGGTCTCAATTAATAGATGACACGAATATTTTATGTCTTTTTCGATCTAGCTATGAGTACGTACCTAAAATTGTAAAACGGTAAACAGTTTACTTTATAAATTTTGGTAAAATACGGAGCATAAATTGCATAGATTACATTCTAACTTCTTCTTAATGCTCCTTTATGAATAAAGGTCCATCCTAGGAAGCATACCAAAAAACAATTTCAATTTCGTTCAGGCGTCTCCGGGTAATCCGTGTAAAGATACATTTAATTGTATATAAAAGAATTCCGATGAATTGAGAACATCTTCCTGAAGTCGGTTCAATTTTATTGCTTTTTTCTTTTTATTTCTTTTTTCAAATTCTTTGCTTATTATTGGCACAGACCACCAGACAGTCTGTGATTATATTATTGTACTAATGGAAATGACGTCTGAAGCCAAATTATAAAAGAAACAAATGATAATGACGAATGACATTGACTACAACAGCTCAGTAATGTCAATCAGAGATTACGGTTTGCGCAAAAAGTCAAGGCTTGGCTCGGAAACATTTGGCGGGAACTGAAAAGATGGTGTCGTGATTTTGTATTATTTTCTAAAACTTGTGACAATTCAAGTGTTAAAGTGTAATATTGGTGGATTATATTAGCATTTAGGGACTTGTTAACGTGCACGAGTGTGGGCAAATGATACAAACATTAGGAAATGTAACTCGTGTTCTCTAAAAAACTTGACCTATTGTTTCAGTAAAGTATCCACGGTTTTATTGAAATGGGAAAAGAGGAGGGATTTGTCTCATCTATCATCACCCTCTCCTCAATCAACTTCATCATAGAATTAACAAATAATGTACAGATATCATACAGATAACTAGGTGGTATGGTCATATTTGCTCTAGCTTGCTCTATAGGGTAAAATAAATAAAAAAATCCAACTGTCAACTTCTACTGTCAAAGTCTGACAAATACTGTCAATTAAGTCATTTGTCATTCATTGCTCAATGCTCATTGGTCAAGAAAGAGTCAAATCAAGAGACTAGCTTGCTTTCATGCTTTGCTTGTTGTTCTGTTCTGCGTGCGATTGTGAATTTGTGATATTTTGTAGTTTTTTCTTTCACCTCTTCGTAATTTAGATTGATGTAATATTGCGGTTTATCAGCGTCGGCATTAGTATGTATTAAATAAATAGTCTCTGTAAACTTTCCTTTATCCGCCAAACATGAATTGGGCCGACGTTTATGTGACGAGTGTTTAAATGTAATTTATGATAGCGTGTATTCGGTGAAGTGATTCTGGTTTGTTTTCCAAATGTTATAATTTGCCGGACAATAAATGAAGTTTTAAACTAAAGCTGGACAAAAATGGCAGGGGCTACTTTGCCCGAGAAGGTGGCCCAAATTTACTACACTTACGGGCTTTTCTGTTCTTCTTACACTACTACAGTCGTATCACTAGCAGTATCGGTGATTCTTTTATGCTGGTAAGAAAACCAATAAAATAACATTATAATTCGCTGTGCTTTAAATTTAGGAACAAATACTTGAAGTGCTAGTTCTTGCTACCATCAAAAACTCGAAATAAGTCCATTACTGGGCGGAAAACCCTAAACAGCGACGTCATGCTCACGTATTTGTGCACCACACGTTTGTTTACTGTACAATGTTGAATAGCCTCCAATTGAAACTGCTCAAGGGGCAATAGGTTAATACAACTGCATTTACAAAATTAATTGTTAACCTCAATTGCTCTGACTGCCTCGGTAGCTCAGTTGGTAGTGAACCTGCCTTCTGAGCATGGGGGTGTGGGTTCTATTCCCACCTAGGGCAAACATTCATGTGATGAACAGTGTTTGTCCTATGTCTGATTGTTAATATCTATTTACATATGTATTTAAAAATATCTAAGAATGTATATCAGTCTCTGGCAGCCACAGTACAAGCTTTGCTTAGTTTGGTGTCAGGCGACCGTGTGTGGAAAAGTCCCGAACTAATTAATTAAAGCTTTAACATAAACTTAGTGAAAGTTTCCCATCACATAAAAACCTTGTTTCTTCAATGTAATGTCCTACGTCTCTTATGGCCTTTTAAATCTACAAGATACTCTAATTGAATGATAACCCCTTGTTGCAGTTATCCCCTCCTGAATGTGCCACTCCCAGGCAATATACCGACAGTGGTAAACTTCCCGCTGCATTCAGATGTGCGGCTTGCAGGCTCCGAGTGCACTGGTCACAGTTGCAAGCCAGGTGAGTGTATTTATTGTTAAGTTAAATTTTAATATGAAAAATTAAACATTCTTACCACGCTACAATAATAGCTGTGGCAGATTATCCTCCCTACATCCTGGATCAAATAAGGAAAATAGTAGGTGCAATTACAATTACTTTATTTTTTCATTTGTTGCAGGTGGTCTGTCGCCATTGGACTTGCTTCTCAATAAAACACAAAGGCTTCCATATGTCTGGACAAAGGATAGGCCCTTGCTGTACGCCCAACAGATCATCATGAAGATAGGTATGTGCAATGTAGCTAGATTTCCAAGGGCCAAACAGTCCCTAC
This sequence comes from Peribatodes rhomboidaria, assembly GCA_911728515.1. Lineage (NCBI taxonomy): Eukaryota > Metazoa > Arthropoda > Insecta > Lepidoptera > Geometridae > Peribatodes > Peribatodes rhomboidaria. Next base: position 21,269,108 of record OU452166.1, read on the forward strand.
TATTATTTTTGTATAGGCATAGGATATTATCTATAATAGTTGCACCCGTTGACCCCCTTAATTCAGGTCTGTTACAAAATTTGACATCATATTTAGAAACTTGCTACCTACCAAGTTTCAGCTATAGAGACTATAGTTATTGAGCTTTTGTGTTAAGTGAGCTATCTTTCACTCTTTATATATATAAAAAGAACTGAGTCAAACACCATCTCTCCATGCATTATTTTGTAGCTCTATTTACAATAAAAAGAGTGATGTCTGCAAAAAATAGACTTGCAAGGAAGTGTTGCTTACACACATCTGCTTAGTTGCATCAACAAAATATATGTAGTGTTATTATTCACAATGATCTGGCTCACCAAGCCATGTCTGTGCTAACTAGGTACTTACCGATAGTTGCAGTTGTATAGGTTAAAATTAATAATTATTTGCTGAGACCAATGCTTCTAAATACAATCCTCACTAGCGAATCTAGCTTATTCTTGTTCTGTGAACCAGACATTCTCCTACATGAACAGGTATGGGTACTTATGTAAATCCTTTCAAAAAAGATATAGCTCAGTACAATTAGCCTAATCATTTATTAGATAAATCATTGTAATTTGCAATCTAAGTACCTTTAAATGAATGACATACAATATAAGGTATAAAATGGACTGCTGTAAACGTCAAAGATACCATAAGCAAGCTCCCTGTGATTAATTAGAGGTGACTTTGTAAATTATCTTAGTTCAAACTTTACTTAGGCCTAGTATCCTACAGACATGTCCCTGTTGCCACGCCATGTTACTGAACTGTAGATTACATCCAATCGGAACCATTTATATTGCATCATATGGTTACAATGAAACTCTCAATTACTTTGCTCAATTCAATAGAGTTGGATACTGTGACTCAATTGCTCAAGTCAATGACTTGTAGTCTAGCCATCTGAGCTATTGACCAGATATATAAAAGCAAATATGGATTTGTACATTTGAGTAAATATTTGTTGATAAAAATGGTAACTGTAATGTCTCTTAATTAAACTATAGTTTGAATAAGAAATGGTAGAAAGACTGACTAAACAACTGGGATGTCTGTTGTGCTGTGGTAGATAGGGTAAAATAAGGAAGGTCACTCAGATATCTTGAGCTAAAGTGGAAATGAAGGTGCTGGGTCTGTAGGTGCCACGATTCTGAATACTTGTAGATACTCATACATAATGCATCTGTTTGTTAAGATTGCGACAATTTAAGCTGTGTGTGGGATGCGAAGCTAATCTAAAAAAGAGGCATGAAGGTGTCAATTTCGCTTTATTTTACCATTCTCTTAACTAATCCGATTCATACTAAATAAATGAATGTTGAATATAGCAAAGTGATGTTTCAAAATTCAGAATTTAATGTTCAGTAGCCTACATAGCTAAATCTTAACCAGCTAAAACTATTCTCGTTAAATATAGCTCGTTAGAATATGGCTCGTTAAACTGCCTCGTCTGAAAATCAGTGATAACAGAGACAGGTATATGTATTTGCTTGTTTAGATTTAGCAATTAAAAGTGTCCTGAATGGAGCCGACTGGCTCCTGTAGCCAAAATTTGACCTTGATGTGGCGAGTCGAGATGATACAGATTGCACATTAAGGCAATAAGCGCTGGCGCTGATTAAAAATTAGCCATTGGAAACATTTAACTATGTGCATTTAGCCATCAGGTAAATTTAACTACGTGCATTTAGCCATCGGGTACGTATTTCCATCGGTTTTTTTAAAATGTATTTAACTTAATTGTTTTCTGTAGACAAATATTGAGATAATTTAGAATTGGTTGTCCAATTACTACGCCAGGAGATAAATAGGTTAAGTACAGTTAGGTATAGGTGTGTATAGTTAAGGTATTTAGGGTTATGTTTAGGTATTGTGATTTTCCCTCTTTTAGCGACGAGCCGTAATTACTCGCAGTGTACCCTGCCCCTGTTCTTCACCAATTTATTGACAAAACCATGATGTATTTGAGTTTAAAATTCACTGCGTCATAGTTAATATCGTAGTTTTAACCTTCACGCAAAACGGAGGAATTTTATAAAGTTTAACTTTAGTTTATGTGTGTTTATAAGTCTACATCATAACTCCTAACTTGCTAAAGAAGCTTGAAGAAACTAAACGGTTTTTGGATACTTTTTTTCTGAATAAACGTGAAGTCGCGGGTAACAGCTAGTAGTAAATATTATATTAGCGGCACCACCCACCGGTAGACCGTCATTCAACTCGGTGGTCGGGTGACACGAAAAAGATGGCTCCCGATTAGTTGTTTTTTTATTCCGAGAACTACCTAGTCTTCAATTGTCCAGTCAATAGATAGATAACTCTGCTCAGTAGCTAGTGGACAGATATGAAGAAATGTTTTGGGTTTATAATCGATAATAATAACTGGAGAGATTCGCAACTGGACAATCAGTTGAAAAAATCGTACAACCTAGTGTACACGTACCTTAATTATAATTTTGGGCTGCAATTGCTGCATGCTAAATATAGATAATATCGTGTAACGATATAAGACTTAAATTAGTTTGGCGATATTTCTAAAATATACGTCTATTTTAATGGGTGTAGGTAAACCTATACTTTTTTGTGTCTTGTACATTCGATTTCTAGGTATGTGTTCATTTCTTTGTTTAAAAGTAAGTAGGTACAAAATTCATTTAAAACTCGTACACTTACGGAACATCGTGAAGTTACGAAATGCTTGACATATGATACAAAAATAAATGCATTGTTGTTGTAAATGCACACGCCCTGTTGATAGGCATGTTGATAATGATAACTTCGCTCTAAGTATTACCTATATCGTACGACGTACGGTTATCACAAAGGATCTTGTGTTTCTTAAATTGCATTAAGCTGGATGTAGACGGAGCGGATGAAGCCCATTAATCCACTGCGTCTCCCTTTATTGCAATTGAATGCGCTGCGCTTCATTCCGGTTCAATGGCACATAATGCACAAACTTGGACTTCGTTCGCTTGGCCCGTCTGTACCCAGCTTTATGCAAGGTATAAGTCGATTACTAATACTACATTTTTAGACAAGGTTCGAGATAAAGTGAACGATACCGAATTCGCTTTCGATTAAATCGAACATGAATAAAGTCTATCCAAGTCTTGTTGATTATCCGGCCGTTGCCGTTTGATACTATCAATTAACCTGTGTTTGCGTAGTCACTGCTATTGAAACTGTGCCGTCGCGTCTTTCGCGCCAAAGCTTAAACAGCAGTTTGTATGTAAATCGTGGTCTGTCTCGCGATATCGCTGGTGGCCTTGACCACGCTTGTCTCTGATCGATACCACAGCTTAGATAAGAGTCCTATGCTGATAAGGCTCCGACACGTGTTTTTACCGGGAATTCTGCTCGAGAAATTAACTGACAAACAAGCCGGCTTAAAAAAAAAACGATAAAGCACAGACAAAAATTCTCATACGACAAAAATTGACGAGAAGATTTTGTCGCGGCGCGCGTGTTAGGCCTGATGATTGATGGTTCCAGAACAAGCGATCTCAAAACCACGAGGCTATGACCACGCGACAAACAAGCGTTACGCAATCGTACGGCATTACCTTACCTAACTCCTTTCTAAGACAAACCTGTTCGTAAGAACCTAAGAACGTAATCTTGTTTACAACTACTGGTCACTCGACACAAATCTATGGGATCATGGGATGGCTTCTTTTACCGGAACGGAAAACTTAAGGCGTGCAGGTAGATGCAGTAAAACATTCTTACCGCCAAACGACACATGATGCACATACAAAATATACATACGTATATCTCGCGCGTACATATAAGAATAGTAGAATTACCTACTTGCGCAAAAAAAAATCTAATAGTCACTGCGTGTAAAAAGTCCATGTGGTTCCTAATATGTTTATTATCAAAAGAAAAAGCCACTAGAACATGTAATCAATAATATTCAGAACGCTTTGTTAGCTAATCGTGACTTTCTGGGAATGCTAAGGATACCTACCGGCTACCCTGTATATCAAAGTCTCTGCTGCTATTTGGGCATATAACAATGGCAATTTATCTTTGCATTTAGGCTACACGAGGTGACAGGGTAAATGGGGTAATATACACGACACGCATTAGATGGATATTAATTTTAAATGAATGAGTCACTTTATAACTCCTTCGGCAAGTTTAAACGATAACTTTTAATTGATAAACAACGTAAGAACTTCGCGCGAAATAAAATTAGATTTACCAAGTATGTGATTATTGGCCTGCGGCTATACCCTGTGACTTTTTACAGCTGCGCGAGGGTGAGGCCTGATTGTTCGAGGGCAATCATTATTAAGTATCATTATAGTTCGATTCAAATGGTGTGAAAGTAAAATGCATTGTTGAAAAGAATATTATTGCAAAAGAAATATGATTTGTGCACAGACCTAAAGTTTGTTTTGTTGTAATCTGTAGATTTGTGTGATAAAAAATGCTTATGAAATCAGATCAGTCAGCCATAGGCTCAATGAGCTCTTCCCTCAATCCATCTGAAGTCTGAACTAAACAAAAGTCGTTCGACCTGAATTGTGACCTCTATTATTCTATAATTATCGATCGAATTTTGCTCATATTTCAAAATCTTTTTGGATAAATTACTTGCCTACAAAATTTAGTGAAGATCAGTTAATAAATACATACAATGTACATACACCGATCAGTTATCAAATTCTCTGATACTTTCACATAAATATAAGCGGTACGATAGTAGAAGTAATTAATGCACGGAACCAAAGTCGCTATCGAAAACTAGCTAAGAACAATATTGTGATGTGATGTTTTGGAGTAAATGGAAAGACTGACTGACAAAAGATAACCCCGTAGCTTTTAAAAATGGGTAAAGATAAACAAACTCACGCCACCGCACCTCTGATATGAGTCACGATAAACCATACCTCTTTATGTATACATATCTTAAAAAGTACTAAAACTCCAACCCAAGCCATTTCGCAGGCCTTTGGATGGCCAAAAACTGACCTCCAGCCGGCCTACCCACCCATATCATGTACCGAACCGAAAAAACGTGTACCTAACTGCTTTTAAATCAAGCAATTTTTTACCATGGGACCCAGCCCCGAAATTGCAATAAAAACAGCATAATTATACATCCCACATCAGTGTAAAATACCTAAAGACGCGCAAGTCAGTTAGATGTCGAAGTTACCCGGGTTGATACAAAGTATGGTCTTATCGCTCGGAGAGAGATAGACGTCGAGTCCTAAATGAACTGCATTCGTTTTCAAACGATTCTATTTCCACAATCGCTAACGCCCGAACGTCAGCGGCTGATTGGACGAAATACGAGTTATATAAATGTCAGAAAGCTTCGAAGCTAAAATTGCATTGTGCACACATACATACATACTTATCGTCACGCCTTTCCCCCGAAAGGGCTGGCAGAGGTGTACAACACACACACTTCGCCGGATGATATTAAGTCCCAAATGTGACAGGGGGCGAGCCTGTCGCCATACACCAGGCTCCAGTTCTGTATTAGAATGAACTGTCTTCACAATGAACAAATTGGTGCGTGCCTTTGGCTGGGTCCGAACCCGCTCCCTCTGGCTTGAGAGGCAGGCCTTCTCCGACTAGGCTATCATCGCTATAAATTATAGGCTGCATAAATTATAAGCAGCAATTATAAATGGATTAGTTCAATCAACTCAATTCAATAAAAACGTTTCGATGCTATTTTTGGATTACAGGTATTGTAAAAACGGAAAAACACAGTTTGAAGACGGACACGTCAACACGATTTAGCACAATAACAAGTCTTAGACTATAAAGCTGCGCCCCGTGGTTTTGGCCATGCAAACAATCCTTTTAGAACCGTATCAATTAACAAAAATTAGCTTGGACTTTATCTATTAAACACATGCTAAAATCACGTCTATTCGTTGTTTTTTTTTGCTACGGAAATAAGAATAAGAGAACTTGTTTTGCAAAACATTTGTTTTTGTACGAGACTGTACAATGTTCATACCAGGGTATTTATTATACGGTGTACAATCGGCGGCAATAACTCTAAAAAAATATTCTGATCATTTTCAGGCGTGTCTCCGTGGAACAGCAATTTGAAGATGTGGGACGCGTTTCGAGCACCTCTGCAAGAAGTCTTCCGTTTGCTTGAAACTATACGGAACCACGAGGACCCGGACACGTAAGTCAGCATGTGCCTCTTTAGGCCAGGATTCCTCTTAAGTGTACGCCAGTAAATGTGAAGGTGTTTCCTTAATTACTAAATTACAGAAAACAGGGTCATAGGAAAATGTTTTTTTTAATGAGTAATCAGTTTTTGTTTGGTCACCATCTCGCCTGATGCAGTGGTGCTAATCGATATAGAGTAGACAAGCTGCGTCCCGCGGTTTCACCCGCGGTTAAAAAGTATCCTATGCGCTATTCTAGACTATAAACTATCTCTGTGCCAAATTTCATCCAGATCTGTTCGGCCGTTCTGGCGTGAAAGAGTAACAAACATCCATCCATCCATCTACCCATTCTTACAAACTTTCGCATTTATAATATTACAATACAATACAATATATCTTTATTGCACACCAAAAACTACATGAAAAACTTAAAAACTCAAATACATTTTTCGGCAGTACAAGGGCGACCTTATCGCCTAAAGCGATTTCTTCCAGGAAATATTAGTAGGATTCCCTAGACTGTATCCTCGACGCGACCGCTAACCAATATCCCAAGAGCTTTCTCTGGCTCCTACACCTTTACAGATTCAATGTCTACATACAGAATATAAACAGACTATACATATTTTTTTTATCGCCCCTAATTACCAAAAATGTACACAAAAACCTCAGCTATCTGATTTGAGATAATGCGTCTATGTAATAGGTATGTACGTGAGTCAGCGCATGTTGAACATGTATTACGGAACCAGCTTAAAAATCTTATCAAATTCGGAAAAAGTTGGGGACGTTTACCTATGACTCGATTTTTTATAGCGACTTCAACGTTTTCACTCGTTCGTTTCACCCTACTACTAAGAACAGTTTGACAGTTCGTAACACCTTAGTATAAAAATCGAGTTATGCCTGCAGTTGCCAAAAAGCCCATGTCGTTGCCATCGAAATAATAATAAGGTCTTATATTTGATCGAAGGTCGTTGCACAATATACTTTGATTATATACCTACACGTCATTTATGTAAGTGCACACAATAGGTACTGTCCATGTGCGTGTGTACACGAACATAGCACACGCTAGGTGTTTCGTGAATTACGACTACTATTCAGCTGCTTTCTACTTACGGAAACATCTAGAATATTCTCTGAGAAAATTATACGTCACAGACAATGCATTTATGAATAGTTTAAAGTTATAACGTAACAAGGCCGCGCATTAAATAATAGTTAGCAAGTAACAATACCATTGCACCGACCTTGAGCGCGAGGTATGCGATGTTTCATCGGATTTCTGCGGCGATTCCACGAATCACTCGTATCTTGTTACAGGTGTGCGATAGAACTCGGTATTGACGCGGTCGAAAGTGGGACTACGTCTTATGCTCGCTTGCAGTAAATATAAGAATTGCCTAAGTCCTTGTTTAACTAGTTATGAACTAGTCCTAGCGAAATATTCGTTTATCGGGCACATACAGTTAAGATTCTCGGAAGGAATGGCTTAAGGTTCATTTAAAAAAATGTAGAACCTAGCTAGGAGTAGATTAAACTAGTTATGGAAGGACTTAGGCAATATTTAAAGCAAGTGTCCATTAGTATCTTACTTTATCCTTAGCTTCAAAGAAAGACATTTAGTCACGAAGCTATCATTATGAGCTGTGTCACACTTTCTGCAATTTTCTAACCGCCGCGGTCCCGGTCAGTTTTTGCCTCAGATATCGATTTTTTTTTAATTTTCAAGAAAAAAAAAACACTCAATATAAACTTTAAAATAATTAACTAATTACAATTTTATTCTTACTTGCCTGTCTTTTAAACTTGAAAAAAAAAATTAGAAACGACAGCCTACAAAAATATAAGCGTTAAATCTAACATTAACATGCGACGAAATCATCGGAAACGGATGTCAACGCAATAGTTTTTGCATAACCATTGTTCTACGCAATAGTTTTTAATATATTAATATTTGTAGACGTCGAATATGACTAAGCGTCCAACGTGGGCTGTAATACTTGTAGATGCGGTAAAAACAAATAGAAAAACTAGTTTTGAAACCAGCGTGGTAAATAAAATATGGCTGTGGTCTACATTTTGACGTTATTTCCGTATTGATGTTTAGAAAGATGATTTCGATGGTGACACTAAGTAAAAAAGTTAAACGAACTCTAGAACACATCCCGTTGTCCTCTGTTAAGCGTAGATACTGGCTACCGAGGGGGTTTTAGTGGGGATAACATAACAAACCGTCACGCCTTTCCCCCCGCAGGAGCTGGCAGAAGTGTAATACAACACCCACACTAACATATAGTGGGGATAAATCATGGTATCCTACTAATATTATAAACGCGAAAGTTTGTAAGAATGGATGGATTTTTGTTACTCTTTCACGACAGAACGGCTGAACAGATCTAGATGAAATTTGGCACAGAAGTAGATTATAGTCTAAAATAGCACATAGGATACTTTTAACGCGCAGCTAGTTGTTTCATAAGTAAATAAACTTTTCGAAATAAAATTAAAACATAAAAAAAATAAAACATATTCCTACCTTTTCAAGAGACCACGTTGTTTCTTATAGCCTATGCATTTTTTGTGTCAGAAAACACATGCGTATTGCGTATGTTGTTACGATAATATACCTAGTTATTAACTCTAGTATTAGCGCGTTGTTATCGTTCTGGTATTCTATAATTATATACGTGGGGCGAATTTTATTGCTTAGCTGTTACGCTGTTAGGTATAAGGTAGGAATTCCCATGCTGTCACAGAATAGTTAATACTACATAAACTGCGTCGATGTTTTCCATGAGATATCGTGTTCTTTGTCGGGTTTAAAATATTGATTGAAATTGATTGTAATTATCGTTGTGGCTCACGTTGTTCTTTTATTAGAATTCTATTTGTTGTTATTGATGATCGGCGTGGTTCAGAGATACCGCGTCTGGTTTGAGAGTAAAAGGCCCTGGGCTCGATTCCAGAGCCGGTAGATTTTTAATTCTATTTAGTGCAGAGCTATGAGTGTTGAGCGTAATTAAAAACGATTTCTACGCAATATATCAGATTAAACCGCGCAGCAAAATAAAATCTAAAAAAAAAACATTTTTTCATAAAAGTTATTATCCTATCAGTAATTAATTATATAGTAGCTGCAGAACTAGGCCTCGTCTAGTTTTCTCCACTCTCTTCTCTCCCTCGGCGCGGTCTAAAAAAACGCTATTTACAGTATTCCAAAAAAATGTCAAGGCCTGTACACACCAAACCCGCCTTGTTTTGCGATAATCGTGCCAGCAGTTGCGCCCGCGCGCGCTCTCCGGAGGGGCATGCCGGCACTACTGTTTAATTCCGGCATTTTTATTTTCCAATAACCTAGAAGTACATAAAATTTGGGCACTGCATAAAAAATCCTGTACATTTTCAGAAAAACGACTCTGGTCCAGCATTGCTACCAGATCGACGGCATCAAGCGTCGTGACAGCAAAGCGAGCGTAGAGCGAGTGCTACCCGAGTATGGCTGTCTCCTTCTCTCGCCAGCCAACCTCTGGCAGCAAAGTCTGCAGACTTTCTCGTTGGACGCGAACATCGTCAACACAGTATACAACTACCAGGTAAGGAAATAGTTGAGCCTAGCGAGATTAATGTACTACGTACTAGAGAAACTGATCCAAACAAATAACAGTACGCAACTTAATGAGCTGTCCACTGTGGGCTGACTGCAGGTTTGCTGCAGTGTTGGCTACTGAATGGCTAATTTATATCCGCCCAGGTTCACGCTTTGATCCCAGAATAATCCTGCTATTTTTAGCGCCTAACGCCGCTTCGTACACAGCTACATTGCACGCGTGTCAGGAGTACACTAATGCAAGGTGCAAGGATTTCAGTGCATTGAAGTGGACGAAAGTTTGTGTTCGGATGATGAAATCTAGTACGTTGTACATAAATATCGATGGTTGAGCCAGATTCAATTCTTGAACAAGGTGTTTCGTTTATCAGCTCACCAATAGCGTTAATTTTCAATTAGCATTATTTCGCAGGCCGTTTCATAGAAGATATACCCTTCCTAACCTTGACCCTTGTAGCCTAGTCGGAGTTCGACTGCTTTATAAGCAGGAGGTGCCTGGTTTGGTTCATCGCCGGGCTTGTTTTTTGAATGATGTATTTAAGCATCTGTTCTAAGTCTGGGTGTCCATGTATTTGTGTGTGTGTGATTGTGGCGTCCCCGACGAAGCAAAACCAGGGGGGCCTTTTAGACATGTTGCATTCGCTTCGTAGCGATTATATTTCTGCAATAGCTATTGAACGTCAGCTGCTGATTGGACGAGTAAAGCAAGCAAGCAAGTACGTATAGGCCGAGTGGCTAGCCCTGATGTTAGAGTTACTAGGTCGCCCGATGTCCTCTGACATGGCTTGAGGATTTTTGTCATAGAACAAACAACCGGGGCCTACAATTTAAAGTGTCATCCGAGTCACGATAGCACTCTGTTTTAAATGCCACCCGCGGGTGGCATTGGACTAGTTATGAGCTATAGAAATGTCACGTGATGTAATTGTCAACTCGTCCAATCAGCAGCTAACGTTTTAGCGTTAGAGACTGCAGAAAAATATTCGCTACGAAGCGAATGCAACTTTTCAAGAGGGTCAGATATGAGCGTAAAACGTCATTAAATATTAAAAAGTCAAAATTTTAAAAAGATTTTTTTGCCAGTTTTTAATGCCCTAATCACTAACATTTTCGTTAATCCTTCTGTGATAAATCGTTTCACGGAAGATAAACAAAAACAATTAAACCCTTTCTTACGATGTTTCCGAATGACAGCAACTTTTACCAAAGACCAACAAAATATAATAAATTCAAAATTAAATCTATTCCGTTTACGTGTTTTGCAGAACCTGCAGAAAGTCAAGTCTTCTATAGCCGAGATGGCATTCGGCATGCAACTGCGCGACACTGGCATCAAGCGGTATCCGCTGCGCGCGCGACCTCGCGTGCTGCAGTATGCTGTTACAATCTTCTACGAGCAACCGGATGACAAGTGAGTCGGTTCCCTATGTGTAATCTATACCCAAGTCATTAAGAATTTAACTGTGCGACATAGATGACCAGATATGGCATGTAACCGCGCGATACTGGCATCAAGCGGTACTTACTGCGCGCGCGACCTCGCGTGCTGCAGTATGCTGTTACAATCTTCTACGAACAATCGGATGACAAGTAAGTCGGCTCCCTATGTGTAATCTATTCACAATACATTAAAGATTCTACTGTGCGACATAGATGGCCACATATGGCGCATGCAACTGCGCGACACTAGCATCAAGCAGTACCCGCTGTGCGTGAGTCCTCGAATGCTGCAGTCAAGGGCGTAGCGAGGTACGGGCAGGGGGGGCAGCTGCCCCCCCCTAGAAGATGCAGGAATACTCACAAACCGTAAAGTAATATTACTCTTAACTCTTATATTAGGTAGCCTATTAATAAACAAAAACGAAGTTGATTCTATTGACAGGCGAATTTTATAAGATTGTACTATGAATGATTGAATATAGATTCGCTTCTTTAGGCGCGAAACTGTTTTTAATAAATAATTAATAAATGATCATAGAAGCAACGCAGATAAAGAGAGCCAAAATATTTTAGATAGTTCAATTAGAATTGTAGCTACTTTCGGAACTGATATACAAGTCCCACGCATTGTATCTCGCCAACAACATCGGTCCAATAACCCTGCTGACACTCCATGCGATTTTTGGAAGCGATCGATTATCATTCCTTATTTAGATTCCCTGATATCTGCACTGGAGCAGCGTTTCGGTGACCAAAATTTGCCTGCTTTCGGATTAATGTCGCTACATCCCAGTACAATGTTGAATATGTCTTTAATTGATTTCAAAGAAAAAGCACAAAGTTTCTGCCTATACTACGGTTTATCTAATTTTTATCAAGAAGCCGAATTATGGTATAAAAAATGGCAGACCAAGGGTATGACCAGAGAAGATCTCGAAAAACTAGATTTTTTGAATTGTTAAAGGAGGCGAAAATTTTTTCCCGCAACAAAAAAAGCAGCTGAAAACCGTTTAAACGGCCTATGCATGCTCAGTGTACACCGAACCATGGTACAAAAAACCAAGGATACAATTGAATCTGAGGTGTTAAAACGCCTGCCCCCCCCCCCCCCTCAACAAAATCCTAGCTACGCCCTTGGCTGCAGTATGCTGTTACAATCTTCTACGAACAACTGGACGACAATTGAGTTTGATCCAGTATGCTGTTACTATCTTCTACGAACAACGTTACAAGTAAGTTCCCTAATTGTCATCTAAAACTTCATTTGGCATGTAATTGCGCGACATATCAATCGGTATGACTTTGTGTGCTTCGGTATGCAGTTACCATCTCCGACGAGGAACTGGACGACAAGTGAGCTCCCTCAGTGTCATCTAAAGTCACATCCACTGACTGGTCAGTGGATGTGACTTTAGAATTACATCCACCACATCTGACCAGTGAATGGATGTCATCCGGGCTGAGATGATGAAAGCTACATACTCGTATAGCATGCAACACTGATATGATTCTAATGCCAACAGTATGCTGTTACAATCTTATGTTGCTATCTATAGGTAAAATATTTTTTTTTTGAAAACTGTTCTTAAAATTCATATTCTACTATTTAGTAATCGTTTTGTTTTCGAAAATTCTCATTATAAATTTCAAACTCTAAGGATTATAGTATATTTACAGTTTTGTTAATTTGCATGGCATTTATTGATAAGTTAGTTGAAAGAAACTGTTTAATTAAAGTAAATACGATTCATACATATTTTCCATCTTCGTCTCTGCAAAAATTAATCTGTCTATCTGTGCTATTTTAATTAAAAAATAATAATAATAATAGCCTTTTATTCAGATTAGTTTTTTACATTGTTAACTTAGTAAATTAGTCGCTTGTATCGTCGTGAATCTGTTCGTCCATCAGAACGTAGGCCTCTTCCAGCTTCTTCCATTTTTCTCTATCCCTTGCTGTTCTGGACCAAGCGCTGCCGGCAACCCTTTTTACGTCGTCCTCCCATCTTTTAAACTGTCTTCCTCTGCTGCGTTTCCCATTTCTAGGGTGCCAGTGTATTATTAACTTGTTCCATTTCTCCGTACCTCTGAGGGTGTGCCCTGTCCATCTCCATTTATTTTTCCTAATCGTAAATGTACCTACATTTTCAATTTTTGTCCTTTTTCTAATATGTGTGTTTCTTATTCTATCCGACCTCCGTATTCCCAACATACTCCGCTCCATGGACCTCTGGCAGACTTCGAGCTTTTTGATGTGTGCTTTGGTAGGGGCCCATGTTTGACAACCATATGTCAGTACTGGTAGTATACAGGCATTGTATAGCTTCTTTTTAATTAGTATACTCATTTGCTTATTTTTCAGGATTTCTTTAAACGTCCAGTATCTCTATTAAAAAATAACTCTGTTTTAATCATAACTTAAAATCCACAAATAATAATCTCAGATAATGCATTAACAAAAGTATTCAATGATTATAAATACATGTTTGTTTGTTTCAGATTCATCAAATCATTGACGCAAAAGCTCAAGGAAATGTACCCGCTGTACCAAGACAAGCCTTACTCGCATGTCGATGACGTCACCTTAGTTTACTACCCGGGCCAGTTCAATTACCACGAACTAGTACCTCTAACCATAACATTCGCCGGATTGTTCCTCTACGTTTATTTCTCAGTTAGGAAAATAGAGTTTATAAAGTCAAAGCTGCTTCTCGCGGCTTGCGCCGTCGTCACCATCGCGGGAAGCCTCTCCATGTCGATAGGCATCTGCTTCTACTTCGGGTTCTCTCTGAGCCTCCAAGGAAAGGAAATCTTCCCATACCTAGTGATAATCGTCGGCTTAGAGAACGTTCTAGTACTCACCAAGAGCGTCACTTCCACTGACTCTCGGCTAGACGTCAAAATTCGACTAGCACAAGGCCTGAGCAAAGAAGGATGGTCGATAACCAAAAACTTACTCATTGAAATCACGATACTGACAGTCAGTTTCTTTACTTTCGTCCCGTTCATACAAGAGTTCTCGATATTCATGATAGTGAGTCTGATATCGGATTATTTTATTCAAATGGCTTTCTTCGCGACAATACTGGGAGTCGAAGTACGGCGAATGGAATACGGAGACCAGAACAAGTTACACTTGAAGGAATATTTCAACGTGAACAACGCCTTGAACTGGAGGTTCAATAACAGCGGTGATGACGACTTCTCTCCTCAACGTATGAGGAAGTCTAAGTCTCACCCGCGGCTGAACGGGTTAGCGTACACCCCTACAGACGTAGTCGCCAAAAGGAACCCCAGCCCAGGACAATTGGACAACAGAGTGCCGAAGCGGATTCGTCTAGTGAACATCTGGGCGCGGACACGATTCTTCCAACGAGCCTTCATGGTCTGGATGCTAGTATGGGTCTCTATGATAGTATACGACTCTGGGGTCGTGGATTATTTTATATCGAACACGGAGAAGGACAGTAAGAGTGAAGTGAACAAAAAGAATGATAAAGCTGTGTTGAAGCAGTCACTGTATTCGTTCTACAACGGCAGTGATAGGAACGCGCTGGTCTTCCCACCGCTCGTCGACATGGCGGACGAGAAGCCCGGGGTGGATACCAATGAAACGATCATGTTGAAGCACTCGCCACACTCTCGGCCTTGGTCCAGGTGAGTGATGTTCAAGTGACTATAGTGGAAACTTAATTGATTCGTTGACGTTGCGTTTGTCATAAAAAACAGGCGGAGAACAGTAACACTAATATGTACCCGAGTACGTATAGAACTGTGGTAGCAGTCTAGCTGATGTGATACTGAGCCATATTCGTTTTTTTTTTAATAAACGCACCATCAACGGCTCAGTTAAGCATCGGCTATGGTTAGAGAGAGGCAAATCAGCTTAAATTCCACTTAGCGCACCCAGGTGAACAAGGTGCAATAAACCGAGTGATGCTCTATTTGGATTAACAGTTTGTAAGATAATCATATCACTGTTGCTGACAAGTAGAGCGAAGATCTCAGTATACTGGGACAACTGCAGTGGTGTATTATGTATATTTATAAATAATTATCCGACGATTCCTCGAGTAGGTGCCATACATCCGACCTTCGTAAAATATGTTTGGACTTGCCAAACATATTTTACGAAGGTCGGTACGAAGTTCATTCCAATACAATTTTTAAGTTCGAATATGAGTAAAATCGGTTAACAGGGTCGCAAAGTTTTGTGAGTTTAACAGTATGCGACTCCTACCTCGCTCCTCGCTCGAGTCCCTTTACTCAATTAACCTGTACATACATACAGTCACGCCTGGTTTCCGTAGATGTAGGCAGATACCACTTCTCTCCACTTGCACATCTCTCTCAACCTGGCACACATCTTTCGCTTCTTCTACTTCCATGAGTCCCTTCATACATGCTCGTCGGTTACTCCTGACCTAGCCTTTTTTCAAAGCATCTTGTATTTGATCCTGATACATTCTCCTAGGTCGCCCCTTACCGACTTGACCATTCACACTCGCCTTGTAAATCTGTTTCGTAAATCTTCTTTCATCCATTCTCTTAATTTGTCCAAACCATCTAAGCATCCTTTTCTCTATCTTTGTCATTACATCTTCTACAAGACCGCAACGTTGTTTCACTATGGTTATTGTAACAAAAATCATATACCTATTGTATTATTTGCAGGCTGTCAGCGCACCATTGGTCGGCTATTCTGGGGCAGTACAACGAGTCTTTGGCCGGTCGGTACGCAGTCGTGCTGCCGCCAACGCTGCTCAGCCATCGGATAGCGCCCGAGGTAACAATTGGCATACATAATAAATATATAATGTATGTGTACATAATTATGTGCTGTGTGTGCCTCGGACTAGTTTTTCAGTGCTCTGTCTTTTTCGATCGAGAAAAGCAAGAAAAGAGAAAACGCTGAAAAACTATTAGTATTAGTGAGGGGAGTAGTTTACAGTATGCGCCGAATGGAAACAAAAATGACCATTTTTGAAATAAACACTATTCGCAAATCCATACTAATAGTATAAAATCGAAAGTATCGAAGTATCGAAGTCTGTCTGTTTGTAGACTTTTCACTGCTGAACAGATCCTAATTAAAATGAGATATTATTAAAAGTGTGGTCAAATTGGAGTGTATGTTAGGCCTATTAGAAATAAGCCTATTGTATTGTGCTATGTGAGATGAACATTTGAGTCTGTGTATCTGCCTGTCACCATAACTCCCAAACGGATAGACTGATTATGATTCATTTTGTTCCATCGGAAAGGTGGCTTTATTAAGAATGTTCTAAGCTATTTTTTTTTTTGAAATTGTAAACTTTATGCACTTGTTTTAATGAATTTTTTCAGGTGGCAGCCGGCGTGAGAAACCCCGAGGAAAGGGATCCGCCGCCGCTGCGGTGGCAAGCGCTGGCGGCTGCTCTGGATCCCATAGACTCCATGCCAGGTTCGTTAGATTAAAGCAGTTGCAGAAGAAGTAGGGCAACATTCGAGGACATATCAGAGAAGACTTGTAAACCATCCTAGTGAATCGGCAGCACGACTGATTAGACAGCATACCCGAGTCTCTGAAGAAGGGAGACTAACTCTGCATTAGGTGTCAGTCATCAATAGTCATCAGTAGATGTATCCTACTACACCAAATCTGTTTAAAGTCCGGGGACTGTTTGCAGATAGAAAAGAAACACAAAAATAAACATATTGTATGAAAGCTACCCGGTTACATATATTTATTAAAATATTTTAGTCTTTTTATGCTGAGGTAAACACTAATCTGATAAAATCAAAACTAATATTATTAAATACCAAAATTATAAAATCAAAAGTAATTTTTTTTTACTCTGAGTAACTCTTAGACTTTTCACGGCTAAACGGCTAAACAGATCTTGATCAAATTAAATAATTAGTTACAGTATACGGAAGGTTTTTGGATACCATTTTCTGCATAACCGCGAACGAAGACGCGGGTAACAGCTAGTAATAAAAATAACAAAACTGTAATATAAATAAATTATGTAATTAAATAAATTATGTAATTAAATAAATTGTTTTTTTTTTCATTGACTCTACAATTATATCAACTAATGAATTTTGCTGTCTTGTTTAGAATTCGAGCTACTAGACAAGAGTCAGCCCCACCAGTGGGGCAAGGGAGAGCTTCCTATTTACCCCACCACGCCGATGGAGATACTCCTACTCGCGATCCTCTGCACCATCAGCGTCGCTGTCATCGCTTACATGATGGTCGTGCTTTACAGGTGAAGTTACATTTACTTATTTTATAACATATGGTTACGCCTTTCCCCCGGGGGGGCTGGCAGAGTTGTAATACAAAACCCACACTTCGCCGGACGATTTTTAGTCCCAAATACGACAGGGTGCGAGCCTGTCGCCATACACCGGGCTCCAGTCGTGTAGCAGATGACAAACAATACGCACATATGCTCATACAATGAACGAATTGGTGCGTGCCGTCGGCTGGGTCCGAACCCGCTCCCACTGGCTTGAGAGGCGGGCCTTCTCCCAACTAGGCTGCCATCAACACCACAATATAATATTTGTATAATTTTACTAACGGAAATTTTTGGTACTTTTCACAGCCATTTTGGCTTCAACCGAGCCATTGGGCAAAAGGAATGTCTAAATAGACCCTACTCCTACCGGCCTCTGTATGCGCCGCCATAGAAAGATAGAAAAACTCTTTACACTACAAATAACAAAATAAAATTAAAATAACACTTTGAACTAGTAACCATGTCAGTGAACATACTGCTTGTAATGTTTTCAGATGCATTTGTTCCCGGCACTACGCAGAGTGGCGCGCATCTTGGAATGATGACGAGAGATACAGGAAGATCATCGCCAAGCAACCCGCTATACAGGTAAAGCGGCGTTTAAACGGCGCGCAAACACGCGAGCCGAGCCTGGCTCCGCTCGTGGTTCGCCGCGCCACGCGCTGTGTAAACAACTGCGCTCGGCGCGGCTCGGCAAAGTTCGCACGATCCATCACTTGTCGGTTTATTCGACACAGATCAAAGGCGCGCGCGCCATCTGCGGCTCGGCTTGTGTTAATACGCGCCGTCTAAACAGATGTCACAGAGCGCGCGACGAAGGAAGACCTATTTTCAACAGCGCGATGTGTAGCCGCCACGGACGGCTCGGCTGGCGTAGGACCGTGCTACCCCGCGTCGTTTAAACGAGCAGGCTTGCGTCCGTATTTAGCCGAGCCGCATCTCCACGGACGGCTCGGCTCGCGTAGGATCGGGCTAGCCCGCGTCGTTTAATCGCGCCTTAACATTTACACTATTGATCATGCCATAAGGATTGAAACAAAAATTACTAGTTTTGGAATTAATAACATTGCAAATCCTATTTATATTATAAACGCGAAAGTTTGTAAGAATGGATGGATGGATGGATGTTTGTTACTCTTTCACGACAGAACGGCTAGACAGATCTTGATGAAATTTGGCGCAGCGATAGATTATAGTCTAGAATAGCACATATGATACTTTTGAACCGCGGGTGAAACCGCGGGGCGCAGCTAGTTAAATATAATTAGTTTGATAAATGCTTAGAACCCGTGATCAGACGAACGAAGGATCAACGAAGTTTTATCTCAATCTACAATAAGGCGGAGGGTCATTTGCCGCGTCGTCCCGTGCCTGGCCGTTGTGAGCACCAGCCCTAAATGTGGACAATGCGATGCAATAGATATTATGCTAGTCACACGACCCTTCTTTTTGGCGCAGACTTTCAAAAATCTAATCACTATAAGTAGTATAATTATCGTCTGCAAATTTTAACGTTTTTGTTTCTGATACGTTTTTTTAACTAATCAGTGAAACAGTGAATAAATACTTCAATTGCTTATTAATAGCGTTACTTGTTTATCTTTGTGTACTGTACTGAGTTACACCGTAATTGCGCTACATAATTATAAAATGGACATGGAAGAAAGAGACTAGATTTCGCGACACAGGTCCGCCTAGCGCGAAATTTAGGGTTATTTACTCTAGTTATATTTTCTCCTTTTACTTGAATTTATATATTTAGAAATACATTATACCTGTACTATGTATGTTAAATAAATAAAAATTCAAAACTCAATATAAACTATAAAAAAACATGCAATTTCCTTATTGTAAAAAGGTTACTGAACTTTACCCTCAATCTAAATAGCATGGTTGTAAAACTGATTTTGTGAATGTTTCCAGCTGGTGATGGAAGCGGTGCCGCTGGTAGTGGCCGGTCACAGCCAGGAGGTGGAGTGTATAGTGTCTGACGGCGAGCGGGTTGTCTCATCGTGCCTTCAGGGAAACATCAAGGTGTGGGACTCGCACAACGGCGAGATACTCACCAACATTGATCGAGGCGCGTGAGTAACACACACGTTTCATACTTAATACTATATTCCTTACGGTCCATCGAAGTGTATCACTTAAATGTGTGGTTGGTGATGAGTGATTGAACCTTAACATGGCGTTGGTACTGCATGCTTGACAGTTTTAGAATGTACCTTAACGTTAGGTAGGTAATGAATGTTCCAGGATGTTGTGTAGCCTAAAGTAAAATTAGTAATAATTGACTCCAAAACATCCATCTCTGTACTCCAAAACGGCTAGTGCAATTTTAATGTCAGGCAATCTTCACATAAACTAGCGGGCTATGCTGTGAAATTTGGTAGCGATCAAAAAACATTTATTAGATGAAATTCGGTACAAAGATAAGGGTGAAACCGCGGGGTGCAGCCGGTAGGTAATAATTATTAAAAATACAAAAACATTTTATTTAAATAGACCAACATGAATGACAGTGAAATGGGTAAAACTAATAAAAATCTTTGATGCACGTTGTATCACTGCACATCGTTTTAACAAGTTTTAACACGTACTGCTGAAAACACATATTATGTTGTGTTATTCCTAGTGCTAAGCTAGTGTGGCTGCACACGCGAGGCGCGTAAAACCACTTTTTTAGTATAGTTTTTTTTTACATGAAGTTTTATTCCATTTCAGCATTTGTGACCACACTCGATAAAACTACTCTGTGTCGCTCATGGCGCGAAATTCAAACTTCAAACAGTTTTTTTTTTGTTTTCGAGCTCGGCCAAGTAGTTAGATTCAGTAATGATGGAATTTGCGGCCATTGTAGATAATTACCATATTTACCCGACCTACCTAAAAACCTACCTAAACTGACGAGCTTAGCTTACATGAATAATCAGGTGCTTATTTTTCAAATATATCTAATATCTAACGAGAAACATAGTCTAAGATAAACGAGAATCCCATTATCACGTACAGTAGCTACCCGGTCTGGCTTCAAATCCAAAACTAAAACTGTTTAAAATTTAAATTTCGTGCCATATTTAAATACAAGCTGCGTCCCGCGGTTTCATCCGCGGTTAAAAAGTATCCTATGTGCTATTCTAGACTATAAACTATCTCTGTGCCAAATTTCATCCAGATCTGTTCAGCCGTTCTGACGTGAAAGAGTAACAAACATCCATCCATCCATTCTCACAAACTTTCGCATTTATAATTATTAGTAGGATTGATTCACGCGCGAGACGTGTCCTTAATTAATGAATACTCGTATTGAATGGAGATATTACGAGGTCTTATTAATGAAGTAGGATATTTCTCCGTTAAACATTTTGCCTGTAAATAAATTACGGAACTTCACGCACATAATCTCTATGATATCTGTCCCGCGAATCAAGCTCTGTTGAACGCACTATAATTCAACACTGACACTGAAAAATGTCATTGTTAATTTTTTTTTTGTTAATGGCATTTGATTGAATGCCATGATTTTTGATAAACGCGGTCCCTTAATATAAGAGTCACGCTTCCAAAAACACTTTCTCCGTGGTCGCACATCATCAACCAGTCGGAATAATCTCTGTACCGGTCCATTAAGTCGAAGAAAAATCCCTAATATGTTGCGAACGAAACGCTACCGCGTGCTAACTGGACTACTAGCGCCATCTAGCTGTTTGTTCTACAACTAGCTGACACCCAAGGAATATTCGGGGTTTATTTTTACATAACTAGCTGCGCCCTGCGGTTTCACCCGCGGTTAAAAAGTATCCTATGTGCTATTCTAGACTATAATCTATCTCTGTGCCAAATTTCATCCAGATCTGTTCAGCCGTTCTGGCGTGAAAGAGTAACAAACATCCATACATACAAACTTTCGCGTTTATAATATTAGTAGGATTATAATATTAGTAGGATGTGATCTTGGTACTTTTTTCTCTAGTTTGAAAAAGGAAAGGATAAATAAATTACGTTTTGGCGCCGACGCGGTTTTGAACCTTATTGCGCGGCAATACGATTGCCGGTCCCGCAGCGTCGGCGACAAAACGTACCAACCATCATGGGAATAAGAATTCATGGTAGGCTCCTCGAAAAGTATGGTAATAGCTCCGTATATTAATATACAATTATAATTGTTTCAGTTTCTTCAAATTGCAAAAGGAGCTGTACGAAAAGGTAAACTCGAAAAGAAATGCAACGGTAACCATTGAAGGTAAACTAATATTATGTTTGAATTCCAATTTGTTTTGTTTATTTCTGAATGGTTTATATTGAATTTTGTTATTATTTTCAGCACCTTGCATTGAGGAATTCACACCAAAAAGGAACGAGGTAAGATACAAGAAAAAATACAAGAAAGAAATACAAGAGAAAAAATACAAGAGGTACAAGAGGTGCTTCGGGCACCTCTTGTACCTCTTGTATTTTTTTTTTGTGGGTGTGTGTTGCGCGATTACTCCGCCAATTTTGAATCGATTTAGATGAAACTTTAACCCATATAATTTTTTATCGAAATAAATTGAGCTGTTTTTAAAATATCATCAAAATTCCATGAATTGTTTACATGAATGACGGGAAGTCGGTTTTTTAAGCTTCGCTTTTTATATTATTCCTACTCTTGAGCAAAGCTCTATTACCTCCTTCTATATCTTTCTGTTTCTTGCTAAGTTGGACCAATCCTTTAAATGCGCAGTGAGCTCATCTTTCAACCTCTTTACGTACTGGTCAGCTGTTTAATTTTCGGGACGCATTCATGGTGGTAGTTTTAGCCTATAGCTCGTTTGAAATTCGATAAACATGTCCAGCCCAGTCCCATTTTCGCATAGCTGCTTTGTATGACAATGATCTGAGTTTTGAAATTTAAAAAAAATTGTGAAGTTAGACTTCCATTGAAGTGTGTGTCGACTACTATAAGCTTCCGACAGCTTAACATGCTGCCACCCTGCAGTAATTTTCCTAGATAGACCTTCTAATACGGAGCGCAGCTTTGGATCTATTGATTGAACAAATCGAGATTTTACAGTCAAGGTAAAATCCTCATCACCGCATACCGGAGCGGTGTCCGGTGCAGTACACCATTGTGAAATCCCATCCATTGACTTCGGCAGAGATGCTAAGCAAGGTGGCCCACTCTCTCCTAAACTCTTCAACAATGTCCTAGATAATATTTGAAATATTTAATGTATGCTTTCTAGAACATTCCTCGGTTGCGCAAGGGCTTGGGAAACCATCTCAGTGGCCTCCGCTTCGGTTCTTCTACGAGGGAAACTCCTGCACATCTCCCCGTGGCTGAAACCACTAAATACGATTTCGCCAAAAACTACAGGTACCTACTATATCAATATTATGGTATAGAACCAACCAACGAGAGAAAAATGGATGTAAATATAAATTTTAACTAAAATAAGTATTTGCGCCCGAGCCAGGAACTTTAGTCAATGATTTCCTCCAACGCGAAAACTTGTGCCATGGTTAAAAAAGATTCATCAACACTAGTCGTATTTGAGCTCATTTTGATCAGCTCACTGTTCTTCTTGAAACTCCATCATCGTCATAATAAATAGTCAGATGAACACATCAGAAAAGCTTGTTTTGAAAAAAATATTTAACAACAAAAAAAATATTAAGGAAAATAAAATAGGGAGAAAAAATGACATTTCTATCAACTTTCTATGTGGAACAGCTGTTTTTTACTTGGTTTCGGGGTTGACCCATAAGAAAACGTGGTCATAATGTACAATGATCTTCTTTCGGCTTAATTCACTCTTGCCTGCTAACTCTGTTATATGTTCCAAAACAAGCTTTTCAGATGTGTACATCTGACTAACGATGATGATAATGAAGTTACCAGCAGAACCGTGAGCTGATCAAAATGAGCTCAAACGCGGCTATTTTACGATCGAACAGTTCCTATGACCACCAACTCACCTTTGACCAACATGAAAATTATTCTGAATACCTTGTAATACTGTATTTTCAATGCATTGATAAAAGCAAATTTATTAAAATACATTCTATAATTGTATATGTACCGATCTAATATAATTGCCATACACTTTAAAATAGTTTTAGTAAGAAATCCTCAGGGCGACGAGTTTTAACACAGTAAAGACTTTTTTTTTGCCCGGCATTTTTTAATTTAGCCCAAAAATGTATAAAACGTGAATGATGTCGTTTGTTCCTGGCTCGGGGCTATAGTATGTTTTTATCATGAACCTAATTGGCCATGCAGATAATTTTATAAAAATATTCACTCAAAATTTTAAAACATTTTCAGAGATCTGTACTGCACGGACCAGTTAGAAAACCTCTACAGCTATGGAACCAAAGAAAACAACAGTGACTTAAGTAAATTCACAGTGAAACCTATTGAGAGAACAAAACATGTGCTAAGTGAAAATGGTAGTGCATACATGAACGGTGAAGTTGGTGAAATACAGGGGCATACCAGTTATTTGGACTGGCGGGGGCGGGCGGTGAAAGATTCCCCAGTGTGGTGTATAGACTTTTGTAATGACTTAATTATATTAGGGTGTGCGGACGGGAGGCTGGAGATATGGGAAGCAAGCTCAGGGAAACTTAAGGTAAGATCAACATTTACATAGCTTGTCAACATGTTTAATACTATACTAACACAATAATATTGTCACATTATGGAAACTGACGTGGTTTTCACACATTATGATTTATAAAACGGGAATTACTCGCATTCGGCGGTCTTCATCAAGGCGACTGCGCGCGATGAAGACCGCCGAATGCGGTTGAAACTATAGTCGGAATAATCGACTAAATCGTACGTGAGTAATTCCCGTTTTATAAATCATAAATATTGTCATAGTTTATTTATTTGGAAATATGATACTTTACTAAACTGTGTTATTTAGCTTATCATTCACTATTGCGAGAATATTCGAGTATTGTTCAATTACTTCTACTAAATCGATTCTCATGAAACTGCGCACACATTTAGTTCCTGCGACAATAGCCAATTGCTAGTTAGTGGGAGGGTGATATTAGCGCCGCAAAATTGTCATCGTATAAACTTGCCATAAGTTTTGACGTGACGTCGTCTAATAAATCGATGAATGCCGGCTGCACGCACGAAAAAGGATGACTCATTGTCACGTTACGATCGGAGTGAGAGCGCTACACAAGCGAGCGAAAGGCACGATCGGCTTGAGCGTTCAGCTCGCGCCGCATCTATTTCTTCCACTCGATTGCTATGCGTCCGAGGAGAAGATTTTATCAATGTTTAGTTTGACGTTGTCACGTTAAACTGTCGTCCGTAAACCGACTTTAGAGACAAGCAATTTATTAATTTACTAATTCACCATCATCAAATTGAATTAATTACTCTAAAATTATTAAAATTGAATATGTAAAATAATGTAATTGATAAAAAAAAATGTTCCCAGGAAGTTTACTAGCTACCGCCACTCAGGGTATCCTACCGCGGTGGCTAGTGACCCTAATTAAAATTTCCTTTTCATTTGTAATTATTTTTTAAATGATTCTAATGTGTATATAATGTAGCCAGAAATAAATTATCTTATTATTATTATTATCTTATCTTACTATCAATTTTTGAGTGATATTAATTGTTTCGCAGTGCGTATGGTGGAGCTCGGATTCCCGCAGCGAGTCGTGCGGCGTGACGCACGTGCGTGCGCTGTCGGGCGGGCGGCGGGTGGTGGCGGCGGCGCTGGGCGGCCATCTCACGCTCGCTCGCCTCCACGCCTACACGCGCGCCGTCCCGGAACACGCTCGGAGTAAGCATTAAGGCTCAATTCCGTCATTAACTTCTTTATTTCGTTAGAGTATTTTGTTATGTTTTTTAGCGTAAGATCCATGAAATACCAAATGTTGCATGCCTGACACGGTCCACTGTCTATGTAGCTTGTACACAGTGTTCTAATCGCCGCGCAAATTTAAAGCAAAGGTATATAAACACATGCAGGGAGTAAGGGGAACTGGGAAACTGGGAACTGTGCTGGTGTGGATTACAATACAACAATACAATACAAAAACTCTTTATTGACACCAAATACAAAATAAATCTAAACTAAACACTCAAAAATATAGGCGCAATGAGCGGTCTTATCGCTTGAGAGTGATGTCTATTCATACAAATAGTTTTTTTTTACCGACACAAGCTATACAGTATACAAGCTTCATGGAGTTAGTTATGACAACTATTGCAAAAATAAACCTATTTTCCCTTTTTAAAGCGCTATCTAATGCAATTTACTTGCTAGAGGCCATGCCCCGCGCGCGGCTGCGCCAACCCAATAACTTTCGAAATGTTCGGCGAAACATTGCTTGTTTGCAAAATTCTAAAAGTTTTGATCCAGCATAGTTCACGTAGATAAAAGGAAATTTGCATGTATTTTTTAGTTCATAAAGACCAAATTTTATATAGTTTAAAAATCAATCAATAAAATAATTAGTACTTTTCACAACACTAATTTACTCACGCGTGCGCAAAGGTTTTTTGTCTCGTTATAAAATGGTCATCGTCTATCTTCTACATCCTAGATCTGTGACTTTTCCGAGCCGAGAAAATCTGTCAAAGATTTAAACATCTCAACTAAGTTGAAAAAACATCATCTAATCTAAGTTGAAAAAAAATTTTCAACTTAGATTAGAACTAAATACAATCCGGGGGTGTTTAAGAGTAAAGTGAATAGGTATCTCCTAGGCAAGTGTGTTACACCTTCGATCACGTCGACGCTTCCCATCAGGCGAGTAAGTGGTCAAACGCATACCTAGTTTGTTGTAAAAAAAAAAAAAAAAACTGCCTCTAGACATCTCAGAACACTTTTGTTAAAACTTGTTAGTATGTTTTGCATGTATATCATCAGGAAAATAATCTTGAATTGCATGTGTTACTAACACTTTTTTAACCATAACATATCGTCACGCCTTACCCCCGAAAGGGCTGGCAGAGGTGTAATACAACACCCACATTTCGCCGGACGATATTCAGTCCCAAATGATACATCGGGCTCCAGTAATGTAGAAGATGACGTGCATTACGCACATATTCAAACAATAACAAATTGGTGCGTGCCGTCAGTATCTTAATTATCAAACATCATCACACGTACGAGTATAAATTTAAATTTAAATTAACAATCCCAAAAGCTAGACTGAAAATGCATAGGTCTGGCCCAAATGCAATGGCCATTGTAATATATAATAAATTACCAGATAAATTAAAAGAAATAAATAAAGAAAACTGTTTTGAAAATAAATTAAAATGCTTATTAATACATAAATGCTATTATAAATTAGAAGAATATCTCAATGATTAAAACTTAAATATTAAAGATCAAGGCGGCCCACTCCACATGACATTGCAATACCCTAATAGGGTCCATTATGAGATACTTATGAATATTATAACATTAAGATCTTGTGAACTAATGTAACAACCACCATAATGCGCAATAAATACTTTGACTTTGACTTTGAGTAAATGTATACTAATTATCATTCTATACAATAAATATTCTATTTGTTTATATTTTTATGAATCAAATATGTAAAAAGATATTTTTAAACTTACAGCTTCAGTGCCATTGTAAGAAATTCTCAGGGGGACGAGTTCTAACACAATAAAGCATAATTAATTTAGTCCAAAATGGAGAATGTCATTTGATAATTAGTTATAGTCAATTACAAGAAAGGTTTTTGGATACTATTTTCTGAATAAACGCTCAAAGCGTCGTACCCGACGCTTTGAGCAGCTAGTTATACTAAAAAAAAATCATTATGATTAAGGCCCCTGAGTTGCAATTCGTCAAGTGTCTAGAATAGTGATTAGCATTAATAGATAGTAATAATTAAGCATAGTCTCGTTGTCTGTGCAGCGCACAAGCGGACGGGCTCGGCTGGGTCGCTGCGCTACGACGGGATGAAGGACCGCGGGGGCTGCCGCGAGCCGAGCTACGACCCGAGAGACGGAGACGGTAACAAACACCATACTAATTAAACACCATACTAGTTTCTTGTATCTAAAAACAACGAGATTAATGTACTACGTACTAGAGGAGCTAATCCAAACAGAAAACGTTATGCAACTGAATAAAGTGAGGCAACCGTGGCTGATCGCATATTTGCTGCAGCGTTGACTACGGAATTGCTAATTTGAGCCCGTCCAGGCTCACAGTTTGATTTCACGAAATTACCGTCGCTCCGTACGCAACCACACTGCACGCGTGTCGGGACCACACTAATGCAAGGTGCAAGGATTTCAGTGCACTGGAGTGGACGAAAGTTTGTGTTCGGATGTTGAAACGTAGTACATTTACATTGATGGTAAAAAATAAATGCATAATATTATGCATGCCAAAGGTCATCGGACTAAAGTGGCATACCCACTGTCCACCGTCTTTGAGCGTCGTGAACGGCTTTTGTTTAAACCGAAATAAATAGATAGAAGACACAAAAACAAACCCAACATGTCGAATAGTAAATCTCCTTAAACGTCTCCGAGCCGAGAATTAGTGTCAATATTGTAACTTAGCTTCATAAATAAAACTTATATCAAACATAATTAACTTTACTTAACTTATAACTTTCATACTATAACATATATATAACTAGTTTCTGATTTACAATTTCAAAATTTCTTTCGTGAACACTTTCTGGTTTGTACAGCTGCTTATCTTATACGTTTTAATATTTTGCAGTAATTTCAAAATTATAATAATGATTATTATAAGCGAAAGCTTAACAGATGTATAGATGTGTTAGTTTATACTTCTTTACACTCAAACGGATCAATGGATTTGGATGACACTTTTTTATCTGTTCTGTTGTGGAACGAAGATAGTTTAAGTTCTCGATTAATATTATAATTATGCTATATTTTAACTGCAGGTAAACCTGACCTTATTAATGAAATAATTAACTATAATTGTTGAAGTTGGCATAGCATATCCACCTGCCACCAGCTTATATTTTTTTAATCAAATTGTCAGTACACGATCAATACAGTATATATGGATTGAGGGCACTTAAACAAGCACAAAATGTCAATATAATTATGGTTGTAGTTATGTATGGGTACTACACTACTACTATCACCTACTTGCCTGTTCTTCTGAGTAGAGGCTTTTTGTCCGAACAAGGCGGTCGAGTCTATTTAAATAACTTTGACGTTCATAAGTGTATCTTTGATACCTAAATTGAATAAAAACATTTTGACTTTGACTTTGACATCACAACTATCGTCGTGTATATTTTTTACTGACAAGTTAAGAGAATGGAGAAAAAAACATAAATTAGTAAGAAAGAGCCGCTTTTGTAACATACAAAAGTTGTAGTATAATTAAACAATTTTGTATAATTAAACAAGAAAAGCAAAATAAGCAATGTGTAAATTGCAAACAAAATTGATATGAGATATCTAGAGACCGAAAAAATTGAAGTTGAAAGCTACAACTTCGGCACTGATTTTCTCAACTTGGAGATGTTTTAGAAAATATTACTACTATTTCATATTTTACGTTTTGTTTTTGCTACTTCTATGGACTTATTTAGATTTGAACGATGACCGCTAATTATGACATTTTCAGGATGCCGGACAAAAGGTATGCTAAGCTCCATGCTAAGATCCTATTTCAACCCCTATATATGTATATAGAAGTTTGTTAATTAATCACGAAAAACCGGCTGCACTAATCTGCATGAAATATGGTGTAGAAGCACGTTTACCCTGGAATAAAATAAAGCTGTAAGCTATTTTTATCCCCAATAAAAGCATTTCTATAGTATAGCGGGTGAAAACGCCTTGCGCGCGTTTTTTTTTCTTCATAATTTTGTGCTAAGACTATTTATTAGTAGACAACTATTAGACAACAGATTTTTTTGCACAATTACAATGTAATGCTGCATATTTTCAGAGGTGGTAGTAGCGCGGGTAGCTCAGTGCCGGCCTCACCAGCAGCCAATCACGGAGTTGCAGTGTGAGGGCGGGCGGATACTCACTGGCGGACAGGACCACGTGCTCAAAGTAAACAACATTTCATATCTTATAAACTATTCCTTCAACCAACGCTTACTACTCTAATAAACGCTTACTATTAACAATTGCTTGACCGATTTCGATAAAATTTATATGGGACGACCTCTAAGGCATGATCTACTAAACAAAAAAAGAAGCATTAAAATAGATTCGCAATTGGCAGACTAATCGTCTAACAAATGTACATACAAAAAAACCTACAGTTGAATTGAGAACCTTCTCCTTTTGGGAGTCGGTTGAAAATCAAGAAAAACACATAGGATTAACTGGGGCAATTACGTCTTTCGAAAATTACTGACAAACCCTTTACAAGTTAGGCGCCACATACTCGTACATCTTTCTTCTATCTTTAGTTATCTGTACAAGATGGCTTTAGTTGCCTAATTTGTGGAGGGTTTGTCAGTAATTTTCGAAAGACGCAATTGCCCCACAGACGCATTTGCTCCAGTTGAACCGAGATATTTAATAAAAAGTTAATCAATAACATTTAATAATGGAATCCATATTCCTTGGTGTACTTAATGCGACGTGAGAGCATTAATACACTCGAGATTTGTTAAACGAAACATTTTTTCCCAGTAAAGTATTTTTTATAATAGTAACAACCACTTTTCTGGTTATAATTCTCAACAACGACACATTTGACACACGTTGACATGTGACATTGACATGACACAATGACTCACATTTGACATTACATTTTAACTTAAATCTTTAACAAAAAAATTAGTTAAACGGTTCTCCGTCTACATTTTAACTTGAATCTAACTATGTAAAAAAATTGGTATAAAACTGTTCTCTGTGTTCTCGTAAAATTCACTACAGACCAATATGTGCAGGTATTCTCAAGCGCGGAGCTGACGCCTCTGTTCACGTTGCACGGCCACTGCGGGCCCGTGACGAGCAGCTTCATCGACCACGCGACGCCAACCATCGCCGGCAGCGGGTCGCAGGACGGCAGCCTCTGTGTCTGGGACTTACACACGGGTAAACGAATTGTACTTGTTATTGCATTTATTTGCAGGCATTCCCAAACACTTCGTTCGACGCAACCGCTCATGTGCTATCAGCTGCAAACTGTAAAGGGGTTAGGACATTTTAGTAAGGATCCTGGCATACATACTGTTCGCAGTCTTGGCCGTGAACTGAAATTGCATGTCCGTTGCCCAAATGATATTATTGTAATAATACTTATATTTAATACTCAGTTGCCCTCTCTGTACATTGACAATGTTATTTTCGCATACCGATAGGTTAACCCATGACTCAGCTACCTTTAATGTTTATTTTAAACCTTTGTAAAATTTACCCATGTTTTGCGTAATGAATGATTTGATTTGGAAATGTCACAGTTTAATAGTCTTAAACGCTGGATTTGTTAAATACTAAAACCAACATTCGTTTCAACATAAAAGAGAACTAAACAAATGTTAACAAAAGTGTTCTGAGATGTGTAGACACCGAGGAAGTTGAAGAAAGTTGTAACTTTTAAGTTATAGCTTTGACACTGATTTCCTCGGCTCGGAGACGTTTTAGTTAGGAGATTATACCACTCCACATTGTATGTTTGTTTTTTTGTTATCTATCGATTTATTTATATTTGGACGATGGCCTTTAAATTGTGACATTTTCAAGTTGGCGGACAGTGGGTATGCCACTTACGTTCAAGCCCGTTTAAGAACTTCAATCGGATTTTCTTGTCTACACCTTCTCAACCTCTTATTATTTTACTAGGCTACTTCTGATTAAATGTATAATAAATTCAGTAATTTTTGCCCCGGGGAAGTAACTGTTATCCCATAACAGATTTATTCCTAGCGTGGATAACAAATGCTTCTCAACTTCGAGTGTAATTTAAGGACTATAGTTTCAATTGCATTCGGCAGACTTTTTCAAGGCGAGTTCGCACAGGGAAGCGGGACGATGGTGCGTGCGCCCACTCGCCTTAAAAAGATCGCCGAAAACGGTTGAAACTATGATAGTTATAATCGATTTAATCGTACTACTAACTACGTCACTTTCCATAATAAGACTAACACTTAGTTACTGTAAATACATTTAATTTAATTTCATTGATTGTACTAATGACAGCTGTATTTTTGTTGCAGGTGAGTTTAAGTCCAAATAATTAAACATGAGAATAATAGCAGATTATACTGTGGCTTTAAATGTGTTTACTAGGAAACAGTAGTAATTTTGTAAGATGGCTTATTTGTTCTGATTCATATTGAATCCGGTTTTAACATTGCATTTATTAATACTGAAGATATCTATCAGATATGCTATCAACTAGACTAACTATCAGACTCGTTTTATTTTAAAGCCATATTACTAACCTGTAGAACTATTTGGACTTAAATTCCCAGGTGCTTGCGTGTATAGCATGCAAGCGCACGACGGTGCGGTGACGTCACTCGCGTACACAGCTTCGTACGTAGTGTCTGCAGGCGCCGACGAGCGACTCTGCATCTGGGATCGATTCCAGGGACATATGCTCAACTCTGTGCACATAGTGAGTCCGACTCACACACTATACCAAAACATAACATATCATCACGCCTTTCCCCCGAAGGGGCTGGCAGAGGTGTAATACCACCCACATTTCTCCGGACATTATTCAGTCCCACATGTGACAAGGGGTGAGCCTGTAGCCATACACCGGGCTCCAGTCATGTAGCAGATGACATACAACACGCACATATGTTCACACAATGAACAAATTGTTCGTGCCGTCAGCTAGGTTCGAACCCGCTCCATCTGGCTTGAGAAGCGGGCCTTCTCCAACTAGGCTTTCATCGCTATATAACACACTCTACCACCTGGAGGAAAACGCTTCATTGCCCACAATGCAAATGTTTCTTATGTGGACGTCGATATTGTGAAACTATTATTGTCCACCGTCACGTCGTTTTTATTAACAACCATATTTTGCCTACTGTTAAATACATATGTCTGCTTCGTCTACACAGTTACATTTTGGCATAGTTTGTAGCATTACTTGCTACAGGTCAACTTCTATCTTTGGAACGGTCTCCAAATTTGTTTTAGAATCAATAGTCTGTACTGGTTCTGTTTACTCTTTGTCAGGGTCTCAACTACATGAGCCGGATGCTGCCCCTCAGTCACACCTTGCTGGTGATGGGTGGCCGTGGCGGCCTCACGGCCTACGATCTCAGTAGCGGCGAGATCATACGACGGGTGCTATTAGGTAAACTACCATTCTACAATTATTATAATATCTAAAATCTCAAGCACAGGTAGCTAACATTTCTATCTTATCAACTATATCCGGCTACTCAACCATTCCTAACTATTCCACCATACCTAACTTCTCAACCACACCAAGCTACTCAACCATTCCTAATTTATAAGCCATACCCAGCCACTTAACCATACCTAGCTACTCAACTATACCTACTCGACTATTACTTTTTCAACTAGCATGCCATTTATATTTCAATCTGATAGAACATAGCATGTTTCCTAAATGTATGTGCGTCATAATAACCTATTTAAGAATTATGTTTAGCAACGAACACACCTAACAAACATCTTATAAAAATTGCTAAAACAAACGTCAAAAGACAAAACAAAATAGAAAAAGAAATGAATTAGCAAATAAACTATTTTTCAGTTATTGGTACGAAATAGTTAAATAAAAATGTTAAATTATTTTGGGTTATCGTTTCTAGCTCCTGATAAGTAAGTATGGGACATGCATAAATAGTTATTTAAATCGAAAAATAACTCAAAACAAGATAAAAAATAGCGCCAGCCCTTTCGGACTCCAACCTCCGAGCTTGCGCTCCACTTCCGCTCGACCTCAGGACACCAGACGCATCGTCATCATCCACCTCGAGGCCCAACTCAGCCAGTGGGCGCTAGCCAGCACTCTTGTCTGGAGGCCAATACTCCCCATGCGACGGTTCATATGAGTGTCCCCGCTACCTGCCATTTCGGCCGCAGAGGATAGGGAGAGCGGCGCCTCGCAATACCGACGCTTCTCTTCATCTGCGGCCCGCCGCGTCCGCCATCAAGGTGGATTTCACGGAAGGTAGTGAGAGCGGCGCACCGTGATACTGACACTACTCTCCCGCTGCGGCCTTTGTCCTGCTGCTGCATCCGAGCTGCTGCAGTGTCGTCCGAACACCAAAGCCGTAGCCCGCTTCAGTTGCGGAGCCGCCCATACAGCCCCGCGACCTATGTTTCCAGACCTATGTTTGTGTGTGGCAGCCCCGGGGGGTGCAGAGAGGGAGGGGGCTGCTCAATCATACTTTCCTTCTCAACTATACTATACCTACCTTTACTATATATACTATACATACCTTCTCATATCCAGTTTAACTTGAGTGTACGATGTGTTTGCAGGTCAAAGCGACGGCTGCATATTCGTTCGACAGATCCTCCCGCTGAAAGACGCTATCGTCTGCGACTACGCCAACCAGCTCAGAATTGTTCGCTTCCCGCTAGTCTCCAAAGTTTCCGACATGAAGGACGAGTAACTAAAGTAATTCTTCCATTTGTCGACAAGTAATTTTGTGTTGTTCGATTTCCGCTTGTCTCCAAAGTTTCCGACATGAAGAAAGTGTACTAAAGCAACTTATACATTTGTGAACAAGTAATTTTCACGCCATGGTGTCTGTTTACTACTTTCGATAGAGAAAGACGGCTTACAACAAGCTTTGATAGTTCTGATAATCAAAAAGTATTTCGTCGAATTTTGTGAATATGACCCTAGGCTATTCCCGAGCCGATTCTGGTTTGTCCGGACGGTTTTCGACATTTTTGTTGGTAAATCAAAATTGGTTTTTACTGTAAACTAGATATGTACTAAACATACTGTCAAGAACAATCAAATCTAGGGTTTTTAAAACCATTGATTGAACGCCCAAAAATTTGCCAAAATGCATCGAAGTTTTCCATTAGAAAGGCAATTTTTTCGATTATTCAAGTTTGTTTCTTTTGTAACTAAAAATAGTGCGCACTTTATAGAAAATCTAAATCACCTTGTATATCAGTATATCACTGAAATCACAAAAAACCGAACCGATAGACTTATCAGTGTCTTACTAACATATACCTCATCGTCAAAATTAGTAGAATAAGTTAATTGTTATGAAAATTTAAAATATCAATGAGCTAATAGTAAGTAGGTTAACATAGTGTATATACTGTTTTAACCAAATCGTAAGCATTATTGTTAGTATAGTAGTGTATAGTTCTAAGTATCGTTTTGCGGATATATTGAATGAATATATTATAATGATAACTATCATAATTTAACATCTTTGAAATGGTTCTAGTCCAAATGATTATGCAATGTTAGGAAAGTTTTGACTCATTACTAGCTTTCTTGCTTGCACATGAACATGTTAATGTAATAATGTTGAATGTGCGAGCGAGAGACGAATATGTTTCTACTTCTTAAGGTGCATAGTCAGGCGCGACAGCTATGTATCTCGCTCGCGACGCTTTGTCCTTGTGTCATCGATGATGGCAGATTTATCATAAATTCATGCTGTACTTACTTTTATATCTTTATAATAAAATAGTGCCGCGAGCGAGCGAGACAGCTTCCGCGCTTTACCATGCACCTTAAGGAAAGTAAAAGTGAAGACTGCAAGCAAAGCCGCGTAAAGCAATATTAGTTGCTGTAAAGTGTGGAAACTTTATGAAAAAAACTAGCTGTCTAGTAAAAAGTAGCCGCGCCTTAGTTCACGTTTATTCAAAAAAAAAACTTGCTCTTGAAATACTGTACCTAATTATCACATTACATCAAGATCCGTTCAGCCGTTTAGCCGTAAAAAGACCACAAACAGGAGACAGTTATTTTCGATTTTTATAATATTAGTATGTTGTGAACTTGCAGCGGGTGGATATGGCACAAAGGTCCTAAGCTCTTCGTAAACCATGTTTTCAATCCAAATAGAAGATTTTTCATGTTCTCCTTTCCAACATTTTAAGTTTCTAGCCCCACCGGCTTTGGCTATGCGCTGTCTTCAGTCAATGGTTATTAGAATTTATAAAGTACTTAGTTATCTTGAGCACATTTGTGTTAATAATTATCCTTGTTGGACTGTATGAATTTAATATAAGCACTCTCAATTATATTTCGACATTGATCTGTGAATTATAATAATTCTGTAAAAATACGTTATATATTGTCCCTTTATGTTAAGCTTAATTAAATTAAAGTTAGTTATTATTTAGGTGTATAGGTTTAACCTGCCTTTATTTAATTATCAGATAGCGCGACTAGCTTAATGAGCATCGACTCAATAGTATAGATCAATATTTCTCTTTATTGTCTAGCCTAGAAATTAAAAAACAAAAGCGCAGTAATATTTAATACTAGTACAACTACCAGCGGCCTTATCACTTAAGAGTATTCTCTTATAGGCTACATGATAAAAATATAATGGTTCAATGTGTTTATGTCGGTTGTATATTGAAACGACGGACATATTCTAGGATGTCATTGTACTCATAATTATGGCCAACTTTTAATATGGGGCCTACCCCGAAACTGATAACAAAAAACAGTTGTTCCATTAACTTTGTCGACGACGATAAATGATTTTTTGTTTGGTTATGTAGCATTTGTTTCACGATTTCAGGGCTGGCTCCTTAGTGAAAGTTGATTGTAACGATCAGTACTATGATATTCTGGAATATGTCCGTCGTTTAAAGAAACAGCCTGTATATGTTATGTTGTATGAAATAATAATAAAATAAATGTGTTATATGTTTTGTAACTTGTACTAAGTTGTTTGGATGACACTTAAAATGGTTGGCCTGCTGTTAGTCTTATGACAACAATAGCCGCCTCAAGGCCTCTTACCTTTTTCTCTTAGGAGGTCTTCAGGTGGCCTAAAAGCTTCGAACCGAAGCCTGGCCACTCAGCTAATAAAAACCAACTTTTATGGAATACAGTTTTATAAACAAAGAACTTATGTCTGTTTTTACATTGTAGCAGTTCACTTTGTAAATTAGTTATTTCACATTTCTAGGCCATTTCCTCATTTGTCACACAACTTTACCCTCTGAACTGAGTCGGTACATATCGTACCGAACCCTTAAATTGCAGCTAGCGCTAACTCACGGTATGAATAGGATCGAACGAATTATATTGCATACCTGTAAATTATCCATTAAAGCAACAAATCTAAAGAAACAGAGGTATTCATGTCATCTCGCTTGCATAATCACACAATATGACTAATATGAGTGGGAGGACACGATTAGCGCTGTTTCGTTTCTATTCGTTTTTGTTGTGTATATACATACATCCACGCCAACTAAACTAAACGAGGGGTGGCCTGGCAGTTGTAAAACGAAGTTAGATTATAAATTAGGAAATTAACTTGCGGTGCGTTATATTGTGTGCTATTGGATCTAATTGTGAGATTAGTCGTCTAAATCATATGTCTTCTTTGAGATAAACGTTCGATCGTTAATCCATGTTCTAAAAATCCAAAGTTATCTGTAATTTTTTCGCTGACTAGAATCGACCAGCGCAAAAGCGAGACAAAAATATATCTGGAACAGTTTAACTCATCGAGCGTTCCTATAAGGTTAGTGTATATAATATTAATGTTACGGTAACATACAAAAAAAATTAAACTAGTATGTTACGGTCTGTATTTGTTGTCAGCAGGTCTATGAATGATCTTAAGTTTAAAATAATGAGAAAGTATATTTTTTACTACGTATTTATTGAATTAATAATTATTTAATCACATTGTTATTGTAATTTTTTTTTTACTAAACTGCTTAAAAAATCGACGAAAACTGACACTCTAGAACATACTTACAAAATTTGGTATAAAACTGCGAGGTTTAACTTAGCTTATATTTTTGTATGTTTTATATATAAATTGTAGTTTTGTAATGTATTGTTTACAACGAAAATTGAACATAGTATTTAATAGTAATAGAGTTGAGTTGTTTTTGTGTTATATATACAAATATACTTTTTTGACATGAGCACCAGCTTGTACAAGCTTAGTTTGAAGGTAAAACACTAAATGACGGGCAAATAAAAATTCTGCATTCATTAGTTGCTTTCTTCTATTTGACGATAGATGGCAGGCGCAAGTTTTTACATACATACGTACTATATTATGTTGATGTGTTGTAATTGTAAAAAATCAGAGTAGATACCTATGATTTTTGTATTTAGCTTCATTTCTTCACTCATGTGTTTATTACTTGTTTCATTCAAATCTTGTATCATCAAAAACAGTTTTTTCAGCAACTTCTATAAAATCGATTCCCATGAAACTGTGCACAGTGCACACACATTTAGTTTCCGTGACAACATTATTTTTAGGATTTTTTTAAAACCGTTTAGCTTATAAAGTTTTTTGAAGTGGTAAGTAAGTACTTATTATATTCAATAAGACGTTTGATGTTGATTTCTTTATTCAATTGCTAAAGAAAAAAGGTATAAAAACACCTACTTTTCATGATTTGGTGGGTTGAAGTTGTGTTGCACTGTTACCACCTTAAGCAGTTTTGTGTTGCAACATTGTTGGTTTGTGTAATGTAAGTAAGTATCACTTACAGTAGTTCCTATGCGTAACTTATTTATTCTCTTGTATTGTTTATATGAATCTATTGTGCAAATTTGTGTTAGAATGGATCACATTGAAATATATTTGAAGATATTGTTATTCAATAGTTTTATTTCATTTTCCCTAGTCGGTATTTTGGTACTATCAATACTTATCAATATCAATAACTATCAGTACCTTTAAGCCATAGGTACTTAAATTATTCTTATATTTCATCAAACACATTGAACTCTTGTACGTGTAATAATAAAATACACATTATTCCCATTTAATTTGCAATCCCAATTAAATTCAGCTGATACAGAATTAAATTATTATAGTAAGTATTACTTAATTGTGCAAACGCACAGTGTTCTCTGTAGAACAAGCCAGGTGGACAAAAATATATTTTCATTGTTTCGGAACCATGAAAATATATTATAATAATATAAAATAAAAAAAATAAAAAATACATAGTTTTATGTATAAGAAAAAAATATTTTATATTTACACTATTATAAAACAGAAAAAAATACTGAAATAATAATACAATTACCTTAATCTCTACAAATATTACCGCTAATTATATGTACAACCTTAGACTATTACATTATTTACAAAAATTACAAATACTAACACTAAAAGGTAATATAATACACTACAGGTACATTAAAACTAATTGTCAATATCGGAATCATCGGATTCTGTATCGGATGATTCCGATACAAGATAGTCTTCCTGACTTTGTGGAGGTCTTAGTTGCTGTGGAAGTCGAGGCTCTATAGTAGGAGCTATAATGAGCTTTAGGACCTCCGCACACAATTTATTCGACTTTTTTTGGAACTTCCCGCAGGCTGTTGATCAGAGGATCAGATGTTATAATCAACATATTGAGCAAATCTCTTTCGTGGCTTGACGCGAGCACTTTCTCGTGTTGTGCTCTCTGAATCTTTATTTATTTGGTCGATAACATCGTCGATGATGGACGAGGATTTTGCGAGATGATATACAAATACAAATACAAAATTCTTTATTTGGAACTATAATAAAGGTACATTAATAAAAGTGTATCGATGCTACCCGCAGTAGTTAATAAAAACTGTGTCGCGGGTAACAACGCCCACCTCCGGATTAAAGAAAGTGTAATTTTCTTACAAAAATAAACAAACTAGTTTAAATGAATGTACGAGTATGTGTACGTGTGTGTGTGTGTATGTGTGTGTGTGTGTGTGTGTGTGTGTGTTATATGTGTGTTATATGTATATTGTTAGCTTCGTCGATTAACCTAAGAGGAACAAACGAATAAACAAAAAGGAACTCATCAGTGTCTTCGCTGTTCTCAAATCTCTGTGTGTAAGCACTATGACCGGAACTCCCGTCACAACCCCATTTACTTAAAAGAGTAAATGATGAATTGCGGAACACACTTGTGACAACTTCTTTCTAAGCTTCTATTCACCGTTCCGCTGTTTTGTTGAGTAAAGCTTGTAACTCAATTTCTGCTCGAGATTGTGTCACAACAATGTGCTCCTTTTGTGCTTTTTTTGATTTAACAATGCAATTATATGATGGAAACACATGGTGCCCGACCTTCATAGTCCATTTCCTAGTCTGTTTATAGGAGTGAGTGGTCGACTTCGAGTCGAGTCTATATAGTAGGCTAATGCCTCGTCACTACTTAGTGGTCTATTATTCTGCACAGCACTGGGTTGTTGAACTCGGATTTTTGCCAATGTCCTTTATAGCCCTGGCAACGTCCTTTTTGGACACGTTTTTGTGTCCAGTAGATCGTGCAGCTACTTCTGCAGCAGTCATCAATTCGCCAACACTCCGCGAGTAAACTAAATCTTCAAGTCTACGTTTTTTAGTTTTGAAAGACGAATCTTCGAAGTCTTTTTTGGGTCTTCCGGGTCGAGAGTGGTCAGTGGATGAGGTAGAAGGTTGCGGTTGAATTGACCGCACGCAGAACTCTAACTCTTCGCCTTCTAGCCACAACTTATTCTTGATAAGAAAACGCTCCCTTGACTTTCCTGAAGAAACCCATTTGGAAGCGATTTTTGAAGAAATACTGGCTAACTTCATCTTAATGTTTCTTTGACTATCTTCAGAAATTTCAGAAAACTCAAACTTAGACGAAATAAATTCAAATAGACGATCATTTCTTTCGTATTTTTTGTGTCTAAGCCATTCTTCGAAAAACTCTATTTTATTAATAGAGTGAAGCTTTTCTGCAAAAATGAGAAAAAAAAATAGTTGTACTCATTTGTGCTACGTAAAATATATGTCACAATAATCTATAGTCATGCAGCTAAAACATATAAAAAAATTAGCCTGGATACAAGAGGATACATGCTTTTCCCATACTCGATAAGTTTGAAATCAAAGAAAAAATATGTTTTTTTTTGTGTTTTCGTTGATAATCTACTCTAATGATTTTTAAGGCTCATTAAAAGATTCTAATAATAAAATATTGATATACATACCTTCAGAATTGAAATCCATCACTAAACTTTCCACAAAATTAAAAACTGCCACAATGAGGTGCTAGTGAAAGTGTCGCTAAAATGCAACTGACCTATATTTTAAATTACATTTACCTCATTAGCTCACTTTGATAAACAATGACTCATTAGTATGGAATGTTAGACATAAATAGTTCTTGGAATTGGGGGTTTGGGGGTTTTGTTTACAGGTACATAGTACTCATTTCCGGGAATTTGATTACGACTTTTGTCCACCTGGCTTGTTCTACAGCGCACACTGTGAAACGGCTTAAACAATTTTTCTTTTAAATATTCCCGCCAATAAGTTATAATAGTCATGACATTGACATCCAAGATGATAAGACGTCTGATACATGAATTATGGACTATGTACTATGGTGTCGTGTAATATACTTTGCATTGTATTATTGGGTTTGGACAAACTTCGGGTTTCGGAATTTTTGGAATATTCTGTTTAGTTTCAGTCAGTCAGATAAACAGACCTGTTTTATTTAATTCTTAATAATTATTTGGTTGTGACTTTAATACTTCTTGCAGGTCGTAAAATTATTAAAAAAAAGAAATATTCTTAGCTATAGGTAGAATAATTAATAACGTCAACTGTTGCGTATCAGTAGGTATACTTGGTGCTCCCAACACAGTCCCAAAGTTAAAAGTATTATTTTTTAAGAAGAAAATACAAGAATCTAAAAAATGGCAAAGTAAGTTTCAATTTCATAAATTTATTTCTATTCTTAAAATTATATATTGGTTTTTTGAACGCTTTTCTAACGTTGTATAAAAAGTTAATCCTAACCTAAACTAAAACTTTATAGAAGTTAATTTCAATGTCATGTCACTAATTCAAAACCAAGGTCATTTCGCCGAAGTTTTACAAAAGCTAAATAATGCCTTGACTTCTTATTTTGATATTTATTATGAAAGTTGTAATAGTTAACCTCTAAAAGTTAAGTTAACAACAAGGTTATTTCAAGGTGAATACATAAGCAATACCTACTTGAGTAAAGTACCTACTGATTATTGAGTGTCATGATTATGTGCTATTAGCTGATTCAGTATGACTAGAGCATGGAAATAGAATAACCAACATTAGCCAAATGCTGTTTTTGTTGCAATGTTTGAATAAGATAATATTTAGTAATGAATTAAAAATTCACCCAATCCCATTTCTTAATAAAGTATCTTTAATGTCTAGACCTTAGTAGTTTTTTTATACAATTATCAAATATCTTAAAAAAAAAAATTAAAAATAGAAACAAAGATACCTAGCCTAGTTCAAAAATTTATAAATAATTTGGTTTTTGTAACACA
The DNA here is from genome assembly GCA_911728515.1 of Peribatodes rhomboidaria. Classification (NCBI taxonomy): domain Eukaryota; kingdom Metazoa; phylum Arthropoda; class Insecta; order Lepidoptera; family Geometridae; genus Peribatodes; species Peribatodes rhomboidaria. The sequence goes on from OU452166.1 coordinate 21,311,064, forward strand.
ACTTCTCCTCTAAAAAACTCCACTTAAAGTTTCAGTAAAGTATCTATTACTTTACTGAAATGGGGGAAGGGGAGCGATTCATCATCATCATCATCATCATCACCTCATCATCTCTGGAAACCATGGCAAAAACCATTATTTACGCCATTATTTATTGACACTGACATGCACTAGACATGCAACGTCAAATTTCCCTGATGCGGCTAGAAATCGCCTGATAATTCGTGTCGCGTTGTCGCGCTAAAATCATCGTATTTGGTTATGACGGTTATTACGCTGTTTTTGTCTACATTAGCGGTCAAATCGTCGCCTTTCTGCACAATTAACGTTAGCGATAATTCGCAAGATATATTGCCGAGTGACGAACTAAGGCTACTCTTGTCGCTATAGCCCGAATTATCGACGTAGTCCGCTAATGTAGCTGTAGCATTAATGAGGTAGAAAAACAAACTTTACTTTTGTGTTCATTTCATTTACCCACTTGCTTCATTTTATTAAGATTATATCGGCGGTTTTCAGCCTTGAAACATGTACATTTACTTTGCTTGTTCTGGTATTTTTACTATTAAAAGAATATGTTTTTTTTTTCAGAGCACAAGCTGATATTGCTCTCATTGGTCTGGCCGTGATGGGCCAAAACCTGATTCTCAACATGGATGATCACGGGTTTGTGGTCTGCGCATACAACAGAACTGTTGCCAAGGTAACAAAGCAATGGAATTGAACATTAAAATACAATATAATATAATTGTAGATAGGTACTTGTTTCTCTATGTTTTGATCCATATTAGCACTGATTTACACACAATTGTATGTTGGGTCTAGTACAAAATTACACGAAAAAAGCGTTACTCACTACATTTTTACTAACTCAATTTGTTGTCTCTCTGTTTGTCCTGATTTTTTAATATTCCAATGAAATATATGACTTTTTCTGCCTCTTTGGTAATGAATTCAATATTGTAATAAAATAATGTATTTTTACAGGTAGAGCAGTTCCTTGCAAACGAAGCCAAGGGCACTAAAATTATTGGAGCGACATCTCTCGAAGATATGGTTGCTAAGCTCAAAAAACCGCGAAAGGTCATGCTTTTAGTAAAAGGTAAAATCATCATTAAAATTGTGTTACTTTAGGCATGAGAAATAGCTGCTTCTTTTAAGTTATAAAAAAAACGTAAAGGTCGAGAAAAATCATCACCATTTGATGGTTAATTTGAGTCAAAATCATCTTTCATTTTGTTTGTGACATTTTTGAGTGCAAATCCAAAATCCATAGTTTTTAGCGAATCTTTGTCTTTAATTTATGAATAAGCCTTGGCCGCCATTCAATCTGAACATGTCTTAATTGACCCATGTACTTGTGCACAGCTGGCACGGCGGTGGACGAGTTCGTCCAGAAGCTGGTGCCGTTGCTGGAGCCTGGGGACATCATCATTGACGGCGGGAACTCGCAGTACATCGACACGCAGCGATGGTGCCGCGAGCTTGCCTCCACCGGCATCCACTACATCGGCATGGGGGTAACTCCTGTTTCTTATTTTTTGAACCGACTTTCCTCACGCTACATGTTTTCCTCATGGTCTATTGCATTCACACAAATTCAATTTAAAAAAAAAAATGACTTGTTAAAAAGTAATAAACAAATGGGCAGAAATCATTTAAGCTAGATTTTTCTTGGCTAAAAGTTGAATAATGCTTTTAAACAATGCTAAGGTTCTTTTGAAGTTATAATTTTTATAACTAAGTCAGTTATTTTATAGTAATTGAAATTGTCCCATAAATTACCATGGTCGGGCATAGCCTTAAGTTTGTTTAATGTTCAATTTGTTTTAATGTAAACTTGTCGACTTGTTAAGCATTCGAAATTCTTATTCTTTTGGGGGGCATTATGTTCTGCACTGATGTCCTGCTTGGGATGTATTGTGCATTCTCCCTACCAGAACCTACTCGAACCAATTCTTGGAACACCGGAATGAGGCCTTTGGGCGCTGGCATAGTTGTTCTAGTGGCATAGATGGCAATGTCCATTGGTAATGTTCAACATCTCTAATAATATATTAGTTCACATCTAAAAAAAACATGCAAAAAGCATGCAAAAGTATGTTTCAAAGTGGTAAACATGCTTATTACTGAATCTTGAAAATTTTTATATGTAACATGAGTTTATTACAAAACAAGTTCAAATTTTTGCCATATTGCAAACTCATGATTTGAATTGTTTATCTATTGATATTAAATTCTGTTTAGTCATCGGAATTGATCAAATGATAAGTAATTGTAACATATCAGTGTTATAGTGATTTTTTGGTTTTCATATCACAGATATACTCTGATAAAACTGTTGTAATATGTCATGTGACCTTGGTTTCAACATTGTTGTCACAGAAAATAAACCTTGCTTGAATGGTTGTTGCTATAGGCCATACAACCATGGTTTCAACAGTATAGTTATAGGATATATACCACAGTTGCATGATTGTAGCTATAAGGAATCTATAGGCCATACAATCCTGATCGAATGGTGTTTCTTACTACCAAACAACCATGAACAATTGTTGTTATAGACAAAACAACCATGATTAAAAGCCCATGGTTATAGAATAGCAAATGCTAAACGATATTAAAAGTGCAAGGTGCTATTTTTTTTAAAAAGGTTGGCCAACAAGCTTACGGCCTGTATGATGGTAAACGGTAACCGCCCAGTAAGAAAACCTGCAACACTAGCGGTGGTGTCAAACCGTAAGGTTTGTTTGCAAAGTTTGTTTATTAATAAATACATTTATATGCATGAATAACAGTCTCTGGTCCAAGATTTACAAGATTTGCTTAGTTTAGGGTCAGACGACCGTGTGTGAAAGATGTTTGGAATTTATTTATTTATTTGTTTGATTTCAGGTGAGCGGTGGTGAGGACGGCGCGAGGTACGGCCCGTCGCTGATGCCGGGTGGTCACACAGCCGCCTGGCCTCACGTCAAACCTATCTTCCAGGTATATATACGCTTACACCACAACAACAGTTTGTAATCAATGTAAATATTATTAACTAGCTTTTCTGCCCGCGGTTTCGCCCGCATTTTCGCCCGCATTTTATACCCTAGGGCACTCGGGGATAATGTAGCTTTCTAATAGTGAACATGTTTTTAGAATTGGTTACGTAATTTCGGAGATTACACCTGACAAACAAACTTACAAGTTTTACCTCTTTACAATATTAGTAAAGACTAGCTGAGTCCCGCTGATCAAACAGACAGAGTGTTACAAACAGACAGTGTTACTTTCGATTTCATAATATTAGTGTGGAGAATAAAGAGTATGACTTTTTTTACAAGGGGTCTTATGTGTAGCACAGTGGCTACAGAAGAGGATTCATAAGTACTTTTGAATACCTTATAGGGAATCTTAAGATACATACTATTTATTCCCGCTCTAAGTCTTCTTTTACACCTCAAAATGAGCGATGCAAGGCTGCACAGCAAGGAAAATCCACCAATTACATCATTTTGCTGTATAAAATGAAGTGATCCTATTGCTAGATTTTTCTCATCCTAAACATTCTTGCACTGGTCATCTTCTGATAGAAAGCCTAACCCCAGTCTAGTTTTGGTGAGGTAATTATGTTAGTAATTAGTTCTTGTAACATGTTTGTATAGTTGTCTAGGTCTTTAACCTCATGTTTCAAAATATTTTTCAATTTTTATTGTTCCGGTCTTTTGTCTTGTTGGATGTGAGCCAAATTTTTTTTGTCTGAAACGCTTTGACTTGTTAATGGCATTAATGTGTTAGTAACATTTGCAAACAAAAAAAAAATGTTTTGATGGGATAAACACTGTTGATTGGTCTAAAATGTTTTTTATTTCAGGCTATCAGTGCCAAAGCGGAAGGCGAGCCGTGCTGTGAATGGGTCGGCGAAGACGGCGCCGGCCACTTCGTGAAGATGGTCCACAACGGCATCGAGTATGGAGACATGCAGCTGATCTGCGAGGCCTATAACCTCATGAAGGATGTCCTAGGTCAGTGTTAGACAGATATGACAACTGTTCAGTATTTTAAGCGGTGGGAGCGGGACAGCGAAGCATAACTGAGATTGAAAAGAGATCCATCTGCTTCTAGACGGGCCATATTTTCACTGCTATACCGGTCCGGCACTACTGGCAATATTGCCGACTGTAGCCCGGTCATCATGAGACATGCTACAAATATATGAGTAAATGGCTGGATCACACTCAAAATATATTGTCGCAATATGGCCGGGCTAGTATTGCTGTAATTTGGCATTTCTAGGAGCACCCCAAAAAATGAGCGCTATTTTCTTTATTGACCGCCAACCTACTTGTTGTAAAGCTACTAGTAATATTAAAGTTGTAAAGGTACTAGTAATATTTTGGTATATAAGTAGCAGCCAATTTGTTTAATCAGCCGTTCGACCAAGCGAGCGTTAGCGAGCGAAGCGTCTATGCTTTGACAAAAATGCTTTTGAATGTCAGAATTCTATCTGGAGAGGTCCAGACCGAATTCTCACATTCGGACATTTACATACATACGGATCTTTGTCTTCCTCTACAGGTCGCATTTCTCAACCGATTCTCTTAAAATGTTGTGGTTAGGTTCGTTAATTATATAGATTTTTTTGTCGAATCAGTTTTTGGAAATTTATCAAAATGGTCCTCCATTTTGAAAAAATATAAAATCATGTGATACGATTTTTTTCCAAAAATACAATCATATCTCCACAATCCTGAAAAAAATCCCTAAACTGAGTCGGCAAAAAGAAAATAATAATCAAATCTACTCACAAAATTTTAAGAGAATCGGTTGAGAAATGAGACCTGTAGAAGCATACAAACGTCGGTCGCGAGGTCTTCAGCTCAGAGTCACTAGTATACAAGTATAGTTTGGATTTGGATTTAATTTTTAAAATAGTTAGATCATTAGAATGGCTTTTTTTGTACAGGGCTGGAGCAAGGCGAGATGGCGGCAGTATTCGAAGAGTGGAACAAGGGAGACCTCGACTCCTTCCTCATTGAGATCACCAGGGACATCCTCAAGTACAAGGAAAACGGTAAGACGCTCAACTGCTACACCACAGTATTACAAATACTGTCACTAAACTAAATTTGATGGATTAAAACAAATGTAAAACTAATCGGTTATTGATGACGTACCTAATTAACACTTTTGGAATTACAATGAAACTCTGAGATAAATTCTTGTTAACCATTCCATAACGGATGTACGGATGTTTGGGTCAAATTTGCCGTAGAGGTAGCTTGTAACTTGGATAAGAAGAGAATACATAGGCAGCCAGTAAAATTAACGCACCATAATCTGAGCAGAGATAGTTCCGTACTGTTTATGAATGAAAAGTGCTGCCAATAATATGCAGGAAGATTTCACACGAGTGGCAATGTGGGCGCACGATGCGGGACGGTTTTAAATGTCGAAACGAAAATAATGTCCACTCCAGTCATATGCCGCACAAGGACCCATTTAAAATCATTGCCCAGAATCAAAACTTTCTTCATAGATAGACGATAGCCAATAGACAATAATTTATTTGTCAAAAAAAAAACAATATAAGACAGTGGGTACAAAAAGAAGAAGTAACAAGTTGCAACAAAAGATTGATATTTAGATATTTAGATCGCTCCAGCACGATATCATCAATTGTAATAGTAAACAATAAACTGGAATAATGACATTGGTTCAGTGTGTGATAGACTGAAGGCCAACCTTGCAAATTTTACTTCCTTAAAACCAAAGTGCCATTCCGAATTTTGCGTACTATGTACTACTGTACGTACCTAATATCAAATCGTATACCAAGGTTTTATCTTCAGAATAAGAAATTCAGAAATTCTTAGAATTAATGTAATCATTGATTTAATTATCTTTCCTTTGTCTGAGAATGTAACCTCAGTAAATAAGCCTCATGCTTATTTACTAATATTTCGTACCCAATAATTTCAAGTTACGGTCATTTTGTCATCTTGTCAAAATTGTTCGAAAATAATTCTTATATTTAGATTAAATTAATTTAACTCTTGTAAAAAAATTTCGGACGAGGGCGTTGACATCTGCGACTCAGTTTTAAACTTCTGCAGGTGTCATCGATACTCACCTTTGTAATGCCTTGTGTTATTGTTACAAAAAAATAAACTTATTCTTACTTATTTTTAGCATAATTCAACCGCCATTGTGATCGCCATCTTTATTTGTTGTCTACTAACAAAATCATATTTGCTTCTTTGTTTTATGTTGAGACTTATTTTAATCATAATCTCTTTAAAAAAATGTATCATATCGTTTTGAATCACAGTGCATGATTCAATGTATTACTATTTACTTTCTTTATCTTCATGGGTCAATCAACATGAATCGAATCGAACTATAGCTGTTAAACTACTTCGATTGCATTTTATTTGATTCGGATGACGGAAAGTTGGCTTTAATATTTTAAAAGATCATTCGGATCGCGACCTTCGGATATGAATTCTTTTGCTCTCCAAAAAAGTTCATTACCAAAAGGCTAGGTACTACGAGAAGACTATTTTGTCGTTGGTTTGCTCTGCATAGTTTTTATTGGAATTTTTAAACGTTTTAGGCAAGTACTTGTTGCCTCAAATCCGCGACACGGCCGGCCAGAAGGGCACCGGCAAGTGGACCGGCATCGCCGCTCTGGAGTACGGAGTCCCGGTCACGCTCATTGGCGAGGCTGTCTTCGCGCGCTGCCTCTCCGCGCTCAAAGGTAATGTGTATTGGTGCTGCAACATGGGCCATACTTTTACTGCAATGTAGGGGCAATATTTTGAGTGTGGCCCGGCCATTATGGTCATACAGCATGGCTGATGATGGCCGGACAGTCGGCAATATTGCGAGTTTTGCCGGGCCAGTATTGCAGTGATGAAATGGCCCGTCTAGAAGCGCCTTTACGAATGTAAAACAAGTTTTATTTGACCAACTGAAGCGAAGTCTAAGGGCTGCATTGTAATCAGTCATGAATCTCGATTTAAAACAAGTTTAAAATAAAGTAAAACTAATTTTCGATTTAAAATTGACAGTGTCGTTTAAGAATGCGGCCATCACGTTGGTACACCAAATTTCAGCTCTATCTGACACCGGGATATAGGTCTTTATCTTCTAAGATTTGATTACAAACAGTCAAACATCGGAACAGGTGATTCTTAAGATCAGCTTAAAAAAACAGAATCAATATTCCGAAAATCCCAAAAGTAGGACATTCTTCGTGGCTCCTTCCTTCCGGCTCGACTCCTAGAAGTGGAGATTTTTATATGTTAACCTCCGAAGCACCCTGTACAAGTTTCCAAAGGAGTGGCTGAGGTCCCTGCTAACACACTTCACACGGAAGCCCTTCGTTGACTGGACTATGTAATAAGACCACAACTAATTGCAAGAAGGCTAAACAAAACATTATACTTTTATGTTTGTTAATAGAATTGGCTATATCTTAAATGATTGAAAACAACTTATTATAACTTAACGTTTAATTAACGTAATTTTCCTTGTGATGACATTTTAGCTCTCGATACCGCAAGGAAATATGTAAGTATTGGATTTTGAACTCATCTTTGTGATGATGAAGTAATTTTAGCCTCCGCCAAAGAATAGGTATTTGGTATTTCAAACTCTTGATAATTGAAAATGTGAAGCACGCATCGTTGTTGATAATTCAAACCGACCTGACCTTATTATCTCTGTCGGTAAGCACCAAGCATACCGCAATCAGGGCAGATCACGACTCGCCACGTTGCTTATCGAGAATACTTCAACACACGTGCCTAAATTATGAACTTAGTTCCCTTTAACTTTAACCCCCTTATTAATAACGGCGGAATAGTTACTCCGACTTTTATCTTTTTCGATCGAGTTTAAAATTTAAAAGATAGAAAAAGACGAAGTAACTATTCCTTGGATACTCCACGTTTGATTAGGGGGCTAAGGACCAGCGAAAAACCGGCGTAGCGAAGGGGTCAAAGCCTTTTCGCCGTGTTACAGTTTACTGTTTAATTTTAAACTAAACTTTAAAATGTATGTCATAAAGTGTAAAATAACATACCAAAAATACATTTTCAAGAGCGCCGTGGGGTGAGCTGTAAAGCTACCTAGAGCCGGCGTTTTCAATCGTATTACGATATGTCGTAATACGTTTTAACGTTTATTTTAAAATATTATATTCTCAGTGTCATCGCCGCACCTCTTTTATTTTTTTATGTAGAGTAGGTCGGCGTTTGACCACCAACTCGCCTGATGTTAAGCGACGTTGTGGTCTAAGATGGAGCACGACGACCTATAAGTACTTATTCACTCTAGCCTTGAAGTGTTGTAGAGTGAAGAAGTACAAAGACGGCAGTTGAGTGAGGCGCTACAAGTGCGCTACTGCTCAGACTCGTCTTCGGAACGCTAGATTGCGCCCGGTTTCCGCTGCCTAACACAACTAAAATTAACAAATTCTGGGTGTAAAGTGAGTTTGTTATTTCGTCAACAAGCCGGAGCGAAAGGGCGGCTGAAATAAGCTGTTCTGCATCACTAGGGGGCGGTGAAAATGATCGTGACTTCCAACCAGCTCTCATGGTGCGAGAACTGACAAATCAATACCCCGCACGAAACACTTTGATTCCACATCATTTAGCGAACCGCTAAATTATAGTCTGGCCTCCTTAGCAATAAACATTGTATAGCTTTGAAATAGTTAAGTATACAGTATTTTGTCTTTTTTGATACAGTTTAAAAAATCAAAAGAAAGAAAGACTAAAACAGTGACAAAACTATTCCAAGGCTATAGAATGTCTATTGCTAAGGGGTTGGTGTCTTCAAGTCTCGAGTGAATTAGTTTCTCCTATGCAAGCTCGCTCCATCGTAAGCCGCATCATTGCTCTACATCAGGCGAGATGGTAGCCGAGCGAAAGCCTATTACTGAATATAAAAAAGTGAGTATCACGTATTTACATATGTTTTGTGTTTGAATTTTCAGACGAGCGCGTGAAAGCCAGCAGCGTGCTGCCGGGCTCGAGCCACCAGTTCACGGGCGACAAGAAGACGTTCCTTGAGCAACTCCGCAAGGCGCTGTACGCCAGCAAGCTCATCTCATACGCTCAGGGGTTCATGTTGCTCAGAGAGGCTGCTAAGGTATGAGCCTGAACCAACCCCAATACCCACCGGCCTGAGCGGTCAGCCGGTCGCAAAGCTCTACACAAGCTTGACAAGCAAACAAGTGTCAAGCTTCATTGCGCGGGCAGCGAGCCAGACCGACAGCGCGAAAAGACTTTGTCACAGTTTGTCAGTGTTATAACTGCGGTCCAGGGCAACATTGTGTGGCACGGAGCAGTGCGCGAACTGCCCAAAGGATAGTAAGAGGTTCTCAAATATCTACGCCGATCATGTAGATCCTTTTTAGATTGTCACGTTACAACGTGTTTGAAGCACGCGCAAAGCGCACATGTGTGCGTCGCAAATTCAATGTAGTGTTCACTAATGTTATCCATACTAATATTATAAAATCGAAGGTACGAGTATATCTGTCTCTCTGTTTGTAGGCTTTTCACTGCTAAACGGCTTAACGGATCTTGATGAAGTTTGATAAATAATTACATTATATAGCGACGAAGGTTTTGGATTTTCTGAATAAAGGCGAACGAAGTCGCTGGTTATTACATATTTACGTGTGTCTTTATGTAACTTTCAGGCTAACAAGTGGAACCTGAACTACGGTAGCATCGCCCTGATGTGGCGAGGCGGATGCATCATCAGGAGCGCTTTCCTCGGAAACATTAAGGTAATATAATACAGGAGTAAGGTGGTATCACATTACAGTGATATTCGTTGCTTGCTGCACCTCACAGTTTCATTCATAAGTTTACTGAAACCATAGATTTTTGCAGGATATAAAACCTGTTTCAATTCAATCACTACCCACTGCAGGGCAAAGGCCATTGCGTGCTGACATTTCGTCATCCACGTACAGGTTTACATCTACGGTTTTACTTTAGTATTCTGTGTAAAGATACTTACTTCAATACCTCCACATAATAACATACCAAGCTTACGTCGGGGTATTGAATGCTAATTTATCAAGGTCTCACCTCTGCTTGACCCCTGCGTTGTAATCAGTCATACCTCTCGGAGCTGCGTGACGTCAGTGCATGCGTTACTGACCCGGGGCCTCATAGTGTAAGTGTAATGGTCATCGCGTGCCATACGAGCGAGCGCGAGGGCACGCGGTCACTGTCACCACTACGCTTGCACGATAAGGCCCCTGGGAACTGCCTTACTGAAAAAAAAACTCATCCGCTAATATGGCCTTGAGTGTGTCGTAGTGTCATAGGTATTTGTACCGCATTTTATAAAGGTATACTTATCAACGTATTTATTGATCTCACAGTGAGCGCGAGTGATCGCGTAGTGAGTTGTGTGTGCTAAAGGTTACCGCACTAGATTGGTACATTGTAACCATCATCCAAGGTCAAGCATTTAGCAAACACGCAATGACGTCATCATCATCATCATCCGTCTCATTCGAACTTGTTGTAAATGACTTATTTCGGTCTTGCTTAAGCATCGATTGACGTCACTACGTGTTGCTGAATGCTATAGCTGGTGGAGTATATCATTATACCATGATTGTAACAAAGTGTCGTTATTTCTAGTTTGCAGTCTAAGTACCACATACCGGCATATATTTGGTATGGTAGTTATCTCGATGGAATGGCGTATTACAGCGTATACGACAAGCATCTAAATTGACTCGTTACGTCATAATAATATATAAGCGACAATAACCTACTTGGATAAGACTCGCCTCTCAAGCCAGAGGGAGCGGGCTTAATCCCGGCCGAAGGCCAATTTGGGCATGAACTGAAGGAAAATTTAAATCACATGTAAAATCTACATGATGAAAATAGAATATTATAAGGTTAACAATTATTTAGAAGACAAAGATGTCTATAGCCTTCCCCTTCCGCCAAGTAGCCACAAGTACATAGATATTAACTAGTTGTAATGTAAAAAAATTGTGAGATAGGAATTTATTTACCTTGGGAAAAAAATAGTGTCCCTGAGTTTCTTGCTTGTTCTTCTGAGTTGTGGCTATTTTTCCGAACAAGGCAGCCGAGTCTATTAAAAAACTTATCTAAGTGTATAATCTATAGTAAGTGTATCTTTGATACCCAATTGAATAAAAACATTTTGACTTTGACTTTGACATGTGTGGACATTTATGTGCGTATTTAATGTCATCTGCTACTGTCAACTGGAGCCTGGTGTATGGCGTCAGGCTATCCTTTTTCACATTTGGGGCTGAATATCGTCCGGCGAAGTGTGGGTGTTGTAATACACCTCTGCCAGCCCCTTCGGAGGAAAGGTGTGACGATATGTTATTTGTTAATACGCCATAAGATCGAGATAAGTATCTACCAAATATATTCCGGTAGCGATATGCATGAGTTTGATGTTGTGTGTTTCTGAGAATCACATTCTGCGCTTAAGCCGCTCCACAGATTTTGTAGTGCCATGACGTTCAGATTCATCTGGAGGTCCAGCTACAACTTGCAGTACGGTATTTAATAGGTATATTTTATAGGTATTAGGTAACTTTTAAAGAACTCACATGATAATTTATTGTGAAATACAATGTTAATGTCGCAGCCAACTTGCTTAATCACCCGTTCAATTAACTACCTATATAGCTTCTTTACTAAAAGGCAAATACTAAAGGTCTGAAGTATTAAAGAAAAAAATACGAATTTTTGACAAAGAAATGTGTTTTGAATTAATTACGATAAAAATTAAATCCTAAAATACGAAGCTAAACCCAATCCTTATAGACAATACTAGCTGCGCTCCGCGGTTACACACGCGGTTAAAAAGTATCCTATCTCTCAAGTTGGATCGAACTGCACATGGTGTGCGAATTTTATTATAATCGGTTTAGTGGTTTAGGAGTTCATTGATGACAAACATTGTGACACGAGATTTATATATATTAAGATTAATGATAACCCAAAAGTTTGATTTTTGGTCAAAATTGCTTTATTTTAACAGTAGAAATGTGATTTGAATTATGATAAAAATTTGATCCAAAATCAGTAAAACGAACCGCAATTCTGATAGACAATAAATTATAATAAAATCTCTCCTACTCGACTATCAAAGCAAATCCGACTTGGGTCGGTTATAATAGAAGGCTTTTTTTACCAACTTCAAAAAAAAGGTGCTCAATTTACTTGTATTTCTTTAAATTTTGTTACCTCATAACTCCGTTTTTTATGAACCGATTTTGAAAACTTTAAAAAAAAAAAGGTTAGTCCCATTCTTTACAAACTCCAATCGGATGACGGGAAGTCGGTTTTTTATTTTGAAAGATTACTATAATAACCCGAAACTACTTAATACTACCCTACTTAACTGACCAAGCTAGGCAAGTAGTAAACGTTGTCGATCCAAGTCATTTTGTCTAGCTGTTTGATTGAATGACTGACAATCATCAGGCTGCTAGTTAAACGGCGCAATTCAGTAAAAAAGTTAGGCTGTTAATTAAACGGCGAATATAGTTAGTTGGTTGCGACATATAGAAGACACAGTATAAATGTATGAAACTTTTCAGTCTGTATAAGTTAGTCTATCAGTTTTGACAGCGCGTATAAATGACAACGCAAAGATTTGGAGCGTGAATGACGAATAATAAAATCAACCTTTTTACAATCATCGCAATTTTTGCATGTTCATGATTCATAAACTTAATACTTTACATCTACGATATGATATGTACCATAATTCATGATACTCTTGCTAAAAGGTACGGTATGCACAATGATAACGCCGATAACAACATGGCCTTGTGTTATTGAAAGTCATCGAGCTATTCATACTGACGTTACGACACCAAAATCTTTGCTTAGTAAGTGCGGTAAGATTCTTATATTGCAAATAGTGACGAATTGCATAGAAGTACTAACACAGGATGATGGGGCTAGCACAAACTGCGCAGTGTCGGAGGTGTCTTGATTATATTAGCTACTTGAAATACGTTACCAGTCTGTCAGAAACAAACATACATACAGGATTAGATCCTTTGTGGCACCTGGACCCCCGTCAGCTTAATTTTCTTTTCAGGTTGCTGTCCATAATAATTCCATACTAATATTATAAAATTGAAAGTAACTCGTCTTGTCTGTTAGTAGACTTTTCACGGCTCAACGGAACTTGATGAAATTTGATAATTAGTTACAGTATTTTACAAGGTTTTTTGTATTTTCGCATAAACGCAAAGAAAGTCGCAGCTAACAGCTAGTGTAATGTTAATGAGTCGAGAACACCTAAATACAAACTAAATATGTCAAGTATGCAGTATCTACAAGTACCTGCCGAAAGCGTTACGTTCTCCATGTAAAATATTTAGAAGTAAATTGTTCTTCAATTCTCCATATTTTTGAAGGACTCGTATCTTCATATGAGAATTTTAAAAATCATAAAAAATTCAGAATTTAAGTTGCATTATTTGAACACACAAATAATGCATTTAGTAATTGTTCTTATATGGCATTCTTTACCTCTAAATATCGGAAACGTAACACTTTGGGGTACCGTGTACTGACATTTTGTGTTTGTATAAGTGTAATAAAGGTTCCGCGACCCTCTGAATTTTCCATAAAAACGCGCTTGTTAAATTTCTTGGAAACCAATTGTCAGATTATGATGAAATTTGACATGTACAATTAAGTTAACTACATCTCCGCCCTTATGTTTTTTTAATGTCCTCAAGATAAAATATAGCAATGAAAAAATATCAGCATTTGTAAGGGGCCACTTTTGACTTCTTTTTTTATTAGATAGATAAAGCAAGTCAAAGGTCCCATTACACGGGGAGGTTATCTACATCGTTCGCTTTTAAATTAATCTATAAAACTATTTATTTTTTAATAATTTCAGAATAATTAGGAAGTGCAAAACTCATAAAAGTTATTGAGATTACACTTTGTCGCTCTGTAGATAACTTTAGAGGCTCGTTAGTATCTTTACTTGCTCTCTTCGTTCGTCGTCTTCTCCTAGACGAAATGGCTATAGAAAACCTTAAGAAGGCCAATGCGAAGTAAGTCTAAAGTGGTCGCCGGACCCTTAACCATTTACTCCTGAAATTGTATGTGGAAATTGTGCTTGAAAAACATTTTGCTGACAGGTGGGGGTGGCTCCATAGAAAAATGTTCCAATTTTTTTTGTCATCACTATTTGTTAGTATATTAGTAAAAAACAATACTTACTCAAGTACTTACCCGACTGACGCTGGGACCAATCAACATCAATTCTCGTCGTGCCTCTGAAGATCAAAATCGCCTTCCAAACCTTATAATTAGACCTAGTTTAAAAATCTGACGCCAAGCATCTAACAGTGTACCTATTGGTGGCCAGTGCTGCCTGTGCTAGGTATATTGATCATCTTAGACCACACTGTCGTTTGACACCAGGATAGTTGTCATCAAAAGCCTTGCCTGTGACTAAGTCGTATGACGATGATATTTATTGACGTTTAGTAACGAAAATAGTTACAATATTCATTTTTCATAATATTAGGAACATTGCTACCATGCTATTCAGTCACTTATTTGTTTTTCAATAAATGTGTACCTTAATTCACTTCCTTAGTCCCAGGGAGTAATTTAAAAATTGTAGACCGCCACATTTCGTACGTTTTAGCGGCTAGTATTCTTCCCGTCTCAGTACCTTGATGCAAAGACGCGTCACGCGTTTGACGCGATGCCGAGCTAACATGCGCGTGCGCCTTGAATATGCTGAGTAATTACGCCGAGATAGTCCTATGGACTCTTACTAGTTACTTAACTTTTACAATTTATTACGATTTGATGTATTGCAGAAAAACTAAACGAAAGAAATACGTGTCAAATTACTTACAAGTTTGCTTCGTCGACAAAGTATTTATGTTATTATCATTACAAAACAAGTAACATTAATAAAAGAAAAACAAAAAACCTCACTGCAAAATATTGTACACTTCCACTATTAAGAAAATTCAAATGACACCTCACATCTAGAAATCCATCAAGCTATTAAGGCTGTAGGACGTGCCAAAAAAACCTCAGACATACATACCCACATACATACATACATACACTCGAAAAACAACCCGCTTTCTTGCGCAGTAGGGTAAAAAGAGAACAAAGACTATGCACAAAATATCTGATACCGATATGTTTGACATGCTCCTAGAAAATATTTCACTCACTTTCTCTATAGGCAACTATAGAGAAAAGAGAAAGTTATTTATAGCTTTCTTAGGCGACCATAGAGAACGTTAGGGACCCATTGCACGTAATTTTTTTTATATTTATAAGTCAACTTTTTTTATTTCATGTTGTATTCTTACTTATATTTATTATTAAAATAATTATTTTTAGTTCAGAAATAGGTCTGTTTTTTTTTTTGAGTTTTGTATTTTTTTAATGAAAAACTAAGTTATAGAGAACATAAAAAAAAAGTAGTTATTGTATTATTTGATAATAATGCTCATATGATGCCCCCCCCCAGGACTCTGTGTTTACGTAAGTGCTTTTTTTTTATGGGTGAAAATCTTCAAATATGCATTAGGGTGCTTCTGGGCTATATGAGGTTTTACCTACTTAAACTAGTTAACCACTAACAAACCAACAAATAAACAAAACTACGTGCCCGTTTTCAGTTGATTACGTCTGCTCTTTGTCCACAGGACGCTTTTACGAAGAACCCGCAGCTATCGAACCTGCTGCTGGACCCTTATTTCCGCGAGCAGATCTCATCTGCGCAAGCCTCACTGCGGCAGGTGGTGGCTCAGTCTGCGCTGGTCGGCGTGCCCGCGCCGGCCTTCTCCGCGGCCCTAGCTTTCTACGACGGATACCGCTCCGCCGTCCTCCCGGCTAACTTACTACAGGTCGGTATTATCCTACTTCTTATTATTTTGGCCTGGATTCGATGTCCTGGAGCCGTGTCATAAGTTTCTCTACAGTTTCATTTGCTTTCACTGTCTTTGCCTAGTTGTTAATGCCGTTGTTATTGTTTACTGTGGCCGGTGTTACCTTCGGCTAATCATTATCCCAGTAACTGCGCCCAGTATTTCCCATGGGTAATCCTTATTAATTTAGAAACTACGCCCGGTGTGACCCCCGTTTAAAAAGTAACCTTTGTGCTTTGATCAAATATAAGGGAGAATAGGTACCAGAACCTAAAAATGGACCGCATAAATTAGGTGCTGCACACAATTTACCGTAGTCACAAACAAACGCAACCAGTCGCAACAGTGATAATTATTGTTGTGTCATATTCTCTTTTTTTTTCACGTCTCTCTATCTTTGTTATTGATATACGTAACATTAATGTCAACGGAGCTGTGTAGTCAGTTTGCTTGTAGTTATATTGGGTCCGCGCGCTGTGTATTAGAAATTATACTCGTGCCGCTTCTTCCTTATATTACTTCGATGCCTATGTGTTAATCCATGGTCTAAACCAACTTCGTTCCAAATTTTATCCAAATCAGTCATTCCCTTTAAGTGTAAAGTAACAAACTGACACATACAAACTTTCGCATTTAAATACTTACAATATTTATTCGCTTTATTTACAGTGTAATTTTGAACGATAAATTCTAGGATATCATTCTACTCATTATGACAAATTTTTACAATGGGGCTAATTTATAACCGATTTGAAAAACTATTTTTTTGTGTCAAAAGGTATAAATACTTCCCAGGTTGTCACATTTATATTTTATCAGTCAACGGATTTTAAAAACTCGAAAAATGGTTTACAAAATCCAATTTGAGTTACGGGAAGTCGGTTTTTTAATTGTAAAAGATTAAATCATCATCGTTTAGCACATTTTCATTATGTCCTGTCAACTACTGGACATAGGTCTCTCTTAAGACACATCACTCAACGCGATGTCGCTATTCAGCTCCAGCAATTACCAACTGCACTCGATGTTTATTATCTACGGAATTTCCATGACAGAAAGTATCTAGTTTATATGTTAGTTCTTATGACGTACACCAGCTCCTGCCCAAATCCGTTAAAAAACAGACAAAGATATAAAACTTTTTGCCATACATAATCATATGATGATAATTAGGATGAAAATAATTATTGTGCTAAAATTAGCTCTACTCTATTATCCTGGGTGATAAATGATTATCTGGTCTATATGGTTCTAAATGTATATGATCCCATAGTCCAAACGGCTTGAGTCGCTGATATCTGGAGTGTTAATCTATACTTAACAGTTGTTTTTTATATTCCATGTTAAATCGAGATGTTATGTGCAGGCACAACGTGACTACTTCGGCGCCCATACTTACGAGCTACTCACCGCTCCGGGCACCTTCGTTCACACCAACTGGACCGGGCACGGCGGCAACGTCTCTGCATCCACCTACAACAACTAATGTATAACACTAGCGGGGCCTTGGAAACACACTTGACAGGCACTTCACAGCCACATACACGTAATCGGCCATTGAGATATAAGTACTACGTACTAGAAAAGCTGTTCCAAACAAAAAAACGTTACGCAACTTGACAACAGCGGGGCCTGCCCGCGTGGACTGACTACAGGTTTGCTGCAGCGCTAAAACTATCGTTATTTCGTCGGATGATGAAATCTAGTACGTAGTACATTTATATCGACGTATTCGGCGTAAAAATAAATCAAAATAGCTTTATTGTGTCAACAAAAAACTCGCAAATCAAAAGTAAAACTAGTGACTGGAGCGGAAGACCTCGCGAAAACGTATAAAATATCATCTCCGCCATTTAGTAAAATTTCCTAAAAGTGGATGGACAAAAAAGTTTCATTTTATTATTTACATTATATGCTCACACTAAATTTCACGAGAATTCAATTTCAAGAGAAATACGACTTGTAGAGAACATCCGGACTTACGAAAATATTTTTGCCTGAGCCGAAACGGAGCCGCTTCGCGCTCGCTCGATCACAAATTACTAATACTGACTAAAACTTGATTGACGTACTTACTATTCTCAGTAGTATTTAGTATATACGAATGTCTACAATGTAGGAAGTTGAGGCATGGGAATATTAACTTTTAAATTGCCGTTATCTAACATTTACCGGTGATATTTTAATGAGGGTGCATCAAGTAACTTTGTAAACAGTCGCTGTGGCTGTGAGTGAGAGTACACTTACCGTTTCTTTTTATAAAAATGCAATTAATAATTATAGATGTTTTGTAACGTTTTGATTTTATTCAACTTTTTACTTTTTCCTCAGTGTCAAGTGTGTTTCCAGTAACTCACAATATCCTGTACGGGAACAGTTTCAAATACTGAAAATTCGCTTGCAGTATGTTATCAAACCTTGTCTTCTATCTCTTCACTAAAATTCGTTAAGTGAAGTATTTGGAATGTTCAAGTGTTTAATTCCAATCAGTGATTCCATTGTGACGACTCAAAGTCGATACATTCCTTTTTTATAATGGTTATGGTTAAGAAATCTTGTTAATTTATTTAAGGCTTTGGAGTTAAAACGCTATTTATAAATCGATCGCTATTTTTCGAACTTATATTTTTAAAAATAAAAATAAAATGTATTTATATGGAGTTTTCATTTGCATGTAAACCTGATCTTAACATTTACTGCTGAGTATAGGTCTCTAAGACTCGTCATCTAAATAAAGATTTGGAAAAATGTAAGAAATGTTTAGAAAAATGTCTGCATGTAGATTTATTTCTGTGGAACATGCACAACACACCGTCGACTTGATTTACGGGATTTTCTGCTACGCCGCATCAGCAGGGCCGTCTTTAGCCTATTGGAGGCCCTGGTCATATTGGGATAATGGGGCTCCTATGACTTTGACAGAACACTATTTTGTTAGAATTGACAAAGAAAGTAGATAAACATGCTTGCTGAAGTCAGAAAGCCAAATTTTTGGGCGAGAGTAGAATAGCTTCGCGCATGTAAAAGCTAGTAAGTTGGTATTGTAGTCCGTAATTTATGTTCGATTTCTTCGAATTACTTATATAATATTTTTGGTATAAAAATATTGGTTATCGTTTGGTGATCTGATAGGAACTAGGGACTTTGTATTTGGTTTGGGGGGGCTCCTTTCGATCGCCGGGCCCTGGGCACTTGCCCAAAGTGCCCACTGGGAAAGAGGGGTCTGCGCATCAGGTAGCTATGGGTCCGTTCAGACAGAACAGAAACATCTTAGCGCACTTTTTAACATCATTGTAAATGAACCATATCACCATAGCCTAGAATACAAAATCATATATATATAAGCATAATATCGTGGCGACGCTGACGTCTCTGTTGATATACGGTTTTGTATTTTAGGCTATGGTGATATGGTTCATTTGTCAATTACGTCAAAAACTGTCCAAGCATTTTTCCGTGACCTTGAACCGACCCTAACGCGCACCCCTCGACACTGCATCTGTGTAGGTGGCTTGCGAAAATGTCCAATTTTCAAAACCCAATACGAATGTAGGTGCTGATGTGACCAAAGACGCATTTCGCTAGAAAAAAAAGGAGGTAAAAACACACGCAATGCGCACTTAAAAATTAAAATAACCAGCCAGCTCTGTAACCTTCCATAGCCATGAAAACAAACTTAAAATATACCAGTTAGTAGTACTCGCAATAACAGCAAACAAATTAAAATAAATAGGTAAGTCACAAAAAAGTACAAGGTGTCATTGTGGTAAATTTTTATTTGGAGTAGAACGCGAGTGACGGAAGACGCCACGACTGCTACTGCAGATCAGATTACATTAAAAATATTTGCAAATTTGAACCTTACTGAAGTAGAGGAAAATAATAGGTAAGACGCCTTAAATATTAATTTATTCATACAAATAATTCTTATCAATAATATTCAAAAATGTTTTTAATAATAACTACAAAACAACGATAAACTTCACCTTATACATAAAGACGCTTACAAAATGGAAATGTTGAACGCATATCTCGAGACTCTAATATATGTAGTTAGTAAAAATCATACCTCTGAATACATTTTACAGTAGGTAAACATAATCTAAAGCATTTAACTAATTATACAGTTGGATAGCCCGCGTACAATTTTATTATTTTCGCAGGCACGAGCGTCCTAAGCGAAGCAGAGAACACGTTTATGAACTAGCATTATAAAGGGTTAGAAACAAACCAGCTGTATGTTATATTAAAATAGGGTCCACTCGCTCAGCTGTTCAGGGTAAACCGATCGATGCGTTAGCGGCAGCTGGCTGATCGAAGACCCCAATACTTACTGATGTCTCTCACTAACTCATAAAGCGCGAAAATAATGTTCCGTATAAAAGGGTCATTGACCCCGACAATATATGGAACCGTGTTTTTCGTTTTTCCAAGTTTAATGAGTTAAATGAGCAAGTATTGAGGTCGCCGCTCGGTTTTTCTTCATGTTCCCATACACCCTGTATATACAAATTAAATTGCGTTTACACAGACAGTAACAAAATCAATTCGTCAAAGGGAATGGACAGAACGCAGGGTATTTTCAACCGATTCCAAGATGAAGAGTTGTTGAGGATGCTTTTTGTGTAAGTATGTGCTACACGATATTTTCGTTTCAGACATTTTTTAGAAGTTAATCCTTTTAGAATAAAAATGGAATTCAAAATTGATGACGCACATAAAACGTTGGTAAAATACTTTGGAGTCGGTTGTGCAATATTTTTGTGCAAAAATAAATTATAATATTCCATTAAATCGAGAGCTTAAGATGCTATATTTTAAGAATAATCTAATCTGTTATTCTAATGGTTATTTTGTATTATTTACTATGAATATCTTTAACATGAACGTACCATTTTAAAACTATGCCAGTGGCTTTGATCAAACTGAGAATATTTGCCTATTCTGCAAGTTTTAGCAACATGAATGTATATGAACAGAGTTTCGAACAATTAGAGTGTATCACCCTTAGCAAGAAACGTATAGCCTAGGAATAGTTATAGTGTTTTCTTTATGATCGAGTTCAAAAATGTATAAGAAAGAAACACTAAACACTATCTTACTATTCCAAAGCCATACAACGTTTATTGCTAAAGGGAGTTATGGAGCGAAAAAAATTAAGAAAATTATGTAAAATTTACAGTTACATTGTACTTGTATAATATTATATCGCCTCGAGGCTCCTATCGTTTAGGTAATATTCTAAGACTCCGGTTAACGAAATGAGGCCAGCCATCAGTGTAAATTCCATCGAATTAAAATACAGAAATACATACATTTTTAGTTCGAATACTTGTGCAAAACATGTACTAAATGTTACTAGGTAGTTCACAATTTTTTTAAGAAGCAAATCACTGCTAAACCAGGGATATTCAAAATTAAGCGCCATTTTCAATACGTCACGGAAACTTGACAGGGCGGTTGATTCTTTTTTTCAAAAACTCATTTATTAGTTTAGTCTCAGCCATAGACGGGTAAATAAATAATCGCCATGTTAAATTTTTGTGAGTATAGCACGTGGTTCTTAAACGTTAATCAATTGACTAGATATTCGTTTAGATGTATTTCATATATATTTTTTTTTTAATTTCATATGCTATAGAATCGGATGATTAAAAATAAAGCCAATCGCATCACAGATTTCATTAATATACAGAATAGTTAGCGCCCACCGCTTGCAATGAAATAAGCGTAACTATAAAGGCTCTTTTTGGCTATCCCTGGTTAAACAAATAGATACAATCACAGGTCTCACGCAACTTGAAACATTGCTGGCATTAGTTAAAACATGTACATCAATCGTTTTTGCACCAGTTTGATAGCGTCCCCACTAGGGCCCGATTCGGTCATGCATCGAACCATGGTATAACAATACACTCCGCGCATTACGAGTCAAAAATGGTCACGTAGGCAACACGTAGTGACGTCAAATGCTTAACCAGGACCGAAATAAGTCATACACGACATTGGCGTCATTACGCGTTTGCTCCCGGATTGCTAGACCACCCAGATCAACCTAAAGGAAAAGATGGAACACTGCGTATGATTTAGGTGAAGTCAAAAACTACGCTACTGTCGTATGTGTACACGACACGCCCACATTGATGCAAAAAACTAGGCTACTCGCTTAGTCAGTTCTTACCTGCGGGCCTAGAATGGCATCTCATTGCCATCATGGTTACCGTTTGTTGTCGACGCTGCGCGACCGCCAATCGTATCGCCGCGCAACAAGGTTCATAGTCGCGCAGCGTCGAAAACAAAACTTGACCATCGCGGCAATAAGATATCATGGTAGACCCCTTTACGTTATTTACATTGGTTTAAGGTACAATTTCGTGTACATAAAAATACATAGTGCATTATAGACGTGTTGTCAGGACTACATTTTGAGGTTCTTTTAAAAAGCTGCAGTGTTTTTACTAATCAATTTTGAAGAAGCCGTAACATTCCATCTTTTATATATATGCAGTTAAATTATATTAAATCTGCTAAGGTTGTATCTTAGAAATGGCTAACGTAAAGTTTGGGAATTAATAATGGTTTCCATAAAATTGTAAATGTTTTCATGGCAACACTTCCATAGCATAAAAGTTTAAGTAAAAAGAAATGGCTTCAGCGAGATATTACGCAGAGTTCCAACTTTACCCCTAGGTTGACTGAGGCTAGACCTATGCATCGAACGAATAATCATCCGCGCATGCGCTAATGGGGACCGGACCTTACATCATAAAGTATCAAACAATGTGCGGACTCTTCATATTCATTAGATAGACGCACGAAAGGATTATGCACGTGAATTTACTCCAATATGTAGAATTTTCACATTCGATTTTAACATATTTGATTTCAGTAAAATCAGCATTCTATCTATAATATGAAGACAAAGCAAAACAACCTTCACTTGAACGGAACAAACTTGACATGTAGATTCGGAAACTAATAATTTTACCTTATGACTGATGCAGAACATCGAAACTGCAGTTCATTAAAAAAAAACTTGCCATAGGCTTTTCAATTTATCATTCGGATTATTTCAATGTGATTCTAAATAAATTTATGAGTAGGTAAATTTTGAGCTAGTAATTAGTAATCGATAGTGCATTTGTTTTTTTTTTCGTTCAAGATTAAAAATATGTAAGTGGCAATGTAGACAGGTTAGTGATCGATCGATCGTCACAGGCCGCGGCCGTCGTATGACCTGAATATTATGGAGTGAAAATAGTGCTTCTGCATCATCCGTCGTCTAGAAAAAGCTAGACTTTGGTTTCATTCGAGTGCAGTGCAGCAATCAGCATTTTGTGCGCCCGGTGCATCGAAATACAAATAATGGTGCGCATTTATTGAGCGAAAGGGTGAAGCGCCAAGGTAGAGTCTCCGTTCCTGCTTCGGAAAAAAATGTTTTCGTCGATATGTTTTGCTCTACAGGTCGCGTTTCGTAACGGACTTTCGTGAAATTTTGTGAGCAGGTTAGATGGGTGTATGGAATATAATTGTCGATTCAGTTTTTGGATATTTGTTTTAATGGCGGACATATGAGGTTTTCAGCTCACAGAACCTTAGGTAGAGTATCTGCTTCTCATGTACTGTTCCATAAAGTTATCGAACCTGCTCAAAAACAAAACTATAAAAATAAAACATCCGGGCGCCGGATATAAGAAACAATTTTACGCCCACGCAGAAAGGGAGACACTTCGCTCGCGCTTTGCGCTCGTTCGGTCAACTGTGTATGGTTCAATAGTCGATCCTGGTGATTTTTACTCTTCCCAAGTCTGCACCTTGTCACCTGGGCTCCGCTGGCACCGCTCTGGTAGCGACTATATCGGCGGCAGAGTGCCTTTTCGAGATTTTTTGGGGTGGGGT
This sequence comes from Peribatodes rhomboidaria, assembly GCA_911728515.1. Taxonomy (NCBI): domain Eukaryota; kingdom Metazoa; phylum Arthropoda; class Insecta; order Lepidoptera; family Geometridae; genus Peribatodes; species Peribatodes rhomboidaria. Next base: position 21,334,915 of record OU452166.1, read on the forward strand.
GGCAAAAGTAAATCATTTTTTTATGAGCGTGTAAATGTACTGGATAAGCACATAATGGGAACTTAATTGTTTACTGGTCTTTATATTTCATTATAAGCTGCGAAGGTTACGTCTAAATTTAGCTAAAATTTCGTTTTCAATTTATTTGTGCTTACAGAACTCTCTTCCTGTGCACGCTCATCACGCAGAGGCCAGCAAGCCGAATTTTATACTTCGAAAACCTAAACTTGGAGCTTCGAGTTACGGACCAGGGTAAGGCAGATGCCCTCACCTGGCCTCACCGTGAGTACGCCCATGTTCATCACAGAAACAAGGATCTAGTCTTCCGGGATTTGACACCTAACTACGTCACTCTTAGTGCTCCTCAATCGCACCAGCAATTTGCGAGCGATTTAAAAGCGCGGCGACTGAGCGGCTGCATGATCGCGATGATGCCGCGATTTAACTAAATGCTTCGACGTGGTAAATATTTAGAAATCTGTGAGTTTACGCCCGCGGCATCATCGCCACGCCCTCGTTGCGAGCTCGCAGCGATCACGCCGCGCAATTGTCTAGCTTTGAAGTCGCTCGCAAATCGCGATGAAACTCTATTGTCATCGTCTGTTGTTGTAAATTACTTATTCTCGTCTTGCTTATGCATCGATTGACGTAAGTGTGCCACCCATGGGACATTTTTGTCTCTGAACGCCGAAATGTATTATTATACCATGGTCACCTTCGATCAGATATACATAAATGTCGTGTCTATCAAGCCCCTTTATTTGTGCACCACATCGATACTTAGCGTTCTATTCAAAATAATCAAATACATATCACTTCATTTGAATCTAAGGCTTATCATTTCGCAATAACGTTGATGACATATGCTTAAGTGTTTTTAGCAAATTAGGCGTCGTGACATCGACGCGATCACAGAGCGACTTACAGCAAAACAAGGCTTACACTAAATCTAAGCCTAATAGTTTTCAAGGTGCCGTTTTTCGTATCGAGACTTGACATCTATGTATCTGATCGAAGAGTCATAGAATACTCCCTACCCTATGTCAATAGGGAGTATTCTGTGACACCCTATTACATAGAGCAATGGTATGGTCCATCTCAGGACTCTCTTATAAAAATTGATAGGTACACCTACCTATTTTTAATTTATCGTAAATTGTAAGGCAATTTTACAATTGTTTTTAATGTACCTATTATTTATTAAAAATATATATAAATAAAGGCGCTCCTAGACGGGCTATATTTTGACTGCAGTACTGGCCGGGCAATATTGCGACAATATTTTGAGTGTGGCCCGGCCTTATATAGTCATACTCTCTGTCAAGAAGGTGCCTTGAAGAAGTTAGTGAAATACAAAATAATAATTATTCTTGTAAATTTCTTGCTTCGCCTTTATAGTAGGCTTCTTTCGAAATTATGGACCCACAATGAATAATTTTATAAACATAAAAATGTAGCCCATTTTCCGGAATCGACTTTAGTACACGCCGCGAATTTTCTTTTATTTTGTCTATCAATTCAAAACGGGTACCGCGAAGTACTAAGTTTCGTCGTGAGACAAAAGCCAGAGCCATATTCGGTGAATTCGCTAATTACACGATACTTTTGTTAAAGAAGCTCAGATCTAATGAGAGTAGTCGAACGGCAACGTCATGCCCAATCAATTGTTTAAAGCGATACAAATTGGTTCATAAGTTGCAGAAATTCAGCGGCTCTTTAACTTGAACGATGATTTTCTTCGTCGCTTCAGTGCTTGTTTGGCTTATCTAGCATTTGGTAAATTTTACAAGAGAAATTTGTTTTGGTTTTTAAAAGAAAAAGCTATGTTTAAGATTTGACAGTCATCCTTTATAGGACATGCGTTCCCTACGAACTCATTGTAATATTTTTCATCTAGAGTTGGTAAATATGCCTTATCTAAGAGTTTTAATGTGGACATGGGCAGGGTCGGACTGAGGTGGAAGGGCCCGGGTGGCTCCCCACAAGCCAGGGGCCCGAGACGGGTGTAGCCCCCACTGTCTGGCTTACGGCAAGCCCCCTGACTATATGACCAGTCCAACCCTGGGTGTAGGCGAAACGTGCACAAATAAACTTACACTAGTATCGCACACTAGAAATAAGAGAATAAGTGACTGATGGATTTTGCGTGTTTGTTTCCGCTCTAGGTGCCAAAAACTTAAATGCAGTATAATAAATAATAGCGTATTATTTTAGCCTTTAAAAACTCAATCGCTCAATAAACCTATTTTTGCTCAAAAATGTTTTGTATTTTTTTTTTCCTAATTACTACCATTTGAGTTTAAATAACTACAGGGTGGTGGCAGATTGATTTTTTCAAAGTAAAAAAAATACTATTTGACGATTCGTTTTAATTAAACTATTCAAAATATTGAACGTACCTATAATAATAATAATACGGATTTCATTTTCGAAGATTATATCATCCAAATGTTTTCCATGGATTTGCACTTACTATTCAAAACAGAGCTTCGTGTTCTGCGCTACACGCTGCAATAAACTTGGTTCAATTGTGCTGATTTCTCGACGAATAATTTATTTTAGGTTCACAAGTGTTCGGGGATTGTTAATGTAAACTCTGTCATCCAGCCTGGCAGCCCATAAAAAATCCATTGGGGTTAAGTCCGGGGACCTCGGTGGCCATGGGATGTCCCAAAAGCTACTAATCAGTTTTTGAGGGAAAGCTTCCCGAAGCAAATTCGTGGAAGCTCTGGCCGTAAATGCGGTCGCACCTTTGGAACCACGTGTGCGATGAGAACGATGGGTGAGCTCGCAGGTCTGGCAAAAAGAAATCCGTAATCATGCGTTGATATTTCTCACTATGGACATTTGTCGCCTGGCCAAGAGCATTATCGAAAAAAATGGTCCAATTATTCTATTAATGGATAAGGCGCACCAAACAGTTACCCTGTTCTGTGTTAGTCGAGGGAGCGTGTGCTAGCATACCAGTAACGGCAGTTTTGCTTGTTAGCGTGCCCGTTTAAATGGAAATGAGCCTCATCGCTCCAAAAAATGAGATTCATAGTTCGAAAACGCTCCATTATCGTTTCACAAAATGTTTTGCGTAAAACAAATTCGCTTTCTTTTAATTCTTAATCGATTTGAATTTTCGATGGATGGACCTTTAGTTTTGTAATTTTTTATAAAATTTCGTGAATAATCCCTCAGTGAGGCTGCCCCTTTCCGTATCGAAAGTTCAATGTCTCCGAGAGTCCTTGAAGATCGACTGGGGCCAGGCCGTGGGGTGTTTATAGCCGAAGCAGTTGTGCGTAACCTCTGCACCCAGGAACGAATTAAATTAACACTCGGTCCATCACTTATCCGTCGAATATCAAAATGTGAATGAAATTGTCGACGAGCAATTACGTACACATCGTTACTTTTGAAAAATGCCTCGATGGCGAACGCGCGATGCTCACTCGACCACTGCGACATCGTGACTGAGAAATCCGCACGATCACTGAGTCCAACGACAGCACCCTCCCCTCGCATCGTTTATTACTTTTTGAAATATTCGCATTTCAAAACATAAATCTGCCACAAAATTAATGGTTTTAGTGTTTTATGAATTAAAATAAGGTATCTTACAGAAATCTTACTTTATATCAAAATTAAAGATGCTTGTTGTTGATGACGTAAAATATTTTTTTTAAGAAATTAACTACAATTTATATCTTTTATATTTAGTTGTAAAAATCACATCGGTTTAGCGGTAGTCGAAAACTGCGTCCCAAGATTTAAAACAAGTGAAGCTTTAAACCGCTATGTTTACACAACGGAGTTGAATTTAAATTAAAAAGTTATTTAAAAAAGTTTATGTTTATATTGTGTTTTTGGCATTTGTTTTAAACTATTCAAGTATGAACATTCAATAAATTTATGCGAGTAAAGTTTTTGAACTTTTAACAGAAGAAGTGAATGTTTCGATACCTCCTGTCGTGTGACAAACCAAAAAACATGGCGGAAATAGGATCGCGGTCTGTGATTGGCCAATTGAGTGGACATAAGCACTAAAACACGCGGTATTTTTTACGATGTAGTAAATAAAAGAAAAACTGGATCTAGACGAAACAAGCACGGTTTTTTTTTTCGTTTCATGTCTTATGTAAAATTAAATTGAATTGTTTACTGCTTAATAAGCAATATGTTTTAAATGTTTCTTAACGGACAGGATTGGAATTTAACATTACCGCATTTATACATGATTTTAGATTAGCATTGCTATTCAGCTAGGTAAAGTTGCCAGCCTTTTGGGTACTTTACCCGCGGATGACTTGAGCTCTATTTACTATTTGTTATTTATATTAGGTTTATTTCTACTACTATTTATTTACTACTATTTCTAGTACTATTTCTTTATTTGCTCGTCAATGGGTTACAATGATCTTAATTTAGGTTTGGACAGCCAATAACTACCTCACATTAGGTGTGCAAATTAATTATGTCCAAATGAAATTAAATTAAATGTCAATGGAAATATTTATAAAAAATAAAAATAAAATGTTAGCAAAAAACTTATAATATTTATCGTGATAAATATGGTAGCGACACGATGCTTTGTCCAAGAATTCTTTTGTTGTGTAAAAACTTTCGCTCACTAGCCACTTTTTCAATTCCGTACTAAATTTATTAAAAGGTAAATCTACTATTCTGTTTGGAAGGGAATTATAAATGAGAGGCGCCATGTACGAGTAAGTGCAGTTGTTTCTGAATAATTCCAGTCTGACGCTGGGCATGTTGAGTTGTAAATGAGTGTCTGTTCTTTTGTTGCAGCTATCAAAAGTAGTAAATAGTGATAGGTTACATTTCACAAATTTAGCCATTTCATAAATATACATGCAGGGCACAGAAAGGATGTTCTGAGACTTGAAAACAGGCTTACAGGATTCGATCCATTTCATGCCGAATTTAGCGCGAATGCACTTTTTCTGTGCCCTACAAACTTTCTTAACTAGGTAATCAGTGGCGTTATCCCAGGTTATAATTCCATAACCAATAACAGAGCACACATAAGCATGGTAGACCATTAGCACTGTAATAAGAGGTGCACAGCGCCGTAATACTTTTAATGCAAATATAAAGCTATTCAGTTTCAAACAAATTAAGTCAATATGATCTTTGCAGGTGAGATGTGCGTCAACAGTAATTCCTACGTATATTTATATTCCTTTTCTTTGGGCTTATATTGTTATTATTAATAAAATGATATTAGATAAATGTGGACATAGCACAAACAAGTACTGAGGCGACGATTTCCTTCTCTATAATGATGTTAACTTAGTTGACGATGTTGGTGGTATACCAAACGGAAGCAGATGTTATACGCGAGGCCTGGACCGTAAACCAGACCGTAGAACGGACATAAATGTAAATAATATACCGAGTTAGAAAACTAGGAATGAACTAAGCCGAAAACACGTGAAAATGCAGACGTTACTTAAGAACTAATTTTGCTACGGTACCAATTCTGAAATTGTGAAAAATATTAGCTGTTTCTTAAAAAAGTTAATGCATGTTTTTAATGTGTGTTGGTAATTGGTATGTACATATGTATTTATGTATTGATTTGTGTATTATTTAGTTAGTTATATGCACCTATATGTATATGTGTAGATATTTTTACTATTCTTTATTATTGAATATTATTTATGTATGCTACAGACCGTTTGTCATATTTCGTACTGTTCTGTCCATCTAAAGGTTGCCTGGAATCGCTTTAGGCGATGAGGCCACCCTTGTACTGCCGATTTTTTTTTTCTCTTTATGTTTGTTTTACTTTGTATTTTTGGTGTGCAATAAAGATGTATAGTATTGTGTTGTGTGTTTTTTTTAAATTATTCATCGGAAGCTTTTCCGCAACATTTTCAGCGTTTCAGAACTCGAAATTCCATTTGCGGTGTGTATTTGGAGACACTCTTAGTTCAATATTATTACCTATTATATGAAAATCGTAAATCTCAAGATGAACTATTACACTCGAGCACTATAAACAAACTAATCAACGTATGATGGCTATGATGCTAACTTATCGCCAATATAGATAACAGCTGAGCCAACCGACTAAAAAAATCAACAATTCCCAAAGCGTTTACGTTACAAAGAGTGTACGTTTCTAACATGGCTGATGTTGACGGGACTACAGTCGGCTTTATTGTCAGTATTGGCAGGCCAGTTGTGCAGTGAAAATATGGCCCGTTTAGGAGCACCCTAATACAAATATTTATTAAGAGATATTATTGATAAAATGATTTGGTGTTTTTTTTTTTTTGTACCGACTATGTCTACATTCTACTTCTATTTCTACTTTAGTCATTAGTCCGACCGCCTACGATGCGCGACTAATTATGTGTGTGTAAACCACTCGCTCGTCGAGCTGGCAGGCATCGCCGATCGAGTGTTTTACATACATTTCCCTGCATACATCCATGTTCCTGGAAGAGATCGCTTTTAGTGATAAGGCCGCCAGTTGTTGCACTATACATTAAATTTTATAATTATTTGCTCTTTCGTTGTTTCTGGTGTGAGCAATAAAGAGTTTATCTATCCATCTACTAGTTACCCGCTCATCGTCGGCGGTCAGACAACTGCCTAAAACTTTTTTTCGTCACATATTTATACTTAGATTGCGAATTTCTTTTATATTTCTAGCGATAATATACATCATGCCTCATACAACGTGTTTCGTAGACTTCTCGCTTACGGAACCATCACGCGCCTATATGAGTTGAGCACGAGTTGGAACACATTTTAGGTACCGGTCCGCGCCCGACCGTAGACGACAGCAGCAGACGTGCCGCCGCCCCATGCCGTGGCTTTGCTAGTCGGTTGGAAGTGTACGGTGAGACATAACTGACCTGTTTTTATCTCTCTCTCTCTCTGTCTCTCTCGATCTATCTCAATCTCTCACTACCCCTAAATTAATCTGCATTTCTCTCTCTTTCTTTCCATCTGTCTCTCTATTTATTTCAATTTTTCACTCTATCCCTATATCGATCTCCACCCCTCTTCCTTTCTATCTCTCATTCTATCTCTATCTCTCATTCTATCTCAATCTCTCTATCTATTTATCTCAATTTCTGTTAAATTTGGTAAAAGTATTAAATAAACTGTTAAATCTGGTAATCAAATATTCCGTACCGTACACAACACAAACATTATTATAACGGTGTCTTAAGGGTTCCGCGATACTCTGAATTTTCCATACAAACGGGCTTGTCAAATTTCTTGGAAACCATTTGTCAGATTATGATGAAATAAAAATAAATTACGCGTATGTACAATTAAATGAACTGTATATCCGCCTCTATGTTCTAATTTAGTTTTCTTTTTTTAAAAAAAAAAAAAAAAGGTTCTCAAGTGATAATAGAGCTATGAAAAATATCCGCATATTGTAAGGGGTCACTTTCGACTGATTTAGTTAATATATAGACAAAGTAAATCAAAAATTCTACATCATTAGTTTTTAAATTAATACAAATTCCAAGGGAATTTTTTTGGGTTTCCAAGAATGATTAGAGAAGTGCAAAAGTTATAAAAAATATTGAAATTGGACTTTGTCACTCTGTAGACAACTTTAGAGGGTCGCCAGCATCTTTATTTGCTCTCTTCGCTTGTCATCTTCTTCTAGACGAAATGGCAATAGAAAACTTTTAACCAATGCGAAGTCAGTCTTTAGTGGTCGCCGGACCGTTAAAAGAAAATATTTGGAATCGTATAATAGCAAAGGAGTTAATAAAAGTGGTCAGTCCCTACCTAACTACCTACCGGGTGATCATCCGGAATCACCTCACCGGGATTCCGGGATCATGACGGCAGACGACATGTCGCCGCGACACGTCGTCTGTTACTGTCGTCTGCAGCCAGGCGCGGATACCTTTACGCAAAAATCACCTAATGGACGTTTTTGAATAAAAACTTTAGAATTTAGAATATTCAATTTTCCTGTTTGTGATTAAATACTACGTAGTCCGGTCATAATAGACATTCAAGGTTACAATAATCCGCATAGACCTGAAAATTGGTACGAATGTTGCGAACACATTTATAAATGAAATGTGAAAAGTACCCACCGAACCCACAGTTGCAAAAAATAAAGAAATCATCGTCAAAGTTCACAAACATGCGTATTTTAAAGCCAATCGGTAAGTTTGATCATAAAGTATAAATAAGTAGTTATAAATTTAAAAAAAAACCCGACATCGATTTTTATCAAACTCTCGAATAATTCACTTTTCAAACAAAAAAAATCTGAATCGGTTCATCCGTTCGGGAGCTACGATGCCATAGTACACACACACACACTCACACACGTCAAACTTATAACACCCCGTCATTTTTGAGTCGGAGGTTAAAAATATAGTCAAAATTGTATATCATGCCAATATCTACAAAAACTGTTCTGACACTCTTTCCGTTAATAATCACCAATAGAGGTACTCATAGTACAATGAGGTAGAGCACTTTGCGCATTTTAAAAGAACTTTTCAAAAGCTTTCACATCGCTGATTTCGATATGACATTAAAGAGATCTCAGTTACTAAATTTCTAGAACTTTTTGTTGATTCTGATTTAAATTGGGAACAGCAAGCAGAATCAGTTTGTTCCAAACTAGGCAGTTACTCTTACGCCTTATATATGCTAGGAAAAGTAGTAAGACAGCAGGCAGTGCTCACATCGTACCACTCGTATGTGACGTCTACCGTGCGGTATGGTATCATATTTTGGGGCAATTGGACGCTGAGAGACAGGTTCTTTAAAGCTCACAAGAAATGTTTAAGATCACATATGTAAATTGAAAATCAGAAACTCTTGCAAGCCATACTTTAAAGATGTAAAGACATTGAAATTTCCGTGTTTGTATGTTTTTGAGATGGCATTATTTATAAGAAAAATAACAAATGTTCTCATGTCTGTCGTCCACACGTCATCGAAATGAGATCAGCATGCCTCGTCATGGTAGGTACTGCATTTGTAAAAGTATGTTGAGTATGGGCCCGAAAATATATAATCATTTGCCCAAATATGTGCTTGAATCGAAGAGCGTTGATGCATTTAAAGTGAAATTTTGTAATATTTTGCTAGAGAAGAAATATTATAAGGTCGACGAATTTCTCAATGACAAATTTAATATACATATATTAAATTTGTCATTTGTCACGCTTTTCCCCCGGGGCTGGCAGAGGGGTACAACACCCACACTTCGCCGGAATATCGATTCAGTCCTAAATGTAACGGGGCGAGCCTGTCGCCACACACCGGGCTCCATTTAAGATACACAAATAATTTAAGTAGCTCTGACATTGTATACATTTAGCAAATTAAAACTATGGACGAAGCTGTTGTTCCTATAATTTAATATATTTTAAGATCTTTGTAATACACAGATTAGGTAACAATAAATGATTCTGATTCTAAGCTCTATAGGCGCTCTAAAATACGACTCTTGTGGGTAAAATCTGAGTAGGTAATAATGACGACAAATGACAAAAAAAAAATAACCTGAAGTATCTCGGAAACAGTAAAAGATAGAGGGGTATTGCATGCTTATAAAAAGTAGAAAAATTACAGACCTTTATGAAAAAAAAAAAATGTCCATAGGTGGAGTATAAAAATAAATATTATAAACTCAACTTTCCAAACTTTTTAATCACTATATATCAGAAATAGGGATTTTAGGGAAAAGAGTGTCAAAACATTTTTGCATTTGGCATGATCTACAATTTTCTAGAGATATTCTTCCTCAAATATTCCTAAGAGAAAACTTACCGTTTGACTGTTAGGCCAGCAAAAATAGAACTTAAGCTCGCACTAAATTTACGATCCAACTTTTTGTTATTATTTCATGGTTTAGGGTTACTAAGGATAAAATCACAAAAGTTTCAAGCGCCTTCTTGAAAAAAAGTTTTTGTCTAATATCTCAGAAACTATGCATTTTAAGACCAAAGTTATTGAGACCATTATTGTAGAGCAAAAATTCGCCCATATAATGAACCGGCTTTTCTCGGTCGTAAACGCTTAAAAGAGAGAAAAATCAGTCCTAAGGCTCTAACATGCAAATACGTTTGTGAACTTTGACGATGACTATCACAGAAAATATTTTTTTTGCAGATTTGGGATCGATTTGGGACTTTTAAACATTTTATTTATGTATAATGGTGTTCCCAGCATTCTTCCCAATTTTTCAGCCCTATGCATTGAATTGAAATAATATAAGGAAGAAGCGGCACGAGTCTAATTTTTAGTAGACAGCGCGTAGACCCAATATAAGCAAACTACAAGCAAACGGACACTACACAGCTCCGTTGACAGTATTATGTTACGTAAATCAATAACAAAGATAGACGTCCAAGAGACGAGATATATAGCGAGAACGAGACAACAAGAATATAATCACTGTTACGACGGGTTGCGTTTGTTTGTGACTAGGGTGAATTGTGTGCAGAAACTAATTCATGCGGTTCATTTTTAGATTTTCGTACCGTTTCTCCCTTATATTTGATCGAAAGCTCTATGCGAATTTTTGTAACCTTGATCCTATTTTTTGGGCTATACGATAAATACACTATTTCAATAATTTTAACGAAGTAACTAGCTAGTAAACCTGACTATCCTAGATATTCCGGCTGATTTTTAAACTAAGATCTGAAATACCTGTGAACTCCAAATACCTAACAAAACTTTACATTATGTATAAAACGTATTAAGTATCTACTTATTTGCACTTAAAAAGCATTTTTATCTCAAAGTTAAATGTTTCAGGGTTATAAATTATATTTTTGAATTAATGCGGTTTTGGTGGACTCATATTTCACGACTAATCAAGTTTGGCCTAGGCTTTACGCCGGTCTTGTGCCTCTTAGATCCCAGACCAAACTTGTTTGTAAAGCCCACCGTTTACTTAACGAGTCAATCCGCCGGATTTGTCGTTGGCGACAATGCAACTTCGCCGCGGACATATCTGCGTATGAATGTTATGGTTCGTAGTTCGTTCGTAACATTCACACGCATCCGCGAATTTGTCGCCATCGATATAAATCCGGCGGATAGGCTCGCATGTGGCTTTAAATCTGATTCGACCGGCAACAGGCACAATTGCTTAATATCACTATGACCTGTAGATTTCTTGATCTTTTTATTTATTTACCTATAGGTGACTGTTCGGGGCATTTCATTTCGTTATTATTTAAAAAATGATGATCTAATCATGTCCCTACATAAAGGAATTGTATTTTGTAAACTATGCTATTATTGCTTTGATCATCGTATTAATACCAGATAAAACTTTTTATAAAAAAATTACTTTTTGTAATTAGGTACATTATAATTTGTGTACTTTTGCAAGAAAGTTTAAATTTATTAATCGGTACTGTTGCTAATTTATCTTGTACCATGAGGCGGCTATATGAGGTACCTACGTCGTTTTCATAAATGTCCAACGCATAATGTCATAAAAATATTAATATTACCTACCTAAGTAGTAGCCTAAGACCAAAAATTTGAAACTTGACAAGGCGATTAAACTTTTAACAAACTATTATAGACAACATAAACGGTTGCTTACTAATAGACAGTTAAATAAATAATCACCATGTTAACTTTTGACAAACAAGGGTCTAAATAATTTGAGTAACACGCTCTCTTAACAACGAACATTAACACTTAACCAATACATGTGCTCATCAACATTGTCTGGGGACTATCGAAGCGAGTCAATTTGCAGACTCCAACAGAAAATAACATAAGTAATAAATAAAAAACAACATATAAATAAATTATCGGTCTAAACGACAAAACTTAGTAGGTTTTATTTTACAGCTATCAGTTCAGAAATTGATTACCAGACAATGTTGACGAGTTTTATATGGTAGTTAGAAGGCATACATTCAGCTATTAGTATGTAGGTACTATGCACAAGAACAGACGCCGCACTACTTTGCAATGCCCCATTGATCATGGCCATAGTACCATAATTCAATCAGTCACTCGCCAGAAGAAAAAATCGCATAAATATGCTCGGGGTGTGCGCACTTTCCGCCTTACTCACATGATACTCACGTGTTACTCGCGTGAGTATCATGTGAGTATCATTCACAGCGAGCGTTTAGTAACTCGAGTGAAGTTTCGCACGATGGCCACAGAAATGGGACATTGCAAAGCAGTTTGTCGTCTCGCCTGGTTCGTAGTATAGCTCAATGATTCTTTAACGATACTGACTGAGATAATTTACGTATTTACAGACGTCGCCGCTGCGTGGGGCCCTGTCTGCGCCGCCGCCGCCGGCCCGCTGGAATCGAACAACACATCGTATTACACCCATTGCTTCACGACGCTCTCTCACACACAGTGCAAATACTTTTGCAGGTTTACCTTCGTTGGGCATCTTCAATAATGCAATTTCGCTTCGGTACGGCACAGCCCCGAATTAATTTTAAAATGGTAATAATTCAGGTAGGTTTTTTCACGCTAGAGAGAGCAAAACAGAACAGAGATTCCTATCTCTGTTTAACCTTTGAACCTTTATTCGAGTTGTTAGTTTTCATAAGGCTTTAAAGTAGGTAGGTAGAAAGCTTGTATAAGCCCGAAATCCTCATTAACGACCCCATTAATGGGGAATTCGGGAAAAACATTTCCAAGCTTAACGAGAATACAAAAAGATTTCATAGTAGGTAGGTAGCAACCTAGTGTTGAGTTTCTTGTTGAAATCGTATACAAGTGCCAGTGAAGTGGTTGCCGAGGCATCACCGAGTGAATTTCGATAAGGGTGAGTCTATGACCTACTCTGTGGAGGAAATGCAAGTACCAGTTTCTTTTATTTTAGATCTTGCTTCAATCTCACATTTCGATTCATACATCATAATAAAATGGCGATGGAGTCGAAGCGCGGCGACTCTTAGAATCTATAGCGCACTTTCATTAATTTAATAACACAGCATAGATGCACCACGCCGCCTTCACGCCTCCGCCTCGTTGCTTCATCATGTCGGCTACCATCTAAACGGCCTGACCGTTTCTCGTTGCTTGACCATGTAGGCTTACCATCTAAACGACTTGACCGATGCTTGATCATGTAGGCTACCATTTAGAGGACTGACCGGTGCTTAGTTATGTAGTCTACCACCAAAAGACCTGACCGTTTCCTGTTGCTTGATCATGTAGGCTACCATCTAAACTACTTGACCGATGCTTGATCATGTAGGCTACCATTTAGAGGCCTGACCTGTGCTTAATTATGTAGTCTACCACCAAAAGACCTGACCGTTTCCTGTTGCTTGATCATGTAGGCTACCATCTAAACGGCCTGACCGATGCTTGATCATGTAGGCTACTATCTAAAGACCAAACCTATTCTGAAGCGTAAAAATGAATGTTTTCATATTCCAGTTTGTCGAGATTGTCATAGCCTACATGTGGCAGTCAGGTTTTTGCTATAATATTCTTAGAGTAAATGCCAGCATAGGTCACTGTTGACCACTACTATAGGTATGTAGTAGACAAATGCAGGAGTATCGACATACCCTTTCTAAAGTCCTACCCTGGCCTACTGGAAGATGGAAACGGCATACAGAGTCTGCTTGTTACTTTTGGCATCTTAGGCCGAATCGCACCAACCTACTTTGAAGTTTAGCCGGCCTTAAAATTATTGGTTTACCAGACTTTACGGCTAGTTTCTCTTTAATAGCGTTTTTTACGATAATCAAATTGTTAAAGTACGAGTAACATGATAAGTCATAAAATCTCACGTAAGCCAAATATTTAAGCCGGTTAAGTTTTGGTTATAGTTAAAGTCAGTTGGTGCAACTCAGCCTAAGGATGAGTTGGAAAGGAAAGGAATGCTAGGAAAGGCTTGTACTTAGCGAGCGCATGTCCAGGGCCTCGATTCTACTAAGCAATAATTATCTATTTTTGATACTTCTGCCTTACGAAAAGTATAAATAAATACCTACTTTTCGTAGTATTGAGTGGCAATTCATTAATAATTTAAAACAAATAGTAGAATTGAGGGCAGGTCTCTAAATAACCAGCAAGGCTGATCCATCAGAGCGGCGTAGACCAATAGAATCGTACGAAACAGGCAAGATGTCACGATGCAGTCTATTTTGTGCAATTATATTAGTCGGATCACCGTTCAGCTTAGGGATCTTACTGCGTAAGCATAGTAGAGATGGTAACCACGCGACTTCCCGTTCGCTTGTATAACGAGAGCGAGACGAAACGCAATGACCATTGCTATTACACTTACTCAGTAAGGCCCCAGCTCAACCTTGTGTCTTCAATAAATTCAACTCGACCTGCGCTTGCTAGGTACCTGTAAAATGCAGAATTAGATGCCACGGCTCGCTTTAGCTCGCAAAATTAGTATGACCGTCCACCTCGAAGGTGTAAATAAATAAAAAAATACCTTGTGATCATGTCATGAGACTGTTTATTAGGAACATATTTATGACTAGTAATATAACAATATTCTGATTCATGGCATCTGCGACAACGCGCGGCCCTCCAGTCTTTTAGAGATATAAAAAGGTTTTAAATAAGTGTAAAATCTCATTTTAATATGCATCGAGGCGTTTAATTTATCAAGTTTGTGTAAAGCAAGAGGGGCATGCGCTGTCGTCTAAGATTTAATAACAATGTAAAAGGCTTGAAAGCACCAATTGATTTACTAAAGATTTCACTATTCTATACTATTCAGGTACTGTTGGACAGTTTAATACAAATTTACTTACAATTATAAATGCATATTAACTAATATTATGAGATCTTGGTGTTTGTTCTTGTCATAACGCCATAGAGGTCAATTAACTAATTAAAAATATTACTTGAGGAAAATACTTTGATAACCAAAGCGTCTTCGAAAATAAAAAATATAGCAAATTACTAAAGTAATGGAAGAGTTTGTTTCGTAAAAAAAAAAATGTTTAGTATAAAAGTGTCAATTCATTTCACTTCAGAACTTCGCTTGGTTTATTGCATTAGGGTATTTTATTATATGGCATCCCTTTCTAGCGAGCAAACCAAAGATGTAAGTATTCTTTCAACAAAATTATCGTCTCATTGGAGCGGTGTCAACTGTTGCTGAGAAATTTCATAAGGAATGGTAATGTAAAGGAAACTGTATTTCTGGGCGTTTCTTCGTGGCCTAACTAGGTTGCCAAACTAATTTGGCTACGAGGAATTTATTTCTTCGTGACCTAACTGCTGCATCTCAGAAGAATAATACTTTAGTTCATCCTTCCTTTAAAAGTATAGTCGATTAGTAAAATATTAAATTCTATAGTCAAAGAAGATTGCAAGATACATCAAACAATTAATTTCGCTTCTTTGCGAGATGCAATCTTATGTCAAATGTATAAAAATTATAAAGTGTGAGAGTGACCAAGATAAAATCTCATCTCATCTCACGCGCAGGAATAGCCCCCCTGGATTTATACGATTATTTACGTAATTACGTAACAATTTGTAATAAATAAAATCCACTGAATATTTCGCCAAGTTTCGTCCATCGGTCAATCATGAAACAAGACAATGGTACTGATGCGAATGAACTAATATTTTTCATGATATAAAAGTATCATATTTATTTTTCACGATTGAATTAAAAACCTGTTATAACACTATTTTTATTTGGTTCTGTTGCGCAATCTTCCCTTTTTGTTGGGCAAATAAGTATATGTCATGTATTATATTTGTGCATACGACTGTACTTGGCCCATGTCAGTGTGACATACTGAAATACAGGTTGAGTCAATATATTGTAATAGTAGTAATTGACAAGCAGTTAAGCTACGAGGCAATTTATTTCCTTGTAGCCCAATCAGTCAGAGGAAACGCCCGTATTTCCGGCCACGGCCATTTTAGCATAGTTTTTATTTCTTATTAGCTGACCGCTTCAGATTAATAGCAAATGGAGAAATATACAACAAAAACTAAAGTTCATTTATGATGATAAAGACTCGAAATACAATACGTAGTTTAGAAGTGAACAGACAGACGCGGATTTATTTCATACTATTTGAGATTCACGGGTTTTATTTGTTCTACAAAATGTCATGTCAATCAATTTAAAAAAATCGCATAAAATCGCATTGCACTTACAATAATTGAATCTTACCTAGAAACTTTAAAAACATGATTCCACGTCAAAGAAATATCGGTCAGTCATTTTTATTAAGTAAAATTATAAAAGTCAATACATTGAAAAATAAACATTGACTCAGCGAAAATAACTTGAGTTATTTCGCAGTCGAAAATTTCTTTGACTATAAAATAGATTTACAGCAATAAAAGTGGCATATAATATGTATATATTATGAGAAAAAGAAATTGGAATGTATGAAAATAACCAGCAAGTGGATTAGTGCTTTTTCGAATATATAGTCGGTTTATTATGTTAGTTGCTAAAACATCAAGTTAAAAGCACTAAGACAAGAGCTGTTCAAATGTTTAAAAAAAAAACTATGCCACTTTCAGCATCACATCATAACCTTAGATATAACAGTAAAACTAGTATGTTTCTTCTACTTGTCCGCAAGTGTAAACTTTTTTATTATTACTTGTGGACAAATTAGAAACACGTATTGTAGACGAGCCCTGTGTTCAAAGCAGTATATACTAAAACATGTCATCACATTGATGCATAATATACATGTTATTGCTGTTTTTCGTAAATAGTGATATTAAATATTGGCGAAAAATTGTCTGATTCTAAAAATTGGTCGCAGGTCCAATTGGTTTAAAAAAAATATATAATTCTTTATTTCTTTCAGTTTTGAGAACAGGACTCATCTCGCACTCACTTACACCTAAAGTTAAGATAAAGTAACAAAACAATGGCAACATTGTTGTGTTACTTTATTTCATACAGTTAAAGTTATCATACAGTTAACATATAGAATTTACTAGTATGTTTCTTCTACTTGTCCGCAAGTGTGAGCAAAACTATGAGTTTTTATTAATACTTGTGACAAATTAGAAACACGTATTGTAGACGAGCCCTGTGTTCAAAGCAGTATATAATTAAACATAGTCATATAAAAAATTGGCAAACAGTTGTCTTAGATGACATGGTCGTCCAATTGATTTAAAAAAAATTAAGTACATTTCTTTCGGTTTTGAGAACAGGACTCATCTCGCACTCACTTACACCTTAAGTTTAGATAAAGTAACAAAACAATGGTAACATTGTTGTATTACTTTATACCATACAGTCATAGTTATCATACAGTTAACATTAGGAATTTCCTAGTATGTTTCTTCTACTTGTCTGCAAGTGTGAGCAAAACTGTTTTTATTATTAATACTTGTAGACAAATTAGAAACACGTATTGTAGATGAGCCCTGTGTTCAAAGCAGTATATATTAAAACTAGTCATCACATTGATGTATAATTTACATAATGTTATTGCTTTTTTCTTAAATAGTCATCTCAAAAATTGGCAAACATTTGTCTTAGATGACATGGTCGTCCAATTCAATTGATTTAAAAAAAAAGTTTTTTCTTTCGGTTTTGAGAACAGGACTCATCTCGCACTCACTTACACCTTAAGTTTAGATAAAGTAACAAAACAATGGCAACATTGTTGTGTTACTTTATATCATACAGTCATAATTATCATACAGTTAACATTAGGAATTTCCTAGTATGTTTCTTCTACTTGTCCGCAAGTGTAAGCAAAACTGCGAGTTTTTTATTAGTACTTGTGGACAAATTGTAAACATGTTTTGTAGACGAGCCCTGTGTTCAAAGCAGTATATAATAGTACATGTTCTTATCACATTAGTGCATATACATAATGTTATTGCTTCTTTAAAGTGAATATTAAAAGTTGGCAAGAAGTTGTCTGATTAGACATGGTCGGCAGCGCGGCAAACTAGTATTATCTTTATTAATTTCAATTTTGAGAACAGGACTCGTCTCGCATTCACCTACACCTAAAAGCTACATAAGGAACTAAGTAACATAATATTGGTCCTACAGTTAACATTAGAAGTTCACTAAGGTTATGTTGGTTTTTGTATGTTTATGAAAAATTGAGCATCCGAATAAAATCGTTTGTATACAAAAAATGTACTGTCATAATGGCACTTATAAATTATTATTTAAATATAAATAATACTGAGTTCATAAAATTTAAAAAAATATTGCGTTATTATTATTGCTGTTAAACACATTACGGAGTTGGAAGTCAAAAATGACTTAATAATTATTATTAGTAAATATAGCACCATGTTATCTTATAAAATATTTTTTTGGTAAAATTATTCCCTGTCATGTCTTAAGAGACAGCTTTAACAATTAGAGATGTCTTATTTTAATAAAGTTAAGGCAGAGTTCAGTCTCATTGTTCAATATCATTAATTTCAACTGCGATAATACAAATGCAACATTATTCTCTTAGCCCCTAGTAAAACCTATCACCGAATCATTTTCAAAACCATTTCTTCACACTTATTTGTCATAAAGACTATCATTACAATCAATACTATTCCTAGATAATTATGATCGAAGGTCACATTGGTCAAAATAATACTAATATCATTAAAACGTCATTAAAACTTGTCAATCAAAATTACCAGTACTTAAAAAATGCTCGAGTTGCGCTTAACATATACAGTCACAGATTATACTTTATAGATTCCGCGCTCAGGACAATGGAAACTCACTACGCATTTGTCAAAGCCCGCGCTTCTCTCAAAATTTAATGTTTTTGTCGGAACAAACATCTCATACAAAACATATTAAAATGAACAGTCAAAATGACTAAAATCAAAATGAACGTAACATTTTCGTCGCGCCTTTTCCCTAAAGAGAGGTGTATTATAGCGCCCACCCTTTGCTGGACGATATTCAGACCCAAATGTGACCCAGTCGCCATACTCCGGGCTCCAGTACGTCAAATTCGGCTAAGCGTTCCAAATAAAAAAGGTCACGTGGGAAACACGAAGTGACGTCAATCGATAAACAAACAAGACCGGAATAAGTCATTTACAACGAGTTCGAGAGAGACGATGGCGATGACGAGTGCCGTAGTCGTTTGCCAAACTTGTTTATGTCACAACAAAAAAAAAAGGAATAAAAATGATTGAGCTCAAAATATTAAAGGATCACAATTATAACAACAGCGCGGTATCTATAGGTAACCCTGTAACAGAACTCGTTCTGACATACCTCGAGCGTTATTGGTACGGCGGGTAGTAATGTTGGGGCATACGCGCCAAGTACTGGTAGGGTTGCGTGGGGGGCGGCGCGGGCGCGGGCACGGGGGGCGGCGCGCCGGCGGCGGGGGCGTATGGCGCGGGGGCGGCGGCGGCGGGCGCAGGGTACGGGTGGTAGTAGGGGCGCGGGGGCGTCGGCGCGGGCGCCGCCGCGGCCGGGGGCGCCGCCGCTGCGTACGGCACGTACACCGGCGCCGGCTCCGGCTGGTAGGGCGCCGCTGCCGGCACCATCTCACCCTGGAACACGTATACACCAAACTTTAAATATATATAGTACACGCTATCTTATATTACATATTTAACAATACGTTTATTATTTTAACATTAAAATAAAACCATTTTTCGTTGAAAGCTTTTTATTTTTACAATGCCTAAAAAAGTACTTTTTTACTTTACAATTTGTTTTACTAATGTGCACAACGTTACCGTTTAGTCTTAAGAGTTATTTTACTTATAATTCTAAATTATATACAATTTTGAAATCATAATATACGGATTTGCGAACAATGTTTTTCGACGCATGAAATAATATAATATAACAATGAGTTATTTTACTTATAATTCTAGATTTTACAATGAGAATATGCTTTTGATTGTCAGTTAACCGGCCAAGTGCGAGTCGTTATTGGTTTCGTTTTTTAATTTCCGAGTACAAACAAAAAAATAAAGTATAATTTTTTGTCTAGTTCATATATCCGCTTCGTCCGCGCCCGTGCCGCTGGGTAGGGCGCGTCGGATTCGAATACGATCTACCGATTACTACGCAACGCAAATTATACACCTGGTTGTGGTATGCCTGCAGATAAGTATAGACGGTTCCCTAATCTGTCTGTCTGAAGCATTGCTAGGCTTTAAGCTTAGCCTACCAATGCCCGGAATGCAAATTCCAGACAGGATATCGTACTAGGTGAGGGAACCGTCTATACTTATCTGCAGGCATCTCACAACCAGGTTGCGTAAATTTGCGTTGCGTAGTAATCGGTAGATCGTATTCGAATCCGATTGTCGATTAGAATCCTTTTACCGAAGGTAGTATCTACCATAATATCAAACACAAATATTTCCAATTCTACACAAACACTTTTGCAGATCACCAGCACAGCAACGTTCGAGATTATGTTGTTCGAAGCAAAGTGAGACTAGTTTTTATATTCACAGCAAAGATCGCTAACCCGTCCGCGACGGCACTGGCAAACTGTTGAAAACAATGCTCGCACGTGCACCGGGCGAATCCCGTCAAGCAAAAGCGCTAGTTTTTTTTTTTTTTTTTGTGAATTACTATAGCTGTTGGCAACTGAGGCCTCTGCAGCACACCGGGCGTTAGGCAAGCGCAGATGGAAAAGCTACTACAAGCGAGGAAACTGATGCTTTTTGTAGGCCGATGTTAAAATAAGGAGCGACTGACGTCGCCAGCGACTCTCGTGTTGCTCGAGCTGCTTACGTAACGGCGAGGGCCCTGTCAAAAGTATATATTGTAAATATATATACAAAAAAAAAAACACATAAATTTGGGTAAAAAAAAATTTATCTAAAAATAACAACAACAAACATCTACTTACCAGTAACGAAGATGCTAACTAAGAAGAAGAGATTTATCTTAAAAATTACAATATTTGCTTTCCCCCAGGTCTGGCAGAGGTGTAATCCAACACCACATACTTCACCGAACGATATTCAGTCCCAAATGTGACAGCCTGTCGCCATATTCCGGGCTCCAGTCATGTAGCAGATGACATACGACATAGGGTACAACATTTCAATTTTATCCACCTGCATTTTCCAGTCCGGTTTTTTGTTTTTCGTTAAATTATGTTACTTGTTGGTATAGTAATATTATTAAACCCTGCTCCTGGAACTAGTAAAGACTATCTCGGGGTTGTTCGTTAATGTCTTACTCTTTGCAGTTACAAAATAATTATACTCAGGGTTACTGGTAATTCGACCTATTCCTGTTAGTAGGTTGTAGGGGGGTCCAAATAAGTTAATTTGACATTATAGTGCATATTATAGTTTAACATGCTTATGAGTTGAACTTATAGTGCATTTTTAATGTATGTTTTTATATTTATTCATTTTAAAAATGCATTTAATTCGTGATTCTAGCAATCATATTCATATAATTATACTACGGCTGATCATGCACTAAGATGAAGCGAGAGCGCGTGAGCTTACATTTATAAATACATAGTTGAAAACATATAACACACACTACGGCTACCGTTTTACTTAAATTTATTTAAGCTCCACTATGTATTTCTGGCGTGCAGCATGTGTCGTAGTGTTTGTGTAACTTTAAAACGTGGTGCTTTTTAAGAGCCTTTAACGGGCGTAATTGTTTTCTCAATTCAGTGTTTTTAGAAATAAAAAAGACTGTGTGCAATTGAAAATCGTTATAGGATAACTATTTAGCTAATAATGTTACGGTTATTTTAAACTCGTCTTAGTTTGCATACCTTTCTTTTGGAGGTAGAGATGGAACAAAAAAAATGGATGATCTTGTCCGTCTAAAAAAATGGTATGAAAATCAAATTATTTAAAGATAATTGTTATATTATTAACTAAATAGTTATCATATAAAGATTGTCAATTGCGCACCTAGTCAGTTTATATTATTTAAAACGCTTAATGGTGAACTTGCATCAAAACTTTAATCCCATTCCCTGGGAAAGCAATCACGTTTGTTAAAGACCTAAGTGTTATCTTTGGTATAATGACAATAATACAGATAATATTGAGTGGTAGAGTCATTATTTCTATGTTAGTTAATAATAATAATAATTCTGGACATTCCACACACAGTCGCCTGACCCCAAACTAAGCAAAGCTTGTATTATGGCTGCCAGAGACTGATATAGGTACATACATGTATATTTTTAAATACATACATAAATAGATATTTAACAGCCAGACATAGAACAAACACAAATGTTCATTTGTAAGTTGGTTTAAGTTGATATTCTTTAATTGTGGTTGGCCTGATTGTTAAACTGTCTGTATGCGGCAGTTTGAGTTAGATAATCTGGTACAAAATTGTATTCCGAATTCGAAGTTCATTGTGCATATTGAGGTTCGGAATAACTAGGTTGATGAAGTGGGCAAATATATAAAAGCGTCCTTCCTGCATATCGTGCGTTTTCTATTGGAGCATTGGGAAAAATATAAAATATGTTTGCCGCAACGTATCGTGATACGGAGAGATCTTGAAAATCATGAATTACACTTAAAAAAGAACTCGGAGTGTATTGAGATTGAGATGAGTTTTGAGATGAGTTTTGCGATGAGTTTTGAGATGAGTTTTGAGTTGAGTTTTGAGTTGAGTTTTGAGATGAGTTTTGAGATGAGTTTTGAGATGTGTAGTAACTTTGATAATTTGGGTTATTTAAATCAGATGCCGATGTGTATTGTGGCCTTTGTGATCGATATTGAGATGCAAGATTTGGTACGGTAGGTCTCGAATTGTATCGTGAGTTATGCAGTTCGGCGTAACGTTGAGCGAGATACATGCTTGTTACTTTCGTCACGTCGGCTTCGGTGGCCCTTCTGGTATTCTGTGAATACGGCTATGTTAGTACATATTTAACTTTTAAGGTAGTAGTATGTTAGTAAGAAAAGAGAGATGCTTACGTTAGAGGCGTAGGTTGGGGCGGGTCCGTAGGCGGGCGCGACGGGGTAGCGCGGCGGTGCGGGCGCGGGCGCGGGAGCGGGCGGTGGGTAGCGCGCGGCCGGCGGCATCTCGGCCAGCGGGACCGAGCTCAGCCGGCCCAGCCCGTTGCCGCCCAGCGACTCTAGCGCAGCCAGGCGACTCTCAGCCTCTCTACCCATGCCTACGAAACAAACGATGCCTGAGTAACCGTGTCCTAGCAAGCGCACCTACCTATTGCTAACTTGCGTACACTTTGTTTCTATGTTCTGTGTGTTTGTTCACATTTTAGAATCATATAATAGTAGATTTTTAGAGTAAACAATTATTTTTAGCTGGTCAGTTACTAAATTTCGATTTACGCGTCGTTGGCTAAATACGGAACATCAGTGGGAACAACTATCACTACAATAATTGATGTCTATTTCTTCGTTTGGCGTTCTTTGTTTATTATAACACTTATTAAAGTTGTTCATACTGATGTTCCGTGTTTAGCTAACGACGTGAATCCTGCTTGCGTGCTTGGTGTGAATATAGTGCGATTCAATTCACGCATTTTGGTTTAACAGAAAAGTAACACAATAGCCTGCGATTGTAGTTTACCATTCTGCAGTAGGCCTAGTATGGAGGACATCACATCTGTCGACGTCTGCGCCGGAGCCGGCGCCGGCGCGGGCGCCGCCGTCTGCTGTTGTGATCTTCTTAATAGATCCATGTATGTAGGGGAAGCCTAAGAAACAAATCTTTATTATATTTTGTGAACAGATAATATTATTTGTATTTCTAGTATTTTATATGTAATATGTTAACTACTGTTGGCGCATTAAGAGTAAAGGCCGGTCACCATATAGGAGAGTTCGGAGTGAAGGTCATGGAAGCTGCAATGGTACTATATGACGATTTATTCCTGAACTAGTAGTAATAGTGCTTTCGTTCGTATTTATTGAGTAAATAGTATCCAAATACCTTATTCAGTTACCTTCCTCGTGATAAAGTGTAAAGTATAAGGTCTGAGAAAGGATTTTAGATACAATTTTTAGGTAGGTGGGGAAGACCGTATCTATACGGAATTTTATTGGTAAACATACCAATAAAAGTCAACTTCCCCTTGTCTTAGTTCTTGCGCGGATCTGTCAGCAAAACTGTATTTAATTGTGATTCTAAATAAGTGGTATATACGTCGCTATTGTGTACCCAGCGCAAGAAAACGCCATTTGTAATTTCAGTGCTTTTTTACTTTGTTCATGTCGAACAAATAGTCGAAGTCGAAGCTCCAGAAAATATCAAAAATAAATGTGATAGCGAAAGTCTATGAAAAACTTGTGATGATTTGGTTAATTAGTTGATCGGCGATTGCTTGCTTAAGGTATATGGCAAAGTATGATTCCCAGTTCTATCCCTAAATCCACAAAAGATACAAGCATATATTTTAATCTAAATACTTCTAGACCGACCTTCTTATTTTCATCTGTTATATTTACTTTATGATCTAAATTATTTAGGACATACATATTACTAACCTACATATTTTGTAGTACATTACATTTTCTACATTTTTGCCAATCAGTTATATTATTATGAAATTCATTTATTTCAAATTACAAAGATTCATATTAAAATAAAACAGTCAGTCACATACAAAATATTTTAAAAATTAAACCAGAAGTCATTTAAAGTTAGTGGTTTCTTTTTTCCAAAATGAGAATGATTTTCGAAATTGTACATCGGTCAAACTTTTGTTGATTGTTTCTTCTACCAGGTGTATTTTTTGGCACCAGCTCATCATAATTCTTCATTTCAAACTAAGCGAAAAAAAAAACTTGTTTTCGTTGATTTCGTGTAATACCGGGCCTTAAGGGGTTTTGCAGAATGCTAGACCTTGTTTTTTTGAATCATGGGGAAAACGCGTCCCTCCATCATTACTACTACTGATGAAGGAAGGCGTCCAGACAGTTGGTCATATCAAATGTCACTACACTAGGTTTTCATAACCTGTTGTCCGAGGCGACGCGATGCAGAAATACCATACAGTAGCAGTACCTATACTATGTCCTGCGTTGTCCACGTGTGCCACACGTATACGTACAACGACTACTTGATATTTTCCTTCTGCGTCGGATCGCGTGGTGTCGCGTCTGTCGATTACCTAGGAGAACGAGTAAAAAGCAATGTTGCACTTACAGGTCTAGCAGGAGCGGGGGGAGCGGGGGCAACGGGGGCAGCGGGGGCAGCGGGGACCCGATTGTTGATGATATAGTCCATAACTTGATATAGAAACTGCTTCGAGGACTCCGGCTGGAATATAAAACATAACCTTGAATTATACCTGGGAATGCAAAAAGAGTTTCTTACAAGCCGGGCTCCACTAACCGAGCATGCCTCGCGAGGCACGCGTCCATCTCGCTCTGGCTGCTAAGCTTACCATGCTTTAGAGTGAGATAGAAGCTAGCCTCGTGAGGCATGCTCGGTCAGTGGAGACCCAGCTTTAGACGCGATTGGTCGCAGTCCAATTCAGATTCACCAAAGCTTATGTTGATGTTAACGTTTATAAGTAATTAACTAGCTGTTACCCGCGACTAATTATTATAATATGACGCGGCTTCTAAAGTTATCTGCAGAGTAACAAAGTGCAATTTAAATATTTTTTATGACTTTTGCACTTCTCTAATCATTCTTAAATTATTAATAATTTTCCTTGTATTACGGATTAATTCAAAAGCTAATGTAGACATCATCCCTATGTATGTTTTGTCTATCTATTAAATAAATCAGTCAAATGTGACCCCTTACAAATGCGGATTTTTTTAAGCTCTATTTATCTTTTGAGGTTTTTTTTTAAATCAAGATCATAGGGGCGGAGATATACATAGTTCATCAATTGTATTTGCCAAATTTCATCATAATCTGACAAATGGTTTCCAAGAAATTTGACAAGCGCTTTTGTATGGAAAATTCAGAGCGTTGGTTGGAACCCTTAATAAATACTTACGGAACGATTGTGGTTGTACGCTGGCGGCGGCGGACTAGGGAGTGGGACAGGGACGGGGGCTGGTACGGGGGTGGGCGTTACTGGTGGTGAGGCTCGGCCCTGAAAGCGGAAAATATTACTTACAATATGGCTCATCAGTTTTTGTACAATTAAAATGTCTACTAAAATTATTTCTAACTCAATGCCATGAACTTGATTATTTTCGTCCACTTACGTTCACTTCCAGGAATTCTTCTATGAGACGGAACATGCTCGGACTAATCACGGACCTCAACACCATGGCGGCGGTATCAAACTCCTCAGTCTTCTGCTGCAGCAAGCGCCGCTTGGCTTCTGCTTCTTCATTGTACTTGTCCAGTTGTGCGTGACTTAAGGAGAACCTAAAACATACGACTTAAACTTACCAAGACATTCATGTTTAAGAAACATACGCTTAAGAAGACGTTGGCATTCGAGAGAGTCACGCGTACTAAGACGCTCGTGTTCGTGCAACGTACGGTTACCGCTGCATTCGTGTTATCCACCCATCAGTGACTTTTGAGTTTTACGAGACAATGAAATGCGAGCGTCACTCAATATTTGTAATTTATTATAGGGCCAGTTATTTCGCTGACTGTGTCCTTTAAGCCGGAAAGCGACAGTGGTTTCACACGTGTGGTGTCGGCGATAGATTCTCGCAAAGGGAATAAATTCCTTTGATAGTCGTTGAGACTAAAACTTCAGGAGTGGATTTAGTGAGTCAAACTTAGCTGTGCGTATCTAATGCTTGTTACATAAAAATGTCGTAGTCAGACAGTGTCGTTGATTCCTCCGACGCAACGCACGTTGTTAGTAATTAATCGCTCACGCAGTTAACGCCTGGACCTCCTGCTTACCTATTCCGATTTAAAATGCAATACGTAATTCACACCACATGTCAGCAATCTACTTTACAAACGATACATACATACAATAAATAAAAATATAAGCACCTAAATTTTGGTGTAGCATTTTTAGTGTGAGAAAAGTGACAAGTTTTGTTTCGCGCACAGCACTAGTGGATATAGCTTGCCAACGGCGACGGCGTCATTCCAACGAGAACTAGTTTCTTTTTTTCCTTGTCTTTTGTCGATCGGACTCAATATTGAACTTGTGAACGCAAAAATTCGCTGCAAAAACATGAGTTGTGTGTGGAGACGCGCCAGGCTAAGGATACTGTTGTTTGCAAGCGCGCGCGCAAGCAGCCGTTGGCGTCGTGCGCTTCTAACATCTCCATCTCCTCCAAAAATCTCATATTTTATATAGATATCAATAAACATGCGGACAAATATAAAGATGGATCATTTAGTTTCAAACCTGAGGTTTCGGTCGATACAACGGTCACAGGGGGCGTCATTCGGGCCGTCGATTTTCTTAGACTTGCTTGGTCCGGCTGAGAACAAAATCAATGAGCGCCAAGCATAAACATTAACATTTCTTATAATACTATTAAGAAATAGTACAAAAATGCTAGCGATTTCCGTGCAGTATGTTTTAATTTACTATTTGTGGATACTATTTACCTACTAATATACTTTTTCAGCGAGTCGGTTACTTTCGCTTACAAAATATCATATATTACCATGAGCACTATGGCAATGCTAACCATAACTGAATTACTAAGAAACGTGTCACTGACGGAGTGTTTACATTTGTGAAATATGCATTGTGGCCGATTGTTAGAGGCCGATTGCTGTCATTATAACGTGTTGCATGCAGCGAGGATGCAAAGAGAAACGATTACTTTTTGTACCATTTTTAAAAAAAAAGTAAGTACCTACGATTTAACTCTGATGTTTCCTATGGTTTTTTTTATTTCTACAATAAATTATTTATTATTATTATTACTTTTAACGAGTTAATGAGAATGACCACACAGCGCACAGAAATAGCTGCATTTTTGTGAAACCATTAGTGAATTTAAAACCCTCAATGGTAAACATATTTGCCATACAAAAAAAAACAAAGATGACACGACCATTTACGTGGATGAATGAAAATAATTTACAATAATTTCATTGCAACTATTTATATTCAATCAATTCCAAAACAAATGATAAGCAAATGCATTAAAATGTCGATTTCAATTAATTATAGTTATATCAATACTAGAGAGGAGCAAGAATACGTGTTGTTTTGAGGGGGTTCCGTAGCAAAGCAAAAAATCTGTATGGTTACGGTGATGTGGGTTATGATGTATTTTATGACACAGTAATTTTATTCAGACTATTTACACTGAAGCGATGGAACTTGAAGCATGTATATGTCGTACGGAAATGACGATACCGGGGTTTACACGAAATCCCTAGGGATACCACGATATCACGGTAGATGTGGAATTTTCTTCTTTATTACGTCTTACTAAAAATGTTTAGTGATATGTCGTTTTGCTAAATTAAATTTAGTAAAATGTAAAAAAAAGCGGACACTCATTCATCGCGGAAAGGTGACTTACTACCTAAGACCAGACTTAAGAAAAATAGTAAACTCCTTCAGATCCACTGCTATTAAATCTTTTAACATTTTACCCGAGTCATTAAACAACCCTAAAGGAAATCAATTAAAAAAAAATTTCAATAAAACTGCTTGTGGAGAAAGCATATTCCACCGTAGGTAACTTTGTAAAAGATAGGAATGCATGGCGGGATATTGACATGGCTGCGATTAGTAATAAAATTATGTTTTGACATTTTATTTTAAATTAATTGTGTTAATTTTATTGTTATTTTTATATTTTAAACTAAATTAAATGACCAGCTATCATGCCTTAGAACATTTATTAATCTTTGGTACTTTTATAAGACATATTCATGGCAACTTGTGATGAAAATTTAATAGTATTATTTGACATTCATAAGTGTATATTACCAATTTTTGTAACTATTCCTATTTGATTCAATAAACTGAAACTGGCAAGCCTACCCACGCCCTCGCAGCAAGCGTATATTTTTTATATTTAACTTCACTTTTGCTGCTTGGGTGGGTTTATAAAAAAAAATAACCACAAAGGCCAAGACGGAAGCAAAGCGAACCGGAGCTCTCGCCTTCTAACCTCATTGTACCAAGTCAGATTTGCTCAGAAAGAGACAAGTCGTGAGAGATCTCACATCATTATTAAAGTCAGCTACACCCGAATATCTATGGGCAACCCCTATTATTTTATGCAATAACACTTTTCTCATTTTACTAGATATAGTGTAGTGAAACGACACATTTCTGACATTATTACAATAACATATTAGCATTTAGTCATATCGCTATTTTTTTAGTAAGACGTAACAAACAAACAAACGTCATTTACTGTAATTTCGTGATAACGCCTCATATACCTGCGACAAAACGATAAGCATCTGCTGTACCTGTTTTTGCACTTTTTTAGAATCTCCCAAAGGACTTAGAAACCACCTCAAACTAAAATTGTAAATTACTATTTTTGGTCAACATTTTATGAAAAAATACGAATACGAAATAAGCGGCATAATTTTATAAATTAACAATATTTTAAAAATAAATTTTGAACGATACTTAATTCGACGGGTAGATAAGCATTATTTAGTTTTCAATTATTACCCGACTACGCAAAAACGAGCGTTATGTTTCTCGAGTGTATGATTTGATGTATGAATGAGGTTTTTGGCAAGTTCTACAGCTTAGACGACTTGATCAATTGCGATGTGTCGTTATATTCGTCTTTGCATCCAGATTGTCACAGGCTACATTTCGCAGTTCGCTTTTTGTTTTAATTTTAATAAATGACTACTTGTTTGTAGAATTGTTCCAATAACAGTACGAAATATCAGTACAAGTTTTCAGTCTCCGAATAAAATTACTGTAAGGCTTCGTCTTGACTAAGCAAATTTGAGTGGCTAAGTGTCCGCTGGCGGACTCTGAGGCGCGGATAGGGCAAGCTCAATGTCGAGTAAGCGACGAAACTATAGCAAAGAAAATGATCGGCTGCACACTGTGTGTCCCAAAGCTGTGTACAAGAAGCGCTGTTCGGACACCTCATTTAAAATGTATAGCGTGCCTAAGCGGCAAACTGTCAGTCACTCACAGTTGGCTTAGTTAAGACAAAGCTACAAAGTCACTAGGCCTTACTCAGACGGGAATGACGAAACAATACGGGTTTCTTGTTTTACATAACTAATACAAAACATAATATTGCCTGTTTACTGTATACGGAACCAAACGGACATAAATAAAACAACTGTATTTACCATTAGGGTTTCAAAATACCAATAGCTAAAAATATTTACAAAAAAAAACACAAGAGATAAGTGCTGGTATCGATAAATAGTAAATTAGCGTTAATTAAAAAAAAATATTAGCGTAAATATTTCCACCGTGCCATACAATAATAAAGGTGATTATTTATTTGCTGTTTCTTTGGATTAGAATATTTTATACTAGCTCCGCCCGGCGTTTTCATCCGCGGTTAAAAAGTATCATATGTGCTATTCTAGACTATAATCTATCTCTGTGCCAAATTTCACCCAGATCTGTTCAGCCGTTCGGGCGTGAAAGCGTAACAAACATCCATCCATCCATCCATTCTTACAAGCTTTCGCGTTTATAATATTAGTAGGATAGTAGGATATACATATACTAACTATCTAACTAAATATTACAAAGAGGTAAAATTGGCGAATTTGTAAGTTTGTAGAGGGTAACCTCCGATATTACTGAACCTATTCTAAAAGTTCATTCACTTATAACATACCTACTTCGCTATCACTGAGTGCTATATTTAGACTAGCCCGGTACTAATAAAAGTGGTAAAAAACGAAATAATTATTCCGTGTTTTGTATTTTTCAATTTTAACTCGGTCAAGAAATACAAAACATCGGATAACAATACCGAGGCTATTTCACGTTACGCTTATATATCTTACTTCGCTTACGTTTTATATAACTACCCCCTAGAACGGCAAACGAAGTAGTGAAAAATGTTGCTTGAACTACATTTTTCTTCTGACAACTAACATCGAAAACAATACTAATATCGTTAGTTATAATATGTTGGCTAGCTATTAGGATTGTCTATGTTAATAAATACGGTAACACTTTAGCTCGCGATTCATTAGACGAGCCACGAGCCGTACGAATCGGTGGACATACTCCTCATCGCTCACACACTACACGAGCGTTCAGACGCGCTCGGCGGCGAGGGCTCGGCGCGGCGTGAGCGACTTAAACGGCGAGCGGCGGATTTGTCCGCGAGCCGATAGCACGCAGATAAGTCGCCAGCGACAAATACGGCGGGTTGGTACGCGTGTGGATCATGGACTTTAGATTAACTACCTATAGAAACCAAGTATACTCTTATTCGTGCCGGAAACGGCACCGAACGCTGCAACGTTTGGGTATATTCTTAAATTTAAAACAATTTATGGAAGAGATTTTCCCAATCAATCAATTATCCAATCTTCAGGAGGACAACATTTTACTAACCACTTTATATTGGGTCTGTGGGCGTGACAAGGCAAGTAAACACCGCTTGAGCACACGTAGCAAACTTGCGGCTTGCGTTTTGAGGACTTGTTTGGAAATTTAATATTTATGTCTTAATATATAAATATAAACTTGTTTGGAAATATAAATATGTCTTGCGCTCTGAATTGTGCGTTGTGACGTGAACTTAAATAAAGGGCTTTAGTATTTACTAGCTGCGCCCTGTGCCTACCAGCGCTCAAAACGTAGCCTATGTTTTAATCCAAGGTATGACCTACCTCCATAACAATTTTGATGAAAATCCGTTTAGCCGTCCGAGCATAAAAAAGTAATAACAAATCACACACGAACTTTCCTAAATTCTCTTTAAATAATCCTAAATTAGTAGATTAATTTTTCATACTTTGCGATGATACAGGTTTTCTTGTTGACGATATGATATGACGAGATCAATGTTACGAAAAACCTGCAATAACTTTATAGTTTTAAACACTAATTACTTTAATGGCACCGCTACAACCCAGAAACTAGTCATTTAAAGGACAATGGGCAAAATTAAATGGACGTTGGTCCAAACACCCGCAGGATTGACACTATAGCCAAAATGTAGGTAAGGTTTATAGGTTTTCGCATAATAAATCTCACTGAATTCGAACCCAGAGTTTTGGAGATATTTTGTATTGTAGTTGTGATTTTATAAACCATGTGAAAGGAATGTTTTACGAAAATCCAAAGAAAAATAGTTATGAGTGAGATTGTTGTGAGATGTGTTGTAGATGCACAGATCTATCGCTCTAGTGTGATAATTACACATGAGTTACGGACACACAGACAGTTGGATGAAACATATTAATAGTTAGAAATCCACCCCAACAACTAAATGTCCAGCGATAACTGAATACACTAAAGTAATATCACAACGTGCAAAAATTCGTAGCCGCAAAGCAAACTCGTGCCGAACCTCAATCACATCTCTCTTTCTCGAATCTATCGCCTCCGTTCTCGCACAACTAGACCTTTTGTCTTATACAGGTATAATAAACACTCATTCCTCCTAAAAAAACAAAAACAAGTGTTTTTTTTTTTTTTAATGTAAAATAGGTCGTCGTTTGACCACCAACTCGCCTGATGTTGAGCGACGTTGTGGTCTAAGATGGAGCACGACGACCTATAAGGTACTTATTCACTCTAGCGTTGAAGTTTTGTAGAGTGTAGAAGTACAAAGACGGCAGTTGAGCGAGAAGCTACAAGTGCGCTACTGCTCAGACCCGTCTTCGGAACGGTTACACCGGACTACATCCCGAAACACGACTAGGTCATTTCACGGCATGGCTTGGTCCGGTGGGTGGTAACTAGCCACGGCGAAGCCTCCCACCAGAGTTTGCTACCCGGTTAGCACTACCCGGGGACCACGTGTAGGGAATCAGAATAGAGTACACTCCTACGGACGTGGGTAGCTCAGCCCCCAAAGCGTGTCAGCTTTCAAGATCGCATGTACAAAAAATATATTTTATTTTTACAAACCAGACAATTTAGATTTAAAAAAAAATATATTCGTGAGAAATCCAATAACAAGATTTAACTCTCAAACCACCAACTTTGAAATCAATAAATCCAACAATGTCAGACACGCTCAACCACGCGACAAAAAAAGATGGCGTGCTCCTATCGGTGCTTGTCTGGCAAAGAGTTTCCCACCATGCAGGTCACGTCATCGTGATTCATAACGTCACCATGAAGGTTTTTCTTAACATTTCTGATAATATACTCATATTTTACTATTCTTATAAATAAAATATATCGGTTTCTGTAGGTAAAATTATACCGATGTCGTACTCTTTTCCAATGCAAAAAATTAATCTACCGAATGCTTCATGTGTCAACCCTGCGAGCAAACTTTTTTTTTTAACCAATTTGCCCATTTTCCTTTGAGCATTAAATCGTGTGTTGTATAATATATTTCGTAAAACCTTAAATTTTTAATGAGGCCTTATTTTTAATGAGACACGACATCATCTATGTATCAAACATATATAGATATAGTGGCACCGCATAGACATGAACTTTATTTAAAAGACGCAAAGGCTTTAAATGCCTAATGATAACGAAATAACGTCGAAGACATTTTGCTTAAAGTGTTTTTGGCACATTTAGGCGTCGTGACACCGACGCGATCACAGAGCGACTGACAGCGAAACAAGGCTGACACTTAATCTAAGCCTAGTTTTGAAGGTGCCATTTTTCGTATTGAATCATCAATGTATGATCGAAGCGTGAGACAATATGAAAAGTTGACGGCGGCGCGGCGTCTGCGGGCTTACAGCGCGCTTGCCGCTAGCAGACAACTCGACTGGCAGCGGTCACGCTGCAAACGAGGCGACCGCGCATTTACACCGCGCCGAGTCTGGTCGCTATAAGCACGCGGTCAGCTCGTTTGAAGCGCGCCGGCCGCCAGTCGAATTGTCTGCTAGCGGCAAGCGCGCTGTAAGCCTGCCGGCTAAGCGCCATTAGCCCGTTGTATTGACATTCCTAAATATATTATTCGACACACGATTGAATGCTTAAACTTAAACGACAAGTTAATTGGTGGGTTGGAGTGGTGCTGATGCAGTGCCTTTGTTGTTCGTTCTAAAACCTGCTTTAGAGATATTTCTTAATTCGTTTTCTTTTTACATTTTACATGGGGTTCTTTAATCCCAAATAGATGGCACGGCAATCATTAAATTATATCCTTCCTAGCCACAATAGAAAATATCAAGTTTTTTACCGAAAAAAGGAAGAAACAGTTGTTTTCATGTCATTATTTTCACTTTCTTTCATCCAAACTTAATAACGTGGCAGTCGTTAAACAATATCCATCAAAATTGATTTAAAGATTGCGCCACGTCATCTATTTTGGATAAAAGAAACTGAATATAAATGATAAACAGGGTTCAAAATTGAATATAGCCAATTAAAAGTTGTAGTAATTTTGCAATGCAATGAGATTTAGCCAATTGATAGGAATTTGCTAGAACAGCTTAGAATTTTATAGTAGAAAGAGGGCATAGAATTTTAAAGTAACGCCCAGAAACTATGTTTGGGTCCAATTTATGTTAGAGCATATTATTGAGTGATATCTCGTAAGATTCAATTCCATGAAAGTGGATAATTTACACTAAGTAGATTGAAGTTATTAGAATAAATGATTCATAATCTGCAATAACAGTGTCGCCAATAATATTTGTAATACAATTTATCAATACCAGAACTAAATATTTGTAGCACACAAGACTTCTAACTTTAAATTATATTCCGATTTACTCTTGTCACCATATTCGCTCAAGCTAAGTCATAGGTTTTAATACTTTCTTAAAACTACCTTTAGTCTATCTCCTTTGTTCTAGTAGTTAGTTACAAATATTTAAATTCTTTTCTTTTTAATTAATCAAGCTAGCGCTTAGCACATTTCATGTGTTATTTATTGTGAAGTTAAGTTTCTTTGTTTTTTTTTTTTCTTTATGTTTACATATCTGTTGAAAATTTACCTTCTGGCTCAGTTGTTGCAGTTCTTTTGACATGTATTGGAGGTGGTGGCCTGCTAGGGTCGAATCTGAAAAGAAAATACAAATATATAAATACTAGCTGTGCCTCACTGTTTCACCCGCGGTTGCACAGGAATAGTTATTTTAAAGGTGCCCTATATCTTTTGTTGTAACTCTGACAATGTGTTTGCTAAATTTTATGATGTTTGGTTGAATAGTTAAGGGATGAAAGCATAACAAACAAATTCACTTTCGAATATTATTAAAGGTTTTATTATTCTCAGTAGAGAAACACAATGCAAAAGAGAGTAGATTCGTTTTCCGATTAAACAAGTAACATGATTAAAAGAAAAACAAAAAACCTGACTGCAAAATGTTGTACCCTATGTCACTTCCACTATCAAGGAGATAAATGACACTTTACATGTCGAAATTCATGAAACTGTTTAGGCTGTAGGGCGTGCCAAAGAAACCTCACACATACATACTTACACGCGCTCGAAAGACATAACTTTTCTTGCGCAGGTGGGTAAAAAACTAATTCATATTAGAATGAGTTTCTAATATGAATTAGTTTTTTAAAAACTAATTCATATAGGAACAGAATTTTCATCAAATAAGTAGGAAGTAGTTTCTAATACCTATAATTTATGTATGTTTGTATGGAACATGTTTCAAAAAAACGCGGCGAACTAAACATACGGCTAAGAAATCTAACCAGGTCACACATCACCATGGAAAATAAGTTACTCATCTATAAAGCTTTAATCAAGCTGATCCGGATGCATGGCATTGAGGTATGGGGATCAGCTAAAAACTCTAACATGGAAAAAATGTAATCAGTTCCAGAATAAAGTACTCAATGCACCTCTCTTTATCAAAACTAGTGAACTGCATGAGTACACAGAAATGAAAACAGTTAAAGAAGAAGTGGAACACAGAGCAATAGCATACAAAAACGGAATTAAACACATACTAGTACCCAAGCCACATTGTTATGTGAACCATTATGTGACAGAAGGCTTAAAAGGCAACACATATGGGATTTGTTAACTAACAGATCCAAATTAATCATGAGACAGCTTGCTCACTGGAGCAATAGCTTTCTTCTGCTATCTAAACAATAAATCTGCTAAGAGATTGCTAACTTGATCGCCAGATAAACAAAACAATAAAAAAATGTTTGTATGGAATAGCTCGACCTCCAAGGCTAGTCTTAATGTTTACCGAATTAAAAAACGAGGAAATTCTCAATTCAACCATATACATGCTTTTTTGTATCCTAGTATTCCTCGTCGCAAGTAAGTATTATAAATGGGTTGTTATAAGCATTATAAGTTTGTGACTTACCTTATATTATCATTTTTATAACAATAAAGCTTTAAGCAACTGGTTTTAAAAAAACTGAGTAAAAAAATATTGCCACCAGAGATCATCAAAGCTGGGGCTGTTCCTCCATTTGTTTAAGCAGAATTGTTTTCAATCCACTCTACAGATTCTTCATCCAGCCATATTATTTTAACAATTAAGTATTCTTTGATTCAAACAACACAAATCCAAAAGAGTATATTTAAAACTGACAAACTGAAGAATACCCTAAGACAAAGGGTTTCCAAAGGTTTTAATAGCTTTATCGTGTTACTAATTGATCTATTAAAGTTGCAACAACAGGACATTTGCCTGCTGGTCAGGCTTACAGCCCCATCCTTGTAATTTGAATAGTCACTTGTATAAACTGGGAGCCACGAACAGTCCACTGTGTCTGGCTGCATGAAGGAATGAAACTGTAGTGCATGTGCTGTGGCATTGTGAAGCCACAGAAAAAACTAAAATTGTTGTCAGGTTGCATGAGGCATCAGGCATCATCATCTTTTTTAATCCACATCATCAACAGCTAGACAGCCAGAATCTCACACCGGTATTTCAAGGAGTTGGTGGGACATCAGTGTAGGGCTTATCACTCCACATTTCAAATATAAATATGATCATAGTGCTAGTGAAGAGAAACTCTGTTTAATTTGGAAAGATAGTATTTAACAGTAGCTAGTTTACTAATATTATACTAAATACATAATTTTACTTACAGGACTGGCAGAGCATATTGTGGTTGTGATGGCTGCTGCGGCTGTTGCAGTTGTGGTGTTATGGGGTACATAGCCTGTACTGGGTGCTGAATAGGCTGAGAAACTGAAACATAATAAAAAAAAACATGTTATAAAGCTACCTCCTAAAATAAATAATATCATCATAATAAAAATAGAAACCTTTAAGCTGTAGTAGATAATGGCTGAACCAATATGGCTGAAAGTCATATGGGAGACTGAACTCTTAGATGTTTGGTCTAAACCAGCAAGGCCAAATGTTGGGTAGTACCACACCACATACAAAGTACTGAACATCAACTATACTGGGATTTTTAATTAGAGTGAATAGATAGGTAAAATTAAATTATTCATTATATTTATAAATTATTGGCACATGGGTAACACACCCATGTGCCAATAATCTTTTACACATAACATTAGTAAAAGAACAACTATTAATCCTCCTGCAAAATTCAAATGATGATTGACACCTCACATGTCAAATCCATTAAGCTGTTTAGGCTGTAGAACTAGCCAAAGAAACCTCATACATACACTCAAAAACATTACCCTCTGTCGGGTAAAAACCAATCTCAGCATCCAAATAGGAATTTGAAAAAAAAAATGGGACAAAGTTATATCCCTTCAAATAATAAATGCATTTTCAAATCTGTTCATAAAATATAACAGTGTAAGTAACAACATTAAACAAACAACAGAATTGAGAACCCCATTTTGCCTTAATCCACTCTTCTGATAACCCTTGAATCTGTATCCTTGAATTTTTTTCATCTAAATGTGTTATTGAAGCTAGAAATGTGCTATATGGGCAAGAAAATAAAATTATTTTAAACTTGCAAAGTTTAAAATAATTTTGTTTTCTTAAAATTCTAAGTATTTTTATCTTTATATAATCATAATTAAAACTTTATACAGAATAAATATATTTATCATATCATTATTAACAATAATAATACTCTGACATCAAGGCTAGCCACTCGGCCTATTTAAACTTGGTTGCTTGCTTTGTTATTAATTCATTTTAGCACAATCATTAAATCAATGGATGATCAATTTAGCAAATGGGTAGATACAAGGACAGTAAATGGATGTATAAGATACTGATTGCATAAAGATAGCATGAGATCAAAGGTGCTAAACATGTCTATCAAAATAAAAACATTCAATACTTGTATCCTACCTTGTCTGACATATGGATGTGTAGTAGGTAAAGATTAACTACATTTCTGTATTCTTATATAACACAAAAATAGTATAATAACAAAGTTACAGATAAGATTAGTTTATGAGAAAGTGCAAAATTAAACTTAGTGCAGCAGAAATCAATATTTCCACTGCCCGAAGGATGGAGAAAATTAGTTAATGAGAAACTGCTCCACAGTGTATCTGAGGTGAGATATCTGGGAGTGTAGCTGGACAGAAGACAGATATGGAAAAGCCTCATACAGAAGAATAGAGAGGAGTTAAACCATGCCTTAAAGTGGCTTATGGGAAGGCACTCCAGGCTATCAATTAACAACAAACTGCTAATTTATAAATGCATAACTAAACTAGTATGGACATGTAGAATAGAACAGTTGGGTACTGCAAGTCACTCCAATGTAGAACTCTCAGAGGATTCAAAACAATGTGCTGCGCAATATCACTGCTGCACCTTGGTACGCCAAAACACCAGAGATACACCAACATCTAGATATGCCAATGGTTAAAAAAGAAATACAATACTATTCATCAAACACTGCAATATATGACTGAAATTACATTTCAACAAGCGAGTCATAGAGCACTACCAGCAACCATAAAAAAAGGCTTGAGAGCCTGCATAGCAGGTCTACAGAAGAGACAGGATGATACACCAGGGATATGACATAAATGACCACTACACACATTGACCTTTGTTCATGTCCCAGCAATCAAAGCAACAAGATTTTGTTTTTTAGTAGTTTAGGTCAAAAAATGGAGTAAGCCAGTCTTGACCATTACCAAATGACCCAATGGGTGAATGATGTTTACCTGTATAAACTGGAGCAGGCAGTGGTGTGGAGGTTGCGGTGTGAGGGGGCGGCGGCGGCGGTGGTGCCA
Source organism: Peribatodes rhomboidaria (assembly GCA_911728515.1). NCBI lineage: Eukaryota > Metazoa > Arthropoda > Insecta > Lepidoptera > Geometridae > Peribatodes > Peribatodes rhomboidaria. The sequence goes on from OU452166.1 coordinate 21,373,954, forward strand.
GGATAGAGGGCATTGGAGCTGCAACTGGAGCCGACATAGAGGGCATCACAGCATGCATATTGGTCTTCACAGTTAATGACATTGATGTTGGTGGTTGCTCATGTCGCCTGCCGCTTGGTGCAGGACCCGGCATCAGGTTACATACAGGCATCGGAGTCAATGTAGCGTGCATGGACCCTGTCATATGAGGCACCATCTGCGGGTTCATGGATGCAGGGCCAGCCATTGGGTCAGGTGCTGGTTGCGAGTTCTGTGCGCTCGGCGGTGGAGGCGGCGGCGGCGGCTGCGAAATGTACTCGCTCATATACATCATCTGAGGAATCGGCTCTGACGCGGGCTCGCTCGGGATCGTTATGGACCCGTATCGCTCGGCCAGGACGCGTGGAATAACACGGCTCGTCAAAAATAAATTTTCTTCCTCGCGACTTGCGTGCAAGTACGTGCACTCCGGCCTCGTACAACCAGTTCTGTTCTGGTAATCGTGACAGAACTTCAATATTGATCGCATAGAATCATAATCCAGCTCATGGCGGTACTTGCAGTGCTCGTTCATAGAACAAATACCCCACACAAAGTCCCTGCAGATTCTTTGTGATTCGGGCGTCGACGCAGCAGCCCTCAAACCTCTAGTTCGCGGGTCGGTCGGTGGCGCTGCCTGTTCCGTCGAAAGCTGGCGGCCATTTTGTTCACTATTATTACTCATGAACTGCGAAAATCAATAACACGCAATTAGTGTTAAAACACTGTTTCCGTCAAGACAATAAAAAAACTAAATCTTATTGACGATTTCATAATAGGTACGAAGAAAAAAAATATAACTCACCGCGCACTTCACTTTAACTACAAACACAGAATTTATCAAGACCCACTCTTAGTATCATTGAAACTTAAAAAGCTTTTGGAAGATTAACACATGGCTATGTTTTAATAGCAATTGTTTTCTCGTAAATCCATTTCAGAAATATTGATCTTCACGAAGAGCAATTACCGCCGCCACGCCGCTCACGCTTGCAATCTATATGGCAAGCGCTATTCCCAGAACATAACAGACTACAAAAAAAACACAGATATAAAAACTGTTCGTTCGCCACAGGTTAAAAAGTAACGGTAATTGAACGGTTTTGCCATTAAAATAACGATAATTTTGACGATGCCGAAGTTCTTTTTGACTTCAGCCATGTCCATGAATAGGATTCTTTATGGATTCTTTACTGCCTCAGTGGCTCAGTTGGTAGTAAACCAGGGGGGCTATTCCTGGCCATGAGATGAGATGAGATTTTATCTTGGTCACTCTCACACCTATCACGATTCAAACGAGAGCAACAAGGACGAAAAAAGGTGAGATGAAAATCTCAAATCTCCGAATAGAGCCCCTGCCTTCTGAGCGTGGGGGCGTGGGTTCCATTCCCACCTAGGGCAAACATTCATGTGATGAACATTAGTGTTTGTTCTATGTCTGGGTGTTAATATCTATTTAAGTATGTATTTAAAAAATGTAAGTTTGTAAATAAGTCTCTAGTAGCCATAGCACAAGCTTTGCTTAGTTCAATGTCAGGCGACCGTGTGTGGAAGTGTCTCGAATGTATTTATTACTAGCTGCACTACGCGGTTTCACCCGCGGTTTAAAAGTATCCTATGTGCTATTCTGGACTATAATCTATCTCTGTGCCAAATTTCATCCAGGAGGGCTATTCCGGCGCGTGAGATGAGATGAGATTTTATCTTGGTCACTCTCACATCTATGACGTTTCAAACGAGAGCAACAAGGACGAAAAAAGATGAGATGAAAATCTCAAATCTCCGAATAGGGCTACAGATCTATTCAGCCGTTCTGGCGTGAAAGAGTAACAACCGTCCATCCACCCTTCCATCCATCCATTCTTACAAACTTTCGCGTTTATAAAATTAGTAGGATTTATTTATTTTCAATTTCTAAAATGGAATTAAGGCCAATTTCAATGTCAGAAGAAACCAATAGTCAAAGTTTTGAAGCTATCCAACCCATATAGAGAGTTCAGTGACGGAGCTATCTCCGAATTTATAAACCGTTTTGTTTATAAATTCGGAGATAGCAAACAAATCATTAAAATTATTTTATATCTCTGATTGGCCAGCCCTGTAGATTCATTATGGATTTTACGAGTCAAATTTATATTGTTTGGAACCGCCAAGAATCCATATCCAATCCCATGTTATGTATACGTTGTATTGACAATTCACAGACAGCGGTACTGAAAATAACAAATTACTGCGTGCGCCTCTGGAAATAGTTAATAGGATAAGTATTTGGCTAATAATATAACGGTTATAAAAAACTCATTAAAGTTTTATACCTTTATACTAGACGGAGAAATTCAAACTTCAAAAATTTAAAATTAAAGGCACACCCACAATTTGTATGAGTAAGAAAGCAATAACGCACTCATATGGCTTTTCCGTAGTATTGCCGATATTTAGGGTAGGTAGTAAACAGCAAGAAACATTAAACATATTACTAAGTAATAAAAACATTTTTATTTTTAACCAATTCTATAAATATATCTAAATTTATAACTAAATTTTTTAGGCCCTACTAAACTATACAGTAAGCTTAATTAAATATTACCGTAAGTAGGAACGTAGTCGTGTTATACATAGAGTCGTGCACATATACAACACAGAGAAATATTTTGCCAAAACCACGTGCTTATGCACACGTGGCATGGCATAATGAGTCTTATTTCTATAGTTTTAAGAATGCATGTACAGCACGTCATAAGTTGGTATGTTCTGGGAATAGCCAAAACAAACCGCATTGCATGAGACTCAATAGCAACACATACATAAAAACCACAACACATTCAAACATTTACACTCCCACATAGACATTTTTCAAAAGCCCAGTGATCCACAAGTTGCCAGAAAAATTCATTGTCAAAAAGTTGTTTTTAGTTACTTTTTTAAATCCTCATTTTTATAAGTAAAAATCAGATTTTTTGATGGAAACCATTAATAGTAGAACCATTCAAGGTATGATTTCAGTGTACGAAAACATAAGCTAGATGGCTTCTAGACTTTAATGGTAGAGAAAAAAAACTTGTGAAAGGAAAATTAATGCCGATTATTCACGTCGTTATAGACTTTTTTTTACTGATTGTGTCCACAGATGGCAAATTTTCCTCATATCTGTCACTGTCATTGTGACAGTGACATTTGTTTGACACTGCACTGTCTGGAAATAGCCCGTGCGAATCTATACTGAAATAGTGAGTGAACTGAGACTGACTGAGTGAAGCACAGAGCGAGCTGTCAGTGTTGTTTTTTTTCTTTTTCTTTTGGCTTCGCGATAAGTCAGCGCAGTCCTATGCAGTCTGTACCTTTTATCTTTGGTTTGGTTTGATTTAGGGATGTGAAAAAGTTATCGATTTTACTTTCATAAAATAGTGTTTTTCGACGACTTTTATTTAAAAATAAACGATTTTCCATCAATCGTATTTTTTTATTTTACTTTCTAGGTTATGTCACGGACTTGGACTAGTTTATTAATTTTGTTCTACTTGACCGAGCGAGCGTTGTCCGAATTTCCGATTATCCGAATTATGTCTGGACTTCTGTCCGGATCTCTGTCCAAATTTCTGTCCGGATCTGTCTCTGTCTTATTCCTTACTAGGTTCAATAATTATATAGATTTTTTGTCGAGTTACTTTTTGGAAATATTTCAAAACTGAGAATTAATACGTTTTTTTAGACGCTGGTCGAGGTAACCAGCTAAAGAGCCACTAGACTATAACAGAGTTTAAATTCTTGTTTTGCGTTCATACATTTTATTTGTCACAAGAACTATTTTAGAAGCGTGAAAATGAGATTTCGGAGAATCTCCTAGCAACGTCTTCGTCAACAACTGGTATGGATGTGCACGTCGTTGAATTTAGATCACCTAATTACCAGCCGTAAGAAGCGATCGCGGGGTCACGCGAAGCTATGACGTCATAAACATGGCCGCCGATCGTTGTAGATTATTGCTCATATACCGAGTTCTTATTAATTATATCAGTTGTTTTAGGTGTCATTTGAAAGCTCATTTAATGTTCGACAATATTTTTTTTTAAAACCTATCATTATAATATTTAAGTTTAATAATTATTATAATATTTAAAAACATATTTTTTTAAGTCATGCATTTTCATATTTACCGGTATAATTTAATAAGGAGACACTTTGGCAACATGAATATTTGATATAAAATATAGAACACGTAATTAACTTACGAAGACAATAAATATCATTGCTTTAGAATTGCTCTTCAGTGGAGGCAATATACACCGATTTTAGCAAAGCTTTCGACAAGGTCAACCACAAGATTCTCCTGCGTAAACTTGCCATGTACGGAATTGCAGATCCTTTGCTCACCTACATCTGCAAATCGTCAAGCTTCTTCAAGCTTCTTCAATTCTTCAAGCTGCAGATCGTCAGTCGTGGTTATAAATGGAGATTCATCGAACCCATTCGACGCTTGTTCAGGTGTACCACAGGGTTCACATTTTGGTCCTGAATTTTTTAATTATTTCATCAACGACATAGGTCAGTGCTTTAAGCACTCTAAATTTTACCTCTTCGCAGATGATCTAAAATTCTTTCGTGCTATGGAGTCTACCGCGAATGTGGCCTTAATACAGGAAGATATTAATAGGCTTGAATGTTGGAGCAATAATAATCACATGAACCTCAATGTTTCCAAATGTTTTGCAATGAGGTTCTCCAGAAAGACAAAGCCTATTGACCGTCCGACGTTTCTTATTAACAACACTGCAATTTCGAATGTTGATCAAATTAGGGACCTTGGTGTTATTCTAGACAGCAAGCTTCGTGGTCACATCCACGTCGACCATATCACTTCCAAGGGGTTTAAGAGTCTTGGTTTTGTTTTGCGAAATTGCAGAGAATTCAAATCGTCTAGAACAAAAATATTGCTCTATAATTCTTTAGTGCGCAGTGGTTTGGAATACTGTAGCGTCGCTTGGAATCCTTTCTATGATGTTCACAAAAAGAGATTGGAAAGCGTTCAAAAAAGATTCCTCTGGCAACTAACTTACTCCAATTGCCTGGGGAAGAAGTTGTTGAGCTTTGCTGCTAGACTACAGCATTTTAAAATAGAATCTCTATCGCATCGCAGGCATACTTTAGATCTTTTATTCTTATATAAGCTCACCAATGGAATTTTGGACACACCATATTTACTCTCCGATTTGTTCATTTCAAGCCCCCGGAAGCTGCCCAGAGTTTCGTGTTTTAACATGTTTTCAACTCCTTGTTCATATTCGAACTTGGGCTTCAATGCACCCTTAGCTAGAATGGCGCGTCACTACAACACCACGTTTAAGACAACCGCTACTGACATATTTGGTGATAGCTACAACAGCTTCAAGAAGTCATTGAGGGTCTCTGAGCTTCTGACCAAATAACGTAAAATTAAATTATGCAATGTTGTATGTTTTGTATTGTTTATGCTATTGCGTTTATAATGTTTTATATATTTTCTTGCGTTTTATATTGTTTGACATTTTATTTATTATTATCATTGACTTGACCTGTGAGGATAATTTGACGCCTATTTTGTAATATTTCATTATTTTATTTAAATTCAATTTTATATTTTTAATTAATAATATTTTTCGCTCTTAAGTCCTATGCATGCCGTCTCCATTTATAATTATTGTGACATTTAGTTATTTTAAGTAATATTTTATTGAATTGAATAATGTTTTAGTGTACACAATGTTAATGGACAAATAAATAAATAAAATAAACGAAACGAGTTTTGTGAAAATCTTGGCACTTCACATCTGTTTCGAAAGATTCTGCACTTCCTGAATAATTTGCTCGCCCAGGCTAATTTGGTTTGTGATAGGTGAAGAGTTTTGAGTTGAGAGCTATAAATTGTTGATGTCAGACTCGAGTGATTTACCTAATTCAATTTTCACCGAGAGCAATCGATGCTTCCAGCCTCGCTATATGGGTTTTATGTCCTTCTGCTCTGACAAAACGCTTTGACGACGCAAACGTTGACTTAATATCGTTTATTTGTGTCATAACCCACTGTCTCTCGTATTTTATTTATTGTTTGCTCGTTTGAAGACTTCATACTATGTTTACTGATGCGAGTCATTTCTGATCGCATTTCCGTTAGATCTTTGAGGCATTTACATTTGTTTAGCCATTTGCGTTTAATACTTAATATGACTGATGATAATAATCAAATGATGACTTATCTTCGACAAGTCCGGTTGTGATCCATCGGCCACTGTTGTATAGGAAACCGTGCGGGTTGGTGACCTCTGGATACTCATGTTTTGTTTGTGTGTTACGCTACCAATAGAACTCCCGCGCAAGGAAGGCTATAGACAATCTCTGGCAAACACCTGTTGCATCACTGTATACAGTGCGCTGTAGGGCCAAGGCGTCGCAGGTATAAGTGGATTAAAGAATAGCAGCCGACCTGTTCTAGCTGGGGTGAAGGCGGGTTGCGAGCTCGGCAGCAACGTAGCACAGTAATTGATGCACAGAAGCCCAATGGTCTAATTACGTGGGCACTGTTTCAAAGCTATTTAAGGCTCAGTTACCCAGGTTCTTAATAATTGGATTTCATTGACATTAACTTAGAATTTTTAAGTAAAACTGACACACGTTTGCTCGGAGCGATTGACGAACAACAAAAAAAAAAATTTTTGTTACGCCGTTACTATCTGTCTGTTAATTATCCTGTAACAGGGACAATTTTCAACAATTTGCCGACGACGACATCATTCCCTGTTGGGTGAGCAAGCAGAGAAGTTTTACAGAATGCCTATAATTATGGTAAAGATTTTGTGCGCCTTCTGTGTGGATTACGAAACTTGCGTTTACGTTCTAAAAAGCAGTCATAAAACGTTAAATAAGCTATCAATAAACATGATCAATTTGATGGAATAGAATTTGAGATATTTCCAGAAATCAAAACGATCAGCGGCCATCTTTGTGGCGTCATAACTTCGCGTTGCTCACGTTTGCCTTCTGCGACCAGCAGTTCAGTGATCTAGAGCCAACGACGAACATATTCATACCAGCTACAGGTATAAAAAAGACGTTGCTACGAAAATCGTGATAGAGACGACTTTTTGTTCATACTTCGCCTGACTATTTTGTGTTTGGACGATTGAGTGCTGCACAGAATGTCTAGCACCACTACAAAAAAGTTCTTGGCGACTATTATTTGAACTAAAAAAAGTGGCACTGTTGCTAAGTGTAAATACTGCCCGGAAGAACTAAACATTTGGTTTTCTAATAAAAAGATTTTTAATATTAATAAAAAATAAATTTCAAAACTTGATTTAATATGATCGAAAAAAAAAACCGATTATTAAATAATCGATTTTTTTACCGATAAGTCAAGCCCTAGACTTTGGTTTCATTCATTTGGTTTGTCATGCTTGCTCTCAGTGATTTTTTTTTTTATTTTTTTAATTATTCATGACCATGGATACTCGTCCTTCAGTCGGATTCTTAGTAATAATTTTTCCTTGAGTAACAGATGATGGGATGATGATGATGAGGTGATGATGAAGACGATGAATCCCTCCCTTTTCCCCATTCCAGTAAAGTTATGGATACTTTACTGAAACTTTAAGTGAAGTTTTGTAGAGAACACGAAAAATCGCGTTTCGCGATGTTTGTATCATTTGCCCACACTCGTGCACGTTGACGAACCGGTAAACGTTAATAATCCACCATTATTACACTTTAACACTCAAAGAATCACAAGTTTTAGAAAATAATACAAAAACACGACACCATCTTTTCGGTTCCCGCCAAAACTCAGTTGCTCTCAGTGAGGTGCTAGAGTGTTGCCAACAACAATTTTTCAATTCCATTTATTCCGTTTTAGATCCGATAAATTTTTACAGTTTCCGTCAATAATTACAACCCACCCTGTAATATGATAAATATGCTTAAACTTTAGTTTGTGTTTTGGTGTGTCATTTAAATAAGACAACGTAACGTAACTATATTTAAACACTAGCTGCACTCCTCGGTTCCACCAACGTCAGGAAACAATAGAATAAAATGTTAGCCGTTGTACTAATACAATTACTCTTAAGTCTTGAGCATGATTGTGTGAGGGGGCACAATAGTCTGTAGTTGCCGATCATCGTCTTTATGGTCGCCGTTTGATCGCGGGTATATAACTGCAAGATATCGATTTTTGGGCGTGCATACAAGATAATTGCAATAATGCAATGCATTAAACGGTAAAGGGAGTGGTAGACTACCAACATGTGGATGACGATGAGCGTGCCGATTACAGGCGACACACCATCGTCGATTGTGAAGAGTGAGCATAAAAAATAAATACAATGCCGGGTCCGGCAAAAGTACCAAATAAATTTCATCTGGCATTACTTTAAAACAGACATATACAAAGAGTTTTTGGCGGGAACCGAAAAGATGGTGTCGTGTTTTTGTATTATTTTCTAAAACTTGTGATTCTTCGAGTGTTAAACTGTAATAATGGTGGATTATTAACGTTTACCGGTTCGTCAACGTGCACAAGTGTGGGCAAATGATACAAACATCGCGAAACGCGATTTTTCGTGTTCTCTACAAAACTTCACATAGAGTTTCAGTAAAGTATCCATAACTTTACTGGAATGGGAAAAGGGGAGGGATTCATCGTCTTCATCATCATCACCTCATCATCATCATCCCATCATCTGTTATGAAGGAAAAATTATTACTAAGAATCCGACTGAAGGACGAGTATCCATGGTCATGAATAAATTAATAAATAAGACATATACAAAGGGAGTTTTGGCGGGAACCGAAAAGATGGTGTCGTGTTTTTGTATTATTTTCTAAAACTTGTGATTCTTCGAGTGTTAAAGTGTAATAATGGTGGATTATTAACGTTTACCGGTTCGTCAACGTGCACGAGTGTGGGCAAATGATACAAACATCGCGAAACGCGATTTTTCGTGTTCTCTACAAAACTTCACTTAAAGTTTCAGTAAAGTATTCATAACTTTACTGGAATGGGGAAAGGGGAGGGATTCATCGTCTTCATCATCACCTCATCATCATCATCCCATCATCTGTTACTGAAGGAAAAATTATTACTAAGAATCCGACTGAAGGACGAGTATCCATGGTCATGAAGAATTTAAAATTAAATTAATTAATTAATTGACATAGACAAAATCAACAAATGTCAGTTTTATTCATCTGTGGAATAATCTCTGAAGATTTGAAGAATGAAGATTAGTTTTTTGTTTGACCGGGAGAGTTTAAAAACTCAAATCAAATATTTTTATCCGTAGTTTACAGCAAGTATGAATTTAATGTTACGAGTTTGAAATTTTGATGTTTTCTTAGTTCTTTCTTGTTTGTCTAATTTTAATGGAATTTTTAGTGAAAGAAATAAGAAGTTATGGTGTTGATTTAGTAGGTAAATATTAATATAATTTTGGGTTAATTTAGCTAAAAGCCACAGAATATTCCCTATGAATTTGTTAGAAGCGCAGAATACGCCCTATATGCTCCCTATTACATAGGGAAATGTGGGAGTATTGCCCTATCCCATAGGCAATAATAACATAATATAGTAATTAATAGGCAATATCGACGCATTAAGAGTACGCATTGAGTATGAGTATAATAATATACTCCGCTAGGTAAAGCATTCAGGTCACATGGGCAACATGTAGTGACGTCAATAGATGCTTAGAGCAAGACCGCATTAAGTTATTTACAAATAGTGCGAAAGAGACGGATGACGATGACGAGTGACGTCATACGCGTTTCCTCCTGGAATGCTAGACCTAGTTTTTTTGAATCATGATTTTATTTTCATAGTTTTCGGCGACCAAGCGACTAAAATCTAACCGATTGATGACTATTTTTCACTTGATAGGAATCCGATTGGCCCGATTGGCCGCTTGCCTCCTTTGTGATTTAGATAGTCTATTATTTCTTGCCATACATAAAAATTGTAGATCGGTGCCCCCTTTTTGAAATCCTGTATTTTTTAGTAGTTCATCGTCCACTTTTCTCAACTTTCTAATACTTGACGAAAATAAAACATCGACAGCACTATTCAGTACTGTCGAAAAGAAAATCATCTTTTGTTTAAAAAAAAAGTTGTAGGTAGTAGTCTAGGTAGGACGAACATTTTATGAAAGAAACAAAAAGGGCATCAATAACATATTGGGCCCTGAAATAACCTAAAACAATCAAATTGAAAAAATATCACTTAGGGCCTTTTTCCTGTCATGCCGATTTTCTCAACTCTAAATTAAACGTTCTTTCTTTTTGGCCGGCACCTTTTAAATTTAGCCCAAAAATGTATGAAAAGTGGATGATATCCTTTGTTTATTAATTTTTCTTTAAAGTCTTGTTGCACTGTAAGTAGGTAGAAACAGCATAGCACAGTAAAATCGATGTTGTTGTAGGAATGACTGAACATGGTTTACGGGTGCCTGCTCCTGCTGGCTCTAGCGTGGATGTGGGCCCCCTGCATCAGGCGGGGCCTCTACGCTGAAGAGGGGCCCGTGTATGCCAAGGACCGCAGCAACAGATTATTCGGCATTACACCGACTGGAAAATGCTGTAAAAAGCCTAGCTAAATAATAAACCTTTCCATTTTATTTACTTTATGCATGCTTTATGATTTGAAATAACCTGGGCCTTTGCTTTATAGCTCTCTAGGTATAAGTGTCCTTTTGTCATTGAGGTAGGTACCCTATATGTACTTACCTATATGACAGACGGACAGTACAGTAATTCAGATAAATCTTAATATATATAAATTACGCGTCACGTTGTTTGTCCGCTATAGACTCCTAAACTACTTAACCGATTTCAATCAAATTTGCACACCGTGTGCAGTTTGATCTAACTTAACAGATAGGATAGCTCACATATCTTATATCTTTAAATGAGCAATTCTTGTATATATATATATATATATATATATATATATATATATATATATATATATATATATATAATTGGAATCTCGGAATCGGCTCCAACGATTTTCATACAATTTAGTATATAGGGGGTTTCGGGGGCGATAAATCTATCTAGCTAGGAATCATTTTTAGAAAATGTCATTTTATTCGTGTTTTATCGATAATCAACTTAAACATAAACTTGGAAGAAAAATAACAAAAAGGAGGCGTTGACTCTTCCTGACATCTATTGGCGAATAATAATACTATTTTTTGTGAGCAACTAATTGCTTTAACGACACAACAGCAGATGGCGTTGTTAAGTAACACGAAGTCAATGAGTGTTTGCTTTGAGGTTAGACTAAAATCAAAGGTACTACATAATAATATGAAAAAGTGAGTCTTTTGTTCATTTTCTTTGTTTCTTTGTAACGCTTTCACGTCTGAACTACTCAACCGATCGTCTTAAAATTTTGCATACATGTTGTTTAGGGTACAGAAAAGGACATAGGGTACTTTTTATCCCGGAAAAATCAACGGTTCCTGTGGGACCGTGGGTGAACCCACGGGTCGCAGCTAGTATATACATATATAGATAATAAACGCGAACGAAGTCGCGGGGTGACAGCTAGTTTAATCATAGATATGGGTAGCATGATCCAAAAAAAAACAAGGGCTAGCATGCCGGGAGCAAACACGTTATGACGTCACTCGTCATCGTCTCTTTCAAACTTGTTTTACGTTTCTCATTTCGGTCTTGTGTAAGCATCGATTGACGTCGCTACGTGTTGATCACGTGACCATTATTAACTCAAAATTTAGCTGGCGGAGGAGGTATATCTACCCTGGGTAGGTACAGACAAATAGCGGGCGCCATTGGAAAGAGATCCAGCCATTTCAACCTCATGCAGTATTTTCCCATGTTTCTTACAACTCGGCTAGGGCCTGGTCTTTTCCAACTATTTTAGCTAGTTCGCCTTAGAGTTCTGATCGGTTCTTATACGTAAGGCGGGGACGGTACGGTTACGGGTAAGGTATGTACAATATTTTTTGGTTGGAACCGAAATTAGTTCGCTAATAAACGTTATGTTTATCAGCTGATCTTGCTGTCTTTCTACCCCTACAACAAGTTCGAATGAGAAGGATCAGAATGACGTCATTATGTGTTTGCTTATTGCTAGACCTTTTTTTTTTGATCTTGCATAAATAAACCTGCTAAGTTAAATCTAGATTTGATATTTAATTTGGCATGTCTTAATTTTAAGGGAAAAAAAAATCTGCCACCGAAGCAATGAAAATAGTGAGGCGTCTGAGAATGAGCGAGAATTAAACTTTGGTAAATTTTATGTTAGTAATGGACTGAAAATTTTTTGATATGCTTTTACGCCCTCATCATGAAATTTTGCACACAGTTTGTCAGGGGTACAGAATAAGACATAGACATTCATAAATAAGTATTCTTTATTTTGAAATATTACCAATAGTACGGATCCTTTAGGAGCATGACTGAGCCGCGGGAAGCAGCCAGTTTACTATATTTACCTTACGATATTTGGAAGGGTGAACAGTGATGCACCAGATAATCAGAAAAGCACAAATTAACCGATTAACTGACGAGCCAGTTCACACGGGTACCTAATCAATCAGGTGCTATAAATTTGACAAATATATATCCGTAAAAAATAGAAAAGTAGTCTAGGATAACCATTAATTCCATTATCATGTTCAACAGGTACCCGGTCTAACAAAAAAACTGTTTTTAAAATTATCAATTGCCCGCCATGAGCGCTTTAAAAATTATATTGAGATTTATTTTGTTTTATTTCAAAGAAAGATAAACTACATATTGTCTGCAAAGTTTCATGAACATCGAATTAACGAAACTCAAGTCACCGTCGGTAGTCAGCGATGGTAGTCTAGTTGGGAGAAGGCCCGCCTCTCAAGCCAGAGGGAGCGGGTTCGAACCCAGCCGACGGCACGCATCAATTTATTCATTATATTGTTTGAGCATATGTGCGTATTGTATGTCATCTGCTACATGACTGGAGCCCGGTGTATGGCGACAGGCTCGCCCCCTGTCACATTTGGGACTGAATATTGTCCAGCGAAGTGTGGGTGTTGTATTACACCTCTGGCAGCCCCCTCGGGGGAAAGGCCGAGATGTCTCAGTAGGCTCTGAGAAATTCCTTCGCTCGGTTAATTAATCCATAAATAATAGGGGAGTTCCTAGTTTTACGAGTGGCTCTGAACTGAAGGCTTCGTGGCGCCCGCCTCCTCTACTTTACAGGTCGCATATCTCAACCGATTCTCGTACAATTTTGCCAGCAGGTCCTATAATTGAAAATGAAAATAGGGTTATTTTTTTTTGATTACTTTCCTTTAAAAAAAACATCATGGACTTAGATATTTAAAAAATCCAAAAACTGACCTGACAAAAAAAAAAATGCTTTCTTTAGGTTTAATATTATCGTTTAATGAAATCGAAATAAATCTCACGATACTCGGTTCAGTAATGCAACTTGTAGAGGACAGCCGAACTTAAATCCGGACATAGAAAACATTTTAGTCGAAGCTAGAGCATAGACGCTTCGCTCGCTAACGCTCGCTTGGTCGATAAGAATAATTAGATCAGATAAGCGCGAAAGTTATAAGACGGTTGAAATTGCTATTTGTCACTCTGCACCTACCCAACTTTAGTTAGAGGGCCATCAGCACTTTTTTCTACGTTCATGTCATCGGCATGTTGTCTTGCTACGAATATCATCGCTCGTCGTCTTCTTCAAGATGAAATGGTCAATGTAAAGCTAACTTTTTAGTATTCACAAGAACCAGATGCTTATTTAGTTTCCTAAAGTACCTACCTACCTAGCTACAGACAGGGTGGAGAGATAATTGTAAATAAGAAACCTAACTTCCTAACTTTCGGATATATAATACCTACCGATGGTTACAAGGAATGTGGAAGGAACATTTTGGTACCCTGTGCTAGCGTGATTAGGATGATGCATCGGTGTAATATGTAGGTACATATTTAAATAGATGATGGTCCGAACATTGAATTTCGTACACCGCACTGTACTGCAAGCCGTACACCTTACATTAGTGTAGCTTGTACGGAGCGAGAAAACTGCAATTAGCACTGCGTGTTTTAATAGTTGGACGATGGCGACGTAACGATTGTTTTGGCGCTGCAGCAAGTCTGTAGTCAATCAACGCGGGCAGGCCGCTGTCAGCAAGTTTTGTGACTTTTTTTGTTTGGAAGAGCATCTCTAGTACCTACGTATAGTACTTCTATCTCAATGGGTTGATGAGATTTAAATGTAACTATTATTTTTTGTTTTCTAGATTTAGTTAGCCACCTATTAACAACTTACCTATTACCTTACAGTGGGGTTACTAATGTGGCTCTGTGAGCTGACGACTTCGCCATCGGCGTTTGTCGCGCTCTCCTCCTTTATACCTACCTACGCGCTACGGTCGCACTTCTGAGTTGGTCTCCGTGAAATTTTGCAGGTTCCTTAATTACATAAACTTACTATCCTACTAATACCTATTATAAACGTGAAAGTTTGTAACAATGAATGGATGGATGGATGGATGGATGTTTGTTACTCTTTCACGCCAGAACGACTGAACCGATCTGGATGAAATTTGGCACAGAGATAGATTATAGTCTAGAATAGCACATAGGATACTTTTTAACCGTGGGTAAAACCGCGGGGCGCAACTAGTATTAGTATAAAACAAAGATCACCTACAAACAGTCTATTTAGTTAATACAAAGTCGGTTTCCGAGGTTTTCTCTTTGTCTGTGTAATATCTGCTAGCTCCTGCAAAACAACGCAACATATGAAGGTAGGTACCATGTGAAGCCAGGGCGGGTCACTGGTGGAGCATAAGCTGCCTAAAATGTTTTTTTTTGGTTGGCTTAAATAATCGAGTACTTACACCAAATTACGTTACACAAATAGACAGTACATAGTAGTATAATAAGTACATATATTCTTGCGTGTAAATTTATTGATAAATAATATGACTGAATATACAAACATACCTCCTTAGTCCTTACTAATAAACGCTGTATATTATAGCTTGCGACGATGAGTTAAAACTGTTTGACAAAAAAATCTGTATAACTATCCAACCTGCTTACAAAGTTTCACGAGAATCGGTCGAGAAATGCGACCAGCGGTGCTATTCACAATCATTCGGATTTCCGATCGGATCCCAGAAATTTCAGAAATTGATCGAATTGTTCAAATTGTTCGAATTTTAGTTTACTTTTAGAAGAAACCTTTTTAGAAGAAAGGATCACGTTTAAAATCTTGTGATTTTAGACTGAGATTCGAATAATTTAGGTTTAATTTTTTTTTAATCCGAACGGAAACGTTCCTGAATGGTTGTGAATAGCCCTGCTGTAGAGGAGATCGCTGGGCACGAGGTCTTCAGCTCACAGAGTTACTAGTAGGTAGTATCATTGTAAGTACCTACCTATTCTATTTTCGACCACTAGCCAGGGTGGCGAGACAAACTACTAAGCCACGAAATTGTTCTAAAGTGATTAGGTATGAAAATAAAAACCACATGGCACTTAATAGGCATTTATTCATTTATATATATTCAAGAAAACATACAATATCGGGGTTAGGATCCATGTTTAGCTGGAACACTTGTTTAACAATTCGACACCTGCAAGGAAAATCATTGTAACTCACTTTTTGGCCGAATTGAGTTACAATCATATTCATGCTGAGCATTTGAAGCCCAATTTTTTGATCTGATACTCGTATCTCTAGCCCTTTTGGATATTGATTTAGAATGTGGAAAAACATCGTAAGTAATGACCCACAGAAGTTCACAAAATGGTATCTGAAGTTACGCAAAATACTTTTGCCCATTAGTAATACAGTAACAGTAAAAAAATTGCAACACACTATACATTTATCTTCTTCGTCTGTTTTAGACAATTCTTGATTGATCTATAATTGTAACAAGAGTTACAATGTTTTCATATCCAAATATTTTTTTCTGAAAGTTAATCTAAAGATGTTAACTTGAGTTACAATTATTTTCTTCGTAATAGTCCGCATGTTTAGTTTAAAATCACACTCAATAACTTTACATACAATGTTATTACGAGGGACCCCCCGCATCATATTCCCCCGCACGCGCTATCCCGTGTTCGTGTCGCGACTTGTTTGATTTGAGTGCTTTGCTGTTTGAACTGTTGCTTCCCACTGTTTTTTGTGAAAAAGTGTGTTTTTATGTGATAAATGATATTAATAGAAGTTGAAAATGAGTCGTCGCAGTAGGATAATTGAGTTAGCCTTAGCTAAAAGTGAAATAACTGATCCAACGGGCGCAAATACAGGTAATTTCGTGTTGAATTATGTATTCATGTTTAGTAGGTACCTACCTACCGTGCCTGTGATACAATTTATTTGAAACAATTATTGCTATCATGCTAAGTAAAGTGTGATGTTTTTTTAGATGAAAAGCCTTCTTTAAGTGATGATGCCGAAAATAGTTGCAATAAAGTTGGACCACCACCACCGGCACCGGCAGTTTTTATCGAGACAGGTGCGTAAAATGAAATATGCCCATGATTCTGTACCTATTTAACCTAACTTCTCATTTCTTATTTTCATAGGAAATGAGTATTTGTTATAAATACCTATTGTTATCTAACGAAAATGAATCTTCTTTGTTTTAGGAAACGATTTGCTAAGTTTTAAATACGATCTCCGACAGCGCAGTCCCATAAAAAATCTGGATTTTCAAGATGAAACAGTCACAGATGAAACTGAGGAATTATACTCACCAATAGTTTCGGAGTATTTACCTCCGGAAGACAAAGGTATCTATTTTTATTAATCGATTAAAACATCTTATTACTTTTTTTCTAAATAAACAACAGAAAATCTTATAGTACCCTCACATACATCTCATATACCTGTACTTGGACTTTGTTTTCTTCTCTTCTCGGGTTCTTCTCCCTCCCTGTTCGGGGGAGTAAGGTTGCGGTCTCGAGGCGAACCTCCTTACCGCGGCTGGACGCTGGGGGACACTGCCCCCAGGGCAATTGTGAGTGCGGCGCCAGGCCCGGCTTGCGCCGGCGGCAGCTCGCACTGGCGTCGAAGTGTGTAGTTCGCACTACACACTTCGCACCTTTGTTTTATGCTAAGCATGAGTTAGGCTTTAAAAATACCTTACCTTATAGAAGGCACATTTTGTGAAAAGGATAGGAATAGAATTTCACGTTCAATTTTATTTTTCAGCACCTGACGCTGATACGGAATCACTCAATGAACAGATACTCGACCAAAATTCTGCTGATGACTGCAATGAAGAACAAAATAACGAGGCTATGGAAAATATCAATTGCTGTGAAAATCGTAAGTACATAATTATCATTTAAATCTTTCTATTATTATTCTTAACACGCATTGGCAATTCTAAAATTATAAGTTGGAGTTAGGTATTGATAGGTAGGTATTTTTTCACTTAATATTTTGTTTTCATATTACAGGCCAAAATTTAGAACACAATGACATCATAGCGACTGGATTTCTTACAAACGAAGAACTACCAACAGACTGCATTGAATCTCTAACCACAGACAATATAGAATCAGATGCATCACTTGCCAATACCAGCCAAAAGAAGAATTATCCAAAGAAAGTTAATGCAGGAAGGAAGAGAGTATTAAATAAAGAAAACTGGAAGAATTCTATAGCTAAAAAGAAGAAAAATTTAGGTCAAGAGTTTGTTAACAAGCGTGGTCGTTTAATTCCCGGAAAAGAAATGAAACCCAGTTGCGATAGTAATTGTTCACGTAAGTGTCGTGAAAAAATTACAGAAAATCAAAGATATTTAATATTTAAAGACTTTTGGGAGTTAGGCGACCATAACAAACAAATGGAATATGTGAGCAGATTTGTTAGAAGAGTTCCAAAAAAACAAGTTACTGCCAGCTCAATTGCTTCGAGTCGACGTAAGTGTTCTCTCGAATATTATTTGTTTGTAGGGGAAGAAATACGTACCTGTAAGACAATGTTTCTGAACACCCTTTCTATAAGTCATATGTGGGTACAGACACTATTTAAAAAAATAGATAAATCTGCTACAGGATCTTTTTCCTACGACCAGAGAGGCACTCACAGGACGCGAAAGAATGCTATTCCAGATCAAGTCAAACAGTCCATTCGCGACCATATCTCACAAATACCAGTGGTAGATTCACACTATGTTCGACAACGCTCATCAAAACTTTACCTCGATGAACAGCTAAACCTGCCAAAATTACATCAACTTTATCTGGAATGGATGAAAGAGGTCCGTTCGGATCAAGCTGAAATAGCAACAAGCCGACAGTATAGAGAAGTATTTTGCACTGAATATAACATGGACTTCAATAAACCAAAAAAAGATCAATGTCCGCGTTGTGACATATTTAAAAATGCTTGTGATAACGAAAAAGTTAAGCTTGAATATGAACAAGCTTTGCATATTGCCAATAAAAATGTTGTGAGGTCGTTAAAAGATAGCGATAAGCAAAGAGCAAAGCAATCTAATGATGTTGTGACTGCTTGTTATGACTTACAAAAAATACTGAACACTCCACAATCTGAAGTTTCAGTATTTTATTACAAAAGGAAACTTGCAGCTTATAATTTTACAATTTATGACATGGGTAAAAATAAAGGACACTGCTACTTTTGGGATGAAACGATAGGACGCAAGGGATCAAATGAAATAAGTAGTTTTGTGTTCGACTTCATTAAGAACAAGGTTCAAGAGGGATTTACGGAGTTCAATTTTTATTCTGACAGCTGTGGTGGCCAAAATAAAAATAGAATTGTGTTCGCAATGTACGCATATGCTGCTAAAACGCTGAACATCACCATAAACCACCACTACTTCGAAGTTGGACATTCGCAGTCAGAAGGTGATGCAATGCATGCATTGATTGAGCGTAGAAAGAAAAACAAAGTGATATACATTCCCCAGCAGTGGGTAATTTTAATTAGATGCGCAAAATCTACCGGTGAACCATACGCTGTAACTGAAGTCAACCAAGACCTTATATTGGACTATAAGCAACTTATAGTGAATTACAATAATTGGGAAACCGATATAAACAATGAAAAGGTCTCATGGAGCAAAATTATGCACATTCGCTGTGCCAGGGATCAACCCAATATGTTAAGTTTCCAGTATGATTCTTTGTGTGACAATGAGATGACTATAGATCTAGTTGGCCAAAGAGGGAAACGAGCAACTCGTCGCTCAAAGGGAGCTCAAAATATTAACAATCAAGAGATGCCTCACACCATTCCGAGGGCCTATAATGCACCTTTACCCCTGACAGCAGCGAAATACAAAGATTTGATTAGCTTGTGCAAAAGTAATGCGATTCCAGAAATGTATCGAGATTTTTTTTTAAATTTGCCGCATTTAAATAGTGCACTACAGAAAGACAACTCCGATTCTGATTAATTGTTATGTTTATGGAGACTGATTTTAAACTAAGTTGCTATTAAAAATTATAAGAATAAATGCATTGAGTTTTTCATTGAAATCGTAACTCTAAATAAAACAAAATAACATTTTTAGTATGGAATCTCAGACATACGTTTTTTTCCTTTTAGAACGCAAATTGATACTTACATTATTACATCGTATGTCTGAGTTACGATGTCAGTATGTGTTACGTAACATTGTGGCATATCATCGTAAGTCATAAATTAGCATGAAAAAGAGCAATTTGTCCTAAGATATATGTATAATACCTTAGATTAACCCCTAACGATTCAAATTATCACATTTATTTTACTTTAAGTCATAATAAAAACCTACAGGATTTTTTTGAAACTTTAACTCGCTCTCCTGTAAAGTTGCTAAAAATGAGATACAATGATTTTCCTTGCAGGTGTCGAATTATTAATTTCCAAACTAATACTTATAAACAAGAATTAACATTATTACCGACAATTTTGAAAATAGTAATACCTAATTATAATTTAAAAATTATCAATATCTAAATAAATACATAGAGACAAGTAGTAACATAATTACCTACAATAATGAAAATAATAACAATAATAATTTAACATTTAACAATTATTACCAATTGGACCAATTACCCAAACTAATAACATAGAGACAAGTATCAACATTATTACCTACAATGTTGAAAATAACAATTACTATAATTTAACAATTATCAATACCCAAAATAATACTAAGAGACAAGTAGTAACATTATTATATGTTACCTACTATACCTATTTAAAAAGAATCGTCAAAGAAAACATTAAAAATGGTTTCTATTCTACTATTTTGTCATCGATATATTCTAATTATGAACTAAGTACGTACTAGATTTCATCTTGTGATGTGTGTGGTTGTGTACGAAGCGAGAAAACTGCAATCTGCATAATTTAATAGTTTGGTTGGACGACATGACGAATGTTGTAGCGCTGCAGCAAAACTGTAGTCAGTCCGCGGCACGCGGCACGCGTCCTCGCGTCGCGGGCAGTCCCCGCTGACATCAAGTAATGTAACGTTTTTTTTTGCTCGGAAAAGCTTCTTTATTACCAACCGTAGTACTTTTTTCTCAATGTAAAGTACTTACTATTATTATTAAAAGACTAGCAATTATGTCCGCGGCTTCGCTCGCGTTTTATAGCCTACGTCACTCAGGAATCATGTAGCTATTTAATGGGAAAGGATTTTTGAAATCGAACCAGTAGTTTTTGAGATAATTCGTTACAAACATACAAATCTTTTCTATTATAATATTAATATATATAAGTGTAGAAGTGATGTCTATTCTCCCGGAGGGCACAGTATAACAACGTGTGCCATGTCTGTTAAGGTTGGCCACGCAATTTGCTGCCAGCAAGCTGTGCCTGTCCCATCTTAGGATTAGAGTGTGTTTTTGAGAGGTTTTCTACCTTCTGTCAAGGACGTGAAACCGATTACTCCATAGCCGCTATAATAAAATACGACCAAACCAATACAATACATCTTGATGGAACACCAAAAAATATCAATTAACATCAAAACAAAATAAAGAATAGAAAAAAGAAATGCAGAAATAGATGCCGGTTTTTTACTACCGCCTACTTGTCGGCTTTGTTGCTCGATAAGCACATGAAAGGCACATGTTTGCCACTTTCTAGGAGTACTTAATCTGAATTCGTGCTCAGGAAAGGTTGAAATATTTTCTTCACTTATAAGTAATGTTGACTGGTCAAAAACTCATTTACAGACTACCATGAGGTAGAGTTAGCAGCGCGTTTTTTTTTTATCGTGGTATCCCCAGTAGGCCTAATCCATATAAAATGAAAACATTATTCTTCGTCACCTCCTTATCTAAGTATATGAGATGCATCGTTGGCAATTGGATGTGTTTTACGTTATTTGTATCTGTTCGTTATAGTGCCGCCTTACCTAGTGCAACACCTTGGCTAGCAATCATTGGCATCATGATTTTAGATGCGGCATCTTGTTCAAACGTTACGTCTGGTTCCGTCGGCGAGCAGCAACAAGGTCTGTTTTCCGACGAATTTATTGCGACCCGATGGGTCACAATTTCTACTATGTCGACTTGAAATGTTTTACTATCTGTGGTTCTATCTGTTAACAATACTGAACTTTAGCAAATTAATCAAAAATGGCATTCAAAAATTTCACACTTCAATTTCAAATAGGTAGGTCTGTGCATGTTTCTGTATTCATGTTGTCTCGACTTATATTCTTGATGACATAAAGTCATGCAAACCGATAATTTTACATCGATCAGTAGACCAGTCAGTAGAAGTCAGTTTATGTGTAGTAAATCTTTCGAGATTTATATTTCGCACTGTTTCAGTCGTATTCCTCATTGTGTCATTATGTGTAGTTGGCTTCCAATCTCTGCCACACATTAAAAATTCTCGAAACCAGAGAGAGAAATCCGTCTTGACCTTGTTTTTGGAAATTGATTGTCTGGCTGGACAATATATTGCTGACATGGTTGTCTCAATTATATGATTGTGTACTTTTATTTATTTAGCACGGATTTAATTTGTGGGGCGTTTCTCTAGCTCATAATGTTTGATGTTGTTTTTTATTGTTGTTGCTGTTCCGCCATGATAATTTTCTGGTGGATGATTTGTGTATGTCCACTGTATACTTCTTTATTGTAAAGTGAGATTTTGAAGTGAATCTCATTTCGGAAATGAGTGCTATTTAAATATTTTTATCAGGTGGATCTTTAGTCAATGTTTCGTCAGTCCACTGGAATCCCATATTGTTATTATTATTATAGGTGTGTGGTACATTCTATGAGCAGCCTTGCGACTATTCGGATCATAGGATTAATGTATTTATCCATTATCTTGACCATGATTTGTGAAAACTTAGTAAACATTAGTTCTAGTCGGTCTAGTTTTCCGATTGCGTTTATCTTCTGCACATTGAGTTTGGGGCTGTGTCTTTAGAGTTTGTTTTATGTTAAGTATTCTTTCCTTCAATTATTTATGTTTTACATATCGTTTACAGGTTGTAGTGTGTTTTTTTTTTTGAAGTTTGCACTTGTTGCCTCTGTCTGATATTTTAGTGCACGTCCAAGTAGGATGGTTGTTACCGTATCTTACACACCAGGATGATCTCAAACACTCGTTATATGTGTGTCTAAGCCTTTCCACTTGCATAATTTTACAATTTTGTAATGGCTTTCAAATGTCACTTACATTCCGTCTAGATACTTTTGTTGGGTTCTAAGTCCGTGAAGAGAAAGGGTAAAACGTTAAGTATTTACTTGATCCCATGCATCTGTGATCCCATGTCATGATCAAACAAATCTTTGCTTATTTAGATATAATTATGTCTACTATGAAGTGTAGTCCTCGTAATGCCACTCCTTAAGCGTTGTTTGACTGTGAGCTGTTCTAAATTTCTTTTTAGGCCTGGACATCCTTCGGCATTAGCTTGATGATATGTACTTGATGGTATCTTAATGTTGTCATTTTATAAAAGTTGAAGTCGACAATGTTGTTAACTTATTTTGTACCGATGTGACATCCATGACCCTTTTCACGAATATAGGCTTAGGTTTCGGTATGTGTTTTTTATCGTTCTTCAGTATGTCACGCAAGCGTGCAGTCATACTTCGATGTATTGCAGCCCATTTAATTTTATCACACTAGCGTTATTTGCACTTTCATTTGTCGCACTTCGCACCCACGTAGTCGATTCCGTGTTTTGGTAAAAAAAACTCATTTCCACACCACCATGAGGTAGAGTAAGCGGCGCGTTTTTTTTATCGTGGTATCCCCAGTAGGCCTAATCCACATGCAAATCATATAATAATGATAGATCGAGTGATCCGGCTCATCGTTTTCAGAATCGATGGAAAAGTGTAGATTTACGATATCTTGTAGAAATTATTAATGATATTGATATCGCTGATTATTTGTTGGAGGGGATCTTTCAAACTTCCCCACGCTTTTCTCACGGCTTGGTAAGCAACTGACAAAGAAAAATCAGACCAGCCAGTAACCTGTACGTCAATTCTGTCTCAATCGTCCATAATCAAAAAGTTCTTTGTAAACTTAAGTGCACTATGCTCGGTATCACCGCTCGTTGTCGGCCTGAATCCTTAGTGAAATGCATCTCAAAACACTGGATGCTTCGAAACGCCGCTAACACCATTGAGCTGGACGCTATAACAATCTCGGTCGCACGGAACCATGAGAAACGTATGAAACTATGAAGTGGTTAGATATAACAGAGCTAGGAAAGAAAAACTATATGGCGCTTTATATCCATTTATTCAGGAAAACATATTGTATAATATGACTGGATGAGTGTAATTAGCTTGAACGCAAAATAACTATTACCTTTAAAATCATTATGATTATGCAGAATGATACTTAAAAAACTATTTAATACAGATAGGTAGGTACTCAAAACAATTTTGGAAAAAATAGAAACCAATCTGTTCCTCAAGTAATGGTAGGTACTTAGTATTAAAGATAATTGGTACTACTATATTATTCAATTGTTTGGTAGGTGAGTATTTTTATAAACAAAATGTAAGTAAAATAAAAGTGGGTATTTAGGAGAAACTTGAACATGCCCATTCTTACTAAATATAAAATTTTGTACTTGTACTAAGTTAATATTGAGTAATATAGAAAATAAATTTTAAAGATCATAGCACACTTAGCATCAAGTTAGAAAGGGATGTCTCCATCAGCTCGAACCGAGCAGTATTCTTTGTATGAAACTGGGATACTGCAACGCACACTAATCGGAATCGTAACGTATAATCGCTTTGCCTCGCTGAGGCAAGGCGATACGCTAACGAGCCCTTTCCGAGTTGATAAGTATTGTGTGCTATGACCTTTAGTGTACCTATACAATGTTGATGGACAAATTAATAAAACAATTTTATAACTATAAGCGTCTAGCGAAGTGAAAATGTCTAATAAGTATTATGTAATAGCAGATTAAAAAATAACCAGTAGCGATGCGCTGCGCTATAAAAAAAAACTGCGCGTTACATACCTCTCAATAGGATACACAAAGATATGATTTAATTAACATACATAGACAGAACAGATATTTAAATTCATTACTCAAATAATCACAGGGCAAAGATCGATCCCGTGGGGACAATCGCGTATAGCTAGGACACGATAATGATATGGCTAGGAGGTTTGCATAACATGACGAGGAATGTTTATAACCGGCGATTAAGGAAAAAAATTACCGAGAGGAGCACTTTGCTGTCGAAGCGAAGTGACCCTACTGGTGGGCTTTTCTTAGTGCACCGGCTAATCTTTATCCTACACTATCTATGCCCCGCGGTTTCACTCGCGTCCCACAGAAACCGTTATTTTTTTGGGGATAATTAATCGTGATAATCTTAACTTTTTCTTTGATAAGATCCTTCTCCTGGCAATAATAAACACAACAAAAAAAATAATTGCGGTTACCAAGGAAAAAAGTGATTCATTTTTGTATATCGAGAAGATTTCCGGTGAACGCAGCCTCTGTCAGTAACGGCATGAGATCTATCTATCTATCTCCTAATTTTTGGTTTTCCTTAATTATGGTGATTCGTTTCGCTCATGGCGCGAAAATTAAATTTTAACAGTTTTTGTTTTTGTTTTTGGAGCTAGACCGGGTAAAATTAGTAATAATGTATTCTGCGACCATTGTTGATAATTTACGAAATTACCGTACAGTAATTTGTTGAGATATTCATTAGTAATGCGCTAGAACTAAAAGTAAGAAATAGATGACAAAGTAAGACAATAAACGATAAATTGACGATTTAAGCTTACTGGAGTAATCAGGTGCATGATTGCAAAATATAACTTTTTGTAAAATAACGAAGAAATAGTTGAAGATAACCGAAAATTCCATTATTAAATAATATTCTTACCTGATATAGTTAGCTCCAAAAACAATAAAACTGTTTATCATTTAGATTTCGCGTCATAAACTAAACGTCCTTAAACCTTACCTTAAACGTATACGTCCTTAGACTTCTAGAAGTTTATATTTATTTTTTATTACTATTTTCTACTCTAGTTAAGGTACGATGTAGCGCACTATGCTATTATTTACAGTTAAATCTAAGCATAATCTAATTACTAAGCATCTAATTTTTAAATATTTCTAATTACCTACAGTAGAGTTAAGTAAGACTATATTTGATTAAAGAATTTATGAAAATGAATTGATGAATGAATTCTAAAAATGAGGAACGTGGAATCGATATAAATGTTCGTTGACTGTACCCACTGTAAGTTTAGCCAATTGTCAATTGGTTTTAGTTCTTGCATTCTAAACAGATGATTCCGGGATCGATTCTCCACCAGGTGGATGTTACAATTTTTAAATTAAATTACTTGTCTGCTCTGGGTATGGATGTTGGTTGTATGAATGACTCTGACAGGGTAAATTAGAAGGAATCTTTGATGGTATGTGTGTGAGCCATTATTAGTTACATCCATTTAGTACTTTAAATACATACTTGGATCTTTTTTGGATTTAGGGACAAAACTTGGAATCGGGGGGAAACAGGCAGAACAACAGAACAAGGAAAAATTATAAATCTCAGTAAAATAGGAAAAATAAGAAAAGCAAATCAACATAAAAAGTTTAATAATGTCATTAAAAGGGTAGAATAAAATTAATTTACATTAAACAATAAACCTACTTAAATAATTAAAATTAAAAAAATACAGGAAAAAAAACCAAATAACTACTTAGTTATCTCTCATAAAAAATAAGTTAAAAAACGTGATCCCGAAGGGTTATCATAAAGTTGTAGGTAGACTATTGTCAAGGGAACTCAACGTATAGGCAAAGTTTCTTAAGGACTAATAATAATACAAGGTTTTCTTGGACACGACACTGGTATATCGTCGGCTAGGACGACAATGATATCGTTTGACAATATCGTGATGGTACCGACGTGCGTTACGGTATCGGATACCGTACGTACGATGGAGCTTGCCCATGGCACTTCTACCCCACCATCTGCTTCACCCCGCACTGTGACCCCCCAATGGGCGCTTTCACATCTGACGATAGCGATAATGACACGATCTCGCCGGACTGGTAGTTTCACACAATTAGTACTAAACGTTTTCACACTGTGTATATGTCGTCAACGGTATTGTCCCCAACAATGATTGTCGTTCCGATATCGGCTGACGACAGTGCGGGGTGAAGCAGAGTGGCATGTCCAGGCGCCGCCGAACGGTTACCGGTACCGGATCGTATACCGGTATTGTCACGATATTATTAGACGATTCCATTTTCGTCAGAGTTGACAATGTACCAGCGTCGTGTCGGTGCAGTTAGTGTGAAAACAACCGATATCGGTACGACAATTTCTGTAGGCGACGATACCATTGACGACAACGACATAGTGTGAAAGCGTTTAGTTGTTATTGTATGAAACAAACCAGTGGACGATATCTTGTTGTTATTGTTACCGTCAGTGATGTGAAAGCACCCATTGGGGATCCACGTTTAAAAAAAAAGTAACTATGTATGTAGTTAGTAGATACATTCATACCACAGTAAGCTGACCAATTTTTTAAACATAGAAAGGTTATAGAACAACGTACCATTGCGTTGTAAAAATCAATTAACCGGTTTCTACTAAATTTATCTCCCGACGCAAAACAGAGATGTGTTAAGCATCGTAACTCATAACTCCCATTCGGATAAATCGATTTGGATTTAGTTTTTTTTCTTAAAGGTGATTTAATCGAGTGTTTTAGCTATGATTGTTGATTATTCTTTAATTTTTATTTTATACTCGTCTTTTTAGGTAATACTGATCGTTTGTGGTTAAAAATCAGTTAAGTAGACAATTAGTAAAACAATATTTATATGCTATAAGTAATATTCCTCATTATTTTTTGTCTGTTTCTTTTATATCGAATGTAAAAAAAATAGTTTTTTTTAAAACTATACTTACTTTAATCTCTGATTTTCAGATACGGGACGGGGCTTGAGTATTTACATAATTATCTGAGAGGATAACACTGGCTGTGACTGACCGTATGTATATACAGGGTAATTTTTTGTGCAGTGCCAAAATGTTTTGTAGCTATAGATCATTGGAAAACAAAACAACAATATTCTTAAGTTTGCAACACTTTGGAACAAAAATATTGAAATAACTAGACCTAAAAGCAAAGCAATAATCATGGTTCTTTAGTTTTGGAACAGAGTATCAGAAAATAAAATCGTTGTCTTTGAAAAATAATTTTGGTTGCGTGATAAAAATTTGGGCACTCCGAAAAAATTATCCTGAATTTAACTTAGCAACATTGTACCATTGTTGCTGAGTATTTAAAAATGTTTACATTGAAACTACCTAATTGTGATGAGTACCTACCAGTGCCGACCTATGAAGAGAAGGCTGTCATAATTGTGAAATACATAACAAAAAATCATATATCTGTGCCTACAAGTACTGATTGTAAATTAAATCCACATTTTGTTGGAATTATATAACTCTAAACAATAAACTTTTAAAATTGCATAGAAACAAGTGAAATTCTTTGCTATGAAAAGGGCTTTGTTTAACAAATATGTACGTACGTTCTTATCGGCGCAACAACACAAACTACTTACGTTACTAAACACCAACTAGACATTGTTAATAGGTACTAATGATTATAGACATTGACATAAAACTATCCTGAATAATTACTATATGATGTAATTGATTTGGCACCGTCTTCTTAAATTTGCTTTACTAAAACATGTGAATCAGAAATAATTTGGCAGGAAAATTTAGAAAAATACCAAAATAATGTGACTGTCAAAAATAATATTGTCTCAGTGAAAGTTTATAAATCAAATAGGAACAATCGAATGTAATGGACTATAACATCTTTAGTATTTAAAATCACAAAGTAATAAAAATTTAACCACGTTATTTCTATTTGTGCCAATAAAATAAAAGTAGCTAAGTATACAAATTAATGAAGACGAGCCAAAATACGTAACAATTAGCTATTTCCTTCCATGAAAAATTCCATGGCAAAAGAAATTAGAATTCTTTAATATAGCAACATTAACGTACAACAGTAATATATGTATTTTTTTATTTTTTAGTGATTAAGAGTATTAATATTATCAACATTCATAATTTAATTGATTATCTGGCAAAGAATATAATTAAAGCAATTATTTGTTCTAGCATGTTACACGGAAACAAGAAAAACTGATTTTATGAGAACTAAGATTAAATCATACAACGAATTAAAGTTATGTCGATGAAAAATGTAAAGAAACATGGCATTCCTATAACGCTTACAAATATACAGTTTGATTTATTATTATAATATTAGGCCGCTCTGTCCTATTGTTAGGCGAAGGTCTCGCTTCCCTCCTCCCAGGTCTCCTTGTTATTCGGGTTTGATGGACCAATGCTTTTTGTAAGCGCCAGACTCATCTTTCCATCTCTTTCTGGGTCGACCTAATAGCCGTTTAACTTTCAAGGCCCAGTCAGAGGTGGTTTAAATTAGCCTGATATACCATTGTCGGGCAAAAGTCTCTCTACCTTCTTTCAAGTTCTCCCTGTTCTTGGCTTTGGTGGACCAATGCCTTTTGTGAGCACCTCATCTTTCCATCTCTTTCTGGGTCGGCCTAATGGCCGTTTAACTTGCGAGGCCCAGTCAGAGGTGGTCTAAATTAGCCTGCTATACCATTGTCGGGCAAAGGTCTTTCTACCCTCTTTCAAGTTCTCCCTGTTCTTCGCTTTGATGGACCAATGCTTTTTGTGAGCGCCAGGATCATCATTTCATCTCTTTCTGGGTCGGCCAAATGGCCGTTTAACTTTCGAGGCCCAGTGAGAGGTGGGCTATATTAGCCTGCCATGTACCATTGTTGGGCAAAGGTCTGTCTTCCCTCTTTCAAAGTGTCCCTGTTCTTGGCTTTGATGGATCAACGCTTTTTGTGAGCGCCGGGCTCATCTTTCTATCTCTTTCTGGGTCGGAGGTGGTTTGACTTGACCTTTTGAGGTAGCTAATTTTTACCTTTTTTTTTTTTTAATTAATTTATTCATGACCATGGATACTCGTCCTTCAGTCGGATTCTTAGTAATATTTTTTCCTTCAGTAACAGATGATGGGATGATGATGATGAGGTGATGATGAAGACGACGAATCCCTCCCCTTTTCCCATTCCAGTAAAGTTATGGATACTTTACTGAAACTTTAAGTGAAGTTTTGTAGAGAACACGAAAAATCGCGTTTCGCGATGTTTGTATCATTTGCCCACACTCGTGCACGTTGACGAACCGGTAAACGTTAATAATCCACCATTATTACAATTTAACACTCGAAGAATCACAAGTTTTAGAAAATAATACAAAAACACGACACCATCTTTTCAGTTCCCGCCAAAACTCTTTTTACCTTTCTTTTACATAGTAATGCCATTATTCTACAAAAAAATATTGTAACATGAATTGTTTTAGAAAACTTTTTTAACTTTTTTAATACAAAAAACTACTTAAGTACTAGTTACATTAAAATTGTGTTAATGTTAAGTATACAATATTTTGTTCGTTAAAAGACAACTACAATTTCCTATAACACTTAGTAGACGTCGAGAACTCTACTGATAATCATAATTACGAACATTAATAAAAAGATCATTTCAAATCATTAAAGTTTTAACTGATTTGGCATCGTCTTCTCGAAATAGTTTATTTCAGCTTTGAGATAATCTTAAACATGTTGGCAGAAATTATGTTCAGCGATGAATTTTGAGTGCATAGTTTTTCAAACTAAATATTTCCCAATTTCTGTGTAATGGGTAAGTACGTTTTCTAATTTTAGAAAGTATTAACAATCGTATTTATAAAATTAAACAGAACATTATTCTATAGAAAATCCTGATTATTTTAAATTTCCAAAACGCAAAGTGCTAATTACTGTTTTTTAATTTTTCCAAAGAGTGCAGTGAAATATAATTTAAAGACGAGCCAACTTTTGTAATAATTAGCAATCATATCTAACATTTATCTACCTACACCATTAATACGCGTTTTTTAACAAAGCGACACTAAGGAGTAACCTACAACAGTTAGACAAGCATTTTTTAAAACAATAACATTTACAGCAATGACACTAAATGAAAACTGTTTTTATCATAATTACGGTAAAATCAGACAATATTTTAATGTCATGTTTATGAGAAATGTATAGAAATATGGCATTCCCAGGTCACGATTCCGGATACTTTACGTGACCTTCTGAGGCCATTTACTCTTCACTTTCTTTGACTTAGAAATGCTATAGTCCCACGAACTGTACTCACTAACTCTTACTATCTTTAAAAATAAATAACATTGTTCAAACTTAAATGGACTTTACAAACTGAACAAATAATTGTATTTATTAAGTAATATTAATTTAATATTTTATAAGGTTTTGTCACTCGAAAACTTCTCACGTCTTAAGTTCTATCCAGTTTCTATAATTTAATTTACTTAAATCACTCTGTTTTAATATAGAAACGAGACACTCAAAATATTTTGCTTTGGTTGAAGAAAAGCCACGTTTCTCAAAGACACGCCACTTTTTAGTATAAAAAGATATAAAAATTGCTGTTGGTTGTTTGTAGGTGGTCGAAAACTGCATCAAGAAATTCAGGTACTGCAGGACAAGAATTTATTAAGATTTTAAAGCTTTTACTTGCTATTAGTAACACATTTTTATTATTTGCTAGTTTACGAATAAATTAATAAATATTAGGTCCTTACGTATGAAATTGGCGTTTTCTACGGGAGGAATAAAAAGTCGATTTTTTTTTGTAAAATATATTTAATTAATCAAAGTATGCACCGTTGTTATCTATGCACTTTTGCCATCTTATGGGTAGTTCATTGATCCCTTTACTATAAAAACCATGGGGGCGAGAATCAACAAACTCTTTGAAGGCGGTTTGGACTGCTGCATCGGAGTGGAATTTTTTTCCTTGTAAGAAGTTGTCCAAATTCCGGAAGAAATGGTAATCTGTTGGAGCAAGGTCCGGGGAGTACGGTGGATGTCGCAGACATTCCAATTGTAGCTCAGCTAACTTAGTGGTTGTTTGTTGTGCAGTGTGTGGTCTTGCGTTGTCGTGAAGCAGCAGTGGCCTAGAGCGATTGACCAATCTCGGTTGTTTAACAGCTAGTTCTTCCTTCATGGTTTGCAGTTGCTGACA
Organism: Peribatodes rhomboidaria; assembly: GCA_911728515.1. Lineage (NCBI taxonomy): Eukaryota > Metazoa > Arthropoda > Insecta > Lepidoptera > Geometridae > Peribatodes > Peribatodes rhomboidaria. Next base: position 21,405,660 of record OU452166.1, read on the forward strand.
ATAGATATCTGCCGTAATCGTTTGGCCAGATTTAAGAAAGCTGTAGTGAACGACACCGGCGCTAGTCCACCAAACACTTACAAGTAACTTTTTCTGAGTCAATTTTCTTTTAGGGCAGGATTTGGCTGGGTCTCCAGGGTTCAGACATTGCGATGAGCGCTTTCGATTATCGTACAATATCCACTTTTCATCACAGGTAATGATTCGATTTAAAATCCCTTCATTATTGTGTCGGTTGAGCAAAGTAACACAGCAGGCGACCCGTGTTTGCAAGTTCGATTCACTCAATTCATGAGGTACCCATCGTTCGAGTTTTTTTACTTTCCCGATTTGCTTCAAGTGGATTAATACAGTTTTGTCACTTACCCCGAAGACTGCTGCTATCTCTGAAGTGCTTTGTGATGGATCCGCTTCCACAATAGCCTTTAATTCTTCGTTTTTCACTTTGATCTCCGGCCGTCCACGGGGTTGGTTCTTAAGGTCGAAATTTCCAGAACGAAAACGTTGAAACCAAAAACGTACCGTGCTGTCTTTAGCGACACGAGCGCCGTACACATCATTAATTCTTCGAGCTGTTTCTGCAGCACTGGTGCCACGGTAGAACTCGTACTCGTAAATATACCGATATTTCATGTTTTCCATTGCGCGGTAATAAGCGACGCCAAAGAAAAAATAATGAGGAAAATAACAAATGAATGACTGTATTCCAAAGACAAAAAAACCAGCTAAATGAATTTATTAATTTGAATTTCGAATTCTTAACCAAAGAGGAGATATTTCAGATCAAATTGATCAGTACGACAAAACGCTGATTTCATACGTAAGGACCTAATATTTAGTTTGTTCGTTGCTAAATATTATTTTAATTTATGAGCTTGGTTGACTTCAAAATGTTCAAAAACTACTTCATAACTTATGAAGTAGTTTTTTTTAATATGAACATTTTGCCCTACTAAAAAGGGATTGACCGGGGTGAATATGAATTTGTATAGTTTTGAATTTTAAAGTATCGCAAGAATTTCCTGTAATTTATTGCAGCTTTGAATGTTAATTTATTTTGACAGACAGACAACTTCCTATCGACTCTTATCTTATTGTGGATTCGTAGTGTAATCAAGATGTTTTAATTTATTTTGGGATACTCAGTACCAATCTTCTACGATCTAGTTTTTTTTTCTTTACAAAAATCGCGTCGTTTACTGAGTTTTGTAGAATAAGACTGTAAATAAAGACGAACCAAAAATAACATAATAAATATACCATAAGGTGTCGCGTATGGAGTAGGTAATTTCGCAATTTAACCGTAAATTTTCCCCTTAACGTAGCAAGTTAACTAAGAAATAGATTTTTGGGAAATGGTCAAATTAGGATTTGCAGGATGACTATATGATTTGAAGGATGAGAAAATGGGAAAATGACACTTTACGAAGTGGTCGAATTAGGATTTCAAAGATGGCAACTTAGGAAGATGACGTTGGAGGAGTGTGCGTACCTATTGTATTAAGAAGCGGATAACTTTGGGAATGGACCAAGTCGATCACAGGGAATACGATTCTTATATTATACTTATACGGTTATTTTTTGTTTGTCTATATGTTCTCAATCTAAATATACAAGTATCTTTGTGTGACGCGATGTTGAAAGAAAGAAAAAGATAAATCTGCAGATATGGACTAAGCCAGTCTACCAAAAAAGAATAATTAAAAACTAAAGATCTTCGATAATATATTTTGTAAATAGAATATAAAATTTCTACTAACTACAGTCAATCTAACTTTACACTTATAAACAGCCCGCCAAACATACTCACAGATTTATGATTTACCAAGTTATAAGTTGCTACATTTACTTACCAAGATTATTTAAAAATTTATCGTTGTTTATCCTAGTCAATTGCTTATAATTTTGTACGTTTGATTTAAAAATTAACCAAAAGTTACTGTAATAAATGCTGGGGTCAAATTCGACGAAGAACTTGAGTCAGATTATAAGTAAATAGCACTCTCTCGCTCCTACCATGAATCACAGGGAATCGGGAGAGTCATGTACTTTAATATGTCTAGTAAATAACTCAAATTATAAAAAAAGACAGGCTTAGGCTTTGAAAAACTAGGCTAGGTTTTTAAAACACTATAAAAAACTAAATATTACTTTCATAGAATAATATTTTAAGAAAGTAGGTACTTAATTTATTTTTTACAAAAAAAAAAAAACAGAAAAAAAAACTTGAACATACTTATAATGAATAATACTAAAATAAATAACGGAAAATTATGATCGAATTTGACTGCATCGCTATAAGTACGTCGTGGAGAGATTGGGGTGGAGTAATGGACTGGAGCGGCCTGCTCTCTCGTCTCACTCGTGCAGCCGGTGCACTATACCACCAATGCATTTACGAAAGTTTGTCAATCGATAAACCAACGTTTGAAGTCGACCTCATCATCTCGTCATGCTTAGAACGAAATCGTAGAGAGTCGATTTTCAAACGTCAGTTTATCAATTGACTAAGAACCGTGCATGCACTACTGGCAAAGGCTGGCTAGTACACCAGTAGTAGAAGAAATGCAGAGAATAGGCGTCCAATTAAACATTTAAAATTATTATCCTGAATGATTCAAAGGCGCATCACATCGCCTCGCTACATCGCCATGGTCGCCGAAAGCGATTGCCTATCGACGGTGCTCGCCTTCCACGCCGATGCAAGCTTTGTGTATTTATTGTGTAGTACGATACTTGTCTAGTTAATTTTAGTCGTATTTGTGATATAAAGCCGGAGTTCGTATCGTAGACTCCTTCCCCTGGCAGCGGTCTTGTTGTTTAATTCACCGGTAATCGGACTCGGAATGCCAAATGGACTTCATTTTGACACTTTGTATACAAATGTACAAGTGTCGAAATGATGCCAACTCCAATTACTATTTGGTTATACAATAAGGCTGCTGAAGCATCCGATATCATTTAATTCAGTAACTTAAAGTTATAAACTCCCATACACACACATGACCACATTTTTAGTATAAAAATCTACATACTATTATAAAAAATATATTCTAATAATGGTATAAAAATATATGTACAAAGTCTAAGTTAATTTAATTGCTTTTCCTTTTCATAGACCACCTCGTGGGACGTTTGTAATATCTATTAAATTTTAATTATTATATTTTTTCGTACTATCAGTTACTTATATTGCAATATTATTTTCCATATTTCTAGTCTATCATTATCACTCGATCTTTTTTATAGGTAAAATGTAATTTCCTTGATTTGTAAAAAAAATAATTTATCATATAAATATAAATATAAATAGCTATAAATTTGTCACAGATGATTGTTAAAAAAAAGATACTTTAGTCATTATATTTCTAAGTGTATGTGTATAAATATATTGCAAGTTTTGAGGTAGTTTTTTTGACTAATAAACTGTAACTAAAAATGGCTAAACTACAAGAAAAATAATTATTGCGAAGACATGCTTGACTATAAATGGATTCCAAACTTTTTTAATGGAAGCTGGCATTAGAGAAAAATTTGTCAAAAATTAATTGTTAAAAAAGTTACTTATATAATTATATTTCTAAGTGCATGTGTAAAAATATATTGCAAGTTTTGAGGTAGTTTCTTGAATAATATAATACATTGCTACTAAAAATTGATAAAGCTTACTGCAACTATTATTATTTGTAAGACATGCACGACTTTGAACGAATTTGAACATTTTTCAATGGAAACTGACCATACCCACAAACCAGCTTATTTTTTTTCTCTATTTTTTCGCGCTCGATGAAATATAGGTGGATAGAGGACATTTTACACAAACACGTACCCTCTCAGCAATAAACGTTGCATAGCCTGGAAATAGTTACACAGTGTTTTGTCTTTTACGATCTAGCTAAAAATGTAAAACAAATATTTAGACAAAACACTGTATATAATAGCTGTTCCGAGGTTCTGTTGCACAATGTTTTTTGCTAAGGGGGAATAAATCAAAACATGGCACCATATACAGGGTGGTGGTTTTAAGTGTAGTAATACTTAAGGGTGTTGTTCTACCCATCAAAGTGAACAACTTTGGAACATCAGTTTACAAAATTCGAGAAAAACAAACTAAAGCCTTTTTCCAAAATTGATCACGTGACCAATTATTTTGTATGGAGACTCGATTATTTTTCTTTAGAATTTTAAAAAACTTATGTTCTAAAAGTTGTTCATTTTCAAGGGTAGAACAATAGCCTGAAGTATTACTACACTCAAAACCAGCACGCTGTATAAAGTGTTACGTTCGCGAAAGAGAAAGTTGGAGGGTTCGAAATATATAGAGAACGACTTTTACCATGTACTTGACTTTTCTTGTATAAGCATAATACATATACTTACCCATAATACATATACTATTTTCATAGTACACGAATTTGTGATTTAAAAAAAAAAACAAGATGGCAGCGGGTAGATGTGTCTCAAATTTTCTGAGGCTCTTAGTCAAGAAAATTACATTTTTACGAATATGGAAGTAACACTTATCATTCTAATCAAGGATCTAACAGCCCCTAAAAAGGTATAAAATTTCAAAAAGTATCAAAATGTTAAATAACCTTGTAAATACCTACACTAATTCTCTCTAGGGTTCGCTTATATTATTTCGATTCGTAAGGTCGTTGTAAATAATTTTGAAGTTTTTATTTTGTTGGAAAATAGTTTCTGTTACTTAAAATTTCGAGGGAACAGAGACTGAGAAGTTTTCGGTGGTACCTTGTAAATCACTATGCCCATTACCGAAGAACACACTACTCATAGAGAGCGAAAACGAGCACGAATACATTCCACTAAAAATCGATCAACGACTAATGGCCGCTTGTATTAAATAAAAAAACGCATAATTTTTCCTACAAATAGTAAATTTTTAAACATTTTCGATGACAAATATACAAAATTTTCTTATGTGTAAGCAGCACGTTTTAGAATATAAGAATTGGGCGTTATCGAAAACCGCTTTCAGAAATAAGTCGTGACGTATGCGCAGTCAAATAGTTTGATGCTTTTTGGTAATAGCGTAAGTTTTGTCGAGTTCATGACAAAGCGTCAAAGATGACATTTACTCGCTTTTCTTTTTATCTTGTGTTTTTGAACGATCACTTTTCCCTTTTGTGTTAAGTTTTTCACTAGAGGCTTTGGGACTCCTCCTGTTGTCTTCTCTATGTGGAGGGTCACCAGTGTGCGCGTTCATGTCTTTAGCTGGCTCTGGGCTGGATGCCTTGACTTCGCCTTTACTCCTATTAGAAAACCCATGTCTATTATACGAGTATAAAAAATCATTAATGTAATGCATTAATGATTTTTTATACACATAATGCACACACCCCATTTTTTTTCAATTACTTTTGCCTGTTTCATTAATGTTTCATTATTATTATCAAACCTATAAAAAATGTTTTTAACTTATTGAAATACGAGTATATTTAGGAAGATTCGGTACGATTCTTATTTCTAGAACAGATTACGTGGACCGCGGACTCAACGCAGTTCCGTTGACTCTTGACTTTCATGACGTTTAACAAACAAAGATTTGATTATCATTTTGGCGGGGTTAATAGCTTAGAATAATAACTAAAGCAATAGAAGGAGGGTTAAAAAAAGAGCTCGGTAACTACCTTTGTTCCTACTCTATCTTATGGCATGAAAACGGTTGAGGGGAAGAGATAAATGATTTACTCTTTGTTTTACTTTTTTGGAATTTCACAAGATGAACTGTCATTTGGTTATATTGGTTCTAATTCAACCCGCCCAAATTTGATAGTACTATGCTCTAATGTCTGACAGTTTATTCATTAGACTACTTAACTTATTCGCGTGCTCATTGTTTACGCGTTTGTCGTAATCTTCTATGGTTTTGCAATGATTTAATATTATTTTTACTTTTAGATTGCATGAGATATTTGTTAAATTACAAATAGTGAGTGAGACGCAGTGGAGCAATGTCTTGTGTGGTTGGGGGCTGCACGTCCCATTTATCACGCTATGAAAATAGTCAAGAAATATTGACCCTATATCGATAAGTTTTTGGACAATTTATTGTTGAATGTGAGCCGGTATACAAACATAAATACGTAACAAATGTTGCTGAATCACTTTGTAGCAGAAACCAGACGTTATATCTATTCCCATAGAAGTTTTTAGCGAATATTCCGAAACTGTTTTAGGTTACCTTGATCATACATAGTGACGTAAATAATATTGTCGATACATGGTCCAAACTTTGATTTTACAGATTTCTTGAAGACGATGTGAAAAAAAAAGAATGGATAAATTGAATTGGTGACGAAATTTGACTCCGAAAATGCAGTCACATATGCTCCAAGCATTTTACTTTGAATTCATTTGTATGTAATGAAGCTATGAAATGGAGAAGACATAGAGAAGATGCTGTTCCTACATATTTTATTATGAATGGAACAGATGAAATGGTTGGAATAGGTATTTCATTTTCAATAAATGGTATCCCGTTCAAATTATAACTTGATTTATTACATTACAGGAAGTATTTAAGGAAGTCGAAGAAGAACATAGTCAAGTAGCATTAGTGTTATTTAATTTTATGGTGAGCAAACAATAAAGTGTCTATCTATTTATCTGTCTTTCTTTAAAGATTATCGATTTTCCGGATCGATCGATCGATCATTATGTATTCATTCTCTCTTAGGTGACTAAGCTTAGTAATCTTCTATACCTAATATAAAAATGTATCGCTGAATGTGTTGATAAGCGCAAATTTCGAAAACAGTTGAATCGATTTTGCTAATTCTTTTTTTAGAACTTTCCTTGAAGTACGAGGATGGTTCTTACGCAGAGAAAAAATTACAAAATTGCCTTAAAAAAATAATTAAAGAATCGACTGTTAGGCGGTACGAAGTTTGCAGGGTCAGCTACTTTATAATAATAATCATTTATTTCAAACAACTTAAGGTAACAATGCCCATATAACATACAAATAAATATCTTTAGGTAACCAAATTATATAATGATAAAAAAATGCATTATTACGTATAACCATTAATTACACTCGACGTCGTTCAGTGAACCAAGCATTTTTCCCTTGAACGTCCGAAACTTCTCGAGGCCAGCACCGGCATTCTTATTCATTCGGAAACATTTCCGGGAGCAGTTGCTTCACCACGAACGCGAACGATGATGTATGCTTTTTTCAGTACCGGCTCGTCGGCGGGCAGGTAATGCGTCGAGTAAATACTCTACGAGTCGCTTGATCACAAGCGACTCGTAGAGTATTTTCTTGCCACTGACAACATTCTTCTGGATAAAGTTCGACTTGCAGATCTGCAGTATGCCGACTTGATCCATGGTGTTGATGGCGTATTGTATTTACGCCAGCAGCTCGTTGACTATGACTCGCTGGGAATCCATAGCGATCGAACCAGGGCAGCGGCTAAAGCCGCGCGAATCACAAAAGTTATATTCAATCGGCAGGGCACCGTGCGTCGCGGCCGTCTCCGAGCACGCGCACGCGCAAATGTACACCGATTTATGGATATTAGTTAATCAGTACAAGATATGACAATGCATGTCATTGTAAATTTATCGACGTTGTAATGTAGCGGGTCACATCACTAGTCAAAATAAAATTAGTGACCACCTACGAAATTTCGAAACGTATTTTGTATATATGTGTCCTTTTCCAACACCATTGCGGTTCCATAAGACAAAACAGACCAAATATATTGAGTTTAGTTGTTTTAAAACCCTCCTTCTATTGCTTTAGTTATTATTCTATGGTTAATAGAACAAGACCAATTTCGATACGCGTTCGTTCCGAATTCTAAGTATGAATAGAGTGGCTTTTTTTAAATTACAGGCAGTTAGGCGTAGATTTCATTTTTTTTTCTAAAAATGGTGATTATAAAAAATTGGAATTTGCAAATTAAATTAAGATTTTATGTTTACGAGAGGAAAGTAATCCAATGTAATTTGTTCTTGATTCTTGGGCTATTCGTATATATTAGGAATACGCCCTATGGCATTGTACTTAGTATTGAGATTTTAGTTTGAGCGTTTAAAACTTGAGAGTATTTGCGTGCTGCACTCTCAGATCAACCTAGAGAATAAGATGGCGCACGGCGTATGATTTAGGTGAAGCCAAAAACCACCCAAAAACTACGCTACTGTCGTATATGTACACAACACGCACACATTGACGCAAAAAAACTACGCTATTCGCTTGGTCATTCTTACGTCAACATTATGCGCATTGGTTGATGGTATAATTTCGTATAAATAAATATACGAGTACATAGTGCATTATAAAAGTCTTGCCAGGACTACATTTTGGGGTTCTTTTTAAAAGCTGTTTTTCAGTTTTTGTACAAGTCAATTTTGAAAAAGCCTAATGTGAAAAAAATTGTGCAGTTTTGGAATATTAAATCTACTAAGGTTGTAATTTGGAACGGAAATGGCTAACGTAGAGTTTGGTAATTAATATTGGTTTTCGTGCAATTGTAAATGTTTTTCATGGCAACATTACCACGTAGGTACCTACCACACAAGTTTATTAAAGTGGCTTCAGCGAGATATATCGTAGTGTTCCATCTTTTCCTCTAGGTTAATCTGAGGCTGCACTAATGACGCTTTGTTTTTGACCACAGTGAAGTGACTGGTGATTCTGTGCAATACCCTATTTCTGCAGTCCACGATCAGGTGCTCGTACCGAATCTTCCTATCATCGGTGTTTTAACTACGTAGATAATAAAAGTGTGGATGTACTGCGTGAAAGATAAAGAATGAGACAGGAGTGCAATCTGAGATGACGAGTGATGAATTGAGGATGAGGAAGCGTACGGACTGTGCCGACCCCACTCAAGCCAGGTAAGGATGGGAAGATGATGAACTAGATAATAAATATTAATTTTGTACAAAGCCATTTTAAATCACCATGGGAAGATGTCTGATACAAAGCTACAAGAAATGGTAGTACTAAGCCGAAATAAGCTCACTGTAAGTACATTCACTATTATAAATAGCTTTTACCAGCTTGACCCTGAAATCACGAGAAAACGCAGTTCCAACAAAAAAAAAACATTCACATTCACACCCAACAAAATGTATGCAAAAGTCATCGAAATATATGATCAGTTCAGAACAGCGTTTCGTGATTTCAGGTTAAATTTGATCATGACTTGCGAGTCTAATCAGCTATTTGTGTGATCCTGTAAATATTTTTCACTACAATAGAAAATAGATCATACCGGGCAAAAGTCATAAGCTTCCAGCATCTTGAATGTCATCCATCCAATTTCGAGTGCCAACCACCAGAGCTGAAGAAAGAGCTGCCACGGACATAAATAAAGGAAGCGACGTATAACATTTGTAGCCTTACGCACTGAATTATATAGAGATTTGCATTTCAAAATGCTGGCGGCTCTGTAGCGCTTATTTGCAGCGGAGCCACGAAAGCTATTTGGACTGGAACTTGCACAAAGTAACTAATTAAATTGTAAAATGTAAAGAGAATGTCGAGACACGCATAGGGTTCTGTGGGCTGTTTCATCGGATCCTGCTCAAACTTCAACAACCGGTCCCTTGAAACGAATGTCTTTAGGTACCTAATTTAATAAAATAAACAAAAAAAAAACAGGAAAATCACAAACATTGCAGGAATCGGTTAAAATGTGTAATGTTATTTTATGGTTTACAAAAAAAATGATAAGCACATAACCCAAATGCGGCGTCAGTCAATATGTACGTTAAGACATAGTAAGGACCTAGAGCTTACCTGGAGAACTGCCTCTTCTTCTCTGTTTTATCGGTGCTTGTACTGGGCATTGGCTCTTGGTACTGAGGTACCTACAAATAACACAAAAATGAGACAAAAGCGCGACACAATATGGAAAATAGTATGTAGTTTATTTTGAGGAAAAACAACTACACATTTTTCCAAAAAAATATCTATACTACTTTAAAAAAAACCTTTTTTTGGCCACAAATATTGGACATAATTGGAATAAATTGAAATAATTTGGACAGATATAAGGCAAGGATGGCAAGAAAATTAAATTTTAACCTATTAAGTGCGGGTCACTTGCAGAAAATGCGGAGTTAAATTCTTAAATGCAGGGTTTATTAAAGTACAAAATGTTGTACGTGTTATCAATATTTTGTTGTTATAACTCAAAGTATTATGCTAACTCTTGGTGACGCAACATGATTTATCTGTTTAACCTCTGATGAGTTAACTGCTCGTTAAAAAGACAACCCGAGCTTCTGCGAGTAACCCTAAGAAATGAAATTAGGACATACCCTCATTTGACTGGTAGACGGTTGTGACGGGTCTATATGCACTTGCGATTGACTATTGACGTGTCCCATTTTGGAAAGCGGCGGATTTTTGAAGGAGTAGGAGAACGCCAGACCCCGTTTCAGTGACGCTCTGAAAGAACACTTACATTTTACTTACCGCTTAAAATCACAAAAGTAACCCAAACCCGACGTTTTTTTCGCAACTACAATAACATCTTCTACTTAAAAAGGCGAAAGTTTGTGTGTGTATATTTGTTACTTTTTCACGCTCAAACGGATGGACGGATTTTGATGTAATTTGGTATGGAGGAAGTTTACATCATGGATTAACTCATTATTTTTTTATCCACGGGTAAAACAAAACAACTATTGAAAAACTGAGCAAAAGCTACTTTTTTGTAGCCCACGTGTTGTGAAACAGTCGGAGTACTACGGCCTTGTTAACTCACCTGGTGGGACTCGGGGGTGGGTAGCTGGTCCCGCGGTGGTCTGGACTCAAGTACTGGTGGCGGTGGATGGCTGAGAGCCTGTTCCTCTGCAGCAGCTCTTGATGCGACTGGTACAATTTCTCTGAAGCTGTTTGCGGGACTGGTGGCCTGGACAAATATTTGCTTCTTTTACAACAATTTTTTTCACGCGGATCTTCTCGCTAATGAAATATACCTATTTATATTAAAAACTAAAAAATATGCAGTTGTTTTTATTGATAATTTGTTTTATAATTTTTAGTTTTAGACATTAAATAAATACTTTTATTAATTTGTTTTAATAGATGAAACTTTGTGTGTGAATGTACTTTACTTCTTCACGGTCAAAGGCAGAGTAGTTTCTATGAAAATTCTAAGGAATAAAACGAAAGTTTTTAAAGAAAGTTCCTTTACAGGTCGCAATTCTTAACCTCTCGATTTTCTTGAAATTTTGTGCAGGTTCGATAATTATACAGATTTTTTTTTGCCGAGTCTGTTTTGGGTTTTTTTTCAAAATGGAAGAGATATGATTTTGAAGTTATACTTCTTTTGGCGCGATAGAGAAAAATGATTAGAGTGAATTTTTACGATGCGCGCGCACACCGACACCTAAATTCTACATCGTGAAGCTAGTTCTAGGTGGCATGAAAATTGATAACTATGTTCAAGTTGTATATTCTAGTATTTTTATATTTAGAACACGTGTTTCGTAAGAGTACAATTAAACAGTGAATAAATAAATATTATTTTGGTGATTTTATTATATCAATTTCTTAAACGGCGGTGATAGTATTTACTAATAATTTATTGTTTTTTTATTAGTATAATATACTTACATTGAATATTAGTGATAAAACTGATTTTAATAAACTGTTTTGAGTGCATTTATAGATTTGCGGTTAAGAATAAGGAGTACAACTTCTAACGCGTGTACATAAGTACACACACTCTTTTTTTTAAAATTTCACGAGAATCTCAACTGATTCTCGTGAAATGGAAAAATCGAATCGAAAAGGAAAAAAAGAAGGACAAACGTCGACTACGAGGTCTACAGCTCACAGAGCCACTAATATGTAATTTGTAGTTGAAAAACTAGCAGAGCCACCTTGGGCAGACTCTTCCAGAGTCCTTCACTTAAATAACGGTACAGCTTGATTTTCTAAAGCAGCCACTCTATCCATTATATCCTTAAGAAACGTCCCGAGAGAAATAATTAATTTTATGAAGGTAAAAATTCTTTTGTGTAGCTGGGTACCGAGGATTTGGGTCCCAGAATCTTGTCCCATGAAATGTTTTAAAACTATTGTGTAGACAATAGATTAAAAATTGGGTTCGTACATATCCCTACACTACAATGAGAGATTGTGACCAGGGGACCATGTATGCAAGGGGTCTATGTAGACCCTACATAGACCTTTACCGATCCCTCGGGCGAGCAGATGTGACAACCATCTTGTGCCGCGCTACCTGTTCATTAGCTACGCGGAAACATAATAATAGACATTGAAACGGGCAAGTTTACCACTTACCTAAAAGAAGGCCATGTTTCTAACACTATTCCACCTTTCTAACACCTTCAAAACAATGAAGACTTCTGGGTTTTTTCACGTGGATAGACTTGGGTCTGCCCTCTATCTCGCCTGTTCTGCGGCCTTCGGTATTATGTTTATAATTTACTTACGGTGAGGGCTTCGGACTCTGCTCAATGCTGAGGTCTGGCAGGCTGTGGACCATGGACATGGAGGGCTGCGGTGAGACCCGCAAGGTGTTCTGACTGCCGCCAACGCTGGCGCTGCGTGGGTTCTGAGAGTGGCTAGGAGTTGGCTCTTGGAGGACCAACAATGGAGTCTGCAAGAAAATAGCACTGAGTGATAGTGGCAGAACTGCAGCCTACTGCAATCTCGACAATAAAGATCGCAGAAAGAAGTGCTGAGCTGGCTGCGCTCGTATTTACAACGTCACAAATACTTGACATTTCTGCGAAGGCTACCAAAACTGACAAAATACACAAACGGGGATGTACTTATTATTAGATATAAAGGTTTTGGAGAAATTATGACAAGTTACAATGGTCTCTGATATGGTAAGAGTTGACTAAAAATGACTCTATATTTAAAAAAAAAGGTTTCTAAACATTTTCAACTTAAGTTATAAGTACTTACGGTAGTTTGTCTTGACGCGACTTCGGTCTCCCATTCGCTCTCGCTAACCACGTTCACGGTGATGGAGCGAGCCACTGCAATAAAATAAACATCAGACTCTAATCGTGGTCAGAATTGCTGTGAGTTACTCGCTATTTGCGAGGTCTCGCAAACTGTGGTTGGCTCAGCGACCGCGGTGTAACATAAAATAATTTGATTTTCCTATCAGTTTTCAGTAAACCACCAGTAAAACCAAAACACGGTTTGGGCGGCACAATTGTGATTATCTTTCGAAGTTCAAGTAAATCGTACATGTAAAAAGTTTGTAGAAACGTTCTTGAATATTACCTTCATTAATGGCACACAAGAACGTATTATATTAGAGAGTGTTAAGTGTAAGTAATTTAAAATGTTGATAGCGCGGCCAAAATAGCAGATTATGGCCAAAGAATTACCATATGGCCTTTCGTGCGCTTAAATTTTTCCACAAACGTGCTTGTACATGACTCAGCTACTACTTGGAACATACTACACGTAGCTAAAACTAATTACGAGTATGTTTTACAAATTCGTGGCGACAGATAATTCATTAGATTCCTGCGCCACAGAAAATGTCGATGCATAGTTAAAAATATCTCAACAAAGCGCGGCTTTTGGTATTTATATCTGTGGCCACGACTATAACTGATGCGCGTGGACCTAATACGCCGATAGATTGACACGCTCCTAGAATATAAATAGCTGGATCAACCCCATAAATTATTCCAGTAAAAGCTATTAAAGTGAAGTATTATTAAATAGTCGGAACAGAGCCTCGTGATCTACTACTCACCATCGTCAGGGTTCTGAGGTGGTATGAGATGTTCCACAGAAGTTCCTGCTTGGTACAGGTACTTCAAAGCGTGTGGCGGCTCGTCGTGTGATGGTGCGCTGTAACAAAAAAGCTCAACTGAAGAAAAAAAAGCTTCTAGTAGATATAATTATAAACTAATACACAGTCTAGTCTAATAGCTATGTCCGTTCCTATAGAGCTGCGATGCATCAGAGTTTATCTTCAATGGGCTTCAGTTAGCTTGGAAATGTCTAACAGAAGCCATCATTTCAGATGAAAGGTAAAACTAGGTTAAGCTGCTAACGACTGCTTTCTGGCTTAATTAGCAAAGTGACTGCCTTAGAGCTGACTAGCTCTAAGGTAGTCACTTTTGGCAATTTATTGCACGTGTGTAATAAATGTAACACTAATATTTTGAATACGAAGGTTTGGATAGATGGATGTATGTTTGTTACACAATCACGTCAGAAAGGCTGAACGGATCTGGACGAAATTTGACACATAGATTACTCTGAAACATCACTTAAGCTACTTTTTAACCGCAGTTAACATAAGTGTTACATAAGTGTCAATGCTATTGGATAGGGAAATTCCTACGTCCTGTAAAACAGGCTAACTAAGGATGCAGTAGTGAGTAGGTAGTAGGTACCTAGCGTTACGGAGCGATCATCTGATCTGACTTACCTAGCCGAATGGTGGAAACTTGACAAGCGTGAATTTCGAGAGCTGTAACAAAATTTTACTTTTAACTAGCTATCTCCCGGGCTTTACCTGTTTTTTACCGAAGACAGTGGGGCGTTACAAAGTTAATTAAACTCAAAAAATTAGTCAACCGGTTAACCGTTCAGCATCAAACACACATTTAATTCATTGTTCTTACTATTTTACTCCATTAAATGTTTTGTGTACAGGAGGCAAAGCGAAATGCGGAGTCATTAGTTTGGAGTTTATACATACAGCAACAATAATAAAGGGATGGGACCAAGGATATCCTTGGACCCTTTAAATTTAAAGGATCAAAAACAAAAAATGATCTAGACCTTAAAAAAATGGTTCAATATGCATTATCTTTCACCCTATACAAACAGCTCAACCGCGGAAATTTGGGATAGTTTTAACATAGTTCGTTCTGAGAAAGGTCGACCCCAGTGGGTACAAAAAAGGTAGACAAAAAGAAACCCAAACATATGGAATGGCGAATCCGTTTTCCAGGCTCTGTTTTGTAAGGTTAGCTCTATGGAACTCTAAATTGGCGGACTGCATCACAGAAAAAAAAAACACAAATGTAGTTTTCGTAAAAAAATTGAAACATGTTTGTATCTGTTATTTATATGTTTACGATATATTTTTTTTTATAACGTATTTTTATTTTTATCATTATCTATTATTTAGTAATTTTTGAGCAGACATAATATTTTTTTATTCGTCTTTAATTATTCGTAATTTAAAACGTAATTGCCTGATAACGGCAGAACATGACATACTCGCTGAGAACTTTTACGGTAGAGTGTTTACTTGTCGTTTGTTCCCGATGTGCTGACTGAAAAACTGTGTACTACACAAAAGTACACAACAACACACAAGTACATTATGAAGACTAACCTCGTCGACTGATGGAAACTGGACAATCTTGAGTTTCTGGAGCTACCCCCTGTAGATGTCCTTTGGAATTGTTGGTGGTGGAGAGTTGGCGGGCCCCTGCCGGCTGCAATAACATTGTCGTTATTCATCAATCCCTTCTAGAAGGCGATAGAAACAAGTTGTCCAATGACTTACTTAGTATCCAAGCGCGCTTAAAATTCCTATTCGCAAGCTCATTTTTAACAAGTAGACTCTAAATATGTGTAACTATTGGAGTTTTCAATAAATTTTGATTTTTGATTTCATGATCTGAGTATGAATAGTCCACATTAATTATGTAACTCACGCCACTCGCGGTCCATGGAATCGCTGTGTATGGTGGTGACCTCCTGACCCGTAGATGGTCGACGGTTGGGGTGCAACATGGCCGCCACTCGTTCGCGCGCGCGCCTCTCTATGATCCAATCTTCCGGATACTCTCTCTACACAAACGTACACAAACACGTGTAAGCACTAGCATTAAAGCTGTCAATGAGAACTAGGCTATGAATAATAATGTAAATAAATCTCTGATAATATATCAATGACCTACGTAAAACTTGTAAAAATTTATACTTACATAATTAAGAATTGACACAATGATGCAATGTAGAAATGGTAAGTTTCTCTGATTATGCGTACGAAGTCTATGGTCTCCTGGTATAACCTGATTTATATGAGCTAAAATTGGCAAAACACATACCTTGTAATCGTCCGTGGTGTAGTCGGCCTCCACCTCAGTCAGATCTTTGACGGGGTATCGATGGAACCACACGCTCAGCTCGTACGACACTCGAGCCTCGCGGATCTTATGGTCCCATATCTGTTACAATTTTACAATGTACATACCATGTTTTTACTACGATCTAAAAAAACGTGGTTTAGCAGTCCGAGATCCAACACGTAATGACGTCACTCGTCGTTGTCATAGTCTCTTTCAATCTACTTGTAAATGACATATTTTGGCTTTGCTTAAGGGTTCCGCGACGCTCTGAATTTTCCACACAAACGCACTTGTCAAATTTCTTCGAAACCATTTGTCAGATTATGATGAAATTTGACTTGTACAATGAAATGAATTAAGAAAAAAACGTCTACAAGAGAAAATAGAGCTTTGGAAAATATCCGCATTTGCAAGGGGTCACTTTTGAAAGATTTGTTTAATAGATAGACAAAGAAAATAAAAAATCCCTTAATATAGAGAGGTTGTCTACATAATTAGCTTTTAAATTAATCCTTATTGCAAGGGTTTTTTTTAGTTATTAAAGAATGATTAGAGAAGTGCAAAAGTCATAAAAAATATTAAAATTGTACTTTGTCACTGTGTAGATAATTTTAGGGCCTCTTCAGTATCTTTATTTGCTCTCTTCGCTCGTCATATTTTTCTAGACGAAATGCCAATGGAAAACCTTCAGCCAATGCGAAGTCAGTCAAAAATGGTCGCCGGCCCCTTAAGCATCGATTGACGTAACTACGTGTTGCCCACGTGACCATTTTTGAATCGGAATGCCTTACCTGTAGAGTATATTATTATACCATGGTTTTTATCTACGTTATCTAGGTGAAATTATAAAAAATAAAACGAAATAGGTAGGAATACCTGTTTTTTTTATTCTATCTTTACCAAGGGTAAGTATTGCTATTAAATCTCACCGAACTGACCCTACAGCGATTGTTTATTGTTGTAAGAATCTAATTGTTAGTTTGTCATATAATATTGTTATGCAGGTAACTTTTAGCGAGTGTATGACATAACAAGCAGGTATAAGGTTCGATCGGAATCTAAACAACTCCGGATATGATTGTTAAATGGGTCTTGGGGTATTTCGGGTCCTTCTGCAGGTAGGTACAGATAGATTAAATTCTTGCGATTCACGCGCATTTTGCAATACCACTCTAAGACCTAGCCGTCGGATAATATGAAGCCGGCGGTCTCAAGCAGATTGTAAGGATACGCTTCGTAAAGGCGTCAATATCGCAGTACTAACTCAATGTCACGCTGTGCCTTAGAGCGACATCTTACAATCCAAGACCATACATTGTGGAATGGTCGAAGAATATGATAATAAAAGTTTGGAGTCAGTTGATAACGTTTGTAGGCACAGAAAACCTGAAAGTTGTGTAGGCATGTATTGTGTAGCTGAGTAACATAGGCTGTGTAAATTTATTCCATTTCACCTTACACTACTCATTTACTTGGAGATCTCATGAGGTGCTCCCAGCTGCGTCATGCTATGGGAAGTTAGGTACTTACCCTCAAAGTAAGCTGCGGGTTAGGGTCTTTTGCAGGCTCAGAGATGCAGAAGGCAGTGTAGGCAGTGCCATGTTCGTCTAATACAACGTATATGAGACCGGTGACCTCAAGCGGGTTGTTCCGATTGCTGAATCTGGCAAAAGGTATCGTCCTCTCTATCATGTATTTTGGTCTGAAAAATAAACCATCACATAATACTTCAGGTTAGCATTCGTCTCCGAGTGTGCAAGTCTCAGAACCAAAGACGAATAGACTAAATATTGAACTCCTAGTATCAAACGAAGTTATTAAATAATAAGGACTGCAACTGAAACACTTAAATCAGACGCAAAGTCTAAAGCAGCTTTTATGTGTATGTGAACCGGGACACCTTTTCGTGACAATTTAGCTAAATCCAAAATCCATACATATAAGTATGTCTACAATACATAATAGACTCTCTATCCAACCAAGACAAAATAAAAACGGTACCTATTCTTTATGTAAATGACCAAGACATGTGATGAAATATGTACCGCTATGTGAATACTGCGTATAAAATACGAATATAACACCTTGCAAAGGGGGCTCTAACAGCCAATCAAGGTATCACAGTAGTTAGCAGACCATTGAAAAACATTCAAAATGCATTTCTTTTAATTTGGTATGGGAATATGACCAACTGTTATTATCTTTATCCGCCAACTATCAACTGCTATTATATTATCTTTAGTTTCTATTTTTGTTATTTAATACAATTGCGGTCACTTTATTGCTCCCTGCTTGTTAAAAATAACAAGGACCCATATTTTCTTGTTATTGTTACAGTTAAATTCTAAAACAAAGGGTTAATAAACTCAAAATTGAAATGTTATAATTGTCAGTCTAATATTGTGATAGCTCAAGGCTAGCTCTAAGTCTTGATATTACAAGAAGATTTATCAGTTTAACTTCTGATGAGCGGTTGTACTCCGAGTTAAAAAGTTAACCCGTGCAAGGGTTGTCTTCGAGCTTAGGAAATTAACCCTGGCCCGAATGAAAACTAGCTCTAGAGAAGCTGCCCTAACACGCCTTCAGGTTTTGATGGATACATTTTTTAAGCTAAATGTTAAAATATTTTAACCACATCACAATACATGTTACGTAAAGTTTCAGGGAATGAAATAACAACATACCTTATCATTTTGTATGTATAAGGAACTCCCTTCGTGAGCTTTTTACAAATTAACAGCATGTCTGTGAAGAGAATTGCCCGGACCTCCATCTTAAAGAAAAACAATGTTAACATTAACAAATAAAATCGTATTTGTTTAACTAATGTTACAAATCATTTTCCTCACTTCTTTCGCGTTGTCTTTAAATCGTACATCGCCTTGGTGTACAACAGTCCTGCTGTTATCTGGCCCGCAGTTCACCATAGGGACTTTAAAGTTCATCTCATTCAACATATGGAAGTACCGGTCCAGGTCTTCATCTCGAAAATCCTGGAAGTAAACTCCAGATGAGAGACAGGTCTCAGTGGCAAATCCTCCTGGTAGCCTAGATGTTTGTTACTCAATCACGCAAAATAGCTGAACGATTTTAAAATAAATTTTGTTTGGAGCTAGCTCATACAATAGATAGCTAGCTAGCTCATACGAATTTTTTTCGGCATATAAAGTATCCTATGTGTTTATACACATAGGTTTATACATATAAAGTATCCTATGTGTTTATACACATAGGATACTTTATATGCCGAAAAAAATGCGTTCCTAAAGGATAGCGAGTGAAATCGGGAGACGCAGTTAATAAATAACGATTAATTTATTATATTTGTCAAATTAATTCAATTTTAATTGATAGATACATAGTCAAATGTTTTTTTTAGGTATACAGAAAGGTACAGATCTACTTACTACTTCATAGGAATCAACGGATTTCGCCATTTCGTCCAAGGCAGCAAGTTCTTCCTTTTGCCGAATACATCTATTCACTCTGAGGACGAAGCCAACCACTGCGCTTTCCTAAAAATAAGGAGAGACGAATATACCACCGAGATTACCTATGCATTTTCCTTGTAACTCCTGCACTAGGAGAATCCTGTATCGCAGGGGCCACGTCTGGTACGAATTACAAACATACTGTCTAGAAACGTATTAAAGTATAAAGTATTCGAGACATATGAACACAGAAATAAATTCGAGTAAACACCAGTCTTACATTGTACTCGGAAATATATTTGTAAAATATTTAGAACGAGATACTAACTCACATTGTATTTGTGTCGTTTTATCAAAGCTCACCTAAATATTTTCCTGAGGTAATAATGTCTGTATAGGTCAAACAAACCAACCAACGATTTGAAATTTAAACATCTCGCGTAGAGTGAGCGCTTTCAGTGAACGCATTGGTACTAAAGTGCTCATAAATGCTTTGCGTACCCATGATACGGCAGTCTTTTCAATGTCGTGATCCTCAGCAGACTAACCAGCGTTCAGTATCACCTCATAGCGAATTTGTTTGATGAGAGGTCTTTATAATACTAAAGCCGTTGGTTGTAACGAATGGTAACCAATGATTAATGAAATATTCGTTCCAACATTTACCAACGTTTTGTCCCTCGTTATATTATTTATGTTAGTATACAACTCAACAAAGCGAATCTGCTTAAAATAGGCAGAAAATTAAGAACTCTAATACCGTTGAATAGGTTTATGTGGCAGAAATTGTATTATTATTCTCAAACATAAAACGATATGTTTGCTGTTGAGTTCTCCGAAATATCAATGTTTTCTAGAAAATTCGTTATAGTGTTTTTTTTGATAAAGGCAATTAATTTTATTATTAGGTGTTATGTTCTATTATAAGTAATTTTAGGAATCACTATTTTGTTTCCAGCTGGTTTCTTACTAGAATTCTTCTAATATATTCTTACTGTATGGTGTCGAACTACTCTTATTTGAAGGTATACATCTAAACTAAATACTTTGGGAAATATAATTTTTATATTTATTTAAAAAATGACATCAACAAGAAATTAGCTCAAGAGCACCTGGATTTAAAACTTTTTTTCTTACCTTGTCAAATGTAATGAAGTCATCAAAACACGTTCAAAACGACACGTGGAACTCTGACAGCGCTTTTAAAAGCGGATTCTCTAGCAATTAATGAAATTTATTTCATTAATTGCTAGATGTCATTGTGACATAACCTTGGTGGTCTCGAACGATAGCTCTCCGGCTAGCTTCCGACGTCGGCCAACACGCGAGGGGAGGTTATCGTTTCCCATGGAGCTATTTCCTTCTAAGCTCAAATTTTCATGTTACTTTGTGACCAGCAGAAAATAATGGCTATTTTTGCTTCTGTTACTAATTTGGAGCTTTTGAATAAGTTTTATTATTGGCACAGTTAACGCCCGTTAATTTATAGTTAGTAGAGCTCGATAAGAAATTATGAATCTCTAAGTGGAAAGTGGTAGTTTTATGAGTAGTAAGTGCTTTTATTCAATGTATTCGGTTCGTAGAGCTATTTAGTTTGATGTGATTTCATCTAATTTTTCGCGTCTCAATTTTCATGACTGTGGAAAAGTTGACACAACATTCTAACAGGTTTTTTAACATATGTTTAATTACACTGATCTCTCGGCGGCGATATATAGTTCAGAGTTCAACTTAATTACTTACCATTTTGACGAGTAATTTTTTTGGTTCCTCACTTTCCGTGTAAGTGATAATACGTCGAATAATAAGACTGTACTTAGTGAGCCGCTGCATTGGTTTTACCAACATATCAGCGAGCTGCAATCTGCAACGAAATATCAAATATTGGCAACGTTTTTTTATTGTGTAAACCCACCCACATTAACGATTAATATGCTACATCATGCGTTGTTTCGACAACAACGCCCCGAAGTTCGGAAAAAGCGCAGGCTTCAAGAATACTCTTCACTACGGCTATGGAAATAAACCTATTAAAATGACCGTTCATAAGTACTTGCCTATTTGTCGGGTTCTTACTGTGGCACCACGTCAGATATGTCATAAAGTCACTGTTGCCTGTTAGAGCTCGTAAATAGTCAACAGCTTTCGATTGTTCGCTCACGTAGTCTTCGTAAGGTTCGAATGTTTCGGCGAATTGTTCGAAACCGGGCGCCATTAGGTCTGTGTTAAATCTGAAATAATCACTTGGACTGTGTCAATTCTATAGTGCCAGTCTAAACTAAACTCTAGTCGATCAAACCAAACTCATTCATTTGACATAAAAGCATCTTACACAAAAGAATGTGAAGCGATTGGCGTCGAACCAGATTCTTAATAGGGTTAACTGAATCTGAATTTGTTTATTTGAAAGTTCTGCACAAGCACTTCTTATGCACTTGTTGCACGGAAAAGTTTTGCTTTGCAGTAAAGTGATAGTTAAGAAAGTAGATATTCAGATACTACACTGTACTTACTCAGAATGGTTTTTAAAAGAATCGTCAATCATTGGATACATTACTAGCTCCCAGAACTTCATGTTGGCATTTAGAACATCAGGGATGTTTAAAAAAAGCCGACTAGTGTTCAGATCTAGTAATTTATCCACGTCTTGCAGGGCATGTGCGGCCGCGATGAAAATCTACCAAAGGAAAGGAAATTGTTTTAATTATCTTCTGCTCGAAGACTGAGAGCCGCTTCGTATCGGAGAACAGCTTGGGTCGCTGCGACATTAAAGTTATTAGTCTATAGACAGGTAATTGAGGGCAACAATTTCCTGTATAAAGGTCATGACAAAAATTTAATTTAATTCTTATTCGAATAATGTAATGGCTGTATAGTACTAACAAGAATAGCATTGCATGGTATCGAGATTCTAGCTAGATCTATCCCCGGTCAAACTTTAGATTACGTATCCTTAGTGCAATTTATTTCCTCATCTTTTGTAAATTCTATGTAGAAAGTTAGTAAGGTAATGCTTTAAACATAATTATTTATTGTGCCGCCTTGTACTCCTAGAAGTTTATGTACGAGTATACTAGCCAAGTATTTAACTGTATTTATTATCGTGTAATAAAGAACTTTTGAAAATGAAAATTGTATTAATCAAACTTTATATAGCGAAATTCTAATTGAGTGTAAGTGAAATAGCTCGCCTGATGGCTAGTTGAAAAACAAAAAAAGAGGTAACGGACCATTTTTTATTTCTTAGCTGAAGATTAAATGTTGGTAAGGATTGGTATTAAGGCTCGGTCATGCCACGATTGTCTACCAACACACACGTTTACTTAATTCGCTTCATTTAGAGTTGAAAATCAAATATCATATTTGATGGTAAAATGAGATCGGCGCGTAGAATTACATTTTTTGCCATTTTTAGTGGCAATTTGTCGTCGTAATAACAACACAAATAAAAATAAGTTGCTAGATTAAACTTTAGAGAACTAGTCTTGCTATTTAATAGTTGAAAAAAAAAAGTGTTGTAATCGCTGAAAATTTAGAGGATTAGGTACGCTCCAACAGTTTTTTAAGACGATACTTTTTGTGATTATTTTTCCACAATGAGAATGATTTTAAAAATTGTACTTCGGTTTTGGTTGTTTTTTTACCAGTCGTATTTTTTTGCACCTTATCATCACAACTCTTCATATAAAAAAAAAAAACGTGTTGTCGTTGATTTCGTGTAATACCAGGTCTTAATTTATTGGCAAGGCTTTAGTTTCGTTTAAAATGTGCCTACAAAATGACCACAAAGTTTGCGATAGTTATGCAAGAGGTCTAACTATAGTAGTTTATGCACCGAGGGAACAAAGCACTGTCTTACGTCGCGGGCGGCTTATTGAACCCTGAGCGTAACGAGGAACTCTAGAGTTAACTCCCGAGCGCAGCGAAGAAGTTATTTAGAGTCTGAGCCTGAAGCGAGGGGTTCAAGCTGCCCATAACAAAGACACTGCTTTTTCCCAGAGGTGAATACGCTAATTTTTATAACTTCTGCGAGGAAATAAAAAGGAAATGTGTAAATATGTTACGCCATTGTTACACTTATGTTTTAAATTTCGTGCAGCTGCACCAGTTGCGTCCTTTTTTTGTAGTGGCCAGTTCAATTTTCGAATAAACTCTTCTAACAGCGCCCGTAAGGTTAAAATTGAATTAAAACTCGGCAGTTTTTATTCAATTTTAACTATTTTGCTCGAAAACTTCCTTGGGATTTTCATACTTTATCTCCCTAGGGAGGCAATTTCTTAGTGACTTTTTTTTTTTTAATTCTTGTAAAAATAATTTAGGGATTTTTGCCAATACTGGCATGCTAATCCCATCATACCCTAAACTTATACACTTCAACGAAATCGAGAAAAAAAAACTTAAAAGAGGACCTCGCCGCGCCCACGCAGTGACGATCGGCGGAGACGATCACCGATGCCGAATAGATCAGCGCTCAGGAGCTCGCAGACCAAATCTCGATCTCAAAATCCTTGTTGGGCGTATTATCCATTGTTCATGCCAAAAAATCTATTAAGTAAATCTCCTTCAGTAAAAAAATTAATTACAAAATACTTCATTTCTGAAAACAACAATTTTGCTATCCTTGCAATTTTTTCATCAAACTGTACATTCGAAAATATAATTTCTTTAATTTTTTGCCAAACCTTTTTCCACTCTGTTGTCTTACAACCTTTTTCTTCCGTAATTTTTCGGGTTTTGGCTGATTCCACATAGGCTGCGTTATCCATGTCCTTGCCTGTTTCCGGCTCTGTTTGTAAGACTTCTCTATAATTTTCTCCGACTCAAATTTTTTATGTTGCTGTTCTTTCGAGTTGTAGGTAAAATGATAGAAGCGGATCGTTCTTCCTGCATATCTTCTATGTTTACACTTGGCCATATTAATGGTGATGGCGAGGCTGCAACTGAATGGTCAGCTGTGCTATTGTTAGCATACATTTTTGAAACTGCATACGTAACGACGGATAGTCTACAGAATAATCACGCGAATCGGCATATCTATTATCTTTCTTCGTCTCTAGGTAAATATCCAGCGCTTTTTTATAGGTTATGTTTTGTTCGCTCATAATGACTCGAATTCTTTTTTCTTTTAGGAAGAATGGACATTTTTTGTCTAGTGCCATATGAGGCCCCCTACAGTTAAGGCACTGGAACTTACTTGTTTCACAATTTTCGTGCTCATTCCCACATTTTGGACAGAAAACCTTATTGCGGGGACAAAATTTTCTGGAATGTCCAAAGCGCCAACAACCTGAACATTGTGTCGTCAATAGTTTCGCTATCTATCCATTTCCCGTCAAATGTCATGCGTTTTAATCTTCTTATTGAAACTATATCCACTGAGCAGCTAAAAACGGATAAAATTTCTTTGTCACTCAATTCCAAATCCACACCCTTAATAAGACCATAAGAAAAATTTCCTTCATCAGTAAACTGAGTTCTGATTTCATATTGCACCATTTTTTGACAACTTATCAGTTTTTCGCCACCGATCTTATTTTGGAACTGGACTAGCGCCTTGTAAGGGCTCTTATATTTTATTCTTACTGACGTTGAGACTACGTGATATGTAATTGGTCATTGTCGAGCAGGTGGTGTGAGAAATTAATTCACAATTTAGATGCTTAAAAATGGTTTGCTCCCAGCGAAGTTACTCACTAAAGATTTGATAATCTATCCCCAAAAGTGTACTCGAATGTCAAATCATACAACTAATTTGATCCAATAGTTAGTTTGTAATAAGTTTTACTTGATCAAGGGCAGGCGAAGCAGCGAACATAGTACGAGTTTAGTATAAATAATATACGACCGAGAGCTCAAATCAAGTTGACGATTTAAAAAATCTGATATGGATGTATCCGTACCCATTACACGGGACATTAGGCGAGGAGATGAATCTCTTATTGTTAAACAGCGAAAGTAATTTGGGTACGAGATTTGCGACGTCGCCCATATGTAATAGCAATAAGATCTGAATTCGGAAAGCAAGATAGATAGAGTATACAACGCGGTATATTTAGCGAGTTGGCCTTACGCTTTACAATAATAAGGATTTATTTTGCAATATAAGCGTGGAATTGTTGATGAGATACCGATATCGTGTACTCAGGAGGCCGCTAATCTCGGGATCATTTGCCGAGGGTCGTGGCAAAGCTCTTCTTAATCGATAACTTAAAAAGTATTACCGGGTTTTATTAAAGTACGTCGCTGTCTTTCCTTACATAATAAATTAATATTTAATTCCTAAATTACAGTGACAGGATCTTTATCGACCGAGCGAGGGCTAAAGAGCAAGGAGTCCCTGCTTCAGCATCGACAAAAATGCTTTCGTTTGTCCGAATTCCGTCCGGATCTTTGTCTTCCCCTACTGGTCGCATTTCTTAACCGATTCTCTTGAAATTTTATTAGTAGGTTTGATAATTATATGTTAATACAAGAGATGTTTATTGTCGACTCAGTTTTTGAATTTTTTTCAAAATGATATTCATATCCTATTCAGGCTTTTTTGCTCTGAAAATTGTGATTTTGGTCGAGCGCTGAGCGCAGAAGGGCTAAAACTTAGCAGGCATATAGCTTTCATACTTTTATGTTCTTCACTTCCGAAGTAGAAACAGTTCGAGAACTAATGTTTCTGAAATACAGTTTTTTTTAGATTATCATGTAAACAGTACTAGCTATATGAAAAGTGTTGAAGGCTGATATACTTCCTTCTTTATGGATAATTTTTTACTCACACTAGATAGCCAGTGTGAACACGTACCATATTTGTTGAAACATTTCCCACCTATCTTTAACGGATCTAAAGTTCTAAAGGTTTATAATATTTGACTGTCAACTTTTTTTGGGATGATGAATAGAGATCTATTTATTATTTCACTAAAAATATCCATATTTTTCGAAATTTTAAAAATATACCTACGTTGTTCCTCTATCTATGTATATTTATATGCTACATGCATGCTAAGTTTCAGCCCTTCTGCCAATGTTCAACCAAAATCTCAATTTTCAGAGCTAAAAAGCCGAACTAACAACAATGTTAAAAAAAATCCAAACCTGACTTAGCAAAAAAAAAACTGTTTAATTATCGAACCTACCTGCACCTGTATTTCCAGTTTTTAAGTAGGCAAGGGTGAGTGTTACGTATCCGCCAGTAAATAAAATAAATACAATTTAATACTTGATGAAGGTTAACATTATGATTATCATGTAATGAGGACCTCTATTTTGTTACAATTGTTTAGTAATATATAAAGTAATAATAAGATTGATGCCATTCGTTTTTATAAAAATTAAACAAGCTTAATTGCATCGTAGTGGGCACACACAATCATACGTTCAAATTCCCCAGACAACTCCACTCAACGTGATTAAATTGATTCATCGCCATACCTCGTTGAAAGCTTACAAGTCCGAGCACAAGTGTCACAAAGGTAAAACGTTCGTTCCTGTCGGCAGACCTTTTTCATATTTGTGCAAAACTTCTCCCGATTTAAACGGCATTGCAGGACTGAGGCTAATGTAATTAACTATTCGAAATGCGCTTTGGCATACGTAGGAGTTAATTGCATCAGCCATTTTGAGCGCAGAGCAAGGGTGAATGCATAGTATCTCCCTCATCCACCCTCAGACTTACAGCTTTCGACTTGAGGATAGGTATTAGCTATTCGAGGAGAACTGTGTGCCTCATATGCATAAGCGCTCGATTAGCAAATCTGATGAACTAAGCGCTTCAATTTTCTCCCGGTAATATGCGAGCTTGCAATATTCTGCTCGCGAGTGCTTAGCTAATTTCTCCCATAGGCAAGCAAATTATGTTACGGCTAAACTTTCTTTTTCTATCCTACTCCTTTATTCACAAGGAGTTTTAATACGTGATTGTACGCAATGCTTAAGGAATCTGTTCAACGGTTATTAATGAAAATGAAACTATCAAGAAATTAAAGCAAACAAAACTTTG
Organism: Peribatodes rhomboidaria; assembly: GCA_911728515.1. Lineage (NCBI taxonomy): Eukaryota > Metazoa > Arthropoda > Insecta > Lepidoptera > Geometridae > Peribatodes > Peribatodes rhomboidaria. Next base: position 21,433,173 of record OU452166.1, read on the forward strand.
CAGTCAAAACAGGACGGGTTTGATTGTAGACAGATTTCCCTGAGGTAGACGAAAAGAGGGTTGCGGCTGTCAATATACTTACTTAATTGCCGTCTCCCGCCGCCCACTTTGAGTCTTGATACACCGCTAGTTTTTGGCAAGGTGGTGTCTATGTTACATGCAGTCAAAACTCAAAATCAGCCAAAACCACTTCTAAATGTAAAAATCTGTCAATTTTTTTTTATTTTAACGTCTTGGATTTTATTTCGCAACAAACAACTGTAAGTTTTAAAACTGATTGCAACATACTCCTAAATTCCTATACTTTCATAGAATATAGACGCCTCTAGTTACTGTTTTCTAATCTGTGCTTGCAGAAAATATAAGCCTGATCCTAAATGAGCAGGCTCATGAGAGCCTGCTCCGCAAATAAACTTCATTAATAAATTGCCAGACTCTACCTCCGCTTGGCGACAGTAGGTATATACGAATAAGGCCTTCATAAACACAATATTTTAGGAGGTAATCAATACCTACAAGAGGTAATGAGTTTAATGTACTGATTTTTGTCTAACTAACCTCACCAACCCATTAGAGTTGGGATTGAGACCTCCTTATAAACCACTGCCAATATTTAAAATGAACCAAAACAATGAAGCTTTGATCTTTCAAAAGCAATCTCGAATATTGTCAGAGGAGTTATTAAAACACATTTATGTAAATTAATCGGATGTAATAACTTTGAACGCAGTATACAGCGGTATTCGATTCGTTTTGTTTCATGTTTCATAATATACTTTAAGAACGCCCAGATACTAAAGGTGTATAGGTATACTGTATAATGTGTATACACTTAGCTGTATAAGTATAGTATACTTAGTAACTGTGGGTTTGAGCAGGCGGCACTCATTTCCGGACGACCTCGTTGTAAAAGCGTACAATACGAAGAAATACGTAAAACTTTCTTTCGTATTGTTGCGTCAGGCGCATGTAAATAAATAAATAACTACTGCACTCACAACTATTTTCTCTACTGATGAAGCCATGAAAAGAGAAACAAGTTAATCAAAATCAAATCAAATCAAAATAATTTTATTTGGAAGAATATTGTCATAAGGTCTAGTACAGTAATAATAGTATCAAATATTCTACCTAATAAGGTTTCCAAATGTTTCAGTAATTAAAATTAATCATTAAAGGTCATGGGTACATAAATTTTGTCTTGTAAAAAGTCATCTACAGTATAATAACATTTGTCAATTAGAAATTTAAATAATTTGTATTTTAAACTATTATAATGAATTTCCTTAAAGCTATCAGGTAATTTATTATAAATGGTGATGGCCATGCAATATACATTTCTACTATGCACTCGTACTCTTTGTTCTGGAACCAGTAATCTATGCTTATGTCGTTGCTGTCTATCCCTTCCAGGTGCGTTAAGAGAGTTTGAAAGCCCGAACTGGGTTGCGAGTATCGTATAAGTTTGTGTTATTCCGAATTCAGAATGAGAATTTAGGATGAAAAAGCTCTAGATGAACATTTTTAGAGTTCGGTAGATTGTTTAACAGATGGTTTATCCAATGCATCCATGCAGTGTTTAGTTAGAACTTTTAGCCGAAACCAGTAACATTATTAAAAAAAAAAAACCCCGTCTGCAAAATGTTATGCATACATACATACATACATACATACACTCGAAAACCATAACCATCGGGTAAAAAAAGGAGGAGGAGGAGTTGTGGTTCGGTTGTATGTAGTAATGAAAGTCTATGTGAACACCTTCACTAGAATATTGTTGTTTACAGAAAGAGTTTACGTAAAGAAATAAACAGGCCACCACACACACACCACACACCGCGCTACGTCGAAGCGAGGTTCTACCGCCGAGCAGCAATGTGTAAACATTACTGTGGCCCGGATTAAATCGGTATTGGTATTGAAGCCCTCGATCACCGAGCTGCCTCTGATCCATCGCTTAATTTACTCCCTCTAGGTTTTGCGTTAAGCAAATATGCACTACGGATACGTACCTATAGGTAGAATGATGTAATACAAAGCAAATAATTGTTCAGTGCTGTATAACAGTAGGTACCTACTTATTATTTTGATATAAGACAACCAAGACATTTGGTAAAAGCCTTCAGCCCTAATTATCAAGTGAAATTTCGACAGATTTAATAGAGAATCGCGAGTAATAACCCTGGAACGATTGTACGTACGGTACCTGCAGGTATTGTAGGTGGACGGACACCGTTTTTAACATCTCCCCGTAAAGCAATTAATTTAGGGTGAACCGATGTCAAAGTCAAAGTCAAAGTCAAAATGTTTTTATTCAATTTAGGTATCAAAGATACACTTATGAACGTCAAAGTTATTTATATAGACTCGACCGCCTTGTTCGGACAAAAAGCCTCTACTCAGAAAAACAGGCAAGAAACTGAGGGGCATTATTTTTTCAAATAATAAATAAATTACAGTCTCACAAATTTTGGCTTACAACTAGGTAATATCTATAAATACTAGTGGCTACTTGACGGAAGTGGAAGGCTCCAGACATCTTTACGATATCTTCTAAATAATTCTTAACCTTATAATATCCTCTTTTCATTTATGTAGTTTTTATATGTGATTTGAATTTTCCCTCGGTGAGCCCTGTTATTGCGCCACACCTGATGTTTTTACCCGATTGGCTAAAAAGGATGCAATGGTTTCGGGTGTATATTATGTATGTTGTCATTTTGTTGTCTGTTGGACTGACTATTTGTAGTCTGTTTCTTTAGATTAATCCTCATGAATAACCAATGACAAGTCTAAATACCAACCCTTGAACTTTGTAAAGCATCGGAATAGTTACACAGTTTTTGTTTTATTGTTGCTAAGGATGTAACTTACACAGTGTTTTGTTTTTTACAATTGAGTTAAAAATTTAAAGACAGTAAAAGACTTACAGCCTTAGAAATAAAAAAAATGCATAAACATCTGCTAAACCAATGTTCAGTTAGACATTGAGTAGCAAGTAAATAGCGCTACACAAACGTGTAACTATTGTTTGAGCAATAAAGTGTGAATCGGCATTGGGTATTTACACACATGCTTAACACTTTTTTCTTTTTCGTCTGGCAACTTTTGGTAAATTCGCTTAGAAACTTTTTCGTCCAAATAGTTTTTTAATTATTATTTTTTAAGAGAGCTCCCTAATTTTTAATATTGCACGTACAATTTACGTTTTAGGAAAGGAATATTAATCAAACTATGTTGTTTTTTGAATCTCTTGTCCAAAATTCATCGATATAAACTATTTTAGAGGAAAACATTTTCTTTTGGTTATAGTGGGAGACTAACAACAAATTTCTGAACGGAACAATCAATGTCAACACTACAATGTGTCTAATGTCACACTACCAATATTTTAAACGTTTTTATTTTGACATTAAAGAAACATTACACAGTTTCTATCATAGTTACTGAGTGTAGATCAGCTGTTATAGTGAAATCCGCCATCTTGACCCCGTACACACCCGCTAAACAAGGGTACCCGGCCGTGTAACGAATGTTTATTTTCCTTTGATTTTGTTACATCTGTACACGAACTGTACACAACGTTTAAGTCAAAAATATTTTTATTTTTCAGCTTTTGTGTTACACAATGTGTGTACACATGTTTTAAAACTTTATTTCTAAGGCTGTTACTGTTTAACTATTCCGATGCTATCTGAATAGTTATTAGTAATTGAGGACAATGATTACAATTAAAATAACAGGTTTTCAGTTCTAGATCCTTGCAGGTACTTATAAGAAGTTTTGACATAATTTATTACTCCTCGTGAAAGCATTGCACCCAGTTTCCGTACGCCATTTAAATCCATGTATACTTACTTTCTTTTTTTCCTGAAAGTTAAAGAAAGAAAGAGAAGTTTTTTTATCTTTTAAAAGATAAAACGCGCAGATACCTGCGATTTATTGAAAGATCTTATCATTTCCTCAAGCGGTTTTACGCAAGGATACCAACAAGATAGGTATTATCAAAAGATTTTGTGTAAAATTACCAATTTATTAAATTCCGCTTTGTAGTCTTGAGGTAAAATTACTTTTCCTTTGATAAGATTTAATTTTTTTAATTTAATATCATCAATAATTTTAGTCTTGCTAAATTTCAGCTTTTAAGAGTTTCTCGTGATATTAGCCTGTTCTATTAGCAATTAATGTCTATAGGTAGGTAGGTAGGTAGGTACATATAAGTAGCGCTGTCTTGAGAATTAGAGAAAATACTCTCAGTTCATTACTAAGTCTGAGGAAATGAATTGTACAAAGTGTCCTGAATAACCGAGTATACTTTGCTACGCTCGTCGATAAAAATCGGAGAGGTGATATCGGTCGGCAATAGTCGGTGGTGTGGCGTGACATGTGGCTCCCACTATCGTCTGACATAATGCAGTACGGTTCTGATAAATTTCCCTGATATAAATGCTTGTTAAGCTCTTTGTAATAATTTTCAGAAATTATAGCAGCCACGTTGTTATTCGCGACCGCACCGGTACAAGTTGATTTCATATTGTGTAGACCCGCTTAAGCGTCAATCTAATGCTCATTTGGGCCCAGATAGTATCAGATTCACACATATCAATGCAGTCACAGTTCCGACAACATCTCCCCAGGTCCGCATCAGTGCTACAGTGAAGCCGCAGTGTTTCAATTTACACATGTCAATTAATCCGGCATCCGGTGTCCGGTGGTTGCACTGTCACTGAGATTACTGTATCGTGACTGACACTGCGGGTGTGGATGTGTTCACAGATAATGTGTAGCAGAATAACTATCGCGGTGGTGGCGGTAATGTATCGGATTGTAACTTCACTGATATGTGTGGACTGACCTTTAGCAAAAGTAACACCACACAAGTAAGTTAGTGGATAATATGGTTAGTTGGTATATTACCAACTCGACTTTGCGTAGCTCACCCATATAAGTAATAATAAATTACTAACGTGATGAATAAGCCATCAAATAGAAGTCTTTGATTTTTTTTAAAGAAAGGTTTGACGTTCATAAGTGTATGGTTGATACCTAAATTGAATAAAAACATTTTGACTTGACTTGACTTGAAGGTCTTTTAAAAATTAAGTAGGGATAAGTAAATTCAAGTTAAAACACTTATCGCAACCAGGAGATCTAAACGAACTGTTTTCCACTTATCCCTTCCAGGAGAGCTACTGCGGCTGGGATAGCTGTATCAGCTGGACTAGATTATTATACAATGTACAAACGTATATACTTGTGTTCTCCGATACTTGGAATCCGGGTGTCTTGAAGTCTCGAGTGGCTCGTTTTTTAGACAAGCGTGCATTATCGTAGGCCGCATAATTGCTTATCATCAGTCACGATGAAGGTTAAGCGCGAGGCTATTATTGTATTAAACAAAAATTGGCGAAATAATTAGAAAATTGACTTACTTCAACGATGTTCAAGAGGTGTCTGATATGGTCGGCTTCGGTATGTATAAATTCCTTAACTACAGCTTGTTTTGCCTCGTCGATCGGTGCCAGCTCTGTTGAACAAACAATTATTATAAATATTTCATAAGCGTATGGCATAAGGATGTCTAGATGGACTGTGAAAAAACATTGAGCGGACAAAAAAATAACGGCGAATCGTTAGCCCGTAAATGAAAAAAGCCGACGCAACGCTAGTGCAAGACGTACCTGTCACGCACACTAGTACAAAAAAGTTGGCCTGTCACTTTTTTTATAAACAGTACGAAACTCTCTCTACACATATAAGTATTCGTAGCTATAAATAAATAAAATGAATAACCTCAATCATGGCATAAGTTAAGACACTTATGCCATGATTGAGGTTATTCATTTTATTTCACACATTATATTCAGACGATTCTACCGCCAAAATGATATATTATTTGTGAGTTTACTCCGTCCAGAAATCGAAAGGAAATTATTGTTCGTCTAGGTGGCATAAATACTAAAGCGCTCGAAAATCTTTCGGTTGTTGCGTTCGAAGCTTCTTTGAATTATTTAGGTGGTTTTTTCCCCAACTAAAGGTTGCATGCTGTGATATTTAGGCTCTATAACGTTGGTAAAAGCGCTATTTTCCTGTTGGTCAATATACCGGCTGATTGAATGGTATATTCCAAACCGTAGCTTAAAAATAGCGATTGTTGTCAATGTCAAAGTCAAAGTCAAAATGTTTTTATTCCATTGGGTATCAAAGATACACTTATGAACGTCAAAGTTTTTTTAATAGACTCGACCGCCTTGTTCGAAAAAGAGCCTCTACTCAGATAAACAGGCAAGGAGGCTGTTTTATTGCTCGACTGTATTTAGCACTTACTAGAATCGCTAATGTAGTGTATATAGTTTTTATTTTATTTTTTATGTAGAATAGGTTATGTAGGCGTTTGACCACCAACTCGCCTGATGTTAAGCAACGTTGTGGTCTAAGATGGAGCACGACGACCTATAAGGTACTTATTCACTCTAGCCTTGAAGTTTTGTAGAGTGAAGAAGTACAAGGACGGCAGTTGAGTGAGGCGCTATAAGTGTGCTACTGCTCAGACCCGTCTTCGGAACGGTTACACCGGACTACATCCCGAAACACGACTAGGTCATTTCACGGCATGGCTTGGTCCGGTGGTTGGTAACTAGCCACGGCCAAAGACTCCCCCCAGAGTTTGCTACGGACGCTACCTACGGACGTGGGCAGCTCAGCCCCCAAATATAAAAAAAAAAATCGTATTGTCATTCGAATTGAATTTAAAAAAACGGGTCCGATCTGTACCCAAGTCTCAACATTACACCCTTTCAAAAAAACATATTTGAAAGTCGAATCGGCTTTTAAATACAACCTAATTGAAAACCTCCTCGGTTTTGAAGTTGGATAAGATACAATTTTTATTAGTAAGGGGGCAAATAAGGTAACTTATACTTACCTACTAACTGACTAACACTTACCTACTCGGTAAATAAGTTTGAATCATTTGAATGTGATTTGAATAGCTACACTAATTTTGCAAGAGACAACAAACGACCCGAGTGTACCTACAGTTAAAATCGAATCTACCTATTACTACAGAAGCTGAAATATATTTTCTCAATTGCTATGCATTAAGCATGTAACTTTGTTGGCCTCAAGGTTTATACGGTTCAAAGGACACGTCTATTAGGGTTACAAAATTTAACATACGCTGATAAATAATATGGACGTATTCAAAATAGGTAAGTCATCGAAGAGAAAACTGAAATGACGAAAATAATGCGACAGCTACATAAAATAAGCATAAATTATCTAAATGGCGCTGTTTCGCGACTTCGTGACAGCCTCGTGCGGAGCTGTAGTTTCATACAAGCGCACTCCCCATTAGACCTAGCTTTCCGAGCAATTCGTCTAAATTCTATTTGGTACAATCAATACTAACTATGTAGCACTTAACTTTACCCAAAAGGGAAAAAATAAGGATATAAAAGTAGGAACCTACTTATTAGCTATTTGCCATACAAAAACCTGAAAAATATTTTTTTACATAGATAATCCGCGAGAAAAATTCAAAGTAATTGAGAACTCCTTTTGAAAGCGGTTGATAAGATGCGCTGTATTATTATAGCCAAAGCATAAAACTCGTGATTAATCGAATTTCTGATCAATTTCATAGAATAAGCGATACCCTTCAATAAAGTCTGAACTCTTGAGAACCAATTAGCTAGCTCGCTCCGTAATCCGATTGCATGAAAAATTAAATCTTTCTTTTCACTTTGTCGTCCGGATAGCTTCCAGCGGAGTTCAGACTATGAAAAAACCTTCGTTTTTTACGTCGCGTCGATGCGCTCAAAATGACAGCTATTTTAAGTACCTAGGTGTTTTGTTTAAATCTTTAGGGGAGGTTTAGATTGCGTTAGAGTTATCGTCAGTCAAACCTCATTGTACGTCATGCTCGCGAAAATCTTAGTGCTAAGAAAAATTACAAATTGGTAATAAACCTCGGAATGAGAGATAATAAGGGTGAAGGAATAAATTCAACTTATTTATTCTTTCACCCTTATTTTGGCGTTTTAAAAATTGATTCATAAAATCTCGTGTCTCTGCATCGTAAGTTATTTACGCTAAGAGGTATAAAAAGCAGTTTTTTCCGATTATCTCGGTTTCTATTGCTCCAATTATTTTAATATCTGTTATAAAATTGTAGAACATAATTTTTTCATGCGTCTAACCGTTTTAGCTATTGAGGGCGCTGAGCGCGCATCACTTAAAATTTCAGCTTATTATCGTTCATTCCGAGGTTTACCCATTTTTAATGCTAACGTTACTGGACTAGTAACCTAGGAACACAAAAACTTCAAAAAAGGCTAAGCTGCCAAAACAGCACAAGACTCTGAGTCCAGCGAAGAAATAGAACGACAATAAAGATGATTAATTTAAAACGATTACATCATTTGAGATGCACGACTCTAGACACATTTTAAATTTAAATCTCTAAGTCGTACTTGTAGCGGGATATAACCACAATTTTATCCCTTCATGCTAATGAAATTCCTCGCACGGAGTTATATTTTTCATAATTATGCCTGTCCCCACCGAAGCGACAATGGCGCTACTAGCCTTGTAGAATATTTTGCTCCCGTGGGATCTTTTGCAAAGAAAGAAGAAATGAAACCGGTCCTCATCTTCAGAAAACAATACATCTAGGCCGTGTTCTACGAGTAATAATGTTAAGTTAAACATTTTCTTTGTTTACCGAGTGCTAGTCAAAACACAGAAGCTCTTGTTTAGATATCGTTGAGTTAAACAAAATAGAGAAAGAAGTATCTCTATTTTATTTTCTGATGAAAAGTACTAATTAGTGTGCGGCATAGCATTTTCCAAGTAACAAATACTTGATCAAAACATTGTTTTCTTATTAGCGACCCTACGGGAACTTTTGCCAATTAGTGAAGAAAGAAAATCGTATGTAGGTATTTGATATATTTCACCCAGAATAAATACCTACCCAATTATTTACAGAGCTAAACTACTTGTTTTATAAATCTAGCATTCTTATTTCTCTTCGGAAATTAGGATTTGTTAGATTGGTGTTTTCATTTACAGGGACACTGAATAAACAAATTTGTCGACCATTTAGGGTTCCGTAAACAACAACGATGACAACAGGGCTATCAGAAAGATCGGCTTGAGAAGTAATACCGAACCCTCCATTAGCGAATCCTACTCGCACTTAGCTGCTATTTTTCTAATTACATGAAAATAAAATCAGTTATAAAATAAAGTAAACAATTAAAACAATGTTTTGATTCATAAAACAAAGACAATTCGGCAAAAAAATATTTTTCGTTAATAAAATATTTGAATAACTAGTATAAAGTCACTTATAATTAAATAAGTGTCATCACACTATACGAGAAGGTGTACAGCGGTCGTCCATTGGAGCACCACCTTGCTTTAATGCACACCAACAAATAATGTGGTGTTCGAAAAGTTTAAAATTTCACAAAATTGGTGAGAAGTAACGGCAGTACCAAATGTCACTATGTCCTAACTAACATTATAAATGCGAACGTGAGTTTCTTCGTTTTTTTGTTATGATTTTACGCCTCAACTACTCAACTGATATTCATGAAATTTTGCACACACGTTTTCAGGACAAAAAAGGACATAGGTTACTTTTTTTCCCGAAACAATTAACGAGTCCCGTGGGACCGTGGCTGAAACTGCGGGGGGCAGCCAGTTCATTATATTTATCAATTACACCATAATTACAGAAAAGTTCGCCTGAACTTGACTGAGCCATAAATTAATCAACTGTTTTCGACAACTATTCAACAAGTTAAATGTCAACAATAGATGGTTAAATAAATAATCGCTATGTTAAATTTTGCCCAAAATGGGACGTAATGAGGTAACTTAAGCCCCTGCTCTCTCCCTTTCCGTCGGTTTTAATGACTTACAATTTAATATGAACTACTGGGAGAAAAATCACGGAACCCAAGTACTTGTGGGGCGGGTCACGCAGCGTGAGGTCGCGTGAGGCCTGGATGGCGTGCAGCAAACATGCCTCATCGATGTTAACTCACCTCAAAGCCTATCGTTTTAACACTGATTTTCTAAGTTGATAATTACCCAATGAAAATATTTTTAACTACAAATTGAGCAGCTATTTACATTCAAATACTCGTAGCAATGACTTGGTTATTTTATTTTCAAGCTAAAAAATTACTCGAAGTGAAAACCTTTAAGTAAAATAAAATAAAGATTTTCTTCTGCTGCCATTTCATCTAGAATGAGTCGACGAGGACGGGCGTAAGATCAAAATAAAAAAAAGTTGAATGGCGTAGAAGAAGTAGAAATAGAATAGAAATAGAGAAAAAAAAAGTAGTAAAATTAGAATGGATTAGATGGGCATAGCAGACAAATTATATTTTTACTGCTAAGGGATAAGGGCTAGATTAAATAGGTCAAAAATCTGGTGTTCCGATCTCTGCTAGTTGCACCGATACGACGTGCCCGACGTAGCAGACCGAGCCCGCGCTGCTGTCGGCTATGAGCGACGGAGGTAATAAACTGAGAATTACCGCCGTAATTACCCGTCGCTATAACACTGAGAAATTGAATCGACGTGTTGGAAAACACGAGTTTCTGAATCGGGCTTAGAGCTTCATGTGCCGAAGACCTTAGTGGCTTCCCTAAGTCATACACGCAGTACTTTTGTAAATAGCGAGTTCAACTGCGACGCAGAACCTATACAAATACAATTTTCATTACAAACGCTGTAGTGTAGCATTGTAGGTACATATCGTAGGTAGAGCTGTATATGTAGCTTTATCATATCTATCTCTACGCACAAAAGCTTACAAAGCCTGTAAAGGTAGGTACATACCTACCTACATGTAGCCTGTAGCCTGTAGCTATAGCATACGTACGAGTAGCCCACGAAGAAACCACAGCAATAAATTTTGAATAGAAGACAAAAGGTAAGTAAATTGATTAACGAGAATTGAACGCGCCTTTCCATTTACTTAATTATTATCGCTGGAAAAATATACCTGCACCAAAACTGAGTTTCGATTGAATAATGAGCAGTTTTTCAGCAAAATTTGTCTTGGAACGTCGCAGATGAGGCGCTTGGAAATTTTGGATATTTTCCAAACTGAGAGTACGTTGCAATTCTAGTCTTGCGTCACAGAATGAAAATGAATGAATAATGAAAAATTTTAATAGAATGACTCGCTTAGCAAAGATGTCAAAAACGTTACGACAAAATTCATTGTGTCCTCATAAGACAACTGTCTAGTATTTTTTCACTCCATATGCTGACTTGGCTCTTCCCGGGATCTCAGCTCTTTTTACGGCGAAGTCATTGTGGGACTTGGAATTTTTCACATAAATGTTTTTGACGGGATCTCATTCCTTTCCGCGGGCAATTCTTCTTTTGTGGTTCTATTTCCTGAACTATGGCGGCTATATCCGTAGAGCCCTCTACGCAGTCCTTGTGCTCCTTTGACATTCGGTACATCGAAGTAAAAAACCTGTCCGACCAAACATCTGCATCTAATTTTACTCAGTTGGGTAAATTACGTCCAATAAGACAGCTGGCGGATAGTACAAGTTTGTGGACCAACTGCCGTACCCAATACATTTCAGATGCCTAAACATTTGTAAACTTGCATGCCTGCCTAGCCAACAAAGTCGAACAAACTAAACTAACTGACTGAGACACCGGGACGTTTCGAACCGGAACAGGCAGGTGCATATGCCTGCATATTGTCTTAATAGGCACATCTCAGACCGGTTGCGGTGCGGCTGTTTCAGTACTTATGAGTGCCGGGCTGCCGTGTGAACTTTGTTTTTGCCCACAAAACTTCGGGCCAACTGTATTAGTACGAAAATTATTAGAACAGAACTTAAATGTTTAAGGATGGCTGTCAGTTCTGTAGAGAAAATACTAGTGACTCCTTCCATTCAACTGTAAAGGTAAGTTAGTCGTTCTCGGTCCTCGTCCCTCAAATCAACTAAAAAAATGCAATACCGGTAGGGACCTATTTTTTGTACTAGAGAGACACCATTTCTCTTTCCTATTTCCTGTTTGATAGTAACAGCACTAGTCGTTCACTTCAACCAATGCAAACTGCAGCCTTGGTGCTATATTAAATTCCGCGATGGTACTGCGTTGCAATTTTCAAACGGATATTTGTTTTGAAATCTCATTTTGCAGTCTGGCGAGATGGAACACAGCGCTTCATAGTGGAACTTGTTTGGGAATGTCGTACCTGTAGAATGTGGAATAAGCTACAGTTTGCTAGTCGAATAAGTTTGTTTGTTTCACAGTTGTTTGATGTTCGGTAAAGGGTTCCACGAAACAAATCAGTCAAACAAATCGGCCAAGTGTGTATATGTAATACGCTCACGGTAGGGTTCCGTAGCTACGTTATAGTAAATAGTTAATCATTCTCATCACAGGCCCAGTTCTCATTATTGTATAGTATAGTTTAGCTCTCAGTATAGTTGCTTTTGTGGATTTCAAGGATATGATTTTGGTTGACTCTTCTTAGCGGTGTGTCTGTCAGATATATTTCGTAAACAATAACATATCAGTAAATCGTAATATTTTAAAAAGTGTTATCAGTCTGAAACTCCATATCAAGTCAAATTTATAATCAAATTGCACCGGACAACCCGGAGCAATTGCACAAATAACTTTACACCCTAAGAAGTCAATCTATCTATTATTTCATAACACCTACAGAACCCTGACATGAGCGTGTCACGACGCGCATTTGACTTTTTTTAAATAGTGTTGTACCTCTACGTGCTAAAATAAGAGCCTACTAATTTAATTTTCATTTAGAACGTTCTGCGTTCACCGCGTCTCTGTTCACGTTTCAAAACGGCCGTGAAAGCGGTTTCGTCCGCGGCTCTTGCGGTCCCAAATTACTTCAGAGGGATGTTTATGAAAACCTGTGAGCGGTTAAAACTCATAAAATGTTAGCGAAACGGTAGCTATGCGCTTTTACTTAGATTACAATCTGTAACAAGTTAACTTTTTTTTTACAACAGACTAGGCATGCGTTTCACCACTGACTCGCCTGATGGGAAGCGTCGACGTGATCGAAGATGTAACACGCTTGCCTAGGAGATACCTATTCACTTTACTCTTAAACACCCCCGGATTGTATTGAGGTGAAAAGACAGACATAGGCAACGAGTTCCACACCTGCGTTACGCGTTTCCTGCACACCACACACCGCTGCAGTCTGACTGACTGCTGCTGTGTGTGCCTGTGCAATCGCACACTTCACAGTGAACGCGGAACTCAGAACTCTAGATCGCTCGTAGTGGGGTTAGGGCCTATAGAAGACTAGCAACAACTAGTGTAGGAAACAAATCGGAGACACTTAAAATTAATCATGAAACACTTAAAATTAATGGCAAGATTAAGGTAAAGAGTTTAATCAGATGATTTACAAATCTTACGACTTATCTACATAAACAAACTAAATCATTAACCAATCACCCTATGATAGTTTGAGGTTTAAAAGAACCTAATTGCAATCCTCAATCATAATTAAAATGGGCGGTAAAACAACAAGAGAATGTGGTTTTGGGCTTGCTCGTTCATTAAGCTGAAAACTAGCTTTGACTGGTGAAATTTGTTTATTCTTCAATAAGCTAATATACATTAGTCTCGTCAACGACAAAATGTTAGCCTCATAACGAGACAAAGCACTTTAAACGGGACTACCTTATTTGACGTCAGGTAATATATTAGAGGATAACTCGTAACCCGATTAGTGCAGGATAGAGACTAATGGCACAGACAAGAAGGTAAGGCATCTCAGCTCTTGTATCTATCTCCTCACTTGTAGGTAAATAGAGAAATGAAAATACGAATAAAATTTAGTTCGACCCGCCATTCGTCAGTTTTGAATTTAACAGTCGAGTCATCCATAATTCAAATGAAGGTAATTCGTCTAATGGACTTCCGGACCGCTTTGATGGCCACCGTTTAATTCGGCGACTTTAATTTTGAATATTACGAGGTTTTGGCCGTAACAAATTATGAGATAAACATTTTTATATCTGTGATATTTTGTGTAATATCTAAGCTGAGGTTTACAGTAAGTCAATAAGGCAATTTGTTTAATGTTAGTTCGCATGACGATTTATCAAATAGGGCTAAGAGCAAAACGTCCAACAACGCAAAACGTCTAATGAGCCTTTGATGATTGTTTGTTAGGCTACTACTAATGATCATGATTTTAAGAGCTTTAAAATTTTCTTACCTACAGATTTTTTACTGTCTGCGGGTCTCAGTGACGCGCCTATCTACTTATCTACCGACCTTCTAGAGATAAAATGGTTACCTGTTTATTTTCGTCGGTTAAAAGAGAAAAGGTGGTTACACCTCTAATTTATCTTAAAAGGCGTACCTACTGTCTCCCCAACCGAAGGTAAACGAGAAGACAGTTTATTAAAGGATTTCAAAGCATCTCCCTAAACTGTGAACAAATAACCTTTTAGGCACCGTATCGACCTACGCCGTGCAAGTTTACAGCTAAAGGTACAACCGCACAGGGACAGCCCCATTACTTCAAGATTAAAGAGATAACCTGCCCGTAGAACATCATAAACGCAAAAAGTCGATGTCGCAATATGTCAGTAACGTTTGCTGTCAAACACACATAGTCTCTGCAGTTAATTTCGCATAGATGCGCATTTATCAATTTGAGAAAACTTTAAGTCTCTTGATATTTTGCTTGTTTGACTTTTTGCGTTCATGACGTTTAGCGGGTAATTGAAGATGGGCTGCAACTTACAAGAGCTCGCATCTCATGAGATACCAAGACTTATCTGTGATTTAATGTTAGTAATCTCTTTGTAGTAACTAACCATAAAAGGTTGCCATTCCCAAGCCTATCAGAACACTATTTTTTGTACGTAAAATGTTTATTTTTAATTTTATGGTTGACAAACTAGGTGTTTAAAACCTGCATAGCCTGGTGGTAAATGGCATAAAAAGCACACAAAAACATGAACATGAAAACAAGAAAATTAGTAATAAAGATCTAACCAGAAAGTTACAATACATATGTTTCTTCCAAACAAAATGCCGTTACCGTAACGTATAAGCTAGTTTAGGTGCTACAGGTACATCCTAGTGTGGTGATACCTTAAGCACTGTACATAACTTAAGGTGGTATTAAGAGGAAGCGACACTGCGACCTCGAAATATACCTACCTACTATAATAGGTCATATATCTACCTTGTTTCGTGTTAGCTTGTCGGTTTCCAACTTCAATTTGCGACTTTAATTTACGAAGGTAACTACTAGCTACGCACTGCGGCGTTACTGGAGTTAAAATTATTTGTTAATCTAGGGTTTAAGCTATCTCCTTTCCGAATTTCATCCAAATGCGTCAATCTATTTGAGCAAAAGATATGGCTAAACTGACACACACTATCTATGTATTATGCATTTACAACTGCATTAGTGTGATGGAACTTCTACTTAAATTTTTGTCGTTTACAAAATATGAAACTGTTCTTGTTGTACAAATTCATGGTTTATAATAAGTTTCTTATCAATTGAAAAGACTACTTTAAAAAGATGAAAATGTAAAAAAACATTTCACTCTAAAAACAAAAACTCACCTTTTTCCTCGCGCCACAGTAAATCTGTGCGTCAGTGACGTAGGCAGTGAAACGTGAAATGGGAAATTCTAAACTAAACGAAAACGAAACTAGGAAAATATGTTCCGTGCTGCGATCGCGTGGTGGTGCAATGTGTCATAAAAGCGATTTAAACCCGTCTAAAAGCAAAGTAACAATGACTGCGTCTGACGCTCCTGTACATACAGCGTGTTTCCCGCGCTGGCTTCAGCGTAGCTTTTTTAAGCATTCCGAGAATGCCGGCATCTCGACTCAAAGAAATTTCCGTCAAGTTTTTATTTTTAATTCTTAAAATGCCAGAAACTCGTTCACTTTGTCCCGTAACGAGGGCATTAACATAAAGCTAAATAAAACGTTTCTATTCTTTATCTCTGTAAGTATAAAACGAATTCGATTACCGCGTCTCTCGTATATCCGCTAGCTCCTGCTAAACTACGCAACGGACTTAGATGCGGTTTTCACCATCAGTTAAATAGTTTTTCATGCACAGAAGGTTTAAAGGTACCGTAAAAAGCTGGGTGGGTCACCAGTATTCAATATGTAAAAATGTTAGCCATGTGGTATCTATTCACGAAGCTACTTTTGAATACACTAATGGTTTTATTGCGCAACCTTTTTATTGGTTTTATTCGATTTTGATGACATTTATCTACGAGTACCCATACTTATTGAAATCTACAAATATCTATGATTCTTACGAGGAGGTCGACAGTAATATCACCACATTAGGGGTAATAAAATAATACTTTTTTGATTTTTATTTGATTGAAATTACTTTCTGGGGAAAAATAAAACGCTACAGTAATTCTAGATATTGCCAGTATTTACCTAACTTACACTATACACGAAGTTTCGAGTAGATAAAAATATTTTTTTTCTCGTTTACTTATTTATCGTTTTGCTTTAATCTAAATATAAATAAAAAAAACAACTCTATAGGTAATTTAATATGCTCGTTCATACATATTTTTAAGTACTACATTTTAAACTAAAAACGGTACAGATCGTTGTCCCAAAAACCGCTTGTGACTTTGGTAGAAGTGAAACGTAGACACCTACCTACAGCCGCCTCTTAAGAGGGTCGCTCACTGCTTGACATGGAAATCCCGTTAGATTTTAGATAATCGCACGGTTAAGGGTACTCTTAAAGGCCGATTGCCCTTAAGACAGTTTTAAAGGCGACGACGATTTTCCAGAGCTACATCAGACCTTTCTTAAATAAACTTTAGAGCAACAATAAAAACATAGCTGAGGTTCTTCAAAGCGCAAATTTTACAAACGGTTTTTTGAACTTGATTCCTATCTCCTTATTCCTATATTCGTCTTTGTTTTAAATCTTACGTCTGCTTTTATAACTACTTTTATTAAACCGATCTCATGAAACTGCACACACATTGAGATCCCCTGACAGCACACATTCGAAATTAGTCATCCTCGCTGCGTTCGTGCGTCAAACCAACTCGTATGAAATAGATGGTTTTATCCCTTGATAAATGCAACAACTGCACGACTTAATCCAGCCATCACCGTTTTTCTACAATTAAACTAGGCGCACCAATCAGAGACACTCTCATGGTGGAAATTCCGTCTTAGCGCACTGAGCGTTTCAAATTCACTTTTCTTAAAAGAACTGCAGAGGTGTGGAACATGTTTCCTGCGTCTATTTTTCCACCTAAATACAATCCAGGTATGTTCAAGAAAAAAGTGAATAGGTATCTCCTAGGCGCGCGTATTACACCTTCGTCGTCGTCGTCGCTTCCCATGAGGCGAATCAGTGGTCAAACGTATGCCTAGTCCGTTGTATTTTTTTTAAATCTACTATTTCAAGCTGCCACTTACTTTTCCAGTCGTAGTGTTGCTCGAGGTTGGTCTCATTTTCAGCCCATAGTAGGTATGCGAGGGCGTCGTCTGGTATAGTCCTTATTTGGAAGCCGATCAACGAAGGCACTCCGGAGCGCGAAAACTCGGCCAGGCAGCTCGACAACTCGTTGTTGCCCTGCACGACAAACAAACACAATCAGTATCAACATCGTTGGCCGCAATCCCCTAAACCTAGGCCGCTGGCAGTGGACGAAACCTTATTGTGTAGTGTAAGCATAGTGAAGATAGTGAACGTGTGCTCTATCGCTCGCTTGTATGATGCGGGTAAGTTGGCGCGAGTGGAATGGCTTACAATAACCCATGGTATAATAATATACTCCACCAAGTATACCATTTCGAGTCAAAAATAGTCGCCTGGTAAACACATAGTGACGTCAATCGATGCTTGAGCAAGAACGAATTAAGTCACAGACCTAAGATTTTTTTTTGCTTCGCAAAAGACCAACGAAGCGTGGGACAGAGAAGTCTCCATCGAAATGTAAACTCCACAAGAGCGAAAGAGGTCGCCTACAAATAAAATGTTAGTCAATAATTCTATTGTCATTAATGACAGCGCGCCACCTGGGAACACGCGAAAATTCCTATGATTTATATTTTTACTAAAATAATTATAAATAGACTCAAAAGAGAGCAATTGTAACTAAATGCAGTTATGTCATCTTGTGAGTTTAGCAATTGTGATGTGAATCCAAGATGTAACCCACAAAATTTGTCGTTTCATGGGTAAATATGAAAATTCCATTGAGATGTTTTTGTCTAAATTTTGTCTAAAACATAACATAAATTGGTTCCAAAAACCGATTTACCAGCGGTATGTTGTTATCGTTTCTTCGTAACATCTATATTTCCTAGATGAAAGCAGAATTGGTGATGAAATTCAGCATTAAAATATTAGTTAGTTTACGCTCGATTTTCACTAGAGATGGATAAAAAGATGACGTCATTATTATCGATAGTTTTTATCAAAGTTCATTAGGTAGGCGATGGGTGCAATACATAAACAAACCATACATTTTTGAATCAATGCCATCAAAAGTAAATTGACATTCTTCCGAGTTTGTACTGAATGATGAGGCGTAAAACATTTTTGTATTAAATATAAGTATGTACCTTCAATTTCTGATCATCATTTTTAATTCAATTTACACATTTTGGGTGTCTTACATCCAAGTCTAATTTAATTATATTTGATTAAATTAAATAATATATATGTAAATTATAAATAAATGTACAAAACCAATGAGATAAGTATCATTATTTATCCTAATCCGTATACGAGTAAATTTTGTCAAGGGTCACAATTCGAAGCGAATTACTAGGATAGTATTATGTTGATCTTATTATTTACTTTTCTTATGTTAATTTAGATACATGGTGACACTGATATCTAACTCTTCCGCCTAGTTTAACACCCGTTTAGTGATTAATATTCATTTTAGCTCAGCGGCGGTGTTATACTTGGAACAAAAAACAACTCAATTGGTATGCCAAAGATTATATTTATCGACAAGCACCCGGAGGACCATTTTTGGTCAATCGATAAATTAATAAGTACTTTTCACAACACTAATTTACTCACGCATGCGCAACTGTTTTTTTGTATCACTATCGAATTGTCACTGTCGATCTTTTACATCCTAGATCTGTGAATTAAGTAAGTAATTTCCAAATAGTTCGAATGACACGATGAAGAGTGACGTCATCACGTGTTGGCTCCCGGAAGGCTAGACCTTGTTTTTTTAATCATGCAATAAGCATTACCATTATGCTCGCACAATAAGGATTCTGAGCTACCAGTTAGGTATGAAAAGTTTTATTTACAAATAAGGAACAATGCGAGCCGCATCAAGTAGGTTTCACTTTCTTCAACCGATTAAAAAAAAGGAAGTTCATCTGTATATATGTTTTTACACAACCATCATCCGTATTTTCAAACCCTTTTTCCCATATCGATCACCTATTGTGGGCTTTTAAAATAAGATCGATCCCCACTTCACGCTCCTCCAGTGCTCTCATCAGCGTTCAGCGCTAACCAAAACACGAGGTCGTGGAAGTACGCAGCGAGCGCGGAACGGCGTCATAACACGTATTGCACTCATAAAAATGTATCAGACACACCTACATCAACAGTAGCCGTTTATTGTCTACGTCACCAATGAGTAGAAACGACTGTCTCAGACACGCGTGATATTTTACTACGACTCATGTCGTTAATGCGTCTCTAGTCTTCTATATTTCATAAATCAGAAGGAAAATGAAGGGAAATGGTGTCTTTCCC
This sequence comes from Peribatodes rhomboidaria, assembly GCA_911728515.1. Classification (NCBI taxonomy): domain Eukaryota; kingdom Metazoa; phylum Arthropoda; class Insecta; order Lepidoptera; family Geometridae; genus Peribatodes; species Peribatodes rhomboidaria. The sequence goes on from OU452166.1 coordinate 21,452,984, forward strand.
ATGCGCTGGAAAACAGCACACATAATTCCTATTTTTAAAAATGGAGACAAGTCCCGCTGCGAAAATTACAGACCTATTAGTATTTTACCTTGCTTTGCAAAATTATTCGAATCTTTAGTTTATAGTCATTTGTATAACCATTTAAAACCTTTTATCTCTATTAAACAACATGGGTTTGTCAAGGGTAGGTCGACCGTCACTAACCTACTAGTATATAAGAACTATCTGTGCCGGAGTTTTGCCACCGGTGGACAAGTGGACTCAATCTACACTGACTTTTCTAAAGCGTTTGACAAAGTTAGCCATGACTTACTTTGTAATAAGCTTGCTTCTTATGGCATTCACGGTTGTTTGCTCCGATGGCTAACTTCTTACCTTTGCAATAGAAGTCAGTTAGTTGCCTTGAAAGGATATGTCTCTTCTCCATCTAAAGTGACCTCTGGGGTGCCACAGGGGTCTCATTTGGGACCCCTCTTATTTATTATCTTTATTAACGATCTTATAGAGCGTTTGGCTTGCGAATGTCTGCTTTATGCCGATAATCTAAAAATATTTAAAACCGTTTCTTCTCCCCACGATTGTTATCTTCTGCAGAAGGATTTAATCACTGTTTCGGATTGGTGTACTTCGAATTATATGCATGTCAATATTGGCAAGTGTTTTGTCATAACTTTTTCCAACAAGCGGCACAAGATTGTCTATAACTACACCATTGATAACCAGGATCTCACAAGAACCAACATTGCTAAAGACTTGGGAATTCTATTCGACGATAAGCTGTCATTTCGAGCACACTTTCAACACATAACAATGAGAGCCAATCAACTTCTTGGGTTCATTTTTAGATCAACCCATGGTTTTAAGAAACCACATTCCTTTCTGTACTTGTTCTTCACTCTGGCCAGAAGCATTTTAGAATATGCCAGCCCAATTTGGTCCCCTCACTATAAAGTGCACATAAATTCCTTAGAAAGGGTGCAGAGAAGGTGCTTGCGGATGATATGCTACCGTCAGCAGATAGGTCGCTCCAAACTGAACTAAGACTCCAGGCTATCTAAATTTAATGTTCAAAAATTGGAAGTGCGTCGCAAGTATTTCGACTTTATTTACCTCTATAAAATTATACACTACGTAGTAGACACTCCTGAATTACTTTGTCAATTAAATTTCAATATTAAGTATAGTAATCGCAGGTCCAATATTATTAATCTTTTTGCTTTGCAAACTCATAAAAACAATATTTCGTATTTTAATCCACTAGTCAGGATGGCTCGTCAGTACAATCATTGCATTAATAATAAAAATGAACTTGATATTTTTACCTCTAGTCTATCAGTCTTCAGTAAATCACTAAAAGACATTTTTTATACCAAATACGTCCAACCAGATGCTTAGTATTTTTTTTTTTAAATCAAATATCTTTTTTGCTTAATTTTAAGTTTTACTTTGAATTTAAATTGATTTAAATTTAATTTGAATTTAATTTTAAAGTAAATTTAAAACACTTTACTTTATATTTCATTTCATATTTCTCTTATGTTTTTTATTTTAGTATTTAAAAATGTATTTATTAACTATTATAGTTTATTCTATACTTATTTAACTTTTGTCTGCCACTAACTATGTATTTTCACAAGTTTTGGAGTACGGTCCAGCTCTGTCTTTTTTTCTTCTATATACTACTTTGTATTTGACTGTACTCTGTTTTGTGTTTAAATAAATAAAATAAAATAAATAAAAAATATTTAGAATCAACATTTGCTAATCTTTTCATCTTCAGCTTTAGCCGACTCTCCCTCTTTTAGAAATCCAGTCATTATGAATTACACTGTACACTAATAATTCCGAAATTAAGTCTCTCCCCCTTGTGGACCGAAGTATTAGACATCTACTTAAGGTTCCTTTGTGCTTTTGTCTGCTTGTTACCTTTCATGATTTAACAGCTAAGTTGATTTAGATTGGAGACGAAGAATAGCAGCTAGTATTATAAGAGTATTCATAACTAGTATAACTAGCTCTTAGCTTACATAATGAAAGCAGCTTTGCTTTTATTTTTTTCATAAACACGACACGAACTCGTTGTGAACACAATTTCCAGCCATTAAAAAACAAAGTATGCTTTCTGCCTGCGTTGTCCCCTTTTTATGACAGAACCGTTGCTCTGCTCAGATGATTAATTTAAAATTGAAAAAAGAAATCACTGGGAAGGGTGCGCGATACTCACTTACTTTTAATGCTACAAAAATAGAGACCGCCCGCCGTCTCATTATGAGGTTTTCTTTTTATTATGTTGGTACGAAGCCTAAAAAAATAGTTACATGCCATAATTTGCGTGTGCGTCATTGTGAACATGGCATCTTTGCTGGGATGGAGGGTAGCTTATACAACAAAGGAACAAACCGGAAGTGGACAAAGGAGCATAAGGCAAAGTGGCCTGTGCTGAGGGTAGCCGGAAGTATGTGGTTACGACAAGGGCCTACAAATTAGCTTACAAATTTGACAGGGCAGGAAACTAGAGAATTGTAAAGCCAGAGAGACTGCGTATAGGTCATAGATATTCGTACTCTCAGATACGCCTAATAGTTGATTTTTAAATAATCTTATTCGTGGCACGTCTCGCCAGCGGAATAATAGAAATACATTGGCACATGGTATACCGCCCCTATATGATTATACCAACCTAGTAAGCTTGCAACTATTTAATCATTGTGAACTAAATGAGGGTGCTTTCTGTGTGTTGGTAATTACAGTGAAGTACTTAATTCTATAGTATAAGAGATGGCTAGGGTGACTGAATACCTTTCCCGGTCCCCTACGTTAGACACAAAAGAGGGCCGCCGAAGGGTTCAGGGAAATGCAATTCTACATAACCTACCAAGCGGGCGTCATAATTTACTCTCCGTTACACACAAAACATCTTTATTGCTCTTTAAATTCCGGCTGGCTAGCTAAATGCCTGTTGAAAATGTGCCGGTCCAGCACCTGGGCCTCTTCTAAGCAATTGTTTTCAAATTATAAATGAATTATCTATTTTTACACTTCTGGCATACAAAAAGTGTCAATTTCAGAGAATTCATACACAATTGATTTAGTAACATTGGAAGGCTGGTAGTGTGTTCCGCCAGCTTTACTTGTGATACTCAGTTTCCATGGTGGTCGTGCTTACACTCTTGGATCACGTCATGTCTTGACACCAAAAGAGACGTGGTCAAACGCCCAAATAACATGCCATCAAGTCTCATATGCCTCAAGTGTTTAGTGGTTGTCTTCTCAATGTCTGCACTATGCATGAAGCTTTCGAACGAAATTCGTTTTGACAAAATTGAAAACTTAGTCTGATAACTCCAGCGCAGCGGCCAAAGACGACATGTCGGTAGGTTCCTACTTAAATATAAATAACCTCCTTTTTAATACCCTCTGCTTTTTTGTCGAATCGAGGGCGTTTCTCCGCGCAAGTTATTTAATATCGCGGCCCTTCGAATCCTCAGTTAATACTTATCACGCTTCCGTACTCGAAATATTTTTTTTATCTTTTAAGGATGTCTAATTTTACCCACGTCTTCCCGAGGTAAAAATTCCGATTTGTACAGTCTGGAAAAGATCACAGTTAGAGGACGTTTGTTCTAGCTTTAGGATGAAAGTGATTTTTGTTGAGTAGCCCATCTTTGCAGTGAAATTCGTGATCAGCCATCAACATAGAATGTATTTTTATATTTAATCACTGAAAGTCAAGGATTAACGTAGACATATTATATTTGAGAGTTATACGTGATCAGTCCAGATGAAAGAGATTATAATAATTTAACTATAGGTTTATAAAATACAGTACGATACGAAGCTATAACTACACGGAACGATTTTTCGGCGCGGTGTGGTACGATAGCCCACCGCCAAACGGGGGAACGGCCTAAGGTCGGAATGACATTGAAATCACCCAAGTTTTATAGTTATTGATTGCTGTTAGAGCCCACTTTCGCTCGGCGATTGCGAACGGACTTACATCTGATACACAGCAAATAAAAAATACAGATACATAATGGCCTCGATTATATACCTAGCTAGCTGCCCCCTAAAAAAAATAGACAGCGGAAATCACCTATGTTTTATACTACGTGTGAAAAGATGGGAGACGACTTTAAACTTACAGTCAGTAAATTACACTTGACACCAACCTTCTCGTTTATAAACGCTCGATAAAATAGTCAATGCCATAAAATAATCTGTCTACGCGACGACGAGAGTGCATGAGTAAGGCAAAGATAATGCTCATTGGAAGATTATTCTATACCTGCTTGAATAGCTTAAGAAGAAACTGTATGTATCAATCTGGTTGCCACCGAGTCGCTTAAGATACCTACTTCTGCACTAATGTTACAAAGAGGTAAAGGATGTGTTTTAGTAAGCTTGGATGTTATGTATTAATTTTTTTAAATTGTTTTGGTATGAAGTAGAAAACTACACAGTTACTGTGTGCCATAGGCTAAAAACATGAATAGCTAGTCTATACTTTGTACCATACTACATTATATCCACATCTACATTTACAAATATTTTACAGAATAATTATTTGTATGGTTGATGTTTTGAAAAAGTTTTTTCATCATTAGAAAGCTACATTTTCCCTGAAGAACATAAGCTATTAGACGCGAGTGAAGCCGCGGGCAAAAGTGCCAGTATAACATAAAGTACCTCAACCTTTTACCGGAATAGTTCTAATAAAATTGGTGTTTTTCCACTTTGCCGACAAGTGGAAAAACGCCAACTATTAGAACTATTAGATTGGATTACTAACGGCTCGGCCCGGTCCGGCACGACCCGGCACGGCACGGCGCCGGTGAGATCAAGGGCGTTGTGCCGGTGCCGTCGCCGGCAAGTGTAAAACCTTGCCAAAGATTTTCATACATTTATGCGTCCGCAGATGCCGTGCCGTGCCGTGCCATGGCGAGTGGCAAACGCCTAATCTCCGATGAACTAAACAGCCGTGGCATGACATAGGTATTGATGGACGGACAGACAGTTAGAGATTCCACCTATATCGAGCAAATCTATTACAGTTCTATGCTTCCTACGGAACACTGACATTTATAGTTACGTACGTGAACGTTCGTACGTGGCGTAATTAAAATATTCGGGAATAATTCAATTAAAATTTAGGATATTTTCGCCCACGTGGCCATCTGGCCCCAACTAAGCAAAGCTTTTACTATGGCTGCCAGAGGCTGATGTACATACACAATATGTGTTTTTTAACACATACTTAAAAATATATTAAAACCCAGACATAGAACAAACAAATGTTCAACACACATGAATGTTTGTCTAAGTAGGAATCGAACCCATACTCTCAAGGTCAGAAAGCATGTTCAATACGCAACTGAGCCACCGAGGCAGACTGGGCAATTACGGCCCTAATTTTCAATAAAAGTAAACGTAACTGATCGAAGGTCCCAATTGTATTTTTGGTTTTACAAATTGTATGGCTTTAGAAACATTTACTTCGATAAAGTAGTAGGTACCTGAAACTAAACATTCCATTGAACAACATTACCTAATATCAGGATTCGTTTTGAAATTACGGTAAGTTAAGTTTCTACATAGATAGCATAGTTTTTAGTTGTAATCTAATTTAAAGACCACGCTGTTTAAATAGGTACCTGTTCTCGCGTATACAAATTAAAAAGACACAAATATTATAGTCTAGTCAGATTAGTTTGGTTCTGGAAATGGCAAAACAGAATCAGCGTCATTGCCTTTAGAATAACGGTCAATACCACGAAGGGCAGCAATAACAGTTAATTAGGAAAACTTAAAGATTAATAAAGCGAATGTGCTTCTAATGAAGTGGAAAGAAATAAAATTTATGTGTTATTAGCTATTTCACAATAGCATTGTTTTCATTCTAATAATGCGGAATTCTTTAGCTTTTTTGACATTTTTTGGTAAGTTCTATTATCAAAAAAATAATTAGAAGGTTAAAAGTTACATTGAACATTAATTTTAATTATTTTAATGTTTTCTCAACAAGATAAATTCTGCAAGAACTAAAGTTATCTTCGTTTAATTTCTTTCTTCTCTTTCTAATAACTTAAATATAAATAAATTACTATACAATAGCACAGAACATATAATAATACTAAGTAACAATAGTGTGATTCCAATTTTCTTGAGTGATTACTATTTTCGTGAGTCTTCGAAAGTCCAAGATGGTTCCACGGACTACGTGTAGGTACTGGGTTATCAAGACAGGGTGTCCTGAGCCAAACAAACAACTATGTACCTACTAATAATTGTCAACAACTTCAGTTTAGCAGTTAAAAAAACCTTTTTGAAAATAAAGTTTCAAAGATATCATTAAAAAACTAGTCGCGCGATTTCGTTCGGTAGTCAAAGTCAAAGTCAAAATGTATTTATTCAATTTGGGTATAAAAGATACACATAAAAACGTCAAGGTTTTATATTAGACTCGACCGCCTTGTTCGGAAAAAGAGCCTCTACAGCAATTCCATACATTAGAGTATTTATATAACTTAGGTGATAATCCAGTAATGTGGTATCATAGAGCTGGTCTGATGATGCCCTTGGAAGGTGGCCATAGGAACTCCGCAAGAACACGAAGTGTATGGGCTAGATGCGCGTAAAGGTTCGATGGTGAAGTCAGGAGACGATGCACGGTTGCTCCGATTTTTACCCGACTACGGTGAAGCGAAAAGGAGAGTTATGATTTTCGATCGAGCGAGCGAAGCGTCTATGCTTCGACAAAAAATGCTTCAGTATGTCCGATTTCTGTCCGGATCTCTGTCCAGATCTTTGTCTTCCTCTGCATTTTTTAACCGATTCTTCTTTTTAACTCGGTAAATTTTGTAAAAAAAAAACAATTTCCGCCAGCTGAAACTTTCCAAAAACTGCTTCAACAAAAAAAAGTCTGTATAATTATCGAACCTACTCACAAAATTTCAGGAGAATCGGTTGAGGAATGCGACCTCTAGAGGATGACACACGTCGGCCGCGAGGTCTACAGCTGACAGAACCACTAGTATTTAAACGGTTTTATTAATTTAACTTCGCTCATACGTTTGTATCAAATCTTGCAACAGTTTTTTCAACTACTTCTAATAAACCGATTATATAAACTTTTAGTTTCCGTGAAAATACAACAACTAATTATAACATTAAGTAAAAACTTCTCAAAACGTTCTAAAGTGATACATTTGTATTTATTTATTCATTGTATTTTTAAAAACAAAATAATTATAAATTTCTTACAGGTCTAATTGCAAACTTGCTTTGTTGCAATCCTGATGCTAAAAGGGACATAATATCTGATCAAAACTATCCAACAGAACATTTTATGAAGTGGTATAGGGAACAGACTTTTGATATCAAAGCGATTAACCAGTTTTACGATAGGAGACGTTGCAACTCATGTCCCAGGGTCTACCTGCCCGTCTGCGGGAACGACAGCTTGACTTACACCAACGAGTGCGCCCTGCATTGTTCCAATCTGGAGAACAAGAATGGTACGCCAGTGCAGCTCACGAGGAGAGGAATGTGCAGAGTTAAAGGGTAACACTGAAAATCAGCGTCACAGTAATCTGTGGCATTAGGCTGAGTGTTGTCCTTTTTGGCTTTACCGCACACGCAACTAAATTTATTACCTATTAGTTAAGTTAATTTAATATTTTTTATAATTAAGTATGTATATTGTATATCTTTAATGTTCATCATTTTTGTCAAAATGTATCTATTGTATAAGTGTGTGTGGTGTAAGCCAAATAAATATTTTTCTTTCTCTTTCTTTCTTTCAGACCTTGGTCATAGTCATTGATTGATTGGTCATTTTATGGACTTGACACACTTGTAATAAACTATCCTTCTTAGAAATAAGCGTAGCCTCGGAATAATTGTACTGTGTTTTGTCTTTTTGTTTTGTTTAAATTATAAACATATCGTCACGCCTTTCCCCCGAGGGGTCTGGCAGAAGTGTAATACAACACTCACACTTCGCCGGACAAATGTGACAGGGGGCGAGCCTGTCGCCATACACCGGGCTCCAGTCATGTAGCAGATGACATACAATACGCACATATGTTCACACAATGAACAAATTGGTGCGTGCCGTCAGCTGGGATCCAACCCGCTCCCTCTAAATTAAATTATAGAACCGATCGAAACAGACAAAACACTGTAAAACTATTCTGAGGCTACACAACGTGTATTGTCCAGAGTGTTGTGTAGCGCCAAAAAAATTGTCGGTCTGAGCCGATTTCATACTTCCAGTTGTTCAATAATTATTATTCATAACCCCTTTACGTAGATGCGAGCTCCCCTCAGAAGTTACACGAGGAGTGCCTTTTGCAAGCGGCTTTTCATAGTTTTCCAAAAGGGACGAGGGGACGAAATTAATTACTATCCAATTCAATCAGTCATGGCAAAGTAAATATTGCGCGGTGTCTGGACTGTAACCAGCTCTAGGAATAGAGTTTGGGGTCTTTAGTAGCAGGCCGACGTCCGCTCGCTAGGGGCGCTTTACTAGACAGCTTTGATCGGATGCAGCGGGGACGCCCGGCGGCGGCGGTATTCTATACAGTATCGGTGTAAGTTGAATGCTGACGGCAACTGATGCGTGAGGCCCTAAATTTAATCAACCTAAGTACCTATCTACACTAATATTATAGAGAGGAAGGATTTGTATTTTAGTATGTTTGTAATGGATTAACTCAAATTCCGGTCCGATTTAAAAAAAAAAATTTAACCATTAGAAAGCTACATTATCCCTGAGCTAAAACGCGAGCGAAGCCGGGAGCAAAACCGCGAGTCAATTTTAATTAAGCATTTTGTCTACCAATCGAGTGATGAGAATGCGCGTTCGTTGTCCCACGACATTGCTTTTACCGCTCGATTACAAAGTGTACCTAGCAATAACACTCTCAGTAGTCTTAGAATAGCACCAAAATCAGATCAGACAAATCTGACCATTGGCCTGGAACATCGGGCATTGATGGAAATAGAACTATTAACCATGATCAGCTAACGTGAAGGCAATGCTTGATTACAATGAGCGCTTTTATCACACCCGCCGAGCCGCTGAATAATTGATACGAGTAGCTAGGAATACTAACACAGAATAATTATTAGTAGAGATAACATGGACGTTTACGAAGGTGATTAGATTTATCTACGCGTTTAAAACTTAAATAAAATCTATAAAACCTTTTTCAACAAGAGTGAAAATCAAATTTCCTTCCTACATAAAAAAGATATTTTTTTAAATTAAATGCTTGTCAGCTTTGATTTTTCAAAGATAAAGAATGCATTGTAAAGAAATATTAAAATTCTAATACTGTTAATAGAAGATTGTAATAACGGTACGTTTACTAAACAAAATGGCGGACTGTAAAAGTATATCTACGTACAATTTGAGCTATCGATACACCGTATTATAGCTGTTGATATAATACCAATATTACAAATCGTACAAAGACTATGAGTCCTAATATGTCCAAAGAGAGTTTCGTACTGTTAAAGAATGAAAAGTGGCAGGCTATTTTTTTAAACTAGTTTGCGTGACAGGTGCGTCTTACTTTTCGTTTCTAGAGACTAACAATTTGCCGCAATTTATTTCGACGCGTGCAATTTTTTTTTTTTTAGTTCATCTGTTATTCCATATTTAATCAAAGCGACGAGCATCAATTGTCGCAACGCACACGTCTGGGATAATCGATACGAAATGTAAGATATTCTGATTAATCTGCCCGATCCTATTTAAACTGACAGATACAATTAATTTCACAATAAAACATATTGTCACGCCCTTCCTCGAAGGGGTTGGCAGAGGTGCATGACAACACCCACGACAGTATTTAGTCCTGAATGTGACAGGAGGTGAGCCTGTCGCCACGCACCGCACGTCGCACGGCACAAGTTATATTGCAGATGACATTAAAAATTATATACGGAAGTACCTACTTAGATTATGTTCACTAAATGAACAAATTGATGCATGCCTTCCGCTAGGGTCAAACGCGCAGTCTCTGGCTTGAGACGCGAGCCTTCTTCCAACTAGGCTATCATTTCTTGCATTTTGCTTCAATGCGTTTCAGTGCGATGCAAACGCACGTTTATACATTTACAGTGAAGCAGACGTACTTGTATATCAGTTCAAAGGTTCAGCGATGCAAATGCACATTTACGAAAAACGCCTTTGCGTCGCAAATGATCGATTGATGCAGCAACGCAAATACGCACATTGCTTCTTCGCAAACGCGCTTTTATATCGCTTAACGCCGTGTAGGTAACCGCTCCAACTTTTATAAACGAGGCGCCATCATCAGCCATCGAGTGGTGAAATGTCAAACGGAAAGGGCACTCTACATTAAGGTCATCACAATGACCGTAGCATAATTATAGTATAGGTACTTACGGTAAGTATAATTATTTGCCATAGTAAGTAAACAGCAGGAAGCTTCGCAAATATTTACCGTTCGGGGTTGGAGAAGCAAGAAAAATAGTAAGTGCATTTGGGTTGAACAAATATTACTAACTAGCGCGTTTATGTTGAATAAAATACTTGAGATGCTTCACTTTCTTTGCCTATTCTGAGATTCGCTTATAAAAGTCGCCTAACCTTTTGAGATAGAAAGAAATAACGAGCCCGCTTCTCTCGCAGAGCAATCGTTTGCGCATTTTGTACATTTTTGTGGATACAAATCTTGACTTTTAAAAATAACGATGTAAATCTTCAGAATAACATTGTACAAGTCTGTTAAAGAGATCTCATAACTTCTCTGAGATTTTTATTCAATCTCCTGTGCCAAAATAGAACATTAATGTTATTTTCAACACAAAAATGGCTTTTAAACATTTTAAATGTGTTTCTCAATTTTTGACTTTTGTTTTGAATAATATTTGGGTTCGGACCCAGCCGAAGGCACGCACCTATTTGTTCGTAGTGTAAACATATCTGCGTATTGTATGTCATCTGCTACATGACTGGAGCCCGGTGTATGGCGACAAACTCGCCCCCTGTCATATTAGAGACTGAATATCGTCTGGCGAAGTGTGGGTGTTGTACACTTCTGCCAGCCCCCTCGGGGGAAAGGCGTTTAAATATTTTCCAACGTTAAAGAATAACTCTAGCCAAGAACACCGTATGTAAAATTAGAAAAATAAATTAAATATTTAAATTAAATATAATTAAACTTCCAAAATATCTAAATGGAAATGAGATCAAGGTCAAATTGAGTTGAGATATTATCAATAAAACAAGACGGAAGACTAAATAATGGAGCCAGTAACATTGATCCTCACTTTTCCTACTTTTATTTTGTTAGTAATGAGGGAGAGTGCGGACCCCTGACAGACGCAGGCCCCCAGTGAGGGGTTCAGTGCAGACAGACTGACGGGTAAGCTCAAGCTGTATATAGCTGCAACAGCCACAGTTTCATTATCGGAGTTTGCATTGATATGTGGTTCATTTTGTGTAAATAAACATTCATTTTATTAGTACAGATATTTACTCCGAGTATACTTTTTACAAGGTGATTGTAGATGAATGCGTGCTAGCTTATATTTCCACTGATACTTGATTACTACCGTTGATTCGATCTTCATGAAGTATGAACCGTGAGTTCTTAGTCAGTTGTTTCACTATAGAATAAGTATTATAATTATTCCTCTTGTTATTTTTGCTATTTCTGGTGTGAACAATAAAGAGTTTATCTATCTATCTATCTATCTATGAAATGTTGCAGGCAAGTAGTCCATTCTTATTATATTTTTAAGTTCAATTAGGAGTCAAATGGGCAAAGGCGCTGTGAAATAATTATGGGGTTGCGAGTTTTCGTTCGAGGTAAACTACTATTAATTTTCATAAGGCAAAATATTGACGCCTAAGGGTAAAGTTTCCGCGGCTGTATCACGGGACCGAGGTTACACTGTTCAAAGCAATTCGTTGTAAAATTGGGTTAAACTTGCACAGTCTGCATAATTAGCACCGCAGGTTATCGATAAAGGCATTAATTTATGCATTATCGTATTTTTGGCGACGACAAAAGCGTTCAGGCTGACGATGTTTAGTGTCCTGGAATGTCTTAGCTTCTTTTCTCGTATTTGGCACTATTTTCAATATTTTGACGTGACAACCTAACAGGCTATGTACACATTGTATATAACCTATCTTATGTTAGTCATAAGTATACCTTGTCCAGTACATAATATGCATGAATAAATAATAATAAATAATAATAATAATAAATTCGGGACACTTCCACACACGGTCGCCTGACCCCAAACTAAGCAAAGCTTGTACTATGGCTGCCAGAGACTGATATACATACTTAGATATTTTTAAATACATACTTAAATACATATTTACACCCAGACATAGAACAAACACAAATGTTCACCACATAAATGTTTGCCCTAGGCGGGAATCGAACCCACGCCACGCCCCCAAGCTCAGAAGGCAGGTTCACTACCAACTGAGCCACCGAGGCAGTCAAATAAATACTAATGCTCGGGGAATACAGCCTGCGTTTAGGTGTAATTAAGTCAACTATCAAACTATGAAGACAAAAGCATAATAATATTTCCCTAGTGCAGCGCGTCGCTCGTCTAGGGTTCTTCCTTTGTGGCGCGATGCGGTGAGCTTCGCAATTATACTTTATCTTTATTCATCTTAAATGTCAAAGAACGTCAGTCCCTTTGCACTCGTGTTTTACATTATTTCGTATCGTTTTAGTTCGTTTGTCCTTAGCGAAATTAGATAGAACATAATCCTACTTTTATTATAAACTAGCTGCGCCCCGCGATTTCACCCGCGGTTAAAAAGTATTTTATGTGCTATTCTAGACTATAATCTATCTCTGTGCTAAATTTTATACAGATCTATTTAGCCATTCTGGCGTGAAAGAGTAACAAACATCCATCCATCCGTCCATTCTTCCAAACTTTCGCGTTTATAATATTATTAAATATATTATATTATAAGTAATCATCATCATATTAAGCAAAAGTATGTGTGTGCTTGTTTGTTATTTCATCTTGCTTTTGCGGATCGACGGATTCAGAAGAATTTGGAATGGTGATAGCTTGTGCCTTGGATTTACACACAGGCTCTTTACTTTCACACACTGCGGGTAACACGCGGTGCGGCTAGTATCATTAATTTTTATTATTATAACCCTCTAACTACACAAAGTGACCGCACATGATACTTTTTGCCACTCTGATTGCATCTTGGACCCAGCCTAAGTCCAGCACCAATTTGTTCATTACGTGAACAAATGTGCGTAATTAATTTCATCTGCTACATAACTGGAGCCCAGTGCATAGTGACAGGCCCGCCCCTGTTACATTTGGGACTGAATATCGTTCGGTGACGTGTGGGTGTTATACACTTCCACTAGCCCTTTCGGGGGAAAGCCGTGAAGATATGTTTTGTTATGTGATTATGTGTTATGTGATTGCATCTTCGAAAACGCAAAAATACGCAAAGGCGATAGCTGAGACCATCTCAGACAATAAACCAGGTGGCCGTTAATCTCTCCCTTAAAAAAGAACTGGCTGTTCGCCTTGAAATGGACCCCTGTAAGCATAATATCTTCTGAACCCCTCGCACGAGCTCACTTATATTCGAATTTAAAAATTCCATTTGCATAAACCAGCCAGCGAAGTTTCTAGAAGACCGGATCAATGGTACTCAAGTATCGTGGGATAGATATATGGGCAAATATGCAACGCCTCTTAGAACTTGTGCCCCTAGATCGAGACCTCGCTCAAGTTTGCTCGTATAAGTTCACTCGTTCAAAGAGGATGAATATTCAATACTAGATGGCATTTCAATCTTGAAAACTGCTGACTAACGACATAAACTTTTTCCGTAAAATAGAATAGAATGCAATAGAATGGTTCTCCCTTGTTTCACATAACCATTTTTAATATAATATCACGGTTTATAATTTCAGTTCGTATAAAACCAGTTGTTATAACTATTCATGCAATATGATAGTTATTTACCATAATATTATTTGGAAAAAAACATTCATTTGACATAAATTCATTTAAAATAATTTTCACCTTGAATAATACATATCGTTTGATCGATTAGTCATGTGACAAAAATATGATTGGCCTAATACTTATTTTGCGTAACATTCGGCATAGTTCAAGAAAAGTAACATATAAAACTTGTGGCTACGTAACTACCTAATTTATAATAACATATAAAAAAACACACGGCGCAACCCGAGCGAGCAAATTAAGCATGCCGCGGCAGCGGCCGGCGAACGCTAGATAGTAGTTAATGTAAAAAACTTGTGCCTATGTTTAGGTTTGAACTGCGATAAGACACGGCGCGAGCCGAGCGAGCGAAGCGAGCGTGTCGCGGCAGTGGCCGGCAAAGCGCTAAAACTTACTAACACAATAAATTATGGCTCCAAACACTACGTTAGGTTATATTTGAACCATTATTCAAACATACCAACTAATAAAGTAAAACGTTGTAGAAATTAATTTTACAAATCATTGCTTCAGACAATTCAGCGAAATAATTTGTTACCTGAAATAAGATTCGATGAAGCAAAAATTAAATCAAAGCAAAATTTTACCATATGAATATTATGCCAAACGTTGTTTTTCGAAGTGAAATTGTATAAAAAGTTGTTATATGACGCAAGGGTAACCCCAATATAATAGTTTAATCGTAATAAAATCATATTCCTAGCAAAGTATTTAGAAATGCTCCGTCAATTTATAAAAGTTCGTTATTATTTTTTTATGTGTAGGTACATCTTATTTAATGTTAGTCCAGAGACTAAGACCATATACATCACTTTACCAGATGGCCAAGTCGAATGACATTAGACTCAGGTTTTTATAAGACCTTGAAAATCCGGAAACGGGCCATAGTAAAAAACTAATTATGTGAATTATACATTTTCTATTCCTTATGTTTCCAGGCTCTAGTTAATAATGTGAATTTGCGATACAATATTTATAGTCATTCGGCACACTTCCTAACAGATATATGAAATAAAATGTGAGGAAATTAAAATAGAACTTTAGTTATTGCCTAAGCATTATTGGTATATTTCCGGTAACGTATGTAAATACCAAGGAACACAATATAGCTCCCTGTGTGAGGCCGTAATGTACTCCGACTCGGCCGCCTTTTAGCGGCTCCCACTGCAAACATGTAACAGTGGCTGTTCGGCGTTATTACGGCCCTTCGCCGGACCTGATGCAGAACTAGGTCACCGAGCGAGTTAATGTTACTGCTTTACATGTCTTGTATTATTAGGAAAATGTTACGCAAACAACGATTTTATTAGGGTCGCCTCACTTCTTACCAGCTTTCTTTTCATGCATTTTTTACTCGCTACGCGACTGAATGGTGTGGATAAGTGTGCGCTTGGAGGATGTAAGTGTGTTCGTGTGCCTGATATCATTATATTCCGAAATATCAGAACTATTCAGGTCCAATTGGCATGGGTTTTAGACGCACAATGTTCAGAGTTCCACAAGGGTCCTTTAAAGTTATTCGAAAAACTTAAACTACTACCTCTATATCGAGGTACAATCTAGATAAAGTTAAGTGGTGTACCTATATTTCCACATGTGCTCTATAACCTACATCCGCATATAACGTTGTCCGTCCCGGAGCGCGGGGAATTCTGATCGTAAGATTAGTTATGTTCTATTTGAAAAAGTTGAATAGATTATGAACAATATGAAAGTGCCATTTGGTTTTATTGCCATTTAGTTTTATTCAATACGAACTAAAACCCATGTAAAATACATAGCTGGCTATTTTAACTGATCTATGTAATATACTATTGGTAAAAGGCTGCATGAAACTTTTATTCCCAAATTAATGTTCCAAAACTTGGCTACGAAGATTCAATGAATGCTACGGAGCTGCTACGCAGCCGTAGCACCGTTACGACATTCCTACGACGTAGCAAGGCCAAATAATCAAGCTTTCAAGGGCAGATCTGCGTTCTTGGGAACGATTTTTAAAACTTCTCATTGTTTTTCGTTTTTTACGTTCTTCCTCATGATTTCTATTTATTCTTTTACCGAATTCCGTCAGGATCGGTTCAGCCGTTTAGGCATGAAATAGAAACAAAACACTGAGCCAAAAAATTTTGCAGTACAAAAATTAACACGGATCAAGATGTGTGTGTTTTTTTTTTAAAGAGTAGGTCAACATTTGACCACCAACTCGCCAGATGTGAAGCGACATTGTGGCCTAAGATGAAGCACGAAGACCTACTTGAAGTTACTACGAAGAGGTACTTATTCACTCTGGCCTTGAAGATACCTAGGTTGTAGTTAGTCGGAAAAACAGATGGTGGCAAACGATTCCAGTCCCTAGCCGTTCGTATTAAGAAGGTTTGGTGAACCGCTTAGTACGAATAGGTGGTATATCGACTAAGTAGGGATGATACTTATGCGTTTTCCGACTTGTTCTGCTGTAAAAGGAGGAAGAGGTGATTAGGTCGTGGAATTCGTGTGTGTTTCATATTTAGTTTTGTATTCAGTTCTATTTAAGTAAATTCAAGGCATATCTCTAATATTATTTGAGTACTCATTAGCTAACCGTTTTGAACAATTTCAGTTTTATTTTCGACCTTCTTGTTATAGTATTTCAAAAGATTCTTCAGAACTCTCTTTTTTTCTAGAACAAAGCTAATTAAGCAATTTTGTCCTCAAGTCCTTGTTTCCATATTTTTCACGAAGCTCTATTTTTTCCTGGTTACTTTGTTAATAAAACGTGAAATGGGGCAAAAACTGTTGGAAGCAAGCACTTGAAAGTCTACGCAAGTTAAACTGCGCTCTCTTATTGGTGGGGACCGAAGTCGCGGTACCTACTTTAACCGAGTCGCTCCCAGCGCTTATTATTTTTTACTTTTCATTTCGCTATTCATTACAGCTACTTTTTGCAAGTGATTTTTACTTTGTTACCTGTTTTCTAATTAAGCCTTTGTTTCTAGGGAGAGCGGAGAAGACCTATTACGGTAATTTAATTAATAACAGCAATCTGCATACAGTTCTGCTCTCATTTTTTACACTGCTAACGTTTAACTTGCCATGAGTTAGGCCTTAGCGTGTCGTAGTTCGCAACAAATCTAAAGTCTCTTGTAAAAATCATCTCACTAGGTATTTTGAAGCTAAACTGCTGTGGCTTAGTACATATTCTGTGTTTAATTTGACCCGTAACGCGCGAGCGTGCCGGATGGGTTGCCAGGAAGAGATCGCCCTTAGCGATAAGGTTGCCAGTTGTTTCACTAGTTTTTAAGCGTTAATATCCTTTTGTCTGTAATATCTGGCGTGAACAATAATGATCTTATATTTCTATCTATGAGTGTATATTTTACCTACCCGAAAAGCCTCCGATGTACATGGTAACTGCTAATTCGACCTCTTTCTGTTAGTTGCTTAAAGTTTTTTATTTTTATTTTCTTAATCTAGTAAAGTTACTTAAAATTAATATTAAAAAAAAACGAAAATATTGATAAAAAGAGCTAATTGATACTCTTTGATGGACAATTATCAAAAAAACGCCAACACACTTGGCTTGCAGATTATTTAAAAAAACTACTAATAACTTTTAACTATGAAAACTGGTTGATATTTAGATAGGGGCTTTCGGGGTCAAATAAATTTGTTTTGACCCCCCTACCCTCTAACCAAAATAGGTCAAATTACCAGTAACCCTGTATACAAAAGTGTGTGTCTATTTGTTGCAGCTACTTTTGAAAAACTTGCTTCACGAAAACAGTCGGCAAGCGGCAATATATCTCATTGTTCGGAACAACCGTTAAATAAATAGTAGCTTTGTAACTACGTAATCGATCGTTAAGTTACTCCGCCTGGAGCTGCGCTTGGAAAGTACGAGAAGTAAACGCCTCAATGGATCAACAACTTGACTATTAAAGCAAGTACGTGTAGACCAAGAAGGTAGTCCTGATGTCACAGTTTTTAGACCGCCTAAAGACCTCTGACATGGGTAGAGTTGCTGTTAAATAACAAACATTTAGGGCCTTGATTTTAACGTGTCATGTATGTAGTAGCACTCATTAATCTAGCGACTTGCGGTAACCCATCTGTAGACTGTCGGTGTAAGTACTCATAATAATAAACACACACAACTTCGATTGCGGAACCCAATCTGAGATTAAGAAAGACGAGAAGAAGTGAAAGAGAGATAAGAGAAGAAAGGAGAGAGAGAGAGAGAGACTGTAATTTTTGTGCAACATAATATGAACTCTATTTTACTCAACATACATTCAAAAAATCCTATATTGTGTAACTATAATCCACATAAAGGCTATCATGTTAGTCTCTACCCAATTTCCTTGTAGTTGCACCTAGTTAGTACGCAAGTACTAAGTCATACGAAACTCGGGCGCTTCTGGCTTAACTTGAGTTACCTATGCATGATCTAATGCAACTTGTGGATTGCACAATTATCATGTAAAATAGGAAACGTAGGAGCTATTCCAATTTACAATATTGCGGCCTAAGGATTCTCGTTATAAGTTTTATGATGAGAATTAAACGCAAGTGCAATTACTGCAATTATACTCGTAGTATTATACACCGTGTTCAGTAAGCTGACAGATCCGCGAGAGGAATAAATCTTTCCCAGTATACATTCAAAGTAAATCAATTATTAAGAGTAAACGAAAACGTAGAAAATTCCAGATTCTTTGCTTTATATCCCCTATAATTATATCATGATATTTTCAACAAAAAAAATCGTAAATAAAATACAGAAACCTTAGGCAGAACTATGTGGAAGTAATAAAGATTTTTTACAAAAACTTCGCTTTGCTTTCAGGCAGAGCAAAGTTTTCTCAGCTCCAATTTGATAAACATGAACGCTTCTAACTAATCTAACTGCCTGTCCCAGTTTGATTTAATATTTTTACGTAGATATAGGTACTGGCGTATTTGCTAAGTATTCTCTGACTGTCGGTCTCTTTTGATCTGCGCCTATATTCACAATCATTCGGGAACGTTTCCATCTGGATTCCAAATTCGAATCTCAGTTTCCATTCATAAGTTTTCATTTTAAGCTAGGCCAGTAAAAATATAACTTTACCTCGCATTAAATTTTTCAATCTAATTTTTTTAATGAAGTTTAGTGTTCTCTGGTTTTTCTCTTTTAAGAAGAGTTATCAGCTCTATCTTATCTTAATATATATAAATCTCGTGTCACAATGTTTGTCCTCAATGAACTCCTAAACCACTTAACCGATTATAATAAAATTCGCACACCATGTGCAGTTCGATCCAACTTGAGAGATAGGATAGTTTTGTATAAATAATTGTATAACTTGTATAACTGTTATAATTTTGTAACTTTATGAACACAAACTAAAGTAAAATAACGGAAGTTATTTTACTTTAGTTTAGTTTTAGTTATTCATTCATTCGAACGGATTTATCCTCAATTACCTATTTCAACATTTGTAAAAGTAGACTGAGATGCGAACAATTTGAGTTTATTATTTAGAGAAAAGTCTATTCCTAGCCTATTCCATAGCGCGACTCTATTGGCAGGAGAGTTCGGCCTCTATTTCCGGTTGGAAAGACATTTAATTATGGATTTTATAAACACCTGCATCTGCTGTCTGGGTACGAGTATTTTCCCAGTTTATGTGTGAGTTTCATTAAATCCTGAAAACAAGGAACTTTCAATTTTATTACGAAATTTGCTACGACAGTGGCCGTAACAAATTTTAAAAATGTTTGTAGCTTCTGATTTGCTTTATTAATTTTAACACATTACTCAATCAATTTCAACACTGATTGCAATAACAGCTGATGCAAACAAAGTGAACATTGGAAATTTGCGTGACCACAGCCAAACAAATAATAAATATTGTTAAAGTCAAATTGACGTCGAAAGCAAACCAAAGTTAAATTTAAAAATAATAAAAGTGTTTTCTAGTGCATTGGGTTTAACATCTGTCGTATTTCAGTGAAACTCTTTTTCTCTGTAAGGAGGATTTTGTGCCACCATCCTTTTCTCTACGTCGTAACTCTTCTGCGGTCAATGCTTGGATGGGTGACCGCTACTAGCTTTTAAAGTGGTTCTATTGGAAAGTATTGCAAAGCGCCCGTAGGCGCTTTATTACTGGCGTGTTACATGACAAGAACAGTAATCAGAACTGCCAAGGAGTGGAACGCGCTTCCTGCCTCGATGTTCCCCAGCAATGGATACAATCTGGGTCTCTTCAAGACAAGAGTGAATAGGCACCTTATGGGCAAGCGTGCTCTTTCTTAGACCGCATCCTCACTTTCCATCAGGTGTGTTGCGGTCAAACGTGGGCCCATTCAATCATAAAAAAAAAGTAAACTTTGTCACATTTTGAATTATCATTAGCTGAAAAATTGCTACAACTAAATATAGCTAAAAGATATTACGTAGATGCATTATCTCATTAGAAATCTGCTCTTTATAGTACTTAGTACCGCAACAACAGTTTTTTTTTTGCATTTTTTAAGTATGTTTAGCAGCGTTCAATTAAAAATAATCAAATACTTAAATCCTCCTAATTAAATACTATAATACTCCAAGCCTATAAATTCCGCAGTAGCATTGTTGACATTTGCTAAAGTTAGTCACATTTAGGCGTCGTGACACCGCCAGGATCACAGAGCGAGTGACACTGCCATGAAGGTTAACAACTGATCTAAGCCTTGTTTTCAAGGTGCGACTTTGCGTATTGAGACCTTACATCTATATGTATGTCTGATTGAAGAACTAAAATAGTACTTACCGAATCCGCTCGGCTGGTCGTGGGCGTGTGAGTTGGAATCGGAGTGCGGCTGCCCGTCATGATGGCAAAAATCAAACAACAAAACCAAAAATACCGAAAAGAAGCTGAACAAAGAAAAACAGAACAAATAAAAAAATAATATCAAAACGAACATTAAAGACGCAAATATGCAAATCAAAGATCGAAATGAAAAACAGCTCCTGGGGCCCGACCTGCGCAAAAATAAAATTGTGTTAGGAACCTTCATACTTATTTGTAAGGAATGCTTTCTAAACCTAGATAAGTATGCAATACTTTTTCAAAAAGTATCTACCGATTTCACAAACATCAGATTGGACCTCTCACTTATTATATACAATACTAGGTATGTGAGCTGAAACAACCAATCGTGACTGACGAAACCTGATTTCCATCGATTGTGAGCCAAAAAATTGTTCCGAAGTCCAAAATTAAATCATTTAAATGTTTTGGCTTCGAAACAATTTTTTATTTACCTGCAGTAAAGATAGTATAAATCAGGGCTTATTTTTGCGGTTCAAAGTTCATCTTCAAACCTGTTTCTTTAGCAAATATGTAGTGTATTTCCACTTTTAACTTTTTTTTAACTGCCGTTAGTCAATTTTTATTTTATTTTTACGTAATTTGCGTAATGTTACATGCTGTACACAATGAATTACTATCAGAAGACTGCTAAGCTTGGACATTACAACCGATTAAAGCAACGCTATAAATAAGGATGATCGATCATTTAACAAGTAGAGAGAAATGAGAGAGCATTTGGTTTGAAAACTGGATAAAAGCCATAGTGATGGAAGGCCTCAAACCCTATCCATTTAACTATGCCACCAAGCCTGAATTCAGGAAACTAAATCAGATGTTTTAAACATTTGGTTTAGTAATATTCCCTTTTTCCTCAACTGCCGCTCTTTCCTCTCAGATTCTGTGTAAATATTAATTTATAATTAAATCATTACTTAATGACGCGTCTTTTCAAGCTCTCAGCTACAAATTAACGTGCTAGATGATTTGCTAATTATTATAAAACACGATCTCCGAGAAACAGCCGTCTTGGTGTCGTACGTTATTTTCCTTTTTGATTGATGAAAGCTGAACGTAAATCTAAACGCAATTTGCTACATATTTTCTTAAATCGCGATCCATCACGTGTCTTATTTGAGGTATAATTGAGGTATCCTAATAACATTACTGTTAGATATTTAATCTAGGTAAAAGAAACGTTCCTGGTTCGACGTGGATTCGATAAACGTCATACATTAGAGTGGGAGTCTAGAAAAGCGTTACAGAATGATTCGCGAAAAGTAGCGTCCGATTTTGTCCTTCAATTTTTTGACTTCCTTCAATTCTCCTTCAATTATGACAGAAATAACTGGATTACGCTCAGTTAGAGGACCTATTATCTGAGGGATTACGTATCACAAGATTCGATAAAAAAATGGAAGGAAAAAAGTGTTCAATTGGTGAAAGAGACCTAGCATCAGAACTATCCGTATACTTGCCGGTTGCTAACGAAATAAACTATGTTTTATGGCAAACTTAAGTTTTTCTTAGAATACAGTACACCAGGTTCAATGTACATATATCTTTTGAGCCCGGTAACTTAATAACAAACATATTTTTTATGTACCTACGAATCAATACCAGGTGCGATCTTCATTAGAAGTCAGTAGGGCATGGGGTCAAACTTTGGCCTTACCGACGGGCAAATCTTTCCGACTTCCTGCTACCACTCACGCGCTCACGTTTTGATGAGCATTTTCACTGATTTAAGCAAATGAAAGGTTTTAATAAGTACCTCAATTTTTTTTATGATTCGAGCAATAATGTGAAAATTGACGAATTTTAATACAAAAGCTCTTTAAAGCACTTTACAGTAGGTAGTTCTACTACTGGTATAATGAAATTGACAAAAACAGTCTAACTTTTTTAATTATTTTATAGCTGTGAGAGTACAGATACATATTAGACGCGCTGATGATTGTAAAATAATAATGATTGTACATGTATATCCCCAAAACACTGATCCAATCCTTCATTTACATTTAGAAATTCAGGCAAGAAACTAATTTAGTTCAATTAAGTAAATTTTTTAGTATACTCGTAGAACTAAAATACGACTTCGTTTTATAGCAAAAACATTGTAAGGCAGCATTTCAAGTTGCCAGCACGTTCTGGGTGAATAATAGTGTGACTGGCGCTGTCATCATTCAGTGTCGACGGGCTTCCCGCCTTTGGAATCCACTGAAAATTTTAAAGCCATAGATATGTTCAAAGAATTAAAAACCTAATATTCGCACGGTAAGGTCTTGTTTGTTTTAAACGTTTTTAAACTTTAATCTCATTCATGTTTCCGCCTTTGAAGTTATTAGAACAATTTCAATCTCACCGTTTGTCGAGGCTTAGACTTTAAGTGCTTATTACTTATTATAACAGATGTGATCTATATCAAGTTCAGTATTACGTCACGCAGATAGAGTTCTTTAATACGTTTAGTGAATCAACAAATATCCACGAGAGCCAACAGTCTTTGTACTTCAAAGATCTTAAGCCCAGAGTCCTAGAGTCAACAAAATATCGCAACAAGATTGGCAACCCCTGACCTTCTGAACGTTTATCGAGTACTAGGCACATTTAATCTCCAAAAAGCAATACTGCAGATACCTCAGTAATGTTTTTAGGTTTTTCAGATATAAATCGTGCCTATAGGTATGGCAAAAAATGGGTTCACGCGAGACTACGTCACTTGAAAACGAGGAAACGTTTTAGGGGTACCTGAGTAATATTAGGGTGAATTATTTGGTGCTTATTGCAAGGGTGTAAGGATCATAATCGCTAGGGCGAGATTGAATGTTGGATTGGCATCGATGCCTCCGAACTGCGGCCTGACCCCGACGGAAATTCGTGCGAAGTAAATTGTGTACACACGGTGAGGTTGTGATACAGAATTTGAATGAATTTATTAGGACCGGCACTCGGGCTTACACGGGCTTTCATATATGTATTGTTTAAAAATGCGTGAGCATATCTAGTGTAGTATTCGAGTGGTCGAATCGCGTGTAAGACCGTAAAGAATAGTTCAAGATAGATTATGCCCAAAGTTGAGTAAAATGGTTCATATTGATGATGACAACACAAAAAGGTGGCCGTACAAATAAAATAAATCCAAAATGGAATTGTATGGAATGTAATACCAGTACGAAGACTACCTTTGATCTGTGCCATAATTGAAGCAGATTTAATCCCGCAACCCGGCTGCACCCCGACGCAGCCGTATCGTGTAACAATAATAGCACGTCTGCAGCACATCCACAACAAACGTACAGGGGATTGAAAATAGTCGAATGGCTTCGAGAAAATAATTGTACGGCTGTGCTTTTGTTAGCTTGACTTGGCGTGTACTGCCGTGTCCCTAGATATCATCTACAAAGGAATGGTAGGCTAACGATGAGACCTATGCCTAGCGGGTAACCTATGCCCGAACTAATATAATTTCACTTTCAAACTTAAAAATTAGATTAGATGGAATTAATAAAAACCAACGGTAATAAAGTTGTCGTCGGACAAACAAAAGCCGATTGGTCCCAGCAGACTGAGACCTCGTCATCGGTTGGTCGACAAAGCACGCGCGATCATTTTACATCTCTCCAACATTTCGATTGCAAGTATATTTCGCCTCGAGCGATCGTCCACTTGCCAATTAGGATGAGGGCTATTAAGTAAACGGTTTCCATTTCCTTACTTTCTGAAAAAACCCTTCCTCATCAATCTCATGGAACCCAAAGTTTGCCTACCTTATGAGATTGATGTATTTCATATCGAGTTTCTTTCGAATCAGTCGTTACGGACTGCTGGGCCCACTGCTTGGCCCATGTGATTTTGTTTGGTAACAAGCTTTTCTTTGAATTGCCGTGCTAGGTAGAGGTCTTGGAAGCTAATTAGAACCACATCCTGGCGTTCGATTGGACTCAAATTTTGTATACTTATCTTCGGTGACGATACAATGATATGGTACCGAGACGCTGGTCCGGTGATGAAGTCGGAAGGTTGCAATAGGAATTCCTCGAGAGTTAATTGCAGACTGACTGTGTTTGGGCTCATTTTAATCAGCTTACGCTTCTGCTACTGACTTCATCATCATAGTCATTATTATAAAAATAGAGTAACAGCCTCTCAAATATTCATAGTATTCATTAGGAAAGAAAACAAAATGTGTCTGCCGTCTATGAATAGAAATCAAATTTGTTGCGCCAATTTTGGTCAAAAAAACAAAAATGGTCTAAACAAAACGGCGAATCCCTTGTCCTTGATCAAATATTAATTATTTAGGATTGTGGGCAAATTGAATAATTAAATGCCACAGTTTAAAATCAGGCCATTGCTCTACCACTTTTCTCCGCTTTTCATTTTAATTTCACAAAGACGACCGTTTTCGGCAAAAATAAACTTCCAAAGCTATCCCACTATACTGTGAGTGAGATAACTCTAAATAAACGATAAGACCGCCAGTTAGTACAATAGTTTCGAACGCTACTATCCTTTTTGTCTAGTATGAACAATATTTTTTTATCTATTTATTCTAAATTGATCCTTATATCATAGATATAGGTAGCAAGTTAATAAAATGTTTTGAAACAGCCTATTTGAACCTAATAGGTGCCGACGCCAAGTCCTGGTAATGCATGAAATTATACCCACCCGCTGAAGTTCGATTTACTCGTTGGCGGTTCAATTTACTCCACTATAAATAGAAGGAGGTGTTTTAGAGTTCCGTGTCTCATAATAGAGAAAAAGGAACCCTTAGTCATTTTGTCAAACGTTGGAATGTCTATCCCCGTGTCAATAACGTTCTCGGAAAGAGCTTCGGGGGCATCGAGTAGAAATTAAAGTCGAATAGGATCTCTGAATAAATTGGAGCTTCATATTGCAAAATCCATTCGTCTGGTTTTCTCGCTTAAAAACAGATAAAAACAGAAAAGTATCTAAACGAGAACTACTTAATTGAAAGCCCTCCAATGTTTTAATTTTTGCAATTATCATCGCACTCAGACGAATTTATAAAATCTGTTTGGTCACGGTCGGGGTCCGTGCTCGAGTTTACCACGGTCACTCTCGCACTAACGGCTATCATTCGAAGGGCGATAGAGTCCAAACTAGCCTCAGGCACCCAAACAAAGGGGAATTTATTGAATGTAGTACCTGCGATATGCGTATCCAGATTCATGGCAGGGACGCAGAGACAAGAAAGAAATAATTGGCAGGGGTGACGCGCTCGTAATATATTTATCACAGTGAATAAGAATAATCAATTCTCCGCCTCGGTGACTTAGTTGGTAGTGAACCTGCTTTCTGAGCCTGGGGGCGAGGGTACGATTTCCATCTAGGGCAAACACTCATTTGACGAACATTTCTG
Organism: Peribatodes rhomboidaria; assembly: GCA_911728515.1. NCBI lineage: Eukaryota > Metazoa > Arthropoda > Insecta > Lepidoptera > Geometridae > Peribatodes > Peribatodes rhomboidaria. Next base: position 21,479,204 of record OU452166.1, read on the forward strand.
TTTGTTCTATATCTGGGTGTTAATATCCATCTAAGTATGTATTAAAAAATATATAACGTATCAGTCTCTAGCACCCATGGTACAAGATTTGCTTAGCTTAGGGTCAGGTGAGCGTGTGTGCAAAAAATGTACATAATTTACTTAATTTATTAATAGTTAATGAAACAGTTAATTAAGGTATTTTCTAGCTAATTGATTGCTGCCGGGCGCGTTGGTCAACCCTCTCAACCGTAAACTCAGGACACAGTCCATTACGTCTATTTTCTCAAATTGAATGTTAATTGTATTTATTGGAAGTGAAACAATAGATAGATAAACCCTTTGTTGTGAACACTACTATTAATTGAAGTGATTTATAGTTCAACTTATTAATAGTACAAATTAGTGCCACTAGTGACAGCCTTATCGCTCAGAGGAATCTCTTCTAAACAATCATTAGTATTTATTTGTACTTAGTAGTTGCTTGAAATGTTATCTTATATCTTTATATGAGCAATTCTTGTATGTATATAATTGGAATCTCGGAATTGGCTCCAACGATTTTCATACAATTTAGTATATAGGGGGTTTCGGGGGCGATAAATCGATCTAGCTAGGAATCATTTTTAGAAAATGTCATTTTATTCGTGTTTTATCGATAATCAACTTAAACATTAACTTGGAAGAAAAATAACAAAAAGGAGGCGTTTGAGTAGTCTCAACTGAAAAATATGACTCTTTCTGACATCTATTGGCGAATAATAATACTATTTTTTGTGAGCAACGTCTGAACTACTCAACCGATCGTCTTAAAATTTTGCATACATGTTGTTTAGGGTACAGAAAAGGACATTGGGTACTTTTTATCCCGGAAAAATCAACGGTTCCTGTGGGACCGTGGGTGAAACCACGGGTCGCAGCTAGTACTTGTTAAAACTAGGGTCTTCATTCGTGAACGTCTAATAGAAATTATTAATTTGATTGTAAGTTATTGCACTTATTAGAACTCTCAAGGTCTAAATTTGAAAAATGTCTAATAGAAATTATTAATTTGATTGTAAGTTATTCCACTTATTAGAACTCTAAGGTCTAAATTTGAAAAATATCTAATAGTAATTATTAATTTCATTGTACAAGTAATAAGCTTGAGACGTCGCCGCCGACCCGAGTGATCAAGAAATATTGTAAGCACTGTTTTTCATGTCATTTACTTCTATTAGTACATTTGTAAAATTCAAATTTTCTGTTTTACATCCTGTTGTTTAGTAGACTTAACCGATTCAGAAAAGTAAACAATTTTAGTTAAACTAAATATTCTGAATTCAAACCAAACCAATGTTTAATCAGAAATCAGAATTTATTGATAACTTCAATAGTTACACATCACATATTTAAACTAAAACGGATTTCTCGACCTAGTATTTCCGAGCAAATTTAGAACAATAAACATCAATAAACGACTTGACTCTGCATAACCGAAACTAACCAAACCACAGCACATCCATATATTAAATTACTCATTTGTGTCCTATTGTTAGTGTGGTTTCCGTTAGCAGGAGTAAAGGCCACTTGTAGAAGCTCGGGTTATATCTTTTAAACTAGGAGCTAACTTGATAAATCGTTTTGCGCCACCAAGAGTTTCTAACTCTTACTCACTCTAATATTGTGGTAACTGAAAGTTAGCACCATATTAGAGTGACATTTAAACCATATAATAATGTGATGTAAACAATGCTGTCGGTGCAGTCTGCTTTTTTATAGCTTACGTTCTTACTTACACTGTGCTGTGCACTGTTTATTGATAAAAAAAAACAGTTTAACTCTTAGTTAAGTTAATAATTTAAGGGTTCCGCGACGCTCGGGATTTTCCATACAAACGCGCTTGTCAAATTTGTCTTGTACAATGAAATTAACTAAATCTTTGCCCCGATGTTCTTGTTTTTTTTTTTTAAAAAAAAAGGTCCTCATTAGAAAATTTAGTTATTTAGTTTAATATTCGTACTCGTATTTGTAACGGGTCACTTTTGACTGATTTATTTAATTGATAGACAAAGCAAATCAAAATCTCAATACATGGGGGCATTGTCTTTATCATTAGCTTTTCAATTAATCGGGAATAGAAGGGATTTTTTTAAATCATTTAATAATGATTAGAGAAGTGGAAAAGTCAAACAAAATGATTGAAATTGCACTGTTACTCGCCTGTATTTAACTTGCTCTATTCACTCGTCATCTTCTTCTAGACGAAATGGCAATAGAAAACCTTTAGTGAATGCTAAGTTAGTTAGTGGTCACCGGACCCTTAACTTCGTATCTTTTGCAAGCTTCCTTTAGTGAGTTTTTGAAACTTCGCGTTTGAAAATACTAGTTTGAGATGTCAGGTCTAGCGTAAACATTCATTTCGTTGCTTGATTACTTACCATAAGTACGAGTACCTCAAATTTCAGCAAACTTCTGAGTAAATTAACTGTGACATACAGACGGATATAGAGAAAAACTATGAAGGTTCCGTAGCAAAACGAAACACTTAAAACATTTTTTACGAATTTATAAAACGGGAATTACTTACGTCCGATTTGAGCTGGTTATTCCGACTAAAGTTAACCGCATTCGGCGGTCTTTATCGCTTTGTGCAAAGCACAACGCAACCGCGCGCGCGCTTTCTTCCATAAATTACATTCGGAGGAACCGTATCAAATCGGACATAATAAAACCCGTTTTACAAAATCATAAGGTGTCAGAATCACGTCAGTAGGCATAATAGAAATCCTCATAGTTTCGCCGAGTCAGTCCGCCCTTTTCCCAGTCATTTTATCTCCAAGGCCCGCGCTGAAATTCGGTAATTCCGTTTCGCTATGGAACCCTAAAAGGCAAAGTCGCGCTCCAAAAAAGATTATTACAAAATTCCGTTTCATTAATCGTCGATGTGCCGCATATTATCCTGGAACTCGTCCCAACATTATACTTATAAAACGAAATATGAGAGAATCGAGGACTTAATTATAAAACTAATTAAATTTATATCTTAATCCGGTTTTCGTTAAGTCTCCGAGTCGGAACGTAGCTCGAATGAGACAGCTCAGTGATAGGACTAGCGCAGACTTGACCGAATCCGAATACGGAGTAAGAAATTAAATTTATAGCGCGAAAAACTTTTTGAACTCCCATTATTAGCCTTTACAAGCTAAATGTGCAGCTTGCCGTCGGCGTCGGCTGGGTTCGAACCCGCTCCCGCTGGCTTGAGAAGTGGACCTTCTCCCAACTAGGCTGCCATCGCTTTGTCGATCATCGAATTGACATGTTCAAAGAAACTACAGAAAAGATAGTACCTATTTACATATTTTTTACCATCATTTCAAATAAATGCACCATTTTTAAACGATCTTAAGTATGTATAAATGCTCCGAAAATTAATTAGGTACTTTAGAAATAGATGCTGTAAAATAATCTGTTTCTCAGGAAAAGTAATCGCATTATAATAAGCAATAAGGATCTTTTTTATTTTCGTCGAGTCTACGAGCTATAATCGCTTCCCAAGAAAAGTAAAATGGGAAATTATTGAGTAAGTAGGTACTTATTGCCAGCGAGAAGGTAACAAATCATTTACAAATTTATTTTTAAAGCATAGATTATGTTATCGAAATAAACATATATGATATAGATACTTTAGATCTTTAGAAAATAAACGGGACACAGCGGATAAAAATTTGCTTAAAAATGGATTGATTTGAAATTAAAATTATTTAGAGTGATTGTAAGGCCCATGTTCACTAAACTTTAACTGGGCGACTATTTATTTAACTGTCCATTTTTGAAAAGTAGGTACTCGTAACTTATTGAAGAGCTGTCAAAAAGAGTTGGTTAAAAATGTAATTGTTTGTTTATGTTTTGGTGAACTTTAGGGGTGATTTCACTGCTACGAACTATTCAATGCTTTGTTAAGCCAATAACATAATGCCGCCATTATGTAGTTAGCCTAAGTGTCGCGTGATGCACCGTCTGGGCAGGTGCGCGGCGGTCCTTAGCTCCTCACAAGGAAAAGGTGATAGGTATCTCTCTAAAGTTCGGATTTATCATCGCCCCGGGACGGGAACAAGGCTCGGCGGGTATTTGATTCGTTTCAATACTTCTCCCATCATGCTTACTAAGCCAGAGCGTATCATGGTTAGTAGGGAGCCCTTAGAAAGCGGACTTTTGCTGACGGGCTTTTTTCGCGGTATATCTATTAGGTTCTTGACATACAAGTCCGCGATCGTTTAATTTGCAATTTTTTTACCAAATGAAGCGATAGTCTCGGAGTCTGCTGGAACCAATTGGCTTTTGTATGTCCGCACATTATTTGACCGACAGTACCTAGTAGTGAGTCAATAATTAGTAGTGGCTCTTTTTCCGAACATGGCGGTAGAGTTATTTTGATAACGTTGACGTTCAAGTCTACTAAGTTACTCTAAGCAAGGTTTCTTGGAAATCCAATTGAATAAAGACATTTGATTGAACTTGAGTACCGTTGATCCGATTCTCATAAAATGTTAAAGCAAGTAGTTGATGTAAATAGAAATTATTAAGTTGAAGTAAAAGCAAGATCAGTCGAAAACTTGTAGAGAGATTGAAGCGCTGAGTCTCAACCGCCGCACGCTCGGAGACGTTAAATGATTACTTAAACTATTTATAAGTAAAGGTTGCTATACTTAGTAATAGTTAAAGTAATTATTAACGTATCTGAGTGCGGCTGTCTGTTTGAAGTTAAATTAGTTTGGAATAATCTAAGAAATGCAAAACCTTTCGTAGATTAAGAACCTTTTACGTTTAATAACTAAACTCAACGGATTATTTTTATTTGCAAAAGATCGGCAAATAGAATAAATCGCGCTGAAAATACTGTTTTCATTCGTTTACCTACAACTTTATTTTAAACCAGAAATTGAAGCGGAAAATTGCATCTACCTAAATTGAATCAGCCCGGAAGGGCAGGTAGTTTAAATTATAAAGTGAAGGTCGCCTACGACGCGGCGCCCAGGGTTGAAATCTGTGCTAGCTAAATGGTAACTACATTAAAGTGTCCGTCTAGTTACAAGCTGAGCACTCGACCGCCTCGCAATGATATAAATGACAAATAAATTTAATAATTTGCAATTTTTTTTTTAAATCGGACTTCCGAGCTTTTTGAACATACTTCCCTAAACGAACTTTAAGTTATGAAGGTTAAGTTAACTTTAAGTTATGAAGGTTAATTTTTCATTTATATCAATATGAAGCGTCCGGGCGTTGAGCTTGTAAGTGGACGGAGCACCTTATCTAACAGTGCACCGGCGACGAGGACGGGAAGTACTTCATATGATTACCGACCGACTATTTTGGTCCACTTTGGTTGCACGATCGCTCGCTCATATTTGAAAAGGTCAGAGCGGAATTCTAAAGGTTTTTTTACTTAAGTTTATATGTCAAAGCAATTTGCAATTTGCTAAGTAGGTAAGTATATTTATTTTAATTTAATTTATGTTAATGTACTTTAGCATTTTTTACAATTAAACTGTAGGTAAATATAGTTTTTTTTAGTTAAAAAGTTTTTAATTTCTGAAAAAAACGTGTCTTAATGCTTTCGCCAAAGTTAATTACAATATGCTTAAATTTTTATAAAAAGTAATTAAGAATATTTATACGTTTCGGTATAAAAAGTTTTTAATTTCTGAAAAAAACGTGTCTTAATGCTTTCGCCAAAGTTAATTACAATATGCTTAAATTTTTATAAAAAGTAATTAAGAATATTTATACGTTTCGGTAACTAAATTAAATATTAATTCAATTTAGGCCAATCGTAGATCATGTCTTACGTTAATTTGTTTAATTTAGAAACAATAATGCACCAAATTGCTCTAAAAACCCAATTATAATCTTACTAAGCATTAAAGTTTTGTTGGCAAATTTGTGTGATCTTTGTTAAAACTTATGAAATAACGAAAGAAAAAATTTAAAATAATCGTTATCTTGTACAATAGTTACCCGGTCTAGCTCTAAAAACATTTAAAACTGTCCGCAATGCAAATTTTGCGCTAGAAACGAATCGGATCATCCTAAGTGTAAGTAGTTTAATAATTTTAGTTAAAAAAATACTCGTATATTTGTTCTACATACATTTTGAAGAGTTTTCAGATTGTTCAGATTGATTGATAAATTTTCATATTTTTCAAATTGAGAAAATATCCGCGCCCCAAAACAAAGCAAATATAAAATACTAAGAGTTCATTATTACTTTGAATAAATAACAATGTAAAAAACTGATACATATATTTTATCTAAAAAATATAATTTGTGTCTGCATGCATTTTTGCAAACAAAAGCGACGAGTTTTTATTAGGTTTTGTCAAAATTAATCGATTGTTGATCAGAAAGTGTTTCTTTCTTCAACATTTCAAACTTTCAATTTCCTCTATCTTCATAATTTTACCTACCCCCTTACTCGTATTGAATTCGTTATTAAAAATAATCAAACGCGTTTTGAAATCAATACACGCAAAAAGTTTTATTGAAAATCAGCAGGAGAACTTCAAAAACGTTTTTGTCGACTGTAACTTTATTAAACCGCCTCAACCTTAACCCTTGATTTCTCACAATGCATAATGCATTAAAGTGTTTTACATAATATTTACCGCAGAGCCGTTCGCGAGCTAAGCCAGCAAACTAAATGAATTCTCGTCACCGGCCGCCGACGGTGGGGGACGGCATTTTTTTATTTTGAATGAATCTTATATCTTTAAATGAGCAATTCTTGTATATATATATATATATATATATAATTGGAATCTCGGAATCGGCTCCAACGATTTTCATACAATTTAGTATATAGGGGGTTTCGGGGGCGATAAATCGATCTAGCTAGGAATCATTTTTAGAAAATGTAATTTTATTCGTGTTTTATCGATAATCAATCTCAACTGAAAAATATGACTCTTCCTGACATCTATTGGCGAACAATAATACAATTTTTTGTGAGCAACTACGAGTAATTGCTTTAACGACACAACAGCAGATGGCGTTGTTAAGTAACACGAAGTCAATGAGTGTTTGCTTTGAGGTTAGACTAAAATCAATTGTTTATTATTGCAAAAACACAATTAAAAAATAAAAAAAATACCGAGCAAAGCTCGGCCATCCAGGTACTATTTAATTTAATTCTACTCAAATAAGGTATATTTTTGAAACCGTAAAGACCTACTTCGAAGCCCCACCAAATGTTTTGATACTCTGCAGCCAGTCTTCGAGCATTAAAAAATAAAGTACCTGGATGTCCGAGCTTTGCTCGGTATTTTTTTTTTTATTGTGTTTTTTGGAAAATAAACAATTGATTTTAGTCTAACCTCAAAGCAAACACTCATTGACTTCGTGTCACTTAACAACGCCATCTGCTGTTGTGTCGTTAAAGCAATTAGTTGCTCACAAAAAATAGTATTATTATTCGCCAATAGATGTCAGGAAGAGTCATATTTTTGTTATTTTTCTACCAAGTTTATGTTTAAGTTGATTATCGATAAAACACGAATAAAATGACATTTTCTAAAAATGATTTCTAGCTAGATCGATTTATCGCTCCCGAAACCCCCTATATACTAAATTGTATGAAAATCGTTGGAGCCGATTCCGAGATTTCAATTATATATATATATATATATATACAAGGATTGCTCATTTAAAGATAGAAGATATAGGTACCTCATTTCGATTTAATAAGACAAAATATTCTTTGATTTTAATAATCCTATTTCTCATTTTAAATCTTAATTCTGCGTTTCTATTGCACAACGATTTTACTCGATATTTCCTAATTTTCAGGAGACCTAAATTCAATAAAAGACATTTAATTCGCTGTTTTAGATAAGTAATACAGAAAAAATATTTTTATTGCATAAAAAGGTATTTTATGTAAAATGTTGTAAATGTCTCGAAATGCTACACGGCATTTCTAGCCATTTACAACATTTTACAGCAATTAAGAAAACTAGAACGGAACGCTTGAGCTGCACACAGCGCGCCGGCTGAAGTCCCGCACGATGCTGTAAACGACGCGGCGACGCTGAAAAAAAGGAAGAGTGTCCTCGTCGCGCCAGAAGAGCCGTGTGTGTAGAGCCCTCAGCTTTGTCGCACTAAAACGCAAACGACCAGATAATTTTTCGCTGGTTCAAAGAAAAAAACCGGCGCCTTTGCTTTGCAGACCACTCCTTCGCCGCTGCAGCCGCTAGATTTAGTTTTAACTAAACACTTTTACCTTTACCTGTCTGGAGTCAGCTTGCGCCGTCGGAAAAGTGAAAGCGCTCTGAAACCTACAAATTTGTGTTGATGGCCGTCCCGCCGCCGAGGGGAAGATTGTGTCCTCGTTCGGGTGGGTTCTTGGTTCAGCTAATATTTATTGGCTAAACAGCGACGCAGCGCGAGTGTTCTAATAATTTTACTAGGGTCGTTCGGACGTAGCGGTCGAGAATTTTTGATGATAGCGTAAACTTACGTGATAATGTGAAATACGTGTTTTTTTTAAATACACTCGTATGTAGCAGGTTTTTTAACAGTTTTATTTAAACCGACCTATTACATTTTTTTATTTCTAAAAATATTAAATATTTATATTATTATTTATAATTTTAATTTTTTTCTTTGCCAATTTCGAACCTAAAAATAGGTTTTTTTTTTATTTTCGATTTGTGTTTTTTTGATACTTTGTTTCTAAATTTTTTTATTTAATTTTTTTTCTTTTTAGAAATTCGTGAGTGTTTTTTTTATTTTAGTTTTTTTTTTTTTAATTACACTCCACGGACTTCGGGGACCGTGATTTTTGTTAACATAAATCTTTAATTATTATTGAAGGGGAATACAGGTAGAGGGGGGTTATTCTAGTTTTGAACTTATCTAATATTTATCGACTTTATTTTATTATTTTGATTTTTATAATATTCCATAAAATGCAAGAAAATGAGAAGTGTGAGTTTGATATAACATTTACTAATGTATTTCCAAAAAAAAAAAAAATTGAAAAAATCATTTTTAGTGTAAGTTGTAAATTACTAATAAGACGCGAAAATGCGAGAAAAATCGAAAAAATTATAATTTGCGCCGGAATCGGCTAAGACTAAAATTTATTCCCAAAAATGATAATACCGTAAAATACGCAATAATAATGCGAGCCGAATTTTATCTTTTTACAGCAGTCACTTAATTATATGCAATCAAAGCAACATGTACTCTAAAAACAAACTGTTTAAGAAATTAAATCTCCCAATAACACGAAAATAATTCAATTATAATATTCTGGAGATTAACCGCTTTTTAAGCGTCTGCTCAAAAATATGAACTGTAATTCTCGAAAGCCTAAACCTATTTCTATGCGAACCCGTAAAATGTTCGCTTTTCCCGAGTTTTTCTTTAAAAAAATATTTTGGAATAGTATTTTAAATCGATGCGCATAAAATATTTTTTTAACATAATAACGTTTGTCTGGCGTAGATCCAGTGGTGTTCCGCTAGTAAAATACAAGAAACAAGAGACCAGAAAAAAATCTGCAGGAAACGCCGTCCTCGTGCAAAAATAACAATCATAAAAAAACAAAATGCTTCACAAAACAATCGCGTTCGTCCGGCCAGCAGGTTTCTCTAAAATACACAAAACAAGACACATTCAAATACATTTTGAGAGAAATACTCACGTTGCAGATCTCAGGAACGCAGCAAGTTCACTCGAAAAGTTTGCAAATTTTGTTACAAAAGAAAGTTTACGACATACAACATTTAAATTGAAAATTAGAGTTCCACGGGATTTGAAACACGTTTGTCGAATAAATGATTTAAAATCAGGAACTGAAACCCGGCACTGAATTTACTTGCAAGAAAATAACTCCAACTTAGGAGGAAATAAAACTGTGATGTGAATTGCATAAAAGTAACTCGGATTGTGGCTTGAGGTAGCTGATCCCGTGGACTGGTGCCCGGCTCTGCAGCCCCTCCGTTTTTATAGAGGCAGGTGGGGCTCGCGCACCTCGGCCGCGCAGCCCGACCGCAGATGCCTCCTCCGCCACCCTTCTCCCCAATCCCAATACGCCCCCCCCCCCCCCCCAGATATGCGATTCAATCAAAACTTTATTGCGGTAACAAATATTAAAAATCAAACCTAATTAGTTAGTTATCTTCTATACATTTTCACGCTCAAAAATAGTGTACTGACATATATTTTTTATCATTTTATTTTTCTAGGTATTATAAAGTTGAATTTTGGTTGCAGTTAGGTGGAGCGCATTGTTAATAACTATCCAATAGCTGCGCCAAGCTGTCTTCCTATTGGCTGTCAAATGTCCATCCCATTTCAGAGAATATATTATTATAGATGGCGATCTAGGGTCCATGTCTAGCACTACATCTAGAAATAGCGGTAAGTTAGCTGGCATATGTATATTTATATAGAATTAGGCTACATTGTAAAATTTTTGAGGTCTCAAACTGAAGCCATAAAGCCGTTCTAAAAAGATGTTTAAATGTAGTACCACCCTGCTACCTACTTTAAACGCAAATAACAAACGTTTCAAGGTGCCGCCGGTTTGCTAGGCCAATTTTTCATTAATTTAATGATAATTGGCATAATTATGTATAATATTTTGTTCTGAATATGTCTATTTTATTACAGGAAAATATACGCGGAAAACGGATTAACTTCTATTAGGTGCCGATAAACAAACACGTATGTCGTGACGAAGTTTCCCGACGGCCGGCGGCGGCGGCGGGAACGGCCTACAGGGCATTTGCCGACGGAAAGTGAAAACTTCGAATTTCTAATTCTGAAACCGAAACTTCGAAAGTTAGCGAATTGTCCTTAGAGCTTTTACGAATAGTTTTTGTCTTCAAACCGTTTCGCGAATCAGAAGGTCTTAAACATTTTCTGTGTAAGTAACAAGTATAGTTTAGTTTAGTTGTCGACCCAGGCGTCAAAGTTTAAGGACAATCTGTACCTCTACGAGCTACTTACTTTTTCATACTTACGTAGCATTCTATTTTTGAAACTATTTGTCCGATTTTACCGAAACTTGATGTGCAGGCTAACGTTGGCAAATTGGTACTATGACAACATACTTAATGCTCAAAAATTACACACACGTACATATATGAACAAGGTCTAAATGGTTATTAAATTAAAAAAATAAGGAAAAACAGTATTGTGGAATTCTATTGTACTATAGAGTTGTATACTGCCTATTTATGTTGCGCATCTACGAGTACATAAGCCTGCTTCATATGTTGCTGTTCGCTGATCCTTGGAGACTCATAGAGCGTTCTAGTAAAGTATGGCTCTGTAAAAGACACCGCTTGTTAAGTAACAGTTATCGGAGGCGGCACAAAGTAAATTTATGGTCGTGGCAAGAGGAAGCGCAGATTCAGACGATCATTAAACGGAGCTTTATAAATCTGGCGGAGAACATATGTATGTATCTCACGCATTCAAGGCGCGAGCGGATTAACAAGCGATACCAATGCCACCGTGCTTTTGACATAAGACTCGTAGACTCAGAATTCCCGTTTCCACAGACTCAAAAACTGTTTTAAGTCCAGAACAAATAAATGTCGGTGTATTTAGATAAGGCTTCCCCATATAATGCGTACAAGCGTCGTCTATTAAATCGAAGCTTGCGAAATGAGTTTTAGATTCCCGTCGAAGTCTGGTTATGCCCAAATAGCGTGCGGCACGCAACCTTTCCTCGCCAAACGTTCCGCCGCGCTAATTCCTTACCGGCTTCATCTTTCGCATCTATCTATGTTTAGATTTATAAATTTTTGTTTAGTTTATCTTTTAATTACTTACAGTGTGAATGTCAATGAATAAGGCGCCGAGCACTTGACATAATGAATAATAATTCATAATAATCTTATTATTAAAGTGAACATAAGATGACAGCTGTTGTTCAAGTTTCAATCACGTTCGTTTTGATGCGTCAATTCCTGTTTTATTTGTCCGTTATATTGCTAATTCCAGGCTAGCCTTGAATCAATCAAGTGAAGTAAGTTAGAGTATTCACGTGTAGAGTGAATGGTTTGATAGGGTGCGACCATAGGGTTCGATTGGAATGAAAACAGGATGTGAATGGACCGAAATGGCGAGGGGAAACTTGTATGTATAATGCCCAGCAGACGGTTATTAAGGATCGCTACTATGTTGACATGGTAACTGGAAGGTAGATTTTTGTGTGCATACCTACGGTTGCTTAATCCAAAAAGATCATGACTCTCATTGGCAGTTTCGGAAAAAAGGATTAGAGTTATTAAAAGGTGTTTTATAAATTTACGTTGTAGTTTTTTTGTTTAGCGTATGTTTATTTTATTTTTTACCCCCGACGCAAAAACGAGGGGGTGTTATAAGTTTGACATGTCTTTATGTGTGTGTGTCTGTCTGTGGTATAGCTTGTAGCTCCAAAACGGATAAACAGGTTTTGATTTTGTTTTTTTTTTGTTCGAAAGGTAAATTAGTCAGAAGTGTTCTTAGTTTTGTTTGAAAAAAATCGGTGTCGGGGGTTTTGTAAATGTTTAATTTATACTTGTTGTTATAAATATTATCCTTGTTGGTCTAAGTTTTATGATTTTTAAATAGTTTCTCTTCAACTTTAATTTAATAAAAAAAAATATTTAAGCATGTTGTGACCACCTTAAATGTAACATTACATTTTATGAACCTTTGGTTGTGTTTTTACCCGACTGCGCAAGGAGGGTTATGATTTTCGAGTGTATGTTTGTAAGTATGTATATGTGTATGTGTGTAGGTGCGTATGTATGAGGTTTCTTTGGCACGCCCTACAGCCTAAACAGCTTGATGGATTTCGACATGTGAGGTGTCATTTGAATCGTCTTTTTTATGTAGAATAGGTTGGCGTTTGACCACCAACACACCTGATGTTAAGCGACGTTGTGGTCTAAGATGGAGCACGACGACCTATGGTACTTATTCTCTCTAGCCTTGAATTTTTGTAGAGTGAAGAAGTACAAAGATGGCAGTCGAGTGAGGCGCTACGAATGCGCTACTGCTCAGACCCGTCTTCGGAACGGTTACACCGTACACACGGTTACACCGTCTTGATAGTGGAAGTGACTTAGACAACATTTTAATTATACCCGGAGTGTCAGACTAATTAGTCGTTTTAAATAACGACTATTAACTACGAGTAAATAACTCGCCAATCGAATAAATCATTCGTTCAAACCGTGAAATTAACAAAACAAATTCATCGACGTACTTTAATTCGACCGATGCGACGCGTTAAAACTTGGCAGGCGTACGTACGAAACCGGAAAAAACGGAAATTGGAGAAAGATTAAAAGTCCGTCTTTAAGTGCATTTTCGCTGAAGTAACTTTTAATAGAGTGACATTTATGAATAATAATAATAAAAGTTCTGTTTATTATTATTAGGGCCGCATTTTAATAGATGCTTAGTCATGAATTTCGCTTTAAATTTAAGATTCATGACTGAGCGTCGTTTTAGAATTCGGCCCTTCGATTGTGCTGCAAAATGTTGCTCAACAAAATAGTAACTTCGTTGTGAATGCTTTTATGTAAGCTGAAGTTCTTATGGTTCCACTGACCTCGGTAGTTTCTGTAATTTTCCGTCTTCTCATGCTGGAATCCTGGTACCTCGTCGGCAGCACCGGATCCTCCCCTGACACCGCTCTCTGGTACGACAGCCTCCGCCCTTTAGAGTCTGTCTTCGGAGACCCGTATATGTCTTCAGGTATGGTTGAAAAGTCCTGGTAGGAGTGGCAACCCTGCATCTCCCTGGTCTTTTCATCTTGGATGAGGCGGCGGAAGTAGTCTGTGAGACTCTCGCTGGCGACCCAGGTCACTCTGGAATGGTGAGGTTGAAATTGTGAGATAGTTTCTGACAAATTTTGCGCAGATACGATGTTTCGATAACATTGTAAAGGCATGGAATCAAAAAGGATAGTACGCTGAAAAAAATACCTGCGCTCAGCCAGCAGCTATAGGTACACAATGTGGATAGCAATATTTGATGATGTTTATTTTAAGGTACACGCGTTCCGCCTGTTAATTCACAGACCACATAGCCAGTGCGTTGACTTGGCAGATCATTAAACTAGTTTATGATGATTAATGAACAAAAACTAGTTTATGATTGACCAACACTTTTTTTTTACTTCCCTCGTATGTCGTTTAATGCTTGTTTTGCAATACCTTTTTCAGTTATTTCTACTTAACCGATTCTCATGCAACTTTTCACACACGTTCACTTCCCGCGACAATACAACATCTTAAAGATTAAATCCGTTTAACTTAGCAATAAACGTTGTGTGACCTCAGAATAGTTAGTCTTTTGTCTTTTTCGATCGAGCTCAATAATGTAAAAGAAAGAAAAAGACAAAAAACTGTCTAACTATTGCGAGGATAAACAACGTTTATTGCTAAGAGGCCAAGTGCTTAAGAGACGTTGTTATTAATTGTAATGCAGCTGTGCCTAGTCATGCGCTCGGCGAGCTTAATGTCAGAAAGTTAAGTCTGTCTGAGCCATCAACTGATTCTATTGTCGTTGGTTGGTTCAACCCCTGATATGTATTGCAGATTTCGATTTTTTTTTTTTCGGCATGCAGCTACATTTTGCAGTTTTTTTTCCCTCTTTGACGCCTTTGAGTGGGATTTAAAAACAAACATGCTGAACATACAACAAACGCTGTTTGCTAAATATTTTGTGTAAATTCAACAGTCTGTAGCCGGGGGTAGAATTTATCCGATTTTGCCGATATTTATCCGCCTTTTGAAATAGTCTCCTGCGGCGGATCGCAATAGCTTTGAAAATAAAATCATGGAGGTGGAAACAGCGCAATATTTACCACCCCTAGGATTACACAGGTCAAACTGCATACGAGCTTGTGAAGGTACACATGCGAGCTTTTGTGTAAACATTTCCAACTGTATCAATACAATACAAATACAACATTGAAACCGCACGACTTGCAGTCAAAGCCTTAAGTGGGCGTGTCGCATGATGTTTGAAAATCCTTAGTGTGCTGACCGATGTTTCCAGTATTCCTTAACCAAGTTGGAAATTGTACAGACAGAAAAAAAGTAAGGAAATCTGCATCTACATTTAAAGAATTTAAGTTTTGGTGTGAAAATTGAAATCGGACCGCAATTTTTTACTACGGATATAAAAACGAATCTAAACACCGCACTGCAAAGTCTGTCAAGCCGCATATATACGGCTACTACAGAACTGTAAAAGGAATAAGCAACTACAACAACATTACCTCCATTTGGGCCATCGGATAAAAACTTTCAGTGTAACTAGTTCTCAGCCTTGCCATTGTGACACGATACCATAAGTACAACAAGTTACATTATTAAAAGAAATAACAACAAAACCCGGCTGCAAAATGTTGCACCCTATGTCATTTCCACAATCAAGACGATTCAAATGACACCTCACATGTTGAAATCCATCAAGCTGTTTAGGCTGTAGGGCGTTCCAAAGAAACCTCATACATACTTACATACATACATAGCCATATACATCCACTCGAAAATCATAACCCTCCTTTTTGCACAGTCGGGTAAAATCAATGAAACAAGAAACAAGAAAACACGAAACCAAGAAAAAAATAGATATAAGCACAGGCATATCGAGAGAGGAACAAAACGCGGTGTTATTTCTTAGATCAATTTCAATTTCATGACTAAATAAATGACACATACGATTGTAGATGACGATAATTACGATTACTTAGTTAGTACCTAAGTAAAGTTTGTATTGGCTAGCCCTGGTGTCGGATATGATTTTTAGGGTGTTAAAATGCGTGAAAACAAAAAAGCCACCGTTCGGTTTTCGTACAGCAGCATTTTTTTTCCTACAGTGGCATTCATAGTCATTCATAGAGTGTCAATAATAGGCCGCGAAACGGAAAGCAAACACCGGGCGGGACTGCAGCTACGGGGTCGGACGACGTTGCGAACCTGGCCGGAAAGCAGTGGATGAGACTTGCACAGAATGCACAGGCCCGGTGGGACTAACACTGTACTGTGTCGATCAGTACTCACGTTTTAAACCAACAAAATCGTCCGAGCATTTATTGATTTAGTCGATTCGAAATGTCGGTTTACCGATGGACTACGAACGATGTTAGCACTTCGGAAGAGTGCTTATTCCCAACGGCCACCACCAAAACGGCCACCAGTGGTGGTCGCTAGGACAACATTTTAGTTTTATTTTATTAACTGGCGCCAGTGGGGCCTGTTTGGGACATGAATAGTTTATTTTGCCAACGACCCTACCAAACTGCCACCACTGGTGAAAACTAGCCAATAGAACTGTAACATGGAAAACCAATTTTTGATATTTTTTTACCGACGAAAAGGAGGAGAGTTCACAAGTCGACGCCCATTTAATGCGAATGAAATGAATGCAAGCGATGATAACCTAGTTGCAGAAGGCCTGCTTCTCAAGCCAGAGGGACCAGGTTCAAACCCAGCCGACGGCACGCACCAATTTGTTCATTGTGTGAACATACATTATGTGCGTATTGTATGTCATCTGCTACATGACTGGAGGCCGGTGTACGGCGACAGGCTCGCCCCCTGTCACATTTGGGAATGAATACCATGCGGCGAAGTGTGGGTGCTGAATTACACCTCTGCCAGCCCCCTCAGGGGAAAGGCGTGACGGTATGATAAATATATTTATGTTTACGCATAACTTTTTACAGAGTAGTCCGATTTTGTTACACTGCACTGTAACATACTATTTAATTACTTTAAAATGACAAAACGCTAAAAATAATGATTTTTTTTAGAACCCAACGAGGCCCACTGGCGGAAGTTGGAACAAAAATTAAAACGTTGTGCTAGCGATTACCACTGTTGGTTGTTTTGGTGGTGGTCGTTGGGAGCAAGCCCGCAAGAGCTTATACGCTAAGATACTCGTAGCATTCCCGCTGAAACAGAGTAGAGTTCAGCGATGCATTATTTTGTCAGCCACTGTGCTTCCACTGAAGCGAATTAGAGATTTCAAACTGTAAATCTGATCGAAGTTCCAAACATTGGTCAATTCGGGCACAAACTCAGCGATAATTGAAAAGTGGTTGTTGATGACATTGAATACCTGTTAGATCGAGAAGTCTTCCGCTTCCTGGCGCTATGTGCCGAGTCTAAGCCAGAGCTCATGGATATCGCCCGGGAATGCAGAAACGACTCTTGGTTGTATCCCTCACTGAGGCCTGAAAGAATATGCATTATACAAGGTGTTACAAAAGAGTGTAGTAAAACTTGAGAGTGTTATCCTACCTGTTAATATTGACAACTCAATCAACTCAAGAACTCAAGTACATACTTGAGTTCTTAGAGACAACTCTAAGAACTTAACTACAAACATACAGTACATACTTGAGTTCTTAGAGGCAACTCTAAGAACTTAACTATGTACTTGAGTTCTTAGAGTTGTCTTACTTCTACAACACGTACTTATAACTTTTAAAAACTTTTTAAGTTAAACGGTTATAATATTGGATTGTCACGGGAACTAACTGTGTGTGCAAAGTTTCATGAGAATCGGTTAAGTAGAAGTAAATCAAACATACGAGTAAAGCTAAATTTGACTGCCCCGGTGGCTTAGTTGGTAGTGAACCTGCCTTCTGAGCTTTGGGGCGTGGGTTCGATTCCCACTGAGGGCAAACATTTATGTGATGAACATTTGTGTTTGTTCTATGTCTAGGTGTTAAATATCTATGTAAGCATGTATTTAAAAATATATAAGTATGGTTATCAGTCTCTGGCAGCCATAGTACAAGCTTTGCTTAGTTTGGGGTTAGGCGACCGTGTGTGGAAATGTCCCGAATTTATTTATTTATTATTTATTTAAATAAAACTGTTTAACTTAAAAAGCTTTTTATTAGTTATTCTTTCGTTATTGCACATTTAACCCCATTTGTTGTACCAATAAACGTTGTACAGCCTCGAAATAATAGTTTTACAGTGTTCCGTCTCATTTTTCTTTTGAATTTATAACTTGATCGAAAAAGACAAAACACTGCAAAATATCGAGGTCATACAACATTTATTGCTTAGGGAGATAATACATTTTATTCACATAAAATTAAGCTACATTTAGTTAAATAAACCATGTTAATGTCTCCTTGGAGCTCCGTACAAAATAACTAGTTGCGTGATCAATCAAGTGACGAGTACATGACAGGAGCATTCCTAATACATTGTAATAAATTATTATGAGTGTGCCTTTATGACAATAAACTTTTCTATTCTATTCTATTCTATTCTACTCAATTTTCTTAAGGAAAATTTATTTTTTTAAATAATTAACTACGTCCGTTTGCCGGCAAAATTTACACTTTGAAAAATGATGTAGGCAATGAATGCAATTGCATCTTTCCAGAATTACTGACAAACCCTTCACAAATTAGGCAACTAACGCCATCTCGTACAGATTATTGCAACTAAAGATAAAAAATAGATGTATGTGGCGCCTAACTTGTGAAGAGTTTGTCAGTAAGTCTCTCGTGGGACTTACTGACAGACTCGTGAGTGTCTCGAAAGACACAATTACCCCACAGACACATTCGCCCCTGTTGACCCTACTACCTACTGAAGCTGGCTGCAGTGGTATAATTCTTGAGTTGCCGCGCTAAACTAGACTCAGTGACTTGCTATGTAGGTCATGTGTGTTGTAATAGCCACATTACCATCGGGTTGGGGATTACGAGACACCTCGGTCTTATGGAAATAGGTGTCACTATTTAATGGGTGTTACAGTGTTAGCCTAGTACGTAGTATAGCTCAATTGCGTTTTACTAGATTTTACACCCCATCGCAAAAATGACGGGGTGTTATAAGTTTGATGTGTCTGTGTGTGTGTGTGTGTGTATGTTGTGTGATGTGTGTGTGTGCGGCATCATAGCTCCCGAAGGGATGAACCGATTTTAATTTTGTTATTTTTTTTTTAAAGTCGTGAGTGTTCTTAGCTATTTTTATGAAACGGTATTGATAAAAATTGGTGGCGCTGGCGGAGAAATTTAAATTTTCTTTTTTTTTTTATGTCCCGCTGAGTTGCCAAAATTATGAACTGCAAGTTTTTGTTAGGTTGTTTGGAGCTTGTAAGTTTTACTTGTCTGATAAGTAATCAATATCAATTATCGCGCTCATAAAAGCATAGTCCAAGATTAATTTAAGCAACGGAGGATCTTCGGATGGGTAGCCGCGAGTGGCATTTACAACTAAGCACTACCGTGGTTCGGATGACACGTTAAATTATAGGTCCTCATTGTTGGTCCAATCACAGCAATTGTCATGACATGTCATGACAGAGGCTTTCAGGTGGCCTAGACAATCTGACATCAGGGCTAGCCACTAGGCCTATAGGAGTTTGCTTGCTTGCTTTTTAGTAAGGGGGCGTCCATAAATTACGTGAGGAGTTCTAGGGGGGGAGAGGATTAAGATTAATCTTTCCAAATCTCACTTAGGGGGGAGGCATCTTGGCAAATGTCACGTAATTATTTTTCTCACAGAAAACGCTGTAAAATTGCGTGAAAAATATTTTTATAATAAAATGAACTTTATGTAAGGAACATATGTTTTTTTTGCGATTTCAAGGTTCGACATTTTGGTTTAATAGGGCTTAGAAGGTACTTATTCACAGATTAAATTAACTCTTGGTATGTTTAGTTTAGTGAGACTGTTTTGACGACAACATTTTTGAGAACCACATGTCTCTAAGCGAACCGTAAAGGATGGAAGCATTACTGGCTGAATAAGATATGCTACGAGCCACGGAGCTGAACTCCACAAAGCACACGGCAGCGAGCTATTGTGTTAAAATCATTAATATTTCTCCGCGTTTCTTCAGCTTCAACTCCACGCTTTTATTTGGATTAAGTTGTCCGTCCACCTGCAGCTCAGCGCCCGACCGCGTCGCATTTGTTAATATAAATTGTCTCATCACTCTAGTAAATATCAATTTAAACTTAATTTCTACAAAAAGGGAGCTCTGCACCTGTTGAACAGTTTTGTAACTAGTATGGGTGTCAGCCAGTTCCACATACCTAAAATTAATAATGGCATTTGCAAGCTAACTCATTAAATAATCCAAGTTAATATGTTATTGTTAATTTTACTTGGGTCAATAACAAATATTTTTGTTTTTATCTATTTATTTTGGTTTTCATGAAAGTGAACCATAGAACTCCTTTAAGAGTCCGGCGACCACTTTAGACTAACTTCGCATTGGCTTAAGGTATTCTATAGCCATTTCGTCTAGAAAAAGAAGACGAGCGAATAGAGCGAGTTATGATACTGACGAGCCTCTAAAGTTAGTTTGGGGCTGAGCTACCCACGTCCGTAGGAGTGTACTCTATTCTGTTGACCTACACATGGTCCCCTGGTAGTGCTAACCGGGTAGCAAACTCTGGTGGGAGGCTTCGGCCGTGGCTAGTTACCACCCGCCGGACCAAGCCATGCCGTGAAACGACCTAGTCGTGTTTCGGGATGTAGTCCGGTGTAACCGTTCCGAAGACAGGTCTGTGCAGTAGCGCACTTGAAGCGCCTCACTCAACTGCCGTCTTTCTCTCCATCTTAGACCACATCATCGCTTAACATCAGGCAACTTGGTGGTCAAACGCCGACCTATTCTAGATTTAAAAAAAAAAAAACCTGCAGTGCAATTTCAATTTTTTTATGACTTTTGCACTTCTGTGATCATTCTTAAATAACTAAGAATGTCCCTTGTATTATTGATTCATTTAACAGCTAATGATATAGACAACCTCCTTGTGTTATGGAATTTTTGATTTGCTTTATCTACCTATTGAATAAATCAGTCAAAAGAGACCCCTGAAAAATGCGGATATTTTTCATAGCTCTATTTTCGCTTGAGAACGTTTTTAAAAAAACCAAGAACATAGGGGCGGAGATATTGTTCATTTAAATGTACATGCTAAATTTCATCATAATCTGACAAATGGTTTTCAAGAAATTTGAGTAGCGCGTTTGTATGGAAATTTCAGAGCGTCGCGGCCCTCTTAAGATCTTTTGTAAAGCGAGCCACGCGCGGTCACCGCTTGCCACCGGTAGCTCAGTAAGTCGATCTAACAAGGACTTTATGTCACAATGTATTATGTTCATATTTCATTAATAACGTTGCAAGGCTGTCGGGCGCTGAGCGTGCAGGTGGACGGTGAGCCTGGCTGCGTCTCATCTAAACGAAATAGAAAGGCAGCGGAAGCGGGAAGACGAATATCATTTATTTTGCAGCATAGTTCTAAAATCGACAACATCGTCTATTTTTATTTAAAAACAATTTTGTTGAGCCAAAACGTCAGTTTATCGCTCGACGAGATAAAATTCCGTACAAACTTGCACTTCTGCATGGCTGGACCAATGCAATCTATTTATGAGGTATGCGACAAGTATTAATATCAACGGACGTACGGTATGTTCGAGTAGAGCCGAGCTGCTAAAGTTATGTGGCAGCAACGAACATGAACAATTAAACGAGCTCGCCAGACCAGCTGACGAATGTCTGACTCGTCAGCTCCGTACAATAGATAATCAAACAGAAACTATGCACAGTGCTCAGCACAAATTTTAGCTTCCTAAAGTTTTACCTTAAAACATTGAGTTAGTACAAAGGATAGGGGAGATATTACGGCAAAATTTGTAAGTGAAACTTTCATGATTAATGAGATAGAACCAGAGTTCGTAATAATGTTCCATTTTATTGAGTACCGGTAGTCCAGTTCACTCAATCAACCGCTTGACGCCTGCTACGTAGGCATAACATGTGTTCTGTTGGTCATCCGCAGAAATATTTTTAGCTACAAATATGTACCTACTCCGACTCATCCCGGCTATGTTTCAATGCTAGTTAAGCGACCAGTGACAGGGCGAAATGTGTCACTATTAAATGAGAAACTGTACCGCAGAGCAAAGTCAAAGTCAAAATGTTTTATTCAATTTAGGTATCAAATATACACTTATGAACGTCAAAGTTAGCCATACTAGCAATTAAAAACAAAAATACTACATGCAAATATTAAAGCATTAGCCAGAACAAAACAAATAATATTAGTGGCTCTCTCTGGAGACCTCGCGGCCGGCGTCTGTTCTCCTCAACAGATCGCATTATTCAACCGAAATTTTGTGAAATGTTTCCAAAAACTGACTCAGCAAAAAACTTATTTTTTAATTAACTATCGAACCTACTCTCAGAATTTTAAGAAAATCAATTAAGAAATGCGACGTGTAAAGGGAGACAGAGATCCAGACAGAAATCCAGATAGAATTCGGGCATACGAAAGCATATTTGTCGAAGCTGAAGCATAAACAATTCTCTCGCTAACGCTCGCTCGGTCGAAAAGTTCCTAGCTCTGTGAGCAAAAGACCTCGTAAACATACTCGTATATCTCTGGCATTTTGAAAAAAAATCGTATCGACAATAATAGAATTCCAAATAATTCCCGAACTTGCTCACAAAATTTCAAGAGAATCGGTTGAGTTAAACCTGTAAAGGAAAACAGCCTGAAATCCGTACATACGGACTACCGGACAATCCGACAACCGGACGTCGGACATACAAAAACACCGAAGCTAAAACGGACACGCTACGCTCACGCTTCGCGCTCACTCGGTCAATTATTAACATATACTCAAAAAATCTGCTATAAATGTAACCTGCACTCCTGATAACACGAATCAAAAGACACCTCGAAATCCAAAATCGATCAAGCCGTTTGGGAAGATAGTCACATAGGAACATACAATACAATACAAAACTCTGTATTGACACCAAATAAACTATAAAACCTAAACTTATGCGGTCTTATGGCTTACAAGCGATCTCTTCCAGACAACCTTTCATACAAAAACATACCTGCTAAGATAGAGTCCTTACGTACCTAAACAATATAACCTTCAAAACTATGCAAGCGTGCTCCATCGTAGACCGTTTAAATAAATAAACAATATTTGGGACACTTGGTCACATGGACACATGGTCGTCAGACCCCCAAACTAAGCAAAGCTTGTACTATGGCTGCCAAAGACTGATATACATAACTATACATATGTATATATATTTTAAAATACATACATAAGTAGAAAATGAACACCCAGACATAGAACAAACACAAATGTTCATCACATGAATGTTTGCACCAGGTGGGAATCGAACCCACGCCCCTAAGCTCAAAAGGCAGGTTCACTACCAACTGAGCCAACGAAGCAGTCACGAGAGTTTAACGTGTCGAGATGACCGTTTAACGAAATGTCGATCAAATACATTTTTTTTTATTATAAGACAGTTAGTTAAATTTTCGTCCCTATACACTGTATTAACAAAGTCGCATTCCGCGTTTGCCTTTCTCTCTGTCTGTAATCCACTGACTCCCCTAAACTACGCAGCGGATTTTGATCTAGTTTTTACTATTTAGTTAGAAACTTTTGAGCGCCGTACGAAGGCTGAGGTGAGGTTCCCTTTCCGAACAAGGTGGTCGAGTCATTGTTAATAATAATTTATTTTGTTTTTAACCTTAACTTCAACCGTCCCCTTTAGGGCCCTAGAGCAAGCCCCTTCTGGGCTGCCAGGGCAATTCGACGCCCCTCCCTCGGCGACAGCCCAAGCCGAGGCCGCACCTCAGAGGTGCCCTTGCGCTCGTCGCCCATAGTTTGTAAGCATTTTTGAGGCCCTGCGCCATCTGCGCTTGCCTAATGCCCGGTACGCTGTCGAGGCCTCAGTGGCTAACAGCATAGAGTCATAAAAAAAAAAGAAAAAAAACGCCGTACCAAGGCTAGTGTAGCGTGCGTAGGTCGCTAGCTAAGTCCATTTAAAAAGAAATACTCGATATTTATAGTCTGTAAATCATTTTCGACAAAAATTTTCAAAAACTGAAATATTAAAGTCTCTGACTTAAATTCTACAAAATAAATATGAAATGTCGTGTCGGAAAACCCGTCGCAAATGTAATGAAAACGCCATCGCGTCGTCCAGCGTTGGACAACTCTTTTCCGGCTATATCGAATTTTCTGCAAAGTTGTGGGTGATTTTCTCTTCAAAGTTTTCCGCGCTCTCTAGGAACGTCGGTTATTAAAATACGACCACGATAATAATCACGTTCATGGAACTAAAATAGGTCTGCGAATACTAGTCCTTTGTGCAGGACTGCACAGGGAAATTAGTTTTAGCGGAATGGAAAATATTAAAAATAGAAAATGTAGAAAGAATATTTAGAGTGTAGCAAGCCCGTGGTAGTTACCTAAATGAATATATTTACTGTTTTTTTTTCCTATTTTTTAAAGAGGTTTTGTATAACTACACTGACTATGTCATTAGATTACAAATGTCCACCCGCACAATATCAATCCCCTTACTAACAAGTAACATTTAAAAAAAAAAGTCTGCAAAATACCCAACATATGTACATACAAACAAACATACATAACATAACATATCATCATGCCTTTCCCCCGAGGGGGCTGGCAGAGCTGTAATACAACACTCACACTTTGCCGGACGATATTCAGTCCCAAATGTGACAGGGGGCGAGCCGGTCCCCATACACCGGCCTCCAGTCATGTAGCAGATACATACATACATACATATACTCGAAAAACATAACCCTCCTTCTTGCGCAGTCAGGTTATAAACGTTGCCGTTAATAGCCTCAAGGCATTTATACAGTGTTTTGACATTTTCTTTCTTTTACCTCGATCGACAAAGACAAAACAGTGTATAACTATTCCGAAGCTATACAATGTTTAGTAGCAAGGAGGATCGTTGAATAAACATAAATTCAAAAAATATTTTCAATTTAAATAACAGAAGGACTACAACTCAGATCAATCTAGAGAAAAAGATGGAACACTGCGTGATATCTCGCTGAATCCACTTCTTTTTCAATGTGTATGCGTGGTAATGTTGCCATGCAAAACATTTACAATTAATTACGCGAACAACCTTAGGAGATTAAATATTTTAAAACTGCACATATTTGTAAGAGTTTAATGTTACGGTTTTTTCAAAATTGACTTGTAAAAAAACTGCACAGTTTTTAAAAAGAACCTCAAAATGCAGTCCTGGCCACACTTTTATAATGCACTATGTGTATTTAAGTACACGACATTATACCATAAACCAATGTGCATAATGTCGAGGTAAGAATGACCAAGCGAGTAGCGTAGTTTTTTGCGTCAATGTGTGTGTTGTGTACCTATACGACAGTAGCGTAGTTTTTGTTTGGTTTTTAGCTTCACTTAGATCATACGCCGTGCGCCATCTTATTCTCTAGGTTGATCTGAGTACTACAATAGCATAAAATAAATTTGCAAGGGCATCTCGGCAAAATCCTCTTTCTTATTATTGTGCGCTTCTACTTCTCAGTACTCAACTTAAATTGATCATTAGTAAAAGCAGCACTTTCCTGTTTTATATACAAGATAAATAAAATAAAATTATAGCTTGTGATCGAAAGTTTAGATGAAACCATCGACATCTTACCACTCAATATAAGTCCAGATTCTACCAAGCAATTTAATCATTAAATCGAAAGTAACGCTGTCTGTCTGTCTGTTTGTAGGCTTTTCACGGCTAAACGGCTGAGCGTATCTTGATCAAATTTGATAAATATTTACAGTATGTCACAAGAAAGGTGTGTGGGTACTTTTTTCTGAATAAATAAATCTTTTTGTCATGAAATTCTGTAAATTAAATAAAATTACACGCTGCTTACCAAATGCGTCAGACAACAACACAGAATAGTACGTAGTTGGTACTTAAATAACAACTGATAAGAAAAATCAAAACTCCGCTCAAAACCAGCCAGTATTTTTTTAATGTTGGACTCTGATCTCTTTGGTAACGGATTATTATTCACAATTTGAAAATTAGTAACAGTACGAGTAAATCGCGAGGTGGGTTCATGGATACTATTTTCTGAGTAAACGCGAACAAAATTACGGGCAACAGCTAGTTGTTAAGGAAATGTCTATTTTTGACACTATTGCCAAACAGAAAGTGGCAATATCTTATACCTTTAAATGAGCAATTCTTGTATATATATATATATATATAATTGGAATCTCGGAATCGGCTCCAACGATTTTCATACAAATTAGTATATAAGGGGTTTCGGGGGCGATAAATCGATCTAGCTAGGAATCATTTTTAGAAAATATCATTTTATTCGTGTTTTATCGATAAATAATCAATCTCAACTGAAAAATATGACTCTTCCTGACATCTATTGGCGTATCTATATTATAATAATACTACTATTTTTTGTGAGCAACTAATTGCTTTAACGACACAACAGCAGATGGCGTTGTTAAGTAACACGAAGTCAATGAGTGTTTGCTTTGAGGTTAGACTAAAATCAATTGTTTATTATAAAAAAAACACAATTAAAAAATAAAAAAAAATACCGAGCAAAGCTCGGCCATCCAGGTACTGAACAGCTTAACAGAGCAATAGCCAATTGAATTGGCCCAATTCATCTATCACTCTAAAAACAATTGGTTGGTAGAATTGGGGTTCCTGGTTTTAAACGGTAGACCTGCTTAGACATAAACTGACAAACAAACCTTAGTGTGTTTCCATAATAACAAAAACATTGCCCCGTTATGAGGAGTCAGTTAATAATTCACCTTTCAAACAAAATCAATATCGGATCATCTGTTCGGGAGGTTTGGGAGCTACGATGCCACAGAGAGACACACATACCAGTACACTCACAAACACAGTCACGTTAAACTTATTGCACCCCGTCGTTTCTGCGTCGGGGGTTTAAATAATCCTTTGACAATAGACAATAATCCGATTGTCTAGGGTACTTGAATCCAAAGAAAGTTGTTTGAATGCATAACAGAGATTGTCACAACAAAGGAACTCTACTGAACTTTGTGTCCCTGATGCACTCATTTTCATGTCGGGTTTTATGAATAGCAAACAAGCAGACATCGAGGTAAATATTTAGAGAAGGGGATTCGAACTTTGCGTTTGCTCTCGGAAACAGTGCTGAGTGTGGTGTAATACGCACGGGTGGTCAGTACAGAGGACGGTGTACGGGATGCTAATGGGCCCTATGGAGTCTACACAATTGAGATGTTTATTCGCCTGTCTTTACGATGTGTATATTTCTAGCTATACGAGTACGAGTAGCTATACGAGTAGTAGTAGATGTAGTTAGCAGTATTACGAATGTATTTAAAAATAACATTTATTAAAATCAATCTCTGGCAGCCTAGTACTTTGCTTAGTTTGGGGTTAGGCGTCAGTGTGTGAATTACCGATTTTATTTATTTAACAATATAATTATATTTATAGATTTTACTTATAAACCTATATTTAAATAGGGTTTTTGTAACATGCTATGCACATATTTAATTTTGTATATGGATACATTTATATGCATATAGGTATTTACATACCTTCTAGGCCTCCTCGCTCCATGTTAGGCTACAACATCGCTTTACATCAGGCCGTCTATTATACTAAGCAATTGTTTTTAAATTGTTTATAATTGTTTATAATTAAAAAAATGTCAAAAGTATTCTTAAACAGTTTATTAACAATTGGCATTAAAATCGAGATCCAGGCGAAATGGAATGATATTACAAGGAGAATTTTTTTCTTAATTTCTCGTCTAACTTATAACAAGTCTTCGAAGCTTTAAAGTTGTTTGTTCATTGTTTGCTTTTTAAGCACCAAAACCGAAAAATATAAGTATTTTAAAGTGCTTATATGTACGCCAACGTCTGTTGTGGATTTGTGGCCCAAAGAATGGACCAATTTCAATTTGTTTTTTATAAATTAGAAGCCAGTTTCATCTGAATAATAAAATTATTGTTGTATTTAAATCAACTGACTAAAGTTACCGAACTTTTTCGAAGCGGTTTTTGTTTTTTTTTTTTTTTTGTATGATTGAATGGGCCCACGTTTGACCGCAACACACCTGATGGAAAGTGAGGATGCGGTCTAAGATGGAGCACGCTTGCCCATGAGGTGCCTATTCACTCTTGTCTTGAAGAGACCCAGGTTGTATCCATTGCTGAGGAACACCGAGGCAGGAAGCGCGTTCAACTCCTTCCATAACTCAACTGGTACAACTGCGTCTGTGAGGCAATAGCGTTTTTAGATAATTACCGACAAACCTTTCAAGAATTAGGCAGCAAACGCCATCTGGTACAGACTATTTAAATAAAGATAGAAAAAACATGTAGGTGGCGCCTAATTTGCGAAGGGTTTGTCAGTAACTCTTGAATGATGCAATTACCCCAGAAACGCATTTGTACCAGTTGATCCTACATCTATACTGCACGTCTACTATATGCCTGACGAGCTATGGGCTAAAACCACCTCCGACTGGGTCCCAACAGTTAAACGGTCGTTCGGCCAACAAAGAAATAAATGGAAAGACGAGCTCGACGCCCATGAAAAGGATTTGCCTACCGAAGCTAAAAACGGTTATCGAATTTCTCAACGACAAAGTGTGATTTTTTTATTAAATGACCTTTCTACTAAGACATTTTTTTTCTAACATGGTTCATCTTGACATACTTACCTAATTATTAATAAAAAAACTTATGTACTCGTAGGTATCATCATTAACATCAGCTCTGTATCAGTCTCTATAACTTGCATGACTATATTGAATACCGATGTAGTGTGAGTGAAATCCATTATTTGGACTATTTTGCAAAGCGGGCATCTTTTCTTTTTTGTGTGATAATGTTGAAAATTGTACTCAAAATCGAATTATTGACTTGTAGTATTAGAAGTGTAATGTTGGTGTAATGTAGTACGTAGTTGCCCGTCGAAAGGCGGATTATGGCGCTCAAATGTATAATTTTTGACATCTGTATTTTACCCGTAAACGCAATAAAAAAGGAATTCAAAAAAGTATCATTTCAAAATCATTTGAAATGAAACCTTTTTTTTTGAAAATTTGAATTGAATTGAAACGCCAAAAACAGGGATAACTGGAAAGAGGGAATAGAAGCCTTTGCCCAACAATGGGACATACCAGGCTGATATATTAATCTATAATAAAATCATAATGAGTAATATTTCTGAGTTCGTATGTTTGTAAGTTTGTTGATAGGGGTAATCTTTGAAACTACTGAAGTGACTATAAAAAATCTTTCACTACTAGAATGCTACGTTATCCCTGAGAGCCATAGGCTATGAAATGCGAGCAAAACCGCTGGCGAAAAGCTAATCATAGATTAAATTTTCCGAGGCATATAATTTCTCCGTGTTTTGATTCAAGATATAACCTACCGAAACTATCTACTATACTTCGATATACATAATAGTATAACAATATGTACTACGTACTAGATTTAATCATCCGAATTTGATCCATTGATTTTGTTCTACTCCACTGTACTGCTAACCATACAACTTACATTAGTGTGGCTTCAAAAAACGTGTGATTGCGCACGGAGCGCGAAAACTACGATGCGAGCGCTGCATGTTTTAATAGTTTGGTTAGACGACATAACGAATGTTTTAGCGCTTCAGCAAACCGGTAGTGAGTCCACGCGGGCATGTTCCGCTGTCATCAAGTTACGTGATGATTTTTTATTTAGCACATCTTCTCTAGTACATAGTACTTTTATCTCAATGACCAACAAATTAAAATATTTTCTATTTCGTTTCGAAGGGGCAATCACGCTTAGCTTGTAGGACCCTGTTTATCCCTCAATTAAGATAAATAATAAATAAGGTGTATATTTACTATTAATGCTGGAAGATATATCGCCAAGCTGCTGACTGCCGTCCAAGGTGGGCTGGCTGCCGACCAGGCTCCCATCGGACTGGTCCAGCGGAACCCGGTCGCTCTGGCTGGCTGAGAGGCTAGAGTTGCTCCGAGCTGGTGTCATCGGGGACCTGAGACTCGTCGCGCTCCCTTGCAGCTCACCCTGAAGATGACCAGCAAAGAATAGGGTTCACGTTGAATCATTATTATCATTATCTCAGCTGACAGAAGTCAACTGCTGGACAACGGGCACCCCGGTGATCTTTACACTGACCGGTCTTCGTCCATCCAGCGGCTTCACGTTGATTTTCGTAGTCGAATTATTTTCACAAACAATAAAATGTTACTTAATGTTACGTGTCAAACTTTCGCCATTTCGTTGTTGTTAGTAACAAACACATAAAACTTCGCTTTCGCTGGTGTCTATCATCAAACCTTAATCTAGTGTAGATCATAGGCCTCTCTCAGTCAACCCGTCTTTTGGCTCTACAGCGACGACTTTTCGTACCTGTGTCATTACCTTAAGTTTCAGTAAGCTTTTAGAACTCAAAATTTAGCAGGTTTCGGATGATAATTGCTTAGAATGCCTTATAAAAATCGCCAGCACAAGTTAAACACAACTTTGAAATAAGTCTATGTTTTTTTTTATTTCAAATCTCTTAAATTTAGAACAGTCATAAAACAAAGGTCTGATACAACATGCTAATGATTGCTGAAGTTTAGACTCTCTGCGCCTTGAGTAATCCAGCACACTGGTAATCCTATGAGAATAGGGTTTATTATTCTGAGAATGTGAATAATGCAGAAACTTGTCCTTGTTTGAACCAAGCTGTAAACTACCAAGCAATCAAATCTGTTGAGGTGTTATGGAAATAAGCGGCACAAACACACACTAACGTATTTACTAAACTAGCAATACAATTTATTATAGTGTAATTCAAATTTAATCTTAATCATTTAAGTTTTTAATAGTCAAGATTAAAAATAACCACTCAATGTTCGCCGTTAAATCGATTTGTAAGCGGAAGACGAAAGGTAGACCTTTATTTTCATTAAAAATTTATAATTACTCTAACTATAAGATAAATCGTATGTTTTTTTAAATTTATAACTAAAATCTAAATATTCCGAATGCAAAAGATGTGAAAATTTTAAAGTAAATAGATACTAATTTATCCATTAGCTATTGCTATCGCTATATTTAGGTGTAAATGTATATATACTCGTAATTAAGTCGCGTTGCCGTTATTCCATACAAACTAGTATCAAATATCAATGTTATGTTACCAAATACAGCCAGCAGTACGAGTACATAAATTTGCGATAAAGTGACTATAGATAATTTGGATCAACATAAATAAAATATCTAACTTACATTGTACTGGTCCAGGTTGGCAGTGTTGTAGTCCCCGTTGAAGGCTTCGTTCTCATTCAACGACTGCATCGACACGGACATGCGAGAACACGTCGACCCCTTTCTCTGCAAAGTTCTACTCGTCTGTCTTTTGAAAATCTCCGTCGTATTCTTCAAGAAACTATCCATTTTCTTCCTGAAAAACGACGATTTTCTCTCCAAAGGTGACTTCCCTATCGAGTTCAGGTCTACTTCCGACTGCGATAGCCCCTCTCGCTTCGATAGCATTGTATGATCCAGGGAAAGTTTCCTTTCTCTACCCCTCAAGAGAGGACTTTCTAGCGGCGGTAAGACACCTGGTGACCCCGCACTAGTTGGCGTGCTAACCTTTTCTCCAGAATCTTCTAAGCCCTCCGAAAGGCTCTTCGATTTGTACATCATATTTTTATCTGCTTCTCTCTCAAGATTATCTTCAGAAGCGTTTAAATCCACTTGTGAACTTTCTTCGTTTGGACTTTCACTGTCAGATGTTTCACCACGAGTAGTACTGTTTACAATATGGAAGTTGGTAGCACTCGGAGGCTCCAATAAGTCTTGAGCGTCGCTACCAGGGGTATCTTCAAAAATGTCTTCACCGTCGTGGAAATCTTTATTCTGCATCACTTTGCTACCTCTAGGAGCTTTTATTCTCATGCTGCTGTTCATCTTGACAGTCCTTAGAATCTCTCTGATTTTTAAATTTTCCTTCAAGGTCTTGACGTCTGCAATCAACGAAGGAGACTTATCCTTATCAACATACTTGTTTGGTTTCTCTTTCTTCGCCTTCTGTTTGGTCCTATCCATTTTGTGAGATGTTAATCCGATGAACAAATAAATCTACACGTATAATCACAAACACACAG
This sequence comes from Peribatodes rhomboidaria, assembly GCA_911728515.1. Lineage (NCBI taxonomy): Eukaryota > Metazoa > Arthropoda > Insecta > Lepidoptera > Geometridae > Peribatodes > Peribatodes rhomboidaria. The sequence goes on from OU452166.1 coordinate 21,511,221, forward strand.
CACTTGTACCAGAGGTATTTCTTTAAAAAACTTGTTATCAGCAACTAGCACACGTCTTGCAGCTGTACAAATCAATCGTAGTGAAGGAAATTTTGTGATAACAGTTTATCGGTAAGTGCTGTATCGAATTGCCATAGTTTGAACCGAGAACTCGAATAACTATTCGATTTGTTACAGTCTGGTCTTTTTGGAGCAATATGACAGGGCGTGTACTGTAGTCGTTGTTTGGCGTTATGACAACACTAGTGACTTGTAAACTAGGGACGGGCTGCGTCACAAAATAAACACATTGCGGAACGTTACGGCTGATTACGGTGTCTTGGCGACATCTACTTTATTATCAGGTGGTCGAGATAATCTTCGATAGCAATATCTCATTATACGTACGTAAAACGAGATAGCACTAGTTATAATAACTCGTCCTTAATAACTAGGTTGATAAGTCGCAAATCGCGAAGTGCGATTTTTGAGGAAACTAATTCCAAACATAACAGTCAAAGAAATAAAGTACATTTTACTGTGTAATTTTGTTTAATTATTATAAAGGTTCATTCAATAATTGCGTGAGTAAAAACTTAAAAAGTCGAATGCAATCCAGTACTGATTTACGTATTTACACAAAAAAATAAATGCTTATTTCGAATAATTTCACGTGATATTAGGGAGTGGGGTAGGGGGTTGAGGCAAATCTCACAACGTCTCACCAAGGAGAGGAAGAGTGTCGAAAATCGCCTAAATCACCTCACGTAATTAATGGACGACCTCAAATCATCTGGTAGTTTATTTTTGACTCTATTACTGAAAGATAAGGTAAAATTTTACTTGACAATTACAGAGACAACTTAGCAAATAACTATTAAGACCTTTGCATAAAATTATTAATCATCCATTTGTATTTTCTATGTTTATAAAGCCACAGTAAAAATTAGAAACAGTTATAATTTGTTTAACAGTTAATAGGCTGTTTGGAAAAGATCACTCTCAAACGATAAGACCACCCATTGTACCTGTATTTTTTGTGTTTATTTTACTTTACATTGTATTGGTGTTAAAAAAGAGTTTTGTACTGTATTTGTATTATCATCGAAAAATACCCCCGTTTTCGCAAGCATTACATAAGCTCAGATTAACCTAGAGGAAAAGATGGAACACTGTGTTATATCTGGCTGAAGCCACTCCTCTATTAAACTTGTGTGCGTGGTAATGTTGCCATGAAAAACATTTACAATTGCACGAAAACTAATATTAATTCCCAAACTCTACGTTAGCCATTTCCGTTCCAATGTACAAGTTTAGTAGATTTAATATTCTAAAACTGCACATATTTGGAAGAGTTCAATGTTACGGCTTTTTCAAAATTGACTTTTAAAAAAGTTGCACAGATTTAAAAGAGCCTCAAAATGTAGCCCTGGCCACACTTTTCCAAATCTGCCTAGATAAAAAAAAACCACATAGTTATCGAACCTACTCACAAAATTTCACTAGAATCAGTTAAGCAATGTGACCTGTAGAGGAAGACAGATCCGTCATAGTCCACCCTACACACATTTTAATGTGTAATGTGTAATAGCTGTAAACTTAGAATATAATAATAATGTATTGTAAATGTAATTAATTTTTTGGGAAAATAAAGTATTATTATTATTTAAAAAGAATTTGTCAATAAAATATCATTCGGCAGTACAAGGCCGGCCTTATCGCCTAAAGCGATTTCTTCCAGACAACCTTTGGATGGACAGGACAGAACGAAATATGACAAACGGTCGGTGGCATACATAAATACAATAGTAAACAAATAAAATATAATAAAACATATGTCCACATATACCTTTAGGTGCTAATAATACATAAATTAATATATAATTTGTAAATATACAATACGTGCGGTAACAAGCACTAATTCGTAGAACCGACGCAATACAGAAGGGTGTTATAACTTTGACGCTATGACATTAGGGTCGGTCTGTGTCTGTGGCCTGTGACAAACGTAGCGCCCAAATGGAAAAACCGTTTTTTAAAGGTGACATGAGCGAGGGTGTGTTCAGGGCTATTTTTAACCACCGACGCAAAAAGACAGGGTGTTATTATGTATGTGTGTGTGTGTCATCGTAGCTTCCGAGTGGATGAACCGATTTTGATTTTGTTTTTTTATTTTTTTGGAAAGGTGTGTTCTCAGTCCTTAGCTATATTTGATGAAAATCAGTGTGACATGAGGTGATGTTAGGTGACATGAGCTAGGGTTTATCATGGGCGTACCCAGCTTCTGGCGTAGGAGGGGGCAAGTCAGATTTTTTAGGTCGGATCGTCCGCGGCTGTTTTGTCATACACACTACACAACACACCTACATGAGTCATTAGATGTATGTAGTGTAGTGTGTAGGGCAAACACCCGCAAATGATCCTGTTTTATAGGTAGTTAAATAAATAAAATTTTACAATCCTGTCACAGTAGTACATTTTACTATATTCTTAAGTGAATCATTAACCTTATTTGTCATTAAAATTTTGATGCAAGTTCCCTATTGCATCGTGCATTTTGTCAGTGTCTACTGCGCGGTTTATTTAAAAGTTAGAGCATAACTCGTTTACACTTTAATTAGTAATTAGGGGAGTTCATACATGTTCTGCGAGATTTTCAAGGGGGGGCAGCTGCCCTCCCCTGCCCCCCCCCCCCCCCCTGGGTACGCCCATGGGTTTATTGTTATTATTATATTTATTTTATAATTTTACTTGTAAGTAAAGCAGGTAATCTTTTTTTTCAATATAAATACCTAACCTAAGTAAGATTGTGTACCTATTTATATAAAAAAATACGAAAATTAAAGTTAATTATCTAGATACTGAATCTAGATTATTAGATATATAGACATCTAGTTTAGTCTTTAGATTTTCTACTTTGATCACGAGCGAATAATTTTCTTCTAAGCAAGCGAAGAAGCGGTCAAAAACATTGCCTTTCATTGATTTAAAGTAACATCACTGTACATTTTGTAAATACACAGTAACATCACTGTACATTTTGATCTTGAAAACGTTATTTTCTACACTTGCCTATTCGTCACATATTAGTTTGGTCCTTGAGGCCTTGAAAAAGGGGCGGCACAAAAGTGAGAGCCGTGCAAAATTAATTTCATTAAGCAACATTGCATTTACAACGAGTGTTCTGAAGAGTTGTTCGATCTGATGCCTGCATCGCCGCCCCCGCCTGAAAGCTCATCCACAGATTATCGATCGGTGGAAATCGCGCTGTGTTTTATTTGCCGCCCACCTGCAATCTGTGGGATGAGCTCCCCCTGCGTAAGCGGTATTTCCGAGTAACTACAACATAAGATTCTTCAAAATGCATGTCAATAGAGTCCTTGAGGGTCCGCAACGTATTTGTCATGCCCCTGGTGTATTACATGTTTCCATAGGCGTCGGTGATCGCTCGTAATAATGCGGCCCGTTATCTTGTTTGCCATCTGCGGCGTTAAGAACCTAATGTAAAACACAATAAGTAATTGTCTCCAACAACATTTTATTTAAGTTTGATCTAAGTACCAGTAAGTAGCGCATCGCACTGCGAACTTCAAGTTTTCAATAATTCTGTATAAAATTACACTAAAAGTATCAAAATACAAAAAACTCTGACTCTCTGACTCTCTGTGACATTTATGAACGAATCACATTACATAGAGCCTGGGTCAAATATTCGAAAAACGAAACTTTACTAAATCGTAGGAAAACACAAATGAAACATTTCGCTCCAAAGAATAAAATAACAAATCAGTACAAATACAGAAGGTTACTCAATTCTTTACAAAATAAATGATATTTACTTCTCAGAATAACACCTACAGCTGCCCAACGTGTGCGAGAAGTCGAGAGTGATTTATCCCTGTCGCACTTGTTATGTTACATTCAAAATAAAGACAAAGCAAGATCGCATAGAACGATGTATTTACTTGAACTCGGACAGAGCTCATGTCTGTTTTGATCTGAATTAAGTCTTAGGCTAGGCTCAGACGGAACGGAAAAGTCCTCGCGCACTTTTTGATGTCATTGAAAAACTAACCACATCACCATAGTCTAAAACACAAAATCGTATGATATCAACTGAGAAGGTTAGTCAGCGTCGCTTCGACGTTATGCGATTTCGTATTTTAGGCTGTGGTTTGTTTGTCGTTGACGTCAATAAGTGCAAGGATCTTTCTGTCTAAACAGAGCCTTAGCCGTTAGCAGCTGCCAATAAATACATGTTCCCAATACAACAATAGCCTCTTCAGGTTGGATAAATGACAAAAACATTTGACAAACGTGTTCTCAACTCCATTTATTTGTAAAGGACGGTACTTAGTACTTAGCTGGTCTTAACACAACGTCTATTCACTCAACTTTATGCGGCCTTTACTTGAATGGTGTTTACGTTATTTGTTTTATTTTGTTACTTTAGATGTACCGTTAACAAATATTAAACATTAAAATATGAAAAAATACTTGTGTAATATTTTCAGTTTTTTTATTAACTGGACCTACGCCAGAGCGCAACTGGTGGAAAGCGGTCTAAGATGAAACACGCTTGCCCACGAGCTCCCTTAGCAATAAACCTTGTATAGTCTCGGAACAGTTAAACAGTGTTTTGTCTTTTTAATTAAATTACAAAATTCAAGAAAAAACAAAACACTGTCTCGCACGTTGTATATCTTCGGGGTAGTTACACAGTCTTTTGTCTTTTTGGTAGAGTTCAAAAATTTTAAAGATAGAAAAACACAAAACACTGTGTGACTATTTCGAGGCTATACAACGTTTATTGCTAAAGGGGAGGAGTTTAAAAGTGGTATTGAACATATCCCTGATGTCATATTAGCAGCACAAAAAAGGGAAAGTAAATCTTAAAACTCTGACTGTAAGTAGGTACTTTACTGTGTTGCGTAAGTGGGTGCTGAGTAAAGCTTTAAAAGCCAATATTATTGATCAGTATGGAAACAAGCAGAACATTAGCAAGGAAACGTACTGATCTGTATTTTATTACATATCAAATACATGGGCCATGAAGCTGAAGTAACATATCGCCACGCCTTTCCCCTGAGAGGGCTGGCAGAGGTGTAATACAACACTCACACTTCGCCGGACGATATTCGGTCCCAAATGTGACAGGGGGCGAGCCTGTCGTCATACACCGGGCTCCAGTCATGTAGCAGATGACGTACAGTAGGCCCATATGTTCACACAATGAACAAATTGGTGCGTGCCGTCGGCTGGGTTCGAACCCGGTCCCTCTGGCTTGAGAGGCAGGTCTTCTCCCAACTAGGCTGCCATCGCTTTTTTGAAGTATAAGCACATTAATCCAGATAGACAAAACTTTTTTATCCTTGGACCTTGGTTCCGTAATTATTGGTCTGTGTGCATATTTCATTTCACACGACAAATTGGACTAATGTGGCAATGGGAAAAGATTGTAAAAAAAACATCAATTTCAGACTTTCACAATTGGTATAATCAAGAAAAACTAACAATAAAACCTGTTGCTTCGACAAACTCTGAATATTTCATCCACTTTGAAGATAGCAAGACAAAATCGGCTGAAAGTAATCGACGAACGTAATTGAATAACGATAAAGTTCTCAACATTATGTCAAATTGAAACGTCAACATGTCAGCTTAAAGCTGTTTTATCAACTTGACAGCTTCTAAATTTAGTTTTCTTTCGGAGCAGTCCTCTTCACAGGCCGTCACTACGAGTCCTGCTCTCTGTAAATATCCTGCAACTCGTTCCTACTTCTTCTCCCCGGGCACATCGAACTCGCTCACTTGTGCATCGATCAACTGCCGGCTGCGGAGTTTTACAATAGCGTGGCTCGGCACATTGGGGTCCTCCATTTCGAACTCGATCAGTCCTGACAAACATAATTAGAAATGTTCAACTCAGTCGTCGTAGCTTCGTATTAACATATTACTTATCCACATTAGAACAAGGTCATTTAAACATATTACGAGTATAACAAGGCCTCGATAATATAAATTGCTCTGTGAACTGGAGACCTCCGATCAACGGTTGTCATCCTCAATAGGTTGCATTACAAGTACGTAAGCTATGCTACCTGTAGAGGAAGACAGAGATCCGGACCGTATTCGGACATACGACAGAATTTTGGTCGCAGCTGAAGCATAGACGCCTCGCTCGCTCGGTGGATAAATCGGTGACTAAGTAAAGAAGGGAAAAAAGAGTCATATGGGACATAAATAAGTCGAAATCCGATGCTAGGTCGCGCCTCTAACTCTAGTCGAGTTTAACACATAACTTAAATTCGGGACGCATAATCTGTACGGCGTACTGATCGCATCAATATTTTGGAGAACGCTATTCAATGTAGTCTAACAAAATAACTGCAGTTCATAGCGAACAAGTGCACGTCGACAGATTGTCGCGTGACCAAGTATCGGTAGACACACGTCGATCAATATATTGGAGCTAAAACGGAACTTTCTAGTTAACGATTGCAAGTACGTAGTAATTACGTTCTTATGCCTCTGTGAAGATTTAATAATGCAGGTGAGAAAGCCAGTTACGGTAGGAAATGAACTAAGAATATTAAATGTGAAGGGTTTTCACTTTAAGCTGCCTACGGTTATCTGTGTCTCAATCGAATAAAAGACAAAAAACACAACGAATTCGTTATTCATTTCCAATTTCAAATGGCTCTAATGCATAATAAAAGTTACAAACCAAATACTTCGCAACGAAAAATCCCGAGGAACGACCTTGTAGTTAACAACTCAGTTATTTGGATGACAAGATTTTATCTGGGCATCTCGAAAACTTTTCGCCATTCTCATATAACTGAGGAGATCGGTAGTCTTTGACTTCTTATATGTCTAGAGAGAGTTTCTTACTGTTATTCAACGAGAAGTCACGGGCCAATTTTATTATATATCTTTCGTTAAAGATAGCTTGACTCGCGGGACAGCCATAATGATAACATTTTTAAGGTTGGTTTCATGATGAGAAAACGTTTTTTTAAACTGAACGATGTTGAAAAAAAAAAGAATTTTCGATTATTTTTTTCCCATTTCTAAATCGCATTATAGTGTGCTTGACAGGTACGTCTCACACTAGCGTTGGGTGTGTCATAATTTTGTTCATTTAAGGGTTAACAGTTAGCCGCTATTTTTTTCGACATGTGCAAGGTTTTTTCAGTTCAACTAGACATTTCATGTATCAAAGGACAGAGTACAACTTGTAAATACCTGGAAACCCAGCGGCAAACCTCAAGAGGTTAGGGACCAGTACTGTAATATTTTACTTTATCTAACTCTGAGTATTGAAACTTTTTTCATTTCTTATGTCCTAAAAGTGTTTACAATATGAACCACTCCACTAAGAATTCGATTGAAAGTTTTATGCTTAAACGCCGACAAAAGGAACAAAGGTCAAAATTTAGAAACTGTATTACGAGTATTATACCTAACCTATGAGTATTGTACCTAACCTATGAGTACTTTTACTAAACCACATTGAATTAGTACTGACCAAAGAGGCAAATCCATTTAAAATTTAATAGTACCTCTTTGGTCTCGAAACTTTAAAAAGTTGCGCGGAAGCCGGAGCCGAAAAGAAAACGCCGTGCAAAGAGTAAAAATACCTTTGGCGAGTAAAATACGAGAAATGTTTTGTTTTTTTAGTTTCCAGTTTCCTCGCATTTGAGATTAAAAACAGAGTTTTTAACTCAGGAGAAACCATCTATAGCACATGCTAAATTACGCGCGATTGCTTTGCTCGTGCGCCTCGTAGTATACTTAGTGTACCTGAGTTTAATCACCTGGGTGCATGAAGTGCACTTTTAGTAAACTTTGTTCACCCGGATCACCTAGGTGATCAAAGGTGCATTAAGTATACTAGAAAAGGGTATTTAATGCACCTGTCTGAGATATTGGCGAGAACCAAAATATGACATAAGTATTCTGAGAGGAGTGTTTCCGGAGAGCGACATCGCACAAAGAATTACGCAGAGAGATGGAACAAAATTTTGAGTAAATACAACCAAAAATATAACCACGTTCTTGGCGTGATACGAGTATCTGCCTTTCAAAAATTTGCTAAATTAAAACTTTAGCCAAAGCAGAGGACATCAAACAGCCTAAAAGAATGACGATATGATCCTTCATGCCCAACTTGTCTGCTTGATGGTCACTTAACAGTGGGTCACACTGACCAAAGAGGTAAGTGTCTAGGAGTAAGTGTATTAGGACCTCGAAACCTCTTTGTTAGGAAACTAAAAAAATTGCACTAAAACAGGATCCAGAAAAAAACCGCGCATAGAGAAATACTTTGGCGTATAAAATATGCGTGTATGAGATGACAATGAAGGTTCTGTGTTGTTTTTTTTTTTAGAATTTTCAGTTCCTTTACCATCGTAATGAAAAGCAGAGTAAGTATATTTTTTCTGACAGTTTTAAAACAAATCGAGAATGCATTTTACATTTTCAACCGAAACTTTTTTTAAGAACTAAATCTGTGGTTTTAATCCTATCCCATTTATTAATAAACGTTGTATAGCTTTGGAGTAATACGAGTATAAAGTGTTTTGCCTTATTCGATCGGGTTAAAAATTAAAAGAGAAAAAAGACACTGTCTAACTATTCCGAGGCTATACAACATTTATTAATCCTAGAGGCGTGAGTGCAAACAAATCACCTCAATTTTTCTTGTATAAAGACGTAATTCTTTTATTAATAAATGTCATTTTGAAAACTCCTCGTTGAATAAAAACAAGCGGTCTCGACGAACAATAACAACGAATTCTTCAAAGCGAAAGGAGTCTTTAAGATATGCGAAGGAAAGCTTAAAATCTTGAATTATTCGAAATTTCCCAAATAATGGCGGAAATTGACGGTAAATTATATCTTTAGGGAACAAGGGAGCAGCTGTGTCTACTTCTCATTTTGGATAGCAGTCAAAAAGCGACCTTATTGACTTGACATACATTAATTATGCTGTCTACGTATTTTTCATCTCAGTAAGTCCTAGAAAACAATTAAGTAGGCGCGGAGTTGTCGTTCAGCTTGTCTTTAGAACGCTACACAAGTATTGGTTGTGAAAGAAGCGTCACAAATACGTAGCCAACTGTTTCAAACCCTATTAACAACCCTTTCAAAGAACCCCATGATGTAATAGGAACCTTTATCATATAATAAGTAGACAATCCAAGAAAATTTAATATCTCACTTCACTGAGAAAGGCTCGCAGAATTTAAATGAACAAAGTGAAAATGAAAGATAAAATCAAGGTTTTCCAGTGGTTTTATATTTGGATATTTCGAAAACGTAGAGAACGAACGAACCAACGTTACCCACCTTTTGTCCGTTCGAAGAATTCTTTTCCCAATATCAGTCGAGATCTCTCTAAATACTTATTCGTCGAATGCGTATAGGTATCAATGCCTGTTACGCTTCAAAAACGAAGAAATTTTCTGTTCGAATGTATCTTTCTGTTGGAAGACCGATCTGAATGATTCTTACTTATTAGACCGGCAAATCCGACGTTGGTAGACGTGACTCAAAATAATGAGGTTTGAACCGTAAACGAAACGCTTCGCATCATTATGTAGAGTAGTGATGCTATCTAAATTGGCATCGCGATAAACAAGCAAATAAATACCGACTGTCGCATATAATTAACGGAAAAATTATGGTACCGAAAAAGACTCAATACAGTTACCTTGTAAAATGAAAACGACAGTTACTATGGAAATGAACATGACACTTAAAAATCAAAAACTACTTGTTCAGTTGTGGGTGTGGGTAACACGGAAAACGGATATTTTGAAAAAACAAAATCGATCAGTCTCTATAAAGAGTATGGACGGCTAATTCACTTCCGAGATTTCGGAATTGGTAAGTAAATGTTGTTCATTTTATGTTGAATACCTTTAAACCTCTTTTTGAGATATTAATTCCAAACAATAGCGTACAACGAACAACGTGAACTTGTCTAAGGCGACTTTACAGGGTTACAGGTACCTGACGCTCTTGTCTGAATCTATGACGCAACTAGCAACAGGTATCAAAGAATAAGAAACCAAAACGGCTCTTAAAGGACTCTGCTAATGTGCTAAGACAGCTTGACAAGTCTATGGCCTTCGTTGGCTTACTGGCATCACGATACGAGTATCAGTTTCTTAAGTCTAGACGATGTCTGTCTCTTAGAGGCCTAAACAATAGCGTACCGTATAAACCGGTTTTAAGCTAAAAGGTCCATTGTTAGCATCGAACATTGATATTATAGGTATAAAAGTGAAAAAGCTAATTATGTTAGACATGATTCCGCCTTAGCAATAAACGTTGCATGGTCTCGAAATAGTTATACAGTGCTTTGTTAAAGATAAAAGTTCGATCGAGTCCTAAAATTTAAAAGAAAGAGAGATAAAAACACTGTCTAACTATTTTTTAAATTTTTTTTTTTATGTAGAATAGGTCGGCGTTTGACCACCAACTCGCCTGATGTTAAACGACGTTGTGGTCTAAGATGGAGCACGACGACCTATAAGGTACTTATTCACTCTAGCCTTGAAGTTTTGTAGAGTGAAGAAGTACAAAGACGGCAGTTGAGTGAGGCGCTACAAGTGCGCTACTGCTCAGACCCGTCTTCGGAACGGTTACACCGGACTACATCCCGAAACACACTATGCAGAGGCTTTACAACGTTTACTGCTACGTATACATCTATACTTCTTCTATATTTTTTTTCTTTTAACAAGGTTTGTTCTCAAGTCTTTCATTGAAAAAAGGGAATATCAATACCGTCGCTGCAAGTTTCCTTGGCTAATCTGTCAGTTGTTTCATTGCCATTTATAGAGACGTGTGAGAGAATCCATTGAAGTAGAAGAAGCATCCTTAGACTGTGCCAATGCTACGAATGATTTTATGGTGAACGGTAAACGTCGAAAAGTCGAGGTGCAGGGAGGAAATTTTCTACCTTTTGTTCGTACTTACGTTTTAATGAGTAATACATAAAAATATAATTTGTGAGTATTTACGATTTTAAGTTTGATTGGCGCGGGGGTAACCTCCGAAATTACTAAACCAGTTCTAAGAATTATTTCTATTACTAGAAAGCATTATCTTTCAGTGACAAAGGATATAAAATGCAACCGAAACCGCGGGAAAAAAACTAGTTTTGATAATGGAATACTGTATTGACAGCGTGTACTTGAAATGTCCGCTGTTAAATATATCTCTAGACAAAAAAGCATGATATTTATTTCAAAAAAAAAACCCACGCAAGGCTACGCCTACACACGATCATGTTTTAGATACTCATCTAATGCAGATAATTATTTTGTTTTTCTCTTCGAATAAAGATAAATCTAAAAATACTAAGTACTTACCTATAATTATCGTCAGGGCAACTACTTCGTAGAATCGGTTTTACACGTTTTCCAAATGTCGTACATAAATAAAAATAAACTTTTATAAACATGAATCACAGTCACCAGAGTTCTTTTGTCTGTCTATCCAAACGATTAAAAAACCAAAAAAGAAGTAGGTACAAATAGGTAATGATGGAAACGGGTAGTTAGGATAGGAAAGTATTCATTATGTAGCTACCTTCGCCCCGTGGTACCGGTGTGCTATTTCAGTCTGTAATCAATATCTTTGCCACATTTCATTTAGGTCCGTTCAGCCGTTCTGGCGTTATAAACATTCGAACTTTCGAATTTATACTATTAGTGTGATTAATTCTCTTTATTGTTTCTGCCTGTATTTTTCTCTCGTAAATATTGATAAATACAAGGATGTCATTTTAGAAATGTTCACCCGGGCGTGGTTCCCGTCGCTATCTTACAGAGCGTAGGGAAATGGGATTCCTACGGAAGTATGGAAACAGTCGACACAGAAGTAACTGTAAGGAAATGAGAGGAATGGGGAAGGATATCGATCGATATATTCCCATAGGAATAGAATAGTAACCGTTCTGGACGTTTATTCAAGTCGCATTCTCCTTCAAGCGATTCTGTTTCTCCAATTGTTATATGCTGATCGGGTCGAGTAACGAGCTATGGAAAAACGTCACGCGATCTCATTGTCAACTTGTTAAATCAACAGCTGAACTTCGAGCGTTAGCGATTGAAGAAATATAATCGCTGAAACGAATGCAACTTGGTTAGAAGCCAAGATTTAGATGTGAAAAGGAGTACATAGTGACGGGAAAGTAGGAATATTATGTATGTAAAAGTAGGCAAACTAAAATTTAGGAAATGGAGAATGGAATGAGAGAACAACACAGAAAAGAGTGGCACTTTTTAATATCGTGCGATACTAAGAATGCCATACCAAGACACGGTTTAGATATTATTACTACGTGAAATTCGTTTTCATATTTTTTATAATAGTAGATTATGCACTGAGGGGACAAAGCAGTGTCGTACGTCCGGCTTTTTGAAATTTGAGCGTAACGAGGAACTCTAGAGTTACGTGGAGTTATGTAGAGTCCTGAGTGAAGTGAGGGGTTCAAGCCGCCCAAGACAAAGACAATGCTTTATCCTAGAGGTGAGTATTCTACTTTTTACACCTACGAGGCAATAAAAAGGAATTCAAAATATTTAACATTGTCATTTGTTTTAGATTTCTTGCACATGTACCAGCTGCCTTCTTTTAGAATTTTCGATCATCCTTTTTACAGTGCCTATATGCTGAGTTTTAATTCTATTTTAAACTCTTTTCTCGAAAACTCCTTTGGGATTTTCATACAATTTTATCGCCCAGGGAGGCAACGCCTTGCTTTACGTTAAGTTTACGTGGTATGTAATCGGTAAATAATAATAATAATAATAATGCTAATAATGGTAAATAATAATAATGCTTTGCTCTACTGGGACCGCTCTATCATCACGGACAGGACTATTGTTGCCAATAAGCCTGATATCGTACTGGTCGACCGGTCCCAGCGCCGGGCAGTGCTCGTCGACATCACCATCCCACATGACGAGAACCTCGTGAAGGCCGAGAAGGACAAACTCAGCAAGTACCTTGACTTGGCTCACGAGGTAACCGCCATGTGGGATGTTGACTCGACGAACATTGTCCCGATAGTCGTCACGGTGAACGGTCTCATAGCGAAGAGCCTCGACCAACATCTCAAGAGGCTCTCGTTAGACGGTTGGATCAAGGGTCAGATACAAAAGGCAGTGATCCTAGACACGTGCCGAATTGTCAGGAGGTTCCTCACTCTGCAGCCCTGAACACCGGTAGCTTGGGCCTCGCCCTGCTGCCGGCGGCACCCTAGTTTTTAAGTTTTTATAATATTTGTTTTTATATTCATTTATATTATTGTAAAAAACTTAAAAATTAAGAAATAAAATAAATATATTGGAATAATAATAATAAATTCGGGACACTTCCACACACGGTCGCCTGACCCCAAACTAAGCAAAGCTTGTACTATGGGTGCCAGAGACTGATATACATACTTAGATATTTTGAAATACATACATAAATAGATATTTACACCCAGACATAGAACAAACACTAATGTTCATCACATAAATGTTTGCCCTAGATGGGAATCGAACCCACAAATTGTCGAGCAGGTGGTATGGAAAATATAAAATAGATATTTTTAGTTACAATTCAAATCTTATTTTTAATTTTAGAATCCGCAGTTGCGGTTATTCAATCATGTAATGAATGTATTCGGTTATGTAATGCACATGTAAAAATGTATGTTCTCTATTTTGTGGGGTGATTAAATTATTATTTAATAAATATGTTAATCGATTTTTATTTGAAGGACAAATAATTGAATTAATTTAGGTAGTCATAGTCAATTAAACAAAGGGGAGTAATATTTTTATTAAATTTGAAACTACGTAGATAGTGTTTGTCACTAACTTTTGCGACAGCTTTTTCAATTATGCTTCTACGTAGTATTATTATTTATTCTGTACTTCCACAAAGGCGATTCTTTTGAAACTTTAGAAACGCATTTAGCTCCCGTTACAAAACAAAATAATAAAAAATGTGAATAAAGCCGTTTTTAAATCGAAGTTTTTTTTAAACAGTGTAGTTATTTAAGTTATGTCTGTCTAGCTAGTACAACGTAACGGTATAACCATGTAAAAATAAGAAAAAAAAGGTGTTTCTGAAAATTTTAACAGGAATACATATTTTTTAAAACCCTTTCTAATAAACGTTGAATAGCCTTCTTAAAGCTATTCAGTGTTTTGTATTTTTTTGATTCATTTGATTTATTATTTAAAGAACAAAAAAACTCGGTCTAACTATTCCGAGGCTATACAAGGTTTATTGGTAAGGAGGTGCGTGGTTAACTGACTGACCTCCCTCCGCCACGACTTCATCCCTGTAGTTCTCCCTCATGAAGCGGGCGAGGATGTTGTGGTAGAACATGTTGGCCTTAGTGCGGATGTCGCTGGTGATCTCCATCTTGGAGACGGCCTGGATCAGCGTCGACAGTTTCTGCTTCGCCGTCAGAATCAGCTTGTCGACTAGCAAGAAGACAACTTCGTTATAGACCATATGTTATACTTACTTACACTGAATATAAGAATTGCTTAGTTCCTTGCTTTAGGCGCGGTCATATTTACCACGATGTTCGACCTGCTCTGACGTTTACCTACGCCGCTCCGTTGAGAGTTGAAAATTATATGGGAAATGAGATCGGCGCCTAGAATTACATTTTCAGTACGTTTTCATTAGTAAAGTCATTCAGTATTAATCGTGAATACAAATAAAAATAAGTTTGCTATATAAAGGTTTAGAGAACTAATCTGGCTAGTTAATAAGCGAAAAAAACTGTGTTGTAATCTTTGAAAACTTAGACCACCACGCTCTAACTGTATTTTTGAGAAGATACTATTCGTGTTTTTTTTTCAAAATCAACATGATTTTCAAAATTACACTCCGATGAAAGTTTTTTTAGTTGTTTTTGCTACCAGCTTAATTTTTTTGCACCTGATCATAGCAATTCTTCATTTCAAACTCAATCAAACTCAAGCGCAAGGTCTCAACTAGCTTAAACTAGTCCTAGCGAAATATTCACTTATCGAGCACTTAAAGTTCCTAAAGTTCGCGAGAGCCTCTTAAGGAATGGCCTAAGGTTCGTGCAAGAAAATTTAGGTAGGAGTTAGCTAGGAATAACTTAAACCAGTTAAAGCAAGAACTAAGACAATTGTTCAATTCAGTGCAAGTATATATTTATACGTCACTTATTTGTATAGTTTTCTCAGTATAGCCAAAGTCACTCGGGGAAAACGAGACCAGTGGGTGCCTACGCTTACAGTTCATATTAACAAAAACACACCTAACGGACGTATATAATAAGGTCGTTAGTAAACGTGAGTGTTGGTGTGTAATTAGGATTGTATGTATTTAAAAATATCTAAGTATGTATATCAGTCCCTGGCAGCCGTAGTACAAGCTTTGCTTAGTTTGGGGTCAGGCGACCGTGTGTGGAAGTGTCCGGGATTGATTGATTTATTTATTGTTTTATTGGTTGCCTATTTTTTAGAATACGCCTAATTTTATTTTATTTTAATTTGCCAATTTTTAATAAATTCTAAAAAAAAATTTAAAAAAAATGTTTTTCGACACGAAATATGAATAAATTACGAAGATACAGCTACTTCAGTACATACGCGATTCTTGGAAGCGCGCAGGAAAAATGTTTGTCTTTTTTTTGCAACGGACTAGGCCACTCGCCTTATGGGAAGCGACGACGTGACCGACCGTAGACGTAGCACGCTTGCCTAGGAGATACGTGGGAGCCTACCATGGCATCTTATTGCCGTGATGGCAATTTTCAACGCTGCGCGACCTTCGACCTTGTTGTCGAAAACAAAACGCAACCATCATGGTTATAAGATGGTAGGCCCCCTATCCAGTTGCTTGTTCCTTGTAAACCCTGCTGTGACGTTCATTCGTACGACGCTTTCATGTTACAACGAGCCGTTTTCCTTTACATCGGTAAATTCAGGTTCTTTTATACAAAATAGCAATATCCTTAAAATGTGTATATTTTCGTTGATAATACTGCAGAAGATTACACCACAATCGATTCTGGTTGAAAGGAGTTGAATAAGGATATGAGGAAAAGGATTCACTACCAGTAGCGTTTGTAGCGTTTGAAGCCGTAACTTTTTACATACTTACTTAACAGATTATAATCACTATAGTGGCTCTGTAAGCTGTAGACCTCGCGACCGACGTTTGTCCTCCACTACAGGTTGCATCCCTCAACCGATTCTCGTGAAATTTTGTGAGTAGGTTCAATTATTATACGCAGAATTTATCGGTTATGAAATGCGACCTGTAGAGGAAAACAAAGACCTGGACAGAAATCGGATTTACGAAGCATTTTTGTCGAAGCTGAAGTAGAGAAGCATCGCTCGCTAACGGTCGATCGTTGATTACAAATCGCGAGAGTAGGTACTAACAGAGGTATAGAACTGGAGCAATTTCTATCTAGTGTTTCGTACTTTTAGATAGAGTTACTACTTCAAAAAAAAGAGTGTGTGTACTTATGTACACGCGTTAGAAATTATACTTCTTTGGCGTATGGAAAAAAAAACTAAATGCAGTAGTGATTAACGATAAATATTAAAATTAATCAAAAAGATTTTATTTAAATAAAAAAAACCAAAATAATATTTGTTTATTCACCGTGTTCTAAATATAAAAATACTAGAATATACAACTTGAGCATAGTTATCAATTTTCATGCCACCTAGAACTAACTTCATGATGTAGAATTTAGGTGTCGGTGTGCGCGCGCATCGTAAAAATTCACTCTCATAATTTATTCTCTACTTATACCACAGAACTTAGACGAGTAATAATAGGTACTTATACCCAACTATTCTGAGGCTATAGGTACACACGTTTATTAATGAGGGTTAGTTTCTTGGTGTGTAGTGCCCTGTAGTGTCTATAAGTCTTATGTATATGTTCTTGTGTTGTATATAATTATGTACTTATTTATATTTTTGTCATTTTCCTGCAATGTTCGTAAATTGGCAAAAAGTCATGTTATGGATAAAATAAGTTAGATATAACAAATTATCCTTAACCTTTTCCTCCAAAGGGGTTGGTAGAGATATATTAGACCCACACTTCGCTGGACGATATCAAGATCGTCCACTGAAATGCCAAATGTGTCAGAGGGTGAGCTTGACACCATACACCGGGCTCCAATGTAGTTGATGACATAAAATACGCACATGTGTACACAAATGCACAAGTTAGTGCGTACCTTTGTCTGGTATCGAAGCCATACCCTCTGGCAAAAAAAAGAATAATTATGAAATATCAGTTCCACCTCACGTTTTCACCTGGTCTCACAGGAACCGTTAATTATTTCGGGATGAAACGTATCCATTGTCCTTTTCTGTAACCCTGACAACGTGCGTTAAAAATATCATGACGATCGGATGAGCAGTTGAGGCCTGAAAGCGTAAGAAATAAACACCTTGGTGACAAGCGTGCTCCATCTTAGACAACAACGTCACATTCCATCACGCGTGGCTCATTCAATCTTGAACAAAGTAACAAACAAACTCCCATTTGCAAATATATTTTTTATTCAAAAAATTACACGCCGCGGACTACGGGGACCGTGGATTTGTTAACCGGTATTTTAATTATTATTATTTAAGAGGAATACAGGTAGAGGGGGGTTAGTTGTCAAGTCTTAATCTAAGGTAAGGTTAAAGGTTATCAGATTACTTATTGCTACATTGTCAGTACACCACGAGAAGACCAGCGACCCGCAAGCAGCACCTGATACCGAGTATGACGCATGTGCCAGCCATCGCTCTCCTTGACCACATTTGAGGGACGAGAGCGACCCGACACATGACGCCTCGCTGCCCTTCGATAGTTAGCATTACATTAGTTAATATCGTCACATCATGGTCTTCTCCCGTCCCACGGCCTCCATCACCGCCGTGTTCCGATCTCTGAAGACCATCAGGCAGGTTGTACTCCTTGATAGCCTGCGGTGACGCAGCCGATTCTCATCGTACAAACCGACTGATGGCATCGTCTTCGATGTCAACGGCGTTATAGGTAAAAGTCCCGGCGTGCCGTGATATTGCGAGGACTGCGTTCGACACGCTCTCATGCTGCTTCATTTTGGACTTGGTTTTATAGCGATAACCGACGTTAGCCCCTGAGCTTCGTGGATGGTTAGGATGCGTGACCCTGCGCCTTCCCTAGACTTTTGAGCGTATCCTTTTCGTCCTGCATGTGCACTAAGAAAAGGGTTGGGGACGGTGCGGTGGTGGAAATTTGCGCTCCCTTTTACCTTCTTTGCTCAACGGATTTAATACGAGGAGCCTAGGAATAAATAACCTAGTACATTTTCTCCAGTGCATACGCGACGTCCATTGGGTTCTATTTAGGTTGGGTATATGCAAAGCAACTCCTGACTGATATTTGTGACCAGGTTAGGTCGATGGTACCCCATTTCGAAGAGATTTTCTCTATTAATAAAAGGTAACTGATTTACATCTCCGATGAGGAAACTATTACTATGGTTCCAAAATGGTTCATGAGGGCTTCGTCAACCAGAAGGCGGTTGAACTTTATTTTTCCAAAACCATTTAGGAGAGAAGAAGCCAAGGCTCGCACCCTGGATTTCACCAGGTCTCCGATACGGTGCGATAGTTTCTCTCTCTATGATATTTTACTGCCTCAATTGTTGTGGTGACAATGGCGTCCCTGTCCACATCGAAGTGACTGATCAATCCCCTTGTCTTGCCTTATGTCTTGCCACACCTTGGCACCCCGTGGACCCATCGTATATATCGTGCCGCCCAGCTTTCCCAACTTGCGTCGACGTCTAGGTTCCCTTCGATGCTTTTAGCCATCTCTAGGATTCTGTCGTTCAGCATTATTTTGGTGCACTTGGTGGTGACTACACTAGTGGTGTCCCATATTTTGGCTTTCCTACTCGCTCCACCTCTGTCTCGTCCAGCGCTACAAAATCACTTTCTGAGCTAGAAGCTGCAATATACTCTCCTTTCATAGTTCCGTTGGCGTATCTTGCATGATTGTGCAGCCCCAAGGCCAAGACATAACAGGGTGAATCGACCTGGCCCATGTCGGCTCTCGTCCCAGCTGCTTGAAGCTGTGAAGTCTCGTGTAAGTGAGCTCTCGAGGTCAGTGGGGATGGTGATACGTGCACGATTCGTAATAAGCTCTGGAGATTCTTCGGGATTTAAGCAAGTTAAAGTTTTCTCCTCTATCCTCGTACACGACAACCTCATGATGTTCAGACGACTTCCGCTTTCATAAATCGACCACCATCGCGTCCACGCTCATTACCCGGGGTGTGCTGTCTGCATTTTTCCTTGGATATACAAGAAGAAATAAGCTAGCTTGTGCAAAAGGTGACTGTGCCGCCCATTCCAGCAGTGCGATCGTTTAGTTTTTTGTTTGCACTATTCGGAATCGGTGGCCGTCTGTAATGTACACTGCCATAGCGACGTAAGATTTCCTCTTCATGGTTACTTTAGCGGTGCTCCCGTTGGATAGACATGCAAATCCGGGTGATAGTCAAACAAGCTTCTGGAACCTTTTTCTGTTCGAATCCTTATTCTGCTCTGCTCTCCTCTTTCTGCGTTTTCTAGAAGATCATGTATGGATACGCTTCTTGAGGAAGTTTCTCGGATGGGAATCTCGGCTTGTGTTGTGTTGGTGAACTGTGTGATTGATGTGGGGAGTGTTTGGATAGAATCGAGTGTAGAATTTCTTGTGACCGTTACACGGAAGGATCTCTCCACAAAAGACAAAAAGTGTGCTCAGCACTCTAGATCTGCTAGGATGTTATGGAGTACCGAGACCTCTAGCTTCGTATCCTATTCATATTCCTGTAATGTTTTAAGATCCTGTCGCGCAGTCATGAATCTAGGGCAATCGATTATAACTTTGCATTTTTAATACTAGTAGTTCTGTGAGCTAAAAACTTCGCGGCCAGCGTCTGTCCTCCTCTACAAGTCACATTTCTGTGAAACTTTGTGAGCAGATTATTTGTGGAATCAGCTTTTGGGATTCTTTCAAAACGGCGAAGACGAAAGGCGACCTGTAAGTTATTAAGGTGTAACAACTTGACAAGTGTAACAACTTGAGTGTAAAGGAAGACAGATCCGGACATACGAAAACATTTTTGTCGAAGAAGTTTCGAGTTTATTGAAGCATAGACGCTTTGCTCGCTAACGATTGGTTAGGATTACAATTCTATTATGCATGTTGTATTGCTTACAATCTGCTTCGACTAGCGGCACGGGCTGGATCTTGTCCTCGAGCGCGTACTGTATAGCGGGGGGCACCGTATCCTGCGGTCTCTCGGGGTTCGGTGCACCTGCAAGGCAAACAAATCGCACGGATCAGGATCATACTTACTGTACTTACTGCCTCGGTGGCTCAGTTGGAAGTGAACCTGCCTTCTGTATATAGGAGCGTACCCACCTAATGAAAACATTCATGTGATGAACATTAATTGTATTTAATCGATGTTCTACGTGTTAATACACATTTATGTATGTGCGTATTGTATGTCATCTGCTACATGACTGGAGCCCGGCGTATGGCGACCGGTTCGCCCCCATAAAATTCCTTCTTCATAAAATTCTGTAAATTGACAAAAAAATACGCACCGTGTTGTTTGTGTGATTTGTACAGAAGCGTATATCTAAGATATGCTCTAGCAATAAACGTTGTATAGCCTCGGAATAGCTTCAATAGCTACACAGACTTTCGTCTTTTTCGATCGAGTTCAAAAATTTAAAAGAGAGATAAAGACTAAACACTATATAACTATTCCGAGGCTATACGACGTTTATTGCTAAGGAGGTAAGTATGAAAGAAATAGATTAGTGTAGAATTGTAGATAGATAGTGAAAAAGCCCATGAAGAAATGTAGGTACTTACTCAAGCGCGGCAGATGGATGTGAGGAAACCTTGTATCCTGCTGAGTACTTACACCTCGTATAAGCCCTTTATAAAGGACCAACACGCGCGGTCTTAGTTACTATAGGGTAGAGTAGAGCACTATTGGAAAAGTTGGAATTATCCAACAACCATTGGGGAAGTGAGGCGTTAACTATCAACTTCTAGTAAACTAGCTGTTCCCGCGACTTCGTTCGCGTTTATTTAGAAAATGGCATCTAAAAACGTTTCTCGTAAAATACTGTAACTAATTAAGAAATTTCATCGAGATTCATTTAGCCGTTTAGCCGAGAAAAACCTACAAACAAATAGACAGACAGTTCCATTTTTTAGATTTTTAGACGGGAGTACTTTTAGATTTTATAATTTTGTCATGCATTAATATAAATTCACACATATTATTTACGTATAGATATACCAGTCTTTGGCAGCCACAGTGCACAAAGCTTTGCTTAGTTTGGGGTCAGACGACCGTGTGTGCAAAAATGTCCGAATATGTATTATAAGTAATAGATTTACTTGGTCACTCTCATTCACTCCTATGATTTTTCAAAATGTATGTGTATATATGTATGTGTGTGTATATTTGTATGTTTGTGTTATTTTTAACCGCTGATCACAACGTGGGGCACAACACTAATTATTTAATTCCGGTATAATTCAAACCATGTTTTACAAGTAGGTACTTATATGGCTGGAACCTTCACTTTTACAGACTCCACCACTGCCACCTCCTAGGCACGTGTATATGTATAGTAAAGTTAAATGGCCCTTAGGAATGTGACACTTAACAAAACATGCATCTGCCCCGTCATGACCTACGTCTCCATAGTGTTCGCCCATGCCTTCAACTTGGATCTAGATAAACTCTAAAAAAGTTTATCCGCAAAGCGGACCTGTATCGCAGGACTCTCGAAGGCTGCGTTTAATGAATAACTGAATAACTAGATATGGTGCGGAAATGGTACACAGAGCAATTAGTGAAAATGATTATACAGAATCCACAAGAGAAATATTATGTTAAAACAAATAATTTATTATATGGTAAGCAAAGTTGCAAATAGTCGTAACAGCGTGTGTGTGAGTGTGACAAATTGAATGTTGGGTGAAGTATGTGTCTGCGGTGAATAGTGTGGGTGTAAGTATGTATCAAGTGCGTCTTGTGTAGAATTCCCAAACAAATAAGCAAAAGGGAAATATGGGTGCTAGACTTAGGTGACAATTTTCATGAAATGCTCAGTTTCATCATGTGTGAGTGTGCATAAATATTTATTTATTATTGCTTTGCATTCCCTTACTCTTTTGTCCCTAATGTTGCACTTTTTATCGATCTTATTATAAATGAATGGGAATCTAAACTCTGGGAGACGACGGGCAAAAGCAGTTTTAACCCGAGGTTGTGTGGCACCAGGTGGTCGTCTTATAAGAAGAAGTTTAGAAAGTTTAGAAGAAGAAGTTTGCGAAGCTCCAATCTGCATTGTGATCTCGAACTCTTCTCCATTTGTATATTAAACTAGCTGACCCCGCAAACTTCGTACCGCCTAACAGTCGATTTTTATTTTTTTCAGGCATTTTTTTTTTTTTTCTATGCGCAAGAACCATCCTCATACTTCAAGGAATATTCTAAAAAAAGAATAGTGAAATCGGTTCAGCTGTTCTCGAAATTTGCGCTTAGCAACACATTTAGCGACTCATTTTATATTCTAGATTCCCGTATCGGCGCTACTTTGATAGGAGACCCTTCACCACCCCAATGTCCTCACCCATGTCGTCCGAACCGTGAACTACTTCGTACTGTAGATACCGCAGACCCTACCCCCTCCGTAGACGTCCCAGAAATATCTTAGGCTATCCGGAGGACCCCATCGCCGTCGTTACATCAGCCGCAATAGCGTCGCCAGACTCAACAACGCCAGGCAACAGTAAGTATTCAGTTTTCGATATAGGCGGCGGTTGCCAAAGACACATTATCATACACCGACCTCGCTGGCGAGGCCTAAGACTCCCGGGTCTGTCAGAAAGTTGGTTAGATTGTCTCCAAATAGTCATCCAGCTTAACTAAACAAGAGCAGACCTCTTCTGGGTTGTCAGGGCAACTCGATTCCCCGTCCTCGGCGACAGCTCAAGCCGAGGTTTTGTGCTGTAGAGGTGCCCTTGAGCTTTTTGTTAACCTAAAGGCCTTGCTTCCTGAGCTCACCTGCGCTTACCTACTGGTACGCTGTAGAGACCTCAGTGACTAAAAGCAGAAGTAATTCCCAACAAAAATATTGTGAAACAATTTTCGAAAAAAAATGCCTCAGTTTTTTGCCTGTTCTTCTGAGTAGTGGCACTTTTTCCGAACAATATGGTCGAATTTTTTATAACTTTGACTTTCACAAGTGTGTGTCTTGTACCAACACTGCGAATTAAAGGGTTAAAACCCAATTGAAAAAATTCAAATAAATAAATTCCGGACACTTCCACAAATGGTCGCCTGACACCAAACTAAGCTACATTTGACTTGATTTGGTTAATCCAAAGTCACTATGTTTGACGCATCTGGTACCGTCAAAAAAAGTCACCCTTGTTTCTATTTACCTACCAAGCTTAAGTTTTCCATCATAAGCTATTGTGGAAGAGATAGACAGATATAACTCCAGATAAGGAATAGTTATTTTCTTAGGTAAGTGCGTCTTAAATCCTGAATTCAGAGAACTTTATTGATAAAAAACGTAGCCTTATATCGGTTATAACTCGCTTTCAATGAGACGGTATTTCACGCTTTACGTGAGGTAAAGCGTGTAATAGCTACAATACAGACGAGTAGATCTTAGCGGTAGGATGAGGAGGGCGGGGAAGCGTGAAGGGAAGCGTGGCGTGTGAGATAAATTTGACGTATTCCGTTTCGTTGCGTACCTACGGTCAAATTCACAATTGAACAAGTGGCTGAACAAGTATCAGAATAAAAAAAAAAAAACAAAAAAAAAACCGGCTGCAAAATGTTGTACCCTATGTCACTTGCACTATTAAGACGATTCAGATGACACCTCACATGTCGAAATCCATCAAGCTGTTTAGGCTGCAAGGCGTGCCAAAGAAACCTCATACACACATACCACATACCCACATACATACATAAGGCTCGAAAAACGTAACTCTCCTCCTTGAGCACTCTGGTAAAAACCGTCAAAATAGCGAGGATTCTTGGGATGAAAAGTCCTCTTCTGGCAGTGCGAAGACAACGCTTCGTACTTGCAGAAAAAAACGTTTCATCCCGAAAAATAACAGTTCCTGTGGGACCGTGTGTGTAACCGTGGGGCGAGTTAGTATACACATAAACTCACAAACTGTCGCATTTAGAATATTAGTGTGAAAGACTAGTTCTTGGCCACCATCTCGCCTGCCTCTCGACTCTACTAAATTGTCAATTTGAACAATTTGTCACAAATTTTCTCGGAATAGTTGTACTCCCCTTCTCTTTCCCCTTAGCAATAAACGTTGAGACTCAGAATAGTTATACTTACAGAGTGTTTTGTCTTTCACGATCGAGTTAAAAAGTTAGGAGAAAGAAAAAGGCAAAACCCTGTATAACTTTAGAGGGCTATACAACTTTTATTAGTAAGGGCATTAGGCTTTATGTAACTTCTAAGATCTTGCCAAATTCGAGCTGAAAGAGTTTGAAAAACCCTGGGATCTACAGCACATGTCAGCAAACATACAACAAAAGACGAAAATAATGATTGTTGAGTTTTTTGTAGCTCTATAATAAAAATAATAAAATATAAGACGTTTCAGTAGCAGGTAGGTAGGAACAGGAGGAGGAGTAGGAAGAGGATCGGTAGGTTTTCAAGTCGAAGCTGCCCCAAAATCTGGAAACAACTGTTTACAAGTAAGGTGTCCCGCCTATCCTTACACACGATGCCGTAACATGGACGCTCACTAAAAAGAACACACACTATATTACCAAGTGGTGCAATGGGTGACGGAACAGGTCATGTTAGACTTCTCTCTACAGGATCGTATAACAAACGTGGAGATTTGACAACGTATAAAGGTTAAAGGCGTAGTAAAACGCATAACGGATGACGCGAGATTGCAGTCAAATACAAGCCTATTGATGAACAGAAACCGACTAAGTGCGAGTGGGTCTCGCGCACCGCGGGTTCTGTACAAACCTAATTGGTAACAAATATTTTTAATTAAAATTATTGTGAGCACCTTTGCACCAGGAGCGGTTATATAGGGGGTGGGTTGTTTGATGTTTAAATGACTATTCTCTGACTTTTTTTATTAACATGAAAATATTTTTAATTTGAACGTATTATACCGGGTGTAAGGAGACCGTTCTCGAAAACGAAAACTGGGAATAGTGGTGGGGATTACTAATACAAAGCGACTAAAAAAAACGCGAAAAAAAGACTTTTTTTTTAAACTTAAAATCTGATATTTTAACATCGACACAAGTTATATAAGCTTTAAAAAGCTAGTTTAAACACCAATTACCAAAAAAAAAAAAAATTTACCCTAACGGCAGTCTAATACTAAATGCCTAACAGCTGACGCTAGAGGTGAACGCCCGCACACAGCTGCGCGCGGTCGCGACCTAGGTGCCGCGCCGCCCGCGCCCTCCGCTGTCTCGGCGCGCGCGCGGCCCGCGGCGGCGCGTCGTCGCACTTTCCGTAGGTACTGGCGCCGACCATTGACCCCCGCGATATAAACGCGTTACATTGCTGGTTTGCAAATTTCTAAAAGTTTAAAATAACAGTTATATGGCTAATAGTTAGTGGTTTCGGGTTGTGTATAGATAGTATAATAACGGCGTTTCGGCTTCGAGAACGGTCTCCTTACACCCGGTAGATACACCTGCTTTATTTTTGTTTCTTGATGAAATTTAAAATACCAAGTACCAAATTTCAAGTTTTCGAGTTTACGGGAAGTACCCTGTAGGTTTGGATTCCCTTGCGAGTGTCGAAAATTTGCATTTTAAACGGCCGTATCTTTTGATTGCATTATCTTAGAAGTTTGTTTTTTCACATCTTCAAGGGACAGTAGACTGGAGTATTTGATATGAATTTCAGCTAGGTATCAAGCTGAAATTCATATCAAATACTCCAGTCTACTGTCTGCCTGAGAAAAATGATCTTGACAAACAGACAGACGGAGAACAAAGTGACCCGTTTCCTGGTATAATAATGGTTCCGTTTTTTTCCTTTTGAAATACATATTATCGTCACACCTTTCCCCGAAGGAGCTGGCAGAGGTGTAATACAATACCCACACTTCGCCGGACGATATTCAGTCCCAAATGTGACAGGGGGTGAGTCTGTCGCCATACACCGAAATCCAGTCATGTAGCAGTTGACATACAATACGCACATATGCTAATAGAATGAACAAATTGGTGCGTGCCGTCAGTTGGGTTCGAACCCGCATTCTCTGGCTTGAAAGGTAGGCCTTCTCCTACTAGGCTATCATCGCTTTTGAGATACGAAAACTAAAAATAACCAAACTCAAATGGGCTGGACACTTGGCCAGAAGAGATGACCGACGACGGACCAAAGCAGTCACAGAACGGTGGCCGCGAAACGAAAAACGAGCACCACGCAGACCTTCAGCTCGGTGCGGTGGTCATACGACTTTGCGAAGGTAGCAGAAGGGAAGTGGATGAGACTTGCACAGGACCGGAAAGAATGGCGCGCAAAAAAAGAGAGATTTATATACCCAGCAATGGGTGGAAAATGGTTGATGATGGGTAATCGTAGAATCGACATACTAGTGGTACGCCTACGACGTACGACTAGTACGTCGTAGACGTAGAATCTGAAATATCAACCGTTAAAGTTAGTCGTAACTCTAACGGAGTCGTAAGTTTTTGTATAGATTCCTTGCGGTATCTTTACAGAAACTTTTTTCTTGAACAACCTCAAATTGTATTTAATTGGAAAGACAGACGCAGGTTTAAAGTACTACACTTCTGCTGTTTATAAAAACGAATTGAAAACCCTTGCTGCTCTTAAACGGAATTTCACCATGAGAGGGTCTCTCTTTATAGTGCACTTAAGACGAGTTTCTGGTTGACACCGAACGTGGTCCGTAACGGTCTTCGGACCATTTAGCCCGATCGAGCGAGCTTTAAAACCGAGAAACATGAAAGGAAATAGGGACGCCTTCAAAAACAAAAAAGTTTTTCAACAATGACTCGCGACTGCCTTGTTCGGAAAGGAAGCCTCATCTCAAAAGAACAGGCAAGAAACTGAGGGGCGTAAAATGAACGATTATTACGAGCTAACTAACCGATCTTGTAGGAAGTATTCGACCTCGCCGGCGAGGTGCCGAGGTCTTTTGAGGTGAGGCTTCCTTTCCGAACAAGGCGGTCGCGGGTCATTGTTGAACAACTTTTTTTAACTTTAACTTCAACCGTCCCAATTAGGGCCCTAGAGCAAACTCCTTTTGGGTTGCCGAGGCAACTCGACTTCCCTCCCTCGGCGACGGCCCAAGCCAAAGCCGTACCGTAGAGGTGCCCTTGCGCTAGTCGCCCATAGTTATAAACATTATTTAAAGCCCTGCGCCATCTGCGCTTGCCTAATGCCCGGTACGCTGTCAAGGCCTCAGTGGCCAACAACATAGTCAATTAGTCATTCAAACAAGCCTCAGTCCAGCGTTAACAAAAGGCTGATGAAAAAAATAAACAAAGTTTCAACTATATCGTTCTGTACAGAACGCATGATTCTGGGATATGCGTGAAATACTGTACGTATTTCACGAGGAACTATTTTCTGAATAAACGCGAACGAAGTCTCAAGTAACAACCTACGCTCGTACGCTCGTACGCTCTACGTACCTACGCTCGACAAGAGCTGGTTAATTTGCTGCAGAGAGGTCTTCATTTCGATGATGAGCTTCCCCTTTTCGTCCAGCGACTGGCTCAAGCTGATCTCCTCATTGCGCTCGCTCTCCAGTTGCGCGTTCAGCTGTTTCTTGTTTTTCACATACCTTGGAAAATGGCACGAGTTAGACACTTGTGTACCTTATTCGCAGGCCTCACGTCTCAATTTTAAATGCAAATATCTGTTAGAGTAACCCGATAATATGTAATGAACTTTGAGCTGGCAAAACTCACCCTCCCACTTCCATACTCAACGAATATTTTCTGGCAAATAGAAATAAATATACACAATACAATATACATAAATATACCTATATGCACCTATGAATGACAAACTGTAGAATATGACTACATAACAGCTACCTAAATAAAATAAAAAAGAGTCGTTTTGTACGTTGTGTGTAGTATGTACATTCTTCTACGGGAATTCGTGAGTACATTTATCGCCTAATTTGCAGCAGAGCTAAAATCGCCGCGATTACGCCGCGACTAGCCGCAGCCATATGCTGCCGCGCAGTTTTCGCGTGGTTGCCACGCTGCCAAGTTTTGTATGGCTATAGGTACTGCAATAAATCGCGCGGCCGACCATCGCGGCCACCACGCGTCACCGCGGCTAAAACCGCCAAATGTGAAAAGGCACTTAAGGCCAGAAGCTTACGCAGCCATTCCACTATCCAATTTTTAGTATGCTAACTTATCGTGGTTAAGCCCGCGATATATAAACAAAATGGGTTGCTAACTGTGTAACAGCCATTACACTACCCAATTTTAGCACGCTAGCTCAGCTAGTATACTGCTAATTGGATAACGTAAAGACCGCCTTATGTTATCTAGTTAACTCGGAGTTAACTGCACATTAGCAGTTAAACTGATATATCATCTTGCGTCAGCAAGTGTTAAAAGCTAGCCTTAAGTTAACACAATGTTAGAGTGACATTAAAACTTGAACTTTGTGTTTGTGTTGTATGTATGTAATAATTATATGTATATAGTGATATATGTATGTAATAATTAGTATATTTTATTAACTACTAGCTGTCACCCCGCGACTTATTATTTATGTATATATATATATATATTTAAACTATCCTATCTCTCAAGTTGGATCGAATGGTGTGCGAATTTTATTATAATCGGTTAAGTGGTTTAGGAGTTTTATATAAATTAAGATAGGTATTTTAAGTACTATAATGTATTATATTAGTATGATGTACTTTTATGTAAGTTTTATTTAAATAGTTTATGTAGGTGTATAGGTATAATACTCGATGTTTTGTTGTTTCTTTGTATCAATCTTATGTTTATTTTAGTTATTTTTGCACACCCTGTCCCATAGTCATTTGTCGTATCCTCTCCATCCTAAGGTTGCCTGGAAGAGATCGCTTTTAGTGATAAGGCCGCCAGTTGTTACACTATTTAATAAGTTTTATCGTTATTTTTCTCTTGTTGTTTTGTTATCTGTGGTGTGAACAATAAAGAGTTTATCTATCTATCTATATATCTTTGAGTTAGTTAACCTTGCGTTTATGAATTTAATCCGTTTCTTCTACAAGTGGGCCTTAGACCGATTGCTTGTACATTCTCGGCGATTGGTGCAAAACACAGCCATAGCCTACCATAACTTGTCAAAATGCTATCCGTGGTCACCCATCCGAAAATTGACCGTGTTGTCCGTTGCTTAACATCGGTAATCGGACCGTTAATCGCGTGATTACCAATCACACGATTAACGCCGAGAACATAGAAAATGTAAAGAAAATTTAAAGACGAGTAGGTGAGCCCTCCACACAACCGTGGTATATGATCGCCGATTGCGAAGAGGGGCCATAATAATATGAGTGTCAAGCTTAGTGCGATGTGATGAATCTTGATAAAATACTTTTCAACTGAGAATGATACGAGTAAGTCATTTTTCAACTTGGTGCCATTACTGGCGGCTCATTTACATTGCCCTAATTTTACATTATTACTGTGCAAATCTGAGGTAGCAATCTGCACTAGCAATCTGCGTCAGCAATCTGCGTCAGCAATCTGCGCTTGCAATCTGCGCTAGCAATTTGCAAGGGCATCCTTATCCGCGCTGTAATAAATTAAATAAGGAAAAGTTCAACTTTTCAAATCAACATTTCTGCAGAAGGTTATCAGAGTCACGTCTCAAAAGCTGGAAATAGGTAATGCAGTTTTTACTGAGAAATATCCCTTTAAAGCAACATTTAATTAAATGTTGTTTTGATAAGGCATTTCTTGGTAAAAACTTATGAACACAAACTACTAAGGAGTAGGCTTAATACTAAAAGAATAGACACCTACAACAAGAAGAGTTACCTAAATCAATTATCGCACCACAAAAGTACCTCATAAACCTACGAGTAAGTTCCTAAATACTCAACCTATCATCATTAAATTTTGCATTTATATATATGTATATTTATATAAATATATATATATATACGTTGTCAGTTATACAGAAAAGGGCATAGGGTACCCTTCACCCCGAAAAAATAACTGTTCCTGTGGTGAAACGGCGAGGCGCAGCTAGTAATATAATATAACACTCCCTATACAAAGACTACGGGCTAGATCTAAGGACACCTCACAATCCAAATTTTGGTGGGGTCGCTTAGGTAGGAGCTCACACTTAAGTTTTATTCTGACGCCTGCGTTATTTTGTTTTTAATTAATATATATTTCAGCATCAAAAAAAATCATCATTAACCATTTTTCATTCACGGGTGAAAGTATAAGGCCGATAACACACTGCCACCGCATCCCGCTTCGGTGTGCAGAGTGACCAAATTCACATGTCGCTTCTCCGCACGGTGACGGGGTGTCTGTGTGTGTACACCCTGCGGTTTTTGTATACCAATCGATATTTTACACAGTTAAAATCGACATCACATCAGAGTGGTTTCTAGTGCAGTGTGTGTCACGTCTAAGGTGAGGTGCCATCTATCTATCGATCTAACGCGGATCCATTACAGTCCTGTGCTACTCTAATCCACTACCTTTACAGAACTTGAAAGTCGTCTCTGTCTCCCTGACTCCTGTCCGGTGTATTCATAACTTTTTAATTCAAATTCAAGAACTGCATCTTAGTGTTTTAAATTTTTAAATTAATTAATTTTATCAGTTTATTTAAAGAGCTCAAACTAAGAGTATTTTTTTACTAGAGAGTAAAACTCGTAGTACAACCAAATACATTTGGTTCTATTTTTTTTTTTATGTAGAATAGGTCGGCGTTTGACCACCAAGTCGCCTGATGTTAAGCGACGTTGTGGTCTAAGATGGAGCACGACGACCTATAAGGTACTTATTCACTCTAGCCTTGAAATTTTGTAGAGTGAAGAAGTACAAAGACGGCAGTTGAGTGAAGCGCTACAAGTGCGCTACTGCTCAGACCCGACTTCGGAACGGTTACACCATTTATTAGTTGAGTGTTTTTGTGTTATTTTCTTTTAGTTCGTTATCCTCGAGATTGTCTCCGATCATTAGAAATATAATAGTTCCTTATTTCGATGAATGTGGTAAAGTATTAATTGGTTAATTAAATTGCCTTCGCCCGCCGTCGGACGGGTTGCACCAATTGTTATTGTTATATACTATCTTGTATGTACCGTGTAACATTTTGTCTGGTATCTCCATATATTTTTTTACTAGCTGCGCCCCGCGGTTTCACGCGCGTTCCCACATGAACCGTGGAATTTTTTTATATGTTTGGGATAAAATGTACCTAATGTTCTTTTCTGTACCCCAGACAACGTGTATGCAAAATTGTATGATGATCGGTGGATTAGTTAGGGCGTGAAAGCGTTGCAAACAAACAAACAAACGAACAAGCTCACTTTTCGCATTTATAACATTAGTAAGGATTATGATAAAAATTTCTTACGTACACTTTCTTTTGTTGGCTAGGAAACAATTGAAACCAATAATCAAAAGGTTTATTTTTAGTTTGAAAAAGAGAATGACCAAATTCGTATGAGGTCTGGTCCAAGAATTTTTTTGCAGTTATGTCCCCAGGATAGGATTATTGTTGATTGACTTACAGTCCCATACCGCCTGTCGCGTTTAAGCCCATCAAAATGTAAGCCACAGTTAGAGAAAAAAATGAATAAATTATGCTTGATTATGAAAGTTATTCAACTTCTTAGCTAAAAATCAACTTTTCTGTGGAACGGTTTTTTTGATTCCATATATCGTCACGACTTTCCCCCGAGGGGAAAAACTCTCCCTTCCCCGAGGGGGAAAGTATTTTGGTTCCATAGAAGAAAATTACTTGTTCAAACGGACCTAGCGGTAAACCTAGACACGTACTTTGTTGATTTTTTAAAGTTGTTTTTTACCAATTTAGTCGTTTTCCGTTTCCTTCTCTATCGCTCGTTTCAGAGAACGCCGTGTTGGATGGCAAATGTTAATTAACAACTCCTACATTTACCATTCTCGCGAAAATACCCCTCTGAACACGTGGTCCGACTGCTTTGTCCGACTAATCGGACCACCTGAACTTTTTTTTCATGTTGGTTCGATTAAGGAGTCGGACTATGAAGTCTTACCGTTCTTAAGAAAACATGGTCCAACCGACCTATATTCACGGCACATTTAACCGCTCACCCTGTTTCATTAACTCAACACTTTCTAATTGTAGTTTCATAATTGAAAAATCATAACTTATTTTTTGGTTAGTTTTACATTGAATGAAATACTGGGCTCTTTTATTAAATTTATTTGTTTAATTTATTCTAATCAAAATTAATTTACTTAAATAGGGAACCTTTCCACGCCAAGCGTTCTAGAAAATAACCAACAGGTATATTATGATCCAAAAGCATCGCATTGGTAGTTAATATGAAATTATCACGAGAAATAGTTTCCTTGGATCGTTTTTGTAGCATACCACCCTTAATTTTTATCGAGTTTAATTTTGAGTCCTTTTCTAGCACCGTCAAAAGTTTAAATAAATTTGGGGTTTTTTTACCGACCATTTGGTTAATTTTTGAGTGCCACCCTTCAAGGCTGTTTGTCGTACGAATTCTTTCGCCGAAGATGGACCATTTTGTCATAAAATTCTCATTCTTTAACCATTGTCGCTCTACGTAGTTCTTAAATTTTGCCATGCCTGGAACATCAACCGGAATCTCGTTTGAGATGTATGCCCAACCGTCTTTGATTAAATTAGATGGCAAAAAAGGTAACATCGTTGTCAAAGCTACAATTCTTTTATTGCTTTGTGGTCTGGTGACTTTATACTCCATAGCTTTTCTCCACAGTGCCCTTGCGAAGTGATAGAAGCAGCCTTTGATCACAGCTTGTGGAAACACTTCTTGTATTGCTTTCATTGAAGCTGCTTCATAATCAGTCATGAAGTGGGCAGGTTTAAATCCTGGTAACTGGGATTTAATTATATGAAACATTATCATGTAACTTTCTGTGGTTTTATTGGACATCAAAACATAAATGACTGGGATTATATTCAAAACAGTAGAGCTGGGACTAGCATCGGCATGTATAGTAAATAACTGTTCAAATGGTGATGGGCAACTGTGAAAAGTGCCGTCTCCAAAAAATGATTCACACGTCATTAGAAATTCCTTGGCTTTATCAGAACAAAATAGTATTATACGTGTATCGTTTTCGCAATAATCACCCAAGATAAAATGTTCAAATTTTTGTGGTATCTCTACGTCAATGGGACTTTTAAAAGCAAGTTTGGACACATGAAGGGCTCTTTTTCGATTGTTGAACAAAGATGTTTTTAAAGAACAATATTGTGGTATTTTTGAGATGATATCCAAGCCAGAGTCTCTTAAGGGTGTCAAGTGATCGTCATAAATAGTTTTAATTGATTCTAAAGTATCGGCTGCCGCTTGTTTCATTAATGAAACTTGCTTGTCTATTTCATTTTTACATATTTCAAGAACACACGAATGTTCTTTTTCTTTCAAAATTGCAGTGTCCTGAAAACAAATAAATGTAGAAATAAACAAAAATATTTTTATGAAAACTATTTCACAATGAATGGTAGTTGAATATGTTTGGTTACTTCAAAAATTAACTTACCCTTAAGGTAATGGAGCCGCGACACCCTTCAGATTTCTTCTTACTACAAACCCATAGTACAGAACCGTTTTTAAATGATTTGTTACGGTAAAATTGTCTGTCACCGTATAATAAAACTAAGCCGCCTTTACGATGGAGAAATATTATTTCTTCGCCCATAATAATAGCTTTTAATGAACCAAAATTACACAAATGTAATGCATTTACATGCAAATATGTAATTATATTAAATATCCCTGCATGTATTGACGTCAATTTGTCTGTTTTCACCTGATTAACCATAAACAATCATTTTCTAAGAAGGTTTGATCATGATCCAAGAAAACAAGGTCTGGCACTCATAAGCAAACACATAGTGACGTGTGTGATCTGAGTACTATACCTGGCGGAGTATATTATTATGCCATGGGTTTGATAACCTTTTGTTATTACTGGCTGTTACTCGTGAAGAGGTTGGTTGTTGGTTTTAGTGATAGATTAGGGTTTGTTAGTACTTACGACGAGAAAACGCCGGATCAACCGAACCAACAGGAAAAAAAAGTTCACGTGGTACGATTAGTCGGACGAAGCGGAATTGAAATTCCTTGTAGTACGATTAATCGAACCAACATGAAAAAAAAGTTCACGTGGTCCGATTAGTCGGACGAAGCAGTCGGAACACGTGTTCAGAGGGGAAAATACGATTGCTAAACTATACTTAACTTTTAATTATATTTTGCTCCCAATGCAGACCAAAAGCTGCTTCTCAGTATATTTTTCCGGTAAGCTTTCCGGCTTTAAGTTAAAAGTCTTCGTGTCTAGCATTTCTTAAGGCTGAATTTCGCCCGCTGTCGTTTTTGGGGGTTGGCAAGGAGGGTGCGTTTGTTGAGCACCCCAGTGGGGTGGGTTACCCTCCCTTAGTGACCAAGTAATACCAAAGCTCCTCCATAGATGGCCCCAGTGAGAAGCCTTAAGCTAAAAATCATGTTTTGATTTTATTTTCCCCGATAAATAAACAAGTCGCTCAAAATACACTCTAGATTGATTCTTGGTAAGTTGTTACGATGCAAAAAGAATGTCTGAAGCAAAAATGTACGCTAATTATAAAAATAGAAGCAAGAATCCTGCATCGCGCAAGCGAAGTTTTCTGCGTTTAGAACTTAATGTAGAAGTTCCGCTTTAGTACTGTTAGGTGAAGTCGTTTGCCTTGACGGGGGTTAACTCGATATATCATACTTCGTGAGATGACGTGTCAAGTTAGTCCGTACGCATCTGTTGTGGGTCCGGTTAAATCCTTTAATATATAGCAGTAATGGGACAGGTGTGTCCTCGGGGCACGCTGCACTTCACTTTAGCTCATTTTTCCTAAGTTTCATAAGCTGCATAAGCTGCTTAGATAAATTTTGACATATTTTTAATTTAATTATTAAATCATAATTAATTTAATTAATTTTGTAACAAGCAGAAAATTAAAACAGATTCTCCGTTGACAATTATTTCTCTTTTTGTATTACCTATCTGTTGTATTTAAACTGATTGGCAAATTATTATGTTCTTATTAATATTTATTTATTAGATTAAAGAAATTGTCTGGAAAATCAGAACTGTTCTTTCACTAAAACTTGATTTTGGATAATGTTGATTCAAATCTTGACCTATTTTCGGAAAACATTAAAGCTTTGTCAAAAAAAAAAAGAATCAGTTATTTTTTTTCTAATTCAAAGAAAAAATATTGTTACAATAATATGACAAAGCCAATGTCATTACTTTTCCAGCCTCCCAATTCTACTAACCAATTGTTTCAAAATTGTTAACGAACTGCCTCCAATTGACACTTTTTGTATGCCAGAAGTGTCAAAAATAGACAATTCATTGACAATTTAAAAACAAGAACAAAATGTCGGAATCGAGTTGGCAAAGAGTGTACTGGAGTGGTGGCAGACGCGAATTACAACTAAATCCGTTTGTTCTATTTATGTATTTGTTTAACCCTAGGAACAAGGACTAAAGCATAGAAGCCGGAATGGAATTAAAACTGAGTTAATTGTTATTTATTCATTAGCATCTAATTAGTGTGAATAAAACAAAACAACCCTGTAGGCATTTTCTTTTACTTTTAAGCGTGTCACTTAGAATATTTACTCTGTGACAGAAGTAGTCACAGCGTGCCCGTTTTAGATAGCAACAAAAAGTTTTTTTTTGGTTACTTGTTGCGATATTATGACTAAAATTGCTCTTAACGGAACTAAATCGTACGTACAATGGCAATTACGTATTCATTTAGTATAGAACCATAACATAAGAAAAGGTAAGTAACATAACAAAGGATAATTCATACACGCAAAATTAATCATATATCTCTTCTCTACATATACATAATTTTCGTGTCACAATGTTAGTTACCATACCTCCTCCGGACAACGGAGGACAGTTTTTTTCCTAAATTTTATATTAAAAAAAATACCTATGCAAATTCGTAAACAAATACAAGAATGTTTCCTACATTTTACTTTTCCTTTTCTCTTTTTAAAAAAGGGTTTGAAATAGAATAGAATATTGTTTTTATTGTGAAACTGTGTAGGTACCTACAAAGACGGTATGTATAAAGATTAGTTTCAACAGTTTTGATCATATCCAACATAAAATAATTTAACTAGTGAGATCTTTTTAACCTATCTTAACCTAATGAGCTTATAAATACTTATTAATGATAACAACAATGTGTAACGGTCCAGAATGTCATTGCCGTTAACAAACCACAAACATTTAATTCAATCATTACCTTATTAAATAAATCTAACTAAAAAATTGTCATTTGAAAACATTACTAACTAAATATTCTATTAATTGCTCAAACAATTATTTAAACTTTTTACCATTTTATATCTAATTGAGGTTTCAAACATTAAATTTTATTCCAAGAAAACAATAATATTAAATATTGTTGGTTTTCAGTTATACCGAGATAGTATGGCTGGTATATAATATAATGTGTATGTCCTATTAGACGATCGAATCTAATTTGGAAGCTCCCATAGATTGTCTGGAAGAACTGATTATATTTAGACCGTTCAGTGATTTAAAAAAAACTAAGGAAAGCAGAAATGCACGAGACGGGTGTAGTGGACTGCAGCGGAATGTTTCAAATGGATCAAACGACGCGACGCGACGCTTAGTGAATCTATAAAAAGGATTGGCTGCGAGGATTCGTGGTTCTTTCAGTTCAAGCATTCGCACTCGCTTATTAGAACATTCTTTTGAAATTCTTGGTTATTCGTACAATCGCATAATAAGTCATTTTTAGAATTATTTTCGGTTCATTAGTTCATTTTGAAATCCAATCATTCAAAGGCGCATTTCGTATTTTAACTATTTTTGTTTATTTTAACTATTATTAATAACTCTAACTTTTATTGTTCGGATACAGCAGAAGGCATTTGGCATTTCACTGATGATTAATTCTAGTTATTATCCTGTAAATATGAGTTTTGAAAATTGATGTAAGGAGAGACAGATTCCAGTCAAAAAAAAAGTTTAAAAGTCAAAATGTTTTTATTCAATTTAGGTATCAAAGATACACTTATGAACGTCAAAGTTATTTAAATAGACTCGACCGCCTTGTTCGGATAAAGAGCCTCTACTCAGAAGAACAGGCAAGAAACTGAGGGGCATTATTTTTTCAAATAATAAATAAATTACAGTCTCACAAATTTTGGCTTACAACTAGGTAATATCTAAAAATACTAGCGGCCACTTGGCGGAAGTGGAAGTGTAGACACACACAGTGCTGAACTGCTGAGGTACCGAATTTTATTATAAAAATGTTTCCGGTATTGACAAGTGAAGTGTTAAGACGAATGGTCAAACGATATTTGGACAAATTTCTTAAATTTAATGTGATTTACTTTGAAGATGCTGATCGCAATTCAATTCATTAGATAAACAAAGTCCAAAATGATGAGAAAGTATTCGTACTAGATTGTTGCTAATTAAATTGGATATCGAACTATCGATAGAGTTTTATACGATTTAAAAAGTTTGATCATAAAGTTGGAAGTTAAATTACCTTGAGTCAATGTTTGATTGTGTTTAGTAAATAAGTAATTGCAAATATTTGAAAATGATTTGTGGATTTATTGTCAGTTTGACTCATTTATTGTTAGCGAGGCTTTCCATTGTGTTATAGGGTTTATTGTGTTTCATAACCAGCTTCCCGATTCTGCTAACGAATGATCTTTAAATTGTGAATGAATTACCTCAAATTGACAGTTCCTGAACGCCACAAGTGTCAAAAGTCGAAAATTCATTGACAATTTTAAAACAATTGCTTAATAGAATCGAGGCCCTCGGTTTGTAGATAAAATTAGACAAGTTATGTTTTAAAAAAAAGATCTTAATTACCTATTATAGCCAATCGTGTAAGTTAAACCATTACCTCTCATAGCAGAGCGGGGAAAATCCAACATTTTGATAGATATTATGTATCCAAAACATCGGCGGATTAAATTCTATTCAAAATTTAAGATAATGTTAAGTTTTAACAAGTTTTAAGTTAATGAATCCCATAAAGAATATGTTATAATTTACGTTTTACCTATTTAATATACCTAGTAGAATTTCTGATATTTAATTAAAGATATACTTCATTTGATACTTGTTATGTAACCATTCCAACTTATTTAAAGGTAGCGCTATCAACGTAAAGCTCGAAGTTTATTAAATCGATGTTAAGTTCTTATGTAAATCGGTCGGCTCGAGCGTAGGTAAATAACTTAGAGGACATTCTAAATTAGTCAACTAAAATCTTAGTTGCTGCGAAACACGTAAAGTCCTAATTAAATGATCACTTGGCCTTATTATAATTATACCTACGTCCATATGTTTTACAATAGTTTTACGAGCGAAGGGTTTTTCTTGTCTGCTCTTTTTCCTTCGTTAGGTTCCGAACAAACAATGTTTAATACATTCTTTAAATCTATTTACATGACAATGTGTTTTCTTTCCTTATTTAAGGTTCTTTGCTTATATGTTAGGCAAGTAATATTCATTCACATCTGAACATGAATTAGAGTTTTAGATTTTTAATCTTATATCTTTAAATGAGCAATTCTTGTACATATATATATATATAATTGAAATCTCGGAATCGGCTCCAACGATTTTCATACAATTTAGGATATAGGGGGTTTCGGGGGCGATAAATCGATCTAGCTAGGAATCATTTTTAGAAAATGTCATTTTATTCGTGTTTTATCGATAATCAACTTAAACATAAACTTGGAAGAACAAAACAATTGGTAAATAACAAAAATATGACTCTTCCTGACATCTATTGGCGAATAATAATACTATTTTTTGTGAGCAACTAATTGCTTTAACGACACAACAGCAGATGGCGTTGTTAAGTAACACGAAGTCAATGAGTGTTTGCTTTGAGGTTAGACTAAAATCAATTGTTTATTTTCCAAAAAACACAATAAAAAAAAAATACCGAGCGTAGCTCATCCAGATATCCGGTCATCCAGCTACTTATATTAAAATCACCTAACACTATTAGTAAAGAGATTTATTTGATGAATTATTTACTATCAAGGATACTTTAGAAGGGTTAACCTTTAATGTCAGGCTTTACCATACAGAACCTGATACTTAAAATCTTCTTCTTAGTACCGATTTTGTTATGAAATTGTTATGTATTCAATGGTCGGATATCATTTACTATACGAATAACTCATCTATCAGGTATAACTTTATTTGTCGATGGAACAGCCAGATAGTACTGCTATGGCTATGGCGGTCCTACCGACAAATAAAGTCATTAATTATTCAACGATAAGTTATTATAAATTCAATAGAGTAAAATTATTGAGACTGTCTAATATTGTCATGGTCAAACAAGATTGACATTTCATTAACATTTTATTTTTTTGTTTGCCTTTGCATTTATTTAACTGAAAATTGAAAATTGACACGACAGTGACATTAGCCAAGTTGTCCTTTTCTAGCGCGTGAATACTTTATAGTTTTGTTTCAGCTGAAAAAAGTAAATGAGTCGAATAATCAGATTAACTTATTGGCTCGGTAATTATTAGGATAATTAAGAATTTATTCATATATTACTCATATTCATTGAAAAATAAGCCCATAGTTAATTATCTTTTTTAATCCACTTATTCTTATAAAGGGACAATTCAAGGGATTCAATTACGTACGTTGGGACAATGTGAATATTATCAAGATTTAAATCTCATTATAACTCTCTTAACAGTCTTTGTCTACCGTCAGTAACGCCTTTTTGTCTCACATATGGATGCATCAATTGAAAAGATTTCTAAAAAACAAGCATCTGTAATATAGAACGTATTTTAGAAGTACTTGATTTATCTTCCAGTAGTCGTTTGGGGGCTATTCAAATCGCAGGTTGTCTTGGCAAGACTGTTAGAGGTAGCAACTGAAAGCGAAAAAAAATATTTACTTAGAAATTAGGATCAATTGCAATATTTGCAAAAAAAAACTTTACGCAACTTTATAAACGCCAAATAAATCAGGCTAAGTAAATAAATTGACTAAAAACATGATCTATACATATGGCAAATACCTGATAAGTTTATTTTTGATTTTGAAGAAACAAACCGCAAATTAAATGGCTAAAACCACATCCATTTAATGGCAACATTCTCCTTGGTACTGATTATAGTTAAGTTATTATTGATTTCAAAAGAAATACTGGAAATTGGCGATTACGGATTCAAAATACATACTATTGAGCAGAATATAAAAAAAGACCATTTGAAGTTTGAAGTTTGAAGCACATAACATTAAAAGTAATAAGCATGTAATACTTACGAGTGGAAACTAATTTCAGGATTTTGTATTCACTACGACTTTCGCAGTCAGACACATTACACCCAACCATGGAGTAAACTTTTATATAATAATAAAGGAGTCTAGATTAGATGCCGTGTATTTTTGAATCGATAACATTTCGTCGGTAAATTTAGACAAATATTCTTCTTTAAAATTTCAATTTGTAAATGTGTATATGTTAAGGTAATAAAAAAAAGTACTGCCTATCTATTTACTCAAAATAATACAAGCTTTTACTGTATATGAGTTTTCTGGTAAATAAAAAACTTGCAGCTCTAGATCGTAGAGTGTTGTAGAGTGTACAGTATTGTGACAATGTTTGTCGATATTTATACTATGCTACCAATAGTAGTAATCAATTCAATATTTTTATAGATTTTCTAACAATGAAACAATAAAGATTAAATGGAATCAATGTATTAATAGGCCTAATTGGAAACCAAACAAGCACTGTCGAATTAGTTCAAAACATTTTACCGATGACTCATTTGTAATGGTTTTGTGATTTGCAATGATAATACAAAATGGAAAATGCTGCTGAAATCAAATGCTCTTCAGACATTAAACCTGTAGTAAAATTACCTACTTACTGACCGCACGAGCGCAAAGCGCAAACAAAGCGAACAAACTTGCACATTTTTGACAAAAACAATTTAAAGAGCAAAAATGATTAATTATTATCATTGATTAAATAATTCTAAATGAATGTAAAAATGCTAATAATGTACCTATGTGTGAGTGTATTTTCTTTAAGGAAGTAAAAGCGATAAATAAAATAATGATGTTGTTCGCTTTATTCGTCTGTTATTTTTAATTTAAAAAATCTTTTAACCGAGCGAGCGGTGGCGTACGAAGCGTCAATACTTTAGCTACGGCAAAAATGCTTTGTTAAGTCCGGGTCCCACTGTCTTACTCTGCAGGTCACATGCCTTAATCAATTCTCGTGAAATGTTGTAAGCAGCTTTGATATCTATAAATAATTATAGAGAATCGGTTGAGAAATGCGACCATAAGAGGAGGACAATCGCTGACCGCGAGGACTTCAGCTCACTATGGTTCATAAACTGGTTTACGATAGATCTTAACTAAATCATGTAGTTTCAGGTAAGCATAAGGTTTTACCTAGCCTATCGATAATATTATGTATTTGTATAGTAATGAATTTCGATAATAAAATTCGATATAAAAAGCGGCATCGTTTTATGGTTGACATACCTTCAACACGCACGAAACGCTTTGGTTCCTCATTTCTCATTCGGACTGCTAGAGTGTGGAATACTCTGTCAGACTGTGTGTTCCCTGACACTTATAATCTGGGTGTCTTCAAGTCTCGAGTGAATCGGTTTCTTCTAGGCAAGCGTGCTCCATCGTAGGCCGCATCACTGCTTATCATCAGGCATGTTGGCGGCCAAACGCAAGCCTATTATGTAATAAAAAAAATAAAAAAAAATAAAAAAAAAAAAACCCATAACTAGCAAAATTTTAACTTATAACACCCTGCTTGCTAACGAAACGAAACATTATGTATGTCTCCTTCTTGCGCAGTAATAATACCTTAAGTAAGAAAAGATAAGGATATGCACT
This sequence comes from Peribatodes rhomboidaria, assembly GCA_911728515.1. Taxonomy (NCBI): domain Eukaryota; kingdom Metazoa; phylum Arthropoda; class Insecta; order Lepidoptera; family Geometridae; genus Peribatodes; species Peribatodes rhomboidaria. Next base: position 21,553,516 of record OU452166.1, read on the forward strand.
GCATTTGCTACTTCAGAGCCGGCTTCCATGCTTTTGTCCATTTTTCTAGGTATAAGCGTCCATTGTTGTCATGTAACTTATTGAAAAGCTGTCAAAAACATACGGACAAAAATTTAATCACCCTGTCAAGTCTGGGTGCACTTTACTGTTGTAAGCGAAAACTAAATTTAAGTGGATTTCTTGTATACCCATAGGTCGAGAGTAAAACATTGAAAAAAATATATATCTATACAATTAAATTTACTTAGATGCGAGATTTAAATGAAGACATTGAATGATTACGTAGACATACATTCATTTATACGAAATTTACTTCATTTCTTCATTCAATTGAATAAAAACATTTTGACTTTGACTTTGACTGTGATACATTAAATGTTTAGTTTACTTTAATTCTATAAGCATATTTCGCAGAGCGTAGAACACGCTTGTAGAGTAAACTAACTACAAAACATCCATTTTCTTCTTCTTCTTTCATTTGACGTCTGAATAAAAGCTTTAAAATTCATGAAGAAAAATTAAGTTAAAATGAATCTTAGATTTATTGGAATAAAGCACGAAAGGAATAGGACTTACAAGTCCTATCCCTCTCGTGCTCTAATCCGCTACGATTATTTTGATGTTTTCCTTGTCAACATAATAATATTATAAGAAACTAGCTGCGCCCCACGGCTTTACCCGTGGTTAAAAAGTATCTTATGTGCTATTCTAGACTATAATCTATCTCTGTGCCAAATTTTATACAGTACTGTTCAGCCGTTCTAGCGTGAAAGAGTAACAAACATCCATCCGTCTATCCATCCATTCTTACAAACTTCCGCGTTTATAATATTAGTAGGATGGTGTGGTATAATCAACTATAATAATTTATACTTCATCAGGTATAGCATTCCGAGACAAAAATGTCATGAGGGTGATACGCAGGAACCATTTACGTCAATCGATGTCTATGCCAGACCGAAATGAATAATTTGCAACAAGTCCGAGACAGAGACGATGATGATGATGACGCAACATAGGGACACATAACGACGTTTTTTTATCGTAAGTATGGTCTAGTTTAGTTAGATGTCAACTTCCGGATCCCCAGACTTTGTGTTATGGATCAGGGATAACCCTAAACATCCATCGAATTCACATCGGAATGAAAACTAGCCCACGCTACGAGGCGTAGCAATGCTACAAATTTCGTAGCACTGCTACGGCTCCTATTTGTAGCACTCAAATTGTCGCCCAGCGTTTTTGAACACAATCAAGTACATCAGTGAGAATTTGATTTTGTGGTGAAATATAAATGATATAAGCATTTGTATTTAAGTTATATAGTACCTGGGTGACCGAGCTTTGCTCGGTATTTTTTTTTTTTTATTGTGTTCTTTGGAAAATAAACAATTGATTTTAGTCTAACCTCAAAGCAAACACTCATTGACTTCGTGTTACTTAACAACGCCATCTGCTGTTGTGTCGTTAAAGCAATTAGTTGCTCACAAAAAATAGTATTAGGTCCTTACGTATGAAATTGGCGTTTTGTACGGGAGGAATAAAAAGTCGATTTTTTTTTGTAAAATATATTTAATTAATCAAAGTATGCACCGTTGTTATCTATGCACTTTTGCCATCTTATGGGTAGTTCATTGATCCCTTTACTATAAAAACCATGGGGGCGAGAATCAATAAACTCTTTGAAGGCGGTTTGGACTACTGCATCGGAGTGGAATTTTTTTCCTTGTAAGAAGTTGTCCAAATTCCGGAAGAAATGGTAATCTGTTGGAGCAAGGTCCGGGGAGTACGGTGGATGTCGCAGACATTCCAATTGTAGCTCAGCTTACTTAGTGGTTGTTTGTTGTGCAGTGTGTGGTCTTGCGTTGTCGTGAAGCAGCAGTGGCCTAGAGCGATTGACCAATCTCGGTTGTTTAACAGCTAGTTCTTCCTTCATGGTTTCCAGTTGCTGACAATAGATATCTGCCTTAATCGTTTGGCCAGATTTAAGAAAGCTGTAGTGAACGACACCGGCGCTAGTCCACCAAACACTTACAAGTAACTTTTTCTGAGTCAATTTTCGTTTAGGGCAGGATTTGGCTGGGTCTCCAGGGTTCAGCCATTGCGATGAGCGCTTTCGATTATCGTACAATATCCACTTTTCATCACAAGTAATGATTCGATTTAAAATCCCTTCATTATTGTGTCGGTTGAGCAAAGTAACACAGCAGGCGACCCGTGTTTGCAAGTTCGATTCACTCAATTCATGAGGTACCCATCGTTCGAGTTTTTTTACTTTCCCGATTTGCTTCAAGTGGATTAATACAGTTTTGTCACTTACCCCGAAGCCTGCTGCTATCTCTGAAGTGCTTTGTGATGGATCCGCTTCCACAATAGCCTTTAATTCTTCGTTTTTCCCTTTTATCTCCGGCCGTCCACGGGGTTGGTTCTTAAGGTCGAAATTTCCAGAACGACAACGTTGAAACCAAAAACGTACCATGCTGTCTTTAGCGACACCAACGCCGTACACATCATTAATTCTTCGAGCTGTTTCTGCAGCACTGGTGCCACGGTAGAACTCGTACTCGTAAATATACCGATATTTCATGTTTTCCATTGCGCGGTAATAAGCGACGCCAAAGAAAAAATAATGAGGAAAATAACAAATGAATGACTGTATTCCAAAGAAAAAAAAACCAGCTAAATGAATTTATTAATTTGAATTTCGAATTCTTAACCAAAGAGGAGATATTTCAGATCAAATTGATCAGTACGACAAAACGCTAATTTCATACGTAAGGACCTAATATTATTATTCGCCAATAGATGTCAGGAAGAGTCATATTTTTCAGTTGAGACTACTCAAACGCCTCCTTTTTGTCATTTTTCTTCCAAGTTTATGTTTATGTTGATTATCGATAAAACACGAATAAAATGACATTTTCTAAAAATGATTCCTAGCTCGATCGATTTATCGCCCCAGAAACCCCCTATATACTAAATTGTATGAAAATCGTTGGAGCCGATTCCGAGATTCCAATTATATATATATATATATATAAATATATATATATATATAAATATATATATATATATATATATATATATATATATAAATATATGATATATATATATATATATATATATATATATAAATATATATATATATATCTAGATATAAGATATGTAAACAGTTAGGTAGGTTCATAACTTAATCGCTGCCTAATTGCCGCCACGATTTTGGCACATGACAAAGATATTTTGGGGAATATAACGACTGTGGAATAATTTTCAATTTCAGAGCAGCGAGGTTTCAGAAATAATTTATGAGGGACTATTTTGATCTTACGGCTAATCGAGATTCATTATTCCGCGGCATTATTCTACACCGAGCTTTTCGATTCGAATTTAACACTGAGCGACAGCATGCAGCGGAAGAGGGTATTTGAAATTTATCAGAGAATATTTTATTTCATTAGGTCGAAATAATCTTATATCTTTAAATGAGCAATTCTTGTATATATATATATAATCGGAATCTCGGAATCGGCTCATCGGAAAATTTTCCGCGAACGATGAATGTAGGATAATAAGGAACCTAATGACGGTATAAAAAAACCCAAGCATGAGCATAAAAAAAACGCAAATTACGCAAAGCGTCGAGTTCCCGATATCGGTCGTCTTATCTGGAGATAAAAATCGAAACTAAGAAAAATACTAAACATGCAATAATTACTTGTGTTTATGCAAACCATTGAATTACAATAACGCATTTAAATTTTTTATAATATTTCGGGACCGTGACACTTTAAGGTACCATAATATTATATATTGTCATTTTTTGTTGCATAAGTGGTGTCCTCTACTTCCTACTGTCATAGTGCACGAAAACTTTAAACATTAATTAAGCTGACGGCGGTGGGTCGATACGCCACCCACACTTAGCTCTTTGGTTGGGAAAGGAGACAGCTGAATTAATACAGTTACTAGGTACTTTTTGTTTGGAAAAAATCGATTAGCGCGTTAAAAAACTATGACAAAATGAACTATCGCGTTTTTAATAATTATGTCGTTGTGAAGTGTTATTTCGATTAAACGAGCTATAAGAATTAAAAAAAAAATGCATCGATTTACGTCAACGCAGATTTTCCTCAAACATAGCTAAGGATACTTATGACTAATTAACCTTTCAAACAAATCAAAATCGGTTCATACGTTCGGGATCTACCATGCCAAAGACAGACACACACACACACACACACAGATACGTTTTTGTTAACGCCGTTTTTGCGCCTGGGGTTCTAAAATAATTATTGATACGTTTATGAGCCCGTCTCCCGCTGTCCGCTGGTATTTTCGTCACTCACTCAGCAGTCAGCTCCTGTCCGACATTCTTCAGGGTGTCCAGCATGATCATGGCGTGCTTGCGGTCGTCGATGAGGCCGTCCCGCTTTGCGCTGTTCACGGTCAGCTGCATCATCAGCCTCTCTTGCTGGTAGTTCTGCTCTTTCAACCTAAACAATAACATAACATATCGTCACGCTTTGCCCCCGAAGGGCTTGGCAGAGGCGTATTACAACACCCATAGTTTGCGGGGCGATATTCAGTCCCAAATGTGGCAGGGGCGCGCCTGCTGCTATACACCGGGCTCCAGTTATGTAGCAGATGACATTAAATACGCAATGAACAAATTGGTGCGTGCCGTCGGCTGCGATCGAACCCGCTCTGGCTAAACAATAGCAATGTCATTATGGAAACTGACGTGGTTTTCACCCATATGATTTTATGACACGAAAACTACTGGCGTACGATTAAGTCGGTTATTCCGACTATGGTTTCAACCGCATCCGGCGGGCTTTTTCAAGGCTAGTCGTGTGAGTGAGTACGAGAGTAATTCCCGTATCATAAAATCATGATAGCAATAAATATATCATATCGTCACGCCTTTCTCCTGAGGTGGCTGGCAGAGGTGTAATACAACACCCACACTTCGCCAGACGATATTCAGTCTCAAATGTGACAAGCCTGTCGCTATACACCGGGTTCCATGTAGCTGATGACATGTGACAATACGCACATAAGTTCACACAATGATCAAAATAGTGCGTGCCGTCGGCTGGGTTTGAACCCGCTCCCTCAGGCGGGCCTTCTCCAACTAGGCTATCATCGCTTTTTTAAATAAGAAGAAGAAGAAGAATAAAGCATAAAAATAATTTACTGACAAACACAACAAAATATAATTAAACACAGTCGATCTGATCTTTTAGCTTTTTTTAAAGCAATATACATAAGTACGAGTATATTTAAATTGCTGCAGTCACAATCATAAATACTATATATACTCGTATACTAGTAGTTCCCCTCGAGTTAAGACAGGCGACCCCCATAAACCTCCACAGACCCTAGACCGGTTTTTCTCACATTAGAAATAAAAAATTGAAAATTAAAATAGTAGTAAAAGTAGGTGCTTGCCAGAAAAAAAAATCGACTTAACTAAACGGAACAAACTACTGGCTCTGTGAGCTGTAAACCTCGCGGCCGACGTCTGTCCTCCTCTACAAGTCGCATTTCTCAACCAATTCTCATGTATTTTATAAATAGGTATTGCACATGTAATTAAACAAGTAATTAATCATTAATTAGGTGATTAGTAAGGTAAAATAATTATAAGGCAGGTAATTATACATGTTTTCTTTGTGTATACAGTTTTTGAAACATTATCAAAATTTCGGAGATAATACCTCCGCTATTTTCGTTTCTTTTTCAAATAATTATGTCTCAACGTACAGACATCGCCTCGTTACAATTTTATTATTCGTAGAGATTTATCCGACAACAGCTTGAGTTCGCTTAATATGATTTATGCATCTATTATGATAATTCTGACTTTCCTTTTCTGAAGTGTTTAAAGAAATTTATACACGGTTAAAAATTACTTCCATCGTCGATATGACGGACGTCTTAGCTAAAGACTGTTCCTTAGCTAAACTTCTAACTCATATTCGAACTTAGAGCATGTATATGCATAGACTATACTTGCCTTCAAAATTTCATGAAAATCAACCATACTCAAGCTGTACCAAAACAAATGCCGTCATGTCAAAGTCAAAGTCAAAATGTTTTTATTCAATTTAGGTATCAAAGATACACTTATGAACGTCAAAGTTATTTAAATTGACTCGACCGCCTTGTTCGGACAAAAAGCCTTTACTCAGAAGAACAGGCAAGAAACTGAGGGGCATTATTTTTTCAAATAATAAATAAATTACAGTCTCACAAATTTTGGCTTACAACTAGGTAATATCTATAAATACTAGTGGCTACTTGGCGGAAGTGGAAGGCTCCAGACATCTTTATCTTCTAAATAGTTCTTAACCTTATAATATCCTCTTTTCATTAATATAGTTTTTACATGTGATTTGAATTTTCCCTCGGTGAGCCCTGTTATATTTTTCGGGATTTTATTGTAAAAACTAACGCATGTGTCAGTTAAGTAGACTCTGGAACCTCGCTTATGTCAAACAATACGTTATTGTGTACTAGCACAGAATTAATCGACATGTCCGACTGTTCGATGTATAACATGTGACATCCCCCAACCCCAAGCTGTCACCCGGCTTGCGGGTGACGGCTCAATCATCCTCGATTGAGGGTAGGTCAGTCCCGGCAGCGAGAACGTATAAGACTGATGACGATGACGACGCACTAGTCGCTGCCTGCAGCATTTTATAAGCTACTAGCTGTCACCCCGCGACTTCGTTCGCGTTTATTATTTATATCTTTTTATGTATAAATCTCGTGTCACAATGTTTGTCCTCGATGAACTCCTAAACCACTTAACCGATTATAATAAAATTCGCACACCATGTGCAGTTCGATCCAACTTGAGAGATAGGATAGTTTAAATCTCAAATTATAGTCGCAATTTTAATATATATATATCTTATATCTTTAAATGAGCAATTCTTGTATATATATATATATATAATTGGAATCTCGGAATCGGCTCCAACGATTTTCATACAATTTAGAATATAGGGGGTTTCGGGGGCGATAAATCGATCTAGCTAGGAATCATTTTTAGAAAATGTCATTTTATTCGTGTGTTATCGTTAATCAACAGAAAAATAACAAAAAGCAGGCGTTTGAGTAGTCTCAACTAAAAAATATGACTCTTCCTGACATCTATTGGCGAATAATAATACTATTTTTGTGAGCAACTAATTGCTTTAACGACACAACAGCAGATGGCGTTGTTAAGTAACACGAAGTCAATGAGTGTTTGCTTTGAGGTTAGACTAAAATCAATTGTTTATTTTCCAAAAAAACACAATTAAAAAAAAAATACCGAGCAAAGCTCGGTCATCCAGGTACTATATATAATAAACGCGAACGAAGTCGCGGGGTGACAGCTAGTATATATATATATATATATTTAAACTATCCTATCTCTCAAGTTGGATCGAACTGCACATGGTGTGCGAATTTTATTATAATCGGTTAAGTGGTTTAGGAGTTCATTGAGGACAAACATTGTGACACGAGATTTATATATATTAAGATATATATATATACTAGCTGCGCTCCGCGGTTTCATACGCGGTTAAAAAGTATCCTATCTCTCAAGTTGGATCGAACTGCACATGGTGTGCGAATTTTATAATAATCTAGTTAAGTGGTTTAGGAGTTCATTGAAGACAAACATTGTGACACGAGATTTATATTTATTAAGATTAGCGATTGCGTAGCTTTACTAGTGAAAGAATTAATAAAACCAAACCAATTGTTCGATAAACATTCAAACATACAAACTTCTTCGTTATAATACTAGCAACCCGCCCGGCTTCACACGGCTCCTACAAAACTTTGGTAAAGAATCAGCTGAATGATGGTAAAAACCGCATCCAAATCCGTTGCGTAGTTTAGAAGTTACCGGATATAGAGACAAAGAGAAAAACAGACGTGGAACGCGTCTTTGTTTTATACTATTAATAGTACGAGTATAAGTATAGAAAAGAAGATGTAAAGTAAAAAAAAAAAGTTAAATGTATGTATAGGCTAACCAATCATCCGATTGAGTCGGGCTTTTCATAAACGAAGCAAAAATTGAATTCTCTTGCCTCGATTCTAGTAAATCATTGTTTATTTATTTGTCCATTAACATTGTGTACACTAAAACTTTATTAAATTCAAAATTAAATTGTTTAAACATTAATGAATTGCCTCAAACTGACAGTTTTTGTATATATGAATTGTCAAAAGAAGACAATTATTTAACAATTGCTTAGTACAATCGGTACCCAGGCCAAAGGCTCGATATCTTCCTTGGCATTTAAAGTAACTTATTGTAACTTAAAAAAATATATACTTAGTACTTTATTACGTAGATAGCAACGTCTTTGATAAATCTTTAATTAAAGGCAAGTCCTAAGAAAAATCTATTTACGTCAGTCGCCCATCCTACCTGATTACATCGTATTAATCTTTTCAAATCTTAGACAAATATACCGACTGGATATGTCATTGTCGCTACTTATTTGGCCCATTGTTAGACATACTACTTTACCTATATGTCTAGGCATAATACACATCTTAGACACTAAACTTCAACCGACTATGCAGTACACGCTCGCCGAGAAACTTTACGTAATGAGACCATTAAAACTTTACGAGTTTATAATTATTGTAAAATGTATTTTAGACAATTATTAATTTTACGAGAATATTGAGGCAACGGTTTCACGTCCCTCTATTGATTGGAGTTGCTCCGACCACGATCAAACGTTGAATAGAATATTAAAATTATGCAGCATAAAGACTAACTTTCCAGGAATACTCCTACGAAGGGAGTTCAAAGCATTCTCGGTATCGGATCTTTTTTGTCAGTAATGAGTACGGTAGTTTTTGTAAATGGTTTTTAAGACACTATACAGCATGTTTCAAATACCCTATTGTATAATTGAAAGGCATGTACACACACTTATAAGTTTTCATGCAAAAACACCGAAAAAAATCACGCTAAAAATAGCAAGAGAAAAAGGACCGGTGCACCACCTCCGAAGAAGTTCAAAGTCACCCAATCGGTCGGAAAGTCCGATTCGTCGGTCATGACCACAATATTCTGGGACTCAAAATGGTAATTTGAAGGAACCAATTTAGAAAATATCTCGCCTCTTTAGCTTCGCCGTAGTTGGGTAAAAGTCGAGGAAAACTGACTGCGGGTGTCTTGCTTCTCCATGACAACGCGCCGGTTCACCTGGCGCACGTTGCCAAGGCAGCTAGCTATTCAGGAGTGTGGTGTTAAAGAAATCAATCATCCACCTTACAGCCCAGACCTGGCTCATAGTGACAATTTTTTGTTGCCGAAGCTGAGAAACAACCAAACTGGGTGTAAGAAACCCGTGTTTTGGTAGTTAGTCCTTCCTTAAAGTTAATGCTCAAAGATATGTACATTTTTGTTTGTTTTATAAGTGTAAAATTGTATGGTTGGGTAAAAAATTAAATTAATCAAAAAATTTTAAAATAATTATGGTATAAATAGAATTAATATTGTGAGTTAATTTACAGTTATACATGCCAAAGACAGTTGGTTCGAATTGGTTACAGTTAAATTCAAAGTACGCCATTTAAATTTCTAAAATTTGTCGAATATTCAAAGTATTTATCACGTTTTATACAAAAATACAAATGAAATGTGGATGATTTAAAATTAAAATATAAAAAAAAATAATGATACAAATTATTCTAAAATTTTAAATAATTTTTCAGTTTCAGCATAATTTAGATTTTTGAGCCAAATAATTAAGGTCTGTTTACAGTCTTTCAGATTAAGAGGATATATACATATAGATTCACCAATAACATTATACAGATGCGAGCTAATAGCCTCAAAATGGCGACGTGCCAGTGCAGTTCTATGCCTCTCAATTTTACATACTCTGTTACATCTTCGTTTGTTTCCTTGCAACGTGGTGTCAATAGCCAGAGTTTTATGCTTCCGAAGAATCACTTGCAGGACGAAAAGTTGACGTACTGTGAGCACTGAACACTCTCTGTACAAATCAGTGGTCGAGTATCCAACCGGTTTTCCGCTCATGACCTTCAGAACAGCCCGCTGCGCTCTTTCTAAATGAATCAAATTACTGGTATAGGTACCACCCCACACTGGAATGCAGTATGCTATGACTGACTGCCCTAACGCACTGTAGACTTGTTTCATCACCTCTGTGGAGGCAACTGATCTTAGTCTTTTGAAGACAAATAACAGTTTTCTAACGCGAGGTATTTGCGCCTTTAGATGCTCATTCCAGTTAAGTGTGCTATCAATCGTGACCCCCAGATACTTAAGTTTTGAAGAACGTGCTATTTCAAGACATGTACAAGCTGATGTTGAACCTGAGTCGCAAGCATGAGCTTTTAGTTCAAAGGAATTTGGTGGCTGCGAAATAGTGTTAGCAGAAAACGCAATATACTTTGTCTTGTCGATGTTTAACGTAAGGATGTTTTTAGTTAGCCAATTCATAACAATTCTGAGAGCATTCTCAGCATATTTGCGCGTATCATTCCAGCTATTGCCGTGAATCAAAAGAGCCGTATCGTCTGCGTATGTAAAAACTCTGCAATTTGGTAGACAGAGCTTGCACAGCTCGTTGATGTATTCAATAAATAAAGTAGGACCTAGTACACTGCCCTGTGGGACCCCATACGATATGCTTTTATCTGTGCTTACAATTTCATCTATCTTGACACACTGTTTCCTATCAGTGAGGTAGTCCCTGAAAAGATCGTAGGCCACTCCTCTGATTCCTGTCCTCTCCAATTTCTCGAGCAGAACGGGAACAGAAACAGTGTCAAAGGCTTTGGAGAGATCGAGAAAGATGCAGACCACTTTGTTCTTGAGTTCTATGTGACGTACTATGTTGTTTGTTAGGTCTAAGACTGCGTCTTCCGTGGATTTTCCTTTCCTAAAACCGTATTGGTTGTCAGCAATGATTTTGTACTTGTCAAGGTAGTTTGTTAGCCTGGAATTAATAACCTTCTCCAGGAGTTTAGACAGTATAGTAAGAACTGATATTGGCCTATAGTTATTGACACTGTTTCTGCTCCCACCCTTAAAGATTGGGTGTACTAAGGCTTTTTTGAAGGCTCTAGGAAATACACCATTTGAGAGACAGAGATTAAAAACGTGTGTAATGGGCAGAATTAAACTGTGGCGCGCAGATTTTATAACTTTTGATGGAATATTATCCCATCCGGTAGCACAGTCACATCGTAGACCAGTAATAAGCGTCTCTATTTCTTTAAAATCGGTTGGTAGTAAAACCATAGTGTTTGGGATACGTTGCGGTACTCGCAAGGTTTGAGAGAGACCTAAAGGACTTTGTGCTCTACCGTTTATTTTATCAGCTAGGTTTCTTCCGACATTAACAAAAAAGTCATTCACTTGATTTACTGATGCTACCGGGTTGTCTAATAGACTCAGCAACTCAGAGGAACTAGAGACTTTAGTATCTAGTCCCGCAATGTTTTTTATAGCTTTCCAAGTTGCCTTTGAGTTACCTTTGGCTTTGTTTAATTGATCTCTTTCAAAATTGCGGCGTAATTTTCTTATGAGATTCGTGCAGTAATTTCGATATCTAGTGTACGTTAGTTTTAATATAGCGTTTTCAGGATTCTGTTTTACTTTTTTATGCATTTTATCTCGTAGTCTCAAGCACCTTAAGACACCTGTTGTAATCCAGGGTTTTATAATTCTATCTTTCCGCGAAATTTTGACAAGTTTGGTGTGATTTTGTATTGCGCCTGATATGACATTTATAAGGGTCTCAGCAGCACTGTTGGCATCGTTAGAGGCAAATACAGATTTAAAGTCAGATTTGACCAAGTCTTTAGTTACGGCTTGTACGTCTATTCGCGGTATTTCTTTATTATAGTTTTTTCTGGTAAGTGACGATTCCTCTATGCAAAGAATAAGAGGGGAGTAATCGGTTACAGTAGTGTTTAGAATCAAGGCTGTCGTGTTTGTATTATTAGGGGTTTTAAGAAAGATATGATCAATACAGGTTTTCTCTCTGGTCGGATGTACATGAGTAGGAAACAGACCATGAGTCGCAGTTGTTGTTAAATATTCCTCAGCTTTGTCTATATCACCAGAATCAGTTACGATATTTCCGAATACGATGTTTCCGTTGAAAATAGGTACTCACTGCGCCCCGGTTCTAATTTTACTCAATAGTTTGGCCGCAGCTTCCCTAATTAGTTTGTAAATGCACCCTCGTACATTAGTAAGGGAGTGCCGTTGTATAGCGTCAGAATAGTTACGGTAGGCATATTGTCTTATTCGATCGAGTAAAAATTTGAAAAATATAAAAAATGTATGTATTTTAGTTTTTAAAATGCCCCTCAGTTTCTTACTTTTCTGAGTAGAGTACTTTTCTTTCTTCTGAGTAGAGGCTCTTTATCCGTACAAGGCGGTCCAGTCTATTTAAAAAAACTTTGACGTTCATAAGTTTTAGATACAATAAAAAAAAAAATGAAAAGTGTCTTTGATACCTAAATTGAATAAAAACATTTTGACTTTGACTTTTGACTTTTAGATTTTCATTTAGTTTTTTGGTGTGCAATAAAGTTATATTGTACTAGCTGCGCCCTGCGGTTTCACCCGCGGCTAAAAAGTATCCTATGTGCTATTCTAGACTATAATCTATATCTGTGCCAAATTTCATCCAGATCTGTTCAGCCGTTCTGACGTGAAAGAGTAACAAACATCCATCCATCCACCCATCCATAAATAAAAACTTTCGCGTTTATAATATTAGTAGGATTGTTGGTCCGATGTGACATATTGACGGATTGTAGATTTTTTTACTTTTATTTTTAAAGCTTAGTCAAGGAGCTCTGTGAAACTGTGGAGAGTGCAGTATCCACAGAGTAGTTACCTAAATAATCCTTATCAGTACCAACCTGTTGAGTATCATGTCAAAGGAAGAGACGAGCGTGGCCTTCTGCAGCCGCTTGCAGATGTTCATCACCTCCTCCAGCTCCCAGTGGACCGAGTGTTGACTACTTGCGTCTTCGTCTTCGTACAGATCATCCAAGTTCGTTGCTTCCTACACCAAACAACATGTACTTACCTGTTTGCTTTTTAGATGGATTACATATCGCGCTTTTAAGTTGTCCTATTACCTACGTATCCTATATCCTACTTATACAAGTTACAAAGGTGAATGTTTGCGTGTTTTGAGATCTTGATACGATTGATTTTGACCGATTTGATGAAAATGGGTTTGGATTAACTCATATGATACGTTTTGACAGCAGGTAACAAATAAAATAAGCACGAGTTGTTCTAGAAGTCAGAACAAGGACTTTTTTACAGACTGTTTCTGACAGCTCTACAATAAGGTTGATGTCAGCAATGAGCAGATAAATAAATAACCGCCTAATTAACGTTCGGTAAATATGGACCTGAATAAGAGTATAACAGGCCAACCTCTTTCCTTATCAATTCCGGAAACGAGTCCGTAAGGTACGCTATCTCCCTCCTGGCCAGCTTCAGCGTTCTCTGTCTCTCCTTCATGTTGGCTTTGACCTCTCGCTCCAGCTTGCTGAACTCAAACTTCCTGTCGTCCAGGTACTCCATGGCCAGCTGGCCCATCTCCGTGGCTCCCATCAGACACTTGCCTTGCGCTCGGCAGTCCAGCTTCAGAGCTTCCAGCACAACAGTGAAGTACGAAGAGTCCTGTACAATTATAATCCACACTAACATTACAAAATCTAAAGTAACTCTGTGTGTTTGATGAAATTTGCTATTTAGTTACAGTCAATGACTATGAAACCTGTTGACTTATGACACAGTTTCCCCTCGTGCGAAAATGAATAGTTGAAATCCACTGTTTGCTACTGCGAGTACGTCAGTTTGGTTTTGGCTTTCGGCGGAGAAGTTGCGGAAGAAAACAAGCAAAAAAAATATCTAAAAATGAGTTACTGTGCAATCAAACTTTTTGGAAAGCATAGTAAGACACCCGGCTGTGGAAAGGAAGGCATATCGTTCCACAAGGAAGTTGTTTTCTTACAGTAATTAAAGAAAACATAGTAAATTATTTTCGGAATTAATAACGAACATTAAAAAAAAAAACAAAAAGGAACGCGTTGATGTCTTTCGTTCCATCCTGTTCTGTCATGTGTTCTCTTGTATCACTCTGTCTCGTTTTACCCCTCCAGTTTATCGCTCGCGAGGAATTAGTGTTGTACCCTCAGACTATCGATATATATCGGTATAACTTATCGATATTCAATTTTGATTTCAAAAAATATTATGTATGTAAATTTATTATGGAAAATGCCGTGGTTTTCTCACATTATGATTTAATGATGAAAAATGATATAATACGGGAATTACTTACGTACGTATTAAGTCAGTTATGCCGACTATAGTTTCACCGCATTCGGCGGTCTTTTTTAAGGCAAGTCCTAAGCGAGAGGTAGCCGCGCGCGCACTCTATAACTCTCACGTAAATATTGTACCTGTTCTTTAAGAATATTTCATTTCTTAACAGATCAGACAAAGTTAATACTTAAATTGTATTGTCTAGGTTTTTCATCTTACTATTTGTTATTAATTTGATGTCGTAAATTACGAACACGAAAGGAGGTATTCAATTTTATCGATATATTATTTTGTTTATTAGTCGTCGTGTCAATCACTATATTCATAGCTCAGATTGCGTCATCCAAACGATCGGCCAATCGCAAGTGAGCAGTGCTACCTCGCCCCCTGCCCGCGCTGGTGAGTCGTGTTTTAGGAGCAATTTTGTTTATCATCCATCAACGGTTTATCTGTGGTTACAGTATATCACAAGGAAGGTTTCTGGATACTATTTTCTGAATAAACGCACACGAAGAAGACAACCCTCCCAGCCTAGTCAAGAATTTGGCTGCTTTGTGAGCAGGAGGTCCCGGGTTCGATGCCCAATCTGGTAGATGTTTGAATGATGAATTTAAGCATCTTTTCTGGGTCTGGGTGTTAATTTTTCTTGTTTTTGTGTGTTCTCTATGGCATCCTCAAAACAGGGAAAACTAGCAGGGAGCTATGAATGTGTTTTTTTTTATATGAGCTTATTATTAATCACGTTAGCAGCAACAACAAAACGCTTTAGACTAACTCCCATGCTTATCAACGTTTCAAAGCTCGAAATAGTAATACAGTGTTTTATCTTCTTGGATCAAGTTAAAAATTTAAGCAAAAAAACTAAACACCGTTTAACTATTTCGAGGCTTTACAACTTATCCAACGTTTATTAGTAATAGGGTCAAAAATGGCTGCTTTTCAAATTCATAATGTGAATTCTATTGAACGTAAATTCTATTCTGTTAATTCTATTCGTGACTTCCCCATGTCACAACCTCGTGAAAATTATTCCCCTTAGCCGTGTTCAATATTATGCAATATTGTCAACTGAAACCAATCCATTAATTAGTTAATGGATTAATTGAATGTGATTTGATACATCGCATTAATTGACTACCTAAGAATAGAAACTATAGAAACAATGTACACTCGCGAAATGTAAGCCGTTAAATTGGTACTAGAAACGGCACCGTACGTATAAACGTATGTATATATCCTTATGTACATATGCATGTACGTATGCAAGTATGTATACGTACGTATATATATATATTCTTACTTTTACATAAATCTAAGGAACAGATTTTACCAATTAACCAATTATACAACATTTAGGGGGAAACATTTTAACTGACTATATTATTTTTGAGCCTGTGTGCGTGACAAGGCAAGTAAGCACAGCACACATACGAATTTGTGGCTTGCGTTTTGAGGAGGCGTTGCTTTGAAACCTGCATTCTATAGGATTCATCAATTTGATGAAATATCTGGATGATAAATAATTTCATTTCATTTTATCATAGGCATCTAAGTTAAGCTGATTACGTATTTTACGAAAACGAGAAATTCCAATAATTCGCCGGTAATTGGTTCTATGAATTGATAAAAGCGTTTAATTTAGACCCGCTATTATGTTATTTATAAATTTATCTGTAAAAAAAATACAAATAATAAGGAAAAAAACAAAAGTAGAATAATTATTATAAACTAGTTAGGCACGATGGCAGCCATTCCTTCCTGGCTACCTTAAGATGGGGAACTTGAACTTCATCATCATCATTGCAGTCTTGCACGTTCCCACTGCAGGGGCACCGCCCTACCCTCAATCGAGGGCGATTGAGCCGTTATCCACCACGCTAGCTCAGGGGGCGTACCGTGACCTCTTATTGCCATGATTTTTAGGTTCAGCCGCTGACGCTAAGCGACCGAGAATCGTATAGCCACGCAAACACTTATTTTTGTTAATAATATATTTTTTTTATTTTTGTTAATTTTTGCACACCCATACTCTTTCATACGTATCCTCTTCATCCTAAGGTTGCCTGGAAGAGATCGCTCTTAGTGATAAGGCCGCCAGTTGTTACACTACAGTTTAAGTTTCTCTGTTCTTTTGTTTTGTTAAATCTGGTGTGATTAATAAAGTGTTTATATATCTATAAACCATCGTGTCATCGTACAAATAAAACGTCAGCGGCTCAAGTCAAAGTCAAAGTCAAAGTCAAAATGTTTTTATTCAATTTAGGTATCAAAGATACACTTATGAACGTCAAAGTTATTTAAATAGACTCGACCGCCTTGTTCGGACAAAAAGCCTCTACTCAGAAGAACAGGCAAGAAACTGAGGGGCATTATTTTTTTTCTGTCAACGACTTTGGTGTGTAGACTCCCTAATCCTTCAGCTACATTAGCGGCCTTTGGCGATAATTCAGGCTATCGCGACAAGTGTAGCCGGTAAGTTCGTCACACGGCGATGTATCGGGCGAATTATCGCCCAGGTCAACTCCGCCGAAAAGTGACGAGTTGACCGCTAATATGGACAAGACCATCGCTGATAGCCGATAACGATGATTTTAGTGCGACAACGCGACATGAATATAATAGAACATAGTAAGTACATGAACATAGCACACGTCCTTTTAAAATTATTGTTTTAGTGACCACCATTTTAGTTTGCCACCATGACCACATTGACTGTACCTACCACGTATAGTAAAAAATCTTTGTGGTCAAATTGTCTTCTTTGACACACCAAAGAAGACAATTTTACCTCAAGGATTTTTTTTCCTGTTGGACCAATCATCTTTGACTACGAGGAAGCACCCGAACATAGTACCTTTTTTAGAATGTCCAGGATCTTTTTGTACATGACTTTGATAGCCAACGCAGCGTTCTTCTTTATGTTGGCTCGCTGCACGTAGTTCGCGACGGCTTGCTCTTTCTTCTCGGACGGTAGCTTGCCCAAAGTTTCGTATATAAGCCGGTCGCGAAGCTCTGCCGCTTCCAGCTGAAGATTTAATTGTACAGCTTTTTGTAGTGATAGCCTAGTTGAAGGCTCGCGTCTCAAGCCAGAGGAAGTGAGTTAAAGCCCAGCTGTAGACCAATTTGTTCATTGTGTGAGCAATGATCACATATTATGTGCGTATTCAATGTCATCTGCTACATAACTGAAGCCCGGTGTTTGGCGACAGGCTCGCTTCTTGTCACTTTTGACTGAATATCGAACAGCAAAGCGTGGGTGTATTACACGTCTGCCAGCCCCTTTCGGGAGAAAGGCATGAAGATATGGTATGTTTTGATTGTAATTGCATTTATCTTTTTCACCGATCTTATGAAAATGTAGTCTATCTATGATAATTATATAGAAATCTATGGTTTCTAAAAAAAAATGTTTTTTTTTTTTAATTTAGATGTAGAGCCAGCCTTTTAAAGTTCTATGTAGAGTCTAGAGAAATTATTTCATTCACTCACACCCAATGATACGAGTACCTCTCACCTGAGTCAAACGGAACTTTTCCATTTTCTTTTTCTTCGTGTATCTGATTCTGTCCAGCTGCTTTCTCTTGTTGAAATTTTCTTGGTGGATACTCTCGAGGACTTTCTGAAAAAACACGCTTTTGAATATCTTGTTAGTATTTGGGACTGGAAATCGTCCGGTGAAGCGTGGGTGTCGTAATATTCAGGCACAAAGACGTGATGATATGCTGTGGTACGGTACGAGTATGTAACGTTTAAGAACTTGAGAACAATTAAACAACCTTTCCATAGCACTCGCACACAGAGCTTACTTTTTGCAACTCGACTAGCTTGTGCTCGCGGCTCTGTTCGTTTTATATCACTCGGTAACTGTATAGCTTTCTTTTAGTGAAAGAATATTTATAATTGGACCATTAGTTCTGAATAGCCTTTACATAAAAACATACAAACTTGATTATAACATAAGTGTAATGGCCACTAGCAATTAATATAAGAATTACCTAAGGCGTAGCTTAACTAGTTTTAACTCCTAGCGAATTATTCTCTTAACGGGCACAAATAGTTAAGATTCTCCTAAGGAATAGAATAGAATAGAATAGAATATTTTTATTGCATAAACTGTGTACTGAAAGTGTTCTTAATTTAGTGGTTCAAAGTTTCAACAGTTTGCCCATCGAGGGCGTGCAAAATAAGGTGCTTAAAAACTATGTTTATATTATTTACATTAGGGTTTACATTTTAAATTTAACAAGCTTAATCTTATTTTACTTCTTTTTTATTTTACTCTTTTTATTTTTATTTCTACTTCTTCACTTTACAAAACTTCAAGGCTAGAGTGAATAAGTACCTTATAGGTCGTCGTGCTCCATCTTGGACCACACCGCCATGCCGTGAAATGACCTAGTCGCGTTTCGGGATGTAGTCCGGTGTAACCGTTCCGAAGACGGGTCTGAGCAGTAGCGCACTTGTAGCGCCTCACTTAATTGTCTTTGTACTTCTTCACTCTACACAACTTCAAGGCTAGAGTGAATAAGTACCTTATAGGTCGTCGTGCTCCATCTTAGACCACAACGTCGCTTAACATCAGGCGAGTTGGTGGTCAAACGCAGACATATTCTACATTAAAAAAAAAAGTGCAAGTAGCCACTAGTGTATCACTACATAGTATAAAACCAAGTCGCTTTCTCTGTTCCTATGTCCCTTTGTATGCTTAAATCTTTAAAACTACGCAACGGATTTTGTGATGCGGTGTTTTTTTAATAGATAGAATAATTCAAGAGGAGGGTTTATATGCATAATAACATCCATTAAATAGTGAAGAGTATTTCTTCACTATTTAATGGATGTTATTTTTGAGGTTTCTAATGTGTGTCGTTAACTATCAATTTATTTCCGCTTACATTGCAAACGCAAGTTAATTGCTAATGTATTAGGTCCTTACGTATGAAATTAGCGTTTTGTCGTACTGATCAATTTGATCTGAAATATCTCCTCTTTGGTTAAGAATTCGAAATTCAAATTAATAAATTCATTTAGCTGGTTTTTTTTTCTTTGGAATACAGTCATTCATTTGTTATTTTCCTCATTATTTTTTCTCTGGCGTCGCTTATTACTGCGCAATGGAAAACATGAAATATCGGTATATTTACGAGTACGAGTTCTACCGTGGCACCAGTGGTGCAGAAACAGCTCGAAGAATTAATTATGTGTACGGCGCTGGTGTCGCTAAAGACAGCACGGTACGTTTTTGGTTTCAACGTTTTCGTTTTGGAAATTTCGACCTTAAGAACCAACCCCGTGGACGGCCGGAGATCAAAGTGAAAAACGAAGAATTAAAGGCTATTGTGGAAGTGGATCCATCACAAAGCACTTCAGAGATAGCAGCAGGCTTCGGGGTAAGTGACAAAACTGTATTAATCCACTTGAAGCAAATCGGGAAAGTAAAAAAACTCGAACTATGGGTACCTCATGAATTGAGTGAATCGAACTTGCAAACACGGGTCGCCTGCTGTGTTACTTTGCTCAACCGACACAATAATGAAGGGATTTTAAATCGAATCATTACTTGTGATGAAAAGTGGATATTGTACGATAATCGAAAGCGCTCATCGCAATGGCTGAACCCTGGAGACCCAGCCAAATCCTGCCCTAAACGAAAATTGACTTAGAAAAAGTTACATGTAAGTGTTTGGTGGACTAGCGCTGGTGTCGTTCACTACAGCTTTCTTAAATCTGGCCAAACGATTACGGCAGATATCTATTGTCAGCAACTGCAAACCATGAAGGATGAACTAGCTGTTAAACAACCGAGATTGGTCAATCGCTCTAGGCCACTGCTGCTTCACGACAACGCAAGACCACACACTGCACAACAAACAACCACTAAGTTAGCTGAGCTACAATTGGAATGTCTGCGACATCCACCGTACTCCCCGGACCTTGCTCCAACAGATTACCATTTCTTCCGGAATTTTGACAACTTCTTACAAGGAAAAAAATTCCACTCCGATGCAGCAGTCTAAACCGCCTTCAAAGAGTTTATTGATTCTCGCCCCCATGGTTTTTATAGTAAAGGGATCAATGAACTACCCATAAGATGGCAAAAGTGCATAGATAACAACGGTGCATACTTTGATTAATTAAATATATTTTACAAAAAAAAAACGACTCTTTATTCCTCCCGTACAAAACGCCAATTTCATACGTAAGAACCTAATACTAATTATTTGTACACATTGAAAAGGTCTACAGAAAACTCCGCGATGCTACGAGTATATGGCTATCTCTTATGGATATCCCACAATAACATTTTTTTGTTTATACCCGTGCGAAGCCAGAGCGGGCCGCTATGTTTTTACAACGTTCACAGTTTTTCTGTAGTGCATTTAGTATCAGCATTGCACCCGTGCGAAGCCGGGGCGGGTCACTAGTTATGTACGAGTACAATGCATAAATATTGCAAATACATACATGTGTAACTGTTAAGGATTCCGTAGGTAACAAAATAATTACCTAAAAGGTGAAGCTATCGAAGCTTCACCTTTTAGGTAATTATTTTTATACCTGTCTGTCTGTAAGTCACAGCCGTTAATCTCATAAACTATAAAAACTAGCTATTTGAAATTTCGGCACAGATCTAGTGGGTAAAATGTGTAAAAACTACTATTAAATCACCGTGCTTTTTTATCTGTACCAGGCGCACCAGTAAGAGACACCCTCTTATGGTGGAAATTCCGCCAAAACGCACTAAGCGTTTCAAGTCAACTTTTCTTGTAAGAACTGCAGAGGTGTGGAACTCGTTGCCTGCGTCTGTCTTTCCACCTCAACACCATCCAGGGGTGTGTGTAAAGTGAATAGGTATCTCCTAGGCAAGCGTGTTACACCATCGATCACGTCGACGCTTCCCATCAGGCGAGTCAGTGGTCAAACACATGCCTAGTTTGTTGTAAAAAAAACCGACTTTAAAATACATAATAGTCCGACACTCCGGATATACGTAATTAATAAAATATTGTACCACGTCTCTCCTACTATCAAGACGATTCAAATGACCTCACATGTAGAAATACATCAAGCTGTTTAGGTTGTAGGCAGTGCCAAAGAAACCACATACATACACTCGAAAAGTAAGTAAGTAAGTAAATAACTTGTGAAGAATGTTTCATTAGATTGGTTTAAATTTTAGAATTGCAAAACAACCTGTTATAATTTTTCTATACTTAATGGGCTTTTTTTTTGTAAAAATATATAGAATGGAATAAAAAGTTATTACATTATCTTCTAAATTTATAAGCGAAAAAAAAACTAAAATAATTGAGGAGCGTAGCCAACATTTACAGGAAAAGTTTGCGAAGTTTCAAGATTTAATGATTCTAAAAAAAAAAAAAAATTAAAACAAACATTATTATTCCCAACCCAATTCTTACTACGCAGTTACAAAATATTCTACCATGAAGAAATGTATTCTGCGATGTACGGGCTTAAAAGGCGTAAATGCTTTCTGAGTGAATTTTGTCAACGACGACCTGTGTGCAAATTAAATTCACTGTTTTCAAAATCAGCATTTGCATTTTTGATATTTCTCTTCGAGGTTGTGGAGGATTTGTATAGACTATACCTACACTAAAAATGTTGAGATAGTTTTTAATCATCTTAGTGTTCCGTGTTCAGTGTTGAGGCTTTCAGAGAGTGTTACGACAACGGAACCAGAGAAGCGTGTTCTCGTTGGTTGCCCGACATGTTTTATAATCTTTTATCTGAATTAAAATCCGACGTCTCAATATAACTGAATTTTGACAATGGGACCGATCTGTAAGTATTATAATATCACTCGACCGAATAAGATAAAATGTAAATGGGAACACCTGGGAAGTATTTAAAAAACCAAATCATCGGAATCGTTCAGGCGTCTTCGTTAAACGTAGGCTGACCCGATTTTGAAGAAATTGTTTAAAATGGGGAGATGCCAACGTTTAAAACTAATACTTCTTACCGACTTGAAAAAAGGAGGAGGAACATATCCTAGTTTTAAACGTTGGCATCTCCCCATTTTAAACAATTTCTTCAAAATTGGGTCAGCCTACGTTTAACGAAGACGCCTGAACGATTCCGATGATTTGGTTTTTTATATTATTCCCAGGTGTTCCCATTTAAATTTTATCTTATTCGGTCGAGTGATATTATAATACTTACAGATCGGTCCCATTGTCAAAATTCAGTTATATTGAGACGTCGGATTTTGAAAAAAAGAGGAGGAACATATCCTCCTCCTTTTTTCAAGTCGGTAAAAAGTATTAGTTTTAAACGTTGGCATCTCCCCATTTTAAACAATTTCTTCAAAATCGGGTCAGCAGGTAATTCCGCAGATTTAATTCCCTACATCTAAACTTACAAATACACAAACTATACTTCTTTATTACATAAGTGTTGATTAGAAAAATTTAGATTAAAAAAATTTGACAAAGAGATCGGAAGGTATTTTTGACAGATCTTTTTTTTTAAAGTAATTATCTACAGCCGACAAGAAACTTAGAAAAAAAATAACAAATTAAAACTGAACTAAGATCAATGCAATGTTCACACTATAAATCACAAAAACATAATATAATAGGTATCTCATAACACTATAGTGTAACTACTGACGACCTAATCGCAAAGAGAGATCTCTTTCAGGCAACCCTAGTAAAAGATATTATCCTTTCTTTTCATCCTATACTTACCAACTTTTTACAATTTTTAAATTTACTTAAACATATACTTTTATACTAACTAATAAAATACATCCTAAAACTTAACATACCTACAGTTTTTAACATAAATTTATGAAAGGTATTAAATTCTCGAGTTATCAAAATGATATCTCCCTCTCGCCCCGGCAACCATAATATTCTGGCGCGCTCAAGAACATCGCTCCCTGACTCGCCTGTCTCCCTAACGATAATGACCCAGTACCCTACTGACATTGACAGTGACCAAGGTGATCTCGAGCCCCAGGAAGACCCACGCGGGCTTACCATGTCATGTTACGTTACGTTTTGTTCTCGACGCTGCGTGTCTGCGAATCGTATCGCCGCGCAATAAGGTCCATGGTCGCGTAGCGTCGAAAGTGAAACGCAACCATCATGGCAAAAAGATAGCATGGTAGGCCCCTGTGCTGCCAATATTTAACTAGATATACAACGAACCCTTGAAATGAATCTCTCTCGCTCTATCCCGCGCAAACTTTTCTCCTGTTTCTTGTACTCGCGTGCTTCCGTTCGAACCGATTCTTATAAACTTTGCACACACTTGCATTAAGTTCCCGTGACATACACACATACACACAATGTTATAAGATTAAAACCGTTCAACTTAAGTGTTTTTCTGAACGATACTTGTTTTTACCCGACTGCACAAGAAGGAGAGTTATGTTTTTCGAGTGTATGTATGTATGAAAGTTTGTGGGTATGTGTATGAGGTTACTTTGGCATGCCCTACAGCATATACAGCTTGACGGATTTCGCCATGTGAGGTGTCATTTGAATAGTCTTGATAGTGGAAGTGACATAGGGTATAATATTTTGAAGGGGTTTTTTTTTTTTTTTATAAAAAATGTTACTTGTTGCTAATGTGATTGAGTTAGAAGAAGTACCTACAAAATGTATTTTGTTGTCACAATACAGTAGGTTACGGTTTTCAGTACAGTATAGATTGCGATTTTTCAGTTTACGCTTGTCGGGGAAAAGACTGGAAGTAAATAAGTGCCGACTTGAGTCATATGTAAGCTTGCTTTTGTATTATTCTCCGTGGCATAATGCATATTTGTTTTAAAGTTTCGCAACTTTATCTAGTACATGTTTTTAGATAAAAGTGACTGATCAAGATTACGCGCTACAAAACCGACAAATGTACTAAATCCTACTAAACCCACACTAATAATCAGTCACTCTGTCAGCCTGTTTCTAGGCTTTTCACGGCTAAACGGCTGAACGGATCTTGATAAAATTTAATAATTAGTTACAGTATTTCACGAGGAAGGTTTTTGGATACTATTTTCTGAATAAACGCGAACCAACTCGCGGGTAACAGCTAGTGTAACATAACCGTGAAAAATTAAATTTGGATGTTTGTTACTCTATCACTCAAAAACGTCTTAACGGGTTAGGTATGGATTTTGCTTAAACCGTGAAGTACAGTTTGGCAACTTTTTAAACTATAACTATTCACAGTTCTGCGAGACAGCAGACAGTAGGCAGCCGCGGGGTGCAGCAGACAGTAGGTACGGTAGGTCCTGATGCTGCAGTAGTTAAACTATTGTCCCTAAAATATCAACTGAATCGTAGCGGACTGTTATAATAAACGTGGTATACCCTCGGAATAGTAATAGGCACAGTTTATAGACAAGGCGACGGTGTTCCTGGGTATAAGCATTGATTCCAAACTGCAATGGGGTCCACATATTAGTGCTCTGTCTGGGAGACTTAGTTCTGCTGCTTATGCGGTTCGCAAGATTAGGCAACTGACGGATATAGCTACAGCTCGGATGGTTTACTTTGCTTACTTCCACAGCATAATGTCATATGGCATTTTGCTGTGGGGATCAGCTGCTGAAGTGGAGGCCATTTTTATTTTGCAAAAGCGAGCGGTCCGCGCTATCTACGGAATGGGTCCCCGTGAATCATTGAGAGATTTATTTAAAGAAATAAATATTTTAACTTTACCTTCTTTATATATCTTTGAAAATATTATGCACGTTCGCAAAAATCTACATAAATTTAAATTGAACAGTGACTATCACAATTATAACACTAGAAATAAGGATAGGATAGCTGTACAGAGATTTAGACTGACTAAGTCAAGAAAGTCATTTTTAGGCAACTGCGTTAGTTTTTACAATAAAATCCCGAAAAATATAACAGGGCTCACCGAGGGAAAATTCAAATCACATGTAAAAACTACATTAATGAAAAGAGGATATTATAAGGTTAAGAATTATTTAGAAGATAAAGATGTCTGGAGCCTTCCACTTCCGCCAAGTAGCCACTAATATTTATAGATATTACCTAGTTGTAAGCCAAAATTTGTGAGACTAATTTATTTATTATTTGAAAAAATAATGCCCCTCAGTTTCTTGCCTGTTCTTCTGAGTAGAGGCTTTTTATCCGAACAAGGCGGTCGAGTCTATTTAAATAACTTTGACGTTCATAAGTGTATCTTTGATACCTAAATTGAATAAAAACATTTTGACTTTGACTTTTGACTTTGACTTTGACTAGTGTTTTTTCTTGAAAAAAAGCGATGGCAGCCTAATTGGGAGAAGGCTCGCCTCTCAAGCCAGAGGGAGCGGGTTCGAACCCAGCCGACGGCACGCACCAATTTGTTCAATGTGTGAGCATTTGTGCGTTTTGTATGTCATCTGCTACATGACTGGAGCCCGGTGTTTGGTGACAGGTTCGCCCTTGTCACATTTGGGACTGAATATCGTCCGGTCAAGTGTGGGTGTTGTATTACACCTCGCCAACCCCCTCGGAGGAAAGGCGTGACGATACGTTGTTACACCTCGCCAGCCCCCACGGGGGAAAGGCGTGACGAGATGTTATGATACATTATGTGTTTTTTCTTTCTTCTTATCTTATAACTTTATCGAAAAAGACAAAACACTGTCCCTCTCACTAATAAACGTAGTAAATAGCAGTTATAAAAAGTTGTCCTTTCCTTTCTTTTTTTATGACTCTATCGAAAAATAAAACACTGTATCACTATTCCGAGGCTATACAACGTTTATGAAGTTTTGACCGAGCGAGTGCTAGCTAGCGAAGCGACTCTTTATCAGCTTCGAAAAAGTATCCTTTCTTATGTCCGTCTGTGTGTCTTCTTATGGGCGTCTGTCCTGCTGTCCCGACTAACGTCTACAGGCGTCTACGGCTACAGGGGGCTATTCCTGCGCGTGAGATGAGATGAGACTTTATCTTGGTCACTCTCACACCTAAGACGTTTCAAACGAGAGCAACAAGGACGGAATAAGATGAGATGAAAATCTCAAATCTCCGAATAGGGTCACTGAAAGGCTATTCCTACCATTCAAGATATTTTCTGGTGTTTGTCTCTCCCGTTTGGAAAGTCATGAAGTGAAAGTGACCAGATCTCAAGAATAGCGGGTCTGGTCGTATTTCCTAACCGGTTCTCGTGAAGTTTTGGGCTTAGTTTCATCTGGCCAACGGGCCTAATGAAACCAATCCACATTTTATGAGTAAGTTCGATAATTATACTGATTTTTTGTCAACTAGGAGAAGCGATGTTGGGAGAGGTCTCTGGTTTCCGTAGCACAGTTTTTTTACTAGTTCGGAAACCAGTGGCTTCAATATTTTTTGTTGTACAATTTGTTTTTATGTCAAATAAATAAATTATTGATTGATTGATTGAACTCAGTTTTTTTTTTGCAATATGACAGGGCTATAATTTTTTTACGTTTTTACGACGTGACACAGAGCCCTCTAGTATATTAACGGTTAAGCCATACTAATGTTCCAAAACCAAAAGTAACTCTATCTGTTTGTAGGCTTTTCGTCCGTTTGATGAAATCAAAAATTAGTTACAATATATAACGAGAAAGCTTTTTAGATACTTACTATTTTCTGAATAATTGCGACCTACGAGTAAGTCACGAGTGACAGCTAGTAATTGCATAATGTAGCTATGTAAGTATATACGTACATCAGTCTGACTGTTCATGTAGGTGAGCTGGAGCCGGCGGTGCTCCTGGAAGGCGTTGCGGAGGAACTGCTTGTCCCCGTACACTGCCACGCCCAGCTCCAGCCGCTTCGTGTTGATGTCCTTACGAAGCTGACGAATGTCACGCGAATATCGCTTCTTTTGCTTCGCCAAATCGCCTTCATGGATCTTGCGGTCACGCTCTATTGAAACAGTGTAATATGGCGTTTCACTGCTGAATCTCAATTACTTATATTATAAGTGCGAAAGTTTGGATGGATGTATGGATGTTTGTTACTCAATCACGACAGAACTGCTGTGAACCGCGATATAAATGAAATTTGGCACAGGGATACATTAATCTAAAATAGCACATAGTACTTTTTATACGCGGGAAAACCGCAGGGCGCAGCTAGTGTTATCCCAATCAATGTTACCCATCAATAAATGCCTGCCTCGGTGGCTCAGTTGGTAGTGAACCTGCCTTCTGAGCTTGGGGGCGTGGGTTCGATTCCCACCTAGGGCAAACATTTATGCGATGAACATTTGTGTTTGTTCTATGTCTGGGTGTTGATATGTATTTAAGTGTGTATTTAAAAATATCTAAGTATGCGTATCAGTCCCTGGCAGCCATAGTACAAGCTTTGCTTAGTTTGGGGTCAGGCGACCGTGTGTGGAAGTGTCCCGAATTTATTTATTTATTTATTTATTTAATAAATTAGTTTACGCAATCTATGGAATGAGCTCATTCTGCGGAATTTTCAAGTAACTACAACGTGGGATTCTTCAAAAGGGCTATTAATAGATCCTTAAGAGTCAGCAACGTATACGAGTATGTGATATCTCTGCCAAATAAAAAAAAGATTTTCAAAATCGGTTTATAAATAACGGAGTTATGCGGTAACAACATAAAAAAAACTAATTTGCAACATGTCGGTTTCCTCACGATATTTTTCTTCACCGTAAGAGCGCGTGTCATATTTAAATGCACATAGGTCTTGTGCATTAAGTTATATCTAGTTATATGTAGATAGTTTACCTTGCCAGTCTAAAACCTACTTATGCCCATGGCTAAATAGTATGCTGCGCCAGGTATAGCATTCCGGTCACGTGGGCAACATGTGGTGACGTCAATCGATGCTAAAGCAAGACCGAAATAAGTCATTTACAAATAGTTCGAAAGAGACAGATGACGATGACGAGTGACGTCATTACGTGTTTGCTCCCGAAATGCTAGACCTTGCTCATGCCCTAGAAGTTGCTGACTCTTACCGTATAGTTTAATAAGACCCCGGTATTGGTTGATCTTATCCTTTATCACCCAATTCTCGTCTTGCATTCCATGAATGCGCACTTTAGCCGCCGACAACATGACTATTTCAATATATTATCAAACTTGCTCACTGAAAAGTACAGTAAAATCGATAAATGTTTTCGATATAAAATATTTGTTGTTTGGTTAAGTAACAACAATGCATTTGACGTTTTGGAAAAATCATGACGCTCAATAGCTGACATCTAGACTTCATGCGGAGCAAATAGGTTTTATTTTTAAAAAGAGTTAGAAGTCTCTCTATTAAATTCCTTTTCCAAAATGTACGTTTTTAATTGCCTCTATCTGAGTTGTCGTTAGTTTATTTTTCTCAGTTATTTCCGTATTTCAATCTTACAAATCTCTTTAGAAGAAAGAATAGATACTACTATAAATACATAACTATATTTCATAAAGTTTAGTAAAAAATTGGAACAATATCTTATTCTCAAAGCATATTATTCAGTCGACGAATTTCTAAATGAAATAATTAAGTAGGTTTTTTTTTTGACAATTTATAGTAAAGTTTTCGATTTTAGACATATGTAATATTTTTCTATATAAAGTAGCCTCCTCCTCTCTACCAAATCTTGCAGAGCCCGACAGGGTCCATTGGACTATGTACTCATATTTTTAACATCTTGTACTGTATGGTTGCAAATAAATATCTTGAATCTTGAATCTTGAACTATATGCAATGCATCTTAATCGACCGAGCGAGCGTTAGCGAGCGAAGCGTCTCTTCTTCTGCTTCGACAAAATGTATTTCACGTGTCTGGATTTCTGTCCGAATTCCGTCCGGATCTCTGTCTTCGTCTACAGGTCGCATTTATTTACAGATTTTTTTTATTGAGTTAGTTTTTAGAAATTTTACAAAATGGTGGAAATATTATTTATTTTCTCCAAAGAGGACACGCTAGTAACAGAAGTAGTAGTAGACACACCATTGAGATCCGATGTATACACGCACGATATATCACATATACATTATTACATTACACATACTTTATACTTTACTATGACATAATATAAATCGAAAGTAATTGTTAGTTAAGTACTCTATTTGTAGGCTTTTCACGGCTAAACGTCGGATCGGATTTTGATGAAATTTGATATTTAGTTGCAGTATAATCACGAGGAAGGTTTTTGATATCTGAATAAACGCGAATGATGTCACGCGTAACAGCAAGTAATAATTATGTGTGATGACAGCACAGTTGTGGAGAGGTACACAGCTATAGTCCACGAGCTCTTACATCAAAATTAAATAGTGTCCCAGCGAGAGGCTATGGTCGAGCGCGTCAATCAGGCACTGTTTGCAGTTTCCGAATGGGGCGATGCTAATTTAGTTCAGTTTAACGCCAAGAAAGCGCCAAGCATGTCCATTATTATCTAGTAGATAATATTCTTCTCGTTTAGTTGAATGCTTCGAGCGCTTCTTAGTTGCAGCATGAAGTCATTGCATTGTTAGCTAAACTAAGAAAGAGCTTAATTAAATCCTGTCCTACTTTCCTACCTTCTTCTTATAGGTACTACTAGTTCACTTAAATGGAGATCTCGCAGCTCCACAACCCCTCGTCCGATTTAGCACATAATAATATGAACTTAAGTATAACTAACTTAACTTTTATAAGTTTCCATTGAGCTAAACTTGCCTGCTTGCTCATACTTGCCTAATGCCTGCATTAATGCAAATCGGATCAACGATACTCATGTTATCGTCGGACAAACGAATGCTGAGTTGTCCCGGTAGAGTCGGAGACCTCGCTTCTCTCGGTCAAATATAAATGCGAAAGTTTGTGTGCTTGTTTGTTACTTCTTCACGCTCAAACGGATGCAAGGATTTTGATGAACTTTGGTGATAGCCCGAGGGTAGCCTCGGGGCGCTTCTATCCCACTAATATTATAAACGCGAAAGTTTGTAAGAATGGATGGATGGATGGATGGATGAATGTTTGTTACTCTTTCACGCCAGAACGGCTGAATAGATCTGGATGAAATTTGGTACAGAGATCGATTATAGTCTAGAATAGCACCTATGATACATTTTAACCGCGGGTGAAATCGCGGGGCGCAGCTAGTTTATAATAAAGAAATATCGTCTTCTGTACTTATGTACTGAGTAGACAACTAGACAACAGAATAGATATCTCACCAGTATACCTATGCTGTGGGGCTATTCCTACGCGTGAGATGAGATGAGATTTTATCTTGGTCTCTTTCACATTGCTTTCACACCTATGACGTTTCAAACGAGAGCAACAAGGACGAAAAAAGGTGAGATGAAAATCTCTAATCTCCGAATAGGGACCCTGGTGTTCCTATTCACATTCATTCGGAAACGCTTACGTTCGGATTAAAAAAAATTAAACTCAAGTTTTCGAATTTGTCAGTATTTATAAGTTTGGTTTTATTAAGTATTTATGTGATCGGATTTATATTCGATTTCCTATTCCAAAATATATACTCGTATAAAACTAGACTGAAATTAGAACAATTTGAGTTTTAAATATGTGTGATCCGATCGGAAACGTTTCTGAACTATTGTGAATAGCACCGCTGGTACTATTCACAATAGTGAATACTACTTAGGTATATTTAGGCTATTTCAAATAAAATATATCCATTAATCAATAGAAATTTATTAGGTAAATCAGTCGTACATAATTGTAGGTAAGTAATAATAATATAAATATTAATAAACTATGCTAAAGTAGGCAAGCAGCTACATCCAATCATCATAATTATACATACTTATAAGTTCCTTAGTATGATCCAATGTTTCTCATTGTCTAACTTAGTGATGTTTCTCATTCAAGAGAATTTATGTGTTCCGTATATCAGGGTCCCCTTTGACCGTGCAGAGAGCGCGATGCGTGATGTCCCCGCACTGCGTCCCCTGAGGACAGTTGCTACAAGTGGCGCCCGCTTCGTAAATAGGAAAGCCCTCGACATTCCCCGCCGGCCCGTAGTTACAGAACGTAAATGCGATAATTGTCGGCTCTCGCCGCTTGTGCTTCGCAGGATCCTCCAAAACCCCGCGATGTAAAGGCGACTCCGCCGACTTCGGCCTTCTCGTCGCGGCGTAATCTTCGAACAGTGTCGATTGTTCCGACGTCATGTACTTAGTGCGACGCAGCAAGTTCTCAGTGGTGGGCGTAGTGCCGTTCGAGGAAGTCTCGTCGTCGTCTTCGGATTGTCGCCGCTTGCGAAATAGAATGCAGGAGCGTCGCCTGGCGGTGCAGAGCGCCTGGGAGCAGCCGACGCGCCAGGTGGAGGCCCAGGCTGCCGCGGAATACCAGTGGGAGTTGCAACCACCCGGAGCGCTGCAGTTGGTTCGCCGGAAGGACCACACGTGCTCGACGGGCAGTGCGCGCGAGCCCGAGAACCACGCGCCGACCGCGTCCGCCAGCAGCTGCGCCTCCGTCACCCGCGGCAGGGCCGGCCGCACGTCCATGTTCTGGAGAACGTTGAAGCGGATAGTGTTCCTGCACTCGTCATGTCGCTTCTGGCACTGGCGAGCCCACACCTCGGCCATCTGCTCGAGCTCGTAGTCCCAGTACATTTTGCGCATGTTAGTGGCAGGCGGCTGGCCTGGCTCAAGCCCCATGGCTATGTTGTCCCGATGTCTATTGTGGAGCAAGAGTATCGCATACCGCATCCAGGTGGTCATGCCGGAGGCGTACAGGCGAGGGCTGTGCGTTTTCCCGGCTACACAGAGCGTGTGCTGGTTCTTCAGCGAGCAATCAGGGTGAGAACAGTAGTCGAACTCCTCATTGATGACTTCCGTTAAGTTAGTACTAAGAACAATTCTTATGGTAAAAGGTATCAACATAAAGAAGTTAGTATGCATTTTAGTAAATATAAAAACTTAAGAAAGATTTGCAATGGATCTGTATTTTTGTAAACAGCTGTAAAAATGCTCTTTCATCTGTCATAGACTTAAACATGAACTCCTTTTTAACAGTGCTACTCTATGCATGCTCCACTCTAGAATTTCGGGAGAGAACACGTGGTTACCTCACTCGTCAGCGTCATCCGTCTTTGTTGTAAATTACTTATTTTGCATCGATTGACGTCTACTACGTGTTATCCACGTAACCATTTTTGACTCGGTATGTTATAAACCTGGTACCATGGTCTAGTGCCTTAGATCTAGAGCATATCTAGAGATGCACAGAAATATAAAATGATTATTATTTTGTAAATATTCTATGAGGATAACTTACTACTTATATTCAATACAGATAAAGTAGAACCCAATGAAAAAAAAAACTTTTTGGATCAATCGTCGCATTTTTGGTAAAAGAGTTTTTAAAGGAGCAAGCCCATGAACGTAGAAAAAAATCTACAACCTGAGTTGCTTCATGAACAACCCCTAAAAATGGTTGAGAACACTGTAACTATTCGTACGTCCGTGCAGAACATCATAGCTTCTATGGCTGAATAGTTTATTAGTTAAATTTTTACAGAATTTCATATTTTCTAATAAATCACTTATTTCGACATGAAGTAGTACCTAGGTACGTAATATACATTAAAAGTAAACATATCTTTTATCTTTAAATGAGCAATTCTTGTATATATATATATATAATTGGAATCTCGGAATCGGCTCCAACGATTTTCATACAATTTAGTATATAGGGGGTTTCGGGGGCGATAAATCGATCTAGTTAGGAATCATTTTTAGAAAATGTCATTTTATTCGTGTTTTATCGATAATCAACTTAAACATAAACTTGGAAGAAAAATAACAAAAAGGAGGCGTTGAGTAGTCTCAACTGAAAAATATGACTCTTCCTGACATCTATTGGCGAATAATAATACTATTTTTTGTAAGCAACTAATTGCTTTAACGACACAACAGCAGATGGCGTTGTTAAGTAACACGAAGTCAATGAGTGTTTGCTTTGAGGTTAGACTAAAATCAATTGTTTATTTTCCAAAAAACACAATTAAAAAAAAAAAAAAATACCGAGCAAAGCTCGGTCATCCAGGTACTTGGTGTCCTATTTGTCATACCCGTACAAGACAATAAAGCACTAGTACCTACTTTATACGGATAATTGAAAAACTAAAATATCTGTACTTCGTGCATCTAACCGTGGAACGCATCAAACATTTCAACATCCCTGTGACGACCTCGCGCTTTTTGTGTTACAGTTATCAGTTTATGTGAGCCACAGAAGTCTTCCTTAGCCACGTTAGCCACAGATTTCATGTTCCTGAATCTTTTATTATTCTTGAGCTCTTTTGTACGTGACATCCGGACTCTTCGCCGAGTGTTTTGTTTCCTAGCAGAGAACAAACCGCTTCTATCATCCACATCTCGTCGTCCAATATTTTTAAGGCTTATCAATCGCACATCGGATGCGTTTGTAGACAGATGTATAGTAACATCGATTTCACTACTCTCGCTATCACTAAGGTTTATATCGAGATGTACTTTGGAATACATTTTACAGAAGCCTCCGAAGCACAGCTGTTCCTTTGCGGATGCTTCTAGAATAGTTGTAGAAATCAAGAACAGGAACACTGAAATATAATAAAAACAAATTACTACCAATGACACTTACCTCACCAATATTATAAATGCGAAAGTTTGAATGGATGTATGGATGTTTATTACTCCATGACGCCGAAACGGCTAAACGGACATTGATGAAATTTGGAACATACATAGATTATGGTCCGGAATAGCACACATGATACTTTATAACCACAAATGGAAACGCGGGGCTTAGTTAACGTAACACAAATATAACGTCAATAAACTTTACTTAACTTTAACTTTTGCTGTATTTTTATGTAAGTATACTTGATCTAATGTTTAGCAAATATTTGCTTTTCTATACTGTACTTTATTGTGCTGAGATGTTTTACTTTACTGTACTTTACTGATAATTTCGTGACTTTTACATACAATAGAGCCACAAAATACTCCCTATAATAACATACCCCAAGCATAATTACTTACAATCGAGTATTTTTTATTCGAATTCAGTGGAATAATTGCGGACAAATAACAGCGCCAATCAGCCATAAAATTAGGTACACGGGAAATAAAAATTTCCATAAATTTTGTTATGACAACCACAGAAAAATTACTAGGTATGTATTAATTTATTTTGTATGCTTAGAAAAAATCATAGTTTCTACAAAAAATATGGTTACTGCGCTAGTTAAAAGTTATTTGAAAGTAAGTAGTTGTGGTAAAATATGAGGAATCTTGCTTTTAGAAAAATAATCTATAGCTAAAGTATAACTTACTTGGCAGGAACATTTTAAACATTAAGAAGTGTGAGGTAAATCTAACGAAAAACACTTGAAAAAATGCAAATAAGTTACTTACATTTGTTAAAGAAACTAATTTACAGTGGCCATGTTTAATTTTGTTGAAATTAATAGTTACAGCAAGCTATTTTCTTTCTCTTTGTTATTTTAATTTAACAACGTTTTTCTAATAATTTTAATACAAATAGCTGCGTCCAGTGTGTTTGTATAATATAAACTCCCTCCATTACCATCATTTTATAAAATCAGTTCATCCGTTTGAGCGTAAAGAAGTAACCATCAAAGACATTATATTTATACACACATATTTTCACCTCATCATCGTCATTATCTTATACCTTTAAATGAGCAATTCTTGTATATATATATATATATAATTGGAATCTCGGAATCGGCTCCAACGATTTTCATACAAATTAGTATATAGGGGGTTTCGGGGGCGATAAATCGATCTAGCTAGGAATCATTTTTAGAAAATATCATTTTATTCGTGTTTTATCGATAATCAATCTCAACTGAAAAATATGACTCTTCCTGACATCTATTGGCGAATAATAATACTACTATTTTTTGTGAGCAACTAATTGCTTTAACGACACAACAGCAGATGGCGTTGTTAAGTAACACGAAGTCAATGAGTGTTTGCTTTGAGGTTAGACTAAAATCAATTGTTTATTATCCAAAAAACACAATTAAAAAATAAAAAAAATACCGAGCAAAGCTCGGCCATCCAGGTACTTATCTTTAGTAAGAAAACATATTAATTTTAATATTCCGACTGGAGGACTCTCTTTCCATGGCCATGAAATACATATTTTTAGAGTAGGTAGGTACTAAGAGTTTATTTGAAAATTGAACTGGTCACCATAAAAAAGCTGGTCCATGAGCTGCCAGATGGACATATGAAAGATGACAGGAAAGAATACATGACCAGTTTTTAGTAGATGTTTTGCAAAATGTGACTTCTCTGGATGGTCATTTCTTTACGCGGAAATATGTTATTTGTAGCGGTATAAAAAATTCTCCGTTTGTCCCACGTAAACACCATGAGGGTTGTAACTCACTCACCCGACCCCGCTTCAACACCACTCCCGCACCACCGCAACACTATAAAGCAATTATAAGTAAGTAAAACGTCGGTACGAAGGCTGTAAGCTCGCTTACAGCGAGCTGTCTGCTAATTTGTGTGTCTATCTGCAATCTAAAGTATGTCTACAGAGGACGCCCTGAAGCTCACATTTCATTGAACATTACATTGCCGTGTGCGAGCGGTGTGGGTGCGGTGTCGGCTACAACCTTTACACTCATCGCAGGTCAATTTGTAAACTCCAGATTTCTTCGCGTGACATAGTATTCACCTGTTTTGGCTGGTCGTGCAACCTGTACGTTGGTAAATGCAACATGTACGTTGGTTTTCTTGAGCCCTAGATATGTTAAACTACCCACATATTATTTAGTCATTATTTCCGGTGGATAAGGATATGGCATCGATCTGATTTTGATATGCTGTTACTTCCTAATTAAGTTTTCTACCATTTTTCTACTATATCCATTGGCTGTCGCAACATGGTAAATGGCATATCTTGGAGTTTTCTGGCAAAAGGGAGTAGTTTTCAGTCTGTGTACGTAACTTTTAGATGCTGCCAACTTGTGTTGTATGGCATGGTTGGATGATGCAGGGTTTGCCATATCCGTTTGTGTTGGTTTTCGATAAATTTATCTGTTCGTGTTATTGATAAGTCGGAAAAATTAAGATTTTGGTTCTCTTCCAATTCCAGCTTAAACTTTATCTTCGGGTGGATATTGTTGATCTTGTACAGAAAGACCTTTTTGTCGTTGTGTTCCTTTCCAGCATTTAATAATGTCGTCAACGTATCGGTAATAGAACTGGGTATTTGGCATGTTTACCATAATATTTGCTTGCACTCAAAATCATCCATGAAAACTTAGGCCATCTGTGGGCTTAATGGTGATCCCATTGCAAGACCTTCTTTCTGAGAGTAAAATTGATTATAGAATTGGGAGTAATTTGGGTTCATACAAATAATTGTTAACGTCATAAGATCCTCAATTTCTCTTGGGTGTAAACGTTGTTTATCTTATTTACTACTCAATACTTTCACTGTTTCTTCAATTGATACGTTGGTAAACAAACTCTCTACGTCCAATGATATCAACTTAGCATTTGGCAGGATACGCACTTATCTTTTCTATTAAATGTTGGTTATTTCTCAAACTGTATTTTGGTCTAAACGATGATTTTTCAAAGTCTGGCAAGCCACCTAACGAAATCTCGTCTAATCGCTCTATTAGCCTGACACCAGTTTTGACAAAAGTGTGGAGAAGGTGAAAGTGATTATCCCCTTGCCTAGAAATGGAACATAAAATACCTGACCATCAATTTGGTTTCTGCAAGCACGACTAAACCATGGAGCAGGTACACGAGAGTCTATTGTACAATTAGCTCGACTGCTTTTCTCGATATATACTCGTAGTATACAACAAGCCTTCGACCGGGTTTGGCATAAAGGACTAGTTTGCAAAATTGAAAACTTTCCTCCACACTCCTACTACCTGCTGTTGGACTCTTACTTCAGTGACAAAAAGTTTCAAGTCAAGCTCCGTCATGCAAGATCTCTCTCTTTGACTGCAAAGCTGAAGTATCCCAGGGCTTGGTGCTTGGTCCGGTTCTTTATAACATATTTACTAGTAATCTAACTAACTAACCCCAGATACCCGAAACAGCTGTAGCAACCTTTCGATGACTCGGCCTTCCTCAGTTGTAACCGTGATTTGATTGAAGCGAGTAGACTTCTGCAAACTCAGGTCAATACCGCCAGTGGTTGGCTGACCAAGTGGCTGACCCAAAGTCTCACCACATTACGTTTACCCTAAGACGCTAAGCCTGTCCTCCGGTCAACCTTGGCCTCAACACATTGCCGCATTCAACCTGCGCTAAATAACCTCGGATTTCACCTGGATCTGAATATACAAAATCCAACTGTGGTCAACAGCCAGCAAATCCAACATCTTGTGCCTCCAGAGAGCTCAAAACAATATTCTATTAATATATCATCGGCACCCTGATTTGCTCTCAACTCAGAAATCCAAGAGTACCTGGAAATCCCAACCAACCGTACTCAGCCGGACCAAAACAACCGGTAACAAGGACCGGTTGACAACTCACCCAAACCCATTATCCAGTATTCTCCTGCAGCCAAATTCAATTAGAAGAGTTAGGAGACCAGATGTGCCATCCCTAACAAAGGAGAGCGAGCAGTGGCTCTTCCTCGTCAAACGCTAACCTCTTGTAACTCACCTGAATATAGACTGATCGCAGGTCAAAACGGTCAAAAAGGTCAAAAAAATCTTTTAATGCTGCGATCAATTTGGTCTAATCCGTTATCTGTTCTTGTTATGTCCAAAAAATGGATGTTTAAAAATGTTCCAAAAAATTACCTAATTTAAATATGTTTTTTTTATTGGTAGCACTTTGAACCGACGGAGAAAAAAGGAAGTCTAAACTACTTAGGTATAGGCAATGGGTATAGGTATCACCTTCGACAAAAATAAATTAATTTGATCAAAGGGTATCCGTAAGGGAGAAGGCTAGACGGTGGGTGAATCAGGCTTTAATTACAACAGCGTCGCTGCACTGCACCTTAGTCGGATTAATATTATCATGTCCGAATGTCGCACATATAGGTATTGTGGACCATCAAAGCAGGGTCTAAAATCCAATTAATTTTCCATGTGGGGGATTCAGGGACTAATATCACAGCTGAATGGGTTCCAATTTAAAAGCGAATTGAGTTCCTCGACTAGGTAAACATATCTAACATTTACTCGTAAAATGATACTGCTGCAACACAGAGTCAGTAGCTTTGTAGGCCTAGCCAGGGGCCGCGGACGTGCGGAGCGGAAGAGGCTAAATTTTTAGGGCCTAAAATCAAATAAAACCAAAGCCAAGAGGAGGGTCGCGAATTTGATTCTAATTTGATTGATCTGCAATTTAATTACCTTGTACCTACTAAGGGTACAATAACTCTACTAAGGGTGCTCTTAACAAAAGGCTAAAAATTGCTTACGTGGATGACGGGAAGTCGGTTCGTTTTTTTTTGCTTTTTAAAGCTTTGCTTTTTATGTTTTTTTAGTACGGGTACGTGACGTTACATAGGTTTTTATAGTGTTTGTGCAAGGGGTAGGTATTAATTAAGTAGGTACTAATGCTTACATAATTACATATATACGGGTAAATTAAATTAATTAAATTATTTAATTAAATTAATCTGATAGTGCATCTAACAACCCTCCTAAGCGATAGGGTTTGGGTATGATCCATCCGAACGAGATCTAGCGTTCCGGGAGTGTACACCCAAGTCACTCTCGTACCATCACCGCCATCGTCTTTCTCTCTAACCCGGTTTACATTATTCTAGTCCAGCGATCGAATCCTGCGCTAGAATGCCACTAGAATAATGTAAGCCGCCATTGGAATGCACTAGGTGCAGTGAGCACCATTCCAGTGGTGCTACTTATTTTAATTATCTCAGTCTTGCATCGATTGACGTAGGTAGGTACATATCTCCCACGTAAACATTTTTGTCTCAAAACGTCATACCTTGTGGAGTATATTATTATAGCGAATTGGGCAAGCTCAAGGTTTTTTTCCGCAACAACGACTGTGGGATGCATTGCAGTATTGTAGCATTTAACAAGGGCTTCACGCCGCTCTCCTTGGCTAATAAGACCTGGCACAAATAATATCGGTGCTGAGTACCGAAGACCGGAAGAACGTATATATGGAAGGGCAAGGAGCTGCTTGGGAGGTTCTATCGGGCCTTAACAGGTCCCGATGCTGACCTCTTAGCGTCGGTGAACTGTTTTAGTTTTGGTAATCATTACTATTTTAGCTATATCTTTAGACCTAGTGTCTAAAGATACAGCTAAAATAAATGTTACTTACTAGGGTTCCTCACATAATGGTAATCATAACCGTCATTTTTATTTCGCCATACAGTCGGGCAAAAAGAAATCTTATGGCGAGAGTCTGATATTTGTCTGTCTGTATGTCACAACCGATTTTCTCAAGAACTAGCAAAAACAAAACAAGCTAACGGCTTGAAATATTATGTTTGTGATTCAAACCTAGATAACGCCAGTATCTGCAGGGGGTACAAGGTGTAAAAAAAAGGTTTTTTTTTTCAAAATGGGATGTCTTTCACTGTAAATGGGTCTCATCGATATTTAATTATTATCTCGAAGATTCTTCCTAACGAATACCATAAGTGCGAAAGTATGCTAGTTGCTTTGTTTGTTTGTAATTACGCTTTCGCGCTTTCTGCTGAACCGATCATCATTGTATACACCTTGTGAGGGGTACCTTTCATTCGAAAAAATTATTGGATCCTGTGTGACTGCGGAATGCTTCAAAATCGTAAAACAGACAACCTAGGTAGTAACCAAGTTCTGCTCAGCTTGGATTTGAGGGACGCGCGGTAGAACGCGCGTCCCGAACGGTCTATATCGCATACCGGCTATGCGATATAGACCGCGGGCCCTAAATATGCATTGACCCCCCACATTATTTCGATGACTGACCATGACTTTTGATAGTCAGATAGATTTGTGTGACATCATCAGTGTATTTCTCAAAATTTATGTACGAAACGATAAGGTTGTTACATAACGTTGTTACGAAACAGTAAGTGCTAATTGTTTTAAGAGGTAAAAATTAAGTTTAGTATTTGGTCCTTCTGGCTGGCTGGTATTATACTAATAATATAATAATAATAATTTTATTTTGGAAAACTTGTCCATAATTACAAAAGGAAATTCAGACTAATGCTATTGCCTTTTTCAGTATGATTTATCATTTGGGCATGTGTCCAGTCTCCTGCAACATCACTTTGAAGATAATCCTCAGACGAAGGTAAATAAATAAATACCTATGATTATAGATCGCATATATTATGTTTATCCATTGAGACATGTATACCACGTATTTACCTTTGAATAAATATCCATTGTGTATACTACGTTTTTACCCATAGTTTACTTTTTGCTGCCATGAGCTAAGAAAGTATGTAGCAGCTTCTAATTTTCCCAGTTATTTTTACTAAAACATTTGACCTGATTTTTAGAGGAGCATACTAATCTAAGTACCTATGCTTACTGAAATGAATATGCATGAGATTACTTGTGTATCAAAACCATACTTAAATGTTAAAAATTAATAGCTCTGTACATATCGTCACGCCTTTCCCCCGCAGGGGGCTGACTGAGGTGTAATACAACACCCACACTTCGGCGGACGATATTCAGTCCCAAATGTGACAGGGGGCGAGCCTGTCGCCATACACCGGGCTCCAGTCATGTAGTGTAAACTATTTCTGAGGGGACGGTATTCGAAACCACCTTGATGTACATGTAAACAACTAGTACTTTTAATAATCCAAACCATGTACAATATGTAGGTAATTTCAGTATGAATCAAATGAACACCCAGATCAATACTACAGAAAGAAGCCAAAGAAAATCAAAACGAGATTCGTCCTCTTCCGTGCTCCAGCGCAAAGTGCCGGTTGGCGGGGCCTATAGTACATACTCTTTGGGCGGGGCGGGCGACTCAGGCGCTACCCCACTGCCCACTGACATTCCTTTGACAGTTCGCTCGGAAAACGTCACACAGCAGAGCATAGACTGCATTTTTTTGTATGTGTTGCTAACAGTAGCAGATGATACGCATACATAATATATGATCACGCAATGAACAATTCGGTGCGTGCCGTCGGCTGGGTTCGAACCCGCTCCCTCTGGCTTGAGAGGCGGACCTTTTCCCAACTAGGCTACCATCGCTCTGTAATGAAGAAATAGCTCTATAACGAAGACAAATAAAAAAAAAAATTTTTGACAAGTTTTCATATTAGAGAAATGTTTTTTGTATTTTAAGCTCTTATAGTCTTGGCATAATAATATAAGCACTGGTCTGCAGCGCTTATTGGCGCTGGTCAAGGACCCTATTCGGAGATTTGATATTTTCATCTCACTTTTTCTCGTCCTTGTTGCTCTCGTTTGAAACGTCATATGTGTGAGAGTGACCAAGATAAAATCTCATCTCATCTCACGCACAGGAATAGCCCCCCAGCACAGTTTGCTCGATCCGCGTTTAAAAGAAAGAAAGAAACAATTTATTTTACCGCACAAAACAC
The DNA here is from genome assembly GCA_911728515.1 of Peribatodes rhomboidaria. NCBI lineage: Eukaryota > Metazoa > Arthropoda > Insecta > Lepidoptera > Geometridae > Peribatodes > Peribatodes rhomboidaria. The sequence goes on from OU452166.1 coordinate 21,595,388, forward strand.
TGCAACAACAACAAACAAAATACACAATAAAACATTAACAGACAAAAAATAATAACTTCGACATATACTTACATTAAGACATTTATGTTTATATACTTTTTTATTTTATCATTACGTTTGTATGGGATCTGTAGTGCTGCCGTGAACAGCCGCTACTAGAACGTAGCGCTGCTCCGCTACTAAAACGTAGCGCTAGCAGTCAGCCACTACAGATCCTCCTCAAAAACAAAGACTGGTACTGTGGAAACAGTATTCAAAGTGACCTGACCACCAACGCACACCCCGTGTTTTACCGGAGAATCTCGTCACCGCGATTCAGCTAAACTTCTCTCGATTGCGAGAGCCATCTATTGACTTCCTCTGCAACTAAATACATCTAATCGATATATTTCACAGGAAAATGAGGGTAGATGAAAAATGAATAGTCAGATATCAATTGCTCGATCTGTTATTCTTTCGATTTCGTTTTTAGGCTCGATTCTGTTATTAGGCCCAATTCATCAGAATGCTTTATTGCTAAATCGAAACCAGGCAAAAGTCATGACCCAAAAAACAATAGGCCTATATGATCCTACTAATATTATAAACGCGAAAGTTTGTAAGAATGGGTGGATGGATGAATGTTTGTTACTCTTTCACGCCAGAACGGCTGAACAGATCTGGATGAAATATGGCACAGAGATAGATTATAGTCTAGAATAGCACATAGGATACTTTTTAACCGCGGGTGAAACCGCGGGGCGCAGCTAGTTTTTAATAAAATAATTTTTTAATCACAATATTTCAATCACATGAATTAATAAAATAAATGCGAAAGTTTGGATGGATGTTTGTTACTCAACGACGACGCCAGAACAGCTAACTGGATCTAAATAAAATTTGGCACAGAGATAGTGTCTGGAATAGCCCTATGGAATAGCACATAGAATACTTTTTAACCGCGGGGCGCAGTAATCTCTATGGCACAAAATCTGCACAACTTGTTCCGTTTCTGCCATGGTAAAACAATATACTCCGTAAGTAAACCACACTTTCTCCGGTTTTAATGTTTCTGTCGCAACCAACTTGCTTAATCAGCCTTTAAATTAAGAGACTAGCCATTTTACAAAGCGGCGCTGTTCAACTAGCTTCCTGAATGATATTCAGCCGTAGTGTCTATTACAACATTTATTAAACTGGCTGGCCGATGCTCAGACCATTCGTACAATCGGGTGATAATATGACAAAAATACTATTTTAATCAGAAGATATGTGTTTTAAATTACTTATTTATTGAAACAAAATACGAAAATCCGTAAAACGAAATTCCCATAACCTAAAACCTCTCCTGCCAGACTTCTCTAGGCACATCTGTCTTGGATTTGCTATGATAAAAAGTTAAGGCGCCTTAGCCTTCGTGGTTATTTTTTTTTAGTACAAGTTAACCCAGAAGCTGGGCTAAGCAAGTAGTTAACGTTGTCGTTAAAAGTTATTTTGCCCAGCCGTTTGATTGAATGGCTGAATATCATCTTATTCAGCCATTCAATAAACGGTATAAGGAAGCTAGTTCACCGGCGCCGTTTAGTAAAAAGGCTAGGAGTAATTGGACAGCGAACTAAGCTAGTTGGCTGCGACGTATCGATAAGTATCTTTCTCAATCCATATCCATAAAATGGTTAAGAAACTGTCATGTAATTTGACAATTTTTGTTCTTTGTCGGTAAACATTTTGTGAGGGTTATAAATCTGTGCGAAGTATCCTACGAATCTTGTATATGGTACCTTATCACTGTTGAGCAAGAATGTAGAGAACTTTGTTATAAACTGCAAGAATGTTTCCTTTGACCGATGCCAGCAGTGGATCCCTACTTACTTGACCAGAAATCCATTTACGAGCATTTGGTGAACTTTTCTTTTTACGCCCTCGCTATCAGCTGTGTCGCTTACAAGCGCCGTGAATGGATATAAATAAGTTAGGTAGGGTTCCTAAATTTAATCACATACTTTGATTGTTGCGCTGTATTCCATTTCTCAAAAATACATAAAACTGGTTCGCTGAGCTTAACTGAGCCTTTACCAATGGAAGAGGAAGCGGAAACAGATGAAGGTGTTGTAATTGTATCATATTATACAAATTACCTACAACAGCTAGCAATATAAGGTTAGTTCATAGAAAACGGACTATGTGGATGGATTCGGGGGTGGATATTCTATTGAAAACAGAAAATGCTTTTTAGTAAAAGCAAAAGTTACAAATTCTAGTCTATTTCATATCCTGCCTATTTTTTTTAATGCAGGTACTTTATTATTTACAGGCTATGATGAACCCGATGAATCTCAAAGTACTACTATTCTATTTAAGAACTGTTTGCCATACCCCCCACCTATAGATAATGTCTTTTCTAATGTGCAAGGTTTATGGAATTAAATACTTCGTTTCAAAAATCAACATGCTTTTAATCAACATTAATAAATCATTCAGTATGACTCTAATAACATTTTTCAATTTTAATTATTATTCATTTAATCAATATTCAATTAATAACATTTTTATAAAATTATATAACTATGTTTAAAACTCAACATGCTTTTAACCAAAATTGATAAATTATGATATATGTAGTTATATTTAAAGAAATTATATTATAAGTAATCCATTGCTTTCCATTAACAAAATAAATCGAGAACATTTTAGCTTAAAAACCTCTCATTTACCCAATGTTTTAATTATTTAATCATATGAAAATACACTATTGAAGAATGTTTTAAAGAATATTAAAACATTCATAAAGCATTTAAAACGTTTAGATATTTCGATTTAAACAATTTTACAACAAAAACATGCTTACATGTAATAATTATTCTATATTCCTTATACTTACATACCTATTTAAAAGAATATTTTACATTTTTTTTAAAGAATATTTTTGTTTCACTCGAAGAATCAATATAGGAATATTGTACATTGAAAATATTAATTTCTTAAATTAAATCAATATTTTTTTCATGGCATGCTTTAAAAATATATTTGATCGGCTACCACCACCATCAGAGCCAAGAGATCAGATCACATATCACTAAAAATAAAATAAAAAATGACTACATTTCCATAGGAAATATTAAGTTAAAAAAATAAATTAAATATTACGACATCAAAATATTATAAGGAAGAAGCGGTAAGTCTTATTTCTAGTACACAGCATGTGGACCCCATAACAACAAGCAAACATACACTACACAACTCCTTTGACAGTATTGTTACACATATCAATAACAAAGATGAAGAGACAAGACACTGTAGCGAGAACGAGACAACAATAATTATCACTGTTGCGACTTGTTGCGTTTATTTGTGACTACAGTGAATCGTGTGCATGCACCTAATTTATGCGGTCCATGATTAGATTTCCGTTTCGTTTCTCCCTTATATTTGATCAAAGGTTAAAGATCATTGAAGTCTCTCTGTCAGTGCATGCTGCAAATAAACACTTTTGTTCGACAACAGCTGATCAGCAAACAACTAAATAATTGACAGCAAATAATGATAAAGTTAAAGTTGCTGAGCTGTTAAAATGATGCAAAATGACAAGAGACTGATTTAATAAAAAATGTTTTTAAAATTTTCTAAAGATTTAAATCACAGTTTGTGCTTAGTTACCCTTTTCGTAGCATTGAATTTCTTTTTGCTGATTATAACCTAAGTGGTGAAATTAGCTGCTGACCAGACATACAGTTCAAAATACACTGGTAACATCAACAACTACGCTCACAACTCTGTAAAGTAGCGGGCCAACAATGTCTTCGGGTACTTGTTTCCATTTTTCTGTGAGACACCTCTCTATCAAAGCGTGTGGCGTGGCATGCTGAACATCTATAACAATTAACATGTATTTAAATCATAATATTATTTTAAATTAATAAATAATAAATAAATTTTCAAGACATTTTTCACACACGGTCATCTGACCCCAAACTAAGCAAAGCTTGTCCCATGAATGAGGTTAAAATTGATCAGTATACGAGCACTGTAAAAAGAGTTTATTCGAACATTGAAGAGTTTCTTTTTATTGCCTCGCAGAAGGTGTGAAAAGTAGAGTATACACCCTAAAGCAGTGTCCTTGTCTTGGACGGCATAAACCCCTCACTTCACTCAGGACTTTACATAAATCCCTCGCTGCGGTCGAGAGTTCAACTCTAGAGTCCCGCGCTACGCTCAGGGTCCAATAAGCCGACCGCGACGTGAGACAGTGCTCTGTCCCCTCAGTGTAATCCTACTTAATATTGTAAACGCGAAAGTTTGTAAGAATGGATGGATGAATGTTTGTTACTTTTTCACGCCAGAACGGCTGAACAGATCTGGATGAAATTTGGCACAGAGATAGATTATAGTCTATAATAGCACATAGGGTACTAGGACTTTTTAACCGCGGGTGAAACCGCGGGCTGCAGCTAGTCTACTATAATTTATCTCGTTGCAGTCAGTTAAAGAGTCACGAGGCAAAGGTACGTACCATGTGCCAGCGGGCAGGCGGCGACGTCAAATGTGAAGACAATGGCAGTCCTCTTGGTGAGCTGATCGTGCTCGGTGCAGTAGTAGCGGAGGGCGGGCGCCAGGCGCGCGGGGACGGCCTCCAGGTGCCGGAGCAGCAGCACGCCACTCGCCGCCAGCTGCACGCGGTACTCGCACAGCTGCCCCACCAACCCAATCATCATCTGCTCGCCGCCATCCACGGACGTATAGGCCACGCGACTGCTGTCGTTACCTGCAACCGTGCCATGCATATTTATATCAGCACCTGTTCAGAACGCTAAATTACTAAATTCTAAACTATCTATTGCCCCTGCGAACTACTCGCCGAATAACTTGCCGTGTAATCCGAAAATGTAAACGGCTCGCATGAGAAATTTACAAAAAAAATATTGTAATTTGTAATTGTAGATAACTAAGATTCATACAATTATAATTAAGTACTTAAAATCTCCGTTATTTAAAAAAAATCATTAACTGTATCGAGAAATAAAATCTATTTTATTATTGAATCTACCTACAAAGTTTTTAGAGAATCGGTTAAGAAATGCGAGCTGTAGACGAAGACAGAGATCTGCAGGGCTATTCACAACCATTCGGAAACGTTTCCGTTCGGATTTCAATAATTTTAAACCTAAATTATTCAAATCTCAGTCTATATTCATAAGTTTTTAAATGTGATTAAGTCTTCCGATCGGATTTATACTGGATTCCCTATTCCAAAATGTATTATAGTATACTGAGATTCGAACAATTTGAGTTTGAAATTTCTGGGATCCGATCGGAAACGTTCCCGAATGATTGTGGATAGCACCGCTGGACATACACAAACATTTTTGTCGAAGCTGAAGCAAACGCTGCGCTCGCTAATGCTAATTTTACCGTCCGGCAGTTTAGATTTTTTACGGTCCAATTTGGCACGCCATGAATTTATATGCTAGCTTGTGCACTACACGTAATTTTACCGTCCGACAGAATGTACACACATGACCGACTGCAAGCCATTTATAAAATCACAAGATTCCACTAAACATGTGTCTGTAATTCGGTCTCCGAAACCAGGTGAAATATAATTAACTAACCCATTAGGAGTGCATGATACAAGATATTTAATAGTGTCGGCCTTTTTATATTCTGACCATGTCAGTGATTGATTCAAGGCCTTTGAAGGCTTTTGTACCTCTATTTCTAAGCAGTCTATTACTGCCATTGTGATATTTATGCCTAAAAGCCATAGGTAAATTACTTTTTATGGAATCTTAACAAGAAACGGACGCATGACACTTGCTAACAAAGGTATATTTTTAAAAAATATTTTGCTAGCATGACTTGGAGTCATTGAAAAGTCATCAGCGAGCTCTCTAAATGGGTAGTTTAATCTAATTTTTTTAAGACACATTAGTGTGTTGCTAGCGGGAATATTAGTATACTTTTCTATTAAAGCAATCAAGTAATAACAGCTTTTGGGGACACCAATGTAAAAACGCAGGCTCTTCATAATTTTACTCAGAGTACATTCCAGAATTTTAAATGCCTTCTGTTTTTTATCATCTTGTATCATCTCACTGCAGTCGGATGTGGATTTTGTTTGGAGAGATATTGTTGATGGTGATGATTCTCTGTGCATTGTTGGTATATAAGAAATATTACTATCAGATTGATCTTCAGGGGGATATATTGGCCTTGAAGGTTCATGTAATGTGGATGTCCATGGTGAAGTGACCTTGCCTCTTGTAACTTTAAATGGTGATGTAGAAACAGATTGGGTATGGGGTTTCAAGGGTGATGTCATCTGTTATTATTATTTTTTCTGTTTGAATGGCTTTACTTCTGAACTTGTGAGTTATTAATACTTGAACGGATTTGTCCATAGTTCTTGGAGCAAATTCTTCTGCAAAATTTTCTTCTATGTTGCCACACAAAACTAAAAGTAAAAATATAGCACATTATTAGACACAAATAAAAAGGACATAAATAACATACCTGTATATGTAGGTAAATACAATCTGCACTTTTTTACAAACAATGAATCAATTGACAAAGTACTTTGTACATATTTTTAAATGTACTATTTCCATAATAAATGTTTTAGTGGGTTAAAATATTGTTTGAAATATAAAGAGTTTTGAGTTTGATTAGATATGATAACAGACAGTGTATGTATTTCATGGTTATTGTTTAAATTGATAAAGTTAGGTAAAAAGTAAACTAAATTAATCTTTGCTTTATTAGGTACCTATTATGATTGAAATAATAAACATATAGTTACCTGAACTACTAGATGAAGCTTCTCCAAGCTCTAAATGTTTTCTAGTAATACTTTTTTCCTCTAAATCTTTTTCAGATTCTTTAATTAGTGCCTTTGTTTCTTGACAGTATATGGTCGTTCTGTCGTATCAGCAGTTCGTTTTCTTCTATCTACCTGACATTCAAATTTTGTGGGAATACACCCTGGTTTCATACGGACCTGTGTTACTGATCCCATTACCTGTGACACTGATCCCACATGATATTCCATATAATTGTCCATATCATTTGGCAACTGGAAAATGAATAAAATACCTACTCAAAGATAAATATTGCTGGTTTTTCAAGAGATAAAATCTAACCTCAAAAAATATTGAACTTATTAATTTTAGACCACAATTAAGGTCACACACCACACAGAATATTATGCTCTATTACATAGGTCCAGAAGGATAGTCTTCATACAAAACACGATTTCGAAACGTGTCAAATTTATTTTGGTACATAAAACCTTTTTTTCTATACGTGATGAACTTGCCATTAAAAGAAGTTACCCGATTTAGTTGGGTAAATTATATAACGATCAGAGTTTAAAGAAATCACAAAGACCGGAAACAAAGTATTAGGCCAGCTTAGGCCCGAGCTAAACTACACACAAAGCCTTACCCAGATCCATTCATGACACTATTCTACAAACTAATATTATAGATTGTATGTAAACCTTAACTAAAATCAGAGTCGGTAAAAGGTAAGAATTTAAGTAAAAATCAAGAGTACGAGTTTGCGTTAAAATCAATAGTAAAGGGATTACTATTGATTTTAATTATTGATTTTATCTTATTTACACATAAATTTACACACTATCATTATTTACATCTTACATTTAAGTTATTTTTTCGGCAATAAAATAACATTACATTTAGATAAAAATAAAACTGACGCCTGCTTGTCAGGATCTTTCACTGTTACGTATAATATTTCTTTCTTGCGAAGGTGCACAGAGCAAATTGTTATAATAGGGGCGACGAAGTTTTCACTAATTTTCATTTTTACTTTGTCGAATTATTTTTGTGGCTGTGGTGTCAAGAAGTGAAAATTTTTATTATAATGTTTTTCTAAGAGTTTTAGTGATTAATGTGTTTGTTTGTAATGTAATATCTAATAATATTGCATTAAAGTGTTTCTCATGGATATTCTGCTTTATGTGTTCATATACATAGTGTGAATCTACATTCATAGGGTAGGGTGACCCAACAGGGGTCACGGGGCAGAGGCCTTTTTCCCAACAATATCCGCTTGTAGAGAGAGTTTCTTGGGCAATTCTTGGCTTGGATTGCAGTCTTGTATTTCAATAAAATGAATACCTACCTAGCAAGAAGCTTCTAACAAAAGAGGGGTGTGCCCTACAATTTGATAAACTATGCCAAGAGATCGCAAATAGCCCCACAGCACAGGAGATTTAGGTAATTACCGCTGTTAACACTTTGTTTCAAAATATTTTCGCATTACGGAATCTAACCTTGAATTTATTATGTACTTAAAAGTACGACATGTTTTATTTCCCTAAATGAACATAGAAAAAAACTTTTTTTCTACATTCATGTTCCATAATGATTATTGTATGCAAGTGGGACTACCAAAGGGTATTTGGGGTTGCTAATACTTTTCTAAGCTAGCTAGCTAAGCTCTCTTTCCTACTATGTCTTATGCAGATTCAGAAGCTTGATAGACTACACAATTTTATTGTAAATAATAATATTTATACTAACCAATGCCTTTTTTAATATTGTAGCTTCTGCAAGCGGTATGGGTTCCTCTTGTGTGATTGAATCTGTAACTACAATGGTCATTTCAAACAAAAGCTAAGAAGCACCTGTAATTCTGGACAAAGGATCTTCAAACAACAAAGGGTAATAGAATTTACATACCAATTACCATAAATATTTTAAAAAAAATCCTTCCTATAGGTTCTTATTGATATATTCTAAATAAAAATCTTGGTAGCTGAATAATCTTGGTTTTGAACTACTTCCCGTTATCAGATTGAGCTAATTTCAATAGTATGGTAACCTTAAAGCTTATTTTTAAAAACTTTAAATAGGTACTTACTATAACTTTAGTTTCACCTATCCCAGTGTGTTTAGTATCAACATATTTTACTAATAGCTGCGCCTTGCGGTTTTACCTGCAGTTCCACGGGAACCATTAACTTGTTCGGGATGAAAGAACCCTATGTCCCTTTCTGTAATCACACAATGTGTAAGCAAAATTTCATGACAATCAGTTTAGTAGTTAAGGTGTGAGAGCATATCAAACTAACAAACTCATTTTCACATTTATAATATCAGGTAAGATTAGGATTTAATATGGATTATTAGCTTTACTAGTTATTAGTAAATAAAACCTAACTATTGAAGCTAGTTTTCTGAGTCATTGTGTTTTACATTATTTATACAAAATATTATTTCTATTACAGAACCAGGTACTCAATGCTATGACATATAAGAACCAAGAAATCAGAACACCTCTCATTTGCACTCGCCAGAACCTCCGGCTGCGAGATGTGCCAGCCGACCTGATGATGGGGTGCTAAATCGAGCAGTCAGCATTACTTGTACATAAGGATTAATTAAAATTATGCAAATTATTTCAAAATTATTTTTTTACTGTAGTTTGTTTACATTGTAGTCCCCACTAATAGTCTTAGTACCTGGATGGCCGAGCTTTGCTCGGTATTTTTTTTTATTTTTTAATTGTGTTTTTTGGATAATAAATAATTGATTTTAGTCTAACCTCAAAGCAAACACTCATTGACTTCGTGTTACTTAACAACGCCATCTGCTGTTGTGTCGTTAAAGCAATTAGTTGCTCACAAAAAATAGTAGTATTATTATTCGCCAATAGATGTCAGGAAGAGTCATATTTTTCAGTTGAGATTGATTATCGATAAAACACGAATAAAATGATATTTTCTAAAAATGATTCCTAGCTAGATCGATTTATCGCCCCCGAAACCCCCTATATACTAATTTGTATGAAAATCGTTGGAGCCGATTCCGAGATTCCAATTATATATATATATATATATATACAAGAATTGCTCATTTAAAGGTATAAGATATGTAAATGTCATGGGTTAGACTCAACATGGCTGGCCAAAAAATGCCCAGAGGCAGGGTGTCACTAAGCACAAAGAGCATGCCGGCGGAGAGGCAAGTAGTTGTTCCTGCATGATGGTCGAATGTGTGAGTTGTTTGTTGACAACCAGAACTTTCATCAGTTGCAGATGCAGATTAGCTGCTGCTTGTGCAAATCTTCCATAACTGAAAAATAAATCAAGTTTCAGGCTTAAAGTTATTGATTACCTGTGCCCCACATTGTTTTCAATTAATTATAGTCCAAAGTCTTATGCCCTTTTCTGTACACTTGATGACATGTATGAAAAATTTCATGATGATCGGTTGAGTAGTTGCGAAACAATCAAACAAAACTTACTTTCATGTATGTATATTATGCTAGCTGCGCCCCGCGGTGTTAACCACGGTTAAAACTTGAGAAGGAGAAGGCGCGTTTTCCAACTATAAAGACTTTCGCTTTAGACATAATAATGCAAGTTTAAATTGATACCTTCTCTGGCTGGCTTGACTGGCTTGCTAGATTTGGCTAGATTTGGCTTTTAGAGTTCCTCACATTTTTATGCCATGGGGTCCATCGCCGTTTCTCTAAGAATAAGAAAAAAATCGAAACTTAACCTCTAAATATGTTCGCTGTTAAGTATGTACTGTCTATTAATTATTATTATTTCATACTCAAACAAAAACTCGACTATTACATTAAATTGAAGCCTGCTTGTTCTCTCCCCTAAACTCTCTATTCATTTTGTATAAACTCGGGGTACGTACTGTGCAAAACTCTAAATAGTTTCAGTAGAGTGTCCAATACTTTACTGAAATGGCATGGGGAAAGGGGAGGGATACATTACCAGCATCACCTCATTATCATCCAGATATCTTCTTCATTTTATTTTAATATTCCAATTTTGATTTTATTCTAGTTTTAATCGTTCTAATGTTCCGAAGTAAGGACTTTGTTTTCATGATCTTCGTTTTGTTTCATTGATCAATATATTTTTTAATACGAACGTTGACACTGACAGACAAAATTTTACACTGACAATTGACAATGACACCGGTGCCGCCAAATGTTAATTTTGTTGGGATGTCGCGTCACTGATGCCATTTGGGGCCACTGATTTGCCAGATTGGGGGGAATACGCCCAAAAATGAGGGGTTTTTATAGCTATATTATAATAGTAATAATTTTTATTTCATATTACATAATTTATAAAAGTACAAAAGTAAAATTGTTTAAGCTATGGGGAATAATTGAGGGGACAATATTTTTGGGGGGATGTTTGGGGGGAAAAATTGGGTTTGGAGGGAATTTGGGGTTTTTTATTAAGTACCAAACCTGTGATTTGAGAAAAGCCGTGATGATAAAAATATATTAACTGGGGGGCTATTCCTGCGCGTGAGATGAGATGAGATTTTATCTTGGTCACTCTCACACCTATAACGTTTCAAACTAGAGCAACAAGGACGCAAAATGGTGAGATGAGAATCTCAAATCTCCGAATAGGGTCCCAGAACCCAATCAAATGAAACCAATGACTTTGAATTGCTGGCAAAGCACAAAGCTGCGTATCATGACAACCGAGCACGTGACAGCAAAGTTGCTGCCACGTCCTGCCCGTGGAATGCAACACGAACATGAAAACTTTGAAGAATTGAAAGTTAATGAGCCCGAAGAATGCAACATCGCAAAACAACCTGATATTACAAATTTAGCTATATCTTTTAAGACCGTCTGCAATTATATCGACTCAGTGGTACAAGAATGAAATGCTTTGCATCGTGCAACATGGAAAACTACGCCACACACTGAAGAGTTCTGGGTTGAAGTTTATATTATCAGAAACGCTGTTGGTGACAGAACTTTTGGTCACGTTAGAAAGTTGCCATTAGCTTCAGGTCGCTGCTATTTTCGAACGCAGTTGTAGAAAGAGCATTCCCTCAGATGGCTTAGCATCAAAGATAAATTAAGAGGGCCGTGACGCTCTGAAATTTCCATACAAACGCGCTACTCAAATTTCTTGAAAACCATTTGTCAGATTATGATGAAATTTAGCATGTACAATTAAATTAACAAAATCTCCGCCCCTATGTTCTTGGTTTTTTTTAAAAACGTTCTCAAGCGAAAATAGAGGTATGAAAAATATCCGCATTTTTAAGGGGTACTTTTGACTCATTTATTCAATAGATAGACAAAGCAAATCATAAATTCCATTACATAAGGAGCTTGTCTACATCATTAGCTGTTAAATGAATCCATAATACTAGGGAAATTATTAGTTACTTAAGAATGATTACAGAAGTGCAAAAGTCATAAAAAAAAATGAAATTGCACTTTGTCATTCTGTAGGTAAGTTTAGAGGCTCGTCAGTATCATTACTCGTTCTCTACGCTCGTCTTCTTCTTCTAGACATAATGGCGATAGAATACCTTAAGCCAATGCGAAGTTAGTCTAGGTCGACTAGGTCGAAGTTAGTTAGGTCGCCGGACTCTTAAGAAATAGATTAGCTATTGGCACTGCCGAATCCATTTTAAGAAAAAGATACCTACACATTGCTATACGGATGCATTCATATTAAACCTACTGTAAAACTCAGATCAACTAGAGGAAAAGATGGAACACTGAGCTATATCTCGCTGAAGCCACTTCTTTTTAAACGTGTGCACGTGGTAATGTTGTCATGAAAAACATTTACAATTGCACGAAAACTAATATTAATTCCTAAACTCTACATTAGTAATTTCCGTTCCAATATACAACTTGAGGAGATTTAATTTTCTAAAACTGCACATATTTGTAAGAGTTTAATGTTAAGGCTTTTTCAAAATTGACTTGTAAAAAAAATATAGGCCTGACCACACTTATATAATGCACTAATGTATATTTGTGTACACGAAATTATACCTTAAACCAATGCATATAATGTCGGGTATGAATGACCAAGCGAGTAGCGTAGTTTTTTGCGTCAATGTCTGCGTGTTGTATACATATACGACAGTAGCGTAGTTTTTGGATGGTTTTTGGCTTCACCTAAAATTGCTGAAATAGTATAAAAGAAACTCCATTTTGAGTAAAGTCATCGACTTATATATTTTATATTTGTTTGTGGGGGTTTTTTTCTTTCAAACCTGAGTTTTGGAAGGATTTTGGGTAAGATATAGGGAGAATACGAAACCCTAATCTAGCATCACTGTGAAGCGTTATGATTCATATTGGTACGGATTCAGTTCAGAACGGAAACACCACTTGCCCGCTTCGCCCGCTTGCTTCGCTAAGGAATCTAAGTAAGTTTTCAGACCGTTTCTATTTCAATCGTTTTTGTTGACGCGCAAGTACGTACTGAGTAAGTCCTATTATTATTTTTATTTTTTCTATTAATTTTTTATGTACGGACTACAAGTGGGTACTTGGACAAAAACGTGGCCTGTAAATGTTTTCCAAAACTTGCACCTCAGGCCGCAGGCATTATAATTAATAACAAAGGAATATGTGTGTTGTGCTTGTAAAATAGAGAAAAGACATTACAGGGGGAAAAAATAATTCCCTAGCGTTTTGAAAATTGTGTGTTCGGCAACTTGTAAAAAGAGGGTAGATATCTACTTTGAAAATTTCCTTACGACGACGTTTTCTTTTTCTTTCAGGAGCAGTTCAATTTTATTGTTAAAACTTTATCTCGTTAATATCATGGAGAACACTCAGGTATGTCAATGTCTTAGATTTTACTCTTGTGTGCTGTGAGGGTAAAAAAGTGTATTTGTACAAGAATATGTTTCTTAAGCTTGATAGTCATCTTTATGATTGGACATACTTAATGAGATGCTGATCAGCATGCCATTACTTAGCTGGTTAGAAAACATTGACAAGGATGCTAATGATTGCTAATAATCTAAATCCAAATTATACTAATAACTCTCCCAGCTTAAGGGTAAGTTAAGGGTTCAAAGGCTTCTAAGGTAGACTTATTCCTAATTAATTAATAATGAGTCTACCTTAGAGGGTCCAATGGGTACAAGGTTTGATTTCTGGCTGGGCAAATGTTTATGATGAATTTAAATCTTGTTTACCAGTTCTGGGTGTTAGTTGTCCATGTCTGTGTGTGTATTTCACAGAACTGATAGTGTGTTTGCATTGACTTGCAATGACATTGACTTGCATTGTTTGTATGTTTATTCAGGTTAAATCAAAGATTCATTCCAGAAAATTTGAACTACACCCCGGTGTCAATTGCTGAAATTTAGTATCCAAAAATAAGATAACAATACAATTATATGGTAATTTAAAAACTTGGTTTTAAAACTTTTTAAATCAAATTTCTTTCAATTTACTTTTCACAGACTCGGGTCGGAGCACGACCAAGTATTCATAACCATCCTGGTTGTATATTCGCCGAGGGTGAGATGGTATGGAAAAGCAGACCAATTAGCGGTGTTTATTGGAATGAATCAGACGAAACCATGCGGTATGTACAAGCATATAAAAGATGAAGCTGAACTGCTATTTTTATTGGCCATTCTTATTCGAAATGGGGGCGGTAAGTCCTGCACTGACGGCCCACTTGGGGTGTATTGTGCATTTCTCCTGCCAGCACCTACCCGAGCCATCTCAACTATTGGCAATTAAATATCATACTTATCTCCTTTCTCTGTGGTATTATGGGCCTAATTTTTTTAACTGTGTGTGCAAGTGTCACGCATATTATTATTAATTGATAGAAAAACTATTGTTCCCATTAGAAATTTCAAATAAATTGATGATAAAACAAAACAAGGCAAACTATTTTTCTCAAACTACTCTTATCATAGTCTAGGAGTCTAGGATAATCCTCAAACCCTTTTCTTCAATGCTAAATGTTCGAATGCACTAGGGGGCTGTCTCCAAGGGCGAGAGAATCGCGGCGATATTATCGTCCTGCCACGTATTTCTATACACTCTCTATGGAGCCGTCTCCACACGGCGATATTATCGCAGCGATGCGACGAGTGGCAACGAGCGCGCGAAACGTCATTACATCGCCGCGAGCCCGTCGCGATTAGCAGCGCGCGCTCGTGGCGCTCTCGCAACGAGCGCGCAGCGGGCGCGTTTCGACAAGCTTTTTAAACAATAAGTACAATGTTTGACATTGAAAAGTTGATACTTGAAGTGAGAGAGAGACCTGCCCTTTACGATGTTCAGTTGGCCGAGTATCGGAACAGAGAAATTTAATTCGCTCTCGTCTGGCACGTTACTGAATTCTTTCTTTAACAAATAATAGCACAACGCGTCGTCAAGGAAACGCGGCGATTCCGTTACGAGTCGCCGTGGAAACGCTGCGATTCCGTTACTACTCGCGACGATACGCGGCGGAATTATCGCTCGTTTGTGGAGATTCTCCGACGATAAAAGCGCGGACTTGTCGCGATTATCTCGCCCGTGGAGACAGCCTCTAAGTATAATTATGAATATACCATGCGCCACATATTGTGTTCAAACTGCAAAAATTTCGAAGTTACAACTACAACCCCTTTTCAAATTTAAACCAGCATTGAATTTGGATCTGTATTTTAAGTAAATAATTTAAAACATGTTGTGACACCTTTTTCTTAATGTATATTTTCAGCCAGCTACTCTCCTCAACCAGACCAGAACCTGGGCTGCAAAGTAGAAACAGCAGCCAACACAGCCAACAGCAGCCAACAGCCACAGCCAACAGCAGCAACACAGCAGCTTTTCTTCGACCCGAACTCGACTGTACGACAGATTATGTTAAGTAAGTGAACATGAACCTTTAAGAGCGCTCTCGCAAGATCTAGTTGATCAAAATTAGGTATTAGAGAACGGCGGCTAACAGTGATACGCTGGTGTGCTATACGTTCGTAGCACACACGTTTCGAGACACACACAGGCGCAGAAATGGCAGGGGCGCGTAACTTTTATTTACTGTTCACTTACATAATTAGGATGATTGAGAATACTTACATAAAACGAAGCAATTATTTTACATTCGGAATCTCTAGTAGATTCCGAATGTATTGTAAAGTGGAAGTATATTGCTAATGAGTCCTGACTGCTATAATTCTCGTGTTTCTATTTTTACATTTGAGTTTTCTATCTCTCTATAAATTTCTATCACCATAACAACTTAGTAGAATTTGTTATCTGCCACCGTCAAGACGTCTTGAGGAGGGAAGAAGTGGATATACGAGTATAAGGCCAAAATAAGTCAATTAAAAAGTGTGTAAATTTTAACGTGTGAATAAATAAATAAGTGAGTTTATGGATGAGTAAGTGAATGTTTACGCAAGCGTGTGGTTGTGGAATTGTGGATGCTAGCACTACGTAGGACTTACGTAGTACTATGGAAACTGACGTGGTTTTCACACATTATGATTTAAAACACGGGAATTACTCACGTACGATTCAGTCGCGCGGCGTCAGTGCTATGCGAGACGCAGCCGCGCGCGCGCACTCGCCCTGATGAAGACCGCCGAATGCGGTTGAAACTATAGACGGAATAATCGACTGAATCGTACGTGAGTAATTCCCGTGTTTTAAATCATAATATTACGTAGTACTATTATTTATTCTGTTAACAGCTGAACGGATCTGGATAAAATTTGGCACAGTGATAGATTATAGTCTGGAATAGCACGTAGGCTGGCTTTCTACTTCGTATGTGCGAATTCTGTCTGGATCTCTGTCCGGATCTTTGTCTTCGTCTACAGGTGGCATTTTTTAATATTTACTTAATAATAAATACTTAATATAATAACTATTTCATTAGTATTATTTGCTAATTGAGTATTTTGAAAAATAAAACATATCACACGCGGATGAAGTCGTGGGCAAAGCTAATCACAAAATAATTTGTTATAATAATACACTCGCGATCTAATTCAGCTTGGCTAATTAATAAATTTAATAATTTATTCCCTAGATCCGGCCCTGTTTATTTAGTTTTGCCATCTATCGATGAATAGCAGAACTTTTAATGACTTTTTGAAATTTCACGCTTGTCTCTTTAGTCAGCCTAAACACAGGCATAAAGCCTAGTTCGGCAACAGTAGACTTTAACCTAAACTCATTAAGTTAGCCTTAATTATACTATATAAAGTTGAATTACCACTGACTCACTGACTCACTGACTGACTGACATAGAGAAACCTAAAGGGTATACGCCGGGGTGGGGGGGATAAAGTGGATAGGGGGTCGTGGAGGGGTGGGTCCACAACCTCCGGGAAAAATCCGAAATTGGAACATCTCCCTACCCTGATGGTCGGATGCCCTGGTATCTCGGAAACTAAAAAAAAATTTTTTAAAGCAGTTGAACTAAAGTTGCAGAGAACCCTGGGACGTTTCAGGGGAAGTTGAAAAAAACATGGCTCCCGAAGAAAAAAACATGGCCGCCATACAAAATTGAAAATAAAATAACTCGAAAACGGTACGACTTGGATGGGGAGTGTTTGACCAAATGTCATAGGGAATCGGGAGGGCTACCTGGTGGGGGTGACGAAAATTCAAGATGGCGGATTCAAGATGGCGGCCAAATTTCAAAATGGTCCGAGAGGTCTGATTTTTTGCATCCGGGGGTTTTTGGGGTCCCCGATTCCATTTTTGAAAAAATATTTTGGAAAAGTTTTTTTTTTAATATGGCTGCCATACATTCGATTTTTTTTCATACATTTTGGGGGTCGCTTCCGAGCGAATAGGGCGAGGCCGGAGGCCTCGCATCACACTAACGAGGCCGAAGGCCGAGCCCCAGCTGCGAGGCCGAAGGCCGAGCAGCCACACTCGGCCGGTGCAAGGTGAGGCCGAAGGCCGAGCCTTGCAGCGGCCGAGTACAATGACACACAATCAAAGTCGGATAGGTCATACTAGCGAGGCCGAAGGCCGAGCCTACGACCGCGAGGCCGAAGGCCGAGCCGCACCGGGGCGAGGCCGTCAGGCCGAGCCACGGTGCGTATAGGACTACTCGACCGATGCGAGGCGAGGCCGAAGGGCGAGCCTCGCACCGGTAGAGTACGATTACTGCGATATAAACAGACTGCAGAACTCGAATAAACTGCGGAATCGAAACGTAGGGCCACAAGGGTCCATTGGCGCCTGACCGCGGGCCGCTTGCGGCCCGCGCACCGCCCAAAATACTAGTAATATTATATAAGATTAATTGTACACTTTTTAGGAAATAAATATTATTATATTATTAGTTCAGCAACTCGCCTCTAGGTGGCATTGGTTGTATCGGCGTTACTGCGCATGAGTAATCCCCCTCTTCACCCCGCAATCTTGTGACTCATGCAAGCACGAGATAGAGTTTCGGCGTTAGGGCACCTCCTCTTTGTAAATATTAACTTCATGGTACGACTCTACGAAGCTCGCACGATAAATTGGTCACCACGCTCAAAAAGTGTATCTTGAATTAATATGAAAGAAAAAAAAACAAAGGGAAAAAAATACTGCTTAGATAAAATAAAATACTTAAATAATTCTAATAGGCATGATGGATGACTAATTTTCAAAATCTCTTCTATGATATTCAGAAGTATCTATTATGTCTAAAATATATCATATTTCTGTAGAAAATTAAGATTTTTGTGCAATAAAAGTAGGTAATGTACATTTAAATTTAAATTTTAAAATTCACGCCAAAACGCTAGTCAGTGTCATGGCGTCGGTCATTACGTCACGGCTCAGTAAACAACAGTAAACATGTGCTTAAATACTTAATCAAGTTTCTTTTGTGTAATAACTATGAATTCGAACGTATATAAGTGGTGTGTGGTCCCTCAGTGCAACAATACATCTATAAAAACGCCGAATAAGCTATTTGTTTACGTCCCAAATAAAAAAAACAATGCGAAATAAGTGGTTGACCCTTGCACGGCGATATCCAACAGCTTTAAGTCCAAATACTTCAATTTATATCTGTGAAGACCATTTTGACGTAAGTTTGTACTTATTTCGTGAATTCTAAAATGGTGTTTGACCTTAATTGGGGTCTAAAAAGAAATTGCTCCAAGAACTATGGACAAATCCGTTCAAGTATTAATTACTCACAGGTTCAGAAGTAAAACCATTCAAACAGAAAAAATAATAATAAACCAGATGACATCACCCTTGAAACCCCATACCCAATCTGTTTCTACATCACCATTTAAAGTTACAAGAGGCAAGGTCACTTCACCATGGACATCCACATTACATGGACCTTCAAGGCAAATAATTATATCCCCCTGAAGATCAATCTGATAGTGATATTTCTTATACACCATCAATGCACAGAGAATCATCACCATCAACAATATCTCTCCAAACAAAATCTACATCCAAGTGCAGTGAGATGATAAAAAACAGGAGGCATTTAAAATTCTGGAATGTACTCTGAGTAAAATTATGAAGAGCCCGCATTTTTACATTGGTGTCCCCAAAAGCTGTTATTACTTGATTGCTTTAATAGAAAAGGATACTAATATTCCCGCTAACAACACACTAATGTGTCTTAAAAATATTAGATTAAACAACCCATTTAGAGAGCTCGCTGATGACTTTTCAATGACTCCAAGTCATGCTAGCAAAATATTTTTTAAAAATATACCTTTGTTAGCAAGTGTCATGCATCTGTTTCTTGTTACATTAAATAAAGATTCCATAAAAAGTAATTTACCTATGGCTTTTCGGCATAAATATGCCGAAATGTCAGTTGTATCATAGACTGCTTAGAAATAGAGGTACAAAAGCCTTCAAAGGTCTTGAATCAATCACTGACATGGTCAGAATATAAAAAGGCCAACACTATTAAATATCTTGTATCATGCACTCCTAATGGGTTAGTTAATTATATTTCACCTGGTTTCGGAGACCGAATTACAGACACATGTTTAGTGGAATCTTGTGATTTTATAAATGGCTTGCAGTCTGGCATGGGTGTACTGGCTGACAGAGGCTTTAAGCATGTGGAGCAGTATTTACGCAGACAAGGAGTGCAACTAGTGAGACCTCTAAGAGTTACAACTGGTGTAAAGCTTTCTAAAGCCGAAGCAAGGGAAACCAAACAAATTGCTAGTTTGAGGATCCATAAAGAGCGAGTAATTCGAAGATATTAACAGTTTGATAAAATCAGATGCATACTGTTCATTGAATTTCACTCCTATTATATCTACATGTTTATTTTCACTGTAGTTGCAATCAGCTACACAATAGTAGCCATTTTGATAGCCAGTCAGAAACATTTGTACCTGCATCTGCGCATAATATTTCTTTGTAGGTTTACCATTATTTACATAATTTTTATGTCTTCACACTTGTTGGGCACTTAATTTCAATTATGTTATCATCACAGATCCCATCAGGTGATCCTGCTATAATGGGATAGTTTTTACAAAGCATTAGGTCACATTTTTTTTTTTTTCCTAGTATGTTACTTACTGTATGCCTCACTTTATCCTCCAACATTCTACCACGCTTCATGGCCTGAGTATCTAGAATTTTCCCTCCCATTATCAGAGAAATAAGGGTGCCATCGCTGGTTTTGCACCTACTGAATTCAAAAGCTCGTGAGGCCGTCACTCGACCATACCTCAATTCGTACCAAAGTGAGCTTTTATGCTATTCTCTGGTTGCCTCCTCAACTTTTGAAATATCTTCATTTGTTAACACAACTTTTTCAAAAAAGGTGTCGCAGGACTTCTCTTTGTATTTCTGTACCAATCTGTGCATCGATAATCTTTCTAATGTATCAGGGAAATAGTCTGCTTGATACTTAAGTACCTCACAGTCTATGAGTTTTCGTTTCTTCCCTTCTATAAATTTTTTAAACACACCACTTCTTGATGGCAAGCTTGGTTTGCCATTGGATAACTGTTTGGCAGTCATATACTTTATCGTAGTACCTACTCTTGACAGCTTCGACTTTTTCCAGTAGCACTCCACAGATGTACAGGAAGGTTTCTCACTTCTGCGATGGACCCACATAAGAAATGCTACAGCATGTTTGCAGCCTCCTTGTGAAGCAACACAATCATGGCATTGTACAGATTTTACTGCCTCATCCTCTTCGTCGATTATTAATGTCACTTCATACAACTTTGCATGGACTTTATGCTCAGGACAAATTTTTGCCTTGACTGTACATAGATTTCCTTCACGTTTGAGCTGTACATAGCTTACAGCGTCATCGCCATAAGATGGCCTCGAAGATCTAAAACAACGAAATTTATAGGTGTGTAAGCAATAATCATTACTTATAATACCTATGGCAGAGTTGAATAAAACTAAATATTTATAACATAACCTAACACCTATAGAAAACGTAGAAACCTAGTAAACATTTTAAACGCTGAAATTATTGGATATAATATGAAGATTTAATGTACTTACATAGAAGTTTTGACGCTTCTAAATTCTGCTGAACAGAAGTCTTTGTTTGAAGCCAGGAACTCTCCTACCATCAACAAATCAACTCTAGGCAAACTAGCGGAATTTGCCTTGGTAAATCCTTGTTCCATGGCTGATGTCTGTTGTGGTAATAGATAACAACGACTATAATAAGATATATTTTAGGGACAGGTAAGGCAAAAACAATATTTTTTTGTAGAAAATGCAGAGATCGCCTGTACACTTGAACGACACAAAATTACGTTTAAGTACTTACTGAGACGTGACGTAATTCGCTCTGATTGGTGTTTAAGCTATCATGGCGGATTGTTGTATTTTGTAGATTTATTTTAACAAATAAATTATTAATCTCGACATTATTAAGAGAATAAATACATTTTTCAAAATCTTTGAATCCTATTTCATTAGATCAGATAAATATTTTGGCGATACTTAATTACTGTCATCATGCCTAATAAATGCTATGCAATAGCTTTACCGCGCCAGTCCCCGAGTGCCACACGTCTTTTTTTTTCAGATCTACGTGTGCTGCCACTTTGGCACAAATTGCACCAGAAAACGTTAAGTTTTGCGATTAGTGTAAGCTGCGTGTCGAAATACAACCATTTTAAATAAACCAAAATACTCGAATTTACTATTCAGCATTGAAAATTTCAATCAATAGCTTTAATTACCAGATATTTTAAAACTGAGAAATAACGTATTTTTGGTAAAATACGCTTTACCGTGCGAATTCCCGCTGTACTTTTAAGAACTGTATTCTTAAAAACATATCGTCACGCCTTTCAGAAGTGTAATACAACACCCACACTTCACCGGACGAAATTCAGTCCCAAATATGAGGGGGCGAGCCTGTCGCCATACACAGGGCTCCAGTCATGTAGCAGATGACATACAATACGCACATATCTTCACACAATGAACAAATTGGTGCGTGCCGTCGGCGTCGGCTGGGTTTGAACCCGCTCTCTCTGGCGGGCCTTCTGCAACTAGGCTATTATCGCTTCAATCAACTAAATATTATTGCGTATAGGAAATCTTGGTCCTCGTCTGTCTCGTGAGAAAGGTCATGAAAGTGAAAGGGAGCGAGATAATATTGCCTATAATTAAAATAAAATAAAACATTTTGAGGATCTTTTCTTTATTGTATATTTTCAGCTGTTCAGTTTAAATTTTAAGGTTATGTGAAAAAAGTGTAGGTACAAAAGTTATAGATATTTTTATTACCTACAACTTTGCCATCTGACTTTTTTCTATAGAACTTGTAGTTTTGCCGGAAATCGAGATAAACCGTTTTTTACCCTTAAGAACTCACCCCCTTCCCCTTCTCGACCTCAGATCGCCCGTTAATTATTTTTCCTTTCATTTTAAAAACATCCTCCTTTTCCAATGGGCTTCATCCTACTATTCAAAATCAAAATCTCTTCTATCATTGAAAATCCACGATCCAAATTGCAGCAATCACCATTGCCTCTGTTCTCATTAAGGCTGCTTCCTATAAGATAGAATCCCAATATGTGTCGTCCAATAGCAAGCCACGTGTTATGAAAGCTAATTGAAAGTTTAAATGAAATACGCCATTGACAGGGAAATCGTCGTAGGATGATAGGTCCCTAATCTTGTGCCGAAGTGAGAGAAGATGGTACTTAACACTCGGTTTCCTCTTCTTCTATTTTTGCCATGCAAAGCACGAAAGGTCTTCGGAATATAAAATAGTTTTGGGAAAATCTAGAGAATCTAGGTATTGCTTAAATCCTCAAAAACCTTGAAGTGAAAAATGTAGACCAAAAACATTTTAGAAGACTAAATTTAACAAAAAAAAACAACTAAGTACAGAAAATTGCATACACAAATGGTTCCCCACATGACTATATTGCAAGGGTTTCTTTTTGCAATCCCTCTTTCAGACCCCGACTACCTACAATACCTACGTACCATTTTTAATACACATTGTACCTACTATACGTAGTCACTACCGTTCTCGAGATCTGTACCAAATTTCAAGTCGCTATTATAATTTCTAAGATAATCAGCTCACAGACATACAGACAGACATACTCCTTACACCATTTTAGTACGGAACCCTAAGAATAATAACAGCGTCGTTTGTAGTGGGTTAATAACTTTCTCAGCAAAGTTTTCAGAGTTAAAAGAAGCCCTATTAGACTCTGTTGGTGGATGATGATGATGATGATTTTGGAAAAACTGTGATACACGTGTCTCATGATTTTAATTGAAGAGTATTTGCACCAATTTTTGAGTCAATCGATCCAGAGAATAAAAAGTTTCATACAAATTTGAACCCCCCATTTCCCCCCTTTAGGGGTGGAATTTCGAAAAACCCTTTCTTAGTGGATGCCTACACTGTACAAAGAATACACCCTCCAAAATTCCGGTCTGTCATTTGCACTTATGTTAAATAAATGACATCATTTCTAAGTTTTTCATTTATTGTATTTTTGGATATCAGTAATGGAAATAAAAACATTTTTATATTACACATAAAATATTGATGTTAAAAAGATTGGCAAGCAATTTAAATCTTTTAATTAAGCTCGTTTTTGGCGCACACGGCCCACATGAGAGGAGGATGTTTTTATAATTATAAAAGCGAAAGTTATTTCGTTTTTTTGTTACACTTTCACACTCACCGCGTGCAGCTTGTTGCTAAATAAAGGTAATCCTCCTAGAACCCTTTTCTTAAAGGTTACAAAGTTCAAATGCACTATAATTATGCGGATATCTCGCCCCTAATTTTGCATCGAAGTTAATTTTCGAAGTTACACAAACCCTTCTCCAGTTTGAACCAGCATCCAATTTGGATCTGTTTTTTAAATAAATTAAAACATTTTGAGTATATTTTCCTTAATGTATATTTTCAGCCAGACACCCTCCCCGATCGGAACAGTAGTGTCTCGACGTTCGTCCAGCAGGAACTCGGTGTCGTCGCAGGATGGGTATGTAAACTCATAATTCTTTAGTTTGTCGTTGAGATACTTCCCCAAGCAATGGAAAGTGGCACATGTGATCATTCTACGCAAACCCGGAAAGGAAGATTACACACACCCGAAATCTTACCGTCCTATAGGTCTCCTGTCCGTCCCCGGAAAAATCGTCGAAAAGCTTTTGGTAGCCCGACTCCAATGGCATCTCCTCCCAACGATCAGTCAGAAGCAGTACGGATTCATGCCCCAACGAGGAACCGAGGACGCCTTATATGACCTGGTAGAGCATATAAAAAACGGAGTAAACAGTAAAAACATCGTACTCCTAGTCTCCCTGGACATAGAAGGCGCCTTCGACAATGCATGGTGGCCCGCCCTTAAAAACCAGTTAGCGAAGAAGAGGTGCCCAACAAACCTCTACGAGATGGTGAACTCGTACCTCCAAGACCGAAAAATCAAGGTCAACTATGCCAGAGCAGCAAGCGAAAGGGAAACTACCAAGGGGTGTGTCCAAGGCTCTATCGGAGGACCTACCTTCTGGAACGTAATCCTGGACTCGCTGCTGCGACTGCTAGAGGCAGAGGGAGTTTACTGTCAAGCCTTCGCAGACGATGTCGTTCTAGTGTGCACAAGTCAGTCATCAATAGTTATCGAACAGCAGGCCAATCAAACGTTGGACCTGATCGTGGAGTGGGGGAAACGTAATAAGCTCAACTTTGCAGCGCATAAAACAATTGTGGTTCTTTTTTTGTGTCTATGATAGATCAAAACATACTAATTCACGTCTGGACAATCGGACGTGGCGCCAACTAACGGCGAGCTTGGGAAACTAGCCGCCATTCACCGCAGTTCTTTCGTTAACCCCGCATGGACTACAAGCACACTTTTACCTAAATAATTTAACCCATAATTTCGCCGCGAATCTACCTAAAAACTATTAAATTATATAAAGGACAGCTGAAGGAGCTAATTTCGAGTGTTATTTAGTCGGTGTAGTGCCTGTGAACCGGTCTGTGAGATCTCACGTATGGGCCACGCACGCGGCCATTATCCGGTGCCGACCATCTAAACCACCGAGGGCTTTGACGACGCTGGATTGGTATGTACATCTATCATTTTCATATAAAAGTCCAAAAGCCTGGCCTTCGGTGTTCTCTGCGTTATTATTCACCCCGCTCCCGCAATTACGCATCTTCTTTCAACCGCAAACAAAAAGAAAATATCCAAGAACCAGCGCACCCGCCGGTGACGAAATATTAGAAATCTTTTAATTTTTCCTATCAAAATGCAATGCTCTTTACTAACAAGTTGAAGTACCATCCCCCAAATCTGGTCATGTCAGGCGTTCAGCTTAGTCTTGTTAAAGAAGTCAAGTTACTTGGCCTGCTGATCGATCGAAGGCTCAATTTCAAAGCACACGTAAACGCTCAGTGTAAAAAGGCGGCGAACATAATTATACAAACAGCTAGCGTGTGCTGCGAAAGTGACCTGGGGACTGAACAGTGAGATCACGAGAACCATTTACATCGCAGTGGTGGAACAAAGACAGTCCTGGTTGCAAGTGCGACCCCTATGTAGCCGAGACGGTCTGGTACGTGATCATCGATTGCCCTAGATTCATGGCTGTGGGACAGGATCTCGAAACATTAATAGATAGGAAGTTGGAGATCTCGGAACTCCATAATATCCTGGCAGATCCAGAATGCAGACCACACACTTCTTGTCTTTTGTGGAGAGATCCTTCCGTTTAGCAGCCAAAAGAAATTCAACACTCGATTCCAGCCGACCACTACCCCCCATCCAAACACTCCCCCCATCCAAACACTCCCCCCCATCCGAACACTTCCCCCCATCATACTCACACAGTCTACCAGCGCAACACAAGCCACGATCTCCGCCCGAGAAACTTCCTCAAAAAGCGTATCCATTCACGATCTTCTGGAAAACGCAGAAAGAGGAGAGCCGGGAATACGAATTCGCGGTGTGGCACTTTTCTTGGACAGCAATAGAGAAAGGCTTGGAATAAGCTTTTGCCTCGTTAGGAACCAGAAACGTGTTCGACTATCGCCCGGATTAGCATGTCTGCTCAACGGGAGCACCGCTAAAGTAACTATGAAGCGGAAATCCTACGAAGCTATGCCAGTGTGCATGGCAGACGGCTACCGATTTCGAATAGTGCGAACGAAAAACAAAACGATCGCACTGCTGGAATGGGCGGCACAGTCACCTTTTGCGCAAGCTAGCTCATTGCTTAATTATCTAAGCAAAAATGCTGACAGCACTCCCCGGGTAATAAGCGTGGACGCGATGATGGTCGAATATATGACAGCGGAAGTCGTAGACCGGTTAGGTTGCACCAAGACCTCTGAACACCATGAGGTTGTCATGTACGAGGATAGAGGAGAAAACTTGAGCTTTCTCAAATCCCAAACACTAGACCACATAGGTGCTACAGATAGCTAACCCGTTCCAAGTTCGACCACCCAGTCTGATTCCGAAAGGGCACAACAAAAAATTGTCTCTGAAAAGGCCGCACCCCATGCTAGTGGTAACCGAGAAAGAGAGAATGGCCACATAACCGGTTTCATAACAGCATTCACCGCTGTAACGCAGAGCTTATTCCGTATCGCACCCAAAACACCATCTCCACAGACGTCGAGAGCACCTCCACAACTTCAAGCAGCTAGGACGAGAGCCGACATGGGCCAGGCCGATTCGCCCCGTTATGTCTCGGCCTCGGGGCTGCAAAACCATGCGAGAAACGCCTTCCTCGAATTCCTAGCCATACTGAGAGCGACGAAACAAGTTAATCTCAGGACCTGTGATAACATCTGGCAGTCTTTTAGGCTAGGAAGTGAAAGTCTTCTAAACGAGAGGCTTGAGGAAGCGGAAGCCGCCATATACAACAACGTCACTTCCCAGATCATTAAAGGAACCATGAAGGGAGAGTATATGGCAGCTTATAGCGCAGAAAGTGGTTTTGTAGCGCTGGACGAGACAGAGGCGGAGCGAATAGGTAAGCCGAAATACGGGACACCATCAAAGGATCCAATTGTAGTCACCGCCAAGTGCACCAAGATAATGCTGGACGACCGAATTCTAGAGATGGCCAAAACCATCGAAGGGAACCCAGACGTCGACGCAAGTTGGGAAAGCTGGTCAATACCAAAGATACAATGGGTCAATGGGGTGCCAGGGTGTGGCAAGACAACATGGGTGATCCGTCACTTCGATGTGGACAGGGACGCCATCATCACCACAACAACAGAGGCAGCAAAAGATCTGAGAGAGAAACTATCGCGCCGTATCGGAGACCTGGTGAAATCCAGGGTACGAACAATGGCTTCTTCTCTCGTAAATGGTTTTGGTAGAGAGAGTTTCAACCGCCTCCTGGTAGACGAAGCGCTCATGAACCATTTTGGAGCCATAATAATGGTTGCACGGCAGTCTGGTGCTGGTGAGCTTGTCCTCATCGGAGATGTAAATCAGTTACCTTTTATTGACAGAGAAAATCTCTTCGAAATGAGGTACCAACGCCCAAACCTGGTCACAAACATCAGCCAGGAGTTGCTTTGCACACACAGGAACCCAATGGACGTCGCGTATGTGCTGAGGGAAATTTACTCGGGTATTTATTCCTCGGCTCCTCGTATTAAGTCCGTTGAACAAAGAAGGCACAGTGCTTTCTAACGATCAATCATCAAGTAGTAAAGACCAAACGTCCAATAAAGTCATGAGTCAGGTTGCTTCTGTAGACGAGAAAACTAGTGCTCATGTTCAACACAAAGACTCTCAGAAATGGATTGAAGTTAGAAGAAGGCGTCACCTGCCCTCGTTTCGTGGCACAGCCGACCTTACTGTAACAACTCTAAAAGCGGTTGAAGAAAGAAAGCACATTCATCTATGGAATATGGAGTCAGGGACAGATGAAATTCGTGAATATCTGAAACTGTTGTGTCACCTAGGAACATGCACGGTGGAGGAGCTTACTGCTAAAGGAAGTTACAAATCCTTCAAACTAGGGATTCCGGTGGCTTGCTATGACATGATGCTTGCTATGGTAATAAAGCCCTGGGTCAACTTAAAGCGAATTACTATACTAAAAACAAAGCAAACGTACGCCGGTGGAGCAACCACTAATACCAGCGGAACTCATCGGGAGCAAGCAGCATCAGCTAACAAGTCTGATTATTTTCCCAGTACTCAGCCCTTTCGTGAGTCGGACTTGCACAGAGTCCAAGGAGTCTCCACCGTTCGACAGTCGCCCCGTCGCTCAACAAACCGCCAGTAGCAGAACAACCTACCTCAACGTTTTCTACCAAAATGTTAGAGGGCTGAAAACTAAGCTGAAGCAATGGAGAAATAGTCTGGCCCTGTCTGAACACAACTTGATTGCAGTAACGGAGACCTTTGTTGACAAATCTGTGGAAGACGCGGAACTCGTGTGTGAAAATTGGAGCATTCTCCGCCGCGACAGGGGCACGTTTGGAGGAGGGGTACTCCTAGCAGTACATGCACCTATCGTAATGCGTCGACAGATCGCAATGAAGACTGATTTGGGCGAAGATATTTGGGCGAGATTTGTCTGGAATGGAAGAGTCTATTACGTAGGTGTTATTTACATTCACCCCAAGGCTAAAGACGAGACCTACATGCGTTGGTTCTGCAAAGTGGAAACTTTCATTAACAAGCTCAATGGAACCGTTTTAATTTTAGGCGATTTGAATTTAAATAGCGCAACTGTCAATGTCTGTAACTATTATTGTTATTTTAAATAATTTTGTAGTTTGACCGAGATGAAGGATGTGGTGAATGCGCGTGGAGGAATACTTGATGTGGTCCTAGTCCGGGAAAATGGAGAATCGGATGAGACTCGCGTTCGACATGTGGAAGGTTTTGTGGAACCTGACCCTTATCACCCCCCTCTTGATATCGGAGTGATGACATGTGTATGGCGTAACTCTAATCGCGTTGCACCTAGCAATATAGACCCTAACAAGGATTGGAACTTTAAAAAGTGCGACCCAAACCAATGCATGTGTGCTGATAATTTTTATGATATAATTTACAATATTTTTAACACTTGCATTCCTAAAAAACGCCGTAAAAAATCAACGGGTAGTCGTTACCCGTTTACGAGCGACATTATTAGAGATACTAAGCTTAAATTAAGGCTACATAGTACTTGGCGACAGACTAATTGCGACGCAGACTATAAAGCGTTTTCTGATCTGCGAGCCTCATTAAAACTTCGTAAATCGTCCTCCCATGACTCTTATCTTAAAACTGTAGAAGATAATATTACTGCAAGCCCTCGTGCTTTTTGGCAGCATGTGTCGAGTTTGCGTTTGGTGGCTTTGAACCTTGCGTTACATACAAAGGATGTAATTTCAGTGGTGCCGAAGCCTCTGAGGCTTTCGCAGATTTCTTCGCAAGCGTTTTCTTACCGGATATACCTCAATTAGACTCGACGCACGCTGCCTCTCTTGACAGGACTAGTTTTACAAACTATGTGAACATTTATAACCTAGCTCCTTACAAAGTGGCTTCTGGTATCCAACAAATTAAGTCAAGTAGGTCCCGACTGCGTTCCGCCGTGGTTTCTGAAACAAGGCTTAAAATTCATGGTTCAGCCTCTTTGTCATATATTCAACGTAACACTGGCCACAGGGATTTACCCTAGAAGTGGAAACTATCAAGAGTGACGCCCATTGCTCGTGATATTTGTATGTAAAGATTGCCATACGAAAATTATGAAAATCATTAAAAAGCACTACCCCATTTATACCATTCCCATAAATACTTACTACTATCATCGTAGGCGGAAACTTAAAAAAAAAAAAAACAAATTGGCGGCGGGTGGTGTGCCACAAAGTTTCGAAGTCCTTTTACAAAAATTTTGATAGAAATATCAAACTTCCGGTTAAAGTTAAAATATTTTACTTTACTTTTTCTAAAATATTGAGCCACCATCCAGCTATCAACTCTAGGCAGACTTCCTAGATAACCGACTTCCATGGCGCAGATGCGAGTATAACTAACACAAATCAACAAGGTACAACAATATAAAGCGAATTCATAAACCAATCAACGATATAAAATAAGTGCAGCGCGAGCGCGAAACATCACTTCAATGAGTTTCATTAAGGCGCGGGCGGCGGGGCGCGAGCGAAAGGAACGCTGACGTCACGGGCCAAGCGCGCGCTATTTTAGATTTTTAAAAAGTGCTTAAAACTTCTCACGATCATAACTTCCTTATTACTGCATATAATTAAGTGACATAAATAATGAAAAATAAATAAGTGAAGTAACACAGACATACAATACAGTAGCAGACCAAACATTAGGTATTTATCAGCGTGGTATGAAAACACACATAGACATGTAGCTTAATAGGGGCCGCATTAAGGATGTTCGTTGTTCCTTATAATCGAGATTATATGACTCGTTATCTGTGAACAGTTTATTTCCACCAAGTAAGCATAGGTTTACTTGCCCACTGGTTTTCAGGCTGTTAAAGGTTTAAAAAACACCTATCAATTTATAGGAAACGTAGAAATGAAATTAACAGCTACGTACAACACTCGTTAATTTGTTTTGGAATAATACAATTGTATTATCTTAGGACATAACTAGGCCATGTCGGACACCAGTGCTGGCCACTAAACTGTTACAAAATGGGAGTGACTATATACTTTTGTATATTATTTACTTACTTCCTTCTGCAGCTCAAACAAAGTAGGAATTGTTCCAGGACGAAATCTTGTAGGAAAAGCACTGAAATCAAGCCAGTGTTTTGAGCACAGCACACTAGCCAAAGTGGGTTGCCAATCCTGGATCTTAATGTTTTTTTTTTTTATCTAGGCATTTCTACTACTTTTATTCGTTGAATATCTGGAATAAAGGTTATTTGTGAATCAGTAAATATCTTTCAACTAGGTATCTTTAATAATAATATAATAAATAAATAAATAAATTCGGGACGCTTCCACACAAAGCAAAGCAAAGCTTGTACTATGGCTGCCAGAGATACATTTAAGAGATATTTTTAAATCCATACTTAAACAGATATTAACACCCAGACATAGAATAAATACAAATGTTCATCACATAAATGTTTGTCCTAGGTGGGAATCGAACCCACACCCCCAGGCTTAGAAGGAAGGTTCACTACCAACTGAGCCACCGAGGCAGTCAACCTATATTTACTTTATCCAAGGCAAAGGTTTGACACTAAGCAAGCAAGTTCGTATAGCCCTAGTGGCAAGCCCTAAATGTCAGGGTTTTGGACCAGGGGTCTGACCAATGGACAAAGGAATAGTTAAGCAATGAATCCTGTACATTATTCGTCTATGTTATCAACTTTTTCAGATTCACAATCCGCTCCCTGTTTTGTAAAAGGTACTTGAGCTGTCAAATTTTGCCCCACCCCGATAAATTTTACTTATTACGCTCTAATTACTCTAATTCAAATATAAAAACACTAACAAATAGCATCTAAGATAGATTATCCGCGAAAG
Organism: Peribatodes rhomboidaria; assembly: GCA_911728515.1. Taxonomy (NCBI): domain Eukaryota; kingdom Metazoa; phylum Arthropoda; class Insecta; order Lepidoptera; family Geometridae; genus Peribatodes; species Peribatodes rhomboidaria. The sequence goes on from OU452166.1 coordinate 21,627,108, forward strand.
AAACCGTTTGGTTTGAACATTTATGTAAATTCCTTGGAGAAAACGAATGGAATTTTAAGAGCAAAAATGTCACCATCAAACTCACCGATAAAAAGAAAATCCAATGGATGATTTGCTGTATGAAGCACTTTCACATCGGTATGCACTGCACTCTACCATGTTCACCTATTTTCTTGCAATAAAATCATCAAAAAAAGCTATATTTTGTTACTAAAATAAATGTCATCAAACCAACCAAACTTCACGTGCTGTCGTCATGACAACCATCCTTAGCTATACATGGCGGCATGGCTACAGATGGTCTATTGTCTATGTGTGAGACCTTGTTGCAACAGGTAAATGAAAGAGACACCATTACTGAATTGTTACTGAGAAATAAAAAGGACAAACTGATCATCTATATGTATAATAATAACTAGCAATTTATGTTAGGTCTGCTACTGTATTGTATGTCTGTGGTTTTAGTGCAATATTCGCATGTGTTAGTAACCCTAATCTTAATATATTATATAAATCTCGTGTCACAATGTTTGTCCTCAATGAACTCCTAAACCACTTAACCGATTATAATAAAATCTTAATATATATAAATCTCGTGTCACAATGTTTGTCCTCAATGAACTCCTAAACCACTTAACCGATTATAATAAAATTCGCACACCATGTGCAGTTCGATCCAACTTGAGAGATAGGATACATTTTAACCGCGTGTGAAACCGCGGAGCGCAGCTAGTTATGTTTATATTTAATCTCATCTGCTACCTACATAACTGGAACCCGGTGTATAACGACAGTTTCGCCCCCCGTGAAATTTGGGACTGCATATCGTCGAATCTGCAAATCGAAGTGTGGGTGTTGTAATACTGTCACCTGTGCCAGCCCTTTCTGAAGAAATGTGATGATATGTTATGTTCTACAACGTGTTATTTTGCATTCTCGCAGAATTTGTAGAGGGAGGTATACTCCACTAACAGAGCACGAATAACCAATGGGACAACCTTGCAATCGAGAAAAAAAACAGCTGTTCCTTAGAAAAAAATCGTTGATCATCGTAAAAATGTATTGAACAGCTGTTTGTTTTTTCTCGATTTTAAGGTTGTACCATAGTTTATTCGTACTCTGGTAGTGGAGTATCACAAAATCTGCGAGAATGCGAAACAACAATTGTTCATTTCATCACGCTGATTATCATCATTGGCACACTTTACTAGTTAATAACTATTATTTTTGTGACCTGGTAATATCCATTTCATTTACAGCATGTGCTTTCCAAATTATTACCCTCAATGCTATGATGAAAATTACATTCCAGCACTTCCTACACCGAAGAGAGCGAAGCAGAGACCGTACGGCGGTGTAGTACACCAGTCGCGAGTGTTTTTCGCAGGAATGCTAGTTCCCAAACCACAGGAAGCTACTTGGAAAGTGACCATGGAAGGCCCTTAGTTTCTATTGCCACTATTATTGGCTTATTAGCCATAATAGTATGCGCACTAATTTCTAGAGGTTGCTTCGACATGTGTTGCTTTTCACACTTGTTTTCAAGTATGCGTAGTCAATGCCAATTAAACTCCGATTTTAGACAAATGAACCATCGATTTGGCATTGACGACACTACTTTGCTGCGTTTGAGAACTGGTGAGAACATCTTATACTTATCACTAACTACTACAGGGTTATCAAGAAAGGGTGTACTAAACCGAAAAAGGTTCATTGTACTCATCATCATTAGCCCTGAAATCGAGAAAGAAATAACGTGTCCGTAACTTCAGCTTCCTCATAGGTGATAGAATAATTTTACCTATGCCAATATTTAAAGCATAATAGCTGCAATCAAATATCCCAGTCTTAGTTTAGCTGCCACAAGAACTTCGTTAATATGAGCCATTTACTATGTGTCAGCTGGAGTGACACAACCTCAGCTCGCACATCCAGTACAGGCAAACCAGTGAGGTTAGGGTTTTGGACAATAGCTAGAAAATTAAAGCATAATAGCTGCACAAGGTAGGAAAAATCTGAACGATGCTACTCAAAACATGTAAAAGCTATGATCAAAAAACTGTAAGCTGGTGTTGTGTCACTTCAGCTACTCATCTCATATCTTCCAAACGAAAGAAGGTATGATTATGCATTTTAGCTTCAATTTTAAAGCATAATTGCTGCCATTGGCAGCAAAATTTTCAAGTCTCTGGGTTATATACTTTCCGAGTTATAAGCTAATACCTATGTGTAAGCTGAAGTTGCGTCACTTCAGCTGACACATGTTGAATCGACGAAACTATCAAACGTAGAGTTTTCATTTAAAAGGCAAAAATTAAAGCATAATTGCTGCACTAGGCAGCAAAATTTTCAGATTCCTAGACCTCGTAGTTTCCACGTAATAATCAAAAAACAGTTTTCGCGCCAAAAAATTCAAATTTTTGCTTAAAAGCGGCGTTGCCGTTCCGTGCGGTACATTATTGCAATTCAATTTGATCTTAGCGCGCATAGTGTTAAAAGTCATTTTAACTTGTGTTCAAAATTCTTTTAGTTTTGTTTAGACTGAGAGCCCCTGAACCATATGGAACTAAGAATGCACCTGTAAAATTTGAAGGCAGATTCTTATGAACTTAAACAACGACGAAGGTTATTGGTTTTGGCGTGGCTTGTTCTCTGTAATTTGACTAACAAAAGACGTCGCGCGACAGATAATGGCTGCTTGACGTCACAGGCGCGAGGTAGACAGTGGCATGGCGAACCAGTTTTTTTGCCCCACCACCCCGCTACACCCTTCGCGTGCCATCTAGTACATTTACTAATTAAAAAATTAAAATAAAGAAGAAAGACAAACCACTGTATAGTAAAGAAGATAAATTTGTTACTTGGACAATATCTAGTGTAAGTAAGTAGTGTAGGTGTTTAACAAGTTTGAAGATGAACTTCCGCAAAGTAACGCCTGATTCAATCAAGAAGATAAATGTTTAATGTGTGGGTAAGAGATAGTAAAATGTATTTTAATAGTCTGTAAGTACTTTGATTTCATGATACGGGAATTACTCGTATTCCGACTATTGTTTCAACCGCATAAGTAAGTGATTCCCGTTACATAAAATCATAATGTGTGAAAACCACGTCAGTTTCCATAGCCTGTAAGTAGGTAAGTATCTGTATTCGATAACTACTTCAGTGTTATTTCAGTTGTTCCATGAAGAATCAGAAGACCAGGGAGCTCCTAGTCTAGTTATCTCGTCTTCTAAGTTCATAAGAATCTATCTTTAAAATAACATACATACCTAGTTTCATATAGTTCAGCGGCTCTCAGTCGTTTTTTGTTAGCCAAATTACAGAGAACAAGCCACGCCAAAACCAATAACCTTCGTCGTTGTTTAAGGTCATAAGAATCTGCCTTCAAATTTTACAGGTGCATTCTTAGTTCCATATGGTTCAGGGGCTCTCAGTCTAAACAAAACTAAAAGAATTTTGAACACAAGTTAAAATGACTTTTAACAGTATGCGCGCTAAGATCAAATTGAATTGCAATAATGTACCGCACGGAACGGCAACGCCGCTTTTAAGCAAAAATTTGAATTTTTTGGCGCGAATACTGTTTTTTGATTATTACGTGGAAACTACGAGGTCTAGGAATCTGAAAATTTTGCTGCCTATGGCAGCAATTATGCTTTAATTTTTGCCCTTTAAATGAAAACTCTACGTTTGATAGTTTCGTCGATTCAACATGTGTCAGCTGAAGTGACGCAACTTCAGCTTACACATAGGTATTAGCTTATAACTCGGAAAGTATATAACCCAGAGACTTGAAAATTTTGCTGCCAATGGCAGCAATTATGCTTTAAAATTTGAGCTAAAATGCATAGTCATACCTTCTTTCGTTTGGAAGATATGAGATGAGTAGCTGAAGTGACACAACACCAGCTTACACACAGTTTTTTGATCATAGCTTCTACATGTTTTGAGTAGCATCGTTCAGATTTTTCCTACCTTGTGCAGCTATTATGCTTTAATTTTCTAGCTATTGTCCAAAACCCTAACCTCACTGGTTTGCCTGTACTGGATGTGCGAGCTGAGGTTGTGTCACTCCAGCTGACACATAGTAAATGGCTCATATTAACGAAGTTCTTGTGGCAGCTAAACTAAGACTGGGATATTTGATTGCAGCTATTATGCTTTAAATATTGGCATAGGTAAAACTATTCTATCACCTATGAGGAAGCTGAAGTTACGCACACAGAAATAACAGCTGTTCTATACATTTTGTAGACGTTCAATGAACTTTTTGTATAGGAGCTGTTTTGTTTTTTTTTTCAAGATTTTGGGTTGGCTCCATAGTTAAGGTTGTTGATAAAGATGAGTACAATGACCCCCTTTTGGCTGTGTACACCCTATATCGATAACCCTGTATACCTATATATTTTTACCTATGCTCGCGACTCAGAACCAAACTTAGCTTTCGTCCTCGTAATATTTACTTTATCAACGCCCGTTGATAAGATCCAATCGAGCTGGATCTGTATATGAGGGCTCAGACCTGCACGCCTAGCATGCGCGCGTGATAAAATTCTTAGATAAAAACGACAAAAAGTCACTTTTTGTCGTTTTAGAACGTAACAAGGCTATGTGTAAACATATCTGTCTCGATAAAAGAGTCGACGCGACCTGTGTCGCTTTACGTATGCAAGGCCTGCTGGACGAGATTGCCACAGGGCCGGTATGAGTGACGACTAGAAGATGTTACGATTAGGGTGCATAATGCGAACCAGCTGTCTCACTCGCTCGCGAGACTATTATATTTGATATAACATTATGAAACGTATTTTCGATATACTCGTATATACCTTCATCGATGCATTGAGAATAGGATACTAAGTTTTCAGAATATTTTTATAATAATAATAATAATAAATAAATTCGGGACACTTCCACACACGGACACTTCGGACACTTCCACTTATGTTTAGTACATTACTGCCGCGGCCTATAATGAGTACTTTGCTGGTCGCGCTGATGATGGCCCACAGCGCAGCGTAGCGCAGCTCCAGGCCGACACAGCGCAGTCAGCGTGCAGCACTTGACGGACGAGCTGAGGTAAAGGCCGAGGCCGTAGGTCGAGGCCTTTACAGCGAGGACAGCAAGGGCTGCAATGATGGTCAATGGAAGGCCTAGAGCGTAACTAGGCTAGCTCCAGGCCATCATAGCGTGACCAGCGAAGCAGTCATAGTAGGCCAAGGCTTGTATAGTGCTTTACTCAAAAATGCAAGTACCTACCTAACCTAAATAAAACCAGCAAGTAATTTAAATAAAATACCTTTATATTAATTAACTAGAAATTTAATGAAAATGACAATTATGAAAAGTACAGTTACTAAAATTCAACACCGACTTTCCCGCGTTTTTGTTACTTCTTTGTTTTTTTTAGCAATGGTAGTTGGAACTATACAGCCAAATATGGAATAAAATCTTTTTGTACCTATCTCTTTACATACAAGCAGCTGTGTTTTAAATAAAATCTTTTTGCATTTAGTTTTTTTTAAAACGTTGAAAAACGTCAAAATAGCGGCCGGCAATGTTTTGCCGGCCTGTTAGAGCGACCAGCAAAACTTTGCCGGCCGCTTCTTGAAACAGAACGGCAAGGTCGACTTTTCTCAAACAAGGTTGTCAAAATAATGACTACATTACATGCATTTTTGAGTAAAATATTTTAAATTAGTGCTCAGAGAAACGTAAACAAGTTATGTTTGTACGTGTTTACCGTTATTTTTAGTTAAAGACTTTAAGTATCAACAAGAAGATAATTGTGAAAACTCTGTAATACTGTTTTCAATGCATAGACTAAAGTGTTATTCATCAAAAATACATTCTATAATTTTCTAAAATAATTGTGTAGTGAGCGAGCGACACAGCTGCTGCGCCTTGCCATGCACCTTGAGGACCGATAACGACTATGACGTTTTTATCCAAAACAAAACAATCTCCAAAGATCAATCTCTATAATAGCCATTAAGTTTCATTTTTATTAACTAGTCAATAATTTCAGGCATTTCTGCGATAAGCGACAGAGAAGACAGGGGGTCGTTCACATTTCTGTACAACAGCCATAGTGACTTTAGTCATACGAAATTTGACGACTTCATCAATGACTTCACGCTTGCTACATCCAAGTACCTACGTAAGTATCGTAACTTTTTACCCGGCTGCGCAAGAAGAGTTATGCTTTTCGAGTATGTATGTATGTATGTGACTATGCGTGTATGTGGTTTCTTTGGCATGCCCTACAGCCTAAATAGCTTCATGGATTTCGACATGTGAGGTGTCATTTAAATTGTCTTGCTAGGGGAAGCAACATAGGGTCAATGTCTTGCAGCCGGGTTTTTGTTTTTTCTTTTAATCTAAAAATTACTTCCATAAAAATTATAAAATAAAACTTTGAAACAAAAAATTAAATCGCCGAAAAAACTGAAAAGCAAAAATAACTAATCTCTATACATATATATAAAAAAGAATCACTATTTCCCTTGGTCATCGCGTCACGCGTGAACAGAGATGGAACATTTTCGCAAATTTTTTTTTGTTTTATATTGTCCTGGAAATATAAAACAAAAATGATCTTATGAAATAAAAAAATTAAGATATCCCGAAAAAAATAACGATTCTTGTAGGACGCGGCCGAAACCGCGGGGCACAGTAGTAAGACGTGGGAGATGAGGAGGGGAGCCCCGCGCCCGCCCCGCCTGCTCATTAAATCACGGACGTATCTATCAGCTTCGACGCGTTTTTCATTGCTGTCATCTCGGACCGGAAAAAATACGGCCCGGAATGGGGAAAAGTAAAATGTCGGACGGTAAAATTACGTGTAGTGCACAAGCTAGCATATAAATTCATGGCGTGCCAAATTGGACCGTAAAAATCTAAACTGCCGGACGCTAAAATTATCATTAGCGAGCGCAGCGTTTGCTTCAGCTTCGACAAAAATGCTTGTGTATGTCCAGCGGTGCTATCCACAATCATTCGGGAACGTTTCCGATCGGATCCCAGAAATTTCAAACTCAAATTGTTCGAATCTCAGTATACTATAATACATTTTGGAATAGGGAATCCAGTATAAATCCGATCGGAAGACTTAATCACATTTAAAAACTTATGAATATAGACTGAGATTCGAATAATTTAGGTTTAAAATTATTGAAATCCGAACGGAAACGTTTCCGAATGGTTGTGAATAGCCCTGCAGATCTCTGTCTTCGTCTACAGCTCGCATTTCTTAACCGATTCTTTAAAAACTTTGTAGGTAGATTCAATAATAAAATAGATTTTATTTCTCGATACAGTTAATGATTTTTTTTTAAATAACGGAGATTTTAAGTACTTAATTATAATTGTATGAATCTTAGTTATCTACAATTACAAATTACAATTTTTTTTTGTATATTTCTCATGCGAGCCTTTTACATTTTCGGATTACACGGCAAGTTATTCGGCGAGTAGTTCGCAGGGGCAATAGATAGTTTAGAATTTAGTAATTTAACGTTCTGAACAGGTGCTGATATAAATATGCATGGCACGGTTGCAGGTAACGACAGCAGTCGCGTGGCCTATACGTCCGTGGATGGCGGCGAGCAGATGATGATTGGGTTGGTGGGGCAGCTGTGCGAGTACCGCGTGCAGCTGGCGGCGAGTGGCGTGCTGCTGCTCCGGCACCTGGAGGCCGTCCCCGCGCGCCTGGCGCCCGCCCTCCGCTACTACTGCACCGAGCACGATCAGCTCACCAAGAGGACTGCCATTGTCTTCACATTTGACGTCGCCGCCTGCCCGCTGGCACATGGTACGTACCTTTGCCTCGTGACTCTTTAACTGACTGCAACGAGATAAATTATAGTAGACTAGCTGCAGCCCGCGGTTTCACCCGCGGTTAAAAAGTCCTAGTACCCTATGTGCTATTATAGACTATAATCTATCTCTGTGCCAAATTTCATCCAGATCTGTTCAGCCGTTCTGGCGTGAAAAAGTAACAAACATTCATCCATCCATTCTTACAAACTTTCGCGTTTACAATATTAAGTAGGATTACACTGAGGGGACAGAGCACTGTCTCACGTCGCGGTCGGCTTATTGGACCCTGAGCGTAGCGCGGGACTCTAGAGTTGAACTCTCGACCGCAGCGAGGGATTTATGTAAAGTCCTGAGTGAAGTGAGGGGTTTATGCCGTCCAAGACAAGGACACTGCTTTAGGGTGTATACTCTACTTTTCACACCTTCTGCGAGGCAATAAAAAGAAACTCTTCAATGTTCGAATAAACTCTTTTTACAGTGCTCGTATACTGATCAATTTTAACCTCTTTGCTTAAATACTCTCTTGGGATTTTCATACAACGTTCTCTCTAGGGAGGCAATGCCTAGCTTTACGTTGAGACTACGTGGTAAAAAGTAATTGGTCATTGTCGAGCAGGTGGTGTGAAAAAGTTAAAAAAAACTCCCAACAATTCACCTTCCAAACAAAAAAAAACTACATCGATTCATCCGTTCGGGAGCTACGACACCACAGACAGACACACACACATATGGCACGAAATCGGTTTTTTATTTCATAGCAGTTTTCATTTAATTTTTAATTTTATTCGTGGGACAAGCTTTGCTTAGTTTGGGGTCAGATGACTATGTGTCAAAAATGTCTTGAAAATTTATTTATTATTTATTAATTTAAAATAATATTATGATTTAAATACATGTTAATTGTTATAGATGTTCAGCATGCCACGCCACACGCTTTGATAGAGAGGTGTCTCACAGAAAAATGGCAACAAGCACCCGAAGACATTGTTGGCCCGCTACTTAACAGAGATGTGAGCGTAGTTGTTGATGTCACTAGTGTATTTTGAACTGTATGTCCGGTCAGCAGCTAATTTCACATAATAATAATAATAATTTTTCAATTTCATATAATAATAACAATAATAATAATAATAAAAAGTTAAAGCAACTTTAACTTTAACTTTATCATTATTTGCTGTCAATTATTTAGTTGTTTGCTGACCAGCTGTTGTCGAACAAAAGTGTTTATTTGCTGCATGCACTGACAGAGAGACTTCAATGATCTTTAACCTTTGATCAAATATAAGGGAAAAACGAAACGGAAATCTAATCATGGACCGCATAAATTAGGTGCATGCACACGATTCACTGTAGTCACAAATAAACGCAATAAGTCGCAACAGTGATAATTATTGTTGTCTCGTTCTCGCTACAGTGTCTTGTCTCTTCATCTTTGTTAATATTTGTTATGTTATGTGTAACAATACTGTCAAAGGAGTTGTGTAGTGTATGTTTGCTTGTTGTTATGGGGTCCACATGCTGTGTACTAGAAATAAGACTTACCGCTTCTTCCTTATAATATTTCGATGTCGTAATATTTAATTTATTTTTTTAACTTAATATTTCCCATGGAAATGTAGTCATTTTTTATTTTATTTTTAGTTATATGTGATCTGATCTCTCGGCTCTGATGGTGGTGGTAGCCGATCAAATATATTTTTAAAGCATGCCATGAAAAAAATATTGATTTAATTTAAGAAATTAATATTTTCAATGTACAATATTCCTAAATTGATTCTTCGAGTGAAACAAAAATATTCTCAAATAGAATGTAAAATATTATTTTAAATAGGTATGTAAGTATAAGGAATATAGAATAATTATTACATGTAAGCATGTTTGTGTTGTAAAATTGTTTAAATCGAAATATCTAAACGTTTTTAATGCTTTAGGAATGTTTTAATTTCTTCAATAGTGTATTTTCAAATGATTAAATAATTAAAACATTGGGTAAATGAGAGGTTTTTTTAAACTAAAATGTTCTCGATTTATTTTGTTAATGGAAAGCAATGGATTACTTATAATATAATTTCTTTAAATATAACTACATAAATCATAATTTATCAATTTTGGTTAAAAGCATGTTGAGTTTTAAACATAGTTATATAATTTTATAAAAATGTTATTAATTGAATATTGATTAAATGAATAATAATTAAAATTGAAAAATGTTATTAGAGTCATACTGAATGATTTATTAATGTTGATTAAAAGCATGTTGATTTTTGAAACGAAGTATTTAATTCCATAAACCTTGCACATTAGAAAAGACATTATCTATAGGTGGGGGGTATGGCAAACAGTTCTTAAATAGAATAGTAGTACTTTGAGATTCATCTGGTTCATCATAGCCTGTAAATAATAAAGTACCTGCATTAAAAAAAATAGGCAGGATATGAAATAGTCTAGAATTTGTAACTTTTGCTTTTACTAAAAAGCATTTTCTGTTTTCAATAGAATATCCACCCCCGAATCCATCCACATAGTCCGTTTTCTATGAACTAACCTTTTATTGCTAGCTGTTGTAGGTAATTTGTATAATATGATAATACAATTACAACACCTTCATCTGTTTCCGCTTCCTCTTCCATTGGTAAAGGCTCAGTTAAGCTCAGCGAACCAGTTTCATGTATTTTTGAGAAATGGAATACAGCCGCAACAATCAAAGTCTGTGATTAAATTTACTAACCCTACCTAACTTATTTATATCCATTCACGGCGCTTGTAAGCGACACAGCTGATAGCGAGGGCGTAAAAAGAAAAGTTCACCAAATGCTCGTAAATGGATTTCTGGTCAAGTAAGTAGGGATCCACTGCTGGCATCGGTCAAAGGAAACATTCTTGCAGTTTATAACAAAGTTCTCTACATTCTTGCTCAACAGTGATAAGGTACCTTAAACAAGATTCATAGGATACTTCGCACAGATTTATAACCCTCACAAAATGTTTACCGACAAAGAACAAAAATTGTCAAATTACATGACAGTTTGTTAACCCTTTTATGGATATGGATTGAGAAAGATACTTATCGATACGTCGCAGCCAACTAGCTTAGTTCGCTGTTCAATTACTCCTAGCCTTTTTACTAAACGGCGCCGTTGAACTAGCTTCCTTATGCCGTTTATTGAATGGCTGAATATGATGATATTCAGCCATTCAATCAAAGGGCTGGGCAAAATAACTTTTAACGACAACGTTAACTACTTGCTTAGCCCAGCTTCTGGGTTAACTTGTACTAAAAAAAATAACCACGAAGGCTTAGGCGCCTTAACCTTTTATCATAGCAAAGCCAAGACAGGTGTGCTCAGAGAAGTCTGGCAGGAGAGGTTTTAGGTTATGGGAATTTCGTTTTACGGATTTTCGTATTTTGTTTCAATAAATAAGTAATTTAAAACACATTTCTTCGGATTAAAATAGTATTTTTGTCATATTATCACCCGATTGTACGAATGGTCTGAGCATCGGCCAGCCAGTTTAATAAATGTTGTAATAGACACTACGGCTGAATATCATTCAGGAAGCTAGTTGAACAGCGCCGCTTTGTAAAATGGCTAGTCTCTTAATTTAAAGGCTGATTAAGCAAGTTGGTTGCGACAGAAACATTAAAACCGGAGAAAGTGTGGTTTACTTACGGAGTATATTGTTTTACCATGGCAGAAACGGAACAAGTTGTGCAGATTTTGTGCCATAGAGATTACTGCGCCCCGCGGTTAAAAAGTATTCTATGTGCTATTCCCTAAGGCTATTCCAGACACTATCTCTGTGCCAAATTTTATTTAGATCCGGTTAGCTGTTCTGGCGTCGTCGTTGAGTAACAAACATCCATCCAAACTTTCGCATTTATTTTATTAATTCATGTGATTGAAATGATGTGATTAAAAAATTATTTTATTAAAAACTAGCTGCGCCCCGCGGTTTCACCCGCGGTTAAAAAGTATCCTATGTGCTATTCTAGACTATAATCTATCTCTGTGCCATATTTCATCCAGATCTGTTCAGCCGTTCTGGCGTGAAAGAGTAACAAACATTCATCCATCCATCCATTCTTACAAACTTTCGCGTTTATAATATTATAGTAGGATCTTATAAGCCTATTGTTTTTTGGGTCATGACTTTTGCCTGGTTTCGATTTAGCAATAAAGCATTCTGATGAATTGGGCCTAATAACAGAATCGAGCCTAAAAACGAAATCGAAAGAATAACAGATCGAGCAATTGATATCTGACTATTCATTTTTCATCTACCCTCATTTTCCTGTGAAATATATCGATTACATGTATTTAGTTGCAGAGGAACTCAATAGATGGCTCTCGCAATCGAGAGAAGTTTAGCTGAATCGCGGTGACGAGATTCTCCGGTAAAACACGGGGTGTGCGTTGGTGGTCAGGTCACTTTGAATTTTGCATGCACAGTACCAGTCTTTGTTTTTGAGGAGGATCTGTAGTGGCTGACTGCTGTTACTTTAAGTAATGAGCAGCGCTACGTTCTAGTAGCGGCTGTTCACGGCAGCACTACAGATCCCATACAAACGTAATGATAAAATAAAAAAATATATAAACATAAATGTCTTAATGTAAGTATATGTAGAAGTTATTATTTTTTGTCTGTTAATGTTTTGTGTATTTTGTTTGTTGTTGTTGCAGTGTTTTGTGCGGTAAAATAAATTGTTTCTTTCTTTCTTTTAAACGCGGATCGAGCAAACTGTGCTGACCAGCGCCAATAAGCGCTGCAGACCAGTGCTTATATTATTATGCCAAGACTATAAGAGCTTAAAATACAAAAAACATTTCTCTAATATGAAAACTTGTCAAAAAATATTTATTTTTTTATTTGTCTTCATTACAGAGCTATTTCTTCATTACAGAGCGATGGTAGCCTAGTTGGGAAAAGGTCCGCCTCTCAAGCCAGAGGGAGCGGGTTCGAACCCAGCCGACGGCACGCACCAAATTGTTCATTGCGTGATCATATTATGTATGCGTATCATCTGCTACTGTTAGCAACACATACAAAAAAATGCAGTCTATGCTCTGCTGTGTGACGTTTTCCGAGCGAACTGTCAAAGGAATGTCAGTGGGCAGTGGGGTAGCGCCTGAGTCGCCCGCCCCGCCCAAAGAGTATGTACTATAGGCCCCGCCAACCGGCACTTTGCGCTGGAGCACGGAAGAGGACGGATCTTGTTTTGATTTTCTTTGGCTTCTTTCTGTAGTATTGATCTGGGTGTTCATTTGATTCATACTGAAATTACCTACATATTGTACATGGTTTGGATTATTAGAAGTAGTAGTTGTTTACATTTACATCAAGGTGGTTTCGAATACCGTCCCCTCAGAAATAGTTTACACTACATGACTGGAGCCCGGTGTATGGCGACAGGCTCACCCCCTGTCACATTTGGGACTGAATATCGTCCGCCGAAGTGTGGGTGTTGTATTACACCTCTGTCAGCCCCCTGCGGGGGAAAGGCGTGACGATATGTACAGAGCTATTAATTTTTAACATTTAAGTATGGTTTTGATACACAAGTAATCTCATGCATATTCATTTCAGTAAGTATAGGTACTTAGATTAATATGCTCCTCTAAAAATCAGGTCAAATGTTTTAGTAAAAATAACTGGGAAAATTAGAAGCTGCTACATACTTTCTTAGCTCATGGCAGCAAAAAGTAAACTATGGGTATGTTAGCGACGGGCGAGCTCTAGACATAGGTAGACTAAGATCATTTAATGTAACTAGAATTATAATTAAATCATTAAATAGGATAACGTAAACTTAGAATAAGATTGAACTAATGTGACTAGATTTGAACAGTTTTAGCTTGATTATGTAAAATTGAACTTAAAATGTATAACGTTTAAGAACATTTCAATGCGGGCAAGAAGCCCCCGAAACATGTCACGACTTGTCCGTGGACTTTGAACTGTGTAAAAATTGGAAACGAAATAAACAAGCTCTAGGATTGGCTGAGTGGAAAATTGAGCGAGAGAGAAAGATATATCGGACGGTCCCGCACGCACGCGCCGCGCCGCTCATTGGCCGAACGCCTCGAGCGCGCTGCGCAACCAGTGATCGAAGTGCGGGCGGGATCGTGAGCCCTTAAGGCGAACATTTTGGAACGAACGTCAGTCGAGCTCGCTCTCCGACTCAATACACTCAGGTGACCCGAAAGCGATCTTAGTGATCCACCTCGAGTATTAATCAAGACCCGATCCCCGCTGTCGGCGCTTGGTTTGGCTGTGGTGCCTCCGGTACCGCTGTGCCATAGTATCCGCCGTAGTTGCTACGGCGGTGGTACCGAAGGTGCCTCAGTCCTGCTGGCCTAGCGCCGACAGTTCTTGGTCCTTTGAGAGCCGGATTCTGTGTGGGCCCTTGGCGGCCCCGGAATCGAACGAGCATCGTCCTGTGTGGGCCTTTTGGCGGCCCCGGGATCGAGAACCGAGCACAGCTAGCGCCCGCGCCGTAGTGGGTGCTACGCTGCTACGAGCTCTACGCCACAGCGTGCTACGAGCTACGTCGAACAAAGAAGATCGCCGAACGACTTCACTGAACCATGGTGAAGACGCGAAGCCAAGGAGGAAGCGTTCCCGAACAAGACGCTACGAACACTCCTGCGAACATGAACCCTGAGGAAGCTCGCCGAGTCATCCGCTTTGAGGAAGAGTCGCCGCGCTCACCATCCGTCCCAATGGAACGTCGCAACATACCTGCCGTCTCCCGCGCACGGGAGGAGGCGGGCTCCCGGATCGGAGGGCCACCCGGTCCCTCACGGGAGGAGGGCGATCTCCCTCTTGTTACAGACACTACGACGGAGCTGCTACAGCGTCGCGACGCTTCGCCTGCAAGATCGGTGACGTCGGTGCGGTCTGTACGATCTACGGGCAGCACAGCGGCGCGGATCCGGCAGGCGCAGTACGAAGCGGAAGAACGGCTGGCTCTACTCCGGAAGAAAGAACTCGAACTTGAAGCCGAACGAATCAAGAGAAGACTCGCTCTTGACATTGAACTTATTCAGGAATCTGAAGAAATCACTGCACGACCGGTTGACCGAGCCAGGGCGAACGTCGAGCAGTGGATGGCAGCAGCGATCAGCAGAGTGGAGCCAGCAGAACGCCGTGCAGTCCCAGAACGCGGGACCTCCTTCACCGAACAGGAGGAGAAGACACGCAGCCGGCCCAGCCACACCCGGACAAGATCGCCGACGCCACAGCGAAGCACCTCGCGAACCCGAGGCATCGAACAACTGGTGGAGGCGCTGGAGAAAATGAACCGCTCCAGACCGCCGCCCCGCCAGACTTACGAACTACCACTCTTTTCAGGAGCCAATTCAGAGTGGTTCTCCTTCAAGGCAGCAATGCGGGAGACGACGCGGCTCTACGGCTTCTCAGCGGCTGAGAACATGGCAAGACTTCGCAACTGCCTGCGCGGGGAAGCCAAGGAAGCAGTGTCTGCCCTTCTTCACACTGTTGAAGACCCGAACATCGTCATGAAGACCCTGGAGCAGTGCTTCGGCCGGCCGGAGATCCTGGTGGACCGAACAATCCAGGAGCTGCGCCAGATGCCGAAGCCGGGACTCTCCGCGAGCGACCTGAACACGTTCGCGGTGAAGATCCAGAACACCGTCAGCGTGCTCCGGGCGATCGACCACAAGGGCTACCTGAACAACCCCATGCTGTCCAGGGACGTGCTGGACAAACTGAGCCCGCACCTGCGATCCAGATGGTGCGACTACGCGGAAGAACACGCCGACACCGCAGACCCGGAGATCATCGTCCTGTCCCGGTTCCTTATGAGGGAAGCGGACCGGGCTCTGAGGTTCGGCTACACCACTCCAGCCACCACGTCCACTGCCGCCGTGAAGAAGGAAACGAACAAGAACCAGAACCCGCCGAAGAAGAGACCGGTGTATGCGACCGACGACGCCTCCGAACGGAGCTACAAGTGCGTCAAGTGCACCGGCGAACACTGCTTGACGAAGTGCCCGAAGTTCCGGAGCCTGAGCCTGGACGAGCGCTGGGAACTCGTCAAGAAGGAGGGGCTATGCTTCAAATGCATAGCCAGTCGCCATCGCCGCATTAACTGCCGGAACAAGTCCTGCGGAGTCAACAGCTGTCGACACCCGCATCACCCGATGCTGCACTCCGAACGAGCGCCATCACACACAGCAAGCTCGTCGAACGCGAGCTCCGAACCAGAGGACGTCGAGGTGGTGACCGCGACCACTGCCACCACCGTGAGGGAAGTCCTACTGAAGATCTGCCCAGTCACTGTCATCGGGCCGCGAGGAAGACTCAAGACCTACGCGCTCCTCGATGAAGGCTCCACGATCTCCCTCATGGACGACGACCTGGCACGAGACATCGGAGCAGAGGGACCGAACAAACCCCTCAGCATCAGCGGCGTCAGCATGAAGAAGGAAGACGCGACGAGTCGACACGTACGGTTCCGGATCCAGGGCACTGACAACAAGATCCACACAATGCGGGCCCGAACAATGGCTAATATGGAACTCCGGGCGCAGACAATCCCAGAGCAACTGCTGCGCCTGAACCACCTGGCAGAACTAGACCAGGAGAACGTCTGCTACGACCGAAGCAGACCACGACTTCTCATCGGGGCGGACAACTGGGACTTGATCGTGTCCCGGGAGCTGCGTCTCGGGAGGAGGAACCAGCCGGCGGCATCCCGAACGAACCTCGGCTGGGTGATTCACGGAGCGCTGCCAAGGACAATACTGAAGCAAAGACCGGACGAAGTCTTCCACGTGGTGAGCACCCACAACGAACGATTGGCGAAGCTCGTCTAAACTCACTTCAGTATCGACGCCCTTGGAGTAAGCCTCAAACCCAGAACGGTCAAGATGGAAGAACGCGCCGTTAAGATCTTCGAGGCGACGGCCAGACGAACCGATGGCCATTTCGAAGTCGGACTGCCCTGGCGAGACGACGACCCGAAAATGCCGCCCAGCTACGCGATGGCCTGGAGGCGCCTACGGACGCTCGAACAAAAACTCGATAAGGCCCCGGCGGTAAGGGAGAACTATGCGCGTCAGATCCAGAACCTCTTAGACAAGGGGTACGCCGAAGCCTGCACCGGGAACGAGATCAACAGTCCCAGAGCCTGGTACCTGCCGCACTTCGCCGTCACGAACCCGAACAAGCCTGGCAAGATCCGCCTGGTCTTTGACGCTGCCGCCAAGACGCAAGGGCTGTGTCTGAACGACTTCCTGCTGGAGGGACCGGACCTGCTGCAGTCGCTGCCGAAGATCCTGTTCCGGTTCCAAGAGAACAAGGTGGCGGTGACTGCAGACATCCAAGAAATGTTCCTGCAGGTGAAGATCCGACCTGAAGACCAGCCTGCACAGCTTTTTCTTTGGCGAGGGAACGACAGGAGCGGAGCGCCGAACGAGTACAAGATGACTTCGATGATCTTCGGGGCATCAAGCTCTCCATTCCTGGCCCACAGCGTGAGAAACAAGAACGCCGAAGACTTCGACCAACAGTATCCGGAGGGCGCACGAGCAGTACGAGAGGCCCACTACATGGACGACTTCGTGGAGAGCTTCCGAACCGAACACGAAGCGATCGAGATCACCAAGCAAGACGACCAGATCCACCGGAGCTGCGGGTTCAAGCTGCGCGGATGGAACTCGAACAGCCAGAAGATCCTAAACGACATCCCGGAGGAGCTGCGGAGCCAGAACCAGACGCAGCTGCTCTCCGGACTGAACGCCCCTGAGAAGACGTTGGGGCTGACCTGGGACTCGGTGAACGACACGCTGGGCTTTAACACATCACTCAGTCGAGTCAGCCGAGATGTCAAGAACTTGAACCGACCGCCGACCAAGAGGGAAGCTCTGAGTGCCGTGATGTCCCTCTACGACCCCCTGGGACTCCTGAGCTGCTACACCATCACGGGCAAGATCCTGCTCCAGAACCTATGGCGGCAGCAGCTGACCTGGGACCAGACGCTACCAGAACCGAATCAGAGCGACTTCATGAGATGGCTCCAGAACATGAACGAGATCACCGAGATCCAGCTGCCGAGGTGCTACGACCAGGAGGAGACCGCCGTCAACCATCAGCTGCACGTATTCTGCGAAGCCAGCGAACACGCATTCGCCGCCGCAGCCTACTGGAGACTGGAAAAGACCGACGGGACTGCGAACGTGATCTTGGCCGCAGCCAAGGCTAAGGTGGCACCACACCGAACGCAGACGATCCCCCGATTGGAGCTGCAGGCTGCACTCATCGGGATACGACTGGCTGCCACCGTGAGAGACGACGTGAACGTAGCCGACCTAGCAACACGCCCCGACTACATCCCCCAGAACAAAGACCGATGGTTTACGGGTCCAGAGTTCCTGCAGAACGAGCGGAACACATGGCCCAGAGGCGTCATCAAGAGAATCTACCCCGGACCTGACGGACACGTGCGCAGCACCGACGTGAGAACCTGTGATGGGAACACGCAACGGGATCTTCCGACGGCCGACTACGAAGCTCGCCGTGCTACGGGTTGAAGGCTCCGCTGATGCTACGCCGGGAGGAGAACTGTTAGCGACGGGCGAGCTCTAGACATAGGTAGACTAAGATCATTTAATGTAACTAGAATTATAATTAAATCATTAAATAGGATAACGTAAACTTAGAATAAGATTGAACTAATGTGACTAGATTTGAACAGTTTTAGCTTGATTATGTAAAATTGAACTTAAAATGTATAACGTTTAAGAACATTTCAATGCGGGCAAGAAGCCCCCGAAACATGTCACGACTTGTCCGTGGACTTTGAACTGTGTAAAAATTGGAAACGAAATAAACAAGCTCTAGGATTGGCTGAGTGGAAAATTGAGCGAGAGAGAAAGATATATCGGACGGTCCCGCACGCACGCGCCGCGCCGCTCATTGGCCGAACGCCTCGAGCGCGCTGCGCAACCAGTGATCGAAGTGCGGGCGGGATCGTGAGCCCTTAAGGCGAACATTTTGGAACGAACGTCAGTCGAGCTCGCTCTCCGACTCAATACACTCAGGTGACCCGAAAGCGATCTTAGTGATCCACCTCGAGTATTAATCAAGACCCGATCCCCGCTGTCGGCGCTTGGTTTGGCTGTGGTGCCTCCGGTACCGCTGTGCCATAGACGCCATAGTATTCGCCGTAGTTGCTACGGCGGTGGTGCCGAAGGTGCCTCAGTCCTGCTGGCCTAGCGCCGACAGGGTAAAAACGTAGTATACACAATGGATATTTATTCAAAGGTAAATACGTGGTATACATGTCTCAATGGATACACCATAGACATCTATGTAATAGAGCATATTCTGTGGGATAAACATAATATATGCGATCTATAAAATCATAAGTATTTATTTATTTACCTTCTTCTGAGGATTATCTTCAAAGTGATGTTGCAGGAGACTGGACACATGCCCAAATGATAAATCATACTGAAAAAGGCAATAGCATTAGTCTGAATTTCCTTTTGTAATTATGGACAAGTTTTCCAAATTAAAATTATTATTATTATATTATTTGTATAATACCAGCCAGCCAGAAGGACCAAATACTAAACTTAATTTTTACCTCTTAAAACAATTAGCACTTACTGTTTCGTAACAACGTTATGTAACAACCTTATCGTTTCGTACATAAATTTTGAGAAATACACTGATGATGTCACACAGTGCGACTTGCGCCGTCTTCTCAACTGTACCTACACTTACCTTGCTGACTATCAAAAGTCATGGTTATAGGTCAGTCATCGAAATAATGTGGGGGGTCAATGCATATTTAGGGCCCGCGGTCTATATCGCATACCGGCTACCGTTCGGGACGCGCGTTCTACCGCGCGTCCTTCAAATCCAAGCTGAGCAGAACTTGGTTACTACCTAGGTTGTCTGTTTTACGATTTTGAAGCATTCCGCAGTCACACAGGATCCAATAAATTTTTCGAATGAAAGGTACCCCTCACAAGGTGTATACAATGATGATCGGTTCAGCAGAAAGCGCGAAAGCGTAATTACAAACAAACAAAGCAACTAGCATACTTTCGCACTTATGGTATTCGTTAGGAAGAATCTTCGAGATAATAATTATATATCGATGAGACCCATTTACAGTGAAAGACATCCTATTTTGAAAAAAAAAAACCTTTTTTTTACACCTTGTACCCCCTGCAGATACTGGCGTTATCTAGGTTTGAATCACAGACATAATATTTCAAGCCGTTAGCTTGTTTTGTTTTTGCTAGTTCTTGAGAAAATCGGTTGTGACATACAGACAGACAAATATCAGACTCTCGCCATAAGATTTCTTTTTGCCCGACTGTATGGCGAAATAAAAATCACGGTTATGATTACCATTATGTGAGGAACCCTAGTAAGTAACATTTATTTTAGCTGTATCTTTAGACACTAGGTCTAAAGATACAGCTAAAATAGTAATGATTACCAAAACTAAAACAGTTCACCGACGCTAAGAGGTCAGCATCGGGCAATGTTAAGGCCCGATAGAACCTCCCAAGCTGCTCCTTGCCCTTCCATACGTTCTTCCGGTCTTCGGTACTCAGCACCGATATTATTTGTGTCAGTTCTTATTAGCCAAGGAGAGCGGCGTGAAGCCCTTGTTAACTGCTACAATACTGCAATGCATCCCACAGTCGTTGTTGCGGAAAAAAACCTTGAGCTTGCCCACTTCGCTTGTGAACGCGCCTTACGCCTTGCACGCAGACCATTAAGACCAGTCACTATCCTACTTAGTTAGCAGTCCGCTTTGCCTTCCGCCGCTTCATGCAGGATTATAAATGTTGTTGCAGCCTACATGCCGTCCGGCGACACCGACCAGGATTCACCTTGCATCCTGCTACAAACCTGCAAACTCCCCTACAGTTCCGGAGCGCAGTACTCGGTAGGAGTTTCAGTGGTTGAGCGTCCTAGATAGCGGACTACCGTGTTGCAAACAGGACTGCAATCCGCCATTTTGTTACAAAGGACAACACGGGCTTAGGAGATTTTATAGAAACACTTTTTATTACCCACATCATTTTTTATTGTTATCTAATAAAAAACTTCACAGAATTGCTTTTTTTTTGAAGTAGCACGTACAATCATCTATATAGATGTAATAGGGATTATGTGCTGCAAGATCACTGAAACTAGTGAGAAACAAGAAACAGTACTGCGGCTAATTTAGCGGCTAAGCAGGACAGAGTGTGAGCTTCATCCTATTTCGTAATCATGCACGGAGGACTGTTCGGCAAGATAATGAATGGGCCTTATGGAATTATGGGAAGAATAGATATTGTAAAAGCTCGATGGATTGCCAGAAATTTTATAAGAACACTCTGTGACCGTAACTTTTTAAATCCACCTTACCAGAATCTATTCGTACTTTACTGCTGAGTACTTAGAAGGTTTTATAACTTGAGGGTTAAAATATCAAAATTAAATATGCGGCTTTAGTCGCTTATTTAGTTTTGTGAATAAGCTTACATTATAAATACGAATACTCCGATTTGATTTAATACAATATTTGGGTAGGAACTAATAGGTAGAGGTAATCAGTGATTGGTTGTTACCCCAGATTACGAGTATATTTCCTGCTTTCTGTCAAGCAGTAGTGGATAGAGCTACGTTATGACAACCAAGACTTTTTTTCAAATAGAAAAAAGGTCGTACAACACCAATTACACGGAAACGCCAAACGTTTAAAAATTTGAAATTTAGAATGAAAAACAAACAACAACTGACAGCTTTTCAAATGCCATCATTTGATTGCTCTCCGTCCTTGAAGTAAGATTATGTAGCATTTCCATCGGTTGTTAACACTGTAGTTCATGATTTTTTTCAAAATAGTGTATTTAATTCCAGTTTCAAGTTGAAGTGTTAAAATGGCCAATACAGATTTTAGGAAGGACGTAACAATGCCCGTGCGGCCGAGGAGTGTCTACACTGCCCACTCGTACAATCAGGTGAGATTTGCTAGGGTCATATCGTAGGCTTTTAAGTGTTATGTCATTCTTAGTGAGAGCTACATAACGTCCAGGGTTTCCACCTTGTAGTGCCGCCACGGACCTTTCAAAACTCCATGTGACGCTATTGTGGTATTGTAACTTTTGTTATAAATATGCGATAGCGAGTCCTTGAAGTTTGCCTGTTTGATTGTCTTCCTGCTCGAAGGCTCGGAAGTGTGCTCGTCAATCAACGAAATGACAAAGGGCATTCCTTAACCAGTCTGAGGAAACAGGCGATAAGGGACATTTGAAAAACATCTTATCATTGAAATTGCCCTACATTCGGGATGTCCGAGCAATTGGGTGAAGAACCTCCGACACGTCAAAGGTAACCCGGAGCATGGGACCTTGACCTCTTATGCTGACCTCGGGGTAATTGACCTCACATCTCGGTGACCTACTTCGATCGGCTCTCCTTTCGTAGCCGTATACGTACCATCTACAGTGTATCCTTCTTGATCAGCAACTACAAACTGTGTATCTTCAAGACCAGAGTGAATAACTACCTTCTAGGAGTCGATTGCTTCATCGCTTTTCATCAGACGAGTTGGTGGACAATCGTGAACCTATTCTGTACACCTAGTAGTTCGCCCCCAAAACCTCTCGACTCTATATCTCCACAACCCCAAAATGGATTTGACTTGTATAATTCTATAAAGATCACATCAGCTGTACTGTACTCCAGTTATCCTCAGACAATCAAATGCTGATTTGTTATATCAGACATGAGATCTCGCTTTCGCTCGTTCAATAAGACAACGGTTAAACGTAGTTTGAGAAAATTACAGCCACATTTCTGATGCTGACTTCACTTCCCAGGAGGAGTCAAACCTCTCGGCCTTCCAAGACTACAGCAAGTTTCTGGAAGGCGGTCTCGGGCAGGCGGAGCTGGTTGGCGCGGCCGGGTGGCAGCCGCCGTGGCGCGCGCCGCTGCAGCGAAAGGCCCCTTTCTATCCGGGGGACGATATCTACCATGCAGACACTTGGAGGGAACTTGAGGTATACTGTCTTTTTTACGTTTTAGCCTGACAATGGCATGACGTTTTCCACTCGTTGACACGGCCCGGTACGGAACGGCACGGCACGGCGCGACACGGCACGGCACGGCACGGCACGGCTCCAGTGGAATGGAATCAATCGCCGTTAAGTTAAAACGTGTGCCCATTTGCATACATTTTTGCGTCTCCGGCTGCCGTGCCGTGCAATGGTAAAAATGGTCAAATTAAAAATGAATTTATTCTTTAGACATACCTAATTATATGCACTTAGAATCGTCAGCTTTTACAATAAGTTCATTCACAACTAAATTCCAAATTTATACATAAATTAACAACATTAATAATTATCATCATAAAATATATTAACATATTAAAATAAGGATCTGCAAAAACATCGTCAAAATAAAATTTAATAATTGAATGTTTTTAAATAAATGTTTATCGGTAATTCGGCAATAGCATCTGCTAATTCATAGTAGCTCTTGTCTATTAGGTGTTGTTTTATACTCTCAATAAATCATTTTAGTACAATTATAATAGAGTCGGGAATTTTACTATAAAATTGAATTCCTAAACAGCGGAAACTTTTCGATGTTTTCGCTAGTCTTCTTCGTGGCTTTTTAACCCAATTTTTATTTCTAGAACTAGATTTATAGCAATCAATGGCCTTCTTCATAATTGTCATATTCTCAAGAATATATGGATATTATGGCTTGATAAACAAATTCACCCGTCATTGTCAAAATACCTAGTTCTCTAAATACATTTTTACAGGAGTCAAATTTTTTAAGTTCTATTAGATACCGTACAGCTCGTTTCTGTAAAATGAAAACTCTTTAATTGGTCAATAAAAAGTCGCTGCTGGTTGTCGAAAATGAGATTGTTGTGACGTCACGGCGCTATCACTAATTCGTAAGACGTCAACTCCAAATGCCACCCTGACTGTATAGCCAGTCCGACCCTGGGACCCTATTCGGAGATTTGAAATTCTCATCTCACCTTCTTTCGTCCTTGTTGCTCTCATTTAAAACGTCATAGGTGTGAGAGTGACCAAGATAAAATCTCATCTCATCTCACGCGCAGGAATACCCCCCCTGGACGCTGTAATCGACTTGCATACGATTCGATTTTAAAGTTTAAGTCTGTAATGGTTTTATTTGCTAACGTTTCAGGTGACGGACGTGGTAGGAGGAGCGGGGTACAACGCGTCGGTGACTCCCCACGGTACTGTGTGCCTTCGCCTTCGGGACAGAGTGAAGTTAGTCCAAGCATGATTTGTCCGTAGTCCAAGACTTAAATTTACAAACGTGACTTCGCTTCCGGGTCAACGCTCCAAAATGTCTTAAGCAAAACCGTAGTGACTTTTTGATTATTTGTAATGAATCGTTAAATTAGGCATTGTTTTATGTTTCTTGTTGTTTTCTGTCTACTTAACTGTCCACCAAGATTACTACATTAAATACCTGGTTAGTTACTAAACCATCCCTTTCCTAATAAACGTTATACTAATACTTATGTTTTGACTTTTCTGTCTTTTATGGCGAGTACATCACTCACCTTCGATTTGCCGACGACATAGTAGACATGGCCATAGAAGACCTCAGCACATTGTCGGTCTGAGAATCAACATGGACAAGATAAAACGTATGTCAAACGATTATGATACATCAACTCCAGTAAAGGTTGGAGACTCTGCACTGTTGTTCACGATTATGTCTACCTAGGATAAACCATCCAAAGTTCGTCCTAAATACCGCGGTGTCTCGAGTCCAAAAGTTATCGATGAGCGTGTGTTGCCAGTGATGACTTACGAAACTGAGACGTGCTCGCTTGCGATGGGCCTCTATAAGAACGCTCCAGGTCTCCCTAATAGCGCTCTCCATTGCTCTTTAAGAGACCTGGAGCGGCTATGGTCGGAGTTACCCTGCAAGATCGAATCTTAAATGAATAAATCCGCAGGCGAAACAAAGTAACCGACATAGCCCGAATAATTGCCAAACTGAAGAGGCAGTGGGCAGGGCACATCGCTCGTAAAACCGACGACCGATGGGGCAGAAAGATTCTGGAGTGGCGACCACAAACCGGAAGACGCAGCGTGGGAAGGTCTCCCGCAAGGTGAACTGATGACCTGGTGAGGGTTGCGGGAAGACACTGGATGCGGGCAGCGCAGGACCGGTCGTTTCGGAGATCATTGGGGGAGGCCTTAGTCAGCAGTGGACATCGTACGGCCTCACATAATGATGAAAAAGACAAAATTCTGTATACCTCTTTTGAGGGTATACAACGTTTATTAGTAAGGGGATGCAAAAACTGTAACCAACGGTCATTTTCACGTTTAACAGGTTAGCTGTCCCGAAGCAAGTTTCGATCTTCTTTGTACACGTCCTCGTAGTAAATAATGACAGCTAACGCTCATGAAGTTTCGTATTAAGTTACGTCATTCTCTTCAAGTATTTTATGATACTTTATGCGTCCTAGTGGTTGAAATTAATTATTTCGATAATTGCTATCTACGTCATCGTCATCACTAATGAAAACAGCAAATCCGTCCACAAGTCATTTTTTGACTACTATGCCACGACAGCGTAATAATAAAATAAAAAGAAAACGTTGCAGTGGATGTTACGCAAAGAAACGCAATGAAAATTTATCATCCAAAGATGCTGGAAAAAAGGCTAAAATGGTATCAACTGAGTGTACAATATGTAACATTTCATATTGTATGCTATGTTTTAAAGAAAAACTTACATGAGGGAATATAATCGCAGGTCTACAATCGCCATTTCGGTTTTGATGATAATAGGCTAGTTTCCTAATTTTTGTTGGCAACCCTAGTTCACAGGGTCTCACAATAATAGTAACATCGGTGAAAGAATAATTTTGTGTTTGAATAAGGTTAATGTTAATTTTTAAGTGAAATTTATTTTTTGTTTAAGATAAATAATAAATTGATTGGTAGAATGTGGTTGTAGTATAATTTACTAATGCTACAAATAATATAATTATTTAAAAAAATCATCGATAGATCGATTGCATTATCTACATCATTGGCCATGAGGCACATATGCCTCATGGACGTACCAGTGCAATCACCCATGAGGCACATGTGCCTCATCGGACAGCTAACCTGTTAAGCTTCAAAACTGATACAAGAACTTGACTCCTAGAATTTAGAAATTTGTATTTACTATTTATTTAAATGTATTATACACTTCAGGGTGGATATGACGATCGACGGCGCAGTGAGAGTGACTAACGCGAAGAACAACATCATTCTAGCGCTGTCACGCTCTGGTGCGGCCGCTGCACTCATTCACCCCAACGGGCGCGTCTATCACTACGGGTCGAGGGTCGAGATCCAGGCGAGGCACCAGCAGGGCAACAACAAGTAAACTCATTTTAAATGAACTTTGCATGAATAGAACTTTGCACTATACCGAATTTGTGCTTCACCAATTTTGTGCTACAGTAACTTTTCACTACATTAACTTTGCACAATAGAAAATTGCCCAACACAAACTTTGCACAAATCAGCTTAGCACGAATTGACCTTGCATGAAAATCAAACCAATTATTTGTTTCAGGTACGCCAAGATGTGGTACAAAGGCGTTTCGTTCACGGCGGAGCAGTGTGCTCTGGTTTACTTGGTAGATGCCGCCGGCACGCGCACTACTACTGACACTTTCCTCGACATGAGCCAGGATTTCACTCTTAATGTCTTTTACAAGTTAGTATATATTTTTTTTTAATTTTAATGAACAAAAAAGTAAACTGTACCAGGACTCGGATGTGGACATCGCATGGCGACTTGAGAGTAACAAGACGATTCAAAAAACACCTCACATCTCGAAATCCATCAAGCTGTTATCTCTCCTCTCTCCTCTCTCCTCTCTCCTCTCCCTCTTATGGTGGAAATTCCGCCAAAACGCACTAAGCGTTTCAAGTCAACTTTTCTTGTAATAACTGCAATTGTAATAACGGTGTGGAACTCGTTGCCTGCGTCTGTCTTTCCACCTGAATACAATCCGGGGGTGTTTAAGAGTAAAGTGAATAGGTATCTCCTAGGCAAGCGTGTTACACCTTCGATCACGTCGACGCTTCCTATCAGGCGAGTCAGTGGACAAACGCATGCCTAGTTTGTTGTAAAAAAAAGTTTCCCTGGTCACGTGTGGATTTTGTCCACAAAGTTGCCAATTCTGCAAGTTATGCTAGTTAAATATTCCCTAACTTTGTAAACTTTCACTTCGGTCCATAAAATACTTTTTAGAAATTGCTTATTTTCTATGTATGTATGTAGAAGGAAACTACAAAACTGCAATTTTTTCACACCGTCCCCTCCTACTAAACCTGAACGCAAAATTGTGTAGAAATAAATGCATTTACTCGTTTGTAATGGAATATCTAGTGACTAAATGATTAGTAGATGAAAAGGAGTGAAATGCAACAAGGAGCAGAGCGGTTTTCGAGCATTTGTAAATATTCGTAAATAAAAATTATTATTTTACGTCTCATTGTTTTTGTTTCATTTTTTCCTTACATAAGATTTTTTTTAGTTTGTACTAAATTAGGATACCGTTGTATATTAAGGAATAACAGTTTACATAAAGTTTTTTTTTAAATAAAGTCTAAGTTGACCTCATAGGCAATTTTTCTTTTCATTTTTACGCCCTGTACAGCCCGAGGATGTTTCAGAGACCAAACTGAAATAAAAAGATCCGATTTAAAAGTATTAAAAAAATGGTGCTAAATAAGTTAAATTTCGTTTAAAAAATATTAACCTTGCTTTTAAAAATAATGGGACTTAGATTTTTTTGACCAATTTGTATTTTCTAAATGGGTTACCGAACACCCTATATTATGAGGGGCCTCATAAAAATATAGCCCTCTGATAAAAAGTAGATTATGCTATTCCTGAATGTCTGTGCCAAATTTCATCCAGATTTATAATTTTATGTTATAATAATGTTGGGTGTTCCTGCATTGGGACTTAAACGACTAATGATAATAATTGTTCGTTGCAGCGAGTCTCGTCACGGGCCGTCGTACGTCAACGAGGCAGTCTCGCTCCTGCAAGCGGCGCAGTACTGGCTCACTGACGACGGCATCGACAACTGGATCATCAACAACGTGCGCGTCAGCCAGACCGCCGACGGACTCGTCAGGTGACTCACTGACAGCTGCCAGGTAGGCGACGTGGACGGACTCCTGCATGCGGCGTAGTACTGGGTTACTGACGACGGCATCGACAACTGGATCATCAACAACGTGCACGTCAGCTAGACCGCCGACGGACTCGTCAGGTGACTCACTGACAGCTGCTAGGTAGGCGACGTGAACGGACTCCTGCATGCGGCGCAGTACTGGCTTACTGACGACGGCATCGACAACTGGATCATCAACAACGTGCACGTCAGCCAGACTGCCGACGGACTCGTCAGGTGACTTACTGACAGCGTAGAGATGTGTGTGTGTATGTATGTGTGTGTGTGTGTGAGTGTGTGTGTGTGGGAATGTGTTTGTAATTGTCTTCACTAAAACGACAGCGGTATCAAATTTGATTTAATTTATGTTCATAATGTTATTTTAACATAATTCAATTCTAATATAATAAATAACATTTGGGGCATTTTTGCACACCCGGTAATTTCTCTTTAGACTCAGAAAGTATAGGAATTCAACATTTAACAATTTAACAATATCAGCCAAAATTTTGAATTTTTAAGGTTGAAAACATTAAAATGTTGAATCCTAAAATGTTGATCTGCCTAAAAAGTTGAATTCTCAATGTTGAAATTATAATTCCTTGAATGTTGAATTTCCAAAAAGTTGAATCCCAAAATATGAAAGAGCTCAAATCCAAAGCTCGGTGCACTCAGTGAGCTGGCACTAAAAGAGCGATCACTCACTCACAGCGATCGGTTTTATCCCGTACCGATTACTTTACAAAAAAATAGTCATTGTACAGGCCTCTGTTATTACCCCTGCAGTGTGTGTGCTAATTTGAAAATCAACATTGGTTATCTGATTCAACAAAATGAAAATTCAAACATTTTCGCAAATTTAACATTTTGTCAATTCCAACTTTTTAGGATTCAACGTTTTGATGTTTTCAACCATAAAATAATTCAACATTTTGGCAAAATCAACTTTCTGGGCCTGAAGGGGTCATCCGACCCCAAACTACGCAAAGCTTGTACTACGAGTATGACTGCCAGAGACTGACAATCAACCATATATACAGTGCGCTAAGTTTCAGCCTTTCTGCCAGCGTTCGACCAAAATATCATTTTTTCTATCAATAAAAAGCCGGACTATCGGAATTTTTTGTTTCATTAATTTTTTTTTCACAAAGTTTTGTACTAAATTAGAATACCGTTCAGATAATTAGAATAAGAACCAGGGATGTTTTTAAAAGTATTTGAGCTTCATAGATAAGTTAATAACTCAAATAAAAAGATCCGATATAAAACAATTGTTTCTAAAGTTATGGTGCTTACTAGGTTAGAGGCAGAGGTTACCAAGAAGAAGTAAGGTTATGGGCTTACCAAGAGTTCGATAGTTCCAAAAACCAAAACCATTCGTTTCGCTTCTTACATTTTAATAAAGCGCAACTGGCGAAACGTTAAGGAACTAGGTTAAATGTATAGAAACGAAAAAAGTTTTCATTGATCTTCAAAACTCTCGGTAAGCCCCCAGAAAGCAGGTTCACTACCAACTCGGCCACCAAGGCAGTCAAATTATAGACTACCTAGACTTAGAAATAGTATTACGAGTATACCGTACGTTTTGTTACATTAGAAAAGTAGTATGTGATTTGTTTGTCAGGATTCACCGGTGCAGCCACAAGTACCAGCTGCGCACTAGTCCCAGCAACGGGTCGGCGTCGATAACAAGCCCTTTCCTCCACTGCACGGCCTCGCTCGGTCAGACTCAGCACCTCTTCGTGAGGTAAGTAGCGTTGGCGTCGATAACAAGCTCCATCCTACACTGCACGGCCTCTCTGTCAGACTCAGCACCTCTTAGTGAGGTGAGTAGCGCTGGCGTCTATAACGAGCTCCTTCTTACACTGCACGGCCTCTCTCAGTCAGACTCAGCATCACTTCGAGAGGTGAGTAGCGCTGGCGTCTATAACGAGCTCCTTCCTACACTGCACGGCTTCTCTCGGTCAGACTCAGCACCTCTTCGTGAGGTAAGTAGCGCTGACGAAAGATCACTAACAATCTAGTAAAGTTGCAACGACAGGACCTTCGTTTCCTAGTAAAGATTCCAACTGGTCGTTGCAACTTGAATAGTCACTTGTATAAACTGGGAGCCACAGACAGTCCACTGTGTCGTGGCTGCTTGAAGGAGAACGAAAATGTATTGCATGTGCTGTGGTATTGTGAACCCACAGAAGAAACTAGAATGGCCACCGGATTGCATGCGGCGATGTGGATGAAAAAGGCATTTACATCGACATCACCGCAACAGCCAGACTGCTTTTCATCGTCATTATGCACGCTACCATCTGCGCCACTGGAGCAACTATGCCAGCACACGAGATCCTCACTCCGGTATTTCAAGGAGTTGGGAGGGCTTGGGTAGGTTAGGGGGAAATACAAAATACACGTCACACAGCGGACTTATTACCCTCATCTCGAATAAGTATGTATGAAGCTGTATAATTTATGCGGTATCTACAATAGTCAACATTTGTTATTTTACTTTAAATTAAGCTTTATTACGTTTAGGCGCCCGCAGTACATGTTTATGTTGCATAGATAGCTGTCAAGGTACAATAATCCTTAATATTATTCATAACCACAGACATCCAATACAGTAGCAGACCAAACATTAGGTATTTATCAGCGTGGTATGAAAACACACATAGACATGTAGCTTAGTAGGGGCCGCATTAAGGATGAACGTTGTTCCTTGTAATCCAGATTATAAGACTGGTGATGTGTGAAGGTTTTATTTTCTCCAAGTAAGCATAGGTCTAATAATTGCCCACTGGTTTTTAGGCGGTTATAGGTTTAAATAACACCTATCAAGTTATAGGTAACGTAGAAATTACATTTAAAGTACACGTACAACACTCGTTTATTTGTTTTGGAATACATTACCTAAGATAATACAATTGTATTATCTTAGGTCATAATTAGACAAAACTGTTATGAAAGGGGAGTGACTAAATACTTTTATATCTTTTATATATGGTTACTTACTTCCTTCTGCAGCTATAGGCAATTCAAACAAAGTAGGAATTGTTCCAGGACGAAATCTTGTACGAAAATTACTGAAATCAAGCCAGTGTTTTGAGTACAGTACACTAGCCAAACTGGGTTGTCAATCCTGGACCTTCATGTTTTTTTTTTATCCAGGCATTCCACTACTTTTATTCGTTGAATATTTGGAACAAAGGTTTTATGTAAATTAGTCAATATCTTTAAATTAGGTATCTTTCAACCTATATTTACTTTATTCAAGGGTTGACACTAAGTAAGCAAGTTCGTATAACCCGAGTGGCAAGTCCTGATGTCAGAGTTTCTAGGCCGCCTAGTGGCCTCTGGCATGGCTGATACTGATACTAACCAATGGACAAGGGAAAAGTTAAGCAATCCTTTTATTTATTCGTTATTCGTCATTCGTTCGTTATTCGTCTATGTTATCAACTTTATTCCTATAGATTCACAATCCGCTCCCTGTTTTTGTAAATGGTACTTGAGCTGTCAAATTTTGCCCCACCCCGACTAATTTTACTTATTACGCTCTGATTACTCTAATTCAAATAAAAAAACACTAACAAATAGCATCTAAGATAGATTATCCGCGAAAGAAACCCTTTGGTTTGAACATATAAGTATTTAAATTTCTTGGAGAAAACGAATAGAAATCTAAGAGCAAAAATGCAACCATCAAACTCACCGATAAAAAGAAAATCCAATGGATGTTTTGCTGTATGAAGCACTTTCACATCGGTATGCACTGCACTCTACCATGTTCACCGATTTTCTTGCAATAAAATCATCAAAAAAGCTATATTTTGTTACTAAAATAAATGTCATCAAACCAACCAAACTTTCACGTGCTGTTGTCATGACAACCATCCTAAGATATACATGGCGGCATGGCTACGGATGGTCTCTTGTGTATGTGTGAGATCATGTTGCAATAGGTAAGTGAAAGAGATACCATTACTGAATTGTTACTGAGGAATAAAAGGATAAACTGATCATCTATATGTATAATAATAACTAGCTATTTATGAATAGTCTGCTACTGTATTGGATGTCTGTGTTCATAACAAGACGTTTGCGCTGTTGGACGCTTAGAATATTACATTATTTCCCGTAGTTTTTACGTTCAGTAGGAGCATCAGGACATGGGTATCCCGGTGCTCCTATCCGGAGGGAGCGAGAAATGATGACATTTTTAAATTTAGATTACAGAAGTTCCTAATTGATATGGCTTACTACTCAACTACAGTCTAAGGACGAAATTTGAAAGGAAAAAGTATTAAATATTTTTGCAGTTAAGTAGACCTTTGAGATTATCTCGAGACTTTGTTATTATTTTTCTCAGATTGTCTCAGATATTGTTTGCTTTTGATGTGCCTACCCTCTATTGCACACCTAAAAGGTTTTAATGTAGTGATACGAATATTACATAACATTATTTATTTCACCTACATAATAAATAGCAATAAAATTATTTGACTTTGAACATCAAATGAGCTGTATGCCCAAGAATCTAAACGTCCATGTAACAAAATGAACAAAAAAGCAAGTAAAGTGATCTGTTAAACTGATAGTACTTTTTAAATTGCATACACTCTGCTCACTATTTGTAAATATCTGCCTGAGGGCTTACTTTTATTAACAAATTTCTCTACTTGAAAAAACAAAGAAAACCAAATTCTGTAAGCTAAATTACATTTATTTTAATTAAGTACAAAATACAAAAAGAGAAAAGCTACTAGACACACTACTAAAATATTATTATGATAGCTATTATTTCCATTGTGCTTGATTCATTGGGATAAAGGTTGAAAAGACGACAGACGCTAACTTAATCTCATAATACAGAATAACCATAAAAAGAAGCAATTCATGTTAATTACTATAAAAAATAAGCTAACTTTTAAATCTTAACTTTTGGATTCAAACAAAAGTTGCACTATGCATGAATTAGAAAATGCACAAATTCCATTTAATATGTTCTTTCTTCCTCTTGTCTCTCAAGCTTTACAGTTCTCATTTATATTTTGCAGAAAACATGTAAATTTTTCTACTTAGGTATATTTCTTTCCAACAAAAATGTGTTTTTTTTCTTGCAGTCTTGCCAAGAGCTTCTTTTTGGCTTTAATTTCATAATAGTTTTCAACCTTAGAGTGCTTTCTTTGTGCGAAAATTATAATCGCTTGGACAGCTTGTTTAATATTTTAATTAGTAATATAAAAGGCTACCTTATCTTCGCTTTCCGTAGTTTCTTCAACTATGTAGACGAACATTCTGTATGTATATAACAGCGGTATATTGGAACATATTCTGACAATTGTCTGGCACTCCCCGGATTCAGTGAGACCCTGAGACCCTTTTTTGACGCTTTTTTCCTTTTACGGCATTATCGAGATACAATAATAGAAGCCCCGTAATTTGAGCTTCCGGAAAAGCTTTTGTAATTTCATTGCGCCTTCTCATAATCGTATTTAATGCCCTTCGTATCTATTTTCAAAATGCTTCTAATGAGGTCAAATAAGGGTTCCAATGTTTCCAATGGTAACAAAGCATATTTTATAAAGCTCCCTTGGCACAGGTTATTTCGTTCAGCTAATCAAATCAATATGAAATTATACATGCTCATAGAAAGACTTAGGTGTAGCTCTGAATTTAAAAAATAAACCTTGTTTATTATTATGCATTGTCCGCTCACAGGGGTTGAAAACACTCACTATTATTTTCACATCCATCTTGAGGAACAAGAAATCCCGTCGGCCATTATCTTCGGAATTTATAACTTCATTCAGTATTTAATTCGCTTAACATTGAAATATTTGCGACGAGCCGTGAACAATGTATCTTTTTTTGTATTATAGTCAGGTATTTGTTGAACCTTAGCCATGCTTTTAAATTATTCCTCAAACATTTTCTGTATAGGTAGACATGCTTTTTACTTATTTCTTAATTTTTTGTCAAAAACAATGTTAAATCAATTTGTTCCTGTTTGTACTTTGCAAGTATGGTCTCTTAAGGGGTTAAGATGCGCCAATGACATTTGGCATTCGGCGCTCAGCTGGTTTTAGCGCCTCTAGTGATCAACGCTCGAAGCTTTTGAACATTGAGCTAGCATTTCTCAAAGACAAACAAATTCAGACGAAACACCGTGAAAAAAATATTTTTGCCTAAAAATGAAAGCCCTCTGTGATGTTATGCTTTATTGTAATGTTTTTTTACTAAATTATTTGAAGCCAACGGCGTTTTAAAGTTGAGCCTTATAAGCAGCATGAGCGCGGTAGTTTGTTTATAAGTATAGGTAGATTAAGTATGTACTCACAAATATCCCGCATCTAAAGGTTTTGATTCCCTTTGGTCGTGCGTGTAAAATCTAAAAAAAACAATCGTAGACCACGGACTCTCTGAAGTGTGAGATATTATCTTGGTCCCTCTCACTTTTATGATTTTTCAAACGAAAGAGACATTGACCAAAAAATATCTCGTGCGTAGGAATAGGGGAATTATTATAATATCGTAAGAATGGCCCTGGAGGGCTATTCTTGACGCGTGAGATGTTTCTTGGTCACTCTCACTATGATTTTTAAAACGAGAGAGACATTGATCAGAAAATATATTTCGTAAGAATAGGGCTCCTGATGGGCATCCTAAGAACTCCGGTACCAGGGATAAATTACTCAACCTATCCTAAACCAATGCTTACAACATTTCAAAAATCTCATACCAAAAAACATATTTACTAGGGCTAGCAGAGCTGTTCAATCGACGGCCCGCTTAAAAAATGTATTCTACGAGTTGGTAGTACTAATCTGTTTTACATAATCAGCAGGTAGTATAAAAATGACTAAAATGATTGAAAACATAGTGGACCTAGAACTTACAACCTCATTATTATCTCGATAGTTTCTTGCCTGATTTTGCTGATAATTATGTTCCTACTCGAAGTTAAAAACGCGTTTGTGTTTAATATCTTTTTCATCACTCTCACTCGTAAAAAGGACTTTATTACATCAGTTTTAGATCATAATCCGAGCTATTAAGCACGTGTGCTGTTACTTTACCATTATCGCACTAGTAACTAAACTAGACTTTTTTTTAAATAAATCAACAAGAGTTTTTTTTTACTTTTCTTAAATTCTTGATTTAAAGTATCATAACTACGTAATAACAGTAAATAAACATTATTTTTTTTATCAAAATATTGACAATTAATTAGGTATGATAATTTAAACAAAGTACTCGCTTTATTATTATGCCTAGTAAAATTTTGATAAGTGGAAAAGCAGCAAAATGCGCATACATTTTCAGAAAAATGTATTGACTAATGCAAGTCTGTGTTTTTTCCCCTCGCATGTGTGATGAAAAACGTCACATGAAACGCGTGTGCGTTAATAATTTACACTATTGGCTCCATTAGTGTGCTCGCATACGGCTCGCGCTATAATACCGCCTCGAGTGTAATGATCTTAGCACAAAAGTGTCATAATTTACGATATAAAAAACTACACTTTGACTTAATTTTGTTTACTTAATTTTGTTTACTTAATTTTTTTAGTAAACTGATTTTCAATAAAAGTCAAGTTAGAAGATGTTTTAAGTGATCATTGTAACAAAATTAAAGCGACTTCCAAACCACAAATAAGCACTAATATTAATTAATATAATTATTATAAGCGCTACCCATCTATTTGAAGTCGGTGCCAGCCAAGTCTTATAGGTAGAAGAAGAAGGATACTACTTACAAGTATCTACCTAATTACTACATACCGGGTGTAAGGAGACCGTTCTCGAAAACGAAAACTGGGAATAGTGGTGGGGATTACTAATACAAAGCGACTAAAAAAAACGCGAAAAAAAGACTTTTTTTTTAAACTTAAAATCTGATATTTTAACATCGACACAAGTTATACAAGCTTTAAAAAGCTAGTTTAAACACCAATTACCAAAAAAAAAAAAAATTTACCCTAACGGCAGTCTAATACTAAAATACTAAATGCCTAACAGCTGACGCTAGAGGTGAACGCCCGCACACAGCTGCGCGCGGTCGCGACCTAGGTGCCGCGCCGCCCGCGCCCTCCGCTGTCTCGGCGCGCGCGCGGCCCGCGGCGGCGCGTCGTCGCACTTTCCGTAGGTACTGGCGCCGACCATTGACCCCCGCGATATAAACGCGTTACATTGCTGGTTTGCAAATTTCTAAAAGTTTAAAATAACAGTTATATGGCTAATAGTTAGTGGTTTCGGGTTGTGTATAGATAGTATAATAACGGCGTTTCGGCTTCGAGAACGGTCTCCTTACACCCGGTATACATAGTATCTATATACTACCTACTTGGCTTGGCTGGTTCCGAGTAGTAGGTAATTCCTACTAAACATTCAGACTGAAATATTTGGCATAGTACGAGTAACTCCTAGTACTTCTACCTATTACCAACAAGTATATAACCTACTTACTACACAAATTGTAACTATCTACTCCATATTAGACTTGGCTACCTATTAGATTTAGCTTGGAGGCCGAGTTAACGGCTTACCTACCCGCTACCCTTGCCATAGACACCTGTCTGAGCGTGACGTTTTAATCGGACAGTGCCAGCCAAACCCAGTATAAAGACAATTGCCAATGCCAACTAGATAACTGTTGCCCGTACCATGGTCTGGCAATATGATGATGGTAGAGAGAAGGGTGCAGGTTCGAAGTGGGACCTGTGAATGACAAATACAAGAAACTAACGGAACGAGCTTTTTTTTATCTACGCGTACGAAATCGTGAGCAACAGCTAGTAGTTAATATAGTAAAAAAATCCTCTCTAGCTGGACTAATGGGGTCTTAGATTGGATATTGAAAAACCTTTTGTAGCTGAAATACATGTATAGTGCTTAGATTTTAGCAAACACCAAAAAAATAATCAAAATAAACCGAGAATCAAAAAATATCAATAAATCAAATGCTTTGAAGGCAGTAATCGCTCAGATTAACACATCCTTAATCTAACACATGAAAATCAAATGTTGGTTTTATAGATGAAACATAAATTCGAGCGAAGCTTGCAGTTGGGAGTTTCCAAGCAAAGAGATTAACATTGAATGAAAACTCAAAATAAGCACTGTAAGAAGAGTTTATTTGAAAATTGAACTAGCTACCAAGAAAAAAATACGAGCACGTGCTCCACGAGCTGCACGAAATTTAAAATAAAAGACTGTACCTTACTAGTACCTTTTTATTAGTTATGAGAGAGTATAATATTAGACAGTATTTTTAGAAGAGGATTCGCTTCTAGGATAAAGCAGTGTTTTTGTCTTGGGCGGCTTGAACCCCTCGCTGCCCTCAGGACTCATCTTCCCTTGCTGCGCTCGGGAGTTAACTCTAGATTCCCTCGTTACGCTCAAGGTACAATAAGCCGCCCGCGACGTAAGGCACTGCTTTGTGCCCTCGGTACATAATTTACTATTGTTACTCTTTATTCACAAAAAGGTGAATTTAGAAGCAAGACCTGTTTGCTTTTCTCCAATCAAGTCTATCTATTGTTTGGCGCAACCAAATCCATTGTATCTTGATATTTCCTTAAATTTTACGAAGAAGAAGCTAATGTTATAATACGCCAATAACTTTTGTCTTTCTGTTCTTGTTCTGCTTCTTCTTCGACGATGAGATTCGGCAATGAAGACTGATATTGTTGTTCCTAAAAACAATATTAAATAATAATTAATTTGCAACCATACTAAGTCCCAACGCTCGTATCAATAATTTATTTATGTACATTGTGTACACAAAAAAAAAAATGATTACCAGTTTATTCAAAGGTGAAAAAGTCCCTGTTCCTCGGATGCTCTGATAACCTTCGGATGATTTTGAACTAGGCATCTGTAGATAAAAATATAGGATAAGTTTTTAGTACTGAAACGGAAGTTCTTCACTCGCGCTTCGCGCTCGCTAAGTGAATGTCACGCATGCCCATAGCAGTTCAGCGCCACTCTGATTATAAGTAGTGGCTCTATGAGCAACGTCTCACAAATTACATATCTCCGCTATTTTAAATAAAACCTAAATTTACAAAATTTCACAAATATCAGTTGAGAAATGCGATCTGTAGAGGAAAACAATCGGACATCCGTGCAATCAGACGCTGGACGCCGGACATACGATAACTTTAGCAATAGCATTTCCACTTGGCATAGCTCTGACTATGCACTATGCTTGTCACCCTAATAATATAAGATGTTAAATGTCTTTTAACTCACCTTAGTTCAGTACTCGCATTTTTTGTTGGCTGAACGCTTGTGTTTAAACTTTGATAATTTCGTTGATCTCTGTTTCTGAAAAAATGAAATAGAGCAATTTAAAGATATTAATTACACAATATTCATATTACTCAAAGCGTCTCGTTTGTCTCTTTCCATGATACCATAAAATATAAAACAATTACCAATTTATAATCCCAGTTTAAAATATATTACTATTCTAGTCTTCATGCAATAGAGACTAGATTAAAATAACTATTAAGACTAGATGCAGGTTGGTATCAGTTACCAAAGAAATTGTTGTATTTAATAAATATAAATAAATAACAATACATACAATAGTGACTCTGTGAGCTGGAGATCTCGTGACCGATGTCTGTCCGATTTGAAATTGTCACATGTATTTTATACCCAAATAAATTATTTGTATTTGTATTTGTCCTCCTCTACAGGTCACACTCCTCAACCGATTCTCGTGAAATTTTGTGAGCAGGTTTGACAATTATATAAATTTTTGTTTTGACTCGGATCAAAAAG
The DNA here is from genome assembly GCA_911728515.1 of Peribatodes rhomboidaria. NCBI lineage: Eukaryota > Metazoa > Arthropoda > Insecta > Lepidoptera > Geometridae > Peribatodes > Peribatodes rhomboidaria. The sequence continues at coordinate 21,665,962 of OU452166.1, forward strand.
TTTTTTGGAAATTTTCCAATTATGCAGATATATCCTTTTTTAAATCACATCTCTGCCATATTGAAAAATTTCCAATAACCGCCTAGACAAGAAAATTCTTTTTAAATATCGGACTTACTCACAAAGTTTCAAGAGAATAGGTTAAGAAATGCGACCTGTAGATTAAGACAGGTCTGGGCAAAGATCCGGACAGAAATCCAGACGGAATTCGGAAATACGAAAGCATTTTCGTCGAATCGAAAGTCGAAGCATAGACGCTTCGCTCGCTAACGATCTCTCGCTCGGTTATTGTTGTAAGAAAATGTAATAACTTTTCTTTCGAATTCAATGGCCATAACTCGGAACACTACTTTCTGAATGCAAATGCTTGAATTTTTGTATTAAATACTATTTTTTACAAAAAAATACTTTATTTTGATCAAAGTGACTGATCAGAGTGTTAGTAAGCATATTCTTTCAAATAAAAAATAAATGACGAAGTTATGCTGCAACAAACATTTAGTAAAATTTATACAATGTTTGTTCAATTTATACAATTGAGTGCGTCCTAATTTTTGAAGTCGGTTAACAAACCAGGATAAGTTAGAAAAATATGCTCACTACACTGCTAAAAATAATAATGTATTGCGGACCGTGGTTGGTCAGCTATAACATAAAAATGTGATTGTTTCTAGTTTAGGTAGGTTAGTTTAGGAAATGTGCTATACCAAAAACAAAAAATAGTATTAGTCATTTACACCGTTCGCACGCAACGACCGCTTTCCGATATTGACATCGTAAGTACACATAATAATTATCATTATTTTATTTTTACCCGATTGTTCAAGAAGGATTATTTATTATTATTAACTATAAAATACTCCCCATTTCTATGTTATTAACTAGGTGTTGGGGCATCAGCAAGTATGCCACAGTTTCAATTGAAATGGCTTAGGTATATTGACCTTAGTATAATTTTTGTGAATAATTGAATCAAATGAAATCACGAGAAAAAAAACAGCTGTTTCATACAAAAAGCTCATCGATCGTCGACAAAATGTAAGCAGATGCTTTTTTCCCCGATTTATATTACAAATAAAAAAGTTTAAAAAGTAATCGTTGTTTATAATGAAGAGTACAATGACCCCCGTTTGGCTTAGTACACCCTATACCGATAACCCTGTGCAATGTACTAATATGACACATATAGGTACATTTGTACATAACAAGAAAAAAAACACAGTTCTGACAAGTCTTGCACTTGGATAATTATCATGAGCAACATGTACAATGGGGCCCGTGCCGTGGCGTGATGATTGTAGTACAGCACGACGCTGCGCGACCGCGGCTCGTATCACAGCAAAATAAGGTTCATGGTCGCACAGCGTCGGCGGCTAAATCCAACAATCATCGCAATAAGGTGTAATGGACGGTGAAGCCCTGAGAGTTAACATAGGTCGGAGGACACGTCTGTAGTTTTCTATTAAGTATTTTTATCAGGAAAACAAACGTCAGACCGAATCATATGCCACTAAAAACTCAGACACTAGGGTTAGTCACTTCAGTCTACACAATAAGAACAAACGGGTAAAAATATTTATGTGGTAATTAAATATTAATAGGTAGGTAGGTACTTACCACTTAGCTACCTAGTTGGAGTCCAATTTTTTTGTTACGCCTAGCTGCCTTGGTGACATCTCCCATTTTCATCGGATCAACCTTCTGTACCCTCTACTCACAACGCGATCAATTATTGTCCAAATATTTTCACTAGTAGTAAAGTCACTAAAAACTTATCAAATGTCTTGAAAAACTACTTTTTTTGATTGGCTCTGGATAATTAAGCACTGTTTAATTGATGATTTACGTACAAATAGAAAAAAAATGCGAAAATATTTTTCGGCAAGGCGAGTACGTCCTTCCTTCGTGAGGCGCTGGCGCCGACTGGCCCGTCCCCCGCAAAGGAGCTCGCGGGTGTCAGTGGTCACGTGATCTGACGAAATACTTCAAAATAACACAAAATATTACTAAACTAACTCAATTTTAGCTCTAAAAATATGGTAAAAGAACGATCAATCATATTTTTAATTTCCTATCCGAAGATGTAAAAATATATAGTAACGTAATCTCCGTAAGCACGGTATTGCACGCCATGAGAACGAAAACAACGTTCATTTAATATTTTTTTACTCGCAATCTAGTAAGTAATATAATATTTTAATTAGACTAATTAATAGGTAACAGAATGATCTTATTGGTGATATTTTTTTCATATCGGTAGGGTCCGTAGCTTCTTCACTATTACGAGTTGAATAGACGCATTTGGCGAATATTCAAGGCTTAACTGGCGAAGTATCTTGTTCTCGGCTTTGTTTAAAGTGAGAGAAGCGCTGCACTCATTGCGATGGATACATCTCCATAAAGTAGACCCACCTTTATTGGTTACGTTTAAATAATATTTGTAGCCATTCAGCACCAGTACGCGTTTCTTCATTTGGCTTTTGACGAACGTAATTTTGATTTCATTCTCCATTTTGAGAACTTGATAACACTTTCTGTTCGACACAATATGAAACTGGTATAAAGATGTCTTCTCTAACCTCGTTCAATTTCGATCGATATTTTAGGGGAGGCTATATAACGTTTTTGCTGTTTTGGTATCATATAGTCGTAGTGAGTATTTCGCCTAATCATCCGTAGGATTTTTCTTTTTTTTTTTCGTTTGATTTATGATGTAAAAATGAGAAAGAGGGTGATAATAAATGAGATGAATTCCGTCTCTTTCCCCATTTCAGTAAAACCGTGGATGTTTTACTGAAACTTATCGAGTTTTCTAGAAAACACGAAAAAGTAGCATTTCATAATGTTTGTATCATTTGCTCACACTTGTGGACGTTATCAAACCAGTAAAGGTCAATAATTCACCATTATTACACTTTAAACACACACACATACACACAATGTAGACAGTTTAGTTAGAATGTGAATAAAGGGTCGAATCCTGCTAAAATCGTAGGATCCTGCTAAATCCTGGTCACACTGTGGCAAAAAGAAATTTCAGAAATTTCAGTCAATAAATGATTAAAGCAAATAGGTGACAATGACAAGCGTCATTGTTAAAGTGTCATAACTATTTTTACACCTTGTCATATATGAAGTATGGAAGTTCATTTTATCATTTTTGTGTCCGAAGATATTTTGAGATGGTTACATTGTTCCATTTTGCTACATGAACGGTTAGGTGGGCGTTTCCTCGTGGCCTAACTAGGTTGCCAAACTGATTGGGCTGCGAGGAATTAAAATACTCGGTGGCCTGAAGTCGTCTCAGAAGGATAACACAAGGGTAATTATAGGCATGCAGCTCATTAGACGTTTTGCATTGTTGAACGATTTGCTACTCTTAGTTCTTTTATCGAATCTCCTTTGAACGGGTTGTAAACACCGACTCGAGATTGATCGGAGCGTACCTGTCCCCATATCAAGATGCAGTATTACCATAGCGTTCCGAACGCTGATGCACCCTTGTGTTATTCGTTTGTTAATAATTAATTATCTCTAAATTTGCTGTTGTTGTGTAGGCGCGGCGAGCGGCGTATGCACTTCGACGGCAACTCCTTCATCGTCCGCAACGCGGGCCACTCGGCCGGCTTTGACGACAAGAACCAGCTGAAAGTGTACTGAGCGCGCGTCGCTGCTACGGCACTAGACTAGCGCTCTTCACGCACCGTGACTACCGTCACTCTGGCACCTCTACAACCGTAGCACGTAGCACATCTACAACTATAGCATGTAGTACATCTACGACTGTAATTCTCTACGACTCAACACCTCTACGATTTTATATAACTGCTTCTTCACACAATTCCCACGGTCACATGTCTTTTGATAATATCGATAGGAATACAGCACACTAAAAATGGCGCACGCTTTCGTAAATAGGCTGAACTATGCGGTCTTTAAAAACAAAGCACCTCTCATTCGAAATTGTCTTTTACGGTTACCGTAAGTACTTGAAAAATCTGTCCCAAAATTTGAAACAAATATATAGTATGGGGAGCCCACGATGCTAAATCGGTCGTAGCTAAACTCGAACGTCATAGAGACCTATTGGGTTGCAAAGATTAGATGACAAGAAGAAAAAAATGTTGTAAAATGCACACTTTTTATCGGTGGTGGGAGCAGCTCTAGATTTGATTTTACATGTAAAAGAATAACTACCTGGACTTACTCGAAAGTGTCATATATTGATAGCATCAATTTCCTACGTATTTTTAATAATGTACGCATGTTAATCTGATCGTATGCATGATGCGGGTGGTCGTACGTAAGGGTCAAAAAGGAAAAAAATATAATTAATCTACCTAAATTAATAAAACTAATAAAACTGGATCCTCAATAATATGAGGATTTCGATGTGACACAAACCATTAATTATTATTATTTGCATTATAATGTACAAAATAATCGCTATTTTGTAATATACAAAAGCGCGTCAGATTAAGATAATTATAATTATTTGGTTCATCTTTATGTCCTAGACGTGATGGCTCACTCATCTCCAGGGATTCGCATAATCAGACAAAAAAAAAGAATGTGTTAATAATTGCACTTGATTAATTGGAAAGCTCAGGAAATAAATAGCATGCACATTAAAAGTGTATGTTTTTTAAGTAGAACACTTGTATTAAAATTAAAAAAAAAATTTTTTTTTTCATTATTTAATTATTAATTAATCTTTATCTTCATCAGTAGAATCATCTTCCTCTACTAGCTCGGTTTCATCCATGGAATAGACAAGCGGAGAGGAGAATATAGGCATCATGCAGCTGCACGCATTTTACTTTATAGACGAATCTTTGTCACATCGGCTTGGCGGAAATGGTCAGATTATATATATTTTTTCATCCTTGAATTATTTCGTTCAAAATATATACAAATTAGCCACGTTTGAGAATGTCGATGACGTTTTTGTTTAATAACTTTGTAATCCTCCCCTTTCTTTACGTCACACTCAAAATGTCAGATTAGTGGAATATATACTTTTTGGCATGTTATTAACTCGCCCTACCTTAATCTGACGAGAATGGCGCTTGAGAATTTCTGATATAAAAAAATATCTTTTCCTTGACGGGCGGTCTTGTATATGGGGCTCGTATTTGGTGGAGGTATTTGGTTAACCCCCGCTTGGGCTCCCCTACTAATATGAATGAAGCTGAATTAAACCGTTCAATTAAATAGCAGTGCCATACAAAATGATCTATTGTCGTTTGATAGCCTCAATTAGAAGCAATCTTTTCAACTAGAATTTCTAAAATATTGTTTTGAGGACGACGTGGGGCTATTGCTAACTTAAAATAAAATCTCATCTAAAATAAATAACAATAATAATATAACAATAACAATAATAACTACATTAAAATAACAATAATAATTGTAGAGTTACTTAGATAGATTACTGCAAACTCATTTATGTATTTAGGGTTCTGTACCATAATTTGGCTTACAATTTTAGTTCTAGCAAATTGATAAGATTGTCGAATTTGTCGAACAAAATATTGTTAAAAGCTATTAGTGCCAGAATGACAATAGCCATGCTATCTGATGAGTAAGTAAAATGCATATTTCTACATATTTTTTGATGTAATCGAAACTTAGGGCAAGAGTCGCATCCACCGCTCAGTGCTCGCTCGCAACAGTGTGTAAAGCTTAAGTTTTTTTGATATGTTTATATTTGTAACGACGGTTGTTAGATACCCGACTGCCGAGGCACCGGAGGTTGGCTAGATGGCGCGGTAGTGGTAAGGTTTACAGTTTCATGATCAGTGTAAGATCATCGACTTTCTTAATGCTCGGGCCAGTTTTATAGCTTTTTGTACAAGTCGATTTTGATGCCAGCAGTCTCTGTGTCACTTCATTGTTTTTCGTATTGAGCCACTATTCATTATTTGAGCCTATCCGTCGGATTAGTCGTTGGTGGCAAATCTGTCCATGAATGCTATGCTTCGTTTAACATTCACACGCAGTTGCTATTGCGAATTCTTCGCCAACGACGAATCTGGCGAGTTGGCTCGCAAGTGAAAGGTTTGCTTTAGTCTTAGGCCAGGGCTATTTTGTGTTCATATGATTGAAAACAAAAAAAAATCGTCCCTTGAAATATTGCTATTTTATTAGTGGAAAAGTTACACCAGAATCGGCTCATAACTACGGAATGCAAAATGTATTGACGGCACCTTGTATTTTTCTTAGTAACCTATTTGTTTTTATAATGATTTAACTGTAGTGTGTTGAGTAATTTTGTAAAACCCCACTAATGGAAACTCTTAGTTGGGATATTCAACAATTGGTCAACGCATCCACTATGTACGTAGGTATCGATTTTTCTATGCTAACAATCCCATATTCAGAAGCAATTGACTTGTTTGATTGATGCTGACTTGTCTTTTGCGTAAACTTCTATTAATCAGTTCTGTATAATTGGCATGTTTTAATTTTCTACGGTAGATAGATAGATAGATTAGATCATCAAATATTTATGCATAAGAGGGTTAGTACGTTTTCGCGCGAGACAATGACATGGCACGGACAGTTTTAATCCCCCGATGTACCGTATACACCACTGACTTGCACCTGCAACTTGCACTGCGCGTTGTATCCCAAAAGCTATGTCCACACTGTGCATTTTCATCTTCAACTTTCGTCTTCATCTTTTTAATCATCTTTCATTTGGCGCTTTCAATAATTGAATGCGTAAACGAACGCAACGTCAATATGGTCATTTAGTTCAGTCGTAGTTTCTGTCAGCTTTAGAAAACATGTTAATATTTTACTTGGTGGAATAAGTGCGGCTTATTTGGTCATAAGAAATTCCAGAAAAAAGAGAACCAAGAGAAAGTTTTGGATACGAGGTTATTATAGTATTCGAAGTAACGTGATTTATTATTAGGATCCCAAAGTTGTGGGAAACTTCTATAGTCTTCAATAAACTTCAATGTATTGTCTTTTTCTTCGTCCGCCATCTTGTTGTTGAACGCTTTGTGGCATAGAAATCCACATAACGCGGGAAAACGTGTATCACAGCGCGCGTTGCTTTCAACTTTCATCGCGCATGCGCTGACGCATGCCCTTAATGAACAAAAATAGGCACAGTGTGGACATAGCTATTGAACAAGGTCTAGCTTTCGGGAGCAAATGACGACACTCCGCATCGTCATTTGTCTTTTTCGAACTATCATTAAGATATTTATTTGTCGTCATAGAAGCGTTTTGTCAAGTAACTGTCTGTTAATCTATGGAATCGAGGTTTTACTTCAAATTTAACTAGTAACTACTAATGAACTTAACCTAATTAACTAGTAATGAATAAATCAAAACTACTGGATCGATTTTAATCATTTTTTCAGTGAGTGACATAGGTTATACCCGTGCGAAGCCAGAACGGGCCGCTATATTTATAAACAACGTTCAGTTTTTCTGTAGTGTATTTAGTATCAGCATTGCACCCGTGCGAAGCCGGGGCGGGTTGCTAGTTTGTAAATAATTTCGGTCTTGTCTAAGCATCAATTGACGTCACTACGTGTCCGTAATGCTATACTTCGCGGAGTATATTATTATACCATGATTTGCACCATTCAAATGAATACAACTCGTTTTCATCGTTTCGTTCAATAATTTTCGTCGTTTTTTTTTTTTGTTATGCTGGCTGTTAGGTATATTTATCGCAAAGTCGAGACCTAATTCCGATCCCTGGTACAAGGATATCAGAAATGATGTAGAGTTGACATGGAGATCGTGACCCGTGACCACACTCATTATGAATCTAGAGTGAAGCACCTCTCCGTCGTTTCTGCTATCCTCGTACCTGGTATCTGGGCCTCGATTCTACCAAGCCTAAATTTAATTTAACTGTTAATGAATTACCAAAAAGTGACAATCAAAATTGTCACTTTTGACATTTTTGGTATTTTACTAACCTAGTTAAACAAATAGTTTATCAAATTGCATTGTAATTGGGATCATTGAAAACCAATAGAAATTCTCGTACACTCACTTTTGTCATTCTCTACTGTCAGCGTGAAAAATTCTAGTATTTTTGGCAGCTTTTTCAATTATCATAATGGTCTTCTAAATTGCAATTGTAATGCGATTTTGCAAACAGATCAATTTCAGATCAATTTCATCCAGATCTGTTCAGCCGTTCTGGCGTGAAACAGTAACAAACATAACATCCATCCATCCATCCATTTTTACTAACTTTCGCGTTTATAGTAGGTATTAGTAGGATCACAATTTTTAAATTCAATAACTTAACGACACAATTCTTATAGTTATAGGTAGGTACATTTCTACCACGCGGGTTTTTATTCTACTGTTATCAACCTAGCTCTGTAAACGTGTACAACAACACGTGTCTACGTGTGCTTACGTGTACGTATACGTACAATCAATGCCTCCCAATCGGAATGTCCCGACAATTTTGATTATAGTTATGAATAGCATATATATATCTATTATTTATATATGTACTTATAGCTCCGTCGGAAACCGTCCCTCGGAAACTGCTTCCGAATCGTAAGCATCCGATTAATTGAGTATTGCTCTGCAGATGCCAGGTACCAGGATAGCAGAAACGATTAAGAGGTTTGTCACCCTTGATTCTTATAGAGTGAGATTTCGGGTCACGAGGAGGAGAACCTCTTCATCGTTTCAGCTATCCTGGTACAAATACGTAAAGAGCGTGGTCACAGCGCCTAAGGTCTGTGGAAGAAATACCTATATTCTCAAATTTTTAGTAGTTGCTGTGTAAAGGAGTTGTACACATGCACCAGAATTTTTCAAACAGTCTGTTTTTTTTTTGTTTTCCTTAACAATGGTGCAAACGCAACTAATTGGTTTCATCTGCACCATTGATGGTGTAACTCAATAGTGCATACGGTACATCGGGCCTAAATCATTTTTTAATTAAGGGCTAAGGCTGCATATACAACTGAGATGCGATGAGGAGATGCGAGAGCGATGCGCGACGAAAAAATAAACCAATAGGACTCCGCTCTCCGCTTGTTTGTGAAGTGGTTTCATTGGTCTATTCCTCGCACTTACGTAGTCTAGCCCTACACTGGATACGTAGTCTAGCCCTCGTATTAGTAAGGTTTTTTTCTAGACTAGAGACCAAAGTATTTAGTTTAATTTGGCGTACGGCAAAATGCAATTCAATATAACTGTTGAACCCTCATACTTTTTCACCTCTGACGTGATGCTGCAACATGTAACCTACGCGGACTCCAATGTAATGGTACGGCTACATTAGCGGCCTTCGGCGATAATTCGGAGATCGCGACAAGTGCAGCCGGTTAGTTTGTCACTCGACGGTATATCGGGCAAATTTATCGCTGATGTCAAACTCGGCAGAAAGGAAATTTATACAACAAAAACATCGCCGATAACGATGATTCATCGTGCACTAATGTAGCCGTACCATGAGATAAGCTACGAGCGCCGTTCAAACGAATGTTGCGTTACACGTTGTTGCAGAAGTGTCTGTACGCAACTTACAATAGCACATAATACTACTTCATAAACGAGCGAACTCAGTGGAATAACTTGTTTATATTATATTTTTAAAAGTAAGACAGACGATGAAGATTATTATCGATCTAGCCAAGACTCCTCGGCAGCAGCCAACCCGCTGTCTGATTTACGGTGACGAGCGACATGACTTTGGGACTTGCCTTTGCCTTATACTATTACTAATGCTACGGCTACATTAGCAGCCTTCAGCGATGATATCGCGGCAATTGTAGCCGGTTAGTTCGTCACTCGCCCAAATGTTAGGCGAATTATCGCCCACGTCGACTCCGCAGAAAGGTGACGAGTTGACCGCTAATATAGGCAAAAACATCGCCAATAACGATATTTTTTAGCGCGACAACTTTAATTATAATCGTAGCATTACTGAAGACCTTGACCTAGACTCGACCTTGACCTAGACTCGACCTTGACCTAGACTCGACCTTGACCTAGACTCGACTTTGACCTAGACAGGACCTTGACCTAGACTGGGTCTTGACCTAGACAGGACCTTGACCTAGACTGGGTCTTGACCTAGACTGGACCTTGAACTAGACTTATACCAAGACTAGACTTATACCAAGACTAGACCTTGACCTAGAACCAGAAATGGACTTATAGACCAAGACTAGACCTAGACCTTGACCTAGAACTGGACTTAGACCAAGACTAGACCTTGACCTAGAACTGGACTTAGACCAAGACTAGACTTAGACTGGACTGGACTGGACTTAGACTAAGATTTTGACCAATGGAATTTTGACCTTAGAATACCTTGGTTAAGACTTGACCAGCGTCCTAGACCTGACACATGACCACGACTGGTCGCCAGTAGCGTGTCCCTTGTTATGACGCGTGTCGCTGTGAATCAGATGTCTAATGCTCTCGACCACGTAGGATCCATGCTAGCGGCTCTACCTTTAAGTTTCTATGATCTAAAGCTAAAAGTGTAAATATTATGGATTAATAAAGCAGTGCGCTATTTATATTACTTGGTTGTGTTATTTAAAAGGAGTTATTTAGTTAATAGTTTATTTAATAGGAGTTCGTTATTACGGAAAAACGGTCAGCGCATTATGATCATGCCGGACCCACCATACCACTGGCCATACTCTGGTGGTATGGTGGGTCTAAAACCATACCACTGAGAAAATAGTGTTGTTTTATTTGTAATAAACTACACTGGGCAGCAAATAAAGAGCCAATAAAGAGCCAATAAAGAGCCACCCGCTACCTAGGAACTCAAAAAGATTTTCAAAAAGATTTTCTCAAAAAGTATAAAACTTACAACTATCAAAGTTATACCTACAAAAAGTGCGTTTATATCTTTCTCCAGGGCGACGATATACTCTCTGACGTCGATCACTTCCATGTAGACTCACCCTGGTCTCATCAGTGAAAAGTACATTACTCCACTGCTCTAATGTCCAATCCCTATGCTCTCGAGCAAATTCAAGTCGTGCTCGATGGTGTGCTACCGTTAATGCTGGGCCTGTTGCAGCTCTTTTTGGGGTCAGGTTCCGTTCAGCAAGTCTCCTTCTGACGGTATCTGAACTTATGACCACTTGGCGTTCGTCACGCAGACTTTGTTGGACTTGAACTGCGTTGAGGAACTGCGTTGAGGTGGCGATTTCGCAGAACAGTAAGGTGGATATAACGATCATCTGCTGCTGATGTAGCCCTAGGTCTGCCCGTACCTGTTGTGAATAGGTACAAAGTCATCCCGAACTAAACCGGTGGTAACTATCCTTTTCATGAATCAAGAACCATGACAGGCTTTGAACTTTTCTGCACACAATGTGTCGTTCGCACAATGTCGCCACAATGTGATATTCGCAAAATACCTATCACGTTTTTAATAATTTCACTCTCACAATGTCACACTCTCAACATGTCGCATTTAAATCATTTTACTTTACACCGTCACAATGTCATATTCGCAAAATGTCACAGTAAGCTTGCCAAGGGCCACTTGCGTAATCTCGGGTTTCCTTTAAAACTCTGACTCAACTGCATAACAGAGGCTAAACTAATCAATCTTCTTGTACCACCAAGAGTTAAAAATTAACCTTGAGTTAACACAATATTAGAGTGAATTTTATAAAATTTTATCTAACCCTGCGTTTAAGAATTTAACTCTCTATCTTCTGCATGGTGGACCTTAGTCCCACTTGCAGACAAAAGATAGGTGCGAAGTTAAATTCTTAAACAATTTAACTTAATTATCTCGGAGTTAAAATGTCCAGTGTCTCATACTACATCTCTACTTAGTCCTCTGTTCTCATATTATTACATTCGCAAAATATTATATTCTCGAATTATTATATTACCAAATATAACACAAAGAACAATCACAGTGAAAAATGTTTTTAATGTTTTTAAGTAATTTCTACGAGTAATGTAAGATTGCCACACTTTTGCAATTTGTGCAAGACTTTTTTTTATTTGATGGCTAGCTGCGCCCGCGGTTTCACCCGCGGTTAAAAAGCATCATATGTGCTATTCTGGACTATAATCTATATCTGTGTCAAATTTCATCCAGATCTGTTCAGCCGTTCTGGCGTGAAAGAGTAACAAACATCCATCCATCCATTCTTACAAACTTTCGCGTTTATAATATTTAGTAGGATTATGATGAAGAAACGGATGATAGAATTATAATATTTTCGATGTTATCACTTTTTGTTTTTTTATTTTTTTTTAAACCATCTTTTGTTTTCACATTTTAGTCGTCTTTTATTTTTCCATAATCTCTTTGTAATCGTCTTTTGTTCCATTTTTGATCATCTTTTGTTTTTCCATTTCGACAGTGAAATCCCTTTTTTTGGTTAAGAAAAAAGCTGAAGAAATTGAAATAGATACGTGACATCTGAGATGAGCGAACAAGACATTTGAGATACTGTGACATTTTGAGAACAGGACATTTTGAGAATGTGACATTCTGAGACATTGTGCCATTATGAGAACGTGACATTATGCGCCCAGAGGGCTTGGAAAGATCTTAGGGAAATTCATGTTAATAGGGTTGCCAATGCAGGAATTATCGCCCTAACATCGAATAAGGTCCATGTTCACCAAACTTTTGAGTTCATTGTTATATTAACCTTAACGAAGAGCTGTCAAAGGCCAGTTAAATAAGTATTTAATCGTTAAAGTTCGGTGAAATTTGGCCTAAGTGTTCACCGCACTTTAATTAGCCGATTAATTTTATTGTTTTGTCTAATGTTTTCATCCATATCCATACTAATATTATAAAATCTAAGGCGCCTTCCAAACAGGCGCGGTCTGCTGTGGCCGCCAAAATGGACTATTGCATTGGACGCCACCACAGGCCGCGTATGTTTGGAAGACGCCTAAAGTAACTCTCGTCTGTCAGTCTGTTCGTAGGTTTTTATGGCTTAACGGCTGAACGTATCTAAATGTGATACTTAGTTACAGTATATCACGAGGAAGATTTTTGGCTACTATTCTCTGAATAAATGCGAACGAAGTAGCGGTTTACAGCTAGTTTAAAATATTTATTGAAGAGCTGTCAAAAACAGTGGGTAAAAAATTTAATCGTTTAAGTTTTCGTTTGCCTAAGAGTCGCCGCATAGGGCGGCCTATCTCCCTCGCTCTCGTGTAATTGTTATCCCGTGTCTAGTTTAGATGCGCCCTCGTAGTATGCGTCCGCTGTATGCGTTGGGTGTAGGAGCGTAGTGCGCGTGTGGGGCGCGCACCGCGGCGCGCGGCATCGTATCGACCGGCGGCACGTGACGTCGCCGCGAGGCCGGCCGCGCTCAGTCAGTCCGTGCCCGCGCCCGATCGGCCGCGCCGGTGCTACTCGCGACAGGTGACCGCGCCGGCATCACCCGATGTTTATAAACACCGGTCCGACACGACACCCGCATCTCTTCGCGCGCACTCACGTACGTACTCCTCAACTATTTGCTCCATCTTCCCCATTCACGGTTCGCGTGGACCTACACGCGCATCACTATAAATACGCGTTTCATTGTTTTCATAATACGTAACATCTCTATCATGTAAATAGTGCTCCCGTTACGAGATATCGATAAAAGCTGTGATTTTTATTCCAGTCGAAAAACTACCTATTTTATCGGAGTTTTAAGTCAATGTAATTTAATGCAACGTTGCGGTGCGAACGTTGTCAACCGCATAATATACTTAACGCGTAGGTCTTTTCATGAAGACTACAAAGTAACGCGATAATGCGGACTCAGGTTGTTTTGTGACGCAACCACTCAATTGAGCACTGCTTGTGACATTTTTGTAACTGCAATCATAGCGCAGTACAAAAAGAATGATTACCTAAAGTCCACGCTTTCTGTCAAAAAATCCATAATACCTAGGCGATGCGAAATGATTACGCAGTTCCTATTAACGCCTAAGAGGCGCACTTGCCCATATATTTTTACTAAATAGGTACGTCTACGTACTTTTCTAAAGAAGGGTACTGATAAATGGAAATCTAAAGTCTCATAAATGCATTATCGACGGCTGGAAGTGTAGCCGGTGTGGATCTGCGCAGTGTTTACAAGCCGGTCTTTGCAGCTGTTAATCCAATTGCCATTGTTTTTACGGAACTTGAAAACATTAACAACAGAATACATAGATACCAATGATGAACCTGACAGTTATCTAAAGTCTGAAGCAAATCGGTATCGTGCAGTCTTCATAAAAAAATAACAATTGGCTAAATAACCTTGAACAAGTTCTGAAGCAATCGCTTCTTAGGTTCCAGCTCACGTACCTACTCCACACCCCCTATTAGGTTCTTCGTTGCCCGGATTAAGGTCTAAGTGCCTACTTACTTTGTAATTAAAATCAGTCTTCTGCATAATATTTATCACAGCTTGTTAGAGATAGCTAAAGGTAAGCAGTGAATTAGTTATTTATCAGGCTAGTTCGTCTGCCGCCTACCGACTCACGTATTTAGCTTAGAACTGTATTAGTAAAGGTCGCCGCATGTTTTATTTAGGTAACGGTGTCTTCACACTCAGATCCACGATTTAGATTGAAGGAGTAACTTAACTAAATTATGGACCTATCTGAAGAAAGTTAGTCGTGAGATCTAGTTTTGCGCCATTATTTTAAAGTCTGCTCGTTACAAAGGCTATTATTTATGTAGTTACCTAAGATTAATGTTGCTCTGCATAATACTGTCGGCTAAACAGAACGGAGCGAGTGTTGGAGTAGTATTGTACAAGTAGGAGTGATAGCTGTCTCTGGATTCACGCTTGCTGCTATGTACCTATGTAGGCAAAGCGTGGATAAAAATACCGAATAATGAGACAGTTACTATCTAGACTTCCCCCTTACTCATAAACGTTGTGCCTCGCACTAGTTGATGTCTTTTTCTTTCTTTTAAATTTTTAACTCGATCGAATAAGATAAGAGACACTATGATTATTCCGAGGCAAGACAACGTTCAATAGCATGCGGGCCAGAGTCTAGATAACGTCAAGCGAGGAGTCCTAGACCTATGTATATTTGTAGGTCTATAGGTGATGTAATTTATTGCTAGCATCTATCATGTGGGAACATATCGCGACCTACTTTTCGCCGCTGATTTGATGAGGTCATGTCCAAAACAATTCCTAGGTTTAGACGGCAGGAAACGTGCATTTTCTTACGTTCGCTTCTAGAGGCAAAGCGCTAAACGTAGGACGTCCTGTTTGTCGCCTCTCCTTGAGACTCATTAAAGTAGGTCATCAAGGACGTTAAAACCTACTTCTTCTATCATTAAATAGACCGAATTAAGAGGAAGCCACAAAAAACTTGGAGCCTCGAAATTGCACAATCATCTCTAGAATAGATAACAAGCAAAACCATTATGAGATGATCCCAACACGGTACCCGAGCTCAACGCGGACATTGAACCATCTTTCGTCTGTAAACCGGTAAGTTTAAGTAACTATGATGGGAATGGCTTTGTTGTCGTCTTTATCCTTCAAACACCATATTATAATAGGCGAATTATGCAATAAAGTAATCCAGTTATATAACGGGTCTGCAGTCTACACATTTTTGAGACGCACTCACTCTTTTTTTACAAAATTATCAACGAACGAGCAACAGGAAAAAGCGTTTAGCTACCTATTTAGGCCAACGGGGTTTTTGTTCAATTTTCTCAGAAGAATTAGATACGGTCCGTCTTCGGTAAATAAAATATAATCAAAGCAAAAGATCGGCCGATCGCGGCCGCTGCGATCGGAAACGCGAGAAAGAGTCACGAGTCTCAAGTTCAATGGATCTGCGGCTTTGTTACTTCGATGCATAATAGAGCGGTGTCGATATTGCACAGTGACGCTGGCCAATCACAACATCTGTGCCTATAAAAGAAGCGTTATTTGTCGTTGAGAGATGGTATCGCTGAGCCACGGTGTCCATCTAAATAACAACGTGGCACGGCATCTGACAAGTTTTCAGGTGCGTCATCCAAGCTACGTACCCTCGCATTTGAATGAAGCGAAAATATCACGTCTCGTCACTGCACATAAATCGACATCGGTACGTACTGATTGATGACAATGGCGAGCATTCTCTGACCGAATGGTTTCAACATGTGTAATGAGTTTAAAAGTAAAGAGTATGAAAACATCAAAAATACTTGATGCGTAACAGAATGTCTCTATTCAGACGATTGCTGGGCAGGGCCAGAAACCGGAACTCTCGCCATCTGATTGTTTTTGTTCACTTAACCTTTAGTTACAGTTACCTTGCAAATTGATGTGGCATTCGTTATTTTGTTAGGGCATTTCGCATGAAAACAGTGTTTTTTCGAAATCAAGTTTCGTAGTAAGTAATCGAAATCGGTATTACTCAAATTAGCTGAAAATAAATGGAATCATTTGCGGTTTGCCGGAAATCGCTTCAAATTATGTTGTGTGTGTGGTTTTATTGTTTCGGACTGAATCGTATACGATGAGAACGGTAGTAAGGCGCAGACAGACAGATATTTATATATTTTTTATTTTATACATAATTTGTCGAAATGTACAATTCATAACGTCGAACGAATTAAGTATAGGTAGGTACTTACAGTTATTTCACAAATATGCTCTTTCAACATTTTGCGGAAATCTAAATTCAGCAGTATTCTGCCTGACTAGAGCATTTTATTACATTTTATAAAATGACTAATATTTTAGTTACCTATGTTAGATAAGTTTTGTGTTGTCAAATGAACTAAGTTTAAAAATAGCAGGTGTAACAGAAGCGCATTTTAGGCAGTAAATCAGCATAAGAAAAGGCTTTATGGCTACGCACCAAGATATTATTATGTGCGAAGATGCGTAGGCTGCGTAGCGAGGGAGAATAGAATCGCTTCATTTATCTAGCCTCGCTGAGATTAAGCGATTTTATTGGTGCTTAACAAACACATCCCTCGCTACGCATTCTCGCACATGTCTGGTGGTAACGCAGCCTAAGGTTCAAACGTTCTCTTGTGTTGTGTCGCGCCGCTGAGAACTATCACACGCTCGCTGACGGGTTGCGGTCGAGAGGCAGTATACATTCATACCTACACTTACGTACCTACGAGTAATTGTTGCAAAATTGAAGTAGGCTAACTCGTGTTTACCTACGTTGTTAGGTACAGCGCTACACTGCCGCAAATGATGTCGAAAGTGGTTTTGAGTATCAAATTCATACAATTAGGTATATAAACTGCCTATACTCAACACAGACACAGTACACATACGCCCAAATTGAATTATGTTGGTACTTATACTTCGATTACGACCTGAATAATATCAAAATATTCAATTTGTTTCGAATATTTGACGATCCTCCAAGCCTAGTCGAAGTTCGACTGCTTTTTAAGCAAGAGGTCTTGGGTTCGATGCTCGGCCAGGTAGATGTTTACTTACATACATAATTATCAGGCCTCTTTCCTGGGAAGGCAGAGACCTCTTCTCACCACTTGCTACAGGATTGTAGCATTCATCCTTCGCTTCTTCTAGTACCATGAGTCTTCTCATACACGTTCGTCGGTTAAGAGCACTAGATGTTTAAATCATGAAAATAAATATCTGTTCTGGGTGCTAGTTGTCCTTGTCTTCGTGTGTGGTGTTGCATGGCATACCCGACATAGGGAATCCGAACCTAGTAGGGAGCTCTGAGTGTAAAATGAAAAAAATATTGATTGTAACAACGGATAAGGTTACAACGGATTAGTGCATTAAATACAGGAATTCTGACTTTATTACTGCCGAGATAAGCAGCATCCGTGAGAAGTTTCTGGAATACTTTCGCTCATGGCTGAATAAGCCAAAACAGGATCAGTTGTGACCGCACTGCGACCGCACTACTGGCAAACGAGGCATTGATGATGCGCGGGAGGCGCTAAGATATCATATTGCGCCAGCATGCATTACAGAAACGATATTGCATAGGCAGATACTAGTAAGATGAATATTTAAGATGTTTTCTGAACAAAAATATGTTTTACCCAAACTTATTGAGAACCTACTGTAACACTCACTAAGTACATTTCAGATAGACATTCACGGCAGCAGCTGCTTAGGTATATTGATACAAATACTGCAATTTTGCACCGCTATTGCTATTTGCATCTCTCAAAGTAGAAATGACGGCGCTCACGAGCGCTATATGGTATCATTGATTGAACGTCGTAGTCGTCCGGTCCCCATGAGGCCGAACCCAGCGGGCAGCAGGCGGAGCAGAGAGCTGCAGTATCATTAGGAGCAGCTCCAACCGTGCTCACCATGGCGACTTGTGTACCTATTCCAGCACCGCTCTTGTCATCACGCTGCCCGCTGATGTCATACACGCGGCCGGTCTAAACGCGAATAGAGGGGACTGCACAAATGCACCACGGCATCGCTTTGATGTCTCGAATCAACAATAGAGCCTAGCCTGCGATATAAACCAGGGCGCGTCCTGCCATTTCCGTCTATATTATGCTGGTTACATACCTACCTAACCAGTCCGACCAATTTATTCGTGCAGCTCATGGGGGAGCCACTATTGAAACTAGACTAGAATTCGCATCGAAACCGTTAGTTCCGTCATTTCTCCACGTCTACAAAAAGGCGGTCGCTTTTTATGGCTTTATTCTTTGTCGGATAATCGGCTCGCGACTGAGGTCGAATCTTGAATGGACGTTTAATTTAAACGCGACCACAGATTTATTTGTCGGTGGTGTTGTGCTGGGCCTCGTCGCCATTACCTACCGGCCGGCGGCATTTGACCTAAATGTAGTCGCTATTGAGACTAACCCCTTAATTCGCGGTACAATGGCCTGTGGCCAAAATATGCTTTGTCGTCCCTATGTACCTACTCGCCCGCACATTCCGGAATTCTCCCCACTACATGTGGCCTCTTTACAACTCTTTTATAAGAATTTAATGCGTTGATTGAAAACTGTACTGCGATTAAACTGGTAAGTAGTAGGTATAACCTACTGTACAATGAGATTACTCGAATTATATAACGTGCCACGATATACCTATAGGTACCTAGTATCGCGTTCGTTGGTTTAATTAATATTTCATTATAAGCATTACATAAGTTACAATAAGTAGGTACTTACCAATACTAACCAAGGTATACAGGTATTAATTAATTTCAATCGAATTGTATTTATAAACGTGTAAACAATATTTGAGTTTTGAAAACATTAATTTACAAATTAGATCGTGAAAACATGCGAACATTCTTCAGCGTAAGGCTCGATTTACAAGCAACGTGGCTTGTGATCTGATATGTAACTTGCAAATGTACACCAAAGGCGACACCGATCCGAGGGTTATGACGATTACGCTAAGGTATTTAAAAACATGACTTATCTTATTTCATCTCATCATAACTTCACCAAAAAACATGCTACCTGAGCTGCCACATGCCAGTAGTCGTTTTCAGTATGAACTGGCCCTTTAATTAATGGAAACATATCTCGTGCGTGCTTAAAGCAAAACAGATGAAAATATTCCGTCTGCACCGCTCAATAATTAAATTATAACAAGAGCGGTCGTGCACACGTTTACGGAAACGTTACAACAACAAGTCTTGTTCTAAATGGAAATAACTACTTACATAAAGAAAACTATTGATTTAAGGCTCAACGTCTAGTTCATGGCGCGAAATTTAAATTTCAAACAGTTTTTTTGGTTTTGGAGCTAGACCGGCTAACTTTTGCGGCCATCGTAGATTATTTACTATACTTATCTCACGATATTCTGTACTCAGATCAACCTAGAGGAAAGGATGGAACACTGCGTTATATCTCGCTGAAGCCACTTCTTTTTAAAGTTGTGTGCGTGGTAATGTTCCCATGAAAAACACTTACAATTGCACGAAAACTAATATTAATACCCAAACTCTACGTTAGCCATTTCCGTTCCAATTTACAACCTTAGTAGATTTAATATTTTAAAACTGCACATAATTGTAAGAGTTTAATGTTACGATTTTTTTTTAAAGAACCTGAAAATGTAGTCCTGGCCACACTTTTATAATGCACTATGTATATTTAAGTACACGAAAGTATACCATAAACCGATGACGGTAAAGTCGAGGTAAGAATGGCCAAACGAGTAGCTAGTTTTTTTGCGTCAATGTTTGCGTGTTGTGTACATATACGACAGTAGCGTAGTTTTAGATCTTTTTTGGCTTCACCTAAATCATACGCCGTTCGCCATCTTATTCTCTAGGTTGATCTGAGATTTTGTAGAAATATTGAACGGTAATGCGCCAGATAGATTAGCAAGTTGACTGATTTACTGACGCGCCTAGCTTACGTATGAGTAATCAGGTGCGTAGATATTTGTCAAATATATCTCTAAAATAACGAGAACAATAGTCTAAAATATCCACCAACTCCACTATCACGTAGGTACAATAATTATTCAGTCTAGCTTAAAAACAAATAACCTGTTAAAAAAAAAAATCGCGCTACTAGCGAGACGTATTTCACCCTAAAGCAAGTTCGAATAGAAAGAGAGGACGAGGAAGACTAAAGGATATTAAACTAGTTTTTTTGCCCATTCAAAGGAAATTTGACGTCGCACGTCTTGTGCATTTGCAAAATCAAATTTGTTCAGATGAAAATGTCAAGCTGGGTCTCTCTTTTAAAGTTTTATCATAGTGACGATGATGATGAATCCCTTCCTTTTCCACCATTTCAGTAATGTGGTGTTTACTTTACTGAAACTTCAAGTGGAGTTTTGTGGAGAACACAAAACAGTTGTTTGTATCATATGCCCACACTCGTGCACATTTACGAACCGATAAAGGTTAATAATTCACCAATTATCCTTTAACACTCGAAGAATCAAAAGCTTACACAAAATAATACAAAATATGTAATCAAGTTGCGTTCTCATCTTTTGGTTTCTCGACAAAATCTCAAGGAGAACATTTTTAGATCTTTCTTTTTGCGTAAGGCAGGCCAACATAGCCATACCGCCTAGTCATATGTTTTGCGTACTTTAGTCGTTAAATCTATGATGAAGATGAAGGAGGAGAGGGTGATGATAGATGAGATGAATCCCCTTTCCACTTCCTTCCCCTTTTTTTTCCTTTTTTTCCTTTCCCCTTTTCCATTTCAGAAAGCCGTGGATACTTCTTTATTGAAACTTTAAGTCATTTCATAATAGCATTTCAGAATGTTGGATCATTTGCCCACAATCGTGCACGTTACCGAACCGGTAAAAGTTAATAAGATAATAAGTTACCTTTATTACACTTTAAGGCCCAGTATTACACGAAATCAACAACAACAAGTGTTTTTTTTTGCGCCTATTGACTATTTGATTTTCAACTCGAAATGAAGCGGCTTAAGTAAACGTGTAGGGGAGAGCGGGGTTGGACGTTCCGATTTTTCGAAAATTGCTAATATCTTCATGAAAAATAAGTCTTGTTAGATAGTTTATTAACATATCGATAGAATGTTTATCGGCGTATCAGGATGTATTCAGTTTTTGTGCCTAAGTATTATAGTCTTTTTTCTAGAAAATTTTTTTTCTAAAATTCTGGAGCGGAACAATCATCCCCGTTGTTGGGGCTGGTTGTTCCGTCCCTGAGGTAAGTTGTTCCGCTTACATTTTTGACCACTATTAGTCAAAATATTTGCCATAAGTAATCAATAAAACAAAGTCATATCCATTTTTTTATAATATATTATTAAATAAGTTTTATACAAAGAAACAAGAAATGATAACTTTAGTTTTTTTTTTTCATAATAATTACTAGTAACAATCATAATATCACAATTTTGTACTTAAAAATGTAATTGAGACCAATAATTAACAATTATATGTTATTAATTGAAATCAAAAATCAACTTAAGTCAAATTTGAGTTCAGTCTTCAATTGATTCCTCATCAGACTCACAATTTGGACAAACGTAAGTTGTTATAGTATCTTTATCTAAGCATTATAGATGCCCCCAGAGATGTAGATAGATGTGCCCAGTTTTTGCAAATTGCACACTCTATCCATTCCTCCCTTGGCCGTGAATTAGAATAGGAATCGCAGCAAATTAGGCAATACCATTCTAGATCATTCTCAGCATCACTTTCGCTACTATTTTTTTCCTGTAATACTCGTCTTTTCCCTTTTTCCTTCCCTTTCCCTGTGCCTTTCCCTGTCCCTTTTCCTTTTCCTTTCTTGTATGTCTTACTGTTCTGATCTTCATTTTTCTTTTGTTTTTTTGACTGTTCTTCAGCCAACGCATTTTTTTCTGGTGTGTCTGTTAACACTGCTGTCTTTCTAATGCGTCGCTTCGTCACTTTCTGCGATCTGGGAGGCGCTCTGGGGAATGGCTTAACAATTTCAGGGGAAAACGTTTGCAAATCCGGTATTATCCAGCATAATTATATCTAGCTCTCTCGCATCGGTCTTAATTTTTCTGCCTTCTTTAATGACAGCGTCTGCTGTCCGACGTAACAATTTTTGGAAGGTAGTTCCTCGATCAGTCTTTCGTTTATAGGTTGGCATCCTACAACAACGTAAAATGTTTAGTTTGTTTACAGGACTAAATCTCAGATGGGGTAAATTGTTCCGAGGAACAATCAGCCCCACAATTTCGGAACATCCAACCCCTTATTCCCTTTTGCCACATGGACACATCATCGTTCAAAAATATTAAAACTAAGTAAAAAATAGCACAACCATACGATTCCTGACTAAATTTACTACAACCAATAAAATAGATGTATGAATAGCTAAAATATTTGATAAAATAGACCAAAAAGTACAAACACGAAAATATTTACTTACGTGTCAGGTTAGGAGCTCTACGCACGCACCCACTCATCCGTCGCCGCCGGAGCTACTAAAATGTCGGCCGCGACGGCGCAACGTCGTGGCCTTTCGTAACGAACTTCACGCGTATTAATATCTCTTTTCCTCTCGTGTCTATTCGTATCGGAACAACTTACCCCGGTAACTTCCAACCCCGCTCTCCCCTACCTATGTGGATAGAAAATCGTGAAATGACTGAACCTTAGCACTGGAAGAATTATAGTTTAAAAAAAATACAAAATCACGATACCATCTTTTCGGTTCCCGCCTAAAACTCCATTTCTAGATCTATTAGAAGAGAAGGCAAATGTCATGTCGTACAAAAAAGTGAAAACAAGAGCAGAAGACCGTCGTCTGAACATGACTAGGTGCACCGACAACTTGATCTAAAAAAGTGAAGACCGTCGTCTGAACATGACTAGGTACACCGACAACTTGATCTAAAAAAGTGAAGACCGTCGTCTGAACATGACTAGGTGCACCGACAACTTGATCTAAAAAAGTGAAGACCGTCGTCTGAACATGACTAGGTACACCGACAACTTGATCTAAAAAAGTGAAGACCGTCGTCTGAACATGACTAGGTACACCGACAACTTGATCTAAAAAAGTGAAGACCGTCGTCTGAACATGACTAGGTACACCGACAACTTGATCTAAAAAAGTGAAGACCGTCGTCTGAACATGACTAGGTACACCGACAACTTGATCTAAAAAAGTGAAGACCGTCGTCTGAACATGACTAGGTACACCGACAACTTGATCTAAAAAAGTGAAGACCGTCGTCTGAACATGACTAGGTACACCGACAACTTGATCTAAAAAAGACAAGGTCTAGCATTCCGGGAGCAAACACATAAATACTCATATTTTGTTAATATCCTGAATGCTAAAGTAGAGAATGCTGAACTCCTTTGTAAAATCTCAATATCTACACCTTCTTACCGATCTAAACGAACCCCTCTATTCCATATACCCATTGTTAAAACTAACTATAAGAAAAGTACCTTTCTTCACAGAACTTCTTCATTCATAAATAAATTCATAACAAAAAATGATATCGATGTATTCTCGGACAGTGTGCACGTAATTCGCGCATGTTTAGCCTCAAATTTTTTTGATTCTCAACCTTAACTTCCTTGTATTCAGTATCTTGCTATTTGTATGTCTTGCTATTTGCTTGTATTACCTACATTACTTATTACACCCAGCACATTGCTGCTGCTATGCTCCATTCTAAGTTCCTATCTATTGGCGGGAATTTTTAATTGGCCTTGTAAACTAGATACAATATTAATTCTTTACTATCAATTGGCTGTAAATTCTCCAGTAAATGTAAAATAAAAAAATAAAAAAAAGACGTCACTCGTCATCGTGATCTGTCTTTTTCAAACTGTATTTAATTTTGTAAATTACATAATTCGGTCTTGCTTAAGCATCGATTGACGTAACTACGTGCTGCCCAAGTGACCGCGTGGTGAAGTGCCTAACTTGGCTGAGTATAATGTTATACTCGTACCATGCCCGACAAGGGTAAAGCATAAATTATGAATGACCGACTGATCAACTTCTGACCGCCCCAGCTTCGCACGGTACCATCCGCGAAAAATTATCTAACTGGTGGTAAAAACCGCATCAAAATCCGTTGCGTCTCATTTTGTTTTTTTAAACATCTTGTTTGGATGTATGTATGAAAATAAGTTCGTTTAGTGTGTGTTACCTGTGTTCTTAGGCCGCCTGAAGACCCCGGATCAACGTCCAGGAGTAGGAAAATTTATATTACATTCGTGTACGCACCTAGCAAGTGCGGGGCATGTTTTTACCCTGAAAGACGATATTATACCTGTGTTACCCAGTATGATCAGCGCCTTTTTCCCCGATTCAGGGGATTTTGGCGCCGCAGATCTTACTTTGATAGCTGTTAGATGTAGGGCTTTTTTTACCTTTTGTTTTTGAGCGTTTTTTTCGCCCAAGGCGCAGGGCTGTAGAATTTGCTGGCTCCTGCTACGTGGCTAATCCGGCACTGCAATTACTAAACCAAAGTCAGTCTCGAGGCCCCTCCACTCGTGAGTCCGGAGAGTGCCTCCTGTCTACAAGCTACGAGCACCCTTGACGTGTCTCTACGCTAGCAGTTAGGCTGCGTGTCCATCGGGTGTGTAGTGATTCTATTGGTAGGTTTTGTCCTCGGGCACCGCTCATTTCCCTTGTACATCTTCGGTGGATACGTTTATTATTACGACGATTATTATACGCAACCCAAGAAACGTTTCTATGTAAGTGGAGACAAGTGGAGAGGAGCTCAGCGGTGCCAGTCGACCAATCACAATGTTCGAATTCTCTGCTCCGCTACAGTGGAAGCATTCTTATTAGTCAATTTCTTTAGCGCTGCGCTCCGCTCGTCACTGCTTCAGTGGAACCGCACCCTTACTCTCCAGGCATTCTAGGACTTACTGAGAGCTTACTGAAACAACCGCGCTAACGTCAGGAGGCTTATTAGTAGGTACTTTGGCTTCTCTACTTGACTACAGAGTACAGACCCTACACGGGTCGAGCAGTGTTTATCGAACCTTACCTTGGTACACCTAGAGTGTGTATTTAGCATGGAATATAGGGTTCTGTCAAATGGATTTGTTCTGAAATAAATTATAAAATATTTTAGTAAAATTGAAATATTGGTGGGCCAAAAACATCGAGTCCCTGGAAGAAATCTTTAGGCAATAAAGTTGACAGTTGTTACAATAGCTATGAGAGTTAAATATACTTTGGTTTTGTAATTTGCGGTATGAATGATAAAGATTTATTTTTCAATCTATTTATTTGTAATTGATTGATTCTCTTATTACGTGACGTGTGGAGCGATGATAGCCTAGTTGGAAAAGGACCGCCTCTTAAGCCAGAGGGAGCGGGTTCGAACCCACCCGATGGCACGCACCAATTTGTTTATTGTGAGAACATACATATGTGCGTATTGTATTTCATTTGCTACATGACTGGAGCCCGGTGTATGGCGAAAAGTTCGCCCCCAGTCACATTTGGGACTGAATATCGTCCGACGAATTGTGGATGTCGTATTACACCTCTGCCAACCCCCTCGGGGGAAAGGCGTGACGGTATGTTAAAAACGTAAATCGTTAAGACGAACACGCCCCTTTTATAACCCTGAATTACAGAGGAATAGTCACAACTCTAGCCAGCAATTTCATTAAAATTCATGCACTTAGAAACAAGGAAATGGTCTTGTATGAAACTGAGTCGTGAGACAATATAGTCATTGTATTCAAGTAGCTGTGACATAGTTCTGTGACATGTATATGGGTGAGTCTAGACCGCTTCCGTTTTCTATGTCATAGGCAACGACACTAACGTTTCCATTATAGCGGAAACTGACTTGCAACGTTTCTTCGTGACGTATCGAGTCACATCCGGCACCCTATTCTGACGCGTAAGATGTCATTCTGGCCACTCTCACTCTCATGATTTTTCAAACGAGAGAGAGAAAGAGAAATGAGACAAATTATCCGGCGAGCCGTTTGACACGAACAGGGGAGCCTGGTGGCTTTATCGCGATCCTCTCAGTAGGCACACACTGTAGCGTCAGCTACAGCTCGACGACCAGACGCAACGACAGGCTGCGGCCAATCATCTTCACACATTTTGTAAAAGCTCTGGGGCCCTAATCGGAGATTTGAGATTTTCATCTCACTTTTTTTCATCCTCGTTGCTCTCGTTTGAAACGTCATAGGTGTGAGAGTGACCAAGATAAAATCTCATCTCATCTCACGCGCAGGAATAGCCCCCCTGCACAGGTGACGTGCGAGCCACAGTCGCAGCTGACAATCGTCGGCCGTCGTTGCATCAAGTCGTCCAGCTGATGCAGCCGCATGTTGCACACTGTGCGCAGCTTTTTATCGCGCTTGATTCGAGCCCTTGATTCGAGCTGCTCGTGGCAAACCTTTCTCCGCGACAGGTGTATCGTCGTCTTGTATCACAAGGCTTGCCGCGTAACTACGTGACGGAAACGTAGCAACACTTGTCTTGCAAGTGAATCTCTTATTTTACTTCTAAAATGTTTGACACTTTGGTATCTATCAAGCATGCATACTCTAGCTCCCGAGTCTAACCAAACTAAACCTGAACAATAAAAAAAATAGTGCGTGGAGTCCCTCCGCGCGGAAGAAGTGAAACTTCTCTGTATCTTTCTTCCTCTCTCCCTCTTGCGCTGGAATATTGGACGTTACTCGTGCTATCGCTCGCGCTGGCCTGTAACGGGTTTACTACGCGCATGCGTTAGCTATTACTACTCGCTTTGTCTCTTTTTATTCCCCCTCCCCAGGAGCGTTTAAAGTTTAACGCAACCTTGTTGGAAGTCGTATTAGACGTTTCACTTCAATAATATACTAAATATATAATATACTAAATATATAATATTATACTAAATATATAATATTTATAAATTAAATTACACATTTGTATTGTTGTTTTGTTTTGTTACCGTTAAATTTGGTTAGTTTCAGTTGAATAGAATAAGTTCGCTTGGTACCATGGCCCTAATTCTACGTTTGAAAATTTTAACCAAACCAAATCGATTTTTCACTGAGCTTTTAGTAATGTACCCACATGTCATGTACCTACAGAGCTGCTGACAATAAAATACACGGGCACACGTTGGTCGATCGCGACATAAACATCTTGTCTTGCTGCAGTCAAAGCGATTTTCATTCTATTTTACTCTACAGGATATCATAGTCCTCATCTCAGATCAATCTAGAGAATAAGATGGCGCACGGCGTATGATTTAGGTGAAGCCAAAAACCATCCAAAAACTACGCTACTCGCTTGGTCCATTCTTAACTCGACATTATGAGCATTGGTTTATGGTATAATTTCGTATACTTAGACATACATAGTGCATTATAAAAGAGTGGCTAGGACTACATTTTAAGGTTCTTTTTCAAAACTGTGCAGTTTTTTACAAGTCAATCTGAAAAAGCCGTAACATTAAACTCTTACTAAGGTTGTATATTGGAATGGAAATGGCTAACGTGGAGTTTTGGAATTAAAATTAGTTTTCGTGTAATTGTAAGTGTTTTTCATGGCAACATTACCACGCACACAAGTTTAATAAGGAAGCGGCTTCAGCGAGATATAACACAGTGTTCCATCTTTTCCGCTAGGTTGATCTGAGAGTCCTCATAGACTAGCTGAATCCTGCCATTTCATCCCCTACAGATATATATATCTGGAATTTTTTTATCCTGGAACGATTATTTTATAGTAGGGGATGAAATGGCAGGATTCAGCTAGTAGAAATAAGAATATAAGCTCCAGAATATAAGCTACTTATACCAATCATCCAAATCAGTTAAGCCGTTTAAACGTGAAGTACACAAACATTTTAATACACATTTATCCTCCCATTCTATAAAAATATTCGCATTATTTTAAATGCGAATATTTTTGTGAGAGGATTAACACGTGATCACCTTTACAAAGTTCTTCGAAGTCACGAACAGACGTCCGTAGTAAAGCCGTATGTAGATTAATTATCTCGGCAGTAACTACGTTTTTATTGGTTTGCTAGCGTCCCCAATACTATCGCCAAAAGCCAGAACGGTTACCTAAAAAACAAACCAATCATTCTAAATTTAAACCAAGCATGCACAAAAACCATAAAATCCACTGCAAAATCAAACCATAGTAACTACTTAAAAATCCTGTACACGGCGAAAAATCCAGATACTGTCCGAACCAGGAGTGCTACCACCGTTCTTAGTCGATCGATAAACTGACGGTTCAAATCGACAACATCGACTAATTTGTTCGGACCATCAGATTGCTAGCACGGAACTTTGGCGATCCATAAAATGACGTTAAAACTCGTCATAATCATAGATTTTACCTAACATATCGTCACGCCTTTCCCCCGAAGGGACTGGCAGAGGTGTAATACAACACCCACACTTCGCCGGACGATATTATGTCCCGAATGTGACAGGGGGCGAGCCTGTCGCCATACACCGGGCTCCGCAGTCATGTAGCAGATGACTTTATGATATGCACAAACGTTCACATTATGAACAAATTGGTGCGGGCCGTCGCTGGGTTCGAACCCGCTCCTTCTGGCTTCAAAGGCGGACCTCCAACTAGGCCATCATCGCTTTCATAGATTTTAACTATGATTAAAATCGTTTTTAGTAATAACTGACTCGACATAAAAATCTGTTAGTACAGTTATCGTACCTGCTCACAAAATTTCACGAAAATCGATTGAGAAATGCGACCTGCAGAGGAGGACCTACATCGTACTAATATCTTTAATCTATGTATACTAATATTACTAGTGGCTCGTCGTGGAGGACAGAGGCCGATGTCTTTTTTTTTTATGTAGAATAGGTCGGCGTTTGACCATTAACTCGCCTGATGTTAAGCGACGTTGTGGTCTATGATGGAGCACGACGACCTATAAGGTACTTATTCACTCTAGCCTTGAAGTGTTGTAGAGTGAAGAAGTACAAAGACGGCAGTTGAGTGAGGCGCTACAAGTGCGCTACTGCTCGGACCCGTCTTCAGCTCACATGTAGACCTCGCGGCCGACGTCTGTCCGATTCTGTCTGATTTATTTAAGACTAGCTGCGCCCCGCGGTTTCACCCACGGTTAAAAAGTATCCTATGTGCTATTCTAGACTATAATCTATCTCTGTACCAAATTTCATCCAGACCTGTCCAGCTTTTCTGGCGTGAAAGAGTAACAGACATCCATCCATACATCCATCCATCCATCCATACATACAAACTTTCGCGTTTATAATATTAGTAGGATCATTACATCGACAGCGACATACAGATATCGATCTCTCGCCCGCGTACACACACACACACACACCATCTGATTAACCAGGCACAAACAAACTTAGGTTTATTAATGGGAGTAGCCACTGGCTACCGAAACACAGTTTTCAATAGTTCAGAGTCAGTGGATTCATATCATATGTTGTAACTTATTGTTCCTGCCAAAAAAAAAATATTTTATTTGATTGATTTGATTATTAGTATAGATAGATTATAGATAGTAGTACGATAGAACCGAAAAGCCAACTTACCCATGCCACTACCCAGTAGAACTAAGCGGTAAAACCACCGGCAATGATATCAATTCATCAAATCGCGCGACCTTCGACTCATTATACATATAAATGAAATAGACCAATTCCATTGACGTAATGTTGACCGCATCTGGAGCGCGCTGTTTCCCAGTGACGTACAAGCCTCGTTAAAAGGAAGACATGTCATGAGCAGATGGAAAAAATCTTATGTCACAGATACATAGGATCTGTAGTGCTCACATAAGATTTCCTCCTTATAAACCTATATTAGACCTCAGATCCTAACTAATCACACTAATATTATCCTTACTAATTATAAAATCAAAAGGAACTCTATCTGTCTGTCTGTTTGTAGACTTTTCACGGCTTAACGACTGAACGTATCTTGATGAAATTTTACAAATAGTTGCAGTATGACACTAGGAAGGTGTTCGATACTTTTTTCTGAATAAATAAATCTTTTGGTCATGAAATTCCGTAAATTAATAAAAAATAACGCGCCGCTTACCAAATGCGTCAGACAACATCACAGAATACTACGTAGTCGGTACTGAAATAACAACTGACAACTAACATTAAAACTCCGCTCAAAACCAGCCAGTATTTTTTTTAGTGTTGGACTCGATCTTTTTGGTTTATTAATTTGATAATTAGTTACAGTAAATCACGAGGAGGGTTCATGGATACTACTTTCTGAATAAACGCAAACAAAAGATACGTCAAACTTATAAAACCCCTCGTTTTTGCGTCGGGGGTTAACAAGCAAAAGTTTGGATGGATGCTTGTACCTCAATCACGCCAGAACGCCTGAACGGCTCTAAATAAAATGCACTGAGATGGTTTAGGTTAGTCTTAGCACGTGAGGGTGCCGGTGCGTGGCTGTGGGTCCCATCCCCGGGACAGTGCTCTGAGCATGATGCGAGAGGGGTACCGGTGCGTTCCGTATCGAGATCCCGGAACCCCTTGACATGCATCGAGGCTGGCCACCAGGTGGTTTTTAGTGGGTCGTCAACAAGGCAACCCCACACTGCCCAAACGCGGCCCTCAATCGCGATTGGGCGTCTGCTTGCAGATTTTCCACCTACCAAAAAAAAAGGTTAGGTTAGTTTCTAAACTAACCTAACCTTTTTTTTTTGGTAGGTGGAAAATCTATAACCACATAGGATACTTTTTAACCGCAGGTGAAACCACGAGGCGCAGTTAGTGGTATTTAAATAACATAGTAACTATCTTAAGATCTTTAATTCTGTATTATGAGAGATCATAAACGTTTGTACAGTTGTTGTATAATCCTATAAATAATTACCTAGTTTTAAAGTATGTTAGACTACCTACGAAATATTCCATCTTGCCTGGATGATTATTTGTCAAAAATTCTATTTTTGAAAAAGTGTTTTGAATTATTTTATAGAAAAAAAAAATTCCGAAAATCCTTGTATTGAACCGCAATTTTGATGGACATGATAAGAAACCCTAAAACCTCGCTTGCCCGACTCCTTTATCAGAGCAAATCCATTTGGATTGGTTAGGTTAGAAGTCTAAGGCGGAAGCGAATCGAAGCGGAGCTACCGCCTTAGCCTTTGTGGTAATTGTTTTATATAACAACTCGAATGACTGGGCTAGGCAAATAGCCGACGCTGTCGGTCCAAATCATTTGGCTTAGCCTTTTTATTTGATTGAATGGCTGAATATCATTACCAAGCTAGTTGAACGGCGCCGCCGTTTAGTATAGAAAAGTATAGACTGTTAATTGAACAGCTGATTAAGCTAGTTGGCGGCGACATACACAACAAAACATATCGTATCGCCTTTCACGTCACTGAATTCACTACACTGAAATTGCTCATAGAAAACAGCTGTTTACACAATTATTTACCATAGGCAAGCAAGACCGATATAGACCGGGTAGACCGCTATATAGTCTAAAACCGCAGGCTCCCAGGGTGGCAGATCCTGTCCCAGAACAGGCGTAGGCATTTAATAGCATTTGGTCAGATTCGCAAATGGTCAGATTCTCATTTCACCGGAATATCGTTGAACAGAAGAACAGTTATCCTTTAGTTAACTATTTTGTATTAATAAAAATAACAGAAGCGCTTTCTTTCCTTCGAAACTATATAAAAAAACTATGTTATATCGAAAGCAATTCGATATAACATAGTTTTTTTTTAAACTTGGATACTGCCCCTTTGGGATTTGGGGCACTTTGGCCAGTACGGTTAAACTTACTCGTAGTTGGTCCTTGTAAATTTATATTGAAAAATAAAATAAGTTTTTTTCTTCTATTCTTAAATAAAAAAAACAACGCCAAGTTCATGGTACAATAATATACACCGCCCGTAGACAGCTGGACAGAGAATGAACAATCTGTCTACGACTCCGCCAGGTATAGCGATCCGAGTCAAAAATGGTAACGCACAGTAACTTGACAGTAACATCAATCGATGCATGTGCGAGATGGAAATAATTAATTTAATACAAGTTCACAAGAGACGACAACGATGACGAGTGTCGTAGTCGGATGTGAACTCAGTATACCTAAGAAGTTGATTCGGCGCTAAACAAGCAAATTAACTAATTACGTAAAGCGTGATGCGCGGCAGCGCCGTCAGTATACCTGAGTAAGTTTGGCGCAGACTCAGAATTACTAAGGTATACTTATATTACTTTAGTTATTAGGATTAAATACATTATTTTTGGCTTTTCAGTTATTAAAAAGTTTTTATTAAATTTAAAGTTTATGTTATTGTCTGAACTGAATCCGGCCATTTGCGAATCGGACCAAATGCTAATAAATGGGAGTAGGCGGTGGACGGAACGCTTCTTTAACCAGGCAGTTTTCTGAAATAATATTCTGAGCAGTAGAATGTTGTAGAACAAAGTTTATTTAGGTATTTTCTTGTTTTGAAGGAAAATTTGAACGAGGGAAAATTCCAGTTACGGCGATAAAAAAGGTGTTTAATAAAACATGTTTGCATGTAGACTCCAGGTGAAATAAACTGATCATATATGTGTTGACCTTTACTTAAGGCAAAAAGGCCTACGTAGTAAGGAATCCAGACCATTCTTACAAACTCCAGCTTCCAAAACAGGTTAACTCAAAACCCCAAATTCTAATAACCGACTTTAACTTCGGCTAATAGAGCACCAATTACATTGACTTACATCAATTGAATTCATTCTAGTACTTACCTAAATTGATTTTTAATAGTCCACCAATCATTATGACTCACGAGATGCGCCGCGCCGTAATCGCTCATAAGTAGTAGTTTGCTAGCATTATTGAAACAAAAACTATAGTTTACGCCGTATTTAAATTATGACGTGTTAAGAATGCGTTGACGCATTACGCGCTGCATTTACACGTACCTACTACAATCAAAATTAATTGGATGCTACAGAGAATGAAAATCGATATTCTTCTCTTATGAGAGTTTTATGTCTTTTCATGTTTACTCGGCGGCATAATTATATTTGCTTTCAATGTTTACAATCATGTTTTGTAGTCAGAAGGAGGTATGCCACTTAAATCGATGTGAGAAAAAGACGTGACGAAATTGAATTGAACTGAATTAAATTGACCCTTTTTAAATCAAAACAATGAGGTTAAACTTGTTCATGTTTTGTGTTGCGGCTAACGGAGTTATTAGTTGAAATTTAAACAAACTGTTGCAATCCACATACCCAAAGTTCGCCGAATCGTGGCGAGCGTTGTTCGCGAGATGTGTGAAAACACTCTTAAAAATAAAACCGATAGTTTACACGGCGGCTATTAAATGATGACCCACCAATTATTATAAAAATTGTATTCTATTATTATATTTTTTGTTACAGGTTTTGCGGTGAATAGAAGTCTCGTTAGTGAATTGTGAATTGTGAGGATGGTGATTTAATGAGATAGACACATTGGTAAGTTTATCAGCAGCTGAAAAGTTAGTAATTATTAAAATAATCTATAATCATTATCACAATTAGGTTTATTATTAATTGTATTGCTATCAGCGTACGTAAAGATATTTATATGACGGCATTAAGCGATATGACTGCAGTGTTTAAAAAACAGAGACTTAGGCTGATTTCACAGTTGTCCATAAGACACAGTCCAGTTCTGTACGGAGGATCCGTGCCGTCTGCGGGCAAAGGCGGATAACAGAACAAGCAGGCTCACCACGAGTTTTGGTAGTTAACGAAAACTTTTTCGTTTTCGTTAGGCTCCATACATTTAACCTTTCTAGTTCGTTAATGTTTCCGCCAGATGCGCTTTATTAAAATTAATGAATCCAAACGAAAACTAAAAAAGCTTTCGTTACTACCAAACTCATGGTAAGGGTATGCTCTATACTTGCATGCATACATGCATTTGGCCCGCCCGTCGAGGATGTCCGCGTCCGCATTCGCGTCGTACTGAACTAGGGCTAAAGCGTTTATTACAATTGGCTGCATTTAATCATCTAAATTCAGAAGATTATAAATGATTCAGTCAGTCACAAGCCATACTTGCTTTTGAATTTAGAATGTTAGCTTCCTGAATGCGATTATACTGGACTAAATTCAGTAACAACTGAATTAAGATGACTAAATTTAGCCAAGTGTAATATACGCTTAAGCTTCATGTACACTATCCTCTAGCCTATCTCCGCTCCAGTACTCCGCGCGGACACCGGATGGTCCGCAGTTACCTGTGAAGGCAGCCTTACGTAATTTAGCTGATAAATATTTTATATCCAGTATCGTAAAGAAGTTCAAGTAGGTGAGCTGTTTTTGAAGGAAATCAATTTAAAAACTGTCAAAACAAATATTGTCAGATAGTTAGATACACTCTTTATTGTTCTTGCCAGACTAAAAAATAATAGGATTGTTTGTTGCATGAAAACTGTGGTTAAAGTGTTGAGGAAGAAATTGAAAAAAATATTAGAAAATGGCAAACAAACCTCGGGGCACAGTGAGTTATAATTAATTAGTTAATTACCTACATCACATTTTGAAAAGTCTGTTTTGGTTTTTCCTTTTATACCAGCCTACTCTTAAAAGCTATGTAAAATAAATAAATAAAATATGCTATTGCAAACATTTGAAAATAGATTTTCTCATAAATGAGGATTATATCCTGCAGCAAACATACGACAAAAGATTATCTCTTAAATGAGGATTTAAGAGGAAACCTCTCAAGTATTTCCCGGATCACAGACAAAGGCAATAAAAAGAACGGAGAGAACTACTGGACTCCAATTACTTTGTACAATTAGAAGTTTTCATTGAACAACTCCTAGATAATAATAAAATACACGGCATTAGGCATTATCTCGACTCGTTCAAGATCTAGGCCGTAGTATCGACCTATTTCGTGAAGTGTGTAGGTTAGTTATTCAGCTAATTCTTCCAGTTTCATTCAGTTTAGGAATAGATATACCTACCTACTATTTTGAACTGAATGAAGCTGGAGGACTTAATCCTATCTACTTACCTAACTACCAAACTAAGTCTTGTTTTCAGACATAATTATGTGGTAGTTAGTAGGTAGACCTTGCCTGGGGCCCTATTCGTACGTGTAAGGTATTTTCTGATCGTTGTTTTTCTCGTTTGAAAAGTCATGAGAGTTAGAGTAAGTGGTCAAGAAGAGTCCCAGACAGTAAAATGCTAGAAAAAGACAGATTTTTCTGAGATAATTTGTGAGATACTCAACTGGGCAGAACTCACAGCCGCAAATAGACCATGAAGACTAATATAGCATACTAGCTGCGCCCCACGGTTTGTCCCGCGGTTAAAAGTATCCTATGTGCTATTCTAGACTATAATCTATCACTGTGCCAAATTTCATCCAGATCTATTCAGCCGTTCTGGCGTGAAAGAGTAACAAACATCTATTCATCTATCCATCCATCCATTCTTACAAACTTTCGCGTTGATAATATTATTAGTAGTTTATAAGTTAGCGTTTATAAGTTAGTAACTAACATCATTATTAAGTATAAGGTAACTTTTAGAGTTTTTATATAGCTGGCCATTGTCATTGACGTCACCGAATGGATAAAAATAAAGTATCTACATGGATAACAGTATTATTGACGTCAGTGTTAACCTTATAATTTTAAAATCGATTCATTTTAAATTTCTTATTACAAAACACACAGGTACAGTCTAGCCGCGCCCGCGGCGCTATCCATGACTTTCCAGCTCTTGATTTCTGTGCAAATTGATTTCTGCTCATGATGCATTTTTTTTAATTTCTTCTAGGTATATCTGTTTAGTCGTTTAATCCTAAAAATGTAACAAAAACATAAAAAGACAGAGACAGTAAGACAGTTACTTTCTCATTACAATATTAGCGAGTAAAAAAATGGGATATCAAAACACTAAATTGAATCGGCGTCTGTGGCTTAGATAAAATATTAGTCACTACCACAGAATAGATAATAGTACAGACGCGCGCGTCGCAAGCGTCCGTAAATAAATTTAAGGTGAAGGTATAGCACAAGGTCAAGGCGGGCTTTTACAACTCGCGGAGCTTTCGCGAGAAAACAAAGACTCGCGCTGTGCCCCGGCTTCTCACGTATTTTAAACACAGCAGCGATCTTAGCGTAGCTTTACCATCCATATAAAGACATACATAAAATCACGCCTCTTTTACACACCTCTTTTACTTTTTTTTTGTTACACTATTCAATAAGTTTTTCTCTTGTTATTTTTGTTATCTGTGGTGTGAACAATAAAGAGTTTATCTATCTATTTATCTATCTATCTATCTATCTCTTTCCTATTAGGTAGGCAGAGACCACTTCTCTTCACTTGCCACGATCTTGGCATAAACCTTTCGCTTCTTCCAGTTCCAAGAGTCTTTTCATATGCGCTCGTCTGTTACGGGTACTCTTGGGTCTTGACCTGTCCTTTCTTTAAGACGTCTTCGATTTGGTCGAGATACTTGCTTATCTATAAACGACATTAAATGTAATAAAACTCAAGTTTGACCAGAAATGTCAAAAATGACCATAAACGTATTTATATCGTATATATTATCTCGAACTGGCAAAGTAGTGCACCGCAAGGCAGCTGGCCAGTATCCCCTCACTCATGCACACGTACGAGTTATTCGATCGGCTCTCGAAAAAATTCAGGCTCGCGGAAATGTTTACTGCCTCGTGCGTAAATGATAGCCGTTCGACAAAATGTGGTAGCGATAGCAACTCTATAGGTATTTTCTTGTCAATGAGTTTGACTTAGTGTTCATAACAAATCACCACAGTCTTCGGATGCGTAAATGCGGGGGTGACAGGTTAAATTGTAGGCTACAGTTGTTTTTCCTCTAACAACAACCAGTCGAGCAATATTATCAGAGGCCTAAAAAATTTGCGATCCTATCTTTTTCATTTTTATTTACTTGTAAAGCAGACCAAGACCAGGGACCGCCCCACCAGCCACCAGTGGTGGTGGTTAGCACAAAGTTTTAATTTTTGTCCCAACTGCCGCCAGTAGGACTCGTTGGGTCTAATTTTTTTAAATTATTTTTAGCGTTTTGTCATTATATACTTAGTTAAGCTGTGTAAAAAATTATCAAAAATTGGTTTTCCATATCAGAGTTCTATCGGTTTGACTGTACTTTTCTCCAGTAGTAGTGGCAGTTTGGTGGTAATCGTTGCCACAAAAAAATATTTTGTGTCCGAAAGAGCCCCACTGGTGACAGTTGGGAGAAAAATTAAAATATGGTTCTAACGACCACCACTGGTGGCCGTTTTGGTGGTGGTCCTTGGGAGTAAGCCCCGCGAACGCCCTTGAATAGGAACACTTTTGCGGGCGTTCGCGGCAATATACTGACTCCGGCTTATAAAATATTTGAAGAACTTGGCGTGCACAATTCCACCCAGTCCCCACCCTCGAACCACCTTAAGATCTACGCGGCTGTGCTGCGAGGGGCGTCTGACAGCTCATAGACTCCAGCAGCGGGTTACACGGAATGTCATTTACTCGTAGCTTTGCTTATTTGAGCGCCGCTTTTCTCCGCTTTGAGCTCCGACCCCCTGACAATGTTAGCTGTCAATCACAATCATGTCTCCCCATTCGCGCCAACACGTTCACGCGTCGCATGCGAGTCCTAAATAATAAAATAATATAATATGTATTTATATGCGAGTACTCGACTAGTGTGGTATTTTTAAGTGCTTGTAACGTAATCAGGCTACTTGCTTGTCATCACAGTTCAGAGTTTTATACTTACATAGGTGCTATGTAATGTATTTTTCATGACCAATCTTATATTTTTAACTATACTCACACAGGATTAGAGTACATTTTTATTCGTCAAAACGTTGGCCACGATAGATCACTTAGGCTTTTTGTACCATAATGTTATTAATTTGTAGTCATCATCATCTGCGTACTGCTTCTCTATCCTACAGTAAACAATAAGGAAAAAGCTCTACTATGTCATTAACCCGGGTCTATTACTAATTAAATCCAGGTCCAGGTTTTTTTCTTACACAGACACACGGACACGCGCGATTATTATGTGTAGAGATGAGTAACATTTCGTAAATAAAAGTGTCATGGCGCATGACGTAGCGTTTTGTTCCAAACAAGAATTTGGACTAGCATTTAAAAGATAACATTGCATTTGCAGTATTTAGATGTTTCCCTGACATTTGTGAACAAAACTGGTTTGATTACTTAACTTTAAAGGTCATCTATCTTCTTAATATATATGAATCTCGTGTCACAATGTTTGTCCTCAATGAACTCCTAAACCACTTAACCGATTATAATAAAATTCGCACACCATGTGCAGTTCGATCCAACTTGAGAGATAGGATAGCTCAAAACGCGAACGAAGTCGCGGGGTGACAGCTAGTGTTGTTATATTTTATTACTGAATTCGCTACTTGTATGCAAACGCGCTTTGCACGGAGTATTCGCCTGAGGACGAGCGCAGATGCGGAAGGCTTGTGTTATAATAAATCACACTAATTTTATAAATGCAAAAAATTCAGTCAGTTTATTTGTATAAATACGTGCTTATATCACGTTCAAACGGATGGACGAAATAGCACATTGTTTACTTCATAATTATGTTTATCTTGAAAATTAAGGGTTTCTGTGGAACAGCTAGTGAAACCGCGGGGCGCAGCTAGTCAGGTTGTAAAGTACCATTGCGTTTGGTGCCATTTGCATCATTGCGGTTATTGCAGACGAAATGTTTTGGCATTGCATTCATATCTCCACTACATCTAGGTATACAGGCTGTTACAAAAACTCATATCCGCAAGGTGCGCATCAAGTATCGACTGGAGAATGCAATTAAGCAAGTTTAAACTTTAAAATGGCTATGAAAAAAATTGCACTCACATCGCGCTTCTCCCTCCTAAAAGCGCAACTGTAGCCACTAATCGCACCAGTTTTATTTATGAACTATTTATTCGTGCTGCTACTTTCTTTGAACATAGGTAGGTACATAAAACAAGGCTCCTAAGAATTGAGGACCATTTCCTTTTTTGATGTGGGTTAAAAACAGCAGCTAAGTAATCGTAATCAAAAAATATCACCAGAGAACTGTAGGTACTGTACTAACTAGGGTTTCGTCCCGGGACCCGGCAATCGGGAATTTCCGGGGAATAAAAAGTTCCCAGAGTCGGGAAAACATTGCTATTTCCCGGGAAAGTTTTTTATGTGATTTGTTTCTCCAAAACACTGTAAGCATTGTTAGAAAAATATGAAAAACCCCCTCGTTTTTCGAAAAGCTATAGAGTAATTCAAAAAATAAAATATCCTTCGACCAGCCAGCACTTCGTAAAACGTTATTCGAGGTAATTTCTCAAAACTTTTTGCGTGCTGCAGTGAGTTGAGTGAGTGAGTGAGTTGCAGACTTTAAGAAAGAGTTTTTAAGGTTTAGTTTGATTTTTAAGCTGATTTTCTAATCATAACTAATATCCGAAACAAATAAATAGCTTTTTAATCAACGCGTTTTACATGTCTTTAGTAAGTAAAAATAAAAAATAGAAACAGTTTTTAAAATTTCCCGGTTCCCGGGAATTCCTGGGAATCGGGATATTTTTTTTCCGGTTCCCGGGAACCAAAAAAATCCGTGAAAAACGAAACCCTAATATTATACTAACCTACTTTTTACTAAAACTACTATCAAAATTCTGCGATATTTTTCGATAAATGTATGAAAAACCCACAAGGAAAATCAAAAAGCGCCTATCTCGGATTGTAGATAGGTAAACAGAAACCTGAGTACTCATATACCTACATAACATACTTAGGATTTAATATATGAAACGAATTTTTCCAAAAGTATTTGTGCTAGAGCGCTCCTAGGGGCATGTTTTTATTGCAACGCCGGGCCGACTGTAGCCCGGGCATCATGAGTCATGCTATATGTGTGAATAAATGGCCAGGCCACAGTCAAAATATTGCCGAGCCAGTATTGCCAGGCCAGTGTTGCCGGACCAGTATTGCAGTAAATATATGGCCCGTCTAGGCCCTTAGAAGTAAGTCACCTACAAAGAAATTTATAAACAACAATAAACCTTACGACACCGAAAACAAAGCAGTTAAATCTTGGAAATAAACAACTTACATTCAAAACTTCAAAAATTTATTGTATATTCAAGGAGACAATATTCAAAAGTTCATTGTATGTAACTTGTTTCAGATCTCAAGGTGAGGAGTTGGCTGACATTCGAGTTATTGTGATATGTAAAAGGACTTATCAAGACTGAGAGTTTGATGTCAGAGGGGAAGAGATAGGCAGCGATGCTGTCGTACATGGTGCCCGTCGAGGAGAAGCCCCCACCGGCGCCGGGCAAGGGCCGGCTGGCGCTGGAGCTGGTGGGAAGCCCCGGGAGCCCCGAGGCGGCCGCGCGCCGCGCGCGCACCAACATCTCCAAGGAGTCGTCGACGAGCTCGTTCGCCAGCGACCTCACGGCTTCCTCCTCCACGCCCACGGGAGCCATTGACAAGCCGAAGCACAAGCTGCTCGGCAATGGCACAAAACACACGTCGCTCAAGAGGTGAGTCTTATCCTACTTCCTACTTATATTATGAAGGCGAAAGTTTGTGTGTGTGTTTGTTTGTTACTTTTTCACGTTAAAACGGGACGGATTTTGGTGAAATTTGGTATGGAGATAGCTTATATACCCTGAATATGGTATAGGCTACTTTTAAACAGGTGGTTTATAGTACTTATTATTTAATTATTTTATAAGGAGACTTGATTTTTGCTTCTTAAGTTTAGAAGAAGAAGAAGAAGACAGATACATTTATTTTGACACACAAGACACTACAAAGACGGTTACAATACATAAGACCAATACACAGATTACAGATACTGAGCTATCGCTTTAGCGTCCAGAAAACTATTTTGCAAACATGTTTTCAAATATTTATTTACCTACTGTGACGGATAGAAAACAACCTTAAATATTAGTTATTACTACATACCCTGCCAGAAACACATTTTCCATAATACTTTGTTATTTGGACATGGGATTTGGGTTTGATTCGCTGAGTTGGTTGGGATTAAGCATGCTATGCCAATAGAAGAGACAATAGAATTAGGAATTCTCATTCTCTCTCCCAGGAAATCTCATTAGGAACCAACCCGCAGTGGTGCCGTTACACTGTTCTCTGATGTTGAATTTTGCAAGTACCATCCAATATTGTTATAGACGAGATAAGGGATAGACAGATGATATGGTATACGGACTGGTTTGCGCAATAATAGTGCACCAAACTATTGAAAGCTCAGTCGAAAATACTTGTAGATATTCGATACAATAAAATGTGAAGTTAAACTTCTGTGTATCTTTCTTACTACTACCCATGCGTTCGAGTGCCATGCATTCACTCTCGCTCTGTCTCTTTCTATTCCCCCTCCCCAGGAGTGTTTTTTTTTTTTTTTTATGGACAATAAGTCGGCGTTTGACCACCAACTCGCCTGATGTTAAGCGACGTTGTGGTCTAAGATGGACCACGACGACCTATAAGGTACTTATTCACTCTAGCCTTGAAGTTTTGTAGAGTGAAGAAGTACAAAGACGGCAGTTGAGTGAGGCGCTACAAGTGCGCCACTGCTCAGACCCGTCTTCGGAACGGTTACACCGGACTACATCCCGAAACACGACTAGGTCATTTCACGGCATGGCTTGGTCCGGTGGGTGGTAACTAGCCACGGCCGAAGCCTCCCACCAGAGTTTGCTACCCGGATAGCACTACCCGGGGACCACGTGTAGGGAA
Source organism: Peribatodes rhomboidaria (assembly GCA_911728515.1). NCBI lineage: Eukaryota > Metazoa > Arthropoda > Insecta > Lepidoptera > Geometridae > Peribatodes > Peribatodes rhomboidaria. The sequence goes on from OU452166.1 coordinate 21,708,105, forward strand.
TCAAAATGGAGTACACTCCTACGGACGTGGGTAGCTCAGCCCCCAGTGTTAAACGGTTAACGCAACCTTGCTGGAGGTCGCATCAGAAGCTTCACTTCAAAAATGCATGACAACAAGGAAAACGCCTCTATCGAGTCTTCTTCTTTCTCCTGGCTATTATCCCAATTTATTTGGGGTCAGCCCTCCTAGTATTTCTGCGCCACACCGAACGGTTGTGGGCTGTCTCTATTGTGGTGTTGCTTGCTATCATGTCCTTTTTAATTGTTTGCAGCCAGGTTATTGGTGGTCGTCCACGGCCTCTCTTTCCGTCTTCTATATTCATGACTATCTTAGTCATATGGTCATCATCTCGCCTCATTACATGTCCGTACCAGCGTAAACGATTTTCACAAAGTTTTTCCTGTATTTTAGCGACTTTAAAGGTACCCCGGATATATTCGTTCCTTATTTTACGCCTTAGCATTTTTCGCCTTGGATCGCATCTGACCGTCGCTTGAGGGGGACGCCCTAGCTGTTCATACTAGAAGATTGTTTTGTTCTGGCAGTGTATTTTTACAGCCGGTTGCCACCTGACGCTTTTTTTTTTTTTTTAATTCATGTAAAAATAATTTAGGGATTTTGCCAATACTGGCATGCTAATCCCATCACCTGACGCTAAGACTGTCACCTTCTTCGAGGTGTGAGAGCCTATAACTATATAGTGTATAACTACTAGTAGTATAACTATGAAAGCTTCGGTTCTCATACTTTCTTGTCGTCCGTGGCATGGATGACACGTTAAATTTTGGTTGTTCTATAACAATAATAGTCAAGCCATGTCAGAGGCCTTCGGGTGGCCTAGTAACTCTGACATCAGGGCTAACCACTCGGCCTATACGAACTTGCTTGCTAATACATTTTTTAACGAATACGTAGTTCGTATTTTTCAACAGAAGTTATGTTAGAGGTACTGTGCTAACTCACAGTACATTGGATGTTATCTCGGCGAGTGTATTTTACCTTGCGCACGGCGGCTTGGTCCTGAATATTGCAATAGTTTCGCAGAATTTTTTTATAGCTCCAAGTTGTCCAAAGCAGGCATTTGCACAATATTTATAAACCTGTAAATGAGCCTTTTTTATCGCCTTGCGTAATGTTTTCGACGAATTGCACTTTTGACGGACACTGAGGAACAAAAGGGTTTTCTCAATTCTCAATATTGCTGTTACTGTTAACTTTAATAGATAAAAGGATAACGGTACAAGATAAGCACAAGATGAAAGAAAGAAGGGGCTATACTTACTTATGTTGTGATTAATAACATATGATAAATGAACAATTTAGCACCAGTTTAAAAATCGCAAATAATTGACCGGGACTTAGGGCCGTCTTGAGAAATGACGCTCAGTCAAGAATCTCGATTTAAAACTGGTTTTACCATACATAAAAACAGTTATAAATCGAGATGCATGACTGAGCGTCTTTCTGAATATGGCCCTTAGTCTCAGAATCTTCTGGGACAACTCAGCCTATGCTCGTCCCACAATAAATGAGTATCATTGGTCTGCATGAAATTTTGCATACATGTAGTTGTCTCAATGCTAAATCGCTTGTAGATGCGAGGTCTCCGTTCGAGGCGAAATACTAAGTAGTCTAAAGCCTGTTTTACACTTTGATTAGTGTGAGTGCAGGTGATTAGTGCGAGTGCAGGTGTGTAGTGCGAGTAGTGTCCAATTCACTGCGAGTGCAGGTGATTACTGCGAGTGAGGGGGAAGGGAGGGCGCGCGGGACGTGGCTACTCGCAGTCCACTTGCAAAAAAATAGAACACGCTTCTATTCACTTTACTACACAGCCAACTAATCACTTGCACTAATCAGTCGCTGTCCACACCTAGTCACTAAGCACCTGCACTAATCACCTGCACTCGCACTAATCAAAGTGTGAACCAGGCTTATAATATAATAGTAAAAGAAGCAAAGCTTAAAAAACCGACTTCCCGTCATCAGAATTGGGTTTTCAAACAATTTTTAGACTTTTGTTGAATGTTAAAGACTGATTTCGATCACCATACATTTCGACCCATAAAAGAATCATTAAAATCAATTTACAATTGGCGGAATAACTGTATTAATAAAAAATAAAAAATCACGGATCAATTGAGAACCTTCTCCTTTTTTGAAGTCGATTAACAACTACAAAAAATCTGCTAAAGTATTGCTATTAGGTATTATGAACTGCCGTAGTTTTTGTTGTCCCAGGCGTCGGGCGCTCGAATGGGAATCTTGGTCAGCCACGAGGTGTAGATCTCCAGCTGGCAGTCTGGTCTGGAAACAAGCACGGTTTTAATTGACCGAGCCTAGGTCTTACTCTAAGGACAAACATTATCGATAACTCGGCATTATCAATAACTTGAGGAACGTTGATCGGACCTTCATGAAATTTACCAGCCAAGTAGTTTATGCAAATACATTTTTTTAATTCCATACACGAGCTAAATCGCATGAGAGGGCTATGGAGATATGCGTTCGAAGAAAATTACTAGTTTAAAAAGATTTATTTTTAATCAGTTTTTATTTTTAATCAGTGTTTTATAATATGGTACTCGATAGTACCAATAATGCATTGTCACCGATCTTACTTAGGTATGCCAAAATACCTCAATCAGATAGTGGTTGAAAAATGGCTTGCAAATTTTGAAACGGTTAACTTACGCCGCGAAAGTTAAAAGTTGCTATATATATATGTACTCGTAGGTACCTACGTGATAGATGCAGTTGCTACTACTGAGATTTGTTCTTACTAAAATTTCAAGAACTATCAAAAGTAACCTATTTAATGCAGTAGTGTGCAATAAAATAGCAAAGTTCTCTAAGCGGTGAAGATAATTAGCCAGAGTAGATGGATAACGTACATACAGCTTTAACATACATAACTGACGATTTAAAACTTCTGCGAATAAATAAGGACTACAGAGAAGAGACATGAAATGCTAAGGTTCGTCCTAACTAAGCAAACTGGGAGTGGCTGACTGTTTGCATCAAGTTAGTCGCCGTACATATTTGAGATAGTGTTCAAACAGCGCGTTTTGTACGTAGTTTGCGGCGAGTCGCTTACAGTACAGTATGTGCTTTGATTCATTCAGTGAGCGGCGAATTCGTTTTGTTAACAGAATTCAAACTAGGAGGTTCTTAATTCGACTGTGTGTTTTTTGTATGTATCTTACGCGGTTTCTTTGATGCCTAGAAATTGACTATTCGATTAATTTTTAATTTTAATTTTATTTTGTTTTGCTCTGTAACATAGGTTTTCATGTAGTCGGTGCCTATAATTGTGTTAGCATTTAGTTTTTAGATTTTGTTGTATCTATGTATTTTATGAGAATGTGTTAATGTATAACATGTTGGTACCCTAATAAATAAATAAATCAAACATCAACAAAGTCAAAGAAAATTGACATGAATAACAGGAAGTCGGTTTTTAAGGGTCCGGCGACCACTTTAGACTATTACATTACGCATTGGCTAAAGGTTTTCTATTCCCATTCCGTCTAGAAGAAGACGACGAACGAAGAGAGCAAGTCAAGATACTGACGAGCTCCTAAAGTTGTTTACAGAAATAAAAAAATGCAATTTTAATATTTTTATGACTTTTGCACTTCTCTAATCTTTTTTACATAACTTAAAATTTACCTTGTGTAATGGATTAATTTAAAAGTTAATGATGTAGACAACCTGCCTATGTAAAGGGATTGATAATTTGCTTTGTCTATCTATTAAATAAATCAGTCAAAAGTGACCCCTTACAAATGATAATATTTTTCATAGCTATATTTTCTCTTGAGGACGTTTTAAAAAAAACCAAGAACATCGGGGCGGAGATATAGTTAATTTAACTGTATTTCTATATGCCTGCCAAATTTCATAATAATCTGACAAATGGTTTCCAAGAAATTTGACAAGTGCGTTTGTATGGAAAATTCAGAGCGTCGCGGAACCCTTTCCTTTTTATATTATGTTTGTTACAGTTTACCGTTTCCTCAAAATCGAGTTTAGCCAATACGCAACTCAGAGTCAGCCAGCAGACAGTCAGCCGCTCACAGCTTGCATAGTCAGGACGAAGCCTTAGATCAAAAGAGAACTAAAGCAAAGAGACACTTCCGCATTCGTACCTAATTATTCTAAAGTTTATCATAATTGAGCAGCTAATCTAACAAGCTACAAATAAAATTAGTGGCATTGCTATAATTTGCATACATCTTTTACGTTACAGTACAAATTAAAATGAACTTTGTAGCGGTCGAGCTAGTACCAAATTAGCTTGGCAAACCGACGTAACCTTAACCTTATAAACGTCAAACGAAAGCGAAAGCTATCTTATAAATAGATTAGTAGAGTAGCGGTTAAAATAGGGTTAGGCCTAGGTCTAATAATAGGTCGCGCTATTTCCGGATCCGACGGCTGGCCTCAGCTCAACGGAAATCCGCCAATTTAAGATATGTAAAAGTTAGATACATACGTTGAGAGTTCCGCCGTACTAACCTGACTTTTCATAACCTTTTAAATTAAAAAAAATAAATTCCCGTCTACCAAATTGGACTTTGTAAGAAATGGGACCAGTGTGTAAGCTTGAAGTCATTTAAATAAAAACAAGAATTCTCAAAATCGGTTTGTAGATAACGAAGTTATGCGGTAAATAACAAAAAAAACTGAACTGCGAACCCCTCCTTTTTGAGGTCGGTTATTAAAAGCAAAGTAATTACTTGTATTTCTTAGCAAAACGATAACTTTTTACTTGAAAAGGCGGCAAACAGACCAAAAAGTACTTCTTCGTCTAATTAGCTAATTAGTGACAAATAACTGTGACAAACAAGATTCGCGCTTTTTCCTTACTATCCATCCAGGCCAACAGAGTATGTACGTCACACTGAACATTAGTCCAAAGTAAGTTTCTGTTTTTAGTGTTCAACTTTGGCTCGGTAAAAACCCTAAGCTAAGTCAAATGTCCCTCCCCCCCTTTTTTTAACGGGGGGCGAGCCTGACGCCAGTCGTTCAGTCATATAGCAGATGACATACAACACACACACACACACACCAAAATCTTACCTATGTACTTTGGTAAATTAATATAAGTTTAAGGCCCCGTCTTCACGTAATCCCCGTAATCACCAAAAACAAGTTTTTTATTTGCGCCTAGTTTGCTATGATGATCAGATGCAAAAAAATACAACTTCTTATACAAACCATCGGAACGTAGTTCTCTAAATTTTCAGCGATTACACCACATTTTTTTACATTCGATTATTAAATAGCCAGATTAGTTCTCTAAAGTTTAACCGAGCAACTTTTTCTTATTTGTGTTCACCAATAAAAAAAGGCCAAAAAAATGTATTTCTAGGCGCCGATCTCATTTTACCATCAAATATGATGAACGATTTTCAACTCTAAATGAAGCGGCTTAAGTAAACGTGTGTGTGGGTGAAAAATCGTGCTATGGTGCCTTAAGTATATGTCTAGCCCAAATATGTCAAGCCCCCCTCAAATCAAAATCCTGGATCCGCACTGGCGCTTCTCGTCTTCTCGTCCCGACGACGTCAGGCGACAGCGAGCGAGGCCGCGTGTGTGGCCTCGCCCTTACCTCTGTTACTAAACTCACGGTCACGGCCGTTACGTCCAGCTCATTCATTCATTGTTACTCATCTAATCACCTCTCATACGATACATTAGTTGAGCTTGAGCCTGCCTGCGGTTTCGTGTAAATTGAGCTAGCGTGCTAAAATTGGATAGGACTGTTAGATTAGCAATCCTTTTTTTTCTTTTGCACGGGCTTAACCACGCTAAGTTAGCATACTGCAAGTTGGGTAGTGTAATGGCCGGTTTAGGATTAAATAAATAATAATAAATAAGTTCGGGACACTTCAACACACGATCGCCTGACCCCAAACTAAGCAAAGCTTGTACTATGGCTGCCAGAGACTGATATACGTACTTAGATATTTTTAAATACATACTTAAATACATATTAACACCCAGACATAGAACAAACACAAATGTTCATCACATAAATGTTTGCCCTAGGTGGGAATCGAACCCACGCCCCCAAGCTCAGAAGGCAGGTTCAATGCCAACTGAGCCACCGAGGCAGATTATTTGATCTCTCCAAAATCTTCGCGATGAATAGTTTTTTGTGGTTATTTCTAATCTCTCGGTTAGCTTGTTTCAATTTCTTGTCTCCGTTGTCTATTGTGTGTAGTGTGTTAGACTAATATTCTAGAGGCGGTCAATGCAGATCTCCGGCAATAAGTTCTGGTATCTACTAATTTACTATAGCGATGATAGCCTAGTTGGAGTGGATCTGCGTCTCAAGCCAGAGGGAGCGGGTTCCAGTCCAACCGACGGCACGCACCAATTTGTTCATTGTGTGAACATATGTTTCTGCGCATTTAATGTCATCTGCTACGTAACCAGAGTCCGATGTATGGCGACAGGCTCGCTCCCTGTCACATTTAGGGCCGAATATCGTCCGGCGTAGGTTAGGAATTTTACACCTCTGCCAGCGTGTAAAGACGTGACGATATGTTATCTACTAATTTCTGGTCTCTTTCATTAAAATCTTTCATTCAAAATGTAAATTAAGTTTTTTGAAGCGGCAATGGTGTATCTAGGCTACCTGGCTACGAGTAAAAAAAAAAACAAAATCGTGGCTTTCATTAACCTACCTAAACCTACCTCTTATGCAAAAACCCACGGAACATGACGTCTTATAAAGTCGTGCTTAAGTTCATTTCTCAGCAGCTCCTCTCAATCTCAAAGCGCTCCATATCATGTTATGAAGGATATCTGGAGCACGGTATGAAAGCGTATGAATAGCTCGTCTACGTGACGAAAGCGCGGGTTAGCTGAGGCACATCACGACTAAAAGATGCACGACTTTTGACCTGGCTCACAGTGTAAGTAACAGTGCTTGCGCTGGCTGACGTGATAGCACGCGTTGGACCAACCGACTTGCCTCTTCAACCGACCAAAAGGCGGAACTACCATATTAATGGCGGAAGCTAAGATTTTTGTTTTGAAAATGCGGCCGTGGCTCCCTCACTCAACCATTGAGATAAGTTGGTCTGAGAATGTTCTGGAAGTGATTGCGACCCCCTTTTACCTGTGCAATTCCTTTGAAAGACTTAAAAGTTGTAGAGCCTTTGCAGTCTGGAAACTGGACTACCGACTTAACCGAGTAAGTATACTTAAACTTTAATTTAAACCGACTAAGTAGTTTAAGGAGTTGAAACGCTTTTGACTCTGGCAATCTTTGGGTTAGTAGCCGCGGGTGGTGTTTACAATTTTGTCTGCCGTTTGTCGGATAATACGGGTACAAATCGGATAAGAGATTGTAGATTACGGTTTTTTTTACTTGAAATGTTTTTGTTTAAGCTCCAAAACTCTTACGTTAGAGCCCAGCTTCCTCGACAAGAAAAAAAGATTTAGAAGCAAACATGAACGTAGAAAAAAAGTTGGACGGAACTTCAGTTATGACATAACTGTGTCCTGTCATGGCGATGACTTTTTAAATGTAAGTGAATTTCGGGTTGACCTGTTACCAAAATTTACTCATTTATTGTGGTTTTATTTTTGAGCGATTATAGCCTAGTCGGAGAAGGCTGCCTCTCAAGCCAGAGGGAGCGGGTTCGATCCCAGCCGAAGGCACGCCCTAATTTAATAATTTATTGTAAACATTTCTATGCGAATTTATTTTTAATGACATCTGCCAATAGGTATATCTAGCTGAAGCCCAGTGTATGGCAACGGGCTCGCCACCTGTCCCATTCGGGACTGGATATCGTGCGGCGAAGTGTGGGTGTTGTAATACACCTCTGCCAGCTCCTTCAGGGAAAGACGTGACGATATGTTTTGTATGTTTATTTTAAGACAATATGGTCGCCAGACAAGTTTTTGGGAAATGTAGGTGGAACTATACCGTGCCATTTGAAAATGAAGGAATCCAATCGTTTTCACCGTTACAATGACTAATTATTTAGATCCAGTCATATCTCCATAATTAGTTTTCTTTAGAAAATCTTGTTAAAGATAATAAAATACTTAGTAATTACTAACATAAATAAGTTGAATTTAATAAAAAAAAACTATAAATGTAGGTACTATGTTTTGGGTAAGTTCCGTAAGTGAAGACTGGTAGCTCTGGCCTTGACACTGGCCTGTCCGCCAGGTATAGAGAGTTCCAAAACAAAAAAGTCACTTGGGTGACACGCAATGACGTCAATCAATAAATAAGCAATACGTAATGTGTGAATGTGTGCATTCCGGCCTGTAAGTACAGCGAGCTGTCCGACCATGGGTCACTCAGTTTGCTGATATATGATGTCATAGCTGAAATTCCGTCCGACTTTTTTTCTACGTTCATGGCAAGCCTACTACTAGTAACTCTTCTTCGGACGAGGGCGTTGACATCTGCGACTCAGTTTTAAACTTCTGCAGGTGTTATTGTTACAAAAATAAACTAATTCTAAAACTTATTCTATTCTAAACTCCTAGTTATACAGACGAGTATATAGTAGTCGGCCTAGCATTTTTAGCAGTGAGCCAAGCTTATTTAGCAGTGAGCCACATCAACTTACTTAGCAGCTAGCCACCCCACGAACCCGGTAGACGTAAGAGGCACAGGCTTCAGAGACTTCCCGATTTCCTCTTTGCGAGCGGCGCGTGGCATCGCCTCCGCTGCTGCGCGCCTGATGGCATCTACCTCTTCTAAGGTCTGCCTGAAACCACACATAGGCATATAAAAACCGATAAACCGATAGAAAGAAGAAAAAAAAACTTGCGACAGTTATACCTAGCTAAGAAAACTCTCTACCAAACCACTTTGCAAACAAAGAAAACTAAATCAGAATCAGTTCATCCGTTTGGGAGCTATGTATGTATAATACCACAGACAGTTCCCTACACACAGTTAAACTTTCCAAATGCGGCAACAAACCAAAGCCTTTGAAACGACATGCGAAAAGCAACTCTATGTTGTATAGAGTCGGCGGTTTTAAAAATTCATTCAATTTGGGACATTTGCATGATAAGCAACGCTGGATTGCGTAAACGAAGGCCGATTTTTGAAAATTCAATATCTGCTGACCGCTGGCTATTGTCCCGCTTAGCGGGTTTTTACATTGTATGCGTCGGGGTTAAATCACATAGAAAAGTCAAGATCTGAACCACTACATACAGCAAAGTCAGCAAACAATATCGGTCGCTAGCTTTAGCAATAATGCCCGTTCAACGCTCTTATAGTAGATTGTTATACAAGAGGCTAAAATGACCCATTATACATGTACGAGGTAGTTTACTTCCGAGCTTTAGCGAGGGAGTAAATAGAAACCAGGATATAATGTTTTTAGCGCCGTGTGTTACACTTTACTTTTAAATTCGATTGCGAGAAAATAAAATGATCCAATCCAAAATTAAAAATAAAATACGGTCACCACTTTCTTGTATTAAGAAAAAAATCTAAAGATTTTGCGACAAGGTTTTTTTTTATTTCTTCTGTAGTCGCAACGCAATACACGCTACTACTGAAGAGGTCGCCGCTTTTAGCTCTATTTTCAGAAGAAAAAAACTTTTTCCCCTAGTGTGAAATACGCTATTTTATCTTCACTCTGGTACGCTACAATGACGGACTTCTTGAGCAAGAGCAGTGAAAAATATTTTAATGTAAAATTGTCTGTCTGTCGATCCATTGCAGCCGTTACATGAGTAAACGGTTGAATCGATCTCTGTTTATTGCTAAAATCACCTACACTGAAGTATCAAAATGTGCACAAAAACAATAGGTAGCGACTAGCGGTCTATGATCATAGTTTGGCTAACAATCTAGTGTGGGAACAGAAACACTAAAATCCTAGCTAGTGTGATTCATCTGGTGCACATGGCTTCTCAAATAATAATAAAAAAATATGATCCATGCTATACCTACGTTTTATTATGTGTTAGGGGTCGTCCATGAGGCGTTTATGGGAGGGAGGGGGCCGAGCTGAGTCTCAACAAATCTCACGTGGGGGAGAGTGGGGATCTCAGCAAATATCACGTAATTTTTTTTTCGTAACAAACAGTGCAATTTTTTTTTTTAACTTAGCACAGAGCCTCTTGTTTGTTTAGCCAGCACCGGTCAGCTAAACTCACGACTCAACGAACGTTTATTGACGAACGATTAACGTATTTACTCTAAAAATAATACGCAATTTGGAATGCAAAATAGAGATTTGGGGGCGGCGACTGGCAAAAAGGGTCGAGTCTCTCACGATATCTCACCAAGGGAGGAGGAGGGGTCATAAAATCGCCAAAATCACCTCACAATTAATGGACGACCCCTTATACTACTAAATTATGACACCTATATAAGTTGGTTAATTTTCACTTAGGCAGGTAAGCATTTAGTTATACTATTTGAAGTTAGGAAGCTCGACTTGTGTTTTGCATTTTCGTAGGTAAAAAAATTAACGGTTGTTCAGCCAGCAAGGCCGTTTTTAGAGTACGAGGGCGTAGGGTATCTGTGTACGGTATTTTTTTTTCGAGTTCGCTCCCTCCCTGGCCCCCTGTACTTGACACGTGAGATGTTTCTTGTTACTCTCACTCGTATGACATTTGAAACGAGAGTGACAATGACAAAAAAATATCTCGACTGACTGCTCTTGCTTATGCCTCGTAACTTAGGGAGCAATGAGAAACATAGGGGCGCGAATTAAGAGTTTGTATCAAATCAGTAAAAATAGTATCTTTAAATAAAGAAAAATAATACTCGCAGTCGGATAGGAAGGGACCTTCAATATGCTTACACAGGCCCTACTCAGAACACTAAATAGCCAAATCCAAACTATAGCTTTGTATTGATGTCCTTGTCCGATAAGGAGCCATAACGAAGACAGGTATATTTGTTAGCTACCAGAGATTTACCATTTTGGTATTCTGAATAAGGCCTCATAATTTACTCCAGCAAAATATTATTATTTAACTGAGGCCAAATTGAGTAAAAGATAATATTTATGAATTGTCTCACTTTTTAGTTTAATATGGAGTTATTTTAGAATGGTACGAGAGGATCGACGTCACACCCAGTTAAAACGCCGGTCCCATAAAGTGAGTCGTTTCCATTCGGCACGGCTGCCGGCCGGCGCAGAGCACTCGCTGTACGGTAACATTGACATTGGATCCGCACCGCTGCTGCTACCACCGGCAGATATTATATTACTAAAGGAGATCGCCTACGAACACTTTTTGAAGCGCGTTTTGCAAACGCCCGTCTGTGCCGCCTCAAACGGGCCTCGGTCCAGTTTGCAACGCGGCTGGGGGGCTATTCCTACGCGTGAGATGAGATGAGATTTTATCTTGGTCTCTCTTACACCTATGACTATTCAAACGAGAGCAACAAGGACGAAAATGGTGAGATGAAAATCTCAAATCTCCGAATAGGGTCCCTGTATTGGTGCTAACGCGCGTTAGCATCGCTACAAACGGCTGACTGTTCACCATTTTCGGGACGGAAGTTCTAAAATTCCCATACAAACGTGCGTTAGTAGCGCTGCTCGTGAGCGATTTTATAGATATGAACTGCGCCTGTAGCGTGTTCATTTAGCAACTATTTTTCATTCGTTTCGCGTTTGTATTGATCCCTACAAAAAGTGGCAATGGGCGATCTCTCTTAGGTCTCGTTTCCATCTGCAAGAATGCTCCCGCGAGAAATGTCTGCCAGCATTTGCTACGAAGCTTACACTTGCTAAGCTGTCGGACAGACTGTCAGAAATTTCACGCGAAAGTTTTCTTGGACGCGTGGAAACGAGGCCTTATGAATAGTACCTTTTATTTTCTACCTTTATATCTCAGCCCGAATACTCGTTTTGCTGCTGCTTACTTCTGGACACGCGATAGTCGATTTAAAAGTACTTAGGCACTTTTAATGTAGTAAGTAAATGAGTTTTTAGTAAAAAGTGAAAAACATCATTTATTATACAAAATAAACCGTATAAAAAAGTCGCGTGTTTGACCGAGACTGAACTACGATTACATACGAATTCACACACACATACGAACACTGGAATCAAAAACACAGTTATAATCCAGTGGTATCAGCAGAAAGATGTCACACGTCTGCGCGCGCCCTTGTTGTTCAATTTTACTTTCAAAATTAGCAAAATTTGTCGAGGAGTTGTAAAGATTATGCTTAGGGGTCGCGAGGTAACAGTTGGGAACTTCTAACTTAGAAAATGGTAGGTACGAGAGAAACGATCCATGAAGTACGGCGCTACCACGACTATAGCTTAGGTTAGAGCAATCGTGATCTTTAGAATAATCGTGTTCATTTCTTGACATTCGTGCTCTCTGCTTGACATTAGATCAGCAACGCTGCCGCTGTTAACACCAGCTACACGACAACTAAAGCCTCCTACACACGGCTTGATCTGATGCAGGCAGCCTGATCAGACTTGTCGGTTACCAATTAAAACTGCTTTAATTTGTGTTCTATAAAATACAAAACGAAGGTTTTAATCTATTTGTGCTGAAGGAGGTTCACACAGAAATGTTTTGTTAGAGCCGATTAAAGAGTATTCCTAATTGCCAAAGAAGGGGGCAATGTTTTGCAGGAGTAGGATCCAAATGTTTAGGTAAGTTGTGTACCTAAACATATAGATAGGTATGTAAGGAATGGAAGTTGCCGTGAATGTTAAATCATTAGATTTGAAATTATTTTTCGAGTGTATGCACATTTTTAAATCGAGTTTTTGGTTTCTTTTTATAAACACAACTTACTCATTCAAAGTCCTGGTTCACATTTTACAGAGTTTTTTATTGTGTTTAAGTAGGTACTTTTGCCTTTTAATAATTAAATAAGCTTTGCCAATGAAAACCCCGCTGTGCATTATGTAGGTACTTCGCAAAGTCCCTGGCTTTCTCCACGTTTCTCAAGTCACGGTACCTGATTCCCGTAGCAAATTCTCTTTGTCGCAGTTCCGCCTAGTCACTGCCTCACTTCAATACGACTATGGGTCAATTCACACGATAGTAGCGCTCCCTCTACCAAAGATAAGTTGTCTTACGGCCGACAGGCTAGGCGTGAAACCACAGGCCACAGCTCACCTGAGTTAAGTGACGTTGCGGTTGGCGTTGATAAACACGCCTATAGCCTAGAATGGGAATCAATAGGCTCTCAAATAACACTGTCGAAAGATATTATCTTTAGCGACAGATTATATCTACAGCGTGAGTGCGGTACTAGCTAGCTGCTTGCAAGAAAGTAAAACATTACTATGATGGTATTTCTCGCATTTTTTTCTCTCAGGCACTGGCAGCTCAAGCTTATTGGGATTAGAACTAGAGCACCAACCGACGTAAGACACAGGTACACACATATAGTAACGCCTTTTTTCCATAAGGGTAGGCAAAGGCCACTTCTCTTCACTTGCCATAATCCTAGATGATCCTGGCACACATCTATCTCGTCTTCTACTTCAAGAGTCTTTTCATGATTAAGCATTTACTCGTTATCATCATCAGCTTTTTGTACATGCTTGCTAACAACGCAAAGTACAGCACAAAGTTTTTCAAAAGTAATTTCAGTCCAAACACCTGCCCTGTACTGCATCATAACATGATACCTACTATATCCACTTCACACTTGTACAGACTGGTGCTCTAGTTTTAATTAGGGACAGTGGCAGCAGCCAGTCATCCCATGTCAAAGGAATTCGGTGGAAAGCAATCAGACCCAGCGCAAATTGAGTACTGCTACGGCTTCAAAGCTTTGTACCCGGCTCGGGATTACTACCTATTCGCATAGCGTACCTGCCTATTTGGTTTCTATGAAATTTAACTATCTAGGTTTGCTATGTCGTGCACTGTGCTTTGACTGCCCTGGTTATTTCCGGAATTTCCGCTTTGACTGTGATTCCCTGAAATAGCTTGAATATTATTTATTCAAAACTCAATTCCAGTTCATATATAGCGTGTCAACTTTCAAATAAAGGTCACATAAGCGGGGGAAAAAAAGGGGGGAAAATATGGTCTCGATCTGGGACGGAGTTGTTATAATATGTAACCTGTCAATGTCACACGAACCCGCGCCGGATCGCGCCCGCTTTATCCCGCGTCCCGCGTTCCCGCGGCTTCCGCTTGCGAGACAACATTTGAAGCGAAGCGAGGAAAAGCAGGGAAGTGGCAGCGAGGCCGTATTGGATGTCAAGCGCCATCATGCGAAACCGTTCCGAGAGTTAGAAATGAAATTCCACATTCGACACAGCCTCGGAACATCTATTAATATTTAGAAACGTCTGGAACATGCGTAAGAAGACGAAAATACGAAATCGTCAGGAAAAATCTACTTTCAATCACAATTCAATTCGCAATGAAATAACAACTGGCTGCGTCGCGGTACGATTCGTGACTTTACAGTTTTTTCGCATTTTACGGGGATAAAAATATTCTACGACTAAACTGAAGACAACTCTGCCAAGTAAGAATGTCATGTCAGGGAAGTAGAACTCTGTTAGGTATTTGTTAAGTCACCTGGGTTTTTTGGGTTGAGTAAAAAATCGATAGGTATTTTGGACCAACTGAATGTTACGTCCAATTTTTGTCCGATTCTATACAATCAGGCTTCAGGTTGAGTATGTACTGGTTTAACTTAGTAACAGCAGTGACGCTCACTTCCTCTCGTCCAGGAGCCAGCTCCAGCTCTCGTGCCACATCATCCTGCAGTTCTCCATCTTCTTCCACTGCGCTCTCATCTGGAACGCTTCGGTGTTGGGGTCGAACTTAGGAACGCCTCCTTTAGCCATGATTTCTGAAGCAACCAATCGCAAATTAGTAAGAAAATTATGTAGGTACAGTTTTTTTCTCGCAATATTGTTGTCATTGTAGTGCGCGTTGCGGTTTCAACTACTTTCATAATTTAAACTACTAAGTATTAAATTAGCAGGATAAAAAAACTGCGCTATTTTAAGTTATATCCGTGATCCCAATTCTTAACGATACTGTAGGGTCCACGCTTCGATCAGATCAGGAGGGCTATTCTTGACCCATGCGACGAGATCTTTCTGGTCTCTTTTACTCCTAAAACTTCAAACAAGAAAGACAAAGAGCACAAAATATCTCGAATTCTAGGAATAGAGTCCCTGATCGAAGGGTCCAGTGGTATTTCTCCCCCGTACTCTCATAAACTTTGAAAATTGTGTAAAAATAGTGACAACGTGTCAAAACGCAAACAATCAAGAGTAACAGACATAACGGTGACATCAAGGAATGCCTGAAGATGCCCAGATTAGCGTGAAGTTACTTGAACCACTGCCAGATATGGCGAACTAGGGCGAGCACAATGCGAATATAAATTGGCTTCTACCTTTGGCAGCTAAATGTCGTGATTAGATTTAATATGTAAACGCGCCATTATAACCGTAAGAGAAGTTAGAAAGCCAAATTAATGGGAAGTTCAGACGTGCAAACTAGCTGGCATTGTCTACATGCTAATTTTGATAACCAATCGTCACGCATTTCCCCCGAAGGAGCGGGCAGAGATATATTACATTCCAACACCCACACTTGATCGGACCATATTCAGTTCCGAATGTGACAGGAGGAGAGCCTGTCGCCATATACCGGGCTTTAGTTATGCAGCAGCTGATGACATTAAATATGCACAAAATATGTTTACACAATAAACAAAATGTACATGTATGTACATTTTACATATGTACATTACAAAATGTAATGTACATATATTATGTAAATGTACAAATGTACTTTTGGCCAGGATGGATCCGCTCCCTCTGTCTAGAGAGGCGGCCTTTTCCTTCTAGGCTATAATCGCTAATTTTGAGGCTTTAATAAATTATTACTTTTACACAAAAAATGGCATATTACAAGTATATTCCATAGTGGTTCCATATATGCCATAAGTAATAGGGAGTATGTTTTCTGTGGTGGTTCCTTGGTTTCAAGTCTGGGACGACTAAAATCTGTACAGGTACTCATACTTACTTACCTAGTACAGTAGATCTCAAGTAATTGCCTCGCTGTGTACCTACATAATTATCCTGCTTTGAAATGCCAATGAGAAATACTCACCTCTAAGATTGACTACCTACTTACAGTTAATACCTCTGTAAGATCAAAGAGAGAATTACGCGATATGAAATTGAGACTCATTTTAATTACAGAAGCCGTATAAATAAGGGCTTAATTTTCTTAAGATTAAGAAACCATATGATATTATTACTTCATGACATTTTTTAATAAAAATCCAAAAACGGTTTTCGTAACCTTACCTGCTCAATTGTAACCAAAGGAAAAGTAAATTATTTAAGCCGTTGTAGAATACTTTGGAAATGGAATTATTGAAGGAATATAGCTACACAATGTATAATAACAACCACAAAAAAATCGAAAACACTTTTACCTATTGGACGACTTTAGCTTTGATTTGATTGACGTTGACTTGATTTTGAAATTGACAAAATACTTACTAATCGCATGATCCAATAAAACAAGGTCTAGCATTCAACTAACACGTAATGACGTCATTGTCATCCGCCTCTTTCGAGCTGGTTGTAAATCACTTATTTCGGTCCTGCTTAAGCATCGATTGACGTCACCACGTGTTGCCTAATCATACCTAATTTTGTTGACATGACTGAGAATGAACGTGACGTGACATTAAAAGGATCAAACTTGACGTGTCTGTCTCTCTCTCTCTCTATGTGTGTGTGTGTGTGTGTGTTTGTTTGCATCGTAGCCCCCGAACGGATGAACCGATTACTAAATCGGTTCATCCGTATTTATTAGCAGAATTAAAAACACTAGTTTTTAATTCTGCTTAAAAGGCGAACTAGTCGGAAGCTATGCTTGATAAAAATCGGTGTCGGGGGTTTTTATTTTTTAAATTTATACTTCTTATGTAAACACAAATGAAAAAGTAACGCACCTACCTAATTGACAAGAGGAAAGTTTATAGGTAGGTAGCTCTAGACTCCGCCAATATTAGGTCTCCAAAAAGAACTGGACCACCCGGATGTGATGTGATCGAAACTAAAATTTAGTGAGCAGTGAAGGATCATGATCTCAGCCAGACTCTCAGAGTCACAATAGAGTAAAAAGTTCTTAAAATACTAAGTCAGAGTTGTTCGGAAAGAAAGCTATAATGGCGAAAACGGGAACTAACGTCTCAATCAACGCAGAATAAATTCTCGTCGAACAAAATAAAGGATTAAGTAGTATAGCGGTGTCCCAAAGTCATATCCGTTTTATTTTATATTTAGATAGGTACATTCTTTTTAAACCGACAATCATAGTTGGATTATGGTATAATACGAGTAATATACCCCGCCAGGTATAGTATGCCGGTCACGTGGGCAAGACATAGAGACGTCAATCTATGTCTAAAGCAACATCGAATTATGTAATTTACAAATAATTTGAAAGAGACAAATGACGATGACGAGTGACGTCATTACGTGTTTGCTCCCGATATGCTAGACCTTGTTGTTTTAGATCTTGAGTTGGATTAAGTCTCAATTTAAAAAAAACACGTATGTATTTTGGTAATTCGGATACCACACAGATTACCACATTTACCACAGAGTGATAAGGGTACAGTTTAATTTATAACGCTTTGCATCAGAATTCAGCCGTCAATTTCCATTGTTTCCAAGGCTTTTCTAACCTTTGTTTTGTGTCCCCCAGGGTGTCCTTCGGCAGCTCCAAAGGGTCCATGGTGGAGACCCTGATCTACGAGAGCCCCCTGCAGGAGGAGCCTGAGGCCAGCCCCCCGCCGCGCGTCCAGGAGACCAGCTTCCCTTACACGCCAGAAGACGAGTACGTTATTCCCTTTAGAGTATGTCATTTCCATTTTCATTTCTCGCGGATTTGAGCGAATTTATTTTTAGTACCTGGATGGCCGAGCTTTGCTCGGTATTTTTTTTTTATTTTTTTATTGTGTTTTTTGGATAATAAACAATTGATTTTAGTCTAACCTCAAAGCAAACACTCATTGACTTCGTGTTACTTAACAACGCCATCTGCTGTTGTGTCGTTAAAGTAATTACTCGTAGTTGCTAACTAAAAATTGTATTATTGTTCGCCAATAGATGTCAGGAAAAGTCATATTTTTCAGTTGAGATTGATTATCGATAAAACACGAGTAAAATTACATTTTCTAAAAATGATTCCTAGCTAGATCGATTTATCGCCCCCGAAACCCCCTATATACTAAATTGTATGAAAATCGTTGGAGCCGATTCCGAGATTCCAATTATATATATATATATATATATATATACAAGAATTGCTCATTTAAAGATATAAGATTTCCTGGCAATTTTTTAATTTGGTTTGGTCCCTATGCAATGGAGCATGACGTGGAATGTAAGGGGCGCTACACACTTAGTCGGGCCTGCATCAATATACAAAAATATGAATGTGCTTTGTATAGATAAATGCAAAAAAAGCCGCCCCGTCTAGTGGCAGGTCCACTTATTTATTTATTTATTTATTATTTGCCAAAATACAGTGCTGCATAGTGCTTAGACTAAGTGCAAGTACTAAGACCCTGTAAGGGCGCTGCAAAATAGGTTTAAGTATTAAAATCTTACAAATAGTTTATCATTATTCTAACACAGTATTATAACTATCATACTCAACACTTATCTAGTATATAACATTATTTAGAAAAATACAACGCATTTATATAAATCTTTTATATAAATCTATACTATAACTATATTAATTTAAATTATGTATCTGTATTTAAACGTAGTTTGTGTTATGTGAATTTACCATTTATCTAGCATAAAATCTTGAATACTATAGTAGGCCTTTTCAATAAGCTTTTTTTTAATTGTGTTTTTAAATAAGTTGTCTGTATTGATATTTTTAACACTGTTTGGT
Source organism: Peribatodes rhomboidaria (assembly GCA_911728515.1). Lineage (NCBI taxonomy): Eukaryota > Metazoa > Arthropoda > Insecta > Lepidoptera > Geometridae > Peribatodes > Peribatodes rhomboidaria. The sequence continues at coordinate 21,727,011 of OU452166.1, forward strand.
AGTTTATTGTATATTTTTGCGCAGCGGTATTCCGGGCTAGTTTTGTGTAGTTCTAGGTTAGGTATAGGCAGGGCTAAATTTGCTTCGCGCCGTTTATTTTTGTCGAAATTGAATAGGTGTGGGTTTTTTCTAACGAACTTAAACATTCTGGTAAGTTGAGCCGGGCAACAGCGAATCGGCTTTAATTGGTAAAGCAGGGCAGTAAAATTGTATATACTCGTACCACCTATCTAGTTATCATATGTAAATGAAAAGGAAGCCCGGCTTACGCGGTTCGGGTTCCTAGCTCGAATGGACTACCGGATCGGCACAAGCTGAAAATGTTTTGAGCTGCTTTAAGCCGGCTTTAACGATAAAAAAAAACTGCCGAACCGAGTGTGCCGGTCCGACTAAATCCGTAGCGCCCCTAATAACCACCTGGCATCTTTTATGGCGCGTAGATTGCACACACTTGCACGTCTCAACGTTAAAAGCATTAATAGGGAGCAAAATAGTCAAACGTCATCATCTATGTGGACATCGGGCCTTTTTCGCAACAGTTGCTTTAAAATTTGAAACAACAAACTTTTTAATTGTAAAGTTTAATTAAAATGTTTTGTCGGCTTTTGCTGAAGAAATTTAAAATGTTTTAGATACGGGTAATACCCCGCGGTATTACCCGTATCATATACCACAAAGCTAATTATTACACGGTTTTTTGTGGGTATGCGTGAAGGAAGGATAGATACAAGATGTTCACTGCAAAAACATCGAATGGCGTAGTTAAGATGAGTGAGACCCCTAGCCTCAGCTCGTAATCAATAGCTCCAACTCTGTAACGGCAGCAACTATTATCTATGCTGATGTAACAGGGCTCCCCTCTTTATTTTGTTTACGTAACATCTGTGGACGTAATAAGGTGTGAGTACAAGGGGTCAGGGGGACATCCCCCTGCGAGTCACTGGCTGTAACGAGGGGTGGGGCTAATTGGAATCTGTCTAATTTGTTAACTTCTGTAGAACTATCCTAAGTTTCATTATTGATGTCATATGAAAGACCAATTAATGTTGATTTTAACATCTATTTCCTTCTTTGTGGTTTCATCAAAGAGTACACATACGTACCAACCTATGGACTAACGTCAATTTAGTTAGGGAAGTAACTACTTTATTGAAAAGTAATCAATTAAAATTGTACTAATCATCAACGTAGTACCTCCATTCTATTTAACAATATTCCACAGTTTGTCATTTGAAGAATGCTATAATAAATATCGATAGAGGCCCCTGCCTAGGCGCGTCCACAAGTGAATGTGTGAACGATCTTTTACTTGACATTTAACCTGTTTAAGGCGAAAGAATAAAACAATGGGTATCGAGTCAGCGCTGTGAAAGTGACAGACACAATCTCGATCGCCCCAGTATAGGTACCACAGGGCGGTAGCCACCTGTCTAGAGCAGCCATCAGGGCACAATTCTGGTGTGTGCAATATTATCTCGTACCATACAAGAACATGATTATTCCCTTATAGAACTACCACACGCGCCAATTTCACCACACTTTTAACTGAGCAGGCCAGGCTTGAACTCGGAACACCTAGCGTGTGGTTGGTAAAGCTGTACACCGCGCCAACCCCACGGCATGGCTTGCGCGATTTATATTGACTGCGCAAACCCAACCTGCGCGTACTTGTTTGTGTGTGTGGTTAGGCATTCAGTGTTCAAGCCGGTCCTGCGCTGTTAAAAGTGTGGAAAAGACCGAAGACGACGACAAGAATGAATGAATGAATGCGTGAAAGAGGCCTGCGCGTACTTAACTAAGCCTATTCGTTTCGTTACCACATGGCTCAGTTAAGTACGCACAGGCCTCAGTTAAGCACGCACCATTAAAAGTGTGGGGAAATTGGAGCGTATGGTAGGTAGGCCTATTAGACTACATATCTGTCTCATTGTTCCTTTATTAATAGTATCGAAAGCGCCCTCGGTTCCGACATCGATCTTGTTTGACCTGTCTCATGCTCAAGAAAAGGTGACATGCATGAGGCATCATGAGTCAGTGTCATAAGGTGCTCCTAGACGGGCCATATTTTTTTACTGTACTGGCCCGGCAATATTTTTAGTGTGGCCCGGCCGGCCCGGCTGTTCATGACCGGGCAATATTTCCAGTAACAATTGCAGTAAAAAAGGAGTGCCCTTAGTAATAGTATGAGCTGTGTGTACTTACTAAAGTGGGGTTGTTAACAAAGACAAACAACCCCAACGGTTTTCACTATTCAGCGATTCAGGTCAAGCCTGCAGAGTAGAGTAGGCTGCATTGGTCGGACAGGCTCTTGCATAACCGGTACTCGGGACCGACTCACTTCAACCAATACTATTTTTTTTACTAAAAAGCGAAGTTGCAAAGTGACAAGAACAAAATTACTACGAGAGACCGAGGATAGTATTTTTTTTTATCCGCAAAGAACGTTTAATAGTGACAAAGTATGCTCGTGGGAAGCCGCTGCGGACGAATTCTCAAAACATCATTCGTTCTGCAGGTATAGACAGAAAGCTATACTAAACTGAAAAGAAGGTATAATATTGTACCGTAGGTATTCTTTATCATGAAAACCTACCTGGTAAAGTCTGTTCTGGAAAAAACTGCCGCTGTGCTTAAAATCCATTACGTATGTTGTTCGATGAGAAATTATTTTATTAAGTTTAAGACGTTAGTCCTCTTTCACGCCACGATAGTTCTCTTTCCGAACAGACTCTACCTCCTAGCCTAGACACTTGTCGTTTGATGGGGAGCTTAATGTTTGAATCTAAATTAGAATCGCGTTTTCTTCTCTAGTAGTTGAATATTCTAAATCTAAAGAAAATACTCTAAATATATCTAAAGAATATTTTAGTAATTATACTTGTTAAAAAGTAGGGATTGGAAGTAAAGAAGTACATAAACAATCGAAGAAAATTTACTTTATCCGCGTAATCATCGTCGTCTTTATTTACCTAACTAGCTTAGGTATATAAAGCATGAAATAGTTTAAACGATAACAGTTTTAATCACTTTCACGTAACACCATTATAAGTAGGTATATATATCGTGATTAAATCCGTTATAAGGCGCGTTTCCCGCTACCGCTCCCGCCCGCTTGAGCCGGTTATTACGTCACTTTACTGGGCGAGTCCACTTTATTCCAAACAAAGCGTCGCGTGCGTTCGGCGCGGCGGGCGACGACGGCGTTTCGTTCGTTCGTTCCATTCCATTCGCCACGGAGCTGCCGCCAGCCACCGCGCGCGACTTCCGACTCCTCCGTTCCGAAATCGATGTAGTGAAGTGAGTGGGCAACACTGTTGTTGAGCGAGCGTCGAACGGACCGCTAACTACGCCGATGTTTTTATTCTTTTGTTAGAATTCTTCTAAATTAACTGTTATCGTTATAGTCTTGTGCAGTGATCAGTGAAATTTAAAACAAGTGTACGCGGAACAGGTAGGTGAAATACAGTATTTACAATCACGTCATTTTTATACTGCGAGTAGGGTGTTCCTAGCATTCCAGATTTTGTGCCGTAGAACACGGTAAACGTGTCATATTTTCTATATTAATGGGAGCTAAAGCTATCATTTGCGATTTTGCGATGTTTGCGTTCGTGCCGGAATGTCCTTACAGATTTATGTGGTATAATTTGGTCACAATGACGTCACGAGTACTGATTTATAAACATATTTCGATTTTCGGTGCGGATCTATCCAGCAGGCGGGCACAAGGTCATTAGGCGGCTGATGCGAGTAGTAAACATGCATTGGCAATGGTTTTGAAAGCTCTATTTATAATATGGTTCCTGAGGACCCGCCCTAACGCGGCCCGCTGCGAAGCGCCGTGCCGAACTCACACTACCACGAACTACAACGCACACTTGCGCATTCTAATTGAACTCATTAATTTTATTGGTAGCACCTTGCTAGATGCCGGTAATGGGGACCTACTTAGAGCACGACAGTCATACCCATTGCTACCTACAGCCAGCAGTCTCCTCTACTAATGGTCCATGTTATCATCCAAAACAAAGAATTTATGTTGTAAACAAAGAGTTCAGTGAATTCCTAATTTTCACACAGTTCATGCACTGAAATGTCACTTTCATAATCTTATCTTCAATCAGAATAACATAAATAAGTATTAAAATTATAACCAAATATTACTCAACTGTCTAGTGACTAGACTAGCAAACATTTGTTTCATTCAGCTTTAAGCTGACAATTAACTAAACTTAACTTCTTAACTTTGAAAAGTTGTCTTACCTAGTTGCAATTAGTGAAAGTTCATTTAACACCCACAGCTCCCTCTAAGATTTCTTACAAACAACCCATCTTGTGTCCTGGATCAGAATTAACGGGCAAACTTATTTGGTAATGTACATAGATGTTGAAAATTTAATTTTTAAGGGCCGATTTTTCAATCCTTACTTTATTCGCCTAATAACTACCGAGCCAATAACTTTATTAATCTGTTTATTCGACTCATAAACGGTGTTCGGTTTTTCAATACAATTTTAAATTGGGAATAACTATCTGACCATTTATTCAGTGTGTATAAAAGCTAACTTCAGACAGTTGAAACAAAACTATAAAATATCCACGCGTTAGAAAAGGACTTCGAATTCTCACTTTTCGCATATGTCACTGTCTTGTCAGTTTTAGTCTAAACGTCACTGTATTACTAATCTGTGCAAAAGTCGTCGGCTGGTTTGGCTATGGTAGTATAGCTCATGTAGTTTGTTCATGATAGTTTTTTTTTATTAAAATTAATTTAGTTTCTGCGTGTCGGAAATATCAATCTTTTTTTACAGTGACAACCCATAAGACCATCATTTAAACAGTCTCAACAATTTATTCCATAGAATAAACTGCTATCTGGCCGTTCCACCGATAAATAAAGTTATACCTCAGATAGATGAGTTATTTGTCGAGTAAATGATACCTGACCATTGAAAAACAGAATAATTAGCTATCAGTTCAATAAACACTATTTGTTTGTTTATCTGACCATTGAAAAATCGGCCCTAAATCTATAATCACAGAGATGTTTCACAGTGGTCTCAGTTCTCAAAACCAAAGAAACAAAATTTCATGCTGTCTTGTCAAAATCTATAATAGTAGGTATATACAGGACATAATTCCGATTTATAAATGTGAATGAGACCTAAACTGATGTCCTAGTTGGTGTGTTCAAATTATTACATACCTAGAATTTCAAAGTCCTTATTCAAACATTTAAAGAACTTATCCAACTCCTGGCATAAAACAAGAAGTATTTACTCTAAGAATTTCAAAGTTCTTACTCAAGAATTTAAAAAACTTATCCAACTCCTGGCATGAAACAAGAAGTATTTGCTCGAGACTTCTACTTTAAGTTTATAAACTTTCTTTAAAGGTAGTTACTAAGTCAGTCATGAGTCTAATAGTTGACTGAAAACTAGGGTGCAGTGCCCTACTTTCCTAACGTTAAGTTAATGCATTATCAATCAATAAACTATCAAAGCTACCACAGCACTGCGGCTTCAATTTAACTGGAAGTCAGTTTATGAGTATTCAATAATTCTGTTTGTGCATTCTTTGTTTGTTTGCAGGGCTGGATGAGATAGCATGTTTTGGCTCAAAGTAATTCCATTTTGTTAAAGTACATAATTAGCAATGTTTCACTAAAATTGAAATGTTTGTTAAAAATTGAATGTAATTTGAAGTGCCTAAAAGCATCATTACTTCAAAGTCCAAACAAAAAAGCTTAAAGTTAAGTTCAAGCTCTCAACTTGAATATAATTATAGAAGTGTTTAAAATATTAACTCAAAACAATTGCATTGAACTAAATCAGCTTTGGTTTTTTAAACATTCTAAAACAAGTTAATAGTTGCAGTATTTATCTGTAAAGTTTAGCTAAAAACATATTTCATCAAAACCAGTATTTAAGCGGAGTGTATTGTGTAATTTCTATTTCACCAATATCAACCATAGCCTGCTCTCTCCCACCACTAGGTATAGGCCTCTTTTGTCATGCCGTCTGCCTGGTCACATGCCAAGGTCAATTGTAATTAGTTCTGCATGAATTGACTAAATTAGGAAAATCTCCGTTTACACACATACAATCAACAAATAAAACCACTATACGAGCCCAATGGGACTTGGTTAGTCGACCCACCAATGTGACTCCTTCACAATGACAACAAATGTAAGCGACCTTGGCTAACATGACAATTAAGCTTGCGTTGACATCTCTCTATTTTTGCCGTTGAATCATCTGCTATTAAGGAATGTGTGATGTCAGATTTTATTCAGACCGCCGCAGATTGAGTAGCAGTTGCAAGTCCTAGCCATGAAATGTGTTTATAATGAGTTGTGTGGGTGATTGTGCACTACATCTATATAGGTGTAGTGCAGAATCACCCACACAACTCATGCAACATTTGCATTACATTCATACCTATTTCTCTTCTCGAACAAATTGTTTTAGAAATGTGGCTGTGTATACTACACGGTTGTTGTTTTAGAAAAAAACCCAGTTTAGCGTGTCACCTGTCGTGATGCCAGACCCACGGCATCGCTAAGTAATAATGCCACGCGCGGTCACCTATCCAAAGATAGTTTCGTCCGTTGCTTCATTTCAAGTTTCGATGAACTGTTAGAACCTACCTAGTGAGATGAAACTACGCCACAACGTTATCTAAGTTATATTTAACGAGTTAGAAACTAATTCTGCTAGCTAGCTCTACATTTTAGAATAGTTCCGAAACTAATATCAACTACAATGTCAACGCTGCCCTAGCTCGCTGAACTTCCGATAACTATTACGCAAAAGTTTGATTGTTTTGCTCAGTACACATTGGATACAATGTATCAAGTATTTGAGTTGAGTACAAAATGGTACAAGGCCACGTTAACTTACGTAAAAGAGTTTTAGTGAAATACCATTTGAGTAATGTTAGTTAATCATCATCGTCGACTTCTAATAGCCTTGTTTAGCACACTACTGGGTGCCTAGCCGCCACCTAGCAGGCTAGGCACCCAGCAGTGTGCCATCTGCGTCGATCCTGCACGAGCCAATCGGTTCAGGTTCTAACAGCGAACAAAAAGGAAGCAAATAGAGACCTACTTTTGAAAGAATTTTTCGTGAAATAGAGCGAACGCGGAGTTCTGCCACCACAATTGAACATAACATTCCTTAATCATAGCAGTTTTCAACGAGTCGCGATGAATACTCGCTAACAAGGTGTTCAGAAGCGAAGTGGCGCGTGGGCCGCAAATATAGTCATCTCCTAAAAAGAGGATCTCAATCACGGAGTATAACACTGCAGAGAAATAACTCCTAACATAGCATAACTATTGGTAATTCACTACGTACGCAGCGATGCCGCTCACCGATTGGTTCACGAACTCATGTACTATACTCGGAAAGACTTTGAGGCTTCGACATTTAAAATAAAATTGTTTTAAAAACTAAGTGACCATGACAATGTGACAGTCGTTGGACATGTCTCTCTGAAGGTTGGTTGTTCTGGTCGGCGCCTCGATTGAATCACCTTCGGGGCTGGCGCATCTCGCAAGGCGAAATGTTGCATAACTCTGCATATTGTACTGGTTCTTAAATCAACTTGATTGTTATGAAATATCACCCATTTCTCGCTTTTGGGGCCTGCACCGCACACTAACCCCCTTAGCAATAAATGTTGTTCACCTCGGAATAGTAATACAAAAACAAAAGAAAAAACGATGATAGCCTAGTTGGAGAAGGCCCGCCTCTCAAGCCAGAGGGAGCGGGTTCAAACCCAGCCGACGACATGAACCAATTTGTTCATTGTATGAACATATGTGCGTATTGTATGTCATCTGCTACATGACTAGAGGCCGGTGTATGGCAACAGGCTCGCCCCCTGTCACATTTGGGACTGAATATCGTCCGGCGAAGTGTGGATGTTTTATTACACCTCTGCCGGCCCTTCGGGGGAAAGGCGTGACGATGTGTTATGTTATGTTATATTTTTAAACACGATCGAAAAAGACAAAACATTGTTTAACTATTTCGAGGCTATACTACGTTTATTGCTAAGGGGCTAACAATAAAACACGTCACACTACTTTCTCACATAAAATAGTGCAACCGACTTCAGTCAGCTTAGTTTTGCGTGTTTGATACGTCAATCACTCGAAATCGAAACACGATATAATTTGAATGACTCCGGAGTATAGATAGTTAAATACCTAGGTATCTACCTATTTAGTAATTTGCAGTAAAACCAAACATTGTCGCCAGATTTAAACCCGGAAAGAAAACACAGCTAAGGGGTGTTTATAAATTTGACGTGTCTGTATCTGCCTGTCTGCGGACTCCCAACCGGATAAACCTATTTTGAATTAGCTTTTTTGTGTGATAGGTGACTTCGTCGAAAGTGTTCTTAGCCATATGTGTCGGTTTTTCTTTTTTAATTTTTCAACTTACACTTGGAACTTGTACTCCGTACTAAAGGCCAACATATACGCTATATTATATTATCTGTTATTCTGCAGAACATACCAACTCGTATAAACAGTTAAGTAGCAAACAAATATAAACCATGAGATCACCACACCATGGTGGTTGTTTGTGTAATATCGAATCTATAACTACTCGACTGACGCACGCTACCTGTCTGCGCCGCACTCGTGCGCCGATTATGATAAGATACCCTGTTATCAGTTACATAAACCAACGGTCTCATTTTCCGACGTCTCACTGATTTAAATTTGCAAACGAACAATATGTCTACGAAGATCAATGGAAACGAGTGTTATATAATATCTTGATTTGAAGGCCTATTATAAGCCAAAATGACGGTTTTCGGATGACGAATGACGGAAAAAGGTTTTCGGGAGGACTTAAAAAATAATAATTAAGTTTCCGGCGACCACTTTAGACTAACTTCGCATTGGCTTAAGGTTTTCCATAACCATTTCGTCTAGAAGAAGATGACGAGAGAAGAGAGCAAGTAAAGATACTGACGAGCCTTTAAAGTTACCTACAGAGTGACAAAGTGGAATAATTTTTTTAAGACTTTTGCACTTCTCTAATCATTCTTAAATAACTAAGAATGCCCCTTGTGATTCATTTAAAAGCGAATGGTGTAGACAACCTCCCTATGTAATTGATTTTTGATTTGCTTTGTCTATCTATTGAATAAATCAGTCAAAAATTACCCCTTACAAATGCGGAAATTTTTCAAGCAAGAAAAAGCAAGAACATAGGGGCGGAGATATTGTTAATTTAATTGTACATGCTAAATTTCATCATAATCTGACAAATAGTTTTCAAGAAAATTGAGTAGCGCGTTTGTATGGAAATTTCAGAGCGTCGCGGCCCTCTTAATAGAACTGCCCCTCTAACCTATATGTTTTTTTTACCAAAGTTGATTCTGTTGCATCCTTAACTCAATTTTATTATCACTGGCGACCCGTCCCGGCTTTCACGTGATCTATACACCTTCCGCGAAAAATGAAATGAAAATTTAAAAAACTTCCGACACCGGCTTTTATCAAACCTAAGAACACTCCCGACTAATTCACCTTTCAAACAAAAAAAATCTCTAAATTGGTTCATCCGTTCGAGAACTGCGATGCCACAGACACACACACACAGTCACGTCAAACTTATAACACCCCGTCGTATTGCGTCGGAGGCTTAAATTACCTTGCTGATTGTGAAAACCGCACCAAAATCCGTTGCGTGGTGTAGGAATAGTTAGGGAAAATACAGATAGAAAGAGACGCGGAAAGCGACTTTGTCTTAGAGGAAATAAGATGAAAAGGAAGAAAAAAATGTGTCTTGTTAGCTTAAAAAAATGAACAGACTTCCGTTCCGTTGTGATCCAATTGCGTGTGTGTGCGTCCAATATTCTTTTCTTATAAATTCATAATCTTAAACTCCGGTTTCCACATGTTACAAATCGATTACGTGAATGTTGTATTTTTCTAAAAAAATAAATGAAAAAGTGTCCGTTTTAGTACTGTAGGCACTAGTCAAATATTTAGTAATCCAAAGCATGACGAAAAACTAGAATGCTTATCATATTTTAAATTAAACGGTGAACTAGAATCGACTCATAATAGGGGTTAGATTATGATGGGATCTAGGCCAATAGTCACACATGCGGGTTTTGAATAATACAAAGAATTACGCATACACATAGCAGCTCCCAGTTACGCAATCAAAATAATATACCATACCTACTCGTACCTACAAATAGTGTGGCTTATCAGCCATCAGCATACTTATTCAATATATGCTACTAGCTGCTACCCGCGATTTCGTTCGCGTTTATTCAGAAAATAGTATCCAAATTCTCCGCGAAATACATTTGATCAGCATTTAGCCGTGAAAAGCCTATAGTTCCTTTCGATTTTATAATAAGTACGGATTTTAATTAATGGATGTTATGGTATGGGTGACATTCGGCAAATCGTTTCATTTCACTCTTGAAACTTGCAGTGATTTACAAATCACAACTTAAAACTCAGCAGCAGCCTAGATATTCCAACACTCAAATATGGAATCATCAGGAACTGCAGTAAATTAAGCAATATATAATTAAATGTTGCTGTCACCCGCGCCATGCTACACTAAATAAATTATAGTCCCCAACACAAAGGAGCCGTCAATGGTACTTAGGTCGAGTATAATTTAAAAGTAGTTAGGCTTATTGGATTAGGTTATTCGACTATTCTTTTATTGTTATTGAATAGACCCTTATTTAGGGCCTACCGGCCTAGCGATAAACGAAAACGATCAAAGTCGATTGCATTATTTATAAATCTGAAATTGCTCCCGTCATCATTCATCTCGTATTCTGGCATTTGCTTTCATTCTGTGCTCAACATTTGGCTGGTAACATAGTCAGGATTGACTGTACATAGAGGGTTTCTGGTCCCTACTCTTATGTATGGAAGTGAAATGTAAATAAAAGTAAAGTGAATGCTGTGGAAATGAGAAGTTTGAGAAGTATGGCTGGAATGTCCCTGATGGATAAAATGAGAAACAACGACATTAAAAAACGTTGCGGTGTGGTAGAGAACGTAGTGATAAGGATTGAGAGAATGAATAAAAGAAGATTGACGAAACAGGTTTACATGGCGAGTGTGGATGGGCAAGTCGGTCGGCATCGACCTAGGCGCACGTTTCTCGACCAAATTGAAGACGTCTTAAAGAAAGGCCAGGTCAAGAGTACCTGTAACCGACGAGCGTGTATAAAAAGACTCGTGAAAGTGAAAGAAGCGAGAGATGTATGCCAGTATCGTAGCAAGTGGAGAGAAGTGGTCTCTGCCTCCCCTATGGGAAACAGGCGTGATATGTATGTACCTATGTACATAGTCAGGTATATAAACCTTTCATTTGAGGTTTTTAACCTTGCACTAACTTAATAATATTTTGCCATGGCGAAGTTAAAATTATAATTATTATTTCAAGCTATAATTACCAGTGATGCAGTGCGGTTCAATGCCACAAGTAATACAGACAATATTACCAGTAATAATTTCAGTTTACGGCGGCGATATTTTGGTCAAGGAAAATTATGATGCAGAGAAATCAATTTATTAGTCACTTACGTGCTATCAACAGATGTGAGAGCTATCATCGTATTAAACGAAGCTAATAATAATGAAATGATAACCTCCGTTCGTGTTGTTCGATCTTTTGGCTGTTCTAAGAGAAGTTGTATGAACACAGTTCAACCAATTTCTCTTTGAACACCCAAGTTTCAAGTCAAAGTCCAAATTGGCGCTGAATGTTTTGACGTGAATTGGATTACGTCGTTCTCTGCGTCTTAGGTTAGAGACTTAGAGTCATCACAGCGAGATTAGATGTAAATCATTTCTCGGAGGCTAGGGGGAGGCCGCGCCGCGTCTCTCTGGCGCCTCGATAAGCCGCGAGGTGCCTGAGGGCACGGCGCGGGCTAGACAACTTTGAACCTACAGTAAATCGGAACAAAGTCGATTATTCAACGATCGCTTCTTCGCCGCGTCGCGCCACCACGCCGGCCTCTCCAGTGGCCGTTGCGCCACAATTGTTGTAGTTGGCTATGCGACATATCGAAATATTAAATGTTAACGATGACTCACGCCTATCAACAATTGAAAACCCAGCTAATGTTCCTACGTTATGTATTACATAATAATATTTAACGGGACGTTAACTCACTGCCTAATGTTTATAACCGGCGTCACTAAGTCACCAACTACAATATTAGTAGATATAATGTTAAAGATATTTAATTAATCAATGAGCATCGTTAGAACGTAGACAAAGCAACTTCGTAAAGAGGTTTGTCCGTTCATTGGCTGTAGTGAAACCGTTGACGTAGTTCATTGTAGCACGTGTAATTTTTTCCCGTGGTACTAAACGTATTCGTCTAAATAATGATCATAATTTCTCCAGGGAAATATTTATGGTCCTCATAATACAGAGCGCTCGTTGTGTGACTGTTTCTCTGAAAAAAACTATGATCATGATCAATCAAATCAAGTTTTTAGGCATTGTGGCACTCTTGTTGCCTGCATCTCTAGGGCGCGCGATAAAATTCTTCTCGTCACTTTTTGTCATGCGAGAACGTGACAAGGCTATGTGTATGTGTACGTCTGTCTCGATAAAAAGAGTCGACGCACCTGTCGCGTTGCACATGCTAGGCCTGCTGGTCATTCTGTTAATTTATGCCTGGGCATTGTTTGAAATTATGCCTGGCAATATTGAACTGTCAACGTTGCTGAGCACCTGTCGTTCTTGTCATCCTTTGTTGCTGTCTAACGTTGGTGATTCTGCTTTTCAGTCCGGAGCGCTCCAAGGTCCGCGTGTCGTTCTACCAAGGGGCGCGGCCGCAGTGCTTGTCCCCTCCACCGGCTCAGCCCGACTCACACGTCTACTACGCGACGCTGCTCGCCAACGCAGCTCAAGACATGGCCGACCACGCTATGTATAATCGACAGATCAGGTAAATATAACTTTCAAATCGTCTTAAGATTTTTAGCCTGAATTTGTGGGATTACATAACATATCGTCACGCCTTTCCCCCGAAGGGGCTGGCAGAGGTGTAAAATACCCACACTTCGCCGGATGATATTAAGTCCCAAATGTGAAAGGGGGCGAACCTGTCGCCATACACCGGGCTTTAGTAACGTAGCAGATGACATTAAATATGCACATACGAGTATGTTCACACAATGAACAAATTGGTACATGCCTTCGGCTGGGTCCGAATCCGTTACCTCTGGCTTGAGAGGAGAGTCTTCTCCGACTAGGCTATCATCGCTTTTAATGTAGCTTAGCATAATCTTAATATATATAAATCTCGTGTCACAATGTTTGTCCTCAATGAACTCCTAAACCACTTAACCGATTATAATAAAATTCGCACACCATGTGCAGTTCGATCCAACTTGAGAGATAGGATAGCTCAAAACGCGAACGAAGTCGCGGGGTGACAGCTAGTCATATATATAGCATCGCTATATCTAGGATTACACTGATCTTAAAGGACACTACGTAGGACATCACAGTGCTCACCACTTCCTTACCAAATCCAACTCGAATCGTGCAACAACCACAGTTAAAATATAGTTAGTGTAGTCAGTAATTAATCGTGGTTACGTAACATCTTTGTATCCGTTTGTCCTGATAGTAAAACTTGATGACATGAAGTCCAACACCCACTGTCCCCAAGACCTACTTTCAAGCAGAGCTCAGGTTTGTGTAACCTACATCCAACAGACATTGTGACGTCATCATTAGGTAATAATCGATCATCACACGTTGCCTTGGCTAGCAGTTACGAGCCATAGGGGGGACTGGGGACTACCATCGAATACTTGAATCCACCTGCTCGCCGTTGGTTAGTTATTTTACTAGAACTATTCATTATCATCATCACAGCTGAGTCAGTAGTGCGTGTCTTTAGTCAGCAATGAGCTCCCTAATTCGATTCCCAGCCCAGAATCTCAAATAAATGAACCAGCCAGGTAAACTGAAATTTGTTTGTGCTTACGGGACTTCAATATGTCTAATAAAATAAAGTTCCAGCATATTAAAAAACGTTACTAATATCTGCATCTACCTACACACGAGTTTCGGTAATTACGACCAGCATTAATAACAAATAAGGTTATTGATACAGGGTAATACGGTTCTTGTATACTCGCAATCAATAGCTGAGCTCTTTACAAAGGAGGCTATGTTAGAATGTAGGCAGGACATGTTAGACATCAGAGCCAGCCACTCGGCCTATACGAACTTGCTTGCTTCAGAAAATTTATGAATATAGAACATTCTTCTTTAATATTTTAACAACATAGTATGATTTTATTTCGTGTCTCTATTTTGTTATTCACGGCTAAACGGCTGAATCATTTTGAAAAACATTTTATAAAACAAAAATCGTATCTACAATCCTAAAAGGTCGGAAACTTAAAATGGAAAATGCGCGAGAAACGCGCGCAAATCATGAAATCAGTGCATTCGTACAGCGGTTTTAGCAACGATCTATTTTCAGTACGAAATCGTATTACTTATTAGATACACCGACGCTAAATAATGAATCGGGCGGACTCCCTCCCGGTGATAATTGAGTGATAAACTTTCCGTAGCCTCCTCACGCAATAAAGTAAGTGTAATGACACATTACCTATACGTACATTAAAGCTAGACGCTTCTAGTAAAGTTTCCATGACTCTACTGACTATATACATATGTATGTACCCTAGTTGGCCACGACTATGAAAAAGTACTTTCTATTGCTTTCCTTACCATGTAGGTACCCTAGTATGACAAAACATGACCTTAAGTTTAGAAGAAGTATTTGTGGTAAGAATACAAAAAAAAATACTATTCCGGCTGCTGGGGTGAAAGGGAACATCGATACGGACAACAAAATATTTCTAGTCTGTAATCCTTTTTTATGAGCCAGGAGGATTCCCAAAGCAGTATTGGTTACAGATCTATAAACAGAGCGTTTTCCATAATCTGTTTCGTATAGCGTTCTTAAATTGGAATGAAGTATAGTACACAGTGCGTAATAGTACATTCTAAGGAGCGCGTGCAGACTTCCTTTAATTATATTATTCTAATTCCAGGGCTTACACAATCGTTCGCGCCTGTTATGAAACCTAAGTAGCTTTACTAAGTTTTCCCAGTTCTATGGAACCGGTAACGCAACTGCCGGCGCCGCAACTAATATGTAAGGCGGGAACACACTGCCGCCGCATCTTGCTGCGGTGTGCGGAGCGACGGAAATTCGCATGGCATCTCCGTGCGGTTACGTCCCCTTGCACCGCACGGAGACGCGGTGTCGGTGTGTTATACCATGCGATTTTTGTATGCAAATCGAGATTTTATAGCCAAAGTCAAAATCCGCATCGATGCACATCGGAGCGGTGTCCAATGCAGTGTGTATACTACCTACCACATAGCATTCATCTATATTTACTGGTTATTGTGTGCCCAGAACAATGATGTCACCACACATGTGCACGTTCACATAGTTATTTAAAAATATTCCTATATGTTACGGATTTATTCGTAGCTTATTTATGAGCACTTATGTGGGTACGATTACTATGCAGAATTTCTTCAGTCTAGACAAAGTGAATACAATTTGAAACCTATGTTTGCTTTACCTAGGTACTGCTAAAAAATAACGCCGATTTAATGTGGTTTTATAAATTTTAGCCATTTTTTACTTATTAATTGGTAAGACAAGCTTTTGAGCACAACTTGTAGCGCATGTTTTATTCAACTATGGATAAATATAAGATAGACCAATTAGAGGTTTTTAATGATCAAATAGTGCATATGTATTGATTTCATTTGTTAATACAAGAAATACAAGAAAAACCAAATGATAAAACAAAAAAAAAACATACAGACAAACATCCTGCAAGAACCTCATCCTTTTTGTAAGTCGGTTAGAATTAAACAGAGACTCCATTTTTTTGGTAAAACTAGTCATTACGGTAACTAACATAATGAAGTGCTACGTAGCTATGCACCTACAGATCTATCAATTAATCTGGTGTCGCTGTCTGTCAGCAGTTTCCGATCGAGCCTATAATTAAGTTAATCGATCTGTCTGCAGCGGAAATGAGGGCCGTAGGTGCCAGGTTACGATCCATCGGGATTTATGGAAAGTATATCTATCTCTACATAGTATGAAACATAGTCGCTTTCCTCGTTTCTCTGTCTGTATATCCGCTAGCTGTTCCTAAACCATGCATCGGATCTTGATGCTGTTTTCACCATCAGTTAGATATTTTTGCATGGAAAGTTTATATGTGCCGAAGCCGGGCCGAGCCGCTAATTAAAATATAGTATAGGTAGACTGCTAATACATCTATACTGGCTGCGTATCGGTATTATAATACAATACTCAAAATTGGATAAACAAGGCCAATGTTTTTGATTTGAATGCCATTATGCTTGTTTTGAAGACAGAGGACGAGACTGACTCAGAAGGAACTCAAGAGGAGACCTATTATTATACTCAGCAGTGGCTACAAAATGGTCGACGATGATTATTCTGTGATAAACATTGCCAATTATCATCAAATAAATCCAGTCATTTAGTCGTGAAAAGGTAATAAAGGGACGATATTACTTTCACGGTACATATAATTTGCGCTATTGGAAAACATCAAAAAGATCCTGTTCAGGAAAATCTTCAGAAATAATCTACGGGCGGCTTCATCGCGCAAAACGTAATGCCTTCTTGTATTTTCGATAAAGCGTACTTCGCAATTTCATACTTCGGAACTAACGTACATCGTTTTCGCGTACTTTAGTTAAAGCGTTCATCGCAATTTCATACTTTGGAATTCAATAATGCAGTCCATAGTCTAATGAATGCCATGAATTGTTTACAGACAGTGATGTATGTACGAACGCGTTATATAAATCAGCATATACTAACGTATTGTATGTATGTAAAACCTACTCAGATGCAAATGCAAGGAGTGGCCTTGGCTGTTTGTGCTGCACATGTGAATTGATCGTCATTTTTTTAATGTTTTGTATACATAACCAGCTAGCCATAACTATATCTAGACAACGTGCGCCGTGCAACATACATGCCGTAGCGTATTTTCATAATAGCGGCATAAAACTTTGCCACCGGGGTTAGCTATTCGGCGTATGGAAACTTGCAGATTATTTTCGTAGTAGGTGGGTCCGGTGACATGTAGGTAGTTGCCGGTTGTCAGTAATGTAACAACAATCGCCAAGCCATAATATGTCTGTAAAATGAAACTTCGAAATAATGTAATTGCGGTGTAGGTACCTGTACTATATCTAAAGTAAAAGACTATGTCGCGGACAGCAGGCGGCATTACAACAATTCCACTTATAATATTGTAGTACTAACTGCTCGAGCTTGTAGTACTGCCTACTCAAACTTGTAGTACTTCTTACTCAAGCTTGTAGTACTGCCTACTCGAACTTGTAGTACTGCCTACTCGAGCTTGTAGTACTGCCTACTTGAGCTTGTAGTACTGCCTACTTGAGCTTGTAGTACTGCCTACTCGAACTTGTTGTACTTGATACTCAAGCTCGTAGTACTGCTTACACGAGATTGTAGTACTGCCTACTGGAACTTGTAGTACTGCCTACTCGAGCTTGTAGTACTGCCTACTTGAGCTTGTAGTACTGCCTACTTGAGCTTGTAGTACTGCCTGCTCTTATTATCGTTTTATAATCTACCACGACCGTTTGCATTGTCCGCAGCACGGAAAGCGGATGGGACAACCCGTTCCGGCCGGACGGGGACCTGAGCCGCGAGGCGGACGAGATCGTCTCCCTGATCAAGGGCGGCAAGCCGATCACGCCTACGCCTGCCGCCCTGCCCGAGCTGGCTCCCGACGAGAAGCAAGAGATGGTGCACGCGACTAACGTTACCGTAAGTAGCATTTATAATAACTTTTCTACGTCCATGTTTGAACTCTGGATAAAGATTAACTGGTAGAAGCATTTATTATGGCAGGAAAATTAAAACTCGATATATGAAAGGAAGTTTCATTACGCATTTCCTTGCCAAGAGTGCAGGCTCCGGCTTAAATATTTTTTCCCAATGTGCTATTCTATACTTGAACCTGTTCTATGTACTTTACCAGCGCGAGCCACTCGAGTTAAATACCAACTTACCATTTATGTTATCAGCAAAGCAAAATAAAACTTTTCTAATTAATTTGAAACGTGAATTATGAGCCATGTTTTTGCAGGGCTCACGTAGCTTCTTGCCAACTCTTTTGTTTCTGTTTAAAATTTAAATGACGTAGGTATGTACCGCAACGTGAGGCTTGACGCACGTGCAGTACAAATTGGCTACTTCCACTGGTTACAATTAAACACTGGAGGCACGCGATTTACCGGTTTTACTCACATTTATTAACCGGTTTTACTCATATTTATTAACCGGTTTTACTCATATTTACCGGGATGTCGTCTATTTCCTTGCGGCTTGTCAAAGTCGGTCGAGCTTTATTATTCGGCAAGATTGACAAACAGTTTACTTACGTGTTAGCTAACTGGTCTACTAGCTGTGTCTCGCCGTTTAAGCACAGGATAGCTCCTGTGCTTACTTTTTGTTTTTCCCGTAAAAACCTTTGTGGTTTAATTTGTGGTTTAACTTTCATACCAAATTATAATTACTTTTCTATCACGGGAACAAATATAAATTATATACGAGTACTCGTATATACGTTATATTATATTATAGACGTGCACATTCATAAATGTAACAAGTAAATTGAATTATCGATGTGTTCAATGCGATGCCTGATGTTCAAACATGCAACGTGAAGTCCCATTCTCATTGATCATAGATATTCTCTAGTACGTTAGGTATTGTATTGCAAATCATGCTTTGTTGGGTCCGGCACGCTCGGGAGAGCGTGTGATCGCCCATTTAAATTGCGGTTTCAATTATCGAGCACTATCGAATGTGCGACATTGGTATAGATTGATCAGAGTGATAGGACACACGTACGTACAGCCAGCGCACGTTGAGCGACATGCGTTTGCGACAGGTCGCTGTCGCCACTCGAACGTCAAGTGTGGGGAGATTAGCGACTGTGAGAAAAATATGTTGATAATTATCGGCCGCAGCCTATCGTTGCGTCTAGTCGTCGAGCTGTCGCAGACGCATGTCAAACACTGTAAGGAAGAAATTAACCAAAAAGATCTTGCTAACTAAAACAGACAGACATCGGAGTCTCACTATAAGACTTTGTACCATTTTGGTACGGAACCGTACAACCGACACTAAACCAAAAAAGATAACGATAACGAGTAACTATAAGAAAACAGAATAAAAAAACTGTTTGACAAATCTAGTTCATTTCTACAAACTCGCTAGTTTCGAAGCTAACCGAGCGCGTCCCACTTTCCAGGCGAGTCCTCCCCCGCCGCCGGCCACGAAGGCCTCCAGCCCCGCGGCGAAGGCCAACGGCACCAAGAACGGGGCCCCGCCCGAGCGGCCCGGGCCGGTCGAGGTGCAGCGCTCGCTGCCGCAGGAGCCCCAGCAGCCGGAACACGTCACCATCAAGAAGAAACCCAAGTGCAAGTGCTGCGTCGTCCAGTAAATACGATGGCTTGGATAACTGTACCAATGTGACCGCCGCCGCAAGTATGGTCTTCACTTTTAGTTTGTAACTTTTTTTTAATCTATCAAAATGTAACTGCCACCTCATTTATGAAAAGTTAACCTCTCCCTGATTTAGCACAATGTAACTTTTCCATAGTTTTGCAAAATGTAACTGTTCCCTAATTTTGCAAAATGTATTTCTCCCTAATTCAGCAAAGTAATTAATACTACTCTTTAATTCATCAAATAGTCATTAATTTTACGTTCCACTGCAGGGGCACTGACCTACCCTACATCGAGAGTCATTGAGCCCTTATCCACCACGCTGGCTCAGTGCGGGTTTTTTTATTAATTTGAGTTAAAATTTTAAAAGTTACATTTTGAAAGTACAAAAATCCTTACAAAGTTATAAAAAAAGTTACCTATAATTATATCCAACTCTAAATAGTTTTAAACTCCAAATTGATATCCGTCGATCTGTAATGACCATACTTGTGAGGCTCGCTTCATTCTGTGAACTAAAATAAGCTAACAACACAAGCTCTATCTCTGTCATTGCGTCAATTTAACGCAGTCGTATTAGTTCAGTAGGTTCACAGAATTGGAACATTGAATGACTGCGAACGAAATAGGTACCTACATATTTAAGTTAATATATTGTGATCGAACAAATACTCGTATTCGGCTAAACATTTTTCTTGTCAAGAAGAAAGTAGCACTTAAAAATACAAAAATCTTGAAAACTCCTTGTCTTACCCGACAATGGAAAGGCCGAAAAGAGTAAATTGATTTTTTTTACTTAGCTTTAGTTTCGTAAGCTTACTCTAATTCGGACAAGGCTTGCGCAATAAGTAGTACTCAATAGTACAAACCACGAGCAGCTGATTCTCTTTAACGTTTTTTATAACGGGTACATACTTATTGCCACACGAATTTACTATTAATAATTCACACAGCTTCAATCTACGAGCTTGTTCGAGGCACAAAGCCTTAATTCTTATTCGATAAATTAAGTCGATTATTGTGCATTATTTTAATATTTCTATACACGATACTAATATAAATTAAAGTCTCTTTAATTCTTTTGTTTTGTAAAATTATATGAGACAATTCTGCGGTGTTTATAGAAGCTGCTATAGAAATATGTGTCTTATTTTGTACGTTAAAAATCGTTCGCAGTCGCAGTTTTTATCAGCCACGTGTTTATTCGGTGCTATTTCATTTTGTAATCGTTCTCGCCCATCTCGACATGCCTGAGTGTTCAAACCGCTATAAAACGATGCAACGCGAATTTTCTACGTTTTTCTTCTTCTAGGATTCGCCTGCTGGCATTTTACTATTCATTATTATCTGTTACAAAGTGTGTTTGGAAGGTCGGTGTAAAGCCTGGGGATGATAGCTATATTTGGAAGCATTGTGAACCTTTGAAAGTCGGTTTTAAGATTTAATCATCGAGCAACTATCCAGAAGAGGCGCCATGACACTGGTTTGTTCGAATCTGATGCCACCAGTTTTGATCGGGTAATTACAGTTTGGCAAAGAGTGATTTTGAATGCGGATTATGTGTGCATAATTTGATACTGAATCGGACGGAGCAGCTCCTCTCTCGAAGTTAATTGTTCGTTGCATATAATCGATGTATGTAGAAATATATGACAGAATCTATTGTAATTTAAAGCTGACGAACACTTCTGAAATGTAGAAAATCCCTTGTTTGTAGAAAATTAGTTGTTTTCCAACCAAGCTAACACTTTTTACAGCTTTACACCAAGCTACCAAACACTCTATATTATAAACTTAAGAATGTTTTTGATAATTTTATGTGCTAAGTTTTTATTCACTATTTTAGGGTACAAACGTTAAAGTATTTATTTTTCGTTTAGCTAGTCCGAAGGGAAATTATTTTGGAAGTAATTTAGGATGACGTGAATATAATGTTTTGATATCATTGAGGAACCGGCACTCGGTGCGTAAAATAGGCTAGGAATCTCAACGACTATAGGAGCCTCAGAAACTAGGCAATTTCACTGATGGTAAACAACGGCTCGATTTATTTCAAAAAAATTCAAAATATCATTAAAATAATTTTAACTAAACTGTTATTTTTAATTGTGTGTTGAATAATGTTAGATGACACAGTTTAAATGTATATTTTAATATATTTATTTATACAAATACAAACGACAAAGTATTATGATCCCATACAGAGTTGCTAAGTATATTCGGATGATATCAGTGTGTACGAGTGAATGCATATTTTGTGGAAAAGATACCTTTGATCGCTGTTGAAGACTACTTGAACATATTTAACGAACATTTGGAGTATTTTTGGCAGGATGTGACAAGACTTGGTAGTTTTGCTATTTTAGTATTGGTACTGTTGCAAATCATCAAAATAGCCATGAAGATGACCTTCAACTTAACAAACCCTTTCTCGATTCTCGCGAGTCGCAAACACAACACTCCACCGACGTTATCGTAATCTATTATTAGCAATGAATCTTCAAATCAATCTTGAATGTATGCCAATACATGATTCAACAGCGTTCAAGGGTTCATTAGATATACGAGTAGTACTACGTAACTGTTAGTGTTAGTAGCCGACAGCCACGCTTGCGTCCAGTAGACATCAACCATAGAAACAGACGTTGAAAGCGGATCCATGTACGTTCTATGTCATAGGAATAGAAATAGCTAAGTAATGGTTAAAGTTTTACCGCAAAACGGACTTTTAGTCGAGTCCATACAAACTGCTAGAAGAAGCTTCGAGAGTTAGAAAGGCAGCATAGTTGTATGAGGAATAGTATTGTCTGCCGACTCTAAGTCCATCTAGGCGTTTGCTCCAAACAGTAGGCGGAGTATATTAGTATACCATGCTAAATACCATAGCAATTTTAAAAATCTAATCTTGAATGTCTACCCGATACCTCGGTTCAATTGTTCGTAACCACTGCCAGAGGTCGCAAAATGTATCAATTTAATAATTAAAATATTCCAAGTAAACATAGTAATAAACTTCTGTTCTATCAAACTGATCCGCTTTTTAAAGTCTGCTTTTCATATAGTTATCCACTTATTGAACGAGCCTGTTCAAGTTTTTACTGAAATAGTACCACTATAAGACTGTTTGCTTACGATTTTTGGGTGCTTGACTAACGCATTCGATTGGTCAGTGACGGAGCGAGCGCTGTAAACGGGTAACATTCGAACTACTGTCACTCGTCTCACTCGTCGAAAAGTATGTAAGAGAGACAAGGACGGAATGACAGTGCACGTTTTGCTTCAATTTATCTGTTTATAGCACTCGGTGAAATGATATGACAATTTTAGGAGTGATGAAGCTTCATGCTGGAATTTAATACTATAGTTCAGCGCCAAATCTTTATGACCATTCTGAATTTCGCCTTACTCGTGCGGTTTTATTGCGGTACTTGGCACTCATTCGGTACCATGTCGGCTGTTTCGCGCAACGGTCGAGTAAGCTGACGCGAGAGAGATGACTCGCTAGCGACAGCTAGTGATCGAATACCGTAATAAAACCTACTTCCTGAAAACTTTTTCTACGACTACTTTCATGATATTCAGAACGATGATAAGATTCGACGCGGTCTCCACCAGCTATTTTCCTCCCCGATTTGGGATGAGAAATGTGAATGATAGATGGAACATTAGGTGCGGAGCCGTCATTTATTATGTATAGAATCGGTTGGGAATGCTTTCTTTTTCGCATTGCCCTACGTGAACGACAGGGATGCGATACGACGCAGCGAAGATATCAAACAGTACCTATCTAGTACCTACACTTGGGTCACTTGGCCCAGGTATTTTGCGCCCGATTATGGTGCGCAGTCGCTTCGCTACGCGCCGGGTTTGTCGCATTTTCTCGCTCACCTAGGACAATGGACGAGAAATAGCATTGATAAGGTAGCTAGGTGTAATTAGTGAGGTGAATAGTTAGGGTATGTGCGTTACTTTGTTACGGAACAGATAAATTATTTTTTATTTTGTTTAGGTTTTGAATTAACGTTGCAATTCACGAGCGCGACGGCTTTAGTATTCAATTGTGTATCTTAAGTTCACACGTTGAGCTGGCAAAGCTTCGCGGTCGTGCATAGCAACACTAGGTGGTCTTGCGTCGGGGATCGAGCGGATCCGTCGATATCAGTCTAGTAATCGATTCCGGAGGGTAGGTAAGCATTTTAGCAAAGGAAAAATGGCCTGAGAATTGGAAATTGAACGAAAGATTAGTTGAGCACTTCACTTGGGTTTTAGGCTGTCGTCTGGCCGTAATGGTTTTCATTGGCCGATTGATCGAGCGTTAATCAGCAGAATGGAACTCATTGCGAACCTTTCGAGGCATGAGATTGTAGATCATTTCGCATTACCTACATGCTTTTGATAAAAGCCTGTAAAAATCGCCTCCCAACATAAAATAGATTCAGTAAATACGGTTTCACATACACATTTTCTTTTGAATCTTTCATCAGCCTTTTGAAGCCGTGAATGGTACTTGAAGTTTTTTAATCCCACATTTTTCTTCTAATATAACTTATGACGTCGGTGCCGTTGGCTTCTGAAGTTAGATAGGTACTTGCACTAGTTTCACTTGCAGAGAAAGAAAATCCATTACTTATCACTAAGTAACAGTATAGACTCATAGACCAGCCGATGGTTGCAGTGAACGTCACTTAGAACCTGTAACGGTATTGGATATTTAAAAAGTCTTCCCATTGCATTATAAATATGTACAACCAATTAAGCAGGTTAAAGCCCGAAGGCGTTCATTGTTACTCATGTGACGTTCATCGGAATCAGCTGTTTTTTACCTATATATTGATGGTCCGTAGTTCTACCGCTTTTTCCTACTGATAGTGGCGTAATTTAGTTTTTCGGTCATACAGTTATGAGAAAGGATTACCAATGAAAAAAAGCCACCAGCAGAAATAATTCTCCGTGACCCTATCAGTAGTATTATGTAGTAGGTCCACAGCCAACAATTTGTTTAATGTCACAAACATCTTACGTAGGTATCGCATAATTCACATGAACATTGCATTAAATTATCATTGTTGATGTATACTTTAAGATAGTGCTTGTTGTATTGTTGTTTTTGTTACATCATAATATGTAAGTGCGTTTGTTTAGGGCACCGAGCAACTAGCCCGAAGAAGCGCTATGACACTTTGGTTTGATCGTAATCGATTCCATCAGTTTCCGCGGAGATAACGCGCTCGAGCCTCCGTCACGTATTGATGTTGCAAGATCAAATAGGTGATGGGATTTTGATACATTGTGCAAAAATGTAATGTAAATCCATTATTTCGTAAAGATCAATAAGCAGGTAATTACAGTTTGGCAACGAGTGTTTTTGTATGCGGATTATATGTGCAAAATCACACATTTGTTACTGAATCGGACGGACCAGCAATTCCTCTCTTGGGGTTAGTTGCTCGTTGGTTTGGGCACAAAATTACCTTTCTGTATGCAAATGATAAACTTGATACTGAAATATTGTTACAAAGGTGGCGCGTTTATTGGTAGTGGACGATGTCTTATTTGTATTTAATTTTTATAGAACTTTAACGTATCTTCTGATTCAATAAATTACGCCCAAAGACGGTATACTGCAATATACACAAGCTTCTTTTCCAAAAAGAAAATAATGAACGGCAAGACCTTTGAGAGGAATAAAATGTTAATAAGTTTAAAATGTTAAATGTTAATGTTAATATGTCAATCCAGTTACCTCTCCTCGTGACAAACTTAGCTTTATTTAAAATATTAAATGAATTCAAATTAAATTGCTGTCCAATGCGCGCCCACCTTAAAACAAAAATGTTTTGGTGCTAACGTTTAAAAGAAACGGAATACCTATAATACCTATTTGCTGCTTTTTAGACCTTCGCTAATAGTTCAATTTAAACCTGTGTCAGGTCTTCAATAGAAAATTATGTTATCGTAAATAAATATCGTTGTATCTCTTGAAGTAATATATTGTATGTAAAGCCGGGGCCACATCGCAGACGGAAAGGCTCCGTCAATAGCGACGAGCACAACGTCCCGCTGCGGTGAGACCACGGCCTTTTAGTTGTTAGAACAGGTGTATATCTCAGCAATTAGAATTCCAATTCGTAAAGTTGTATGTTCCTTAAAAGTTTTTTATTTTTATGTAACATACTGGCATTAAGGCTCTTCTCAAATCGTAGTGTCAAAGTGCAAGAAGCTTGGTGAAAATAAAGATAAAATATACTACTTCTATATACATTACCTATTAAATATTATGTATCGCGTTTATTGAATCAAAATTAAATGTGAAAAATACATTCTTGTTCTTATTTCCAATATATTTTACAATGTTATTACCTACCTAGCTATTATGTGTAATTAAAACTAAAATGACATTATATTTGTATAAAAATCTTTTACTTTCTATATATTATTGTCAATCAATAAATATGTACAAATCGATGAAATTGACATTATTATTTCTGTTCCTTTCATTCCTAAACCAATTCAACCCTCACCACCTTCGGAAAGAAATTAACCATCCTGAAAAATAAAGGAAACCTGAACGACACACCTATGTACCTGAAAGAAGACTTTACACCTTTTATTCTAGAAAAAAGTAAAGGCTTAAAAGAACAATTAGAAAGAGAGAAGAAAGAAGGGAAAGTAGCTTACTTACGTTACGATCGTCTAATAATTAAAGAACAAAATATAATAACAAATAATAAGGACTCACAGTCTACTAGTAGCAACAAACGAGAGCTAGAAATCACACCGCCGAACAAAAAAGAGGGAAATACTACAAAACAATCATAAGACAACAACATACGCCAAGCATTAAAGAAACTGAAGGCCCCAACTACATCTTCTTATTTGGGTTCACAAACATCAATGGCTCAGTATCTTCAAGTACAAACCGACTCTCCTAGATATTCAACGGCCCGTTCATCAAGTGAACTAGACGAATAGCAACTAACAAAGCCCCTCCAAAATAAAAAAGACAACACAAACTCGAAAATAGCAAACAAACAAACATTACAAAAACAACAAAATCCTCCCCCAGAACGGTCGGTCGCCGCGGGGGCAGTAGACCACCACCCTCCAATAACTTCACGAATACACATAGCAACATTCAACTTAAAATCGCTGGCTAGCGAATCAAGAATTTTAGAACTAGAACACGCATTATCGCCCATTACGTGGGACATTATCGGACTTTCAGAAGTAAGAAGAGAAGGATTCAAAATAGAAGACAGAGGAACCTATCTTATATACTCATTTGGTCAAACAAAAGGAGAAAGAGGAGTTGGTTTTCTCGTCAGAAAACAGAACAACATAAAAGTAGAAGATTTTATAGCAATATCAGAGAGAGTCATCCTTCTGAAAACAACAATACACAAGAAACTCTTCACAATAATACAAGCCTACGCACCTACCGAAAAAGCGAAGAAAGCTGAAATAAAAGACTTTTACAACAACCTACAAAAAGCCATGGACAAATGTACAGAAAATATAATTTTAATGGGAGACATGAACGCAAAAATTGGACTACCGGAAACTAACGAATATCTGACAATAGGAAAATATGGCTATGGAGAACGTAATGAGAGAGGACAACTATTCTTGAACTTCTGTCAACAACACAAATTAAAAATCGCTAACACAATGTTTAAAAAGCCAGAAAAACTAAGATGGACTTGGATCTCACCGAGTGGGAAAACAAAAAACGAAATCGACTTTATTACTACGAATAAACCACAATTGATAGAAAACCTGAGTGTATTAAGCGGTCTGAAACATTTCAGCGATCACAGAATGGTCAGACTAACACTACTTATCGCCAGTAACCGTCCCCGCAGCCGAGCTAACTTCAAGAATAAATTATCGAACTATATAGACACTGAAAAACTTGGCAGTTCTTTAGCTACACTAACAATATTACCAGGTGACACGGCGCAAACAGTTTATAATGTGATTGAGAATAACATCAATAACTGCTCTCACTACTCAAAGATATTGAAACAAAAAGAACAATTACAATCAATCATAAGAAAAAAAGTAGAAAACTTAATACAAAAATAATAAAACAAAAAAAGAAAAACTCAAACTTAGTAAACTATACAGAACCATAAATAAAAAGACAAAACAAAACCGAAAAAATTACAGAATAAAAATCTTGCACGATTACCTAAATACAACAGGTGGACTTAAAAAAGGTTACAATAAACTAAATAATTGTAAACAAATTATGACCCATTTATATAACACATCCGGGAATATAGTTACAAACAGGAAAGACCTGATGCCTGATGAACGTAGCTACGCAATATTACCAAGCTCTATATAGAAAACCACAACCTGAAACCATTATTGACACATCAGGCCAAAATCCCAACAAAGACCCAGCCCCACCCTTTTTGGAAAATGAAATAGACTTCTCAATAAAGAACTTAAAAACAGAAAAAAGCCCTGGCCCTGACGGCATTACAAGTGACATGATAATAAAAGGGAGACAAATCTTAACCAAACTACTGACAAAATTATTCAACCTAATAATGCAAGAAAAACACATACCAGAACAATGGAAGGGCTCTGAGATTGTTTTAATTTACAAAAAAGGCGATCCAAAACTTATATCAAATTAGACCAATCAGTCTCTTACCTTGTCTCTACAAAATCTTTACCTCTACAATACTAAGACGACTAACAAAAATAATAGATGACAGCCAACCAGTGGAACAAGCCGGCTTCAGGAAAAACTACTCTACCTGCGATCATATACACTCTTTAAAACAACTAATCGAAAAATACAATGAATACGACAGACCATTGTATGTCGCTTTCATAGACTACTCAAAAGCTTTCGATTCCATAACACATGAGTCTATATGGAGAGCGTTAATAGAGCAAGGAGTCAATCATGATTACATAGACATGCTAAGGGCGATCTATAAAGACAGCACGGCAAGGATAAGGCTTGAAGAAGTTGGAGCCCCTTTCCCAGTAGAAAGAGGATCAAAACAAGGAGACCCTCTCTCCCCAAAACTATTTATTGCCGTATTAGAAAGCATATTCAGACGGTTAGACTGGACTGGTAGGGGGATAAAGGACGACGGGAAACACCTGACACATCTAAGATTTGCTGACGACTTAGTTCTGCTCTCCGAAGATCCGGACCAACTGCAATTTATGCTAGAGACACTAAACTACGAAAGCAAAACTGTCGGACTTGAAATAAACCAAGACAAAACAAAAATGATGACAAACAAAGAAACAAAACCAATTTCACTTAATACTAAACAAATAGAATACGTAGAAGACTATATCTATCTGGGACACCTCATTTCATTCAAACTCTGTAACGAAAAAGAAATCCAAAGAAGAGTCAAACAAACTTGGAACAAATACTGGGCTATGAAGGAAATATTCAAGGGAGCTCTACCAACCAAACTTAAAGCCAAAGCGATGAACCTATGCCTGAATCCATGCCTGACTTATGTCTGCCAAACATGGGCTCTCACTAAAAACACAAAGAACAAAATAGCAACTTGTCAAAGAGGTATCGAAAGAAGCTTTCTGAATTTGAGGCTAAGAGACAGAGTGAAAAACATCACTATCAGAAAACGCACACAGGCAAAAGACGTCATCCAATCAGCATTAAAATTGAAGTGGAAATGGGCAGGACACGTACAAAGAACGAAACCAGACAGATGGGCGCACATACTAACGAACTATACAATACGAGACTCAAAACGCAAAAGAGGCAGACCACAGAAAAGATGGTCTGATGACATAGAAAAGACAGCCGGCAGACTATGGCCAAGACTAGCCAGATAGTAAGCTTAAATATTACCGTAACTAGGAACGTAGTCGTGTTATAATACACAGAGTCATGCACATATACAACACAGAGAAATATTTTGCCAAAACCACGCGATTATGCACACGTAGCATGGCATAATGAGTCTTATTTCTATACATGTAAGAATGCATGTACAGCACGTCATAAGTTGGTATGTTCTGGGAATAGCCAAAACAAACCGCATTGCGTGAGACTCAATAGCAATACATACATAAAAACCATAACACATTCAAACTTTTACACTCCCACATAGACATTTTTCAAAAGCACAGTGATCCACAAGTTGCCAGAAAAATTCATTGTCAAAAAGTTGTTTTTAGTCACTTTTTTAAATCCTCATTTAGTTAAGTAAAAATCAGATTTTTTGATGGAAACCATTATTAATAGAACCATTCAAGGTATGATTTCAGTGTACGAAAACATAAGCTAATGGCTTCTAGACTTTCCATAAAATGATAGAGAAAAAAAACTTGTGAAAGGAAAATTAATGCCGATTATTCACGTCGTTATAGATTTTTTTTACTGATTGTGTCCACAGATGGCAAATTTTCCTCATTGCAAAGGGAAATACCTACACAGCCACACATAAATCGTGGCTAACGTGACTGCGGGGTAGTAGCCCCGTGAGCTGAAGCCAGGGCAATGGGCTTACATTAAGCCCGAGGCCTTAACCTACCTACAAAAAAAAAACGCACGGGCTATTTTCAGACAGTGCAGGTCAAATAAATGTCACTGTCAAAATGACAGTGACAGAAGTGAGGAAAATTTGACATCTGTGGACACAATCAGTAAAAAAAAAATCTAAAACGACGTGAATAATCGGCATTAATTTTCCTTTCACTAGTTTTTTTTCTCTAATATTCTAAGGAAAGTCTAGAAGCCATTAGCTTATGTTTTCGTACACTGAAATCATACCTGTGGCCCTATTCGGAGATTTAAGACTTTCATCTCACTTTTTTTCGTCCTTGTTGCTCTCGTTTGAAACGTCATAGGTGTGAGAGTGACCAAGATAAAATCTCATCTCATCTCATGCGCAGGAATAGCCCCCCTGGAATGGTTCTATTAATAATTGTTTCCATCAATAAAATCTGATTTTTGCTTATTTATAAGAGGATTTAAAAAATGACTAAAAACAACTTTTTGACATTGAATTTTACTGGCAACTTATGGATCACTGGGCTTGTGAAAAATGTCTATGTGGGAGTGTAAAAGTTTGAATGTGTTATGGTTTTTATGTATGTATTGCTATTGAGTCTCACGCAATGCGGTTTGTTTTGGCTATTCCCAGAACATACCAACTTATGACGTGCTGTACATGCATTCTTACATGTATAGAAATAAGACTCATTATGCCATGCTACGTGTGCATAAGCGCTTGGTTTTGCCAAAATATTTATCTGTGTTGTATATGTGCACGACTCTGTGTATAACACGACTAATTGCGTTAGAAATTCGATAATTTGTAAAATAAAACATGTACTTTATTCATGCTTTTGCTCTAACATTCAGGTTGTTCTGGCTTGGATTCCTGGTCATATTGGTATTGTTGGTAATGAAAGGGTGGACGCTCTTGCAAAGTGTGCCACCTCGTCCGGTAACAATACGCACTATGTTAATCTTAATCATGGACAGGATATTCTTTGTGTTCCATCGACTTTGTTGCAATCAGACTGGAACCGAGATTGGGAAGTGCATAAATATAAATATTCATCTTTTCAGCCACTTGTTGTCTCTCGGCCGTGGTTTTTTAAATATCGTTATTTTCCTAAATTTGTTACATCAGTATTAATTCGTTTAAGACTTTTGTAGTCCTGTTCAATTATTTAAATTCAAAATTGCAGACTCTCCTAATTGCTCTTGTGGTTTGGATATTGGTTCGGTAAATCATATTTTTTTTAGCTGCCCTCTTCGTAGTAAATCATCCCTTTATTCTACCATCACTAAGTGTAAAGTTCCGCTTCCAATACACATTTCTTCTCTGCTCTCATTCCCAAACAAAAAAATCATTTTTTCATTATCTAATTTCATTCAGTCCAATAACATACGTCTATAGTTTTTCTTTCTTTTTCCTTTAATTTCTTCTATAGTACCATCTACCCCACCAGGATTATTTCTCTTTTCTTTTTATTTCAATTACTATCACCTCCCTCACTGTTGATGGCAAAATTTCCCCAAAACCGAAAGGGGCAGAAGCCACTTAAAAAAAAAAAAAACATGACTACGTTCCTAGTTAAGGTAATATTTAAGCTTACTCTAGTTTACTATAGGGCCTAAAAAATGTAGATAAAAATTTAGATTGTATGTAGAATTGGTTAAAAAAAAATGTTTTTATTACTTATTAATATGTTTAATGTTTCTTGCTGTTTGCTACCTGCCTTAAATATCGGCAATACTACGGAAAAGCCATATGAGTGCGTAATTGCTTTCTTACTCATAATTACAAATTGCGGGTGTGCCTTTATTTTAATTTTTTGAAATTGAATTTCTCCGTCTAGTTTAAAGGTATATAACTATAATGAGTTTTTAATAACCGTTATATTATTAGCCAAATACTTATCCTATTTTTCCAAAGGTACACCCAGTAATTAGAAACGCTGTCTGTCAATTGTCAATACAACGTTTAGATAGCACGGGATTGGATAATTATTATTGATTCTTGGCGGTTCAAAACAATATAATTTTGACTCGTAAAATCCAAAACGAATCTACAGGGCTGGCCAATTAGAGTTAAAAAATAATTTTAATGATTTGCTGCCCGTTTTGTTTATAAATACGGAGATAGCTCCGTCACTGCACTTTCTATCAGATGGGTTGGATAGCTTCAAAACTTTGACTACTTATTGGTTCCTTCTGACATTGAAATTGGCCTAAATTCCATTTCAGAAATTGTAAATAAATAAATCCTACTAATATTATAAACGCAAAAGTTTGTAAGAATGGATGGATGGATGGGTGGATGGACAGTTGTTACTCTTTCGCGCCAGGGGGGCTATTCCTGCGCGTGAGATGAGATGAGATTTTATCTTGGTCACTCTCACACTTACGACGTTTCATACGAGAGCAACAAGGACGAAAAATAGTGAGATGAAAATCTCAAATCTTCGAATAGGGTCCCAGGGGGGCTATTCCTGTACGTGAGATGAGATGAGATTTTATCTTGGTCACTCTCACACCTATGACGTTTTAAACGAGAGCAACAGAGACGAATAAAATTGAGATGAAAATCTCAAATCTCCGAATAGGGCCACAGAACGGCTGAATAGATCTGTGGACCTATTCGGAGATTTGAGATTTTCATCTCACCTTTTTTCGTCCTTGTTTCTCTCGTTTGAAACGTCATAGGTGTGAGAGTGAACAAGCCTTACGCGCCGGAATAGCCCTCCTGGATGAAATTAGGCACAGAGATAGATAGAATAGTCTAGAATAGCACATAAGATACTTTTTAACCGCGGGTGAAACCGCGTAGTGCAGCTAGTAATAAATAAATTCATGAGACTACGGTTATGATAAAATTACGTTGTCTTTGAAAGTCTAGCGTGATTTTCATGTTTTACATATATTTTACAAAATCATCACAAACACTGATGATTAATGCATTGACTTGGAAACTCACTATCAAAAATTCAGTACATGCCTATTGAAGTTAAGAGATGTGAAAGTAAACCTAATTTTCGCTATGAACATTAATATTGGCCTAAGCTGTCTAAAACTTGATGTAATTGATTTTTAGTATATTATTTAAAAAAAAAAAAAAATACGGATTCATCTTTTACTCACATGATTTACGATTGTTTATGTAAACACTAAAGTTTATTTTGCCTTTTTAAAACAATTGCCGATTACCAGAGTCGGTCTGGGGCCCTATTCGGAGATTTGAGATTTTCATCTCACCATTTTTCGTCGTTGTTGCTCTCGTTTGAAATGTCATAGGTGTGAGAGTGACCAAGATAAAATCTCATCTCATCTCACGCGCAGGAATAGCCCCCCTGGTTGAAAAATATTTCTATCGATCAGGGGGGCTATTCCTGCGCGTGAGATGAGATGAGATTTTATCTTGGTCACTCTCACACCTATGACGTTTCAAACTAGAGCAACAAGGACGCAAAATGGTGAGATGAGAATCTCAAATCTCCGAATAGGGTCCCTGGACATTAACCTTGGGGGGCTATTCCTGCGCGTGAGATGAGATGAGATTTTATCATGGTCACTCTCACACCTATGACGTTTCAAACGAGAGCAACAAGGACGAGAAAAAGTGAGATGAAAATTTCAAATCTCCGAATAGGGTCCCTGTCACTTAAATTGTCACTTCACTTAACTAAGGTTGACCATTTAAACACTAGTACCTGGATGGCCGAGCTTTGCTCGGTATTTTTTTTATTTTTTTATTGTGTTTTTTGGATAATAAACAATTGATTTTAGTCTAACCTCAAAGCAAACACTCATTGACTTCGTGTTACTTAACAACGCCATCTGCTGTTGTGTCGTTAAAGCAATTACTCGTAGTTGCTCACAAAAAATTGTATTATTGTTCGCCAATAGATGTCAGGAAGAGTCATATTTTTCAGTTGAGATTGATTATCGATAAAACACGAATAAAATTACATTTTCTAAAAATGATTCCTAGCTAGATCGATTTATCGCCCCCGAAACCCCCTATACACTAAATTGTATGAAAATCGTTGGAGCCGATTCCGAGATTCCAATTATATATATATATATATACAAGAATTGCTCATTTAAAGATATAAGATAAGATATACAGAAAAAATGGTATCACTGTTTGTCAAAGAAGTTGTTTGTTGGTGGTCACCTGCGATAGTAGACTACAAAATCTTTCGATCAACGACCTGTTGTTGATTTTTAAAACAATTTTTAACCACCA
The DNA here is from genome assembly GCA_911728515.1 of Peribatodes rhomboidaria. NCBI lineage: Eukaryota > Metazoa > Arthropoda > Insecta > Lepidoptera > Geometridae > Peribatodes > Peribatodes rhomboidaria. The sequence goes on from OU452166.1 coordinate 21,761,366, forward strand.
ATATTATGTATGGTTCTTTAGACAAATTTAATGCAAAGGCAAAGTATGACATAAATATGTTTTTATACATTGCCTGAACGTGTCAGACATTCTATGGAATGTATACCCAAAGCATTCTATACAATACGGCATTAAACAGATGCTGGTGACATACATTTTACAGATGGAAAATGTACTATTTTAATGCTAATATACGTAATTGTTTCAGACCAATAGAGAGAAAACATAATGCCTTGTTTCCGGTTTCATTATATCTAAACCCTTTTATTTAAGTTGTTTTTCCAACAACATTTTTTGAAGTTTTTAAATATTTTTTACATTTTTAATATTATTTATAGCTCACATTGGCGTTTCTTTTAACAATAAGGTTAATAGTCCTACCGTAGGTGGCACCACCAGGCAATACCAAACAGACTCTCATATATATAGCTTCCAGTTACGGTCAAGTTATTTAATAGCAGCGTTTTACCTGAAATAAAACGCATATTAAAATACTTACCTAACTGGAAGCTATCACTTTAATTTCTGCCTGGTGGAAATTCGGAAAATTAAGCCAATGATAAAAAATGGCGCGCGATACTTTCACAAAGCGCGAATGCAGAGGTGGCGCCACCTAGGATTTCCGGTTAGAAGGCATTAAAAGTACGAAAACGCTGGTACTTTCGACGGAAACGGAAATGCACTCTCATATATATATAGCTTCCAGTTAGGTAAGTATTTTAATATGCGTTTTATTTCAGGTAAAACGCTGCTATTATTCTAAACTACCGAATTACTTAGGAAACTGCTACTTTCATTTTGTTCTGTGTTAATCACTAAGTGAAATTAAAACTTCCAGAATATTCTACAATCATTGTTTTTATTTTATAAACGTACACTTAAAACACGTAAGTATTATAAGAAGGTATATTCGAAGTCCAAATTTACAAGGTTTCATAAAAAGTTAAAAATAATGTTAGGCCGAGATCCAATGAAGAGGTTCAGCTATTCATTTGAAACAGACATGAATAACGAATGATATGAACATCAGTCGATTACATACATTTAACAATTATAAATCTAATTATTAAAACTATAGTACGTTATTATATACGTAAGTTTATTACGTATACGATACACTTTTGTTCAGTTTAGATGGATTGAAAGAAAAATTACCATTCTTGAAATTGAAATTACTGCATTCGTTTCGTTGATATTACAGCATTCGTTTCGATTTCGTCAATACACAAATTGACCCCAATAAGGCGGAATGGAACGAAGGTCAATTAACTCTTGTCTCAATCCATCTGAACAGAACTATTGATTATTAATTACAAGCTTAATATAGCCTAATTAATAGCCTGCATGCAGGGAGACACTGACATTTGCTAATGTCAAAAACTAATCTTGGTGTGACGTTATACAAACGCTAACTAAACGATCGAAACGTTGGAAGGGGGGGGGGCTAAAATTCCCTCCTAAAAATAAATGGGTGGAGAGGGGTGGCCTCTCAAATTTTACTACCTAGTACCTACTCTAAGCCAGGGTAAGTGATTATAGGAGAAGATGACCAAAGATGATGTTTTACGCTCCCGTCCTCGTCCCCCGGTCGTGGGGAACTTCCGCGGTCCCTGGAAACATCCACCTTTATGTGTCCATGAGGAGTCACAGTTAAGGTTTTGAATTTCTCTTTTCCCAAATAATATGAGGGACCCATGTTACGATAGGTAGAGAATCATAGACAAGCAAATTTTCGCTATTTGGGTGTTTAATTTTGTACAGGACTATGCCAACAGTCGCATAGCAAAAAGTGCCTCATGTATGCTGGCTATTAACTTGGAAAATATTATGATAAGAATGATTAAAAATGATTTATTGTCCGATTATATTAATTGACGCGTTAGAAGTTACATAGGACTTTCTAAATTATTTTTGTTTGATAAATCTATAACATAATATATTATGGCAATTGCTATTAAAAGTAATAAGTATTGGTGGCCATTCTGTCCATTCTACAACTAATTTCGCAGCTGCAGTTTAGAAGAATTATTACAACAGAATCCAAGCTATTCTTTAATATCATTTTAAACGACTTTTTTTACGGTCATGTCTAATATCATAAAAGTATAAAGTAAGTAAAAAACTAAAATGCGAAAACTCCTGCTAGCTTTGTAATTACTGCTCTCATGTTCAATAACTTTTTTATTGTCAAAATATTCAACCCATCCTCCTTACACCGTACTGCTTTAATAATATTTCCGCGCAGGAAAGGTTTGACATATCGACTTGACTAATTAAAAATTAAGCCCACCACTCACCGACGTCCGTCGGATTGGCAACAAATCCGCGGACAGATCTGTGCGAGTGTTATGGTTCGTGGTTCCGTCCATCGACAAATCCGGTGGATTAACTCGCTAGAACGGTGGGCTTTATAAATTGCCATCAGTTTTCGTGAACAACCTTGACCGTCATGTGACGCTCACTAATTACAAAACTTCAGTGAAAACGCGAGACGATTCTGTTAAACCACACATTACACTAAGCAAATAACATAAAATTTATATGCGTCGTTTTTTTCAATATGTGAGTATAAGTAATGACTTTGAAGCTGTATAATTGATTTAGGTTGGAATTGTACAAAATGAACGACACGATTAGCTTAATTTTAGCAAGATTAAACAGTATTTAATTAACATCTTTAAGTTCGTTGGGTGAGATATTAAAAGCCTGCGCAGACGACATATTTCAGGCAACATTGATAGAAACGGGTTGTTCCAGAAACGAGATAGCAATAAGTGAGACTCACATAGGACCGAAAAGGATGGCAGGAACAAGTGGTTTTTACGCTGAAATAAGTTGATACAATCTTAAATTGGGTGGAAAAAAACCCACGGATCGGAAATATGTCGTCTACGAAAACAATAAACTATTAGACACACGTATAATTTAAATTTAAAATCTACGATTAAATGCATAGTAAATTCGAATTTTGAGTAATACAAAAATAGGTAGTAGGGCGTTTTTCAAAAAAGATGTACATTCGCGAATATATGGCGTCCAAAACTTTGGTTCTGTTTTTATAATTTATATATGTACGTACTTGAGTAAACGGCGTATTTGTTTAATGAATACATATTTAAGTTACCAAATTTACTATTATGTGCAACCTAACACTCGTTAGTATTAATTTATTATAAAAACAAACGGCAAAAAAGTGTAAAATCTTCATGTCCCACCTGCATGATTAGAACTTTCAAGTCTCAGAAAAACTTACACGAATTAAATAGCGCCACTATTTTATATTCTGTAGACAAATGTTGAACTTGTAAATACGATTTAGAGCTCTATAATGTCGTAATTGAGCTTAAACTAGCTCAAAATACTGTTTATGTGTTGTCCCAGGAATATGGCCGAACCGGAATTCCGGCAATAGTCACGATACATTTTTTAATACTTAGACAAAATATTACCCTAAACTATGGTTATTTTTAGTTTTTGCGAATATTAATCTTTACTGCAGTATAACCGGTATTTTGAAACATATCTCAGTGTAGTCAGGATCTGTGACGAAAGCGGGCGCGACACGTTGGTTGCGAATTGAAGTTCCAGATAGCAACGGGATTTTATGAGGTATGTAGCAGTTTATCAAGTTATTTGCCGTAATACAATCACAAATGTGGTATTAAACTATTGTATAACAAATCGCAAGGAGCCGTTAAATGAATACAACAGCTTAAATTATTGTTTAAAGTTCAGTTGGTATCAATTCGTCACGTCAGGTTCGTCACGTATTGTATAGACGGAATCATTTTGTGACGCACCGGAACTATTAGGCTGGGGCTATATTTGACGAACAGTACAAAAAAAAAATCCTTTAATTATTCTATTATAAAATTTGGTACATGTATGTTTGTCATCACTATCTTTGAAACGGCTAAACTTATTTGGATAAATTTGAAATATAGAAAGCTATCGACAGGTTTTTTGTTCTAATCTAGCTAAATTATTTTATTTGATTTAATTTTAGTTTTGATTGATTTGTCATGAGGGTAAGTTGTTATTTGGAATGGCATTATAGGTATTATTATTCAAATTAGTAAAATAGTAAGAAGTTGTGATCAAAAAACGTAAACAAAGACTGTTAAAAATAAAATTATGTAGGCCACATACTATGCTAGTACTTAACTAAATAACTATATAATTAAAATAAGAGTTAATATTCTCTCAGTTCTCTAAGTGTAAACATAGCTTATTTTTTTCCAGTTAGTCTCGTAGAATTCCAGATAGTCACTGTCCCAAATTTTTATGTAGACAATAACAAATACAATTCAATAAATGTTTAGTTCTTTGTTAATATATGTGGTTGTTTAGGACACTGATGTGGTATATTTATAATATTTGTTAGCCTTAAAGTTGACTGTCATTAAGAAAGTATGTAAATGTAAACTTTTTAAGGTCAAAAGTTCCTACTGTGACGATCTCGAAAGAAAAATTATTGCTACGCAATAATTATTGTGTTTTATCTATGTTTTGACTTGGTGTTTCAAAGATTTTAAAGTTATTTAATGATTAATAAAGATAAATTAAAATAACAACTCTTATTATTCATTTTATTAACTTTTTGCTATTGTGACTAACCGGAGCAAATGCCTGTGAACTCTTACGTAAAAATTAAGATTATCGCGATGTGTTTCATAATACTGTTATTTATTTTTGAATTTTACTTAATTTAAAGTACTTGTTATCAAATAAGATAAAAAAATACATAAAAATTTCAAAAAATCAAAATCAACTCCGGTTCGTCACGTGTACATCTTTTTTGAAAAACGCCCAGTAGCGTATTTTATGGAATCGCATGCTGTATAATATAGAATCAGCAAAGACTTGCCCGCGGCTTCGTCTGCCCTCGTTGCGTTTCAACTAAAAATATTTATAATCTTTATCATACATAGTGTCATAGTATTTAATTCCAGAGATTATTTCCTATATATTACAATATGATTATCAATATAAACAATTATATTACTAAGAAGGCTACAATCATAGAATAACTACCTATAGAAGGTGGGTTTAAAAACCACGCCTTAAGAAAACGCAAGACGCCAATTCCCTAGATGTGCTGTGTTTAATTGCCTTGTCACGCACACAGACGCAAACAATGTGGCAAGTTAGAATATTTTCACATAGGTGTAAAAGTTGGATAATTGGTTTTGGTATAATCTAAGGTTTAAGGTTTAAAGACATTTATTCTCAATAAAGACATTACATATCACTCACTTGAGAACAATACTAAACATCAACAAAATTACAATGTCCTCGTATCTAGCAAGGCTACCAACCCTCTCAACGTATTCATTTGCTTAGAAGACTGTGATCGGCTATCAGGTATTGAGCAAGTTGTTTTTTGAATACGTTGAAAGAATTCACATTTTTTATGCGTGGGGGTATCTTATTGTAAAGTTGTGCTCCTTCAAAAGTAAGTGTTTTTTTGCCGTAGTTAGTTCTAGCTTTTGGCAAAACTAAAAGGCTAGCTCGTCGGGTACTTCGCTTAGTAGTTTGTTTGATTTTTGTAAAAGTAATATTAGTGTGAATGTTTTTATTTAGTGATTTCTGGATAAAAATACATACATTATAAATATATAATTGCTTGACATTCATTATTTTAGTCTCTTTAAATATTTTTGAAGTGGATGTTAAAAACGGATAGTTAAAAAGCATTTTTATTATTTTATTTTGTGCAACTTGTAGTTCAGCTTATTTTGTTTTTGAGGCGCAACCCCAAATTTCAATTAAGTTTAATAGGTGTGGTTTAACCAATGCGTTGTATAATCTGTTCCTTAGGTTGATTAAAAGTATATTTAGGATACGCCTAGCGTAGCGTGGCAGCTTTTTAAAAGTATATTTAGGATACGCCTAGCGTAGCGTGGCAGCTTTTTAAAAGTATATTTAGGATACGCCTAGCGTAGCGTGGCAGCTTTTTAAAAGTATATTTAGGATACGCCTAGCGTAGCGTGGCAGCTTTTTAAAAGTATATTTAGGATACGCCTAGCGTAGCGTGGCAGCTTTTTAACAGTTTGCATTTCGCGAGTGTACTTGGTTTCTATAGGTAGTTATTCTAAGGCTTTTTATAAGTACATATACAGTGGAACACTTACAACTTTGCACCTTTAGTATAAGGAAGGATAGACAACATTGGAAGAGGGAGTATAACGTGACCTTATTTAGATACTTAAAAAAGAATAGGCTATTTGACCTTGCATTTATTTCCCGTCAGCAATATTGTTGGTCTCATGTTATCTGGAATTGCAGTATTATAATTCTGGTCTCAGCGACTATTTTCGCAGATCCAGCTTTAAAAAACTTTTACGAACAGAAAAGACACATCGCCTGGATTCTTAAAGTTATTCTGTTAAAGTTATTGACGTCATAGACCGTTTTATGATCACGTAATCGAATACATGTATATCAAATATGAAATTCGTTTTTGCATTTTTTACAGTAAACATACATTTTTCTAGGATAAAAATCAATGAAATATGCTTTTTTATGATATCAAGTTAAGGATTACGTTAATCTGCAGAAAATGTTCAATACATTTATATTCCAAGTTCAATACAGTCAAATAGCCTATTGAATGAACACAAAATCAGAAAATCATTTTGTCGAAACAATGTCATACATTTGAAATGTCATGTTCGGTAAAGTTCGAGGCGGTTTTAAACGTCAACCTTAAACCCGCGGAATAAGGTTGTGTATCCACCGTGGATATGCGAGGGAGGCGAGCGGTACGCGAGAAAAAAAACTCACCAATAGAATAACTTCATTTACACTACAAAGAAATCCTTATTGGTTCATTTTTTTCTTAACTTCGCTGGATACACAGTCTAACCGCAGAGATCTAAGGGCCACTTGCATAACTTGCACTTGCACTTTGGGTTATCTTTTTAACTCTGATATAACTGTCCATCAGAGGGTACACTAAGTAATCGTATAGCGCCACCAAGAGTTAGGAGCTAACCTTTAGCAGTAGAGTTATCATAATATTAGTGATATTTATAATATTTTAACACTGAGTTAATTAACCCTGCGATTACGAGCTTTACTCCGTATCTTCTGCAAGCGGACCCTAGCGATGGAATGGGAGAAAGATCAGCAAGTCCTTTCCTTTTAAAATTGCCTCTGTGTAAAATCTAGTGTAAAAGAATAGAATAAAATGTTTTTTATTGTCATTAAGTAATTTTAGCTAAAAAAATAATTAAGGGTGCTCCTATAATGGACTCGTTGAAAGGTAATTAGTAATTTTAATAGTAATTTCGTTATTAAGTAGTTTTAAGATTTCATGTCGATTAAATGCCGCTTGCGTAATAATGCACTCTTAGGGTGCTCCTGGGCGGGCCATACTTTTAATGCAATACTGGCCCGGCAATATTGCGACAATGTTTGAGTGTTGCCCGGCCACACAGTCATATTGCAGTAAAAATATGCCCCGTCTATTAACAGCCTTAGCTAGACATACAGTACAGTATACAAATTTTCTCTCTGCCTCCGTTTTCAGTCCGTTGACATTGAAAATGCACCCTTATCAATACAGTTATAAAATATGTTTCTCCCAAACCATTGGAATGGCTTTAACTGTTCGCGATTTCCACAGCTTTCTTGAGAATCAACGACACGTCCATCGGTGGAAAGTTTTGTAGAAGCTTCACGTTGCTAGCAAAGTCCCCCTTGAGCAGGTTTTCCCTCACTAATCTGGAAAAAGTAAAATAAAATTAAGTTTCGTAAATTAAGGCCCAGTATATTACACGAAATCACCAAAAACAAGCATTTTTTGCGCCTAGTTTGATCTGAAGAATTGTGTTAATCGGGTGCAAAAAAATACAGCTGGTAGAAGAAACAACCAACTAGAATTTAACCGAAGTACAATTTTGAAAATCATAGTCATTATGGAAAAAAAATCACAAAAAGTGTCTTAAAAAACTATCGGAACGTAGTTCTCTAAATTTTCAGCGAATACCCCAATTTTTTTTTCGATTATTAAATAGCCAGATTAGTTCTCTAAAGTTTAACCGAGCAACTTATTATTATTTGTGTTCTTATTACGATTAATACCAATATAAACGGCAAAAAAAAATTCTAAACGCCGATCTCATTTTACCATCAAATATGATTTACGATTTTCAACTCTAAATAAAGCGGGTTACGTCGACGTATGTGTGTGTAGACAATCGTGGAATGACCGAGCCTTACGCGAAATGTAAAGCCCGAAGCAGACTTTGCAGCTAACGCTTGCGAAAGCGCTGATACGCCGTTCCTATTGGTCTAAAAGCCAATAGAATCAATTTCGCGGGCGTCGCGACAAAAAATGTCTGTAATTGTGATTCAGCTGTTGTGCTGCATGTTTTGGATACGGGGCCGGGTATACAGAGTTGGTCGTGCTCGGGATTTGATAGCTATCGGATCAGAGGTAGACGTTCGACAGAAGGTAGAGAGTGCTAAAAGGGTGCAAAGGGGCACTATTTGTAGAGCCGTCTGGCGATAGCCAGAAGATTCACAGTTTCAGTCAGACTGCCTCGGTGGCTCAGTCGGTAGTGTACCTGCCTAAGGAGCTAGAGGGCGTGGGTTGGATTCCCACCTAGGGCAAAACATTTATGTGATGAACATTTGTGTTTGTTCTATGTCTGGTATTATCTATTTAAGTACGAGTATGTATTTAAAAATATATATAATTATGTATGTATATCAGTTTCTGGCCGCCACTTCGGTATGGAGGTAGGTTAACCCCAGATTAACACGTAGGAATTTTTAACTGCGGAAAACAACGCGGGGCGCAAATAGCAAATAATAAAAGATTCGGATTTCCTATTATTTTATTTATTGAGCATTTGTTGATGTGGTTCATTCGTAAGGAGCGTTTACACAGACAATTTTTCGGGCAAGTATTGTTTGGCAATACGTATGGAACAACCTGGGGCAATTAGGAAAGCAACCTGGAGCAATTTTAATAAATAGGGAACTTGCATCAAAATTGTAATGACAAATATAAATGACTGATATACATTTGTTAATGTAAGTACTTACAATATCATGGCACATGAGATGTGTATGAGCGAGTCGAATCTGTGTGCGTCCGCGAATAGACTGTCCCACAGCCGCTCCACGTCGGGCAGAGAGAACTCCTGCGACAGGAGCAACGTCAGCCATCTGTAAAATAATGTAATACACAAAACTATACATATACATACACAAAATATACATTCACAAAATTTATATTTATATTATTATTTAGTTATTTATATCTATGTTATGAAAAAAACCAGACACAATATATTTCCTGCATTAATTTGTTTAAACCTTGTAGGATATATGTATTTAGAAAACAGTTTGTGGCATACGAATCTATCGTATGTCACACTTATCACGCAATTTCTTTTGCACTATGTGTTGTGTGTATGATACATATCGCTTCATTAGTGTCTGGAATACGAAATCTCATATATGTCTGTAACATAGTATAGATTTCAAATATATGTTTGCGACAGTGTGCGGAATACTAAACAAATTACGAGTATTTTTAAAAGCGTACACATAACTATGATATAGTATAGGTTCCAAAGGTATCTTTGAAACAGCGTAAGGGATTCGAAATATATGCAAAAATTATAGCATAAAGTGTGCGGGATACAAAACAGATGTATTTATACAAGCTAATAGCTAACCTGAAGCTATAATACTGCGGTCGTAGTTCCTGTTTCTCCAGTAGACCCCAGACGGCAGGGTCTTGTTTGCGGAGGCAGGCGCTCAACTTGCCCATCATGTAGTTTATACCACTCTCCGCCTCGTCCAGTGTCCGAATGAAGAAGTCGCGGATCTCGCTCATCAGATTCGTGAAGCAGAAGAAGCAGTCGGCTTCTGCGTGACCTTATAGGAGCAGAAAAGTCTTGTTTAAAAAATGTAGCTCGTACTAGCTCCACCCTGCAGTGTTGCCTGCGGTTATAAAGTAGCCCATGTGTTAATCCAGGTAGACTACTCTGACTCCCCCGAGGGTTTCCGCCTTGTCGTGGCGGGGGGGCTCAGTAGCGGTGGCTTCAGCAACCACGGTGAAGCCATGAGGAATCCGAGGTGGGGCTGCTTCTTGGGGCTTTTAGCCCAAAGCCCACATTGAAGCGGCCTAAGTAGGGTGTGGGTCTGTATAAGCAGACCCACAACTGAGGCGGGGTGCAGTGTCGCATAAGCGACACTGCAACCGAAGGCTGGGGACCGCGGCGGGAGAAGACTGTTGGTGTGTCGTTGCCACTTTCCCTACTTTCCGCGGCACAAACGGGGTCACCACCGTTTTGATGGCGGACGCGGTGGGGCCGCAAAGGAAGAGGCGTGTCGGTGTGTCGTTGCCGCTCTCGCTATCCTCTGCGGCCGAAGTGGCAGGCGGCGGGGCCACTCATCTGACCCGTCTCATGGGGACCATGGGCGCCTAGACACGGGTGCTGGCTGGCGCCCACGGGCAAAATTAGTCCCCGAGGAAGTGGATGATGACGATGTGTCAGGTGTTCGACACATCGTCATCCAGAGGGAGAGAGCGCAAGCTCGAAGAGGTGCCCGAAGGGGCTGGCGCTGTCGGGGCTGCGGAAGAGTCCGAAAGCGTTCCCGTAGCCCCGAGGTGGAACACCCTTGGGTTTTTAGTGGGTAGGCCGTCAGTGGCAGGATTCCCACATAACCACTGTGTGCTCGCACTCGGGGCTGTTGGTGGTATCCATAAAGGATTTTCCAAAGGTGAAAAAAAAATTAGGCTACCCTGTAGCCGTGGCCTCGGCAACCACGGTGAAGCAAAGAGGAGTGAGGTGGGGCCGCCTCTTGGGGCTAGTCCAAAACTACGTCGAGAAAAATAACGATAACTATATAGTTTTCAAAAATACAGTGTGAAATACGGTGCACTAATTGGTATTTAATTCAGAATCCTGACAGAATCAAGACTCTACTAACTCTGTTAGTTATTCTACCGATAGATGATGTAGACAGTGGCGGAAGTCGGGCAACCCTAAAAGCGAGTTTGTTGGCTGCCAGAGGAGGTCCTCATCGGTGTTGCGGGATATGGTAGACACTAGCAAGTAGGAGTGAGGCCGAAGAAACGCGGTATGAAAAAAACTTATAGTTTTTACTTAGAAAAACGTAAACACGTAAAAAAATTCAGACCGCCTGTTATCAGGCGGATAGCTGCAGTAAGACGGAACCGCGCTGTGCGATATGTGCGGAGTCAGGGAAGCGTTTTGGGCACATTATGGCGGTACGCAATTGTGTCTTCCCTAAAACGAAGGGCGCGGTGACTACAAGCCGCTTCTGCAGCCAAAAGCCAGACCGCCCCCGAAACCGGATGCCAGGTAATAGAAGAGGAAGCTGTGATGTCTGAATGATGAATCAAGTCAGGCATCACAGCTTCAAAGGAGGACAATTATGTTCAATCTGACCGAACCGTAGATGAACGCAAAGGAGGAAAACGTGATTCGCCGATCTCCCCCGCCTTGTTTAATAGGGTAACTAGTCACGGCCCCACACGAGAGGAGTGTGAGGGGTGAACTTGATGATCAAAGGTAACTACTCTACAGGCGCAGAGGCCCACTCGAGCCGACCGGCGGAGTAAATAAATAAATAAATAAATTGGGGACACTTCCACACACGGTCGCCTGACCCCAAACTAAGCAAAGCTTGTACTATGGCTGCCAGGGACTGATATACATACTTAGATATTTTTAAATACATACTTAAATACATATTAAAACCCGAGTGAGGTGGTAAATGCTAGCGCACCCCATCTCGCCCCATCGCGGCGAGGGACTTTTTTTTATGTACAATAGTCGGCGTTTGACCATCAACTCGCCTATGTTAAGCGACGTTGTGGTCTAAGATGGAGCACGACGACCTATAAGGTACTTATTCACTCTAGCCTTGAAGTTTTGTAGAGTGAAGAAGTACAAAGACGACAGTTGAGTGAGGCGCTACAAGTACGCTACTGCTCAGACCAGTCTTCGGAACGGATTGCTCACGGGGGAGGACTTTATTGGGTTCGATCCCCACATACCCCCTTCCGTCACACCCGTTACCACAATTCTCTTTAATTTTTTTCTCTAAAAAAGGTACACACAAGAGCACTAAAATAACAGACATGATCGACTATTGTAGTGTGAATTAGATACTTTTGAAGGGAGCTTGAGTCCCCTGCCCCCCAACTGGATCCGCTAGTGTGTGTAGAGAAGAGAGAACAGAGAGCCACTCACGGCGGTAGTCCTCGTTGGTGTCGATGGCGAACGTGTGGTAAATGGGCCCGATGATCTCGTTCATGCCCTGCACGTAGCCCTGCCCGGGGTTCAGCTTCGCGTACACGAACAACATGCGTTCCACCACCTGCAACATGTACACCATTCTAATTTCAAAAAATGGTTGTCTATTTAGTCGGTTTATGGACGATAGTTTAATGTGACAACGTCTTAACGAAACATTCGATGAAATCTTCGCCTCGGACGCATAGCAATCGAGTGGAAGAGAGATAGATGCGGCGCAAGCCGATCGTGCCTTTCGCTTGCTCGTGTAGCGCTCTCGCTTCGATCGAGCGAGCGTAACGGGACAATGAGCCATCCTTATCCGTGCGTGCAGCCGGCGTTCATCGATTTATTAGACGTTGTCACGTCAATAAACATTTAGAAATAAGCCGTAGGTCGATCGATATCAAAATACTTTTTTTAGGAGCTTTGATATTCAATCATAAAATTCAAATAAAGAAATAAGGATAGGATAGCTGTACCGAGATTTAGACTGACTAAGTCAAAAAAGTCATTTTTAGGCAACTGCGTTCGTTTTTACAATAAAATCCCGAGAAATATAACAGGGCTCACTAAGGGAAAATTCAAATCACATGTAAAAACTACATTAATGAAAAGAGGGTATTATAAGGTTAAGAATTATTTAGAAGATAAAGATGTCTGGAGCCTTCCACTTCCGCCAAGTGGCCACTAGTATTTATAGATATTACCTAGTTGAAAGCCAAAATTTGTGAGACTGTAATTAATTTATTATTTGAAAAAATAATGCCCCTCAGTTTCTTGCCTGTTCTTCTGAGTAGAGGCTCTTTATCCGAACAAGGCGGTCGAGTCTATTTAAATAACTTTGACGTTCATAAGTGTATCTTTGATACCTAAATTGAATAAAACATTTTGACTTTGACTTTGACTACAGACTATCAGTTAAATATGACTCGACAAGATCTAGAGCGATTCCACGAATTCCGTAGTGGTGTAATTTACGGATCAAGGTGCGGTGTTCTACACAATCAAACGCTTTGGAAAGATCACAAAAGACACCAATGGCATCCTGTGAACTCTCCCAAGCTTCCATCACATGCGTAACTAATCGAACTCCCGCATCTGTTGTTGATCTACTTTTCGTGAAACCGAACTGATTTTCGTTTAATATACTGTGTATGTTAAAGTGACACAACAGTTGATTAAGTATAATCTTTTCAAATATTTTACTCAAAGCCGGAAGCACAGAGATGGGTCTGTAATTCGAGGGATCTGACTTACTACCCGATTTGAAGATAGGGGTAATTTTGCTGTTTTTCATTAAATCGGGAAATGTGCCTCTGTCAATACACATGTTAAATATGACCATGAGGAGTGGTGCAATAGTTTCTATTAAAGACTCTAACACTTTTACTGATAATCCCCATAAATCTTCACTAGATTTAATTCTTAAGCTTTTGAAAGTTTTGATAATTTCAGAGATGGAAGTGTATCTGAACCGAAAGTCTGGTATATCCCGCGAGAAGTGTTCTTTTAGAAAAGCACCTGCATCATCTGGAGACGAGTTAAGCGTTTTGGTGGCATCAAAGGGTATGCGTAGTCCGAGAACTAAGAGACAAACTTAATGTTATCAAAGACACCGAACAGAGACACCGTCAGAGACACAGACAGAGACAGAAAAGGCAGAAGTAAAAACAGGTATTGCTAAATTAAAATCGGAAAAGAGCCCGGGCCCGATAACTAACGAAGCCCTTAAATTAGCATGTTCCTCTCTAGCGAGCCCATTAGCACACCTATTTAATCTGATACTGAAAACGGCAACCACACCAAAACAATGGACTGTGTCAGACAAACTTTTATCGTATAAAAAGGGAGACCCTAACGATATTAGTATTTACCGACCAGTAAGCTTGCTGTCTTCAATATATGAATTACTTTCATCAATCCTAGAAACAAGAGTCAGAAACACTATAGAAAAACACCAAGCTATACAGCAAGCGGGATTTAGAACAGAGTTTTCCACCGAGGATTGTATTCACTCCATCGATATGATCATAGAAAAAATCACTCACACAAAGAAGCACTCAGATATTGATGTGCTTGTAGTTAATGCAAAGTATGCCTAGTGAGAAGTGTGAAGTATGATTAGCGGGAACTGTAAAGTATGATTAGTGGTGGGAACTGTGAAGTTTGATTATTTGATAGTGTGAAGTGTAAAGTATTGTAAGTGGGAAGCGTGAAGTATGATGAGTAGGAAATGTAAAGTGTGATTAGTAAGAAGTATGAAGTGAGATTAGTGATAAGTGTGAACGGAAATTTAGTAGCAAGTGTGTTTACCTCCCAGTGTGCCTCGCTGCCTTCATTCAGAGGTACGTAGTCGCCGGCTGAAACGCTGTCCGTACGGCGAATATCTTTGCTTAGCTGCAACAAGAATAATTTTTAGTGATTTTACATGTTTTACCAGTTTTCTCGCATTTTCTAGGGGAAGAGAATCCTATATTCAATTATACAGATATACAACAAAATACACGAAATAAATTGAGACCAATTCTGTGCAACTACGTCGATGGAGCCCGAGAGCGAGTCTCGCGCGATCGTGCTTCTCCTCGCGTCTTCTGTATTTTGTCGCCGAGTCAAAATTGGCTTTTTGGTTCTTGCAAAGTGTTCAAGAGTGAAAGTTAGTGAAAGAGTGTGCTCGCCGAAAGCAGCCCCTTTAGCCAAAGACTAGTTGACAATAAGATCCTGTGGCATATAAACTCGTTTAATCAACAGCTAACGATCGACCGATAGCGACTATAGAAATAGTATCGTTCTGAAGCGAATGCGGCTTGGTTACGGTTCGTGCCATATGAACTGAGGGAAGAGTTCATCGACCTTTCTCCCATTTCGCATTCATCATGACAGCCCGGAAGACGTCCGATGATGGACAAAGGCCTCCACCGATGATCTGACCGGTCCTGCGTTGCCCGCGTCCAGCGGCTTCCCGCGTCCGCACCAGATCGTCAGTACACCTTGCGCCGGCTTTCTCATGAAACGCCTTCCGGTTCGTGGTCATCTTTCAAGAAATCTTTCTGCCACATAGGTCGTCGTTTCTACGAGCGATGTGCCCTGCCTAATGCCACTTCAGTTTGGCAATTCTTCGGGCTATGTCGGTAACTTTGGTTCGCGGATTTGGATTGCGGATGCGGATGCAGATTTCGACTTTTCTCATTCGATCTCGCAGGGAAACTCCGGGCTCTCTCCATTGATCTTTGGGTGAGCTTTCTTATGAGGCCCGTCGTAAGACCACGTCTCAGTTCCATAAGTGAACACTGGCAACACACACTGGTCGAAGACTTTCGACTTGAGATACTGCGGTATTTGGAACGAGAATATGTTCCGCAATTTTCCGAACGCTGCCCGGTCGAGGTGGATTCGACGATTGACCTCTTTCTTGGAGTTGGATTTGAAGAACCGGGATTTTCAATACTTTTCTCCAACGGAACCGGGATTTCCCGGTTCTGAACCCTACTACAAACAGACAGATAGACAGAGTTACTTTCGA
Source organism: Peribatodes rhomboidaria (assembly GCA_911728515.1). Classification (NCBI taxonomy): domain Eukaryota; kingdom Metazoa; phylum Arthropoda; class Insecta; order Lepidoptera; family Geometridae; genus Peribatodes; species Peribatodes rhomboidaria. Next base: position 21,777,176 of record OU452166.1, read on the forward strand.
TTTTATAATGTTAGTATAGATTAAATGATATAAAAGCGGCATCGTTTTATGGTCGACATACCAACAACACGCACAAAACGCTTTGGTTCTTCTTTTCTTATACGGACCGCTAGAGTGTGAAATACTCTGCCAGAGTGTGTGTTCCCTGATACTATAATCTGGGTGTCTTCAAGTCTCGGTGAGTGAATCGGTTTCTTCTAGGCAAGCGCGCTCCATCGTAGGCCGCATCAGTGCTTATCATCAGGCATGTTGACGGCCAAACGCAAGCCTATTAAGTTTAAAAAAAAAAAAGGATTCTATAGTCCGTGCGATAATTACCTTTATTACTCCCAGGCCTCTCTGCTCAAGCGTAGACACAGTTAGCACTGATTGCTCCACTCGTTTGTGCAAACGCTTGACTCCGTTGCTGTTTACAATCTGAAAATGTACAGGCAAGCTAGATATTAAAAACTTGAAGCATTCAAAATTATTGTTACTTTTCATACACGGAGTTCACCACGAAACGACGGACACATTCTAGGACATCACTATAGTTATCATTATGACCAATTTTTACTACAGGGCCAACCCTAAAATAAAACAGCTCTTTCTTGTTGACGATAAATTAACTGAGATCAATGAGAGCAATGATCAATGAGACAGCTGTTTTTTTTTTCGCGATTTTAAGATTCGCCCCATAGTAAGAGTTGGTCATAATGATGGTACAATGATATCCTAGAATATGTCCGTCGTTCAGGATACACCCTAGCCCCCTTAGCAATAAACGTTGTATAACCTCGGAATAATTACGTTGTATTTTGTCTTTTTCGATCGAATTAAAAAAAAAAAAGACAAAACACTACACAAATATTCCGAGGCTACACATTTTTTTTTGCTAAGGGGGTAGATATACATATAGCAACCCTCAGCCACTCCAGCGGGGACGCCTGGGGGTGCCACCTCAGCTAGCAGTCCTAGGCCACTCCCACGGCGACCTCCCGACCCAAAGGATGTCTCCTACAGCTAGCGGTTCTAGGCCACTCCAGCGGGCGACACACCGGACCCCTCAGCTAGCAGCCTCAAGCAGGCCACTCCAACGTGGTCCCCAACGAGGTCCTCCGGAGTCCAACGCCGACTGCTGGAACGGCCACGCCTCTTCCGCCTCTCACACGGGCCCAAAGGACAGTAAAAGTGGTGTATCTCCACACCACACTCTTATTCCCCGGCAGCCCAACCCGTCGAGGCCACGGTAGGCAGGGACCACGCCAACCTGCCACGGTCTCTACCCCTCGGCTGCAGTACCACCCGATCCACACCGCAGCCTCCGTTACTGCAACTGCCGCAACCTACTTTGGCCAGTTTTCCAAAAAGACTTCGGGGGAAAATCCTTGAGAAAAAGGATCCACCTCGGATTGGGTAATATACTTCACCAACAACTTACTTCTTTTCTGAACTTTTTTTAAATTTACTGTTATACTTACTTCAGCGCAGGGAAATTCTGTAGCAGACTGAAAGAAGGAGATATCAGGGCACAACCTCCGCACATCCTTGTCTATCTGCAGCAGGACTTCATTGTCCTTGAAGTAGTTGCTCCAGGAGCTGCCCGGGCTGATGTTCAAGGGGTGGTCGGTCGGGTCCCCTGGTGTTACTATTATTTCATCTGTAACAATAAGCAACTAATGTTAGAAGAAAATGCACAACACAGGGAGAAATTGCTGGTAACATTTCGCCAACTCGGCGCGCGTGTAATTAAGGTTACTTATGCATCTCTGCGTATAAGCACACACACAAACGCTTCATAACTGGCTTGCGGTTATTTTACGTTAGGAGTGATAGATCTAAATAAGGAAAAAATATAACCCTCTTTTTTGCATAGTAGGATAATAATCAAAGATCCGGTGTTAACACTCTGGGATATAAAAGATGGACTATAACAATTTGATAATGATAAAAAAAACAAATGTGCATGCGTGCGTAAATGAGTGTTGTAAAAAGTACCAATTATTTTAATCAATAGATAGGTAGATAGTTAGTATCTACATTGTTTTGTCAATTTTGGTCAATCGACCAAAAATGATCCTCCCGGTTCTTGTCAATAAACATAATCGTTTACCAATTGACGGAAAATTATCTTGACATCGTCAGATGATGCAACCAGATACCGGCGAATTAATAGACAGATCTCAAAGTCTTTGATTAGCGACACACGGCAATTGAATATAAATTGTACTAAAGAGGCCATCGAGCGGAACAAAGTCTCAAAAGTGTTTGCATGAGATATGTTTATTAAGCAAAGCCAACTGACGAAGCTGAAGACTGAGGATGATAAAATCGTCACGTCGAAACCTAAGCTGTTGGAAGAGGTCGAGAAGTTCTATGGGCAGCTGTATACGACAACTCGGTAACCATTGTTGATCCCCGAGCTAAACTGATGATGAACTGAATTATGATGATAACGATGCCAATGATACTAAATGAGACTGAGATGATACTTAATGATGATGATACCAATTGAGTTGTTTGCTGTTATATGTATTGAAATTAACTTAAGCACAGTAAATTGGACCAATGTAATACTATAGTCATCGCGTTACCAACCGAGTCGTGCGGCCATAAATCATTTCACTATGCCTATCTCGCTCTATATCTCTAATTATCGATAATAATGACGTCATAATTTTATCCATCCCTAGTAAAAAGTGAGCGTAAATAAATATTCTTTATTTTTTTTGCTGGATTTCTTCATGAATTCTACCTTTAACTAGGAAATATAGATATTACTGAGAAAAGATAACAATATACCGCTGGTAAATGTAATAGGGAGTATTCTGTGACATCATATAACCCGATGAAACGACAAATTTTGCAGGTTATTTCTTGCGTTCACATCACAATCGCTAAACACATAAGATGGCATAACTGTATTGATGGTGTGGTCGAAGCACAGTTTACTTTAATTGCTTACCAACTCAGACTAAAGAATGAGATTCCCTATTCTGAGCTTACCAATTAGTTGCTTATAAAGCTGCCTTTTCTTGTCGAGTGTTGGTCGCTGAGCAATCTTTGCTGTCGGCAGATAATAGAGCAGGATCTTCCATATAAAAGACCGCAGACCTTTCTCATCCGGAATACCTGAATAACATTTACAGTAATTAAATTACATTTACAGGCATACAATAAGTAAACTTTGCCAGAATCATAAACAGTAAGCCAAGCAACCCATTGTCCGAAGTAAGCGACATATGTGACAGGGCGTTGCGATGCAATGCGCAAATAGCAAACAGTAGCTGTATCTACACCATGTGATGGTGTGCAAATTTGTTTTTAGGGCTTACTCCCAACGACCACCACCAAAATGGTTACCAGTGGTGGTTGTTAGAATATTTTTTTTATTTTTGTTGCAGTGGAGTTCATTGGGTAACATGAAATTATTTTTCGTGCCAACGACTACCACCAAACTGCCACCACTGGTGAAAACTATATGCAGTATACTTGCTCATGGCTAAGATTGTCATGTTTGTCACTCACAAATGACATAGGACACATGTTGCATGATGTATTGGTTGTTGTTACTTTTTGGATATGTTACATTGTCTGGCATCGGGCGCTCACCTGGGACAACAGGTTAACTAGCCACTAGACATTGCTTTGGTTAGATGCTGGCTTTATATCAGGCAAGTTAGTGGCCAAATGTGTCTCTCATTATTATTGCCAGATATTGTATTTTTACCTGTTTAGTTTATTTTGTGAGGTGTTCGCTAGCAAAATTTAGATTGTGACCCCCTTAGCAATAAAATTTGTATGGCCTCAGAATAGTATACAGTGTTTTATCTTTTTCTTACTTTTAAATTTTAGAACTTGATTGACAAAGACAAAACAATGTCTTACTTTTCCAAGTATCTGAGGCTTTACAACATTTATTGCTAAGAGGGTATGTGTTTAGAAGATGTTGTTAATACTGGGCATGCTTAATAACTGTGGTGTCCATAATAGACACTTGCTCTGGTGGGTTAGTCAGATATCGCACAATCAAACCATTCTTTATGAGGCAGCTGTTCTAACCAAATTCTTATCAGGCGTTGGTTAGTTATAGCAATAAGTGACTAGTGCCTGAACAGATGTAGTTACCATTAAACGCCAGTCTTTGGAGGTATTTCAAATCAATGACATCTGGGGCCAGTGCTTCTTCAAAAGCTTTTATCCTGAAATGGTACAAAAGAAAAACTATCATGTTTGAGGTCTACAAATAATACTATAAGAGGAAAAGGAACTCACAGTAAATGTATGCAAAAATATTATTAGGTACATGTATTGTGTACAGCACCAACATTGCAGTTTCCAGAACATGCCCTGATATCCTTCGAGAAATGCAGCCTATAGGATAATGTATAATTTAAAATATAAATTTCATCCATATGTCAGAATTTATCAAACCCTATTAGTTATTTGTTATTAGTTGGTAGACCTATTGTCAAAATGTGGGTGGCAAACTCAAATGGCAACTCTCATCATGTGCCTTAGAATAATATCTGACTCACATTCTATGTATTTCATTTCATTACAATAATCAATACCTACCTGTTTTAAAGAATGTTGCTGCAATCAGATATGTTAACAAAAAAAAAAATATGGTACTCTAACGACATGAACTTAGTTTGGTTATTAGCCATAATATATATTTTTTATATTCCGTACAAGCTCGATATTTCGTGGTTGAGTCAACAAGTGCTTAAAACATATATAGATTATGAAATTGACTTGCAAACAAGCATTGATAATTTGAAGACGTAACTTCAGATAAAAGTGCAAAAATACTCACCTCGCCTTGTGTAAGCTCATTTTGTGATATAATTTCACGTGACGTAAACACGTTGATTTATTTGATTTTTTAATTCATTGTTTAGATTACAACGTAAATATAATTCGCACGGGAGTAATCCACACAACACAATACACAACCGAATCTGAAACGGGGGAGGCAATAATGTACGACACAGATAATGTACAGCATGATATTTGACTGCCTCGGTGGCTCAGTTTGTAGTGTACCTGCCTTCTGAGCTTGGGGGCGTGGGTTCGATTCCCACCTAGGGCAAACATTTATGTGATGAACATTTGTGTTTGTTCTATGTCTGGGTGTTCATTTGTATTTAAAAATATCTAAGTATGAATATCAGTCTCTGGCAGCCATAGTACAAGCTTTGCTTAGTTTGGGGTCAGGCGACCGTGTGTGCAATGTCCCGATTTTTTTATTATACCAATATATCTATTTATTTTTCTTCTAAATTTCTAAGTTTTTTACAATAAATGAATAAAAAAAATACTTCAAAAATCTTAAAAACTAGGGTGCCGCCGGCAGCGGGGCGAGGCGCAAGCTACCGGTGGTTAGGGCTGCAGAGTTAGTAACCTCCTGACAATACTGATCACTGCCTTTTGTATCTGGCCCTTGATCTAACCGTCTAAAAAGAACCTCTTAAAATATTGGTCGAGGCTCTTCGCTATGAGACCGTTTACTGTAACGACTACCGGGACAATGATCGTCGAGTCAACATCCCACATGGCGGTTACCTTATGCGCCAAGTCAAGGTACTTGCTGAGTTTGTCCATCTCGGCCTTCACGAGGAGGATAGTTGTTCGTCTTGATAACTTCATCTGCCATCGCAGTTCGCACAGGCAAAACCCTCGGTTTCCCCAAATAGGCCACCGAAGCGTAGCCAGTTCATCGACGCTAGGAGGTCTACATCGGGCCCTGTTAAGGCCCGATTGAACCTCCCATGCAGCTCCTTGCCCTTCCATACGTTCTTGCGGTCCTCGGTGCTCAGCACCGATGGTTGGCGCCAGTTCTCGTTTGCCAAGGAGAGCGGCGTGAGGCCCTTGTCAACTGCTACAACATCACAGTGCATCCCACAGTCGTTGTTGCGGAACAACTCCAGAGCCTGTACACTTCGCGGTTGTGGAGGTTCTTGTCATTTAACATGCCACGACCTCCCCACTTCCGCGGAATGTACAGTCTCATAACAGACGACCGTAGGTATAGCATGCGGTGTGTTGTGAGCAGTTGACGGACCCTTCTATCCAGGGCGTCCAACTCAGTCTGAGTCCACCTCAGTATGCCAAAGGAGTGTATCAGTAGTGGCATCACCCAACCGTTAAAACCTTATTGCCGCTAGACAAAAGACTATTAAGTACGTTTGTCAAGCGACAAAAGAAGCGCTCCTTTATCGATTTCTTAATGTCCACTACTGATATACCCAACGACTCCGACATATCGAGGTATTTGTAGGTCTCGACTTCGGAGAGGAATCTGAGAGTCATTGTCTCAGAAAATTGTAAATTCGGTGAATTTACAACTTTTCCCCGCTGTACATGCATGACCGCACACTTGTTTATACAACTCCATCTTAATCTACTAAAAACCTCTGTAGTTTTAGTAGCTCAATAAGACCGCCGTGGGTCATGACGCTTGGCGAAAACCGCAGATAGAAATCGAATTTTTTTTTTCCAGGTTTTAGTTAGTTTAGCTTTGAATTTTTTCTGAGATTGGCAAGTAGAAAATTAGTTGTAGTGCACAACAAAAATATAAATATATATATTGTTTTAATTTTTAAATAATTATTAATACACTAAAAGGTCCGTTCAACCGTTTACCGATATAGAGCGTGCCCGACACGAACAGTTCCGCTCGTCACATCGAGTTATCACTCGAATCATCGCTATGAATATATGGCGATGATTTTTATTTGTCATAAAGGAACTTTTATGAATAAGCTTCTCAGTGTCGATGATGGTGTAATTTTCTTTGGCAAGGTGTTTGCCTGTTTATGTTTGCTTTAGTTATTATTCTGAGGTTTAAGCATGGACGTATTGCTACCTCCATGGGTTTAAGTGCCTGTGGTTTCAGATTTTGAACGCCATTTGGTCATTGGTCACTAGGTAGTCAAGTCAAACTAGTAAAATTTGTCATTGTCAAAGAAATCTGATTGATCTAATGGAGATTTAATGGTCTGGCTATGGAAAATAGGGCCACAGTATCGACTGTTTAATAGCTAAACTAGATACCATAGACATAGAGTAAAGACCCCTAATCGGTCAAAAATAATGATTCCAAAAAAAGTAAACCAAACCATTGAAAGTCAACCAATTCACTAGTCAGTCTTCGATGTCATCCAGTAGTGGTTACGTCTCCCCACTAACCAATAAATATGGTGAACTGTGTAGTCCACTCATGCCGAAATTTCAGAATATCCAAAACAGTAAAAAAAGGCAACGTCACATATCATCCCTAAGTCTTAAATACATTTTTATGTGCTTTAAAAAGCTAATAATTGTAATTAATTCTTAATGTCAACAGAGCGAAAAGTTGCTGAAAAAAGTGTTGCCACAAAGTATTTTTATGTTTTCCCAATAAATTATCTTTAGGTTTCTTAAGGATCCAGTTTAGCCGATCAGTGGACAAAAATAATTCACCAAAGTAAAAATAAAAATTAGTGGAAACTTTTGCTCTGTGCACCTTCGCAAGAAAGAAAGATACGTAACAGTGAAATATCTTGACAAGCAGGCGTCAGTTTTATTTTTATGTAAATGTAATGTTATTTTATTGCCGAAAAAATAACTTAAATGTATGATGTAAATAATGATAATGGGTAAATTTATGTGTAAATAAGATAAAATCAATAGTTAAAATCAATAGTACTCCCTTTACTATTGATTTTAAATTAAATTCGTACTCTTGATTTTTACTTAAATTCTTACCTTTTACCGACTCTGATTTTAGTTAAGGTTTACATACAATCTATAATATTAGTTTGTAGAATAGTGTCATGAATGGATCTGGGTAAGGCTTTGTGTGTAGTTTAGCTCTGGCCTAAGCTGGCCTAATACTTTGTTTCCGGTCTTATGATTTCTTTAAACTCTGATCGTTATATAATTTACCCAACTAAATCGGGTAACCTCTTTTAATGGCAAGTTCATCACTTATAGAAAAAAAAATAACATGCATCGAGCTTCGCCTCGCGTAGAGGATAAGTATTCAGCTAATCATTTAGCGGTTATTATAAACTCATTGTAGTTTTCAAATCTTTACACTAGACGGAGACATTATTTTTCTTCGTCAAATATAAGTAAATACTTAACTTATAACCATGTTCAAAGGCATACCTAGTCTTTTGTTATTAGTAAAAACTAGGCTTGTGTAGTTCATGAGCTAAGAATCGTTAGGAATGAATTCAAACTACTGAACGACCGATTTAGTTCACCAAGCAGTTTCTTATTAGCTCTTTTGAACATACAAGAACGTAAAAACAAAATTGAACCTTCCTGCACGTTTATACAGCACACTACAGCATAATAGCTCCTTTGAACTAGTAAGAATCGTGATGTTGTAGTATGCTGTATCTATGCGCAGTAAGGTTCAATTTTGTTTGTACTTTCTTATTCGTTCATACGAACGAATAAGAACGTTGAAAAAACCGTCGTGTGCGTCTAATATCCGAGCCGAGAAGACGCGATGCTGTGATTATTCTACGTGCGCTCTCGCATTTCATTCATCTCATTTCAAGAAAGAAGGAAAGAGAACACCGACCTAGGTTTTTTTTTTGCCGGGAACCGGAAATGTGTTGTCGTAACTTTGTATTATTTTCTATAACTTGTAATTATTCGAGTGTTCAAGTGTAATAATAGTGGATTGTTAACTTTTATCGGTTCGATAACGTGCATAAAATAATGTAGGTAAATGATACAAATATTGCGAAACGCGACTTTTCGAGTTCTCTACAAAACTTCGCTTAAAGTTTTATTAAAGTATCCATAACTTTACTAGAATGGGGAAAAGAGAGAGATTCATCATCCTCATCATCACTTCATCATCATCATCATCCTATCATCTGTGAAAACTTATTATTAGTTACTTGACACTGGCTAATACACATGACGTGCGACGCCAATTGCCCTGGGAGGAGGAAAAAAAAACACCGACCACCGACATATTTATTTTTACGAAATTAAACTTTAATTCAAAGTGGTAAAGTCTATTGGATAACATTATTTAATAAAATAGAATTTTGACAAATGGTGCTATGAGTTTTATTTTCGTAGCAGCGCCACATAAATTTGATACTCGTTAATTTGTCTTAAGTTTAAATAGAAATAATATTGTGCTTCGTATTCACTGTTCATTTTTTAGAATACTAAAATTGTTATTCGGTAGTAAGTTTTAAAAATAATTCTTAAAAAATATTTGGTTGTGGAAAATAAAAGTATTTAAACTTCTATTGCGAATATTATAGGTATCTACTCGTTTGTGCTGTAGTAGGTACCGTTTGAAGTTTGAATTACCTAACTGCTACGTACAATTACTAATCTATTGCGTACATGACTGAACTTTAATAGATATTTTAATTATCTAATTGCTTTGTGTACATTTGGGAGTGTTGTTTAGAGAGTTGTATTGCTAATTGTGGATGGCTTGTCGGCTTTGACTGCTGTTGTGACGTTCGGTGTAGGTATTGCTTAAATAACTAAAAAGACATTTACTTTGAACCTAAATGGACGTGAAAACAATATGGCACCAATTAGAGCTAAGCGTACAAAGGTCATAAAATGTTCCACTGTTACTCTGAACTAATAGAGCTAATAGACTGAACTAGTTCATTTGATAGAGTGAACTAGTACGGAGCGATCTGACTAGTGAACGATTAAGCACAAGCAAAATAAAAACGCTGTATTGTGCGACGAATAAGCAATAACGCCAGTCAAAGGCTCATAAGAAAGTATAAAATAAGTTTTAGACTAAGAAAAAGTTAACAAATAAATTTTGACAAGTAAAAAAATATTCTTAAGTTCAGTATAAGTCGCGGCACGAGAGTTTAGCGCTGAGGGTAATGTGGAGGGGATATATGCGCATGGGTATAGTCGTGAACATAATACAATTATAACTATAATCAAAAAACACATTTGAATAAATAATAAGTCTATCACTAAGCAAAATCTGAATCTTTAAAGAATTAATCAATTCATTGGTTTCTTTTTTAACAAAAAAATGCACGTCATACACCATTTATTTTCGAACCTGACTTTTAAAAACAGTATTTCTTATAGGCATTTTCACTATCGACTAAAAATACACTAGTATAAAAACTTTCAATAAATAACAAAGGAACTCAAACTTAACAAAAAACAATAACAATGAACGGCAATAACAATACACTTTAACGCGACTGTACAGTCAGAAGTCTGCGGAGCGTCGTATCGGGGCGGGGGACGGAGTACGACTGGCTAGCCAATCGGCGCTACGCACGCGCAACCTTCGTCCCTGTAGCCCCCCTGTGATACCTAATTTTTTACTTCTGCGCAATAACGGTCAGCGCTAGACTTTCGTGCCGCTAACTATAATACCATCCATAGTAGGTAATTAAGTGGAACCAAAATCATTTTTTGAAGAGTAAATTCTGCTAAAATAAAAAACTACTAAATTCAGTAATCTGTGATTGGAAACCTGGCAATAAACGACTTTTTCACATATGGAAACACTAAATGCCCGCCACCGCCACGTTTCGTTCTCGTCGACGACTTGCCACTCTTTCTTGTTGTAGTTCTGTCATCATAGATACATTTCGTACAGTTAATTCGTATCCTTTTCATAGGATATCAGACAAAAATCAGCGAAAATGAGTGCTCCAGCACCAGCACCAGCGTACAAAATTGGAATTGTGAAGCAGGTAATACATAATTGCATTGATTTTTGTAAAATTTGTAAACAGTATGGTTCATGATTTCTTGAGCCTCGTGCGGCTTTTGGCATCGTTTGCCTCGTTGGCAACGCATAGGGCACATTCAATGTAATAGGAAGATATATCCCAGTAGATTGGTAAAGTAACGAAATGCACTGTTTGAAAGCAACAGATTGCTCTGATTATTGATTGGTAAATTGGTCTATCTCCGGTTACATATTGCCCGCGGAACTTGGTTTGGTTATTAGGGTCAATCTCCCCAGGTAGTTAGATGTCGTGGGCACTCTGATTTAGGCGAATATTGAGCTATGTAAATGTTGATTCAGGTATTATCGGGAGATACGATTGTGATAAGGAAACAACCGGTTGGTGGGCCTCCTCCTGAGAAAGTCATCGCTCTTTCTGGAATCACAGCCCCCAAGCTAGCGCGCCAGAGGACCCCCAACAAGTAAGTCAATCCACTTGATTTTGTGCCTTTAATATATGTTTTCTTTAAAATATTCCATCTTGAAATGTAACTTCTGCAGATTTGGCACATCATGAGCATTCTTAACTCAATTTTAATTTTTTATGTAACTTTTGTCCTCTACAGTAGAAGAAGAAATGAATTATGTAGGAATGTATGCTCACATCTAACACATTCATAAATTTGTGTTTTACTCAGGGTGGAAACTTAGATTGATGTTCTCTCGGCTAAATAATTTTCTAGTTAGTTTAGAAAACAACTAGGTTCAGAATTAGTTCAGCTTAAAATCCTGACTTAAAACTAATTAAAGCTTGTACTATGGCTACAGAAGACTGATATACATGCATATTGACTGTGGAAATTTCGAATGTTGTAAGGGACAAAGTTTTACTTTACGGTGGAGCCAGGAAACAAAAATTTGCCAAAAAATATCATAACTAAATGATTTGTTTTCTTACAAAGATGATTTCTAGACAGAGTGTTCTAAAATAACTTTATTTGTAGCAAAATGTAGAACAAACTATGATAAATACAATGGTTTAAAAGATGATGTCCTGTACACATTGTAATTTTGGAAAATATGTCCTTTACAACATTGCGAAAATTGTGAATGATAAAAAAGTACTAACTCCCCAAACATAATAGATAGAAATTTGTTGTAACTTTCTAAACATTAAGTTAAATATGACAATATTTGTTGTAAGGTCATTATTATACATAATTAGGTTAATGATGTAAATTCCAATAACAAAAGGGTTACATACAAAATGTTAGTAACCTAGATGCAGAAGACCCATTGCTAATGTTTTTTATAAATTAATAAATAATGAGGTTTTTACCTTCAAATCCCCTTCGCATGGGATTTCTAGAGCCCTATTATAGCTACCGTTTATACCACAGCAATTAAGTAACTTTATGTTCTTTTTCTAATTAGATATTGGCTTTAGAAAAAGATTCATTAAAGTCTCATTAAAAATAATCTTATTTACTAATGCTTGAGTAACAATTTATTAAAAAAAAAACAAGTCCTCGCTATTTAGAAAAAAATCCCAAAACTATTTCAACAAAAAAATTGTACATATTGTTGAATCGGACATATGAAAGCATTTTTGTCAAAGCTGAAGCGATGATAGCCTAGTTGGAGAAGGCCCTCCTTTTAAGTCAGAAGGAGCGAGTTCAAACCCAGCCGAAAGCACTCACCAATTTGTTAATTGTGTGAACATAGTTATGTATGTATTGTATGTCATCTGCTACATGACTGAAGCCCGGTGTATGGTGACGGGCTCGCCCCTCTGCCACACATGTTATGTTTGAAGGACAGTCGCTTCGCTCGTTAACGCTTGCTCATTTGACTAGATATGGTATTGAATTAGTATGTCCATTTTCATCTCTCTTTTTCATTTCACCAGCATTATTTTTCAGTTTCATCTCACTCAAATTAAAAACGAAAACCAGATTCATCTCATCAAAATTAAAATCATTATTTTGATTTTTATCTCAAAAGTTTGTCCAGTTTCATCTCTCAGGCTTGCACTATGTAATATTCTGTGTCACAACACTACCAGTACCTACCTATTGTTTACAGGTTGTAAAAAAGTATCTTCTGGGGACCCATCATTGTTTTAGGGATAAAACCCAAAAGTGATAGAAATAATAATGTTTGCAAATAGACCTTTCTTATTTATGAAATCATTAGTTACTTATCAGCTGTACTTAAGAGTCCTGCGACCACTTTAGACTAACTTCGCATTGGCTTAAGGTATTCTATAGCCATTTCGTCTAGAAGACGAAGACGAGCGAAGAGAGTGAGTAATGATACTGACGAGCCTCTAAAGTTACCTACAGAGTGACAAAGTGCAATTTCAATTTTTTTATGACTTTTGCACTACAGAAGTGCAAACATCATTCTTAAATAACTAAGAATTTCCCTTGTATTATGAATTCATTTTACAGCTAATGTTGTAGACAACCTCCCTATGTAAAGGAATTTTTGATTTCTTCGTCTACCTATTGAATAAATCAAAAACCCTTAAAAATGCGGATATTTTTCATAGCTCTATTTTAGCTTGAGAACGTTTAAAAAAAAACCAAGAACATAGGGGCAGAGATATTGTTAATTTAATTGTACATGCTAAATTTCATCATAATCTGATAATAATAATAATGGTTTTCAAGAAATTTGAGAAGCACGTTTGTATGGAAATTTCAGAGCGTCATGGCCCTCTTAAGTTATCATAGAAGTTAGTACTATTAAATATTCTGTGGAAAGTACAAGTATGAGTTACTATTATTCATTCTGTGAAACATAGTGGGATAAAACTGGAATAATAATTGTTACTATTTGTGCCTGAGATGAAAATGGATAATATTCGGTATAAATCAACATCTTTTAAGTACAAGTAAATACAGCTGAATATTTCCTGACTCACGTTTTACCTTCTGCTTCGCCCCAATGATAAAAATCAACATTTTGGGTTCCTCTTTCGTAAAAACTTAAGTTGTATGTTGAGTATTTTACTGTACTTACTACAATATATGTATATGCTGAGAATTACAGAAAATGTTGAAAACATAAATTTTGTAAGGAGGCAAAACAGTTTTATAGGATCGTTACAAAATATATTATATATTTCATAGTTAAACAGACTTACAACATTGCATAAAATAGAAATTAAGTAAATATCTAAAAATTTACCTATACAATCATATAGTCAATATCATTTATCATAATCAATAGTCATAGTCATTTATTTCGTAAAACCAATTTACAAGTCAAATATCAATAATAATAATTAAAAATAATGTGCAAATGATTACATTATTTAAAATATCTTAATTTTATTATTTATTTATTATCTGTGTAAATATGTGTGTATATTTGTTCTCTCAAGATGCTCAGAAGACCAAAGTAGTTACAATAGCTGACTTTTTAAAGATTGTTTATCTTCAAAATGGTCGCGTAAAATTCAGGACGCGGTAAAAACGCGGAACGCACCTAGTATATTAAAATAAAACTGGTTACCGAAGATGTAGTGAAAGTGAACCAGTTCCATAATTATGTAATTGTAAGTGGTCATTATTAATGTTAAGTCTGGTGCACATTAAAGCGGATTGCATCGCAACGCACCATAATGCTAATTGTTTTTTTGGGAGTATGACTATTCGTTTCTACTGAGTTACGGGGAATAGGGATACTAAGCTGAACGCAGGTGTAAACAAGTATACTCGTCGCGCTGAATACCTGTTAATAGGTCTAGCCCCGAAAGTCTAAGCAAAAGCCGCTGGCCCATAGAAACATTTCATTGACAGTCATGAAAAAGTATGGAACATCTGGTTTTCTTATTACGATTTCAGGGTTGGTCCTATAGTAAAAGTTTTTAAGGCAGGTCAATACTTGCACATGTTTTAGGCTTAGTACCCCTTTCCCGCGTAACTCAATATAATTATGATCTGGGGCCTTAGGGGCTGTCTCCACGGGCAAGAGAATCGCGGCGATATTATCGTCGTGCCACGTATTTTTATACACTCTCTATGGAGCCGTCTTCACACGGCGATATTATCGCGGCGATGCAACGAGCGCGCGAAACGTCATTACATCGCTGCGAGCCCGTCGCGACTAGCAGCGGGCCCGCCGCGCGCTCGTGGCGCTCTCACAAAGCGCGCGCAGCGGACGCGCTGTCACACGCAGCGTCATTTCAGCGTTGCCTCTCGCCAAGCAAGGACGTTTCGACAATCATTTCCACAACACTACATCTATAATAAAGAACTATTTTATGAGACACTACTTATTTCGCTCTCGTCTGGTACGCAGCTGAATTCTTTCTTTAACAAATAATAGCATAACGCGTCGTCAATAAAACGCAGCGATTCCGTTACAAGTCGCCGTGGAAACGCTGCGATTCCGTTACGACTCGTGACGATACGTGGAGGAATTATCGCTCGTTTGTGGAGATTCTCCGACGATAAAAGCGCGGACTCGTCGCGATTCTCTCGCCCGTGGAGACAGCCCCTTACTGTGTATGTTTGGCGGCGATTGCAACAGTGTGCCATCCTCCCGCTCGTTCGTGCGGCTTGAGTGAGTTGCCGCGAGCGGGATGGCACGTGACGATCATTGCCATTACGCTTACACAATAAGGGGTTCCCTAAATAGATCTACAGGTTGCAGAGGTTTTTATGGTAATAACATTATAAACCTGGATAAATTAATTACTTATCATTTAAGATAAATTACGAAAGCCAATAACAGCTGAGCTGTTTGAGCTATTTGATATTATCAGTCTGTCGCAAGTCATTATAAATTATGAAATGAAAAAGAAAGAAACAATATTTTTTTAACCGACGAAACGGAGGTTACAATAACAACGGTTACAAGTCGACGCGTATGCTTTTTTTATCTGTGATCACGCATAACTTTTTACAAAGTAGTGTGATTTTGACAATTCTTTTTTATTGGAAAGGGTATACTTCCAAGGGGGACCCCCTTGGAACTTACATGGGGGGACCCCCCATGTAAGTTAGAAAAAAAAATCCAACCCTAAGAGTAGGAAAACGGGATGATTGATTGTTAACTCACTGATTGTAATGTATGACCACGCATAACTTTTTAAAGAATAGTCCAATTTTGATAATTCTTTTTTTTATTTGATAGGGTATAGGTATATGCCTCGAAGTTGGCCTCATTTATTTGAAAAAAATAAAAGCCTACCCTAAGGGTGGGAAAATAGAGATGATCACACTCACAGATTTTAATGCTGAGTTTAGACCGGTCAGTCTATTTTATTCATATACCCACAAAAAATAATAAAATGAAAACTTTTTAGCAAAAAATTAAACTGCCGAAAAAACTGAAAAACAAAAAATAATAATTAAATCTAAGTTCTTAAACTAATGTAGGTATACCTAAGTAGTTTTGAGTCGGCGCCCAACAAGCAAATCAGGTAATTAATTACCTACGTAAAAAGCGTGATGCACGGCGGCGGAAAAATAAGTATAGATACCTACTTAAGTTTGGCGCAGACTCAAAATTACAGTGACTAAAAATCACTTCACTTCTCAAAATTCACTTGTCAAAATTAAAATGACTCACACAGTCATTGGCAGATCATCCTAATTTCTAAGGTAGTTGTTAGGTACAGGGGGCACCGCTGGGAGGTGTGCACTCGGAATTGAAATCACTAAATATATTTAAGCAGCATACAGGGCAATATTAACTAATACCAAATATTCCGCGTATCGTCAGCGGTCTCTTTCGCCTCCATGTCTTAGCACTAGAAAGAAAGAAAAAGAAAGAAAGATACATTTATTTTGACACACAAGACACTACCAAGACTACTACTCGTACTATGTCCGTAAGTAATCTGACAACAATGCAATAATTTATGGCACCATGGAGCTGATCTGATGATGGAATCGGAAGATGGTCATAAGGACTCTTCTATAGTTAATAATACACTAGCCGTGCTTGGGCTCATTTTGATCAGCTCAAGGTTCTGCCACCAAACTCATCATCAAATGTCAGCCGTACGCTTCTTAAAAGCTTGTTATGACTTAGTATTACAACTTACCTACACACTGTGACGTACTTCCCCCTTCAGTATCAGAATAGTATTCGATAGTCAAGAATGAAGGTTAAATAATTAAATGTACAATTAACAAGATAGCCTAAAATAAATAGTAATCTTTAGATGAGCAATTCTTGTATATATATATATATATATATATATAATTGGAATCTCGGAATCGGCTCCAACGATTTTCATACAATTTAGTATATAGGGGGTTTCGGGGGCGATAAATCGAGCTAGCTAGGAATCATTTTTAGAAAATGTCATTTTATTCGTGTTTTATCGATAATCTTATATCTTTAAATGAGCAATTCTTCTATATATATATAATTGGAATCTCGGAATTGGCTCCAACGATTTTCATACAATTTAGTGTATGGGGGTTTCGGGGGCGATAAATCGATCTAGCTAGGAATCATTTTTAGAAAATGTCATTTTATTCGTGTTTTATCGATAATCAACTTAAACATAAACTTGGAAGAAAAATAACAAAAAGGAGGCGTTTGAGTAGTTTCAACTGAAAAATATGACTCTTCCTGACATCTATTTACGAATAATAACTATTTTTTGTGAGCAACTAATTGCTTTAACGACACAACAGCAGATGGCGTTGTTAAGTAACACGAAGTCAATGAGTGTTTGCTTTGAGGTTAGACTAAAATCAATTGTTTATTTTCCAAAAAACACAATTAAAAAAAAAAAAATACCGAGCAAAGCTCGGTCATCCAGGTACTGTATAAAATAAGCGCAAAGAACGCGACGCTACCGCGCTCGTGTGATTGCCATCGTTGCTATGCTAGCTCAAGTACATTTGTAGAGGGTGCTGCCACAAAAAGAAATGAGATCCTATCAAAAACATTCGATGTAAAAAGCCCAAGTCTCGTAACGCAAACTATCGTAAAAAGCTGTGAAATCTAATGTGAAACTAAGTCAGTTAATTTATTCATTACCTGTCTATAGAAGCGTCTATCAAATAAATCTAAAATACATTGAATGACTTGGCAATCACACACGGAAATAATATCTACATGCTACAAAACCTGGCTCACATTGGAGCTTTAAGCGCAAGTGTGTATGCATAAGTTTGGCCCCTTAATATAACGGGGCTATTTAATAGAGTGGATTAGTCCTAAGTGATTATGTCAATCAACTATCTAAGTGATTATGTTGCTGTATGCGATTGCCGAGTCGTTTAAAGTATTATAGAATCATTTGATAGATGCTTCCACAGCTAGTGAATAAATTAAATGACTTGGTTTAACGTTAGATCTCACAGCTTCTTACGATAATTTGCGTTACGAGACTTGCATTAGCGTTTTATTTAATTTAAGCCATATTAATGGTTTGAACTAAAAATAAATACTACCTCTATCAAATTTTTGGTACTACTCTGTAAATAAAATACCTACTCAAATGTTGTATTACCATTTTTTTTTTGTTATAAATAAGGATTTATTTGTTTTTATCAAATTACCAAAACAGAAGTATAATATCTTTATAACCAAGAGGTATCATTCTCAAATTACCTCTGGCGATATCGGCCAGTATTATAGTGTATTTTACAAAAAAAAAAAAAAAGACAAAATAATCAAATTTACAAAGTAATAAATTAAACTAAGTAAAGAAACAAATACAGTGGCTTCGTCCGTACTAAGCAAATTGTGAGCGGCTGACTGTCCGCTGACTGACATTGAGTACTCACTCACTAAATGAGTCAGCAAGCGATACGCTTTAAACTGCGTACAGCAGTGGCTAAGGCTTATTCATAATTTAGCAATCTCTTAGCGGCTGTTTGCCTCCAGTTAGCCACCTATGGAGTGTCCGAACAGCACGTACTTTACGCAGTTGGCGGCGTGTCGCTAGCTGGCGCATCGCTCGCTCAACTTTCTCGTATACAATATTAGTGTGCGAAAAAACTTAGTTAAGAGCACTTAGTTGTAATTACTAAGCGTGTCAACTCAATCAAAGACAATAAGCGTAAGTATGTAGCTTGGACGTTGGACCTGTTAAGAATAATTAGAGCGGTTAAGGAGGAGCTGTAATTGAGACGGTTTTCATTACGGCATGCGAATTGATGCACACGTGCAATTGTCTATGAACTTCTATTAAGGACACGTAATGCGAAAGTTTCCTTGTTAGCTTTGTTACTTCCTCGAAACGGATGGACGCATTTGGTTGAAATTTGGTATGGAGAAACACGGGCTACTTTTTATCCCGAAAAATGTAGGGTTCTAATGTATCCCATAGAAAACCTACATATTTCGGGATCGCGAGCAAAACCACGGGGCGTTTTAGTATAAAATATTTCTTGCGTCATGATTATCAAAAAACTTTCAAGCAAAAAATGAAACCGCCAAAAAAACTAAAAAATAATCAATAACTAAGTTCTTAAACTAATGTAGGTTACTCGTACCTAAGTAATTTTGAGTCGGCGCCAAACTTAGGTAGGTACCTTTACTTATTTACGTCGCCGCCGCGCATCACGCTTTCTGTAGTATTATTAATTACCTGATTAGCTTGTTAGGCGCCGATTCAAAATTACTTAGGTAATATTAAATTAATAGGTTATTTATTAACATTAGTTTAAGAACTTAGTTGTTAATTATTTTTTGCTTTTCAATTTTTTCGGCGGTTTAATTTTTTGCTAAAACGTTTTTACTTTATATTTTTTTGTATGCGTGATCATTCATAATATATATAAATACTAGCTGTCACCCCGCGACTTCGTTCGCGATCAAAGATCGAGATGAGAACGATTTCAAGCCCACCTTGTCCACATCTAGAATTTATCTCGATCTTCAACGTGGCTACCTAACTTACTGCTTTTACGTGGATGTGATAGTTCATTTGGCAAAATGACTTTGTCCGTTTGGACGCTTTGCTTCTAGGACGTTTTGATCCACCCTAGATTTGATATATTGATCGGTAGACCTAGCCTAGTTCCCGGAATATTTGATGTAATCCGAGTGTAGGGGCTGTCTCGTCGATACCGGGAGGCTGTATACTCCGGGAAATTTACGATGGCGCTCACTACTGCACGATCCAGTATGACGCGCGCCTTTTTAAATTGTCCGGATTAAAACGGGCTCGGAGTCTTTTTGATCTCTTTGAATGTAGACGCAAGTAGCTGATTCATGTCTATTTCCTAAAAAAAACGTACAGCGTAACTTCCGACAGCTTATAGATTTGCGCGCAGTACCGGTATTCAACCAGATACATTTTTTTTTTAAATACACAGAATACTATGTATAGGGCATAAATATTCGGGAAACAAAATCAACGGTAATGGAATCGATTATATTTTACTACTCTCTATCTGATTTTACAGCACTAACGCTTTCGAAATTAATTCGGCTTTTTATTTCAATATAAGAAAATGACAAGAGCGTATCCACGGTGGGGCATCTCCCCCACCCTCCTGGTCCCTAATTAAGGTTTTTCAAGTAAATAACAATAGATATTGGTTGCGGCCAACAATGACAGAAAACCGGCTTGCATGCCTCTGCATGGTGGGTCTGCATAGGAAGCGGGTTCTGGAAGCACAAAATAAATTGAACACGATTTTTTTTCTAGATTTAGACAGAACCCTCGCAGCTTATTACTAACATATAAAGATCAGTAAGTAAATAAAAAGCATTTTTAAATTCCTGCTATGTACTTATCTACAATTAATTGTGCCCCACCCCTCAAACAATTCTGAGTACGCCCATGGAAAAAGAATGACGATAATTTTGTAGCTGTACACAATACAAATGTACAACATAATCGACAATCGGCAAACTTATCAGCTTCATACAAAACTAGGATGATATGTGTTGCTATCTCAGCTTAACGATAAATCATTAAGAACGATAACTACAAATATTAAGAAATAGAAATAAGTTGTCACTACAGTATTGTTACTTGTGACAGTATCATAGCACGTTTCAATATGCTCTTGCCGATTTTAAAAAGGCCTTTTTAACGTTAGTGAAGGAGGTTCCTTAAGATAAAGACGTACAAAACACACTAGCCCCCTTACTGTATAGCCTCGGAATAGTTATACAGTGTTTTGTCTTTTTCGATCAATTTTTTTTTTTTAAATAAAACTCATAGCAACTATTCTGCGGCTACACAATGTTTATTAGTAAGGATAAAGATATGTTGTAGCTCCACAACAGGCTTTCCTGCGTCAGGGATACCACGAATCACGATACAAACATAAAGTACAAGTAACCCAGACCAGTGAAACCCGAGAATCGAACCCAACTATACGTTAAGAAAGCAGACGCGTTGTCCTATAAATATTGTTACGCTCCGGCAGCCTCGCTCAATCTAACCTTCTTCGGACGTACTTTGTTTCATATTTGTATAATTCACTATTATACCAAGGTATAGATAAAATTATTAACAACTAGCTCATCTGCTCGTGGCTTCGCTCGTTTCGCTAGCCTACGGCACACGGTGCTTGTGTGGGTTTCCATTAGTTTAAGTTTTTTTTAAATCAGTCCAGTAGTTCCGGATATTACCCCCTACCAACAGTACAAACCAAACTTATTTCTATACTAGCTGTGCCCAGCGGTTTCACCCGCGGTTAAAAAGTATCCTATGTGCTATTCTAGACTATAATCTATCTTTGTGCCAAATTTCATCCAGATCTGTTCAGCCGTTCCGGCGTGAAAGAGTAACAAACATTCCATCCATCCATTCTTACAAACTTTCGCGTTTATAATATTAAGCTACCTGTATAACGAATTTAATCCCAATCCATCCATTTGTTTGAGCATCAAGAACTAACAAACTTTCTTTTTATTGACTAATCAAGCGCCAGCGGGCGAAACATTTATGCTTCAGCTTTGACAAAAATCCTTTTTATGCCTGCCCTCTGTCCGACTGTACTCCTTTACAGATCGCATTTCTCAAACGGATACCCTAGAATCCCGATAAAAAAAATCTATAATTTAATTATCGAACCTGCCCACAATATTTCACGAGAATCAGTTGAGAAATGAGACATGAAGAGGAGACAGACGCCGGCAATACGAAAGCATTATCGCGAGGCTTACAGATCAACTTCTAATATAAAGGAGGATAAGTAGGAATAGTATTGAAAAAACGAATGCCTGTTCTTCTGAGTAGTGGCTCTTTTTCCGAACAAAGCGCGGGTCGAGTCTATTATAAAACTTTGACGTTCATAAGTGTATCTACGAGTATGATACCCAATTGAATAAAACATTTTGACTTTGATAGGGTAAACCTTTTGTAAAAACAAGTGGCAATTTAATGCTTTACTACGTCCAGTCTTTACAACTTTAGCGACCTTCTTGTAAGTTTAACAGACCAAAGTGAAAGGAGAAAGTGATTGAATGAAGTTCGTACGGATTTCGTACAAAGTGTAGGTGAGTTTAAAAAAAGAGAATATCTCTTAACTACTTGAAAGTACAAACCGGTACCCTTATTTTAGGCGTCGGATTATTAAATCATGGAAAAGAAGTAAAGGGTGGCTAGGTGGTAGTTAGAATATTTGAAAAATTAATGTTTATGTAATTCGAGACATTCTTTCTTGCACACACTGCGTCTGACCCCAAACTAAGCTAACTAGTTTGGGTTGGGGTGTATGACTGCCAGAGACTGATATACGTAGGTACATAATAATATTTTTAAAGACAGTTAAATAAAAAAAGGCTTAAGGTGGTTCATTTTGGGGTAAACTTTTATGTTTATATTATATTATACTAGTGATCCGCTCTGGCTTCGTATGCGTGAGAGTTAGCGGATGTATAGAAGGACGCGAAAAGCGACTATGTTGTATACTTTCCCCCTTAGCAACAAACGTTGTAGCCTCTGAATAAGCATACCATGATCCAAGAAAACATGGTCTAGCCCTCCCGAAGCCAGCACGTAATGAAGTCACTTATCATCGTCACCGTCCCTCTCGCACTAGTTAATTAATTATTTCGAACTTGCTTTAGGATCGATTGACGTCACTACGTGTTGCCTACGTGATTATTTTTGACTCTGAATGCCTATACCTTGCGGAGTATATTATTATACCATGAGGTATACATTGTTTTGCCTTTTATGCGGTGTTGACAACGGATTCTGTCCAGTCGTTTATTAACGACAACGAAAACGCGCTCAGTCTAAGAGGGAAGCCGCATCGCGTCGTCTCGCGACTTGTTGCTTTTCTTAGTAGCCCTAGAACAACGTGTATCAAGGCTTCTGTTTTCAGTGATGCGGAGACTAAGGACGAGCCGTACGCGTGGGAGGCGCGCGAGTTCCTGCGCAAGATGCTCGTCGGAAAGGAAGTGATATTCACCGCTGAGAAGCGGCCTAACTCGGCCAACAGGTATGCATCGTCAGTCCGCTGAGGCTTCATTGTGCAAACATTGTTATCATTAAAAAATATCAATATTTAGCAAATGAAGCTCCTCTATAAAGCCAAAAGTCGCGATCGCGTCAGAGGACCAAGACTAAGTCAAATCGATCTCAGTGTCCCGCCTCGGTTCGGCGTCGGTCTCCTGTCTGTCTTGACGCGAGCGTCTACCTTAAGAAGTACTTTTCTAGGGAATACGGAAACGTATGGGCGGGCAAGGACCCGAAGTTGGACGAGAACGTGACCGACGCGCTGCTGGCCGAGGGCTTGGTGAAGGTGCGCGACGGCGGCCGGAACATACCCGCGCTCAAGAGGCTCATCGACATCGAGGACATCGCCAAGGCGCAGGGGAAGGGCATCTGGGGAGAAGACGCTAGTGTGAGCTACCAACCACACCTGTTATACTACATTTGAATACATACACTACTATGTATGTACACATTGAGGTACAAGTACTACGTATTGGAGATGTTTCAAACGCAAAACGTCACGCAATTTGATGACAGCGGGACCTGCCCGCGGGAAGGGACTACAGGTTTGATGCAGCGTTAAAGTATTCGTTATAAAACATGCAGCACTAGATCGCAGTTTTCTCGCTCCATACACTACCACACTGCGTGCGTGTTAAAGCCACACTAATGTAAAGTGTACTGTATGTGTGTAGTGTAATTTTTCACTACACAGGTATAAAAAACCCTATAGCAGCATTAGCAGCTTGTGTGCTAGTTGGGTTTGGTCTCTATTTTTGACGAATCATTCGCAGAACGTTAAGGACGCAAAATGCTAGATAATAAATTGTCAATTTCTCAGTGCAACAACCAAACATGCGTATTTGACGTTTATGACGTTCTGTGGGTAATCTTTTTTTATGGATGTATGTCTCACTCACTCTCTTATGTTTTCCAACAAGAGCGACAATGAGCAATAAAATAAAGCTCGCACAAGAGTAGAGCCTCTGACCGCTGTTAAAATTACACTAGTGGCGTAAATAGCCTAAAACCTTAGCGTACACTTCAACCTTACATTTTGATCTATGGAAAACGTAGTCCAATGTGAAATAAAAAAAAAAATCTTTTTAATTTCGCATAAAGATTAACGGCATTTTGTTTACAGCAACACATACGCGAGATTAAATGGTCCGTGGAGAATCCTAAGCAGTTCGTGAACAAACTGAACGGAGTCCACATTCCTGCCATCATAGAATACGTACGCGACGGGTCCACGGTCCGCTTGTGCCTACTGCCAGGCTACATACCGATCACCATGATGCTCTCGGGAATCAGAGTGAGTATACCCAACACACATTAAAAAAAACATAAATTAAATAAACAATCCATCATCGACAGCATCGGTGGCTCAGTCGGTAGTGACCCTGCTTTCTGAGCTTGGGGGCGTGGGTTCGATTCCCACCTAGGGCAAGCATTTATGTGATGAACATTTGTATTTGTTCTATGTCTGGGTGTTAATATCTATTTAAGTATGTGTTTAAAAATATATATGTATGTATATCAGTCTCTGGCAGCCATAGTACAAGCTTAGCTTAGTTTGAGGTCAGGCGACCGTGTGTGATAAATGTCCCGATTTTTTTCTAATCATTTGACAGTTTTATCTTGACTTGACTTTTCACTTGACCAATAACTACAACAATTTCTGAGTAACTACAACATACGGTTTTTTTTAAAAGGGCTGGTAATAGAGTTTTTAAGAGTCAACAAAGTATCTGTGATGTACAGATGATGTGGGAAGTAAGATGTGATGTGGTAATACAGGTATCCATAGACAACGGTAATCGCTTACCATCAGGCGGCCCGTTAGCTTGTTTGCCACCTATGGCATAAAGAAAAGAACCAGTTGACGCAAGTTTTGATGTTTACTCACATACAAAAGTAAAGCAGACGAGTATGGAACCTGTACTTTTTTTAACTCAGTAAAGAGAGGCTAATAATTCTATGCTCTATTCTATAAGACGGCTAACAGTTTTATTTCATCAAACAACTAAGAACCACTGAAATGAAGAGTGAATGAAGAGAAGAGTAAAGGGAAGAAATGAATTAGTGAACAATTCACCAAGTACTTAAATTTTAATACAATTTTTTGAACTTTATGACGGTCAAGAGTTCAAGACAATCGCCTGTTCCACTAAGTTCATGTTCATCGATGTTCAAGAAGTTGGACTAATCCCGCGTATGTTTATTCAGTGCCCAGCGGTGAAACAGGACGGCGATTCTGAACCATACGCGGAAGAGGCGCGCTTCTTCATAGAATCCAAGCTCCTCCAGAAAGACATCGAAGTCATACTTGAGTCTGTGAACAACAACAACTTCGTGGGGACGATACTGCACCCGTTCGGCAACATCGCCGAACATTTGCTCAGGAACGGGTTCGCTAAGTGCGTTGACTGGTCGCTCGCTGTTATGAGACCTGGTGAGTTTATACTTTTTTCTGAAACTTCTGACGTAGAAAGAGAAAACACGTAGAATTTGGTTACGCTCCGTTCTAACTGTGCAAGCACACCGTCTCAGGTAGACCTCTCTGGTAAATAAATGAATCATGGCGTTTTGACATGATTGATGCATTGCTGTGCTACTAAATTTATAATTAAATGTATTACAACGCAAACAAAAGTCTATTCCGACTAGTTTGTTCTAAAAAGTGGTGTATTGCTCGTATACAACTTTGTGTGTCTTTTAAGGTTCGTCAACGAGCCTAAGAGCAGCCGAGAAGCAAGCGAAGGAAGCTAGACTCCGCATCTGGGCCAACTACGTGAACACGGCGCCTATTATCGCGGCCAAAGATAAGGAGTACACAGCGACAGTGCTCGAGGTTGTCAACGGCGACGCGCTCGTCGTCAAACTCAACAACTCCACGCAGAAAAAGATCTTCCTCGCCAGCATCAGACCGCCGCGCGAGAAGTAAGCACTTTCTTTTTATTCCACTAACCAGAGGAACTGTCCTTAGGGTGATTTCCCCTAAACTCTTGGTATAGACTCTAATTATGTAGCCCATCTCTTGTTTATAATGCGATCTAAGCCGCGGGCTAGAGCTAGTCTTTATTTACTAATTAATAATAGTTGTTACCAGATAAAGTTATTATGTGACGTCACAGAAACTTAATAACAAAGTTTACAAAGACTTACAAGATAAGTTTCATCGTGTTCCAAACTAGGCAGAGATAGTGCTCAAAGTCTACTAAACATGTATTGCACGAAATTACACAAACATGTTTAGTAGGCCAACTCGGCGTCGGCAGAACATACGTTCTGCGTACTAAATATGTGCCATTTTTTGCAGAAATAGTACAGACGAAAACGAAAAGCAATCTCCGAGACCTAAAGGCTTCAAACCGCTATACGACATACCCTGGATGTACGAAGCGCGAGAGTATCTCAGGAAAAAGCTCGTCGGGAAAAAAGTGAATGTGACAGTTGACTACATTCAGCCGGCTAAAGACAATTTCCCGGAGAAATATTGCTGCACTGTCCAGATCGGCGGCGTGTGAGTAACTAGAAACATTTTTTTTCTTCTCTAACTTATCAAACTGCAATCAGTCCCCAGCCTTTTATCAGCTAAATTGAATGAATGTAGGATTTTTGGTGAACAGCGGGCCGATGCATTGATCTCACTTCGGATTATGTGGTTCCTTTTTAATCTCCGAACCACATTGGTATTGTCCAGTAATCCGGAGGCAAGTGGACTGGGTGATTTGCATCTATGTTTAAATATCCATCTATATCTATAAACATTAATTAGCTTTTAAGCCGACCATACACTTACTTAAATAAATTGCAGGTTTTCTGAAGTAAATATGTTAATTGCAGGAACCTGGCGGAGGTGTTAGTTTCAAAAGGGCTAGCCACCGTGGTCAGATACAGAAACGATAACGACCAGCGCAGCTCACATTACGACAAGCTGCTCGAGGCCGAACTAAAGGTAATTTAGACAGGAATACAGATTTCTGTTTCACAGAAAATCATAATTATTAATTTGGTTACTTGTCTAGAAATATTTAATCGTAATAAAGTGCTTGCAAGTGTAGGGGGGTGAATTCTAAAATGTCGAGTGATAGAGAGATGAATGGATGGGTGTCTACGAATTTCTTTCTTTTCAACTACAGCACCGCTAGTTTTGCAGGTGTCCATGATCGTCCATGAAGTAGAGGTGTGATATGATAAGCGGTGGTTACCGTTTACCATCAGACGAGCCGTCTGCTTGTGTGCGTCTTTTCTTAAAATAAAAAGAAATGGCTGTCTGTATAGTCTGCTTACGGACGATAGTTTAACATGACAACGCCTTAATTTTTTTTTTGAAATCTCGGACGCATATTCCAATCGAGTGGAAGAGAGATAGATGCGGCGCAAGCCGATCGTGCCTTTCGCTCGCTTGTATAGCGCTCTCGCTCCGATCCTAACGTTACAATGAGCGTAACGGGACAATGAGTCATCCTTTATCTTATTGTTTATCGATTTATTGACATTGTCACGTCAATAAGTGTATGCGTGTGTAAAGTGTGTAAGGAGGGGGTGAATCGTAAAATGGCGAGTGATAGAGACGAATGGAGAAAGTGTACATACTGCCTCTTGAAAGTGGGATGAAGGTAGGAAGAAGAAAGTATAATAATATATTCCGCCAGGTGTGGATTGAGTGGCTGCAGCATTTCCGAGTACTTACGGCATAGGGTTGTTCAAAAGTGCTATGAATAAAGTCCTTAAGGGTCAGCAACATATCTCTGATGCTCCTGGTATTACAAGGTATCTATAGGTGACGGTGATCGCTTAGTTAGCTTAGTTAGTTGCTTGCCACTTATGGCATAACAAAATGTGTAGCGTTCCGAGACAAAAAAAGTCACGTGGGTGACACGCAGTGACGTCAATCGATGCATAAGCACGACCGAAATAAGTCATTTACAATAAGGGCCGATTTTTCAATCCTTACTTTATTCGCCTAATAACTACCGAGCCAATAAATTTATTAATCTCTTTATTCGACTCATAAACGGTGTTCGGTTTTTCAATACAATTTTAAATTGGGACTAACTATCTGACCACTTATTCAGTGTGTACAAAAGCTAACTTCAGACAGTTGAAACAAAACTATAAAATATCCACGCGTTAGAAAAGGACTTCGAATTTTCACTTTTCGCTTATGTCACTGTCTTGTCAGTTTTAGTCTAAACGTCACTGTACTACTAATCTGTGCAAAAGTCGTCGGCTGGTTTGGCTATGGTAGTATAGCTCATTTAGTTTGTTCATGGTAGTTTTTTTTTTAATTAAAATTAATTTAGTTTCTGCGTGTCGGAAATATCAATCTTTTTTTACAGTGACAACCCATAAGACCATCATTTAGACAGTCTCAACAATTTATTCCATAGAATAAACTGCTATCTGGCCGTTCCACCGACAAATAAAGTTATACCTCAGATAGATGAGTTATTCGTCTAGTAAATGATACCTGACCATTGAAAAACAGAATAATTAGCTATCAGTTCAATAAACACTATTTGTTTGTTT
Organism: Peribatodes rhomboidaria; assembly: GCA_911728515.1. Lineage (NCBI taxonomy): Eukaryota > Metazoa > Arthropoda > Insecta > Lepidoptera > Geometridae > Peribatodes > Peribatodes rhomboidaria. The sequence goes on from OU452166.1 coordinate 21,805,774, forward strand.
ATCTGACCATTGAAAAATCGGCCCTTAGAGAAATAAACATCGAGAGAGACGTTGACGGGTGTCAACTCCCGGGACGCTAGACTTTGTGTTTTTGGATCACGGTATATTGTATACAATTTCGTTTGTAGGCGCAAAAGGCCGGCATCGGTGTTCACGCCAAGAAGGACATCCCGACACACCGCATCCAGGACACGAGCGGAGACTCGGCCAAGTCCAAGAAGTTCTTCCCGTTCCTGAAGCGTGCTCAGAAGACGGAGGCCACAGTCGAGTTCGTCGCCAGCGGGTCCCGCATGAGGCTCTACATCCCTAAGGTAAGTTGGAACCGCAATGAGACATGTTGACAAACCTCTTTACCTTGCAATGAGGTCCCGAATATTTCTATGTTTATTTATACTTTAAAATCACTTTACTTTTCCTGGTAACCTCTTTCACTCGAAGAGCATTCGAGCCCCAAGAAACGTACCTCTTGCCTAGTTTGGGGCTCACCGCCAATTTATTTTAGATGTAGTACGGAACCAATAATTGTTGCAGTTTTAAATCTAGTATTAATCTTCTCTGTACTTAGTTTTGGCTAATAAATATTATATAGATGCAATTAATAATATTATTATGTTCAAAAAAAATCGCTTGGTTAATATGTAATTTCAAAAAACAAAACAAAAAACGTTTTCCACCTCTATACCACAACCTGGCGTCATCAAATCAGCTTATTACGAAGATGATTTAATCACGGAGCCAAATTATAGTTTAGTCATCCACACTACATCATGCATGAAAGGCGTGACGTTGTGTTATATAAAAGCGTTGTGTTGTAGGAGTCCGTTCTGGTGACGTTCCTGCTGGCCGGCATCACATGCCCGCGCGGTCAGCGGCCCGCGATCGGCGGCGGCGGCGGTGTGCAGCGCGCCGAGCCTTACGGCGAAGAGGCGCTGCATTTCACTAAGGTACCCATTATACTTATTCACATCATCATCATTACAGTCTTTCATTTCATACACCGACCTACCCTACAGCGAGGGTGATTAAACCATTATCCACCACGCTGGCTCTGTGCGGGTTGGTGCATGTTCGAGAATTATTCTTGTAGGACATGTCAGTCTTCTTTTGTCATTACTATACTACATATTATCGCTGAATCACTATACCACTGTAGAATGGCGCTGATGACAAGAGAAACATCAAAACATTAAAATCCGTATTTTAGTGTTGTAATATTTATCCAGTTGTTGATGATTCTGTAATCCATATTTACTAATAGAAAATCGGAAGTAACTCTGTCTGTCTGTTGGTAGGCGTTTAACGGCTAAACAGCTGAACGCATCTTGATGAAATTTGAAAGTTAGTTGCAGTCTTTTTAAAAGGTTTTAGGATATTATTTTCTTAGTAAACGCTAACGAAGCTAGTCACAGGTAAGGGAACGTACCCATACTACGTGACCATTTCTTGCAATTTTTAACCCCCCCCCCCCCCTCGGTGAACATCTGTACTCTATTCTAAGACCCCCTCCCTTCTACTCTAGTTTTACGTAGTAATTCATAGTTTTAAATCGTTTTTTGCAAACAAAACATTAAAAAATCGTATCCGAATTAAATTATATTAAATTATGTAAATAGTCCGCCTCCGCTGTACAACAAGTCATACTAAAAAAGTATTCTTCTTTTTTTCACACAATTAATCAACCAGCTTTCCTTCTAGGAAAAAGTCCTGCAACACGACGTGATAGTCACAATCGAAGAGATGGACAAAGCTGGCAACTTCATCGGCTGGCTCTGGATCGAAAACGAGAACCTCTCGATCAGTTTAGTAGAGCAAGGCTTCGCTTCAATGCACCACACAGCCGAGTCATCAGAGTTCGCACGCCAGCTCAAGACAGCCGAAGAAAACGCACTCAAAAAACGCATCGGTATCTGGAAAGACTACGTCGAAGTCGAGAAAGAAGCCGAAAAGGAACGAAATGCGCCGTTACAAGATCGCGTGCTCAAATATGAATCGGTTATTATCACTGAGGTCACGAGCGAGGGACATTTCTATGCTCAAAATATAGAACAAGGCGCGAGGTGAGATTTTAACGTATTCTTTGCTGTTCTTAATTTGTTTATACAAGCATTTTACGAAATCTTATGCCCTACACTATGTACAACATTCAAGTACGCGAAAACTTTGAAAAGAGTATCTACTTTGCGGCGAGTAGATGTGCCACCTTTCCTAGAAAGATGTTGGAACCCCTTTATAATTAATGTACACTTGTGTTAATGATATTATATACGTAGATTGGAAAACCTAATGGCGCGCATCCACCAAGAGTTCGCGACGAACCCTCCCCTCATCGGTTCGTACGTCCCGCGGCGAGGCGCCCTCTGCGCGGCGAGATTCTCCGCCGACGACAACTGGTACCGAGGCAAGATCGAGAAGGTTCTAGACGACAAGACTGTCCACATACTATACATCGACTATGGAAATAGAGAGGTGAGATCTCGATAGGGTTACTTCACCATGATTCTTGATACTTCAACATGCTTGTTGATTGTTACTTCAACATAATTGTTACTTCACTGAACTTCTCGTTACTTCACTATACTCGTTACATTACATCATCATACTTGTCATTACTTCACCATAATTGTTACTTCACCAAGCTTCTCCTTCTTCACCATACTCGTTGTTACTTCACCGTTATTGGAACTACATCAAGCTTCTTGTTACTTCACCATACATACCGGACATATTACCCTAAAGTATATCTGATTTTATGGTGGTTTTATGTCGGTGAGCCCCAACTAAGCTCGAGGATTGTGATTTGGGGCTCAGGTGCCAAACAACAAATGGTTTTCTGTGTGTGTTGCATTGTTAACATTATAAATTATACAACACACTACCAATGCTATAAGCGCAGATGAGTAATAGCTTATAAGAATTAAATACTAATATAACCCTAATATTCATGCTTCCTGTAGTTGTGTGATTTAATAGAGAAGCATGCCATTGTTACACTTTATGCTTTTTTGTGATATGTTTTCTGGTGTGAACAATAAAGAGATCTGTTTATATCTGAGCATGTCACGCGTTCATTTTGGTTGAAATCCATAAGGCAGGAGCCACACCAGTGGTTAAAGAGATCTATTCATATCTGAGCAGGGCACGCAGTCATTTTTCTTTGAATCCATAAAGCAAGAGCCACAACAGTGTGTTGAACCAATACCCGTCTCCGCAGGCGGTGCACGTGAGCAAGCTAGCGTCGCTCCCCGCCGGCACGGACACGGAACCCCCGTACGCGGCTGAGTACACGCTCGTCTGCGTCAAATTCCCCTCGGACGAGGATGACCGCGCCGAGGCCGTGAACGCTCTCTTCACGGACACGCTCAACAAGAAGCTCATGCTGAACGTCGAGCAGCGCGGCCCGCCGCCCGCGGTCACCATCGTCGATCCCACCACCAACATCGATATCGGCAAGGTAATGTAATAGTAAATATTTACCCCCTTAGCAATATATATAAATATAATCTTAATATATATAAATCTCGTGTCACAATGTTTGTCCTCAATGAACTCCTAAACCACTTAACCGATTATAATAAAATTAGCACACCATGTGCAGTTCGATCCAACTTGAGAGATAGGATAGTTTAAAACGCGAACGAAGTCGCGGGGTGACAGCTAGTATATTAATATAATAAACGTTGTGTTGCCTCGGAATAGTTATACTTACAGTGTTTTGTCTTTTTCGATCTAGTTAAAAATACACGACGACAAGAAATAAAAAGAGAAAACATTTGTGTAACTGTTCGGAGGCTACACAACGTTTATTGCTAAGAGGGTTAAAAAAACATACAATGTGTGATAATTAGTTATCCTGTCATTGAAGTACAAGGTGTCCATTTGTCCTTTTTAATTAGAAGCTAATAACTAGAACTAGATGGCACTTTTCTAACACATGTAAACTGATTATAAAATTAGGTTACTGGGCCAAGTCACAAATTCCCAAATATTGTAGTTAGTAAGGAAATTAAAAATTATGTTCACAACTCTACTAATTACACGTCACAATTCAATATTTATAAAAATGTCTAGGTACTACTTAGGTAACTAGGGCCATCACAAGTTCTATATCGTGTGACGTTGTTTCCCCACTAGGCCCATCACAAGTTCTATAACGCGTGACGTTGTCCCATCACTAGTTCTATAACGTGTGACGTTGTTTCCCCACTAGGCCAATCACAAGTTCTATAACGTGTGATGTTGTTTCCAGAACCTGATTCGTGAGGGTGTGGCCCTACTCGACAGTGTGCGCGAGACTCGGCTGGCGTCTCTCTGCGCTGAGTACCGCGCGGCGCAAGACGCGGCTCGCAAGGCACGCCTCGCTCTCTGGCGGCACGGTGACATCACCGACGACGACGCCGCAGAATTCGGCGTACGCCGCTAACTTCAACAACCTATAAATCCAACTCACCTCTATACTCAACGCTCTCCGATTCAGACTGATCCAACTTTGAACGTTGAACGACTTAACTATCTCCGATTCTGAAAGTGGAACAACTTTTAACTGTCTCCGATTCCGATTTGCACGCAACAACCGACAGCTTCACTCTCTTCCATTCAACGTTCTCAGATTGAGATTTGCGCGCGCCGCTGAACAACTTAGTTCACTTCATCCTAAAATCATTAAAAAAAAAAGAACAAAAATTCTTCTCAGTTCCATTTTAGAGTTTTCGAGGAATTAAAAGAGTGGACAAATTATCGTGTCTCGTGTTAGGCCTGCTGCAAACGAGGCACGAATATTAACGTGCTTAAAGAAGTATCGTTTTTTTATTATAATTCTATACAAATTTCAGGAATTTAACGTTTGTATGGAACTCGAAATTTTCACGCAAATATCAAAATGAACTTTGTAACAAAAATGTATCAAATATGAAGTGAAGTTTATTTATTCAGTATGTTTATTCTAAAATATGTACCGAATTAGTCACGAAAATCTATTTTATAGTATGTACTATGTACGTGAATGCCGGTCACGAGCCGTTATTGCGGCTAGTGCCCGATGTGTAACTTATTTTCTGTTATTTCATTGTCTAAGATAAGATGTGGACGCTGAATGCCATCAGTAGTCTAAATCGGAAAGCGAGGACTCTATTCCTTACAGACGAAATATCAAAATGATTTGTCTCGTCTCATCCACTCAATATGTGTTGTTAACGTATATCTTCCAACTGCTAGTATATAGTAAGTTATGAAACTATCGTAGCAGAGATTTCATCATAATAGAATATGATGATTAATATTTTGTGAAATTAAAAATGACAGATGTACTCTTATAGTATAAATGTAACGTTCTACAAAATAATTTTGAATATGATATCAACGTACTAAGTAAATGTTTCCATGTCCAATTTGTGTGGTCATCAATTAATTTAAAAAAAAAGTATTTTTCAAATCTGTCAAGTACGTGTCGTGAGTCACTCGTGGTAGGGTTTATGTAGCAATGATAAAATAATAATATTTTGAAGTAGATTTTGGAACATCCTCATACATGACTTGCTCAGCTATAATCTCCATAACTATTGAACTACAGTCGTTTTAATATACGTGTATAAATAAATATTCCAGGATTTTTCTTAAATTAGGAATATGTGCAAAATGTAAATTGTACCAAATTTCAGCAATTAGTTCTGAAACACAAACACTTTAAAACCATAAAGGTTTCCTTAGTTTGCTTCAGAGCCCTAAATACGATGTTTTTGTTTATGAATGTATATTTTGTACTACACTTTGTGAAATATGTAAGCTGTTGATTAAATTATGTACGATCAGAGTCTGATTTGTTTTTTCTTTTATATTATTTTTGTTAAATTATAATATGTTAAGGTACGAGACTTATATTCTATATACCTAGTTTCTTATGCGTACTTATAACATGGTCAACTTGGTGCGGGTAACTTAAAAATATAAAAATAAATATTTTAGGAAACTATTGTAGTTTTTGTCTCTGATACCTTGTTGTTTTTGACCAAGACTTTTTGACTTTTTCACAATGTCTCGATCCAAGTCAAAATAAGGACTATTGACACTCAGTGTGTTAATGTGCTAAGCTAGAATGAACCACTCGTTTCCTGGGCTAACATTTTAATTATAAGTAAAATAAAATTATTTAAACCTTGGTACTACAGGTTAGGAAAATGAGGAACGAGGTAGTGGACGACGGGGTATTCCGGATCGTTAAAAACTATTTAGTGGTACCAGGGTTAGTAAAAAATAACCGTGGTTCTATTGAGGTACCAAGGTTAGGAAAAGGTAACCGTGGTACCAGGGAACACTTTGGATTGTCGCAAAAATAAAACATGACATTTTCATTGAAAATATAATTTTGCAATTAAAATTGCAAGACATTTTACAGCTAGAATGCAGTTCAGAAAAAAATGTATACGGACGTCTTTTACATTCACTTATACATATTGAAATTTTAGATATTTTGAAACGAACTTATTGATATGGATGGGTATTTTAGACGCAGGAAGACAAGTTTTTTGTGTTTTGAAATAGTATACCTACATAGTCGAAGATTTGCGCCGCTCCAGTCTTTCTCCGAAGTCCACAGTGCAAGAGTGCCGTTTGTCAAAAAATATACGCCAGCTATAGTCTATAGTGTAGTTTGTGCTTATATACGAAAAAATATACAGGCGGTACTAATAGTAGTAAATATACCAATACTTTTCGTCCTGCGTCTAACATGTCACCTTAAAATTAAGTATTACAGAAATTAGGTACTCACGAACTGTATACAACGTGTTAAATAGTTTTGCACGTGACTTAGCAGAAAAATTGATACATCGATAATGTTACCAGCTACACACACAGAATTATCCATTACAGAAATTTAAAACACCCATTTATCTTGATCTAGATTTGAAAGAGGGACCTAGCGTCGCATTTCTGAACTAAAATGGTGGACTCCCGTCAAAAATGATTAGTTCCTTCATTTGGCCACCATTGCAGACAAGTTTTACAACATTTACTAAATCATCTAATATGTACTAAGTAATTTACATTGTTTCACTAAACTAAACGAGACTTTAATTAGGCAAGCCGCTGACAGGAGTCACAAGCAGTGATGATAATACAGAAGTTCTGAACAAAATCGTGAACACTACTGCATTACAAATATTTGAGGGCATGTAATTTCATGTAACAGTAATAAAATAGTAAACATTACATTTCTACATAGAACATTATCCGCTGAACAGACTAGATAATTAAGGTAAATCTGAAACCACACCGTCATTTCAGATGAGCTTAGAACAAACGCCTAGCCTGCCCACAAAAAATAACTAAGTACCTAGCGCCAGTACACATGGTGAGTGCTGCTGTGCAGACAATTCTGATAGTACTAGTAAGTACCAAAAACATTACCAACTAGTATTTTTAACTGCTAACCGAATAAGTTGGTGTTTAATTATGAAAACGGCGCTGGCAGGTTCGACGAGCGCTATTACCAACTCAAGATGGGTACAGCCCACCGAAAAAATGCAGCTTGCTTTTATGCCATATAGTATAACATATTTGAGTTAAAAATCAATAATTTAATTTGGCACTACATTGACCATAAAATCACCTGCTAATTAAAATAACTGTACAATTTTTGTCATCCATTTTTAAAATTAATAGAGTAGGCAAATTGTAGCTGAAGTTAGTTAAGTACTAAAGAGCCACTGTTTATCTACTAAGTACCAAAAAATATTATTCTCATATATAATTTGTAACGTGAAAAGTTAACAGTCTCAACTACTCTCAACTCAAGTGTCTTTAAAAGCTTATAAAATTAAAAAAGTACTGCAAAATAAACCACTTTTCCAAATATCGTATAAGACGAAAACACGAACGCTGCGAGCGTTTGTCACGGAATGTATTTTATAAAGCACGACGCACACGCATCTTCAAATAATGCGGTAGAAAAAAAAACGCCCTGTTTTTTTTGCTCCAAAAAATCTTTGGTAATATCTTTTTTACACCCCTCTCCCCTCCTTCTGTTTCTTTCACTGATTTTAACCAATTTATTTTAGTGTGGCCATATTCTCCACATGTGTAACGATAATTACAATCAGTACACTAGCAGAACATTTTATTTACATTGCAAACTGAAAAAAATAAGTTTCAAGAATTATAAATTTAAAGCATCGATTCTGTGGTATCATGCAGTCACTACACTGAAAAGACAAATTGTTTATTTCAATAAATGAGGAAAGGATGGCAACAATTTTAGATCTGTCAAAAGTAGCATAGTAAACAAGGCGTAACATGCCTTGCGATCTGTCTTGCGCGATTGATAGTCTGGCTCTGTCTTGCCTATCTATCTCTCTCCACCACGCTATCTAGTACGTAGCCAGACTAGAGATCGCATGTTATGCTAAGTTTTTTAGAAAAATGATACCACAAAACCGAAAACTTCCTTACTGTAAACTAAAGATTACTGTCGGGTTTTCATGCAACCGTGCTTCTTCAGCAGGGCTGGCACGTATGTACTCTGTACTAATCTACCTAACGCATAACTTCACAGTAAATTTGACTAAACCTACTTACATTTAGAACTCATTTCCCCCACAGGATATCTCGATCGAGCATTTTCTACACTTTTAAAGAAAAAAGTCAACCCAAAGTGAGTTTTTTGTTACTTATATCATTCAATTTGTCTTTTTTTTCTGTCTCCTCAAAAATGGCGCATATCAACATTACAATACCTTAAAAACAAACGCAATATCTTCAAAATTGTAAAAAATGAAAGAGATAGCTCTGGAAGGGGACGCGACTTTAATACTGTCAAGAAGTCTTATGTAGGTGACCTCAACTTACCGCTCGACACTGGGGCAAATATACTGCCTTCCAGGAAGAGTGACAATCGTGCATACGAAATTACTATGAAAGAAAACATAAATGTTGACAGTAGAACTGATATCTCAAACTCTCAAGCTCTAGCCGAGTCTATCTGACCGAAACACTAACCCCTTTACCAATCAACGTTATTATAGCCCCTGAATAAACGTACAGAGTTTTGAGATTTTCTTTATTTTCCATTTTTATATGAAAGATCGAAAACGACAAAACACTAACTATTCCGAGGCTATATACAACGTTTATTAGTAAGAAGGAAAATGTGTAATTCAATACTGTGTGTTATTATTCGATTTTGTTTGGGAAAGGTTTGATTAGCTGAAGTGCACTTAGTATTTATACGCGTTTAAAATTGCTAGTCAATTAAGTGTTATCAGTTTTAGTGGAAACATTAATTTTGTTAATAGAAATACGTGTAAGTATACAATTTTTTTAAAGTAATTGTGGGAAAATCACTATACAATGAGTTCTTGTTTCTTTACAAGTACTTTACAATTCATTCCATCTGTTTTTTTTTTAATGTCCCTATGTGGAGAATTTAAAAATAGGTAAAACTTTAGGAAGTATTCTGTGAGGTAAAATTAAGTAAATAGGAAGAATTATAAAATGAGTATGCGATAAGTACTTTGGTTTTGGACGGCAGTAGTGTGGCTTTAGGCAGTCTATTGATTGCTGACAGATGCACGTAATTCCAAAAGGACTTGATGAAAACTTATTATTTTAATTTTTTATTGTAATTATTTTCATATTGGCTGCAACTTATTCAAGTTTACGTCGGATAGTATTAAAATTATTATAGATAAAACATTGTTATAAATCACTTTTGAATAACTAAATGCAGATGTCAGCGACTATCGTATTCTGTAGAACGGACTGTAAAAGCAAAGTATCGAAATGTAGACCCCGTACCGTTGAAGTACAGCTACATTTCAAATAGCAAATTTCGATATAATTGATGACGGTTAGACATAAATTGATATAGCAAAATATTACATTTCTTAAGAAGGCATTGTAGTTTGTCATTTTAAATTCAGCCGTACGTGACACGGTTTACAGCTTACATTTCAATAGTTTGCCTGTAGTCGTTGATGTCAAAGAGTGCCTAAACGAAGGTTAGGCTAGACACTAGAGACTAAACTAAAACAAATTTGTACATTCATATTTGTGTTGATTCTATTCGCACCATTTACCAGCGCTTAAATTTGCTGTCTCTCCATTTTACATATACATATGAAAATGCTGAAACAGGCGCATTCAGTCCAGGAAATGACACAAAAGAAACAAGCGTTTGTTACAACTAAAAATATCGGTACAGATAAAGATCAGTCGCGCAAGTACGTAGTTAACTACGTGGGGCACCCAAAAAGAACTGTTCAAAGCATCTAATTACTGATACTTTCATTGTTTCTTTAACTGGGCTATTCCCAAAACTTTCCGAGTGACCCTTTACATTATTTAATCACATTAAATACCAAGAATTATTATTGTTACACAGATATTTATAACTATTACATTCGGCTCAGCGAACGAAAAAGGCTGAACCAAAGATTTAATAAAAAAAAAAACATAGTAGCTAATTAGCTATCAGTGCGTGTAGACGAAAATGCTACGAGTAAAATTAGAATATGGCGATGTTAATAATATTGAACACCTCTAAACTTGTTGTCATTTATTTTCTCGTATTGATCATGGATCTGGTTCTGGGCACAGACAATTTTAGTCCAGTTAGATTATAGTTTAGTGTGGTACAACAGAATCGAAACCACTGTCTTGACTAAATATAATTTAAATTAATTTTGCGGTCGTGTAACTCAGTTTATTTGCTTAGATGATTGTAAGAAAACATTCCGTCATGGGCTTCACTGTTACCGTGAAAACGTAAAGAAATGATAGATAGGTAAAGAAACTTTTTAATGTTCACATAACATATAACAAATAGAAGTAATGTGTACATAAACAGATATGTTTGTACTTCGATCCGAAATACAAAAATAACGCCTTTAATAAAATTAGGGTCCGAATGAGCCGCCTATACAACGAAATCCTCGTCTCCAACAGACAAATTGATATTTTTTATCTAAAATTATATCAGTTCCAAAGACAAATTACGAGTATTTTAGGCTTTAACTTTTAACCACGTTCTACGTTTGTTGTTTTGTTTCTCATATTTTATTTAATCTAATATAATTTAGCAATCAATGCGAAATCAAAATGTTTAAATTTCAACTCATTACTTAATTAAATCCTGTTGTTTTATGCTCGCTAGTGATTAATTAACTTGGTATTAAAAATGCTCGTAGACATACATAATGTTGGAAATTAATATAGATCTGTTTTAAGTTCACTAAAATTTTGTACTTTATTAATTTCTGTCATGTGTGTTATGAATGAATAAATAAATTTAAAACTAGGCTTAGATCAAGTGTAAGCGTTGTTTCGCTGTCAGTCGCTCTATGATCGCGTCGGTGTCTCGACGCCTAAATGTGCTAAAAACACTTTAGCACATAAAAAAAGCATATTTTAGCACATAAAGTGTTAAATGTGCTAAAGTATTTTTAGCACATTTAACACTTTGGCAAATGTCATTAACGTTATTGTGGGATGATAATGCTCTCAGCATTTAAATGAAGCTATATGTATTTAATTATTTTAGTAGAACGTTAAGTGTCGATGCGGTGCCACTGATTAGTGATTAGGCCTGATTTTTAATGATACTTGATATCTATGTTTATCTGATCAAAAGAATTGTATATTAATTTATATTTATGACACACTGGCGGCAGTGAAGCCAACGACGTAACGAATCCTAAGAAACTTTTTGTCGTGAAAAACAAAGTGTTTTAAAAGAACCTAAATTGCTCAACTTCTTTCCCAAGTTTCGTAGCTTCAAATAATTTCATTTCTTTAACCGGAAGTTTAGGATTTTGTAGTACTTCTACGTGCTAAAAATAACTTTTAATGAATCAAGTATTTAGTCAATTTTAGTCTTAATATTAATTGACTCTCTCTAAAATTTAACACTGGTTGTTTTTGACAGATTTAGTGCTTCTAATTTTAGTTAAATGCAATCTGCGGTGTTAAACGGCTTCAAAAGAAAAATACAGAGTGTAACAAAATCAATAGCAAATTTCAATGATCTTTAGCTGTTTACCAGCATATCGAGTTTCCCAAACTCGTTAAATTTTTACATGTTCTATTTAAATATTCACCAAACAGATACAATATATGCTAATAATATTTAATTTAATAAATGTTTTTTGTTACACTTTGTACAACTCATATTATTACGAAGGACACAATTACGACACCGTTTAATGTCGGATGTTACAGGCCTATGCGAGTTTCATCCAAAGACGCGAATAGCTTACACGCCGCGAAGTCTACACGACGCGAAGTCTACACGACGCGAAGTCTACACGACGCGAAGTCTACACGACGCGAAGTCTACACGACGCGAAGTCTACACGACGTGAACGGCGGCGCGTCGCTGCTCTTCGTTCTCGTCGAAATAAGGGCCGTACTCGGTGGGCAGCGGTGGCACGTTCGCGAGGAAATTCTGAAAACAGCGAATTGATTTTAAGCTATAGTAATCCTAATTAAAAACACTGCGATACAGGCTTGCCTAGTGCCTATAGGTATTATATAGTAGTAATTAGTATCATGTGAAATGTACCAATCTTATTGTTGTTTTTTTTTTCTCCCCCATTCAGGGGAATTTGGCGCCACACGTCATGTGCATTTGCCAGTGTCAAGTACTTATCATTCGTTTTTACATATGATAGGATGATGATGAGGTGATGATGTCCCAGTAAAGTTATGGGTACTGTACTGAAACTTTAAGTGAAGTTTAGCAGATAACACAAAAAGTCGCGTTTCGCAATGTTTGTATCATTTGCCCGTTCACGTTGTCACGTCACGTTCACTCGTGCACATTGACAAACCGGAGAACTTTAATAATCCACCACTATTACACTTTAACACTCGAAGAATCACATTCAGTTCAAATTCTATTTCTTACTAAGTATTGACAGAAAAACGTTTTACAAATACATTTATGACTAGCTCTTTTTCCCTGTGTTGTCCGTTGCTTAGCATCGGTGATCGGCTACGAAAATCGATAATGAATAGAAGATAATGAATAAAAATTGCCCGGCCAATACTATTCGACCGCGTTCTAGCGAAAACTTCCAGCTAGAAGCCACTCGATCGATCTTTTAGGGCCAGTGACCGCCTTCGCAAACCAATTACGTTTAATGATCACTTATTTATGTACCTGTGTGCTTTTAACGAGTTTTTCCCTCGGACCGACCGGGCACAGGGGTCCGCGATACAGGTGTTCTAGAATACACGCCTCCCATCGGTTCTTTTTAATGCCATAATATTTTTTTGTCGTCTTTTTACATTTTATTATTTGTTGTACATAGATTAGGTTTTGTACATTTTTTATTTATTTTTCGTTTAGTTTAGTTTCGCTTTTAATTTTTTTTTTTTTTAATTTTGATGACGAATTACAGGATGGGAAGTCGGTTTTTTAACCGACTTCAAAAAAGGAGGAGGTTCTCAATTCGACTGTATGACTTTTTTTAAATGTTGATACCTGTATAGAGGAGTAGTATTCCCTGCAGGTCCAGGTGTCGTCGTGCCCGCCGCCGGGCATCACCGCCAGCTTCTTGCAAGAGGCTCCGCAGCGCAGGTACAGCTCCTTGGACATCGCCGGCGGCACCAGCTGGTCCTTGGAGCCGCACACCACCAGCGTCGGCGTGGACACGTGCCCAATCTTACGTAGCGACATGTACTGAAACGGTGAAACTTGCGATAACATTTCGTTCTTCAGCTCACGATAAAGTTAAGTCAGGCAGCAGTAGCCACGGTGGAGTGCAGCAGCGTGCCCGTAGTCTCGACCAATGACGCAAAGGTGGAACACCCCCAAGGTTTTTAGTGGGTATGCCGCCACAAGGGCAGAGACTCCCACGTAACCACCCTGTCCCCCCAAGGCGGGTGGTGCCTATAAAAGGTTTTCCCTATGCAACCAAAAAAAAAATGAAAATGTCAAGCAGCAGTAAGGATTAAAGCGCTTATCAGCGCTTGGCTGAATTTAGTCACCTAAATTCAGAAGCTTACAGCCAGCTAGCTAACAATGACTAGCAACAATAACTTGAGTACCTAACTAAAGTATTGTTGCAAAAAAAACCCTGATATATATCCCAGACTATGAGACCTTCTTTTTGACTTAAACAATAAAACTGTGCTCACCTTATTTTTATGACAAATCTGTGGCAGCCAGTCGAGGCATTTCCACTTCAGTATAATCTGGGCCATGTCCGGTATGCTTGTGAATGTGTTTTCCACAACAAGCGCCCAAATCTTATTCCTGTTTTCTAATTTTGATGCCACATCTATCGCAACTGCTCCACCTGTGGGAAATCGGGACATAATTCTAGGTAAATTGTCAGTTTCATGTGTTCAGTCTATTGTCCTGTCCATTGAATAGGACCACAAGCTTTTGGAGAACTATTTCTCCATCTTCCAGATACACTGAGAACACCTTAAAAAGTCTCTCAAGTCTTGAAAAGGCTTTTCATTGTGAATGTGTAGGAGGGTATTTAAAATAACACGAATTACAGCAGTGTTCATACCTAAGGACCTTCCAAACAGTATCAGCTTGCTTGTATCAATGTCTGCCCGCTGCATGATATACTCCACAGCCGACTGGGCATCCACATACAGGCCCTGTTCAGAAGGCGACCCTTCAGACAACCCGTATCCTCGGTACTCCACCATCAGGATGTTGATGTTCAGCTTGTGAAAGAAGCCGGATACGTTTGACAGTCTGAAACATTTAAATACGTGAGTACTTGATAAAAGTGCGAAAGTTATATACTCTCTTGAGAAAATCTCACTTGCTGGTTATGTGCTTACGGCTTGGTGCCATTTCGGACACAAGATTTTGGGACATTGTGTCCATAACGACACTTTTGACTATTCTACTGACATTTCCGACACTGAACAGAAGTGCAAATACGGCTTGTTTGACGAAATTCAATCCCATACAATTCTAATGGATTTTCAATGAATAGTAAGAGGTAGGTAATTTTGAAATCAAAATCATGTGCCTTATTGTAGAAGCATGGTGGTCATGGTAATCATGTGCCCTAATGCTCGCTCGTATGGCGTGAGTAAGTTGACTGGAGCGGGATAGCCATGCAATGACTACTGCCAGTATGTTTATACAATAATGCCCCAAGACAGCATAGTTTTGACTGTGGTGGCTCAAGGTCTTCAGTGGCTTAGTTGGTAGAGAACCTGCTTACTTCAGCTTGAGTTGGGGGTTTGATTCTCACCTATGACAAACATTTATGTGGTCAACTTGAGGTCAGGCGACTGTGTGTGAAAAATGTCCGGAATGTATTTATTAATATTTATTTATAATAAGCCCATTTAGTAGAGACTGTTATTGATCCCAAGAAGTAGATTATCTTTCTATTACACTACTTGACTATGGTATGGCTACCGAGAGAAATCACATTTGACAGTAATTATAATTATCGAATGTAACTTTGGAGTGAGTAAAACATCACAATGAAAATACTTTAACCAACAAAACCAAATTATTACCCGAAAAAATTATATACTTATGTAATAATGTCAATTTACAATAAATATAAATATATTTATATGAAATGTTAAAGGACCATTTTTCGTGTTTTTAATATCCTTCCTGTGCCATTGCATGGTTATGTCAGCAGTCCTTTATTGTAGCTTTGTGCTAAAATATATTAGGCAATTGTAACTTAATGTTATTTCAGAGTCTCTTTTGGATAATAAAATGCTACATAAATTTAAAAATAAACTCAATAACTACTGGTCCAATTTAAAAAATTATTTCACCATTAGAAAGCTACATTATCCTTGAGTGACATGGGCTATAAAACGCAAGCTAAGCTGCATGCAAATCAGCTAGTTACTTATATTTATTGTCCACATTAGTGATATCAATCTGTCAAATGTCAACAAACAGTACAAAACAGTATTTTGTCTTTATCACTCAAGTTAAATGTTTAAAATAAAGAAAAAGGCAACATATTTTTAAGAAGGTAAGTATATGTGCATGCTCTCGGCGGCCACTCTCAAATCTGGTTTACTTAACTCACCTTTGGCCCATATTTCCAGCATTACCATGAAAAAATATCATAGTAGGTATATGATTACTGTTTGTTGCCTGTTTGATCAGGAACATGTGAATTTTTAAGCCATCTTTGTTTTGAATCTTGATGCTCTCATATGGCAACTTATAATTACTTGGTTGCAGAACAAATACCCTAGAATCAGGGGGGTCGTTGGGGTAATACAGCAGTAGGTCTTGAGCATTATACAGGATTCCTGGAAATTACCACATAGTTAACATTAACAGTTTTCACCAACAAGATAACAGAGAACTTATGGTTTTAATTAAGGAAATGTGTGTGGGGTACAAATTTCATGTCTGGCATGTACTAGACTTCATTCACTATAGGATTGTGCAGGAGACAGTTGTCAGTAGTCGTTAATATTGTATAACTAGGTAAGTGGTAAAATTGTGGATTACAATTTCATGGAAATGTTAATATTTGTGTCATGAGGTTGAGGTTGCCCAAGTGTCAATGGAAATAAATAAATCAATAAATATAAATTCAATTACTTTCCTATATCTAAGTACATAATCTGTTTGTTAACATTGCTGTTGAGGCTGCCACCGTATTGTAGCGCATCAGGGATGTTTGCAGATGCGCACATTGATGGCTTCACAGCCATCATGCGCAAACGGGTTGCATCTCTGCAGCTCCGCGTGCCAACCGGGGCAGTGCCAACAGTTACCTCCAGCTGTTTGCCTCTAGGATGGATCTAGACTGCCCAATAACGCAGCACTGGACTAGGCTGCATGTTGAGCACTCTGGATCCAAACCTAAATGTAGACTGCACTAAGATTTTAATTTTGTTTTGTTCCATTTTTTTTTATTATTACTTAGATATAATATTTTGTTGAATGGATTGATTTTTTTATTGAATGGACTGATTTCTATAGAATTTAGGGCCGATTTTTCAATGGTCAGATAAACAAACAAATAGTGTTTATTGAACTGATAGCTAATTATTCTGTTTTTCAATGGTCAGGTATCATTTACTAGACGAATAACTCATCTATCTGAGGTATAAATTTATTTGTCCGTGGAACGGCCAGATAGCAGTTTATTCTATGGAATAAATTGTTGAGACTGTCTAAATGATGGTCGTATGGGTAGTCACTGTAAAAAAAGATTGATAGGTATTTCCGACACGCAGAAACATAATTAATTTTATAAAAAAAAAAACTACCATGAACAAACTACATGAGCTATTTACCATAGCCAAACCAGCCGACGACTTTTGCACAGATTAGTAGTACAGTGACGTTTAGACTAAAACTGACAAGACAGTGACATAAGCGAAAAGTGAAAATTCGAAGTCCTTTTCTAACGCGCGGATATTTAAAGTTTTGTTTCAACTGTCTGAAGTTAGCTTTTGTACACACTGAATAAATGGTCAGATAGTTATTCCCAATTTAAAATTGTATTGAAAAACCGAACACCGTATAAGAGTCGAATAAACAGATTAATAAAGTTATTGGCTCGGTAGTTATTAGGCGAAAAAAGTAAGGATTGAAAAATCGGCCCTTAGTGATTTTAATTTATTGATTTAATTTATTTCACATGACATTGATTTTGTAATTGTTTAATTTTAATTTTGATTTTATTTTTGATATGATTATGTGCACGACTATGGACTGGTTTCAAGATAATATATACATTTTATAAAATGTTCAATGCAATTAAATTAAAATTTAATTGCATTGAACTTGGCTCAGTTATTAGAGCATATTTAAGCTCCAAATTATATTCTGCATACATTACTGTAATTGGAATAAACCATACAAATCTTGACAGACTACAGGACAGTTTGGGATAAGATGTATATGTTTCTCTCATTTTAACTTTTATTGACATCATAACAACGTTTTCATATTATTTTCTTAACAATTCCTTAATCTTGCTAAATGGACATTTATCTAACTAAACATGTACAGTGGATTTCGGGTATAACGACAATGAAGGGACCACTCTATTTTCGTCGTTATATCCGGAAGTCGTTACAGGCAAAGGTAAAGAGATACAGACACGTATCAGCATTTCTTTAACAGTGAATGCGCGTCTAGCAGCTATACTTATTCAAAAGTTTACTAAACTCAGTTGCTACTCAGAATATCACTTTGTAACTGAACCATAAAAGCTCCGAAAGGTACACGCTTCCCTACCTACTTAGTTGATATCTATAAACAAAAGGTAAAGGTCTCCACACTTGCTGACCATCTGTGTGCAATGGATGTAAACAAAAGATAAGAAATGTTTGTGAAAGAAAAAAATCTTTGTGTCTTTGGCGGCCGACTCCGGTCGCAATATCTGCATGGGATTTCTAGGAATTAGTTACAAATGATTCATTAAAAACAGTCGCTACACCCGAACTCGGCGTTACATCCAAAGTCGCTATAGCCACGTGAATTTTGTACTGAAGTATGCTTTAAATTCAAGGGACTTAGACTTAACGTCGTTATAGGTAAATGGTCGCTACAACCAAGGTCGTAATAAATGAAATCCACTGTAGCTCATTACACATTTGCTCTGACTTTTTTAACAGGTTATAAATCGATGTTTTAATGTTTTGTTTTATTTCTTTTAGAAGCTGGTTTATTCTGGTTTGTTATGTTTCATAAAAACTGGTCTAATTGTTTAAAGTTATGCACTCTTTTCCAAAATTCTTAATTAATTTGGAAACTAGTTCATAATTTTAAACAATTTCATTACCTATTTTCCCTTTTTTTTGCCATAATTAAACAACAGTAATTATACTAAGGATTGTTGAATTAATATTTATATAAATTACATTATCTTAATTGACTTCTTGACAATTATTTTAAAGAAGTAAGTGTAATATCACTGTTCACTGTTCCGATTAAAAAATACCTTTCACAAATAATAAGCTACACAATCACTGAATGGGTTGTATCGGTTGTGCGCGGTACATCCTCAAACTAGGTCGAGAGTGGTATTGATCAAAGCAAGGACAGGTGAAGGACAAGCGCTAGAAACTAGGACAAGCACGAGAAACTAGGTCAAGCGGTAAAAACTAGGAAAAGCACTAGAACCTAGAGCAAGCTACTGCGCGAACGAAGTTGCAGGCAACAACTAGTATAAAATAAACAAAAATCTAAGACAAAACTAGAAGATAATCATTTTTATAAATCAAGTTTAGTGAATTGTTATGTAGTTATAAAACGAACCTGAGACTCCAATGATGCATACGAGGAAAGACAGCAGAAATCCGTAAAACCAAAACACTAGAATGCTAGAAAAAAATGTGAGCGTTGCTACCGCCCAAAGTCTATACAAAATGATTCTTAGAATGTGCAACATCTTGATTTATGTAGTTGAAGTCTTTGTCTCTCTTCTTATTGGATCTTAATCATTTCACAAACATGTCGCAATTGTTTCATGTCTCGTTACACAAATATTACTGTTTTATTCATGAATTTCCTATTTTTCAGAATAAGAAAATCTGAAAAAACATGATGAACACAATACATCAATGAAAACGCCGAGCAAGAATCAGAAAAATGTTCTGTCTGTCTGACATTTGCACGTCCATGACTGACAGTTTTTTTTACCCCGTAGGGCAGGCTAGAGCCAACATGGCCAGACCGCCTAGTCATCCATATTTGCGTCCCTACTTTAAATCATCGAATTTATCGTCAAATCGATGATGAAGATGATGGAGGAGATGGTGATGACTCCCCTTTCCTATTTCAATAAAGCCGTGTGGATACTTTACTGAACTTTAGATCGAGTCTTGTAAAGAACCAACACGAAATGTAGCATTTCTCAATGTTTGGATCATTTGTATTTGTATTCTTCAGTCTACAAATAAAGTTTAACTTTTTTTTAACCGACCAAACGGAAGAGGTTTACAAGTTGACGCGAATAATTTTTTTTGATTAATTTGATAAGCCTTTCTGAGTAAGTAATTCTTTTTTATTGAAAAGAGTTTACTTCGATGGGGGTCCCATATCAATTTAGAAAAAAAAGCAACTTTAAGGGTAGGAAAACAGGTGATTAGGTATTGATTGTTCACTCACTTATTGTAATACGCACGCATAACTTCTTACAGACTAGCCCAATTTCGATAATTTGGATAGTTTTTATTGGATAGGATATACCTACCTCGAAGTTGGTCCCTTAAAAATTTGGAAAAAAATCCCACCCTAAAGGTAGGAAAATCGGGGTGATTACAGATTTTAATGCTGAGTTTAGACCTGTCAGTCTCTTGTGCGTAGATCCCTCAGTCTCTGTTATTTAATTTAGCTATCTATTTTAAAAGTAATAATCGGAAATGTACTAATTTTTGACTTTGACTTTGAAGTAAATTATACTTAGCCACAAAAAATCATTAATAAAAACTTTTTAATAAAAAGTTAAAACGCCAAAGAAACTAAAAGCAATAAATGATAAAAATCCCAAAACCTATAACAGGGCTCACTGAAGAAAAATTCAAATCACATGTAAAAACTACATTAATGAAAAAAGGATGTTCTAACATTAACAATTATTTAAAAGACAAAGGTGTCTTGGGGGCTATTCCAGCGCGTGAGATGAGATAAGATTTTATCTTGGGGCCCTATTCGGAGATTTGAGATTTTCATCTCACCTTCATTCGTCCTTGTTGCTCACTTTTGAAACGTCATAGGTGTGAGAGTGACCAAGATAAAATCTCATCTCATCTCACGCGCAGGAATAGCCCCCCTGGTCACTCTCACACCTATGACGTTTCAAACGAAAGCAACAAGGACGAAAAAAGGTGAGATGAAAATCTCAAATCTCCGAATAGGGCCACTGAAGCATTACACATCCGCCAGCTAGCTAGTAGTACATAGATTTAATATGATATCACCTAGTTGTAAGACTTGTGAGACATTTATTTTTTGATAAATAAAAACATATTGGCCCTTAGTTTGGACTGACTGTACTTCTCCACATCTCATGGAATAAATGAAACCTATTTTGATTAATATAAAATATCCATTGTTTGCGATGGAGCAGTTCGAGAATAAATACTGAAGTACTTGAGAATGATCTCAGATAGCCGTGGAGTCAAATGAAACAAAACAACAGTATTTTAAAATAGATTATTTTTAACAATGATTCTGTGGAGCAATTTGCGAATGAATGTATGAAACTCTTATTTTTTTTTAAACAAAAGAATGGAGTACTTTCGAAATAACCTGTTCAAAGTTACCCCTCGGTCCACTAATATCCACTAGGAAGATCCATTGCTGGATCTTTTTGCACCTTGATGTCCACCTCATTCCTTCAACCATGTTTTTTTTTAAAGTGGTCACGTTCGTTTTCTTTCGGTTCGAGGTTACGTGATCGCAAAAAACTGCGATACCGTAAGCTCGGACTAGGAAACTCTTAATTCAATGACCCTAAGTTAAAACAGTGAGCTCGTAGTCGCAGCGAGCTCGAGTGAAAATCGCTCTGTGAGTTTCTAGACATAAAAGTGTAAACCAATCCAGATTTCTGACGCTTGAATTCCCGGACTACTCACGGATTTTCCAAAAAAAAAAAAAATTGAAAATCCTATCCTATTACTTCCTACTATAATATTATAAACGCGAAAGTTTGGAAGAATGGATGGATGGATGTTTGTTACTCTTTCACGCCAGAACGGCTAAACAGATCTGGATGAAATTTGGCACAGCGTTAGATTATAGTCTAGAATAGCACTTAAGATACTTTTTAACCGCGGGTGAAACCGCGAGGCGCGGCTAGTTATTAAAAAAAAAATTAAACCAACTTCTAAACAACAAATAGGCACTCAATGGCGAAAAATAAATCAATATGTAATATTATTTTAAACGCTACCCACTTCCCTATATCTATTTGAAGTCGGTGCCAACTAAGCCAAGTAGGTAGTAGATAGATATGTTTAGGTTGTATCTATCTACTACCTACAATATACTTGGCTGGTACCGACTTCAAATACATAGATGAGTGAATAGCGAATAAAATATTTATAGTAATTTATTATTCACGATTGAGTGCCTAGTTGTGGTTTTGAAGTCAGGTTAATTTTATTTTTAATGCAAAACAAGTTTTAATTTAATAAATCCATTTACGAAATTTCGTGTCTTTGCTATTACAGACACAAAGGCGTTCGCCGTTGAGGAGTTCCACTATCCACCTATTGACTACATTATCAGATTAGCTCAATAGTATAGCAATACATAAATATCTCAATATAATACCATTGTTACTTAACTTACATATAGGTATGCAAAATTTCAGCTCAATCGGAAACCGGAAAGTGGGTCAAAATTTACTTCTAAGACTAACTAACAATGTAATAAAATACATTGTTGTCCAATTTAATTTTAATTTTAAGAATTTTATTTTGATTATGAATCTAATTTTTGTAAAAATGTAATATTCTTATTTTTGTCTATTTTTTTTTATTCTATTTATTTTTTAAATTTAATTTAAGTAGTTTAATATTAAATAAAATATAATGTTAGCGATTTCAATATTATGTAAGCGCGCGACCATTCTACTTTGTTAATGCTATGATCGGACCCCAAGATACCGGCTGCGCCGAGTTTGGGGCCCTCAGCTTATACAACTTGCCTTTGTACTATTCGCTAAATAAATAAATTTGATTTGATTTGATTTGAGTTAGTTAGTTTTTCATCAATTCATTCAAAAATATTTTTGGTTCGAAAAAAAATATCGAAGAACATACACAAAAAAAGAATACATTAAGACAAACCTCTTCCTTTTTAAAAGTAATTTAAAAATAAATCTTATTTCTTTCTTCCTTAGACTGTTTCTGATTCCCCGTTCATACATACGTGTAGGATTAGATTATTTGATAGATTAGATTATTTGATTTGATTATTTGACACAAATTTTTTGTATCCTTCCGATGCATTAAACTATCTAGATGTCATGATACGCTAGTTTTTTTTCAGTCTTGATTTAGTTTTACAGAAGTTACTTTGCTGGAATTATTCAGGTAGAGCATTGCATTTTAAGGTAGGGCATTGCGCTCTAATGACCCTCCCCTCTCCATAGGTCTCTCGGTCCAACAGTACCTGCGCTGCGCCCTCCACCTGCGCGTTGAAATGCCTAGCTCTATTGATCGCGCGCCCTGCTAGAGCCGGGAGACCTAGATAAGTATTTGGACTAACCACTGCACGTTGCACTTGCGCATTGAATCGTCTGACTCCATCGATCGAAGGGACCTTAAGGTACCTAGGTGCCCGTTTATAGACTACGAGTGGATGGAATGAATGTTGCC
Organism: Peribatodes rhomboidaria; assembly: GCA_911728515.1. Taxonomy (NCBI): domain Eukaryota; kingdom Metazoa; phylum Arthropoda; class Insecta; order Lepidoptera; family Geometridae; genus Peribatodes; species Peribatodes rhomboidaria. The sequence continues at coordinate 21,829,072 of OU452166.1, forward strand.
GCGCCCTGATCGAGTTTGCATAAACTGATTTTGAACGCAGATGAAAAACGAAGTTTGATGTATCGTAGTTTACAAAATCTGCCCGACGTGCACACTAAATTGATATTCACTACGTCAAGACTTGCATGATACTCGTACCTATACTTGTTTGAAAGACTCTTGTAAAACAGAAGCAACAATTTCAGACGTATCAACTACTAACGTCTCAGCTGAGATGCTGAACAAAGAGGTGCAAAAATAATGTTATCACTTTAATTTTAAATTACTTACAGTCTTAATCGGATAATGAAATGGTTGTAATGGTATTGTTTAATAATCTAAAATCCAAACCTTAAAATCCGACTTCTCGTCAGGCCGCCATCAAATTTACACGCGATCACCTCTAAAGTATAAAGTCGAATTGAGACCCTCCTCTTTTTTGGAAGTCGGTTAAAAAGAGGTATGCCAAGCTGAAAAATGAAGTCTTAAACAACTTTTGGCATCATCAATATGAAATACATTTCGTCGAGTGAGAAAGGAAAACACTCATGCTGCTAATTTCTATATATTATTTGGTAGTCCATAAAATATTTAGACATGTAAAAGAAATATGTACTTACTGACCTAAAAAGACCTAGTACTTACCTAAGCACCTTGAAGACTATTGTCCTCTTGGCGCACAACGTTACGGTCTCATAGTGTCACGATGTCTCCTATTGTCACAGTCTCAAAATGTCAGTCTCAAAAAGTCACGTTCGCATGATGTTACGTTCTCAAAATGTCACGTTCTCAAAATGGCACTTTCGCAAAATGTCACGTTAAGGGAACAAAAAACGAACGAAATGGAAACACAATAGACGACCGAAATGTGGAAACAAAAGACAATTAAATGAAACAAAAGATCATCAAAGTGTGGAAACAAAAGACGTATGTTTATCCATTATGATTGTCTTTTGTTAAAATTACTTTAGAAATAATCCATTAACGATTTAGTTTACTATATACGTTTACGTATTTATTTGTCATAAAGCGGCACTAGCCATTTTTAACTCCGAGTTTTTAATCCTGTGTTTAAGAGCCTAACTTCGCACCCATTTTCTGCAAGGTGGATCTTCGTCCCACTTGCAGAAGTTAGGGACGCATAGATGCATTGTGATGTTATAGCAGTTGACAGGGGCCTCACGCCGCTTTCCTTGGCAAACGAGAACCAGCGCCAACCATCGGTGCTGAGCACCGAGGACCGCAAGAACGTATGGAAGGGCAAGGAGCTGCATGGGAGGTTCTATCGGGCCTTAACAGGGCCCGATGTAGACCTCCTAGCGTCGGTGAACTGGCTACGCTTCGGTGACCTATTTGGGGAAACCGAGGGTTTTGCCTGTGCGATTGCAGATGAAGTTATCAAGACGAACAACTTTTGGAAATACTTAAATCCTGAAGGACGGTACGGTCAACATTTGTCGGGAATGCCACCGTCCCGGAGAGTCACTCAGACATATAATTTCCGGTTGTTCGCATCTTGCTAATGGCGAGTAATTGCCCTTCAATACGGTCTTGTAGAGTCCAAGGTGCCGTACTATAAGTACGCACCAGCGCCAGTTCTCGAGAATGGCCGTGCTTTGCTCTACTGGGACCGCTATATCATCACGGACAGGATTATTGTTGCCAATAAGCCTGATATCGTGCTGGTCGACATCACCATCCCGCATGACGAGAACCTCGTGAAGACCAAGATGGACAAACTCAGCAAGTACCTTGACTTGGCTCACGAGGTAACCGCCATGTGGGATGTTGACTCGACGATCGTTGTCCCGATAGTCGTCAGGGTAAACGGTCTCATAGCGAAGAGGCTCTCGTTCGACGGTTGGATCAAGGGCCAGATACGAAAAGCAGTGAACTTAGAACCATGCCGTATTGTCAGGGGGTTACAATCTCTGCAGCCCTAACTACCGGTAGCTTGGGCTTCGCCCCGCTTTCATTTCACCCCTAGTTTTCATAATTTATGTTTTTGAAATTCCTTTAAGTATCGTAAAATAAATTAAAATTAAGAAAATAAATAAATAACTGCCACAGTTCTTTTATTAATATATACTCGTATCACAAAATTGCTCTACGCACATTCATGATGAACATGGGAATTTTCCTCACTGCTGCTTATTAAAAACGTGACATTTTGTAAAAGTGACATGGTGCTAGTAAAATTAATGAAACGTGACATTATGTGAACGTGACATTGTACAAGTGAAATTGATAAAAACGTGACTTTTACGAATGTGGCATTGTGAGACTGTGACATTCTGCGAACGTGACATTGTGAGAGTGTGAAAAAAACATGACGTTCTGCTAACGTGACATTTTGTGAACGTACCACTGTGCGCCGAAGTATACAGTATGTGTATACAATTTTCATCAAGTGTTATAAAAACACTGTAGGTAAGGATTCAACGAATGCCCTACAAATGAATCAGAAGTAAAGTTATAAAAATGAAATTTATAATTAGTATGTTCTTTAATGCTTTTGTTTTTTTTTTAGCTTTGATTCTATAGCTTTATTCATCAAGTATCATAGACTCATACAAGTTTAAATTAAATTATCAAAGTAACAGTCACGTTATTATCATCATAAATTGCACTACAATAATAATTAACAGAATAATAGATTTAAATTGTGAATTAATGAACTAGAAAGGCCGAAATCAAAATGTCAGGACTTACCTAAGCACAAAAATAAAATAAACAATCAAAGTAAAAATTTCAGTTTTACAAGAATCAGATAATTTGTAATATAATGCTTTTTTAGCTTTCTAACGCTTTCACGCCTTAATTACTCAATCGATCTTCATGAAATTTTGCACACACGTTGCCAGGTGTACAGAAAAGCACAAAGGCTAAATATCTTTTCTCGGCTAAAACCGCGTGGCGTAGCTAGTTACGAATATTTCTTACGGGGAATGGAAGTAATACAATTTCTAACATTTTCTAACATAGCCGCGGGTACGTTGAGAACGTGACATCTTGCGAACGTGACATTTTGGGACATTGTGACATTATGAGAACGTGCATGTACGCCGAGAGGTAAAACACCTTATCACCACCATAGCATAGCATCACGACACGCTGTCAGAGACGCGTCAGGCCAGCGAGCTAAATGTGATGAATACAATACAGAGATTAGGAGTAGGTACTGAAAACACGATTCTATCTATACTGCACACGTAGCAGTATAGATAGAATTCAAAATAATTTAGCTCCTCGATGGTTCACCGCGACCCTGTTAGCTAAATTTATTGTTAAAATTAATTTTTCTTCTTTAGAGAAAGTTTTAAGCCAAGATTTTTTAAGGAAGTATTTAAGTACCTAATCTTCCTTTTTTTTATTAGGATTTTGTGAATCCTTATCTTGAGCATTTTAATCATGACACGATGTATGAATCACGTTTTCTATTCCGTATCAAATGAAAAAAAAACTCGCTTAATTGAATATTAACTTCTTCTGGTAGCTTGAACTTTTAAAGCTTCGGTCGTGGAAACAAAATTTCCTAATTAAAATGTATGAATAGAACAAAAACAGTACTTTTTTCTTGCGTTAGTAAACTTTTCCAGTCGAGTATTCGTTTACGTGACGGGGGACCAGCCACGTTTTATATTCCGAATTTCCAAATAGAATGAAAACAACTCGCTTAAACAATTTTAAGGCTTGAGTCGTGGAAACAAAAGTTCTTTACAAACAATTTGTAATAGAACAAAATAAAAACTACTTTTTCCTGCGTCAGTAAACTTTGCAGTTTGTTAATATTTTATTATCATCCTACTAATATTATAAACACGAAAGTTTGTAAGAATGGATGGATGGATGGATGAACAGCTGAACAGATCTGGATGAAATTTGGCACAGAGATAGATTATAGTATAGAATAGCACATAGGATACTTTTTAACCGCGGGTAAAACCGCGGGGCGCAGCTTGTGATAATATACAGTTACAGATAGATGTAGAGTTAAGTAATATTTTTTCAGCTATCTAATTAAACTTTCTTCTAATATATAATAATTTTAATTTTATAAAATCATCATTGATATATAGCATCGATACTATCTATAAATATAAAATTCAAAGTCCTGACTGACTGACTGACTGATATATCAACGCACAGCCTAAACCGCTGGTCCTAGAAATATGAAATTTGGAGGATATGTTCTTTGTACAGTGTAGGCATCCACTAAGAAAGGATTTCTCGAAATTCCCCCTCTAAAGGGGGGAAAGGGGGGTTTCAAATTTGTATGAAACTTTTTATTCTCTGGGTCGATTGACTCAAAAATTGGTACAAATACTCTTCAATTAAAATCATGAGACACGTGTATCACAGTTTTTCCAAAATCATCATCATCATCATCCACCAACAGCGTCGAATTGGCCTTCTTTTATCTTTAAAAAATTTGCTGAGAAAGTACAAACCTACTACAAACGACGCTGTTATCATTCTTAGGGTTCCGTACTAAAATGGGGAAAGGAACCTTATCATGAAATTCCGATGTCTGTCTGTCTGTATGTCTGTGAGCTGATTATCTTAGAAACTATAATAGCTAGAGACTTGAAATTTGCCACAAAACTAGATAACGATAGGAGCATTGGATAGGAGGATTAGAGTATGTTAAAGGTGTATAAAAAAGTGTATGTAGGTAGTTGGGGTATGAAAGAGAGATTATAAAAAGAAACCCTTGCAATATAGTCATGTGTGGTATCATTTGAAAGGTCTTAACTTAAGCATTTAAAATAGCTTGTATGCAATATTCTGTTTGTAATATTTTTTTAATTTAGGTGAGGTAAGCTCACGGAGAAGCATGGTGTTTCTAAGAAATAAAAAATATGGTTTACAAAGAAATACTGAAGTAGGTTTTTGTTGTAAACAATATTAATTTTCAATGATCTACTTTTGGTTGTCTCCTAATTTTATCTTATCACACACCCTTTAAGTTCTGTTGATACCATACTACTACTACTACTCTCATTCCAGAGATAGTTTAGTTAACTAAAGAACTTCGTCCTTATTGCTCTGTTTGGGATATTGTCAGTTTGTGTATTCAGTTAAGAGCGACTTTGACCGCTTAAAATATTTATTTCTCAAGATAAAAACGTCATTCATTTCCTGTAAGCCACGCGGGCGAAGCCGCGGGCAGAAGCTAGTAGTTTATAAATAGCATGGTGTTCAAACAATATTATATATCACACTAATATATATAAATGCGATAGTTTGAATGAAAAGATGTATGGATGGATGGATGTTTGTAACTGAATCACGCCGGAATGGCTGAACGGGTCTGAATTAAATTTGTCACAGAGATAGCATATGGTCTGGAACATGGACAAATTGAAGCACATAGTATAATTTTTAGCCGCGAGTAACACTCAACAGGTCGGCAATCAAACAGACAACAAGCGGTGTAAGGTCTTGGCCTATTGAACGTGCGGGCCACTCGGACGGGACACGTCCTTCGATCCACGTGTTGGGGGACACGTTGTCCAGGTCTTGCGTACAGAAGACGAGTACTGTGCAGCAGCTGTCTTGCTGGAAAATTATGGGGCATTCTTTCTCGTATATCGGAATTTTGGAGGAACTCCTAGTAGTTATCCTCTTTAAGATTGACCGGCAAAAAACTTTTTTTGGGTTTGGAAATTGTTCCAGTTGCTCATTCCAGTAGTATCGTTCCGCACGCTCAGCGCGTGTGTAAAACAGCTAAGGATAAGCATCTGTATGTGTAAGCATGCACACGAGCTCTTTTTAGCTGATTGCGTATGAAGCGCTAGACTCCATCTACACTCCATCTGGACAAGTAGGTAGGTAATTATAAAATATCATCATCTGCTATAAAACTAGATCCCGGTGTATAGCGACAGGCTAGAGGTCCCTCGTCACATTTGGCTTTGGTGTTATGAAGGGAGAAATCAAAGGAAATTCTCCCTCGTTTTGACGTATTCAAATTAATGTACCTACCTACATGGTTCAGACCGAATAAAATCAATCGGACCATCCAGACAGACAGATCTCTCTGCTACATCAAATATCATGTTTAGGGTGGATCCAACTAAACTGGCGCCAAAAGTAATTAGTTAGCTGAAAGCCCTACCTACTCACCTTTGCATAATATATCGTATTTGCATAAACTATAAACTAGACAGACTACTCAATTTTTCTGTAAAACTCTAAACTTTTTTAAATTCTATGCTTCGTTTTTGTGCATTTCTTGCATAATCTCAACTTTTTACGAAGCATTAAAATCCAGGGTCGAATCCGTTATAAATGATTAATTGACTGCCTCGGTGGCTCAGTTACTACTTTAGTAGTGCACCTGCCTTCTGAGCTTGGGGCGTGGGTTCGATTCCCACCTAGGGCAAACATTTATTTGATGAATATTTGTGTTTGTTCTATGTCTGGGTATGTATTTAAGTATGTATTAGGTCCTTACGTATGAAATTGGCGTTTTGTACGGGAGGAATAAAAAGTCGATTTTTTTTTGTAAAATATATTTAATTAATCAAAGTATGCACTGTTGTTATCTATGCACTTTTGCCATCTTATGGGTAGTTCATTGATCCCTTTACTATAAAAACCATGGGGGCGAGAATCAATAAACTCTTTGAAGGCGGTTTGGACTGCTGCATCGGAGTGGAATTTTTTTCCTTGTAAGAAGTTGTCCAAATTCCGGAAGAAATGGTAATCTGTTGGAGCAAGGTCCGGGGAGTACGGTGAATGTTGCAGACATTACAATTGTAGCTCAGCTAACTTAGTGGTTGTTTGTTGTGCAGTGTGTGGTCTTGCGTTGTCGTGAAGCAGCAGTGGCCTAGAGCGATTGACCAATCTCGGTTGTTTAACAGCTAGTTCTTCCTTCATGGTTTGCAGTTGCTGACAATAGATATCTGCCGTAATCGTTTGGCCAGATTTAAGAAAGCTGTAGTGAACGACACCGGTGCTAGTCCACCAAAAACTTACAAGTAACTTTTTCTGAGTCAATTTTCGTTTAGGGCAGGATTTGGCTGGGTCTCCAGGGTTCAGCCATTCCGATGAGCGCTTTCGATTATCGTGCAATATCCACTTTTCATCACAAGTAATGATTCGATTTAAAATCCCTTCATTATTGTGTCGGTTGAGCAAAGTAACACAGCTGGCGACCCGTGTTTGCAAGTTCGATTCACTCAATTCATGAGGTACCCATGGTTCGAGTTTTTTTTCTTTCCCGATTTGCTTCAAGTGGATTAATACAGTTTTGTCACTTACCCCGAAGCCTGCTGCTATCTCTGAAGTGCTTTGTGATGGATCCGCTTCCACAATAGCCTTTAATTCTTCGTTTTTCACTTTGATCTCCGGCCGTCCACGGGGTTGGTTCTTAAGGTCGAAATTTCCAAAACGAAAACGTTGAAACCAAAAACGTACCGTGCTGTCTTTAGCGACACCAGCGCCGTACACATAATTAATTCTTCGAGCTGTTTCTGCAGCACTGGTGCCACGGTAGAACTCGTACTCGTAAATATACCGATATTTTATGTTTTCCATTGCGCGGTAATAAGCGACGCCAGAGAAAAAATATTGAGGAAAATAACAAATGAATGACTGTATTCCAAAGAAAAAAAAACCAGCTAAATGAATTTATTAATTTGAATTTCGAATTCTTAACCAAAGAGGAGATATTTCAGATCAAATTGATCAGTACGACAAAACGCTAATTTCATACGTAAGGACCTAATATTTAAAAATATCTAAGTATGTGCATCAGTCTCTCGCAGCCATAGTACAAGCTTTGCTTAGTTTGGGGTCAGGCGACCGTGTGTAGAAGTGTCCCGAATTTATTTATTTATATTATTTATTTTATTAAAAAAAAAAAAAATATCTCCCTCGATGAGACACAATGGAGTCTAGTGGTTCTTCCGACTCGTTGTGGGGGCCTCAGGGTGCGTTATGCGCAGGATGTGGGCTTGCCGGCTTTCTTGGCGTCCGCGCATGCTGTTGCGAAACTCGTCACTGTCATAATTCATTTAAATGGTGACGTGGGAACTATACCGTTTGTGTCGGATGCCTTGGCAATCCGGTCGGCTCTCAACTCGGGAGTTTCGAGCCCTGTAGCGTCTCTTAAACAGTGGGCGCGGGACGATGTTGGAGCCAAGCGAATCCGGGAGATTTGATGGACGGGGCTGCTGGGGTCAATAAGGCTAGACTCCGTGCCATGTCGCAGCCAGAATCAGGAGCATGGTTGCATGAACTGCCTTCGCCTCACCTGGGCACTTTTTAGATGATGACTCCCTGCGTGCGGCAGTGGCTCTCCGTCTAAGCTGCAAGGTGTGTGAACCCCATAGATGGACCTGCGGTTCCATGGTGGAAGCCGATGACCAGCACGCATTGAGTTGGCATCGTTGCACAGGGAGGTTACCGCGTCACCATGCCCTCAGTGACATTGTCCGGAGGGCATTTATTTCAGCGAATGTCCCCTGCGTGCTTGAGCCACCGGGTCTGTGCAGGTCAGGTCCAGATGCCGGGGAGAAAAAGAGGCAGGAGTACGCTACTATGGAGCCTCACTACTCCTTCGTGCCCATCGCCGTGGAGACCATGGGTTGTTGGGGGTCGGATGCCAAAAACTTGTTGTTGAGTTGGGGCACAGACAGGATTGGGGAGAGAACCGGTGACTCCCTGTCTGCACCAAGAACGATCTAGAGCGAGAGTTAGCGATTGCCATTCAACGAGGTAACGCGGCTAGCGTTATATATGGGCACCTTATATATTGACTGCCTCGATGGCTCAGTTGGTAGTGAACCTGCCTTCTGAGCTTGGGGGCGTGGGTTCGATTCCCACCTAGGGCAAACATTTATGTGATGAACATTTGTGTTTGTTCTATGTCTGGGTGTTGATATGTATTTAAGTATGTATTTAAAAATATCTAAGTATGTATATCAGTCTCTGGCAGCCATAGTACAAGCTTTGCTTAGTTTGGGGTCAGGCGACCGTGTCTGGAAGTGTCCCGAATTTATTATTTATTATTATTATTACCTTTGCACTAGGAGCGATTAGGGGTGGGTTGTTTGATGTATAAGCTTTTTTTACTTTTTTGTGTTATTGCTATGAATTTATGTTCAAATATTATATAGTGTGACATGTACCTACTTATAGAAAAGTATTTTTAATATAATTTACTTGCGCTCATTAGTTTTGTTTAGTGTAGACTGAGATAAGCGTCGCTAAACTATTTTGAATGTACCTTTAAAATTTTAGAGGATTCTTGTGAACATAAACAACGACAAAGGACCTACTATTATTGGTTTTTTAACCGACGAAAAGGAGGCTTATTAGTCGACACGTTTGTATTTTTTGTAAATTTTTTTACAGATAAGAGAAGTAGTCCGATTTTTATAATAGTACCTGGATGACCGAGCTTTGCTCGGTATTTTTTTTTATTGTGTTTTTTGGAAAATAAACAATTGATTTTAGTCTAACCTCAAAGCAAACACTCATTGACTTCGTGTTACTTAACAACGCCATCTGCTGTTGTGTCGTTAAAGCAATTAGTTGCTCACTAAAAATAGTATTATTATTCGCCAATAGATGTCAGGAAGAGTCATATTTTTCAGTTGAGACTACTCAAACGCCCCCTTTTTGTTATTTTTCTTCCAAGTTTATGTTTAAGTTGATTATCGATAAAACACGAATAAAATGACATTTTCTAAAAATGATTCCTAGCTAGATCGATTTATCGCCCCCTAAACCCCCTATATACTAAATTGTATGAAATATATATATACAAGAATTGCTCATTTAAAGATATAAGATATATTAAAAAATATATATTTATAAAAAAAATATTAGAAAAAGTATCCCAAAAATAGTTCCAAATAACTGTTTATAACAAAATTAACTAAAATAGTCTGTTTTTAAACGTAAGCGACGACCTCAAAAATCGTGACTTCAAAAAGAATTATAATTAAAACATCTGCTCCTAACGTTGTCCTACGATGAGACTGAGAACCTCTTAGGCAGTCTGTATAGTGAATAATAGTTCTTCGGTAGTAAATTACAGTTATTATTTTAAGTAAATTACACACACAGGCTAAGCATGTCAGTGTCAGACGAGAGTTTCCTTGACAACGTTGTTTTCCTTGTTGTCAACGAGCACTAAACCTTGACGCTCGTATAAACGTGCACACACACACACACAAACACACACACACACACTCACACGCTGACATTCATGTTGTCCACTCATACATTATATTTATTCTTATCGTTTCTGTTTTAATTTTTGTTATTTTAAATGTGTCATATGTTTATCGGTACATTCTGTCTACCTAAAAGTGTCTCCTGGTAACTTCGCACCGAGCCCCAAGATACAGGCCTAGAGCTTAGTTTGGGACTCACTGTCAACATTTAGTTCAGTACTAGTTTATTTAGTTAATCCTACCTAAGGTCAACCTGCCTGTAGGTACTTTTCTTTTTTAATAAATAAATTTGATTTGATTTGAATTTGAATAAATTTGTATACGAAATCCAACTCTAAAGGGTAGGAAAACAGGACATGATTGATTGTTCACTCTCTGATTGTAATGCATAATTACGCATAACTTTTTACAGAGTAGTCCGATTTTGATAATTCTTTTTTTATTGGGTAGAGTGTACCTCAAAGAGTAGTCTCATTAACATAACATCGTGGCCTCCTCCCGACTCAGAGCCTCCATCACCACCGCGTTCCGATCTCTGATGGCCATCTGCAGGTTATATTCCTTGATGGTCTTCGGTGACGCAGCCGATGCTCGCCGTAAAAACCGGCTGATGGCATCGTCTTCGATGTCATCGGCGTAGTAGGTGAAAGTCCCAGTGTGCCGTTTTATTGCCGTTTATCCGTTTTCATTAATTTTTGTTATTTTTTTTTATTTTATGTAAATTTAAATCTTCTAATTATTACCTCATTTTAATTTTAATTTAATTATATTCTACATCTTAATATATATAAATCTCGTGTCACAATGTTTGTCCTCAATGAACTCCTAAACCACTTAACCGATTATAATAAAATTCGCACACCATGTGCAGTTCGATCCAACTTGAGAGATAGGATAGTTTAAATCTCAAATTATAGTCGCAAAATTACGCGAACGACGTCGCGGGGTGACAGCTAGTTTTTATATAAAAAAAAAAATAACAGTGACAACATCACGTTGCGGCATTTGGTTGGCAAGAGAGATGTTGTCTACAGAGTGGCCATCTTTGTTACAACTCTGATGGTTAGAAGTTTTCACCGATCCTTGGTTCTAGCATAATATATCGTCACGCCTTTCCCCCGAGGGGGCTGGCAGAGGTGTAATACAACACCCACACTTTGCCAGACGATATTCAGTCCCAAATGTGACAGGGGGCGAGCCTGTCGCCATACACCGGGCTCCAGTCATGTAGCAGGTGACATACAATACGCACATATGGTCACACAATGAACAAATTGGTGCGTGCGTGCGTGGTGGCTGGGTTCGAACCCGCTCCCTCTGGCTTGAGAGGCGGGCCTTCTCTCAACTAGGCTGCCATCGCTTCTAAATCTGAATTAACTGTTGTGGTTTGGTTATTTTCCTTTATTGTTTCTTGTTTAATAAACTAAATATGATAATATAGTGTTAAACGATGTGTATCAACCAAACATAGTCGAATAGAACGATGACATATTTTTCGCAAGTAAAATGATAATAAGTATACATTACGCTATTTTACAGACTTTTTTGTACGGGAATGTTATGGCAAATGATTTTACCATTTTGATAATTGTTGAGAAATGTTGACCACATTGTCTGGTAATTTTGTTCGCGTAATTTTGTGTCTTATAAAAAACTTCGAATATTATTACATTATTTTACAACTTCACAAGTAACCGCAAGAAAAATATGAAAAAAATTAAATAGACTGAAGTCAAATATGGCATAACATTAAAAACAAGACAATGGTGAGTGTCATTTTGTTCTCCGGGGACAGCGTTGTAATACAGTATTTTCGATTAAAGCAAAGCATGTATTTTGCCCAGCGCTGCATGTAGATGTAATATAGCATTATTGTTTGTTTATTTACATCCTAATTTTATCCTAGTGACATAACTAAAAAACGTTTGAACTAGTAGATTTTACAGGGATGTTACAATTTAAGTTAAAAAAAAAAAAAAAAATGAAGACAAAACGTTCCTCCTTTAGCAATAAACGTTGTATAGCCTCGGAATAATGAGACAGTGTTTTGTCTTTTTGTTTCGATGATGATTTTTGTTTCGATTGAGTTGTTGAAAAGTAATGAGTAAAGTATCAAAATCATGAATCCAACTGCCAGTGTGTAGGTACATGTACAACCTCGGTATTTTTCATATTTGCAGCCATTCTCTTGAGACACGTCTCATCTAACAGTTATGTACCTATTTTAATTAAGTCGTTTTCAACAAGGTTATCATTATTTTTTGTGAAAATGTCACTTTCTAGACAGTGAGACTAATGTAAAATGTGATTATATGCCACTGGCAACACTTTTCTTCCCGTTACTTGAGTGTCAACCAGCATTGCCAGGATGTTACTTTCGTGATGTTTTGCGTAACTTTAGAACCTCTCATGTTACCTTCTGGTCGAGCTTTATAACGATGAAAATTGAGATTTTGGTCGAACGCTGGTAGAAGGGCTGAAACTTAGCATGCATATAGCTTTCAAAGTCAAAGTCAAAGTCAAAAGGAAAGGAGGGGGACCTTTGTGTCCTAGAATACAGTTTTTTAGATTTTCATGAAACAGTACTAGCTATGAGAAAAGTGTCGAAGGCTAATATGCTTATCGTAAAATTATACACAAATCTTTCTTGCGATGCATCTTGAGACATTATGGTTTTCAAGATATTTGCTAACAGCAATTGCACACCACGGAACAAAAATGACAATTTCCGTTTAGTCCTCCTCTAGCTGTACATAATAATTTAAGCTTTTAAAGAGCTTTTTATGAGCTTTGAACATCGCTGAATTTGATAAGCTCTAATAAACACTTTGAAATATGAATCCCTATAGATCAAATCGGAAAAATGATGACAAAATAAACCTTAGATATCTCGAAAACGATAAAAAATAGAGAGGCATAATTGGGCTTTTAAATTTAAGAAAAACTATTGATCTTTTTAATGAAAATATAAAAAGACATGGCTACCATACAAAAAAAATGACAGTCATAAAAATACTATAAACACTCATAATTTTGATAGGTACCGTTGAAGATAGGTGGGATTAATTGGAACAAATATGATAAATGTTCACACCGGCTGTCTAGTATGAGTAAGCGTAATTCAAAATAGCATAATTATGACGGTCGACAAATTTAATCGGTTCAACCGAATTTTTAAAGTGATCCTAGGAGAGTATTTTTTTTGGTCTGGTGTCGTTTAGGGTCCGTAAATTCAGGGGGAGGGAGGAAAACAATTATACCTTATTAAAGTATTTGATGCGACGTGATGTAAAGTAATTTCTAAAATATTTATTAAAACGCATCGCACTTATTTTTAACGGTTTCAATCAGTCATGTCCACTCAGTTTTACTTTAGATTGCATTGAGGCTTTGTGATTTGATCGAGTCGAGACGAGTGTTTTTCACACGTATCGTTTTGTTCCCCGAATGTTAAATTTGACTTTTTGAGCTGTCTCATTTGGCTATCTGCCACTGGCAGCACTGTAGTCGACCGGTCCGGGTCCCCGCCCTTATTCGACTATTCCTTTCTTACTTACCCGTTCATATAAACTAATAATACTGGGAAACATTGATAATTATTATGATAATACCCACACCCCAGTCGCTCATTTTGTTATCGATCGATCGCAGTCGACACAGGACTTTGAAGTAAATCAAGACGGCAAAATGAATATCAGTTCTGCTGCTGGGATATTATCCTTGCTCGACGATCCCATACCTGAAGTTAAGGAATTCGCTTTGAAGAGGTTGAATACCATCGTGGATGAGTTCTGGCCGGAAATATCAGAATCTATCGAAAAAATTGAAATCCTGCACGAAGACAAAGTGTTTTCGCAGCACCAGCTCGCAGCTCTCGTGGCTAGCAAGGTTTATTTTCATCTTGGATCCTATGAAGATTCGTTAACGTACGCGCTGGGCGCCGGGGATTTGTTCGAAGTGAATTCGAGAAGCTTATACGTGGAGACGACACTTGCAAAGGCTATCGATTTTTACACGCAGAAGAGGAAGGCACTGTATGTAGACGACACAGCCGACGCGATCGACCCTCGGCTGGAGGACATCGTGAATAACATGTTCCAGCAATGCCTGAACGACGGCGAGTACCGCCAGGCGTTAGGGCTCGCACTTGAGACCCGCCGCATGGACATCTTTGAGGAGTCTATCATCAAGTCTGATGATGTTTCAGGTATGTTCAGCCCTTTCTATTTCAGACATGTTTGTAAAGAACAAATGCAATTTTTTTCTATAGTAAACATTGCAAGTGCATCTAAGAAACTGCTTGAATTAAAATTAATATAAAATTAATTGCTGTTTGCAAATTGTCCCTGTAAGTTTGGACCTTGTAACTTATAGCCGAAAAATCAATAATGTTTAATAAATAAAATAGACCGAACTGGTCTTGGTGAAATTTGGCAAAAATTTGGTGTGCTTTGTAAAGACAGATATAAAATAATTGTGGGGAAATTTGTATTAAGCTGGTAGTGAACATGTAAACTTACTATTTCAACCCAGTTTCTTTGTTTTAGGTATGCTTCAGTATGCCTTCCTTGTGGCCATGAACCTCCTCCAAAACAAAGGGTTCCGCAGCGCAGTCCTTCGCTCACTTGTGGGTCTGTACCAAGGCCTCAACAAACCTGACTATGTCAGCATGTGTCAGTGTCTGATTTTCCTCGATGACCCCGTAGCTGTTGGTAATATCTTAGAGAAGCTTACAAGTGGACCTCAACAATCTGTCCCAATGGCTTATCAAATAGGTTTTGACTTGTATGATTCAGCCACACAACAGTTTCTAGGCAGGGTTTTAGAGACTGTCCAAAAAACGGCACCCATTCCCACTGCTCTCGTCTATAATGTACAACCACAAGGAGGTCCCTTTCCAGAACTCAATGTGGAAGCATACCAACCATCAGCAGAAGCAACAGAACCAGTGAGGGATATGAGTAGTCTCAGTGGTGAGGAACTACAACAACAAATCACGGTTGAAAAACTACTATCAATTTTATGTGGGGATGTAACAATAGCTTTGCAGCTACAGTTTCTAATCAGATCAAATCATGCTGATATGCTAATTTTGAAGAACAGCAAAGAAGTTGTCAGAGTTTCTATTTGTAATACAGCTATAGTTATAGCTAATGGGTTTATGCATGCAGGCACCACTAGTGATCAGTTCTTACGAGACAACTTAGATTGGCTTGGTAGAGCTACGAATTGGGCGAAACTAACAGTAACTGCTTCCCTTGGAGTTATTCACAGGGGTCACGAGCTTGAATCATTGTCTCTTATGGAGTCTTACTTGCCTAATGAAGATGGTCCATCATCAGGCTATACTGAGGGTGGCAGCCTGTATGCTTTGGGATTAATTCACGCTAACCATGGAGCTAATATTATTGATTATCTTTTAAGACAATTAAAAGATGCTCAGAATGAGATGGTGCGTCACGGAGGATGTCTCGGCGTTGGGTTAGCAGCCATGGGCAGTCACAGGCTAGATGTATATACCCAGCTTAAAATCAATCTGTACAGAGATGATGCGGTCACTGGTGAAGCTGCTGGAATTGCTATGGGCATGGTTATGCTAGGTTCAAAAGATACAGGAGCTATTGAGGACATGGTAGCATATGCACAGGAGACTCAGCACGAAAAAATCTTGAGAGGGTTGGCCGTTGGCATTGCGTTTTTGATGTATGGCAGACTTGAAGAGGCTGATCATCTTGTTCGACAGCTATTGAGAGACAAAGACCCTTTACTGCGACGTTCAGGTTGCTACACAATTGCTACAGCATATGCTGGTTCAGGGAACAATGACTCCATCCGAACGCTTCTACATGTAGCCGTATCCGACGTAAACGACGATGTACGTCGCGCAGCCGTCACTGCTCTTGGCTTCTTACTATTCAGAACGCCAGAGCAATGCCCCTCATTAGTCTCTCTTTTAGCAGAATCGTTCAATCCCCACGTGCGCTACGGTGCCGCCATGGCATTAGGCATCGCTTGCGCGGGTACCGGGAACCGCGAAGCCATCAGTCTGTTAGAACCGTTGGCCAAATATGACCCTGTCAACTATGTACGCCAAGGAGCTTTAATAGCGTCGGCACTGGTCCTTATTCAGCAGACTGAGGGCCTCTGCCCCAAAGTCTCTTACTTCAGACAGCTGTACACACAGGTTATTTCAAATAAGCATGAAGATGTCATGGCTAAATTCGGAGCCATTATTGCGCAAGGTATCATCGACGCTGGCGGCCGTAACGTCACTATTTCGCTGCAGAATAGATCCGGTCACATTAACATGTTGGCCGTCGTTGGTATGCTAGTCTTCACCCAATATTGGTACTGGTTTCCTTTAGCTCACTTTCTGTCGTTGGCATTTACGCCTACCTGTCTCATCGCTCTCAATTCAGATTTGAATATGCCGTTGCTAGACATCAAGTCTAATGCGAAGCCATCACTGTATGCATACCCAGCTCCATTGGAGGAAAAGAAGCGCGAAGAAAGGGAGCGAGTGGACACCGCCATTCTCAGTGTCACGCCTGCAAGTGCGCGTAAAAAGCATCTTAGCGATGAGTACCTCGCGGGCCTCAGCTTCGTGTCCCTGTTGGAGTATTATGAAGAGGAAGAGGCCCTTAAGAAGGCCCCAAGCCCAAAGATAACTGTTAAAGACGGCAAGAAAGAGGACAAGGAAAGTGAAGAAGTTAAGAGGGAACCAGAACCCAACTTTGAAATACTGAGCAATCCAGTGAGGGTGATGACCCAACAGCTTCAAGGACTCAGCATTGTAGGGGGATCAGGCTTTATTCCTATGAGGAATGTGACGATTGGAGGCATTGTTATGTTAAACCACTCTGGTGAAAGTGAGCCAGCTCTTGTGGAGCCGGTAGCTGCCTTCGAGCCCAACACTGAAGAAAATGAACCCGAGCCCCCTGAAACTTTTGAGTACTTTGATTATTCGGAGGAATGAAATCTCATTGTATTTTTACTATAGTGTGGTTTGATACTATGCTGTGGACCTACTTTTAATGATTAAGTACATAAATACAATAATTATCTGTGTTAGCTGTAGAATAAAATGTTAATGGAACAAGTATTTACTCTCTTGTAGTGATCTCATAAGTAAGATAATATATTTATCAATTGTATTTAATATTATTAGGATTATTGTTATGTGCTTAAACCTCCAGAAATTGTAATGGGATGATTTAAAATAACACTGACTTTTCCTTATGTTAGTTTGTACTAAGCTATACCAACACTAATTACCTATCGTAATAATTATTCAATCATTTGTCTATGTTAGAAGGTCTAGGTAACATACTGAAACCAGCAGAAATTGTACTGGGATAATTTACATTTTTGATTACACTTGTCTTTTTAGCTCTTCATAGTAAGTAGCTATACCCACACTTAAAAACTACCTAAATTGAAATGTATTCAACAATTCATCTATGTTAGAATATCTGCTTAGAATTACGTTTTGATGTAACAAGTATACTATTTGTCTTAATTAAAGATCTGATTCGAATCGGTTGTATTATTTCTGTATTGACTATAGAAAAACACTCAAGAATACAATTGGGATCTTCTATGGCAGCTATTTCTTATGTAGGTACCTATGCTTATATGAGGACCTAACAGACATAGTTCTATTTGCTGATGCTACATCTCTTATTTTTAGAACAGATATGAAAGATAGGGAGTTCGTGCATGTGAACACGATACTGACTATTATTTCGAGACCGAGAGAGACGCAGTGAACCGCGAACAATTTTATTTGTTACTCAATGCAAAAAAAAAAGTGTTTAAAGTTTTCCATGTATAGTGTTAGTTAGATAAGGCCAAATGTAATGTTTGAGGGCGAAAACATAGACAGGCAAAGGTGTTCCTGGGTAAGTATAAGCATTGATTCGAAACTGCAATGGGGCCAGTGCTCTATCTGGGAGACTTAGTTCTGCTGCATAAGCGGTTCGTAAGATTAGGCAACTGACAGATTTAGAGCTACAGTTCGGATGGTTTACTTTGCTTACTTCCACAGCATAATGTCATATGGTATTTTGCTGTAGGGTTCAGCTGCTGATGTAGAATCCTTTTTTTTTGCAAATACGAAGCGAACGGTGCGCGCTATCTACAAGATGGGTCCCGCGAATCATTGAGAGATTCATAGAAATATTATTTATTTATACCTATTCACTTTACTCCCTATAAATATCTTTAAAAATATTATATAAAAACTTAGTTAAGCCTTATTTAAGTACTATTGTAATTATTTTATGTTTTTAATAAAGAGTTGTTGTTGTTGTTGTATATACCTACGTTCGTAGGTTCATAGATTTAAATTGAACTGACTGTCATACAATAAACTAGAAATAAGGATAGGATAGCTGTAACGAGATTTAAACTGACTTAGTCAAATAGTCCTCTAAAGGTGTTCACTTTCTAATAAAATCCCCAAAAATATAACAATAACTTTTTAAATATCTATTTAAGTATGTATTTAAAAATATATAATTTATGTGTTTATCAGTCCCTGGCAGCCATATTACAAACTTTGCTTAGTTTTGGGTCAGGCGACCGTGTGTCTTACGAATTTATTTACCTACTGAAAGAAAATTCAAATCATATTTAAATTATTGTCTATTCAGGGAGAGACAAGAAAACTGATTTTAGTGAAAGTAAATCTCCGATTCATAAAATTAGATGTTAAAAAGCTCTTTGAAAACTTTTTTGCCTAGATAATATTTTTTACTACAGTACCTACCTAAGTTAATTTTTATTTTGTAATAATTCAGTGTTGTTACATAAAAAAAAAAGAGATTTAACTTAAGATATCATCATTAGTAACTTCTGTTATACTTAAGTTATCATGGCAGGTGTAAGTACTAAATACTGTTATTTATTCTGTGGAGTTTAATAAGAAGAAACTGGCCCTGTACCAGACATCTCATTGAGATGATTTTTAGGTCAGCGGTTGAAGCTAACAATCATCGCAATAAGAAGTCATGGTACACCTCCTGAACTCTCGAAACATAGTGAGATAAAACCGGAATAATAATTATTACTATTGTGTGTGAGATGATAATGGACTTATCCAAAAAATAGTTTTAATTTCAGGTAAAGCAGGTTTACAAGTTAGCACAATCTCTATGTTTTGGTTTGCATGGAGAGAAAATAAGTCTTCTATTCTGTATCTTTATTACTATCAACTACACACATACTGACATATCCATTATAGAGTTGGTTTATTCTCAATAGAACGCGGAAAAAGTGGTTTTTATTTCAGGTAAGGTAGTTTCACAAGTAAGTACATTTTTAATTGATTTACATGGAAGAAGTTTTAAAACATTTATCTTATTAGGACTTTTACATGCCTTTTACTAAAACTAGAGGATTATTGATATTACTGTCATAGTATTTTATGTGAATCTCCAGAGTATTCAACCAGGCGCCTTCTTGCATACTGCTAATTCAGCATTGATTTTTTCAAGATTTTCTTTCAACTCTTTACACTCCGCCTCAAGAGTCTCAGTTTGCAACTGAAACAATGAAAGCTAAAGTGAGCTTATTTTAACTTAATAAAGCCATTGAATAATGCCTTTGTAAATGCCATTGGCATTACGGATTTACCACACACACATTACATGCACACCATTAGGGCCTCATTAGAGATTTTCTCCTGAGATAGAGGTTTGAAGCTTTCTTAATTGCATAGTAGCCAGTGAAAAAAAAAAGTATGTAAAAAGGGATACATTAAAAAAGTTAATGTTTTATTATCTAAACACCATGGAAATAAGGAAATATCCTTTATTTGAAATCAAAACAAGGAATAAAATATAGAAAACGATAAATAGTTTGTTTTATTTTAATGGTGTGGTTAGCATTGCTTTATACTCTACCAACAAAAAGCCTAATACAAACCTCGCAGATTTCCAGGTGCCGTTTCATCAATATATAATTATCATAGAAATCTTTAACAGATTGTTTTTGTATGGTGCAATCTTGTTGAATCTCGCTCATTACATTATCCATTGTTTTTTTATACTTCAACACACCTGTAAAAAAAATTGTCAAGAGATTTGTAGGAAAATTTGTATAACTACTACTTATTTGTCTATTTTAGGCATTCAACCTACTATGCAGAACAGAGGGGTGCTAAAAGTTTAATATCTCTGATCTGTTTGTTGACCACTTTGATTTAGTTTTTTTTAATATTTTTATTAGGGTCCCACAAGACACAACAGATTTATGCAGAGTTCTGTAGACAGAGCGAGCATCAGCCAGTGAAGTAGATATCTATGATTCAGCTTCGACAAAAAGTACAAAAATGCTTTCTTATGTCCGGATTTCGGTCCGGGTGGCTGTTTCAAAATTTTTCTAATGGCGAATAAAATGGTGGAATGATAAAGATACTTTTTGGAAAAAAAATTACGTAGTTTCGAAAAGTAATCTCAGTTACATATTTCAAGAGAATCGGTTGAGAAATGCGACTTGTAGAAGAAAGCTCGAAGAACTTGGTTGGGAAGCTTATTCTTTAATTGATTACGAATTATTACATTATTTCATAAAACTTACTTTGCAGTTGATATTTTACACTGGATAGTTCAGATTTGCATCGAGCTGCGAATAGTTCACGTTTGTGGTTATCCTCACTTAGTTGAACATAAAAAACGTAAAATACAATCGATGTTATCAGTGCCAGTAATATAAGGGAGGGAAATCTGAACCTCGGCTGATAAATTCTTGGTTGATGCATTGTTAGTACTTTATCTTTCTTGTCTTTAACGATCTATGAAACGAATTCAAGTCAGAAAACAAAGAACTTGGCGATTAAAATTTAAGATGAAAACGGTTTCAATGAAGACAAGGCTTTGGAATCAATCCCTCCCTGACTGAAAATTTTATTGATTATTTTGTTTTTTTTTTCTTATTTTTTTTTTTTTTATTAATTTATTCATGACCATGGATACTCGTCCTTCAGTCGGATTCTTAGTAATATTTTTTCCTTCAGTAACAGATGATGGGATGATGATGATGAGGTGATGATGAAGACGATGAATCCCTCCCCTTTTCCCATTCCAGTAAAGTTATGGATACTTTACTGAAACTTTAAGTGAAGTTTTGTAGAGAACACGAAAAATCGCGTTTCGCGATGTTTGTATCATTTGCCCACACTCGTGCACGTTGACGAACCGGTAAACGTTAATAATCCACCATTATTACAATTTAACACTCGAAGAATCACAAGTTTTAGAAAATAATACAAAAACACGACACCATGTTTTCGGTTCCCGCCAAAACCCCCAATCTTTTTTTTTCTTATAAATGACCAGTGTTGCCAACGACTCAGGGCCAGCAGTCGCCGATTTTACGGCAAAATTAGCCTAAAGTAGCCAAAACGCCAAAATATCAAAACAAAAAGTTTTAATTAACCTATTTGTTTATCAATAATAGTAAAAATAATATTCGGGACACTTGCACACACGGTCGTCTGACTGCAAACTAAGCAAAACTTGTACTATGGCGGCCAGAGACTGATATACAGACATATTTATTTTTAAATATATAATTATTATCTATTTATACAACGTGCTGGTTTGAGGTGTAGTAATATTCAAAGGTGTGTATCTGTATGACATTTTGAATCATTTGCCAGAATAACAAAATCCAAATCAAACCTTTATTGTTCCATACTAAGTTTAAAAAACTATTTTTTACAATTATTTTGGACAGCCCTTAAAGCGATCGCTGACCGCGGCGTTTGTCAAACAACACTCAACACGCATTCGATCGTCTTCCCCGTTCTTCAGCCCGCGCCCCGCCGCCGACGGCGGCGCACACGGCTTAAACTTAATTCGCTAAGAAACAATGTTTATTGTTTACGTTACAGTGGAAGTAGGTAGATTTATAAGATGTTAGATAGGTATTAAGGTTTTTTTTGTATTTCGCTAGTGTTTCACTAATTACTTTGCTAATAACCACATATTAGTACTACACAAAAATGTACGTAGTAGGTTCTTATCTTACCTAATTATTATCCTTCCTTGTCCGTGAGTTAACATTGTGATTACTGCTCTTTTGGGGTCACTTTTTCACATAGGTAACACGAAGTTGCGTGTTTTACAACATTCACAACAATCCAAGAACTACCTCAACACAACACACTTATCGCACAGATCACAGAAGAGGTTCGAAGTGCTGTCCTCCCCTCTCAATGCACAACCCCACTCGACGAGACACTGAAGCCATGACATTCCGGAGCATTTCGGGAGCAATCGTGATGAATGCCGGTGTAATACGCGCAACCATTTCCTCCGTGGTATTGCATAGCACGGCACACACGGCATTTTTGACGAAACCCCACAGAAAAAAGTCCAAAGGCGTCAGGTCCGGAGATCGAGGAGGCAAACCAAACGACTGTTGCACAGACGACCTTCCGTCCACAAAACGTTCACGGTAGACCTCACGCGCCGCAAGGCAGTTTCCGACCGCAGCACCAACACATTAAAATATCATCTCGTAACATTAAGCATTTGAATATGACATCGTATTATAATTTACGCAATCAAACAATAAAGAAGGAATTTTATGACTTCACACCGGGATGGATAGAGAGCAACTAGACGAAACTTTAAAAATTTTATTAAATTATTTTTTGCGGCTAGTAGGGGTAACCATGAGTTTACATAGTATCGAAACCTTTTCTCATTTTTTCTCTTTTCTCGTTTTATTTTCGACCGTCGGAGGAAAGTATCAAAAGTCTTGGTTCTAAAAATCAAATCTCTCTGTTTAAAGAGTTCCGAAAACCGTAATGATCATCAAAGTTAAACAACGGACAATCATCGACATATTGGCTGATAAATCGGAATCGGCTTAACTTTTTAATACCCACAACGTGCTTGAAATGTCAAAATCTTAAACCAAATAAAGAATTTTGCTAACAGCGAAGTGACGAATCCGGTTTTCTAAGCATGTGAGCGTTGGAAAATGTGTGCCATGATAATTAAAAAAAACTAAAATTACAATAATAACTCCTAATACAACAAGTGTCTTACTGGCCTACCATGCGCAACGCGCTAAAGGTATGTCGCCTCTTATTATCGAGACGGACATATTATGTTTATACATAGTCTTCTCACGTTCTCGCTTGACAAAAAGTGACGAGAAGAATTTTTTCGAACTTGCATAAATACACTTTAATACCGAACTCATGGTAGTTCCTTGCCTATTTTGTTTAAAACACCGCTTGTTGCCAATTGTCCCGCGGTACGCTTTGGCGGCTCTCTGTAAGCTCTTTGTCTTTTGCCGACAAATGTTTTGATGTTTTCGCGAAATGGCAAAGAATAATTTTATTATGCAGTATGCACAATTTATCTTTTGACGAGCTTTTATTTTATTTTCGCATTTACCTATGGTGTCTGTCAGTACTTAATTAAATCTTTCACGTTAAATGCCTACTCTTTGGTTTCCGATTGAACTTAAATGTTTTATGTACTTATGTAAGTTGAGTGACTATGCAACAACCTGGTGCCACCGAGATGATCTGATGGAGATGATGGAGTCAGGAGGTGGGTAGAGGAACTCTTCAACGGCGAACAGCACAGACTCGAAATTTTGTAAATCTATTTAATTGTAATAGCCTGTTCTCAACGCCATCATGACACAGCTGCTACACCCAGGGATGACTTCCGGCAAGGGGACTCTTCAACGGGGAACAGCACGGACTCAAAATTTAGCTAATGCATTTAATGGTAATAGCCTGTTCTAAACTCCATCATGATATGGCTGCTAAACTCAGGGTTTTCGTTTCGTTTTCGGCGAGTTTACGTTCACTTTATTCATGTCGTTGACTAGATATGTATGTAACCATTTAAGTATCTAAAAGATATCTTGCTTTTGTTTCTGTTTAAAATAGTTCTTAAAAAAAAGGGACATTTACTCCATTCTGTGTTTTGTAGGTAAAGATAATATTCTTTCTGCGCACTTAGTAGTCTTTGTCGGCAAGACCGGTCATCAACCGAACAGCTGTTTGTGAGCTTATTAGGGTTGCTGCAGGTCAAATTTACGTAAAAGTTTAAGTTGTGATAACTTAAAATCTATCGTGTTTACGATAAGGAGACCTTGCAGTTTTAATTCTAAATCAGTCTCGGCATGTGCCGTTTCAGTATTACTACACCCAAAACCAGCACGTTGTATAATAAAAAATTAATACCTAAATAGATAATTAACACACAAATATAGAACAAACACAAATATGCATCACAGATGAGCGCTAGCTCAAAATGTTGACAATGCAAGGACTGACGTCATGCCATAGACTGCCATGACTGCCTCGGTGGCTCAGTCGATAGTGAACCTGCCTTCTGAGCTAGTCATGTTCATGGCAGTTCATGGCAGTCTATGGCATGACGTCAGTCCTTGCATTGTCAACATTTTGAGCTGGCGCTCACAAAGGCGGGACGCGGGTAGAGGTGGCTAATGACGTTTAGTCTAGTTCAATGAAGTGTGCTCTGTCATTTCTTTGTTTCAACATGAATCATTTTCTGGTTTTGATTAAATAAAATATTCAAATAGTAACATATTTGATTTAGAAAATAACATTATCTTAACTATGATTTGTTTTCAACTGATCATACTTTTTGAAAATGTTATATTTGTTGGAAATAATTAGTTTATCCACTGGCAGCACTAGCAGGCTGAAATGTATGTCGGAGTTTTGGCGGGAACCGAAAAGATGGTGTCGTGTTTTTGTATTATTTTCTAAAACTTGTGATTCTTCGAGTGTTAAAGTGTAATAATGGTGGATTATTAACGTTTACCGGTTCGTCAACGTGCACGAGTGTGGGCAAATGATACAAACATCGCGAAACGCGATTTTTCGTGTTCTCTACAAAACTTCACTTAAAGTTTCAGTAAAGTATCCATAACTTTACTGGAATGGGAAAAGGGGAGGGATTCATCGTCTTCATCATCACCTCATCATCATCATCCCATCATCTGTTACTGAAGGAAAAAATATTACTAAGAATCCGACTGAAGGACGAGTATCCATGGTCATGAATAAATTAATAAAAAAAAAAAAAAGAAATGTATGTCAAAGTCAAATTCGGCATCTATGTCAATGTTATTTATTTCAATGACAACTTGATATTAAGATTGACAGAACAATTTCATGAAGATAAATAGCGGCATCTATTATTTTTTTTGGAACTACAACTGTTTTTTCTCGTGTCAACGCCTCATTTCAACAAACTCTATCGCCATATTTTTTTAAACTACGTTTTTTTCTTCTTCTGGAAAACGCCTCATTCAGCGTACGAATGTCAACCGTCTACTGTTTGATTCTGATCCCTGCCGTAGCCGCTACGTTTGCGTGAAGTAGGCTTTTTATTCTATTTCGTACCAAAAGGTAAAAGTGGATTTTTTCTATAATAAATAACTACTATGACTTACTGGCAATACTGGAAAACGAGTTCTGGTAGATGGGTAGGGCAATACTGGTTTACTGGTGTCTGACTGATCCCCACGTATACGTACTGGCTTCGAACTAAAAAGAAATTCATATTTAAATCGTTTTGTGTGTTTACGTAAGAATCTTTACACAAAGTTCTTCAAAATGCGTAACATGAATGCATAAATATTTATCAAGATATTATTTTTGTGCACATGACAAAGTGCTGGTGACATAGGCACCTGTTTATAAAAAGGTAACATTAGGTATTTTTATTTACGTTTTCGTTTCTGTACATAAACCCTTATTTAGTTATCATCTAGTCATTTAAATTAAAAAAGTGTTCAGTTAAAACATTAAATTCACTCATAATATTCATGGAAAAAGTGGTCCACGAGAGCATGTGACATGCATGACCCAATATTTATTATAACACTGTTATATAAACGTATTTCAATACGTGAAATACTTTGGAGTTATTATGTTTAATGTGTTTTAAAATCGGACGGTACTCTTTGCTGGAGTTGTGTACTACACAAACTTTTGTAAGTAAATTATTACCTGCGTTAATTTATTGCGTGAAAAGTTATGCCTTCTTGACATTAGACTTTGACACCAGTTAGCTTGTGTGAGTGTGAATGCGTAGGTATTAGATTTCCGCGGCATTTAACAATACCAACACCAAAACTATGATTATTTCAATTAGAGGCGTTCAATGTACTTATGTACAAACTTATGTTTTAATTAGTTCTAGTTTTTTAATTAGTAGACTCTTCTGTCTATGTAAACATCTTTTTCACGTCGACACACCCAGCCCTCACCAAGTTTGACTAGACTCTCAGTGACTTTACTAAACACTGATACTAATAAATTAATAGCTTATTTTTATTATTACTTTTAATTGTCATATTAAAAAAAATCTATAATCTATCACACAAAAAGTAGTTATAACAATAATTTATAGATTAATTGTAATCTTACATGTTTGTGTGTCAATTATGCCCTTACTTATTGTAATCCACACAAGATTTGCATTTTCTTACCAATGTTGCATTAATAAGTAGCTTTATTTAATTGGCAGAGGACTTCAAGTCATCAATACAATAAAAAATAAATAGTGCATATCTGTGGGCAGGTGGGTAGGTACACTGCTATCCTAATGGGTCATGTAGCATCTCAGATATTGGAGCTCAAAACAAAGATAGCAAATCATGTCATTTACTATCTTAGAGTATGTCTGTCTAGACATTTTTTGTTTGTATTAAAACACCTCTGGTTATAAATATATAAATGAATCAGTAGCTAGATCAGGATCTTAAGAGAAGGTTTCTAACAAAACTAGTTTAAAAAAAAACCTGAAGCTCAAAACAAAAACTGATTATATCAAAATGTTCTGTTAACAGGCATTAATCTAAAATGGCAGAAGCCCATTCAGCAGTGGCATTTTCATTTGCCATTACTCACGATGGATGGGATGTGAACTTCGACCGAGAGGTCCTCTACCTGGTGTGGGAGTCTGGTTTACGGTCCTGGAAAAAACGCCTTGCGCGATTCAGGGTAAGTTTATCCTTAGCAATATGTTTAAGTGGAGTAAGTGCCATACAAAACCTCTATTTGGTTCATAGAGAAATACAAACAACAAGAATTAGAGAATCAGTGCTATGCGAGACTCAGCCGCGCGCGCGCACTCGCCCTGATGAAGACAGCCTAATTCGGTTAAAACTATAGCCGGAATAATAGACTAAATCGTACATGAGTAATTCCCATTTTATAATCATAAAGAATTAGAGATTTGCCACTTTTAGTCTTAGAGCAATCATTGGCTAATTGTACTCTAACTGGATGTCACTAACTGCAGTCCATAAATCTGATAGTTACAATGCTGTAACAGACAGATACCGATGAGCAACAATACTATAAAAATTCGTTGTGCTTTGGAACCCCTAAAATGATATAAAAATATGTGTTTCATTTGCATACAGAACAGCGTGAACAATGGAGTGTATCCCGGTCACATGCAGACACTCTATGTGCTGTGGTCACTTCTGGTGGCAGCTCATTTCATAGGAATGAACATACCCTTCGGACTTGTACAAAAAACTCTCTCGATATTACCTGGGTAAGTTTTAAAGTTTGTGCCACTACCGCAAATACTATTGAAAAAGGCTTCATTACAAATTAAAATGTCCTACCGAAGCAATGCAGGGCGGAAATTTATTTGATGTGAAAGATCCTCTCAGTGACAAAGATTTCCAATCCTGTTCTCTTATTATATTGCAAATAAACTCCATAAGAATATCCATAGGATGAGAAGTTGTTGCAGATTGTTCAGTAGCTTGTAAAAATGATGATCCTACTAATATTATAAAGGCGAAAGTTTGTAAGAATGGATGTATGGATGTTTGTTACTCTTTCACGCAAGAACGGCTGAACAGATCTGGATGAAATTTGGCACAGAGATAGATTACAGTCTAGAATAGCATAATTATAGGATACTTTTTAACCGCGGGTGAAACCGCGGGGCGTAGCTAGTAATGTAATATAATAATGTGAATGTAAATAAGCACCGAAATTTATATTAGAGCCGATACACGCGATGTTCTTTTAGCAGCGCGGTTCCAGTGATCAACAGCGATGCGAAGCGAAACGCGATACCGATCCAGAACGTCTGTTGAAATAGTCGCGATGCATAACCGCGTATGTATGTATGGAACCGAGCGACAATTGCGACGCGTTCGAGCGTTGTCGTGCCAACAATTTATTTAGTAATGTGTATACATACAAACAGGCTTCGTGTTACAATTGAACAGGCGGACTGGTTAGACTATTTTC
Source organism: Peribatodes rhomboidaria (assembly GCA_911728515.1). Classification (NCBI taxonomy): domain Eukaryota; kingdom Metazoa; phylum Arthropoda; class Insecta; order Lepidoptera; family Geometridae; genus Peribatodes; species Peribatodes rhomboidaria. The sequence continues at coordinate 21,857,533 of OU452166.1, forward strand.
GGTCTTCCAAACCACTAAAACCAAAGAAATCGCGTAAAGTTCATTTCCTACGTGAATCCGTTTATAAACATTAAAACACAAACAAACATTATTTGGCTTTAACTATATCTATAGTCTCTAGATCCGTTTCTATGATTTAGGGAAGAGAAAGTAATCAACTCGTTCAGTCATAATTATCATTTAATCCACACATAATAATTATTCATTAATGGCACGTGTTTTTGTGTCAATATGCTACTGATACGGTCTCTGATAAGGGGCTTGCTACATTGATAAAGCAATGTACTCACTATACGTAGCGTATAATATATTTTTGTCTATGTAGCGATACATAGATAGACAAGAATATACTGTACCGGTCGAGCAATAGTTAACACACGATTACTAAATACTCCTTGAGCGCACGCGCGGGCTACATGTGTAGCCTAACAGCCTTAGAAATAAAGTTTTAAAACATGTGTACACACATTGTGTAACACAAAAGCTGAAAAATAAAAATATTTTTGACTTAAACGTTGTGTACAGTTCGTGTACAGATGTAACAAAATCAAAGGAAAATAAACATTCGTTACACGGCCGGGTACCCTTGTTTAGCGCGTGTGTACGGGGTCAAGATGGCGGATTTCACTATAACAGCTGATCTAGACTCAGTAACTATGATAGAAACTGTTTAATGTTTTTCTATTGTCAAAATAAAAACGTTTTTAATTGATTAGATTAGATTGTGACATTAGACACATTGTAGTGTTGACATTGATTGTTCCGTTCAGAAATTTGTTGTTAGTCTCCCACTATAACCAAAAGAAAATGTTTTCCTCTAAAATAGTTTATAACGACGAATTTTGGACAAGAGATTCAAAAAACAACATAGTTTATTAATATTCCTTTCCTAAAACGCAAATTGTACGTGCAACATTAAAAATTAGGGAGCTTTCTTAAAAAATAATTACTAAAAAACTATTTGGACGAAAAAGTTTCTAAACGAATTTACCAAAAGTTGCCAGACGAAAAAGAAAAAAGTGTTAAGCATGTGTGTAAATACCCAATGACGATTCACACTTTATTGCTCAAACAATAGTTACACGTTTGTGTAGCGCTATTTACTGACTACTCAATGGCTAACTGAACATTGGTTTAGCAGATGTTTATGCATTTTTTTATTTCTAAGGCTGAATATGTATGAAGCGACAAAGAAATTTGATCGCGCCGAGTAAACTGGACGAAAGTTTTCTTGAGTGAGTCCCTTACCCAATAATAATCAGTTTCCGCGCCCGATTACAACTATCTTGTTCATTTTAATTAGGTATTACTATAATAATTGTTATCTACAGATCCGGAATGTAGGAACGTCTGGAAGTTTCCAATTACATTTTAATTAATTGGCTAAATGTAAAATTATTCTACCTGATAAGCAGCAAATACAGACATGCAAATATAAATATTGCATTGCAAATTATACCTATAAATGAAGGTCACTCTTATACTTACTAACCACGTAATCTCAATACCTACTGGGTCTCTGAAACTGTTTGGCAAGTTGGTAGTTTAAAGGTGGAAGACGTACGACTTTAAGACAAGGTCGGGGCTAGTTAGTGTAACATACATTGCAACATTTACAATTAATTAATTATGACTTAGCTTGAGGGTATGAGGAAGAGGAAGAAAACTTGCATTGACTCTTCAACTCTTCTCTGTCAGAGCAGACCGTGATGATAAAGCCCGTAACTTTAAGTCTCGTACCACCATGTTTTGGTTTCTTCTAAAGTTTACTCGCAATTTCTACGCATACCACTACAGGCGCCGTTTGTTTTTTATGCCTACAGTTTATAATAGATACAGACCCCAGACCAGAAAGGACAGTCTAACTGCTCGATTGGTCGTAGAACAATCATGGGTAATCATATCTCGGCGAGACAGCAATCAAATAGAATTATCACTACACAGCTAGAGGGGGCTCCCGCGCCGTGTATATACTTTAGGGGAATGCACCTAGTAGAACTACGGGCGCAAAACGTGTAAAAGTTTTCGCGTTTTATTCTTTTAATTCTGTGATGGTCAATCTATCTTCTGACGTAAAAAACGTAGCTTTGAGGAGCTCAAAAGTCATCGATATGAAAAATAATCGGCGCTGACATACATACATACATACAGACTGACACCGGAGTCTTACTATAAGGGTTCCTTTTTACCATTTTGGTACGGAACCCTAAAAATCGACATCAATAGTGGAACTTCGGGACTTAGGTATGATTACTAGCTCTGCTACACGCAGCAGGGCTGCTGCAACTGGCCCCCATGTATAGTAGTCTCATAAGTCTAATAAGTTTGCATTCCGAGCTATACGCAGCAATGTCGCGGCAGCAATCATCAGAAGTTCGGAATCATACCATTATTCACTTCAGTATTGACGTTTTTGGTTAACATCCGAAAACTGTCAATGTTCGTCATAAAACGTATATTTGTACCGTGTATGATGTTAAGCAATGATCATCATCAGCCTACGATAGAGTACACTTGGCTTAAAGAAATCGATTCATTTGAATCAGTTACATATAGAATCACAATCGCTCGAAGACAGCCAGGTTATAAGTGAATGGGACATGCACTCAGGCAGAGCATAACACACTCCAGCCGTTCGCATAATGAAAGTGGAATGAAAGCGATTCGTGCAGGTCAATGCAATAATAATATACTAAGGGGAATTAGCCATAAAACGGTGTAACTTTTTGTGGTTGATTGTTTTATTGTTAAACGGGCCTGAGGGAATATGATCATGTAGATCGGATGCACACTCCAAAATGTATTTGATAAGAAAGTGTTCTCTATTGTTGCCAGCGAGTCGACGACGTGGCAAGTGGTCGCTTGCTTGCTGGCAGCTCTCGCGATGTGGCTCTCGGTGATCTTCCTCATGCGCTACATTCTCAAACTCCTGCTAATGTACAAGGTAAATATCACTAAGTATTTCGTAAGTCAATTATTAAATAACGCTTCCGATGACCTACAACGTCATAGACATATCTCACTTAGAACAAGCACTTTCAGGCAACAACGGTACAAAAAGTGCCAGTAAAAATGCTTCGCTCAAAACCACGCCGACATCAATAATCGCGACTTTGCCGCTTTTATTATGATTGATCGCTTGCCATCCGAGCGTGCCAGCTTAAAGTGGATTTAGACGTGGCGATGAATGAGCCCCGCTCGGCACACATCGCACGCTCGTCTACATGAGGAAATAAATCTGCACGTTTGCTCGGCGCATTCGTCACCCTGCACGTCTGGATCCAACCAAGCCAGCTTTACTTGCACCAAATGCGCAAACAGGATGGCACGCGACCGACGACGCGAGCAGATCTGTAGGGTGTTTTGGTATATTAGTAGCTGCTGAGATGGTATATTGTAACGGTACAAGACGACTGCAGAAAGTATCGAATAGTATGGATGAACGGTGTGATTGTGCTGGTTCCAGTTTTACAGTATGTCTCGTGCTTACTGGTACTCCTTTACCTCCATCCACCGCTACCGTCCTCCAATTAGGGCCGGCTGTTAATTTCACGTCATCTATACCCATCTCCTCAATCGTCCACCTCGATTACGTTTCCCATCCCTTGAACACCACTCTCACTGCCTTGCACCATTTGTCTCTGTGGTTGCGCAGCGTATGGCCGAACGGCGTGAAAAAGAACATGAACAGGAATGGAGTAAATTCTGAGATGAGTGAGGGAGACGAATGGAGAAGGTGGACATACTGTATCGGCCACACTTGAGTAGGATAAGGGTAGGAAGAAGAAGTAGCTGATGAGATATGAGATGAATTTTTATTAACGTATTTTTGTACAGGCTGGTTTTTCAAGAAATCTCTAGCGTATTTCAGCCTTATCCTTCGAGTATTTTGTCGACACGTTATTTCGCCTTTCCACGAGGCATCCCAGGACGTGTTCACTCTTATCAGTTTGAAAATTTGTTTTAAGATGAACTTCCGCAAAGTAACGCCTGATTCGATCAACAATTTTTGTAAAGGGTTGGATGTACGAGTCTCGCGCGCCCGGGTCGCGGATATCTCTCAAGACGAAGCTCTGGGTGAGCGTCGTGAAAGTCCTCTCTGGGTGGAACAAGCCGCGGCTCTACAGCTTTCAGGGCTCCCTGCCGAGGCTGCCGCTGCCGCCCGTTCAGGACACCATGCGTAGGGTAAGTAAATACATTACCCCAGTCCGGACTTCGGCCACTTACCAGTTACTGGAAAAAAACAAACATAAGACGACTATAGAACCTCATCCTTTTTGGAAGTCCTCAAAACACGTAGTTCGTTTGAATGAAAATGAGCAGTCTGGTTACGCACATACTTGAAGGTGAAAGCGTAGACTGAGAATGAATAGATTTGACCAGGTAATAATAATACTATGCTTGATCGGGATGGCTAAATACAGTACTCAATAAGAGTGACAGAGATGAAAAATGTAAAATTTTTGTCTCTGTCATAGTATGCATATTTTTCGTTTGGTGGGCACAAACGTAGACTGACTATGTGCGTCGTTTATGTAAATTACCTCGACTAGCTATTTCGATCATTTGCATACTCTATTGACTTGTCTACTGGTTCATTCTCAGTCTATGGTGGAAACGAGTAAATAATCTGATTAATGCTTAGAATAATGATAAATGACAATGTCCATTATGATTTATTTCATAAAAACGAGCAAAAAAACTTCGTGAATCAGACGCTCAAACTGCGCATATTTTAAAGTTACGGGGTTCATTCTGCTCCATTAAAAATGTCATTAACAATTATGAAATGATTTTTTGACGTGACAACGTCTAATAAATCGATGAACGCCGGCTGCACACACGAAAAAGGATGACTCATTGTCCCGTTACGCTTGCTAGAGGGAGAGCGCTACACAAGCGAAAGGCACGATCGGCTTGCGCCGCATCTATCTCTCTTCCACTTTATTCATAAAAGTATCCAATCATTTCATCAATGTTTTGCTATGACGTTGTTACGTTAAACTATCGTCCGTAAACCGACTTTACAGACAACCAATTTTTTACGCGGTTTCAGGGTTGGTCCCATTGTAAAAGTCATTTAGAATATGTCATTTAGGTACTTAACTTACACCGGTTTTCGGCTTAGTACTTTTAATACCCGTAATCCTGTACAGGCCAAAATTTTAAACAGGCATTACCGTAGACCGTTCTTTTGCAGTACCTGGTCAGCGTCCGGCCGCTGCTAGACGACCAGAACTACAAGAGAGTCGAGGAACTGGCCAGGGAATTCGAGGAGACTATCGCGGTAAAGCTGCAGCGGTACTTGGTGCTCAAATCATGGTAAGAACCTACCATCACGGCCTTCTGTAGACACACCCCCTCAATAACCATGTTATACTGCAGTGTCTGTCTGAGGACTTGTGCAGTCCTATCTACCGGGTCTGGATTAGCCACCAGAGCGTAAACAAAACATGATAAAATAGTTACTACTTACCTACGTATTTTATTCCTAATTATTAAACGTCTATTTTTGACATTTAACTCATTAAATAGTTGTCAAAAAACACTTGGTTAACATTTTAATAGGGTTGTCAATTTTTCATGAATCTTGGTCTGAAGCTGCCGTTCCACCAAAAAAAAAAATAGCAGTGCGAGTATGTGCAGCGATATAGAAATACATCAACAGGCTCACTCCATGTAACACAGCGAAGTGGTTACATTTTTGATGGATTTTTTCTTCGTTACATATTTTTGCAACGCTCTACTTCTGTCTAGTGAAAAGGCGGCTTGACGTCAATAAATAAACCAACATTTGCATGTACGTAACATAATGTACTTTTTGTAAGAGTAAACATCCATACTCCAAACTAATATCATATTATAAAATAGAAAGTAACTGTCTGTTCGTAGGGTTTTTAAGACTAAACGACTGAACGGATCGTGATGAAATTTCAAAATTCAAATCAAAACAAATTACTTTATTTAGAGAATATTACAAAGGCAAGTTGTATACGCTGAGGGCCCCAAACTCGGCTCAACCGGTATCTTCGGGTCCGATCAAAGCATTACCAAAATGGAGTGGTCGCTAAAATAGCTTACATTAAATTTAAATTTAACTAAAATAAAAATAGAAATAACTTTGAATATTAAATTTTTACGTACAGTATTTTACGAGAAAGTTTTTGCGGAAATTTTTTTCGAAGTCGCGGCTAACAGCTAGTATCGTATATTTAAAATTATCTTGATAACACAATTACGATATTTGTTTGCTTCATATTTATATGCGCACTACGAATAAAATATCACTAATCAATACCTAGATCCCAGGACGCAAGTCACCTTGTGTGTGGGTGTGTCGTACACACTGGTCTGCCTTCACTCTGTGGCGTGTAGCAACGTACTCGTTATCAGCTGATACGGCACTTGGCGAAAATACTCGCTATCAAAATCCGTCTGTGCCCGAAATCCGAATTAATACGTAAGCACTGATAATACTCAAGTTTACTTAGCCTGAGTAGGTAATTTACTTATGTCGATTTTGTTATCATCGAACAATGACATTCGCGTGATGATATGCGTCTGATAAATGAGGACGGATAAATGCGCTGTTACTTTTGATTTGTAGGTTTACTAATATGATACGTCTAGTATACATACGATAAATTCTGTAATTATAGCTCAGAGAAGAGAAAGAAATTAAGAAAGTGCATGTATTGTACCAACCTAAGTCGGATAAGGGTAGGACTTCGATTATAGACGTAGGAAGATGATACCGCGGGGTGGCTAGATAGATTTTTTTTATCGGGTTTATAAAGACTAATAATATACTACGAATCGGCACGATGTGAGTTCGTAACGTAGTAAACTGCGACGCAAATTGCTGTGATGTGATTTCGTGCGGAGTCTCACTTCGACAAGTTCTCACGATACGTCGCGAGGGTTCAGTCGCTGCCATGATGTTGCATCACAGTTGTGTATGTTGGCCCTTACTTCTACCAGAAAAGTCAGTCTCATTTTGCTTAGGTTCGTTTTTTTAAATTGTAGTTTAATAAATTATTTGCCAGTAAAATTACATGAAGATAAGACCAACAATACTGTTATAGTAGACAAATATTTAATTGTAGCAAAAACAAAAAAATACAAAATAAAATAAAATTACAGAATTAAAAAAACATAGTTTTTGCCACAAACCGGTCCCAACTCAGCATGATGCCGGCTGCTGTAGACAACCGGCGCTGGTCTTCTATTGGATACACTAATGCCTATTTGTTGTTTGTTGTATTTGAAGCCTAGACCACAGCAGACTTCTCAAGACCCTTGTCGCTTTCACTCGGTCAATAACAACTTTCTTTGTAAACTAGGTGGTCGAGCAACTACGTGTCTGATTGGTGGGAAGAGTACGTGTACCTCCGCGGGCGGTCGCCTCTCATGGTGAACTCTAACTTCTACGGCACAGATGCGATATTGCTGCGGCACACGAGCAATCAGGCGGCTCGGGCCGGCGTCATCATACACCTCTGCCTCAAGTTCCGGAGGCTCATCGACAGCCAGGAGTTGGAACCGGTAAGGGATGCACTGCGTTAGCTAAAAGGAGTTTAAAGTGAGGCTTGTACTAAACATACATACAAAAATAGCTTTTAAAAACAGTAGTTTCATAGAAAAATGATATTATTTTAACATTTATTTTAAAACAAAGCAGCAATCCAAACGATTTTACACAGACCTAAGAAAACTTAAGGAACAGCTGTTTTCTTTCCATAATAAAAGTGGATCAAAAAAATTTCAGAAGCATGACCGGCTTTCCACTTAGCGTAGCAGTTCTGCCTAGCCCTTTTTCTGTGGCACACGACCAACCAATCAATCAATTTAAGCCGACGTCATTATACACGGTGTTGCACATTCAATACATCAAATGACACATCATTCACAAGGCGATCGGAACTAGAAGGAACTCGACTGCCTTATGAACTAGCCACGCTATTGTTAGCAATAGGCAATTGCACGTCGTTAACTTAAACGACCCAGGTCGTTTAAGTCGTTCAGAAAGGTTCCATCAGGCGAGTTTAACTAGACCGTGCTCTATTTCGTTAATAACTGGTTTTCACCACTTGGGCATGAAAGGAACCCTAAAACTGGAATAATGTGAAAAACAAAAGTCGAAGTTTGACTTCGCGCGACCGCAATTAGCTGAATAAAAATAGTTACCGTCATATTTTTGTTTAGCTAATTGCGACCTTATGTGTTATGCTATAAGCTTGGTAGTTAACTTTGCTTAGAATACGTCTAATAATCTCTTTATTGTTGACACCAGACATTGGTATAAACAAAAGGATGAATAAATCACCTAAAATGAATGTAACAAGTCTTCAAGTCTTGAGTAAATCGTTTTTAAAGGCAAGCACGCTCTAACGTAGACTGCATTATTGTTTAACATCAGGCAAGATAGCGGACAAAGAGGCAAGCTTATTATTGAATTAAAATTCAAAAAAAACAACTGTTACTTCAACTACTGTAATACTGTTTTCAGATAATGCTTCAAAACATGGTGCCTCTATGTTCGTGGCAATACGAGCGACTTTTCAACACCGTCCGCGTGCCGGGAGTAGAAACGGACAAGATAGTCCACTACCACGACTCTTCGCACATCACGGTGTACCACAAGGGACGATACTTCAAGGTCATGGTCTACTCGCGGGGACGGCTGCTCAAACCGGCGGAGATACAAGTGTGAGTATTTGTGACTCTATGCTCGTAGCAATACGAGCGATTGGCTCGATTTACTACAGATGGTTACTTAAACTAATTTTTTCCGACGTCACTTACTTTAAGGTACTTAGAGTACCTTTAGTATATTTTTAGTAGCAGATATGAAAAATAAAATATTTATTACGAGTATAACAAACAAGTAACATTATTAAAAGAAAAAGAAAAAACCCGGCTGCAAAATATTACCCTATCATATCTATATCCTATGTCACTTCCACTATCAAGACGATTCAAATGACAGCTCACATGTCGAAATCCATCAAGCTGTTTAGGCTGTAGGGCGTGCTAACGAAACCGCATACATGCCCACATACATACTTACATACATACACACACTCGAAAAACATAACACTCTTTTTTTCGCAGTCTGCTAAAAAGCTCAACTCTAAAAAGAAACTGAGAAAACCTATTTCACACTAGAATTATAAGTGTGAAATAGTTAGCTTCCCTCCCTTGCCAAACAATGAACTATTTTTAGACTTCTATTAACCTTTCGCAAGGAACACAAGGAACGTAGTAAGTTGTTACACACTGTATATGGCCGTGGTAAGGCCACAAAGGATAGAGTTACTTCCGCGTGTCTGATCGTCCCTAAACAGATTGGCCTTTGGTCCAGTAACCATTCATAACCCGCCTTCAATTGAACTGGCCTTGATCTCGAGAAGACAAGGTCAGTTATACAGGCACAAGGGGAAGGCAAGCGGAAACTTGAATAGGGACAGACGCACATACGTAGCTAGAACGTATGACGAACACGTGTAGTTTTGTCATAATTTATAACGGCATTAGAAGACTATATGCATGGGCTTCTGAGATCTTTAAACTGGGTTTTACGGGTTTTGGGAAATGTAGACTTACGTTCTTACAAGTAAATGTTTTGATTTTTTTTATAATTTCGATTTGATGTCGGGTCTATGGTATTAAAAGTTTTTTTTTCATTGCTGTACTTTGAACTCACGCCTTTCGGCGGAAGATGCGAACGCTTCAACCACCGAGCTGTCGTCGCTACAAAACAGTTTTCCGATCCTTCACAGGTAGTCGTTTAAAATGCGACTTTACCTCCTTAAGATCCAAACAAAAAAAAATAACTACGAAAAAACACTACAAAAAAGACAAAGTTAAAGTCAGATTTATTAATCTATACTAATACTAGCTGTCACCCCGCGACTTCGTTCGCGTTTATTATATATATATATATATATATAAATATATATAAATATATATGTATGTGAGCTATCCTATCTGATAAGTTAGATCGAACTGCACACGGTGTGCAAATTTGATTGAAATCGGTTAAGTAGTTTAGGAGTCTATAGCGGACAAACAACGTGACACGTAATTTATATATATTAAGATTATAAAGAGAAAAGTTTTGTATGTAAGTATGTTTGTGACGAATTAACTCAAAACCTACAGCTGTCTAATGGTGAAAGAATTTTTGAAATCTGATGATTACAAAAAAACATTGTTCCTGATTGACATAGGCTATAAAACGAGAGCTAGGCCGCGGGCAAAACAGCTAGTTGGTTAATATTAATTTACAAGTCAAATGTAAAACCTAGTTTCTATACAATAGTATACATATTCGGTATACAATACATTAGGGACCAGGTACAGTTATTCAGGTTTTGTCCGTAGAAAATAGCAGTTTTGTTTGGAGATGCTTACGCACCCATTCAGCATTGCGGTGCGACCCTACACATTTCAAACAAAACCGATGTTTTCTATGGAGCTGAATTAAGTTGAATAAGTTTAACAGTCCCTCACCCCTTTCCTAACAAACGTAGTATATGTATACTATAACTTGTGGCTCTGTGAACTCGCGAACCTCGCGACCGGCGTCTGCCTGTAGGGGACTACAGGTCGCATTTTTCAAACGATTCTCGTGAAATTTTAGAGCAGGTTTAACAATTATGCAGATTATTTTTTGAGGTTTAAGTTTTTGGATTTTTTTTTTTAAATCACAGAGATATGAAAAAAATCTCTCAGCCATTTAAAAAAAAAAAACAAAGAATGTCTCGACAAAAAAAAACTACATAATTAATGAACCTGCTCACAAAATTTCAAGAAAATCGGTTTAGAAATGCGACCTGTAGGCGAAGACAAGATACAGGCAGAATTCGGACATAAGAAAGCATTTTTGTCGACGTTGAAGCAGAGACGCTTCGCTTGCTAACGTTAGCTCCGTCGATTATAGTAAGCAGTGTTTTGTCTCTTTCGATAGAGTTATTTAAAACAAGACAAAACACTAATGAGTGTTTTGTATCAAGACGAAGTATTTTGGGGGCTGAGCTACCCACGTCTGTAGGAGTGACTCTATTCTGATTCCCTACGCGTGGTCCCGAGTAGTGCTAACCGGGTAGTAAATTCTAGTGGGAGGCTTCGGCCGAGGCTAGTTACCACCCACCGGACCAAGCTATGTCGTGAAATGACCTAGTCGTGTTTCGGGATGTAGTCCGGTGTAACCGTTCCGAAGACGGGTCTGAGCAGTGGCGCACTTGTATATAGCGCCTCTCTCAAGTGCCGTCTTTGTACTTTTTCACTCTACAAAACTTCAAGGCTAGAGTAAATAAGTACCTTATAGGTCGTCGTGCTCCATCTTGGACCACAACGTCGCTTAACATCAGGCGAGCTAGTGGTCAAACGCCGACCTATTCTACATAAAAAAAGACCTATGGCTTGTTTGGTCTTTAAAAAGAAATGATTGATCATTACTGTCTGATGCTAATTGTTTATTTTGTAGTCACAATTAGACTTTGATCGCTAGTGCCATTAACTCTCACTGTCAAGTTAAACGCAAAATAATTTAGGTCTTGTTTCTATTGAAATAAGGTTTGCTTTTATTCGGAACAGCTCCGTAGGTCAACCTTTACTCGATCGATAGTGGCAATCAGGACTCGTAACCGATTAATAAATACCGGTTAACATTGTTCTTCAAATCTAATACATAAATGCATTGATTAATAGGTCATATCAAGAGAACTGGTTTACGTGACGGAAATAGTGTTGGTTATTGGAAACGGTGTTTTATGGCTTGCCCTAATCAAATCGAAATCATTTTTTGCCCGACTGCGCAAGAAGGAGAGTTATGTATTATGTAAAGTTATGTATGTATGTATGTGGGTACGTATGTATGAGGTTTCTTTGGCACGCCCTACAGCCTAAACTGCTAGATGAATTTCGTTATGTGAGGTGTCGTTTGAATCGTCTTGATAGTGGAAGTGACATAGGGTACAACATTTTGCGGCCGGATTTTTTCTTTTTCTTTTAAGAATGTTATTTGTCACATGGAAAAATTACAATAACTTGTGCAGTCGTGGTTACCAAACTAGTTGTATTAACACCTGTATTTTGGTGGATAGCCTTCCATCGTGTTATCTGGGAGCACGGCAGTGACCCCGTCAAGTTGAGCATACAAAGGCATAGCCATACCATCATTTTCTCCAAGCCATTTAGTACATTTACAACCCCTTGTAACTTCGTTCATCATCATCATTTTTAACTGACTGCGCAAGAAGGAGGGTAATGTTTTTCGTGATGTATTATTGTTAGTCTGTGGGTATGTTTGTATGAGGGTTCTTTGGCACGCCCTACAGCCTAAACAGGTTGATGGATTTCGACATATGGAGTGTCCTTTGAATCGTCTTGATAGTGGAAGTGACATTGGGTATAATATTTTGCAGCCGGGTTTGTATGTTTTCTTTTAGTAATGTTCCTTGTTTCATGTTATCATTGGGGAAGAGGTGGCGTATACTCGCTATATGTAAAAGCTATGACTGTACCGGTTGGCTTGCTATCACCAACATCATCTGCCCGTAATCGCTCACTGCTGAACATAGGCCTCTCTTCTCGTAGGCCACTTATCCCGGTCCTGTGCCAATGACTAGGGTCAACAAGTGATGACTTTTTGTATCGTCTCGAAATACATAGGGTAAAATAGGTTTTTTTTTTAAATGTAGAATAGGTCGGCGTTTGACCACTAAGTCGCCCTATGTTAAGCGAAGGTGAACGCAGTAGAAGCGTAAGGATTTAAAAAAAATTAAAAACAAATGAATTGATTGTAAAATATCGTAATAAGTATCTATATCTCGCTCTAACCGTACAAATATTTTAAATACAAGTATATAATAATAACATTTCTATTTACATCCCCTTAGTCGGAATGGCTCGCCATTGTAACTTTTAACTGTACTTGACATCTTGGCTCCGAAACTAAAACTAAATATTAATACCATGTTAATGCCCAAAAATATATTCTTTATCATAGACGTCAAGCTCAGACTAGACTTAATCCCTAGTAGGTGAGTGAAGTCTGGCTACTCAGTAAGTACTTGCTTACTACTCATTTACATTACAGTAAGGACTCTGAGTAGTGATACTCAAAGTTTACGTTCATGCTCTTGTGACATAACTGGATCAAATTAGCTTTTAGCTTTGAGCTTCAATTTATAGTAAGACTTTATCATATCTTGTATTTGTAAATTTACTATAAGTATTCTACTTGCAGATACCTACTTCACTATATTAGAATTCAAAACTGTGTATTTCAATTCAACTATCCAATCATGTTTCTAAGCTTGAGTCCAATACTGAATCAATATTGCACACTTGGGCTGAGTTACAATCCAGATTTGATGTACATTTTTCTGGCGAACTCGTTGGATCCTTAGCTTTTTTTTATTTCCCATTGTTGGGCAAAGACCTCTCTTCCTTTATTTCAGTTAACTCTGTTTTTGACTTTGGTGGACCGATCCTTTTCGTGAGCGTCGAGCTCGACTTTCCATCTTATCTTAGTACTTAGCTTACTACTTAGGATCCTTTGCTTAGTACCTCAGTTTCTTGCCTGTTCTTCTGAGTAGAGGCTTTTTGTCCGAACAAGGCGGTCGAGTCAATTTAAATAACTTTGACGTTCATAAGTGTATCTTTGATACCTAAATTGAAAAAAAAAAACTTTTAAATTGAAATTTGTTTAGTGTGATAAATAAAAAAATGTCATAAAACTGAAACTAAACTTGAAGCGATGATAGCCTAGTTGGACAAGGCCCGCCTCTCAAGCCGGAGGGAGCGGGTTCGATCCCAGCCGACGGCACGCATCACATTGTTCATCATGTGAACTGTGAACATATATGCGTATTATATGTGGTCTGCTGCCTGACTGGAGCCCGGTGTATGGCGACCGGCTCGCCCCCTGTCACATTTGGGACTGAATATCGTCTGGCTAAGTGTGGGCGATTATTATACCTCTGCCAGCCTCTTCGAGGAAAAACCTTTCGATATGCTTAGTAAAACTGTAACAGTTAAATCTGTACTTTGAAGATATTTTCAAAATAATCAAATAAAAATAAGTTCAAAGCAAACGCACCCTACACTAAATGGCCAGATTTTAAATGAATTAGTGGCGACATTTACAAGCCGGCTGATAGGTAGGCACTTCGCGTGCCGGCGGCCTCTTTGATGCAATTTAGCGGGCGCACGAGCCGCTCGCGTATCCCCTCTGCCACGCTCTCTACTAAGCAAGAGTTATTCGTTATGCAAGGCTGCAAAGTTGTTTTTGGCGTGACTGCTTTTATTGAAACCCGAGCAAGCGAAGGATTGTAGGATTCTGAGATTGATTGGGTTGATTGATTAATTGATCTTGAGCGAGGGTTTCAAAAGTACGAGACGCCGTCTAATAACTTTGCTGCTGAGAAAACACACAACTATTTAACTCACTACAGCGAGGAAAATGTGTTTTTTTTTCATGCAGTCATGGTGGCCAGTGTGATTATCAAATTACGTGTGTTCAAATTTCAAAAAACTCTTTCCACCGTTAAAATGCACTTTTGCATTTGATAAATTGAATCTTTACGAGCTTGTAAGGTGAAAATATCGCCGTGTGTGGCTTCTACGCCACTCAAACAAGACACCATATTATACTCGAGATGGTACAAAAATATCAACCGGTGTATCGCCGAAACTCAAGTCAACCAATTATACTGCATTCGGTCCGAATGCAATTCAATACAAAAAAAAAAAAATACATACCAAGTGATGAAATAATTATATACCAATGATCCTAACTAATATTATAAATGCGAAAGTAAGTTTGTTTGTTTGTCACTTAGGCTTTTCATCCTTCTCAACCGATCATCATGCAATGTTGAATACACGTTGTCAGAGATACAGATATGGACACGGTAATTTTTAGCCGCGGGTAACACTGTGTGTCGCAGCTAGTGTATTATTCAAGTGCAGTCGATTTTTTTGTCGATTCACACACTGACCTAGTTTTAACTTTGAATTAAAATGTACGAGTAGGTATATTTAAATATGTAGGCCAAATAGCAGAGGTACGAGTATGTCATTGTTTTTTGGTTTGAAAAAGGTGAGAATATAAATTGAAGTATTCTTACTTGCTTACGAAAAATAAGTTGATTAAAAAATAAGTTTATTTTTCCCGCTTTCGCTAAACAAGTCTACCATTGTATATATACTCCGCCAGGTATAGTATTCCGAGACAAGAAAGGTCATGCCGATGACACTTAGTTACGTCAATCGATGCATAAGCAAGACCAGAATAAGCCAATAGTTTTGAATTGGTCGTTTGATCTCTCTATCAGCCGCTTTGACAGCTGATTAAAGAGCAACCATGCGCTTGGACCCCCAAGAGCCCAAAGGTTCCCAAGGTTAACGTTGTTGTAAAATTGATAATTTAATAATAAAGAGAACCATTGTCATTATTTCCAGACAAATGCAACAGATATTGGACGACAAGACCGCGCCTATGCCGTACGAGGAGCGACTGGCTGCGCTGACGGCCGGAGAGCGCTCCCACTGGGCTCACATCAGACAGACCATGTTCAACAGAGGACATAACAGAACTTCGCTGCATTGCATCGAGCGTGCCGCCTTCAACGTCTGCCTGGGTAAGAGAGAAACAGCAACAGAGAACTCACAGAACCTCGCTGCACTGCATCGACCGTGCCGCCTTCAACGTCTGCCTGGGTAAGAGAGAAACATTAACAGAGGACTCAACAGAACCTCGCTGCACTGCATCGAGCGTGCCGCCTTCAGAGTATGCCTGGGTAAGAGAGAAACATCAACAGAGGACTCGACAGAACCTCGATGCACTGCATCGAGCGTGCCGCCTTCAACGTATGCCTTGGTAAGAGAGAAAAACACCATCAGCGAACATAACAGAACGTCCCTGCACTGTAGCAGGCGTGCCGCCTTCAATGTCTGCCTGGGTAAGAAAAAAACATCAACAGAGAACACAACAGAACCTCGCTCCACTGTATCGAGCGCGCTGCCTTCAGAGTATGCCTGGGTAAGAGAGAAACATCAGTTAAGTTAATCAAGCTCTGCAATGAACTCTTAACTTCTCTGAACATCGCGCGGTTGTCAGCTCGCGTGTCTGAATTAAAAATAGTATGAGCGGAGTTAACTGGGGCAATTACGCATGTTCGCTCGCGCGACAAGTGGCGGAGGCTCGTGACGTACGTTCTGGCGAGTTCTAGCTGAGTCTACTGTAATGGTTGCAATAACTGTATTGAGTACTAGCGACCCGCCCCGACTTCTGTTCATTTAATCGCTACTAAACTTCACAGGCTCACCCGCTGGGCTTACTGAAGTTTTACAGAAAATGTCAGTAAGTCCAAACACGGTGCAGCCGTTTTAGAGTACATAGGGACATACATACATACACACCCACATCGACACACATCTATGTTAATAAATACAGATGGATTACATACATATACACACAAACATCGACACACATCTATGTATGTTAATAAAACAAGATAGATTAATGTTATTTTACACGTAAGAAGGGTGACAAACAAGTAGTCGGCCCGCTTGATGGTAAACGTTGCCAACTCGGTAATTTGGAATGTGTGTTGCAGATGACATAGAGTACGGTTTCGACGCGAAGGCGCCGGCTAAGCTGGACGAGTTCGGGCGAGTGTTGCTCCACGGGTCCGGCCACGACCGCTGGTTCGACAAGTCGTTCAACATGTGCTTCAGTACCAACGGATTCGTGAGTCTTCATTTATGTCTAACTAACCGCGCCCCGCGGTTTAAAAGTATCCTATGTGCTATTCTAGGCTATAATCTATCTCTGTGCTAAATTTCATCCAGATCTGATCAGCCGTTCTGGTGTGAAAGAGTAACAAACATCCATCCATCCATCCATCCATTCTTACAAACTTTCGCGTTTATAACATTAGTAGGATAGGATTAGTAGGATTAGCTTCTCACTTGATTGCATTAGTAGTCTTACAACGAGCCGCTAGATTACGGGATGCTAGAGTGAACCGTTAGAGTGCAGGATGCTTGAGTGCGGGATGCTTGAATGCAGGATGCTAGAGTGAACCGCTTGAGTGCAGGATGCTAGAGTGAACCGCTAGAGTGTGAGATGCTGGCGTGAACCGCTAGTGTGAGATGCTAGAGTGAACCGCTAGAATGCGGGATGCTAGAGTGAACCCCTAGAGTGCGAGATGCTAGAGTGAACCGTTAGATTGTGAGATGCTAGGGTGAACCGCTAGAGTGGATGGTCTTCATTTTTAATAATATGTGTCTTCAAGAATCGGTTTCTTTAAGACATGCGTGGTCCGTCGCGGGGCGCAGTATTGGTAACATCACACGAGATGGTGGCCAAACGCAACACTATTAATAAATTTTAAAAAAAGTCCATCCTAACTAATATTATAAATTAGAAAATGATTTTGTTCGTTTGTTTGAACTTACCTCTTATAGTATTTTTTACATTTAATGTAACTCGTTCCATTGTTTCAGGTTGGATTCAACGCAGAACACACCTGGTAAGTAAAATAACTTTTTTGGGATTCCATACCAAAATGGTAAAACTTACATTTATGACGAAACTCCAGTATCTGTTTGATAGTCTGCAACAAATTTCTGTCACAATTAATTTCCTTAAAATTTATACAGAATTTCAAAATTAATTATGTAAACTTTTTCCAATTTTCAGGGCAGACGCGCCTGTTATGGGACATTTGTGGGAATACGTGATTTGGTCTGAACTGGAAATTGGGTGAGTTATTTTATTTCGTCATTTTTTTTGTCATAGATCAAGTCTTGAAATAAACAATAACAAAACAGTCACTATCCCTCTCTCACTAGATAAGTCATAAGAGTGAGTGACGAAGATATTGCAACCGGATGAATACATTTTCCTAATATATGACGCTAGTAGCGCTCCGCGGCTAAAAAGTTAATATATGTGTTAATCCAGGCCATAAGCCTCACCTCAATACTGAATTTTATCCAAATCCGTTCAGCCGTTAAACCGATAAAAAAAATTGTGCGTGAAGTCCCTCCGCTCGGAAGAAGTGAAACTTCTGTGTATCTTTCTTTCTTTCTCAATCCCTCTTGCGTTGGAATATTGGACGCTAGTCGTTGCTAACGCTCGCGCTGGCCTGTAACAGGTATACTACGCGCATGCGTTCGAGTGCCATGCATTAACTCTCGCTCTGTCTCTTTCCATTCCCCCTCCCCAGGAGCGTTAACCGTTTACCGCAACCTTGTTTTAAGTCGCATTAGAAGTTTCACTTCAAAAACAAAATAAGTTTGCGTTGTGGCACACCACAACGCAAACTTATTTTGTTTTATACTTAGTTTGCGTTGTGGTGTGCCACAACGCAAACTTATTACAGCGCCGTTATTATAGAGATATATGCATTCTTAATTTTGTTAGTGATCGAGTGAGCATAGATAGAGCACACATAGAGCAAACATTAAGTGGCGTAAACGGGATAGCATATGATCCCCATCACAATCCGATTTGCAGTCAACTTTACACAAAGACCAGTTGATGTTGCGTTTGTCATTTAAAAGTCAGACCCGAATGGCTCAATATCACTAAGGTCTCACAAACGTACCAGCTAGACTCCCAGTGACACGTTTGTGAAACGTTAGTGATACTGAGCTGATTCCCCGTCCGATTTTTTATGACAAACGCAACATCAACGTTTCAGTTAAGCATCGGCTGAGCTTCCCTGAATTACCCGAAGGTCAAGGTCGGTCAAGAGTACCCATGATCGACGAGCGTGAATGAAAATACTCATGGAAGTAGAAGAAGCAAGATATGTATGCCAGGATCGTAGCAAGAGAAGTGGTTTCGCTACGCCTAACCGAAAATGTCCCAAGTGTGACACGGCGCAAGCCTGTCGCTATACTCCAGTCAAGAACGATTATTAGTATGTAACAATTAACCATTATTAAAAGGTAAACAAAAAACGATACGATACGATCCAAATGACACCTCACATGTCGAAATCCATCAAGCTGTTTCTTGATTTATTGCATAGATAACTCTTCACTTAAATTAGTAAGTTACATTATGTAATATACCCTGTGCATTGGGCGTTATTTTAGTAGTAGGAATAGTAGTAGTAGTTTAGGCTGTAGGGCGTGCTAAAGAAACCTCATACTTACATACACACCCATCAACACTCGAAAAAGATAACCCTCCATCTTGCGCAGTCGGGTAAAAAGCTCGATGTTTTGCTCCAGATACGCCCCGGACGGCAACACCATCGGCACCGTGACGGCCGCCCCGCCCGCGCCCACGCGCCTGCAGTGGGACCTGCAGCACGACCAGCTGCAATCAGCCATCGACGTCTCCTACGGCGTCGCGCAGAAACTCTTGAACGACGTCGATCTACGGATATTGATGTACACTCAATATGGAAAAGGTATGTCTATGACAGCCTGGCTCCTTCTCTCGTTATCAGAAATCAGAATTTATTGTTAACTCCTATAGTTACACGTTATCTCACGAAACACCTCTACACCACTTTACACATCTACACTACTTGACACATCTACACCATTTTACACATCTACACCACTTTATACATCTACACTACTTTACACATCTACACCATTTTACACATCTACACCACTTTATACATCTACACTACTTTACACATCTACACCATTTTACAAATCTACACTACTTTATACATCTACACTACTTCACACATCTACACCATTTTACAAATCTACACTACTTTATACATCTACACTACTTTACACATCTACACCATTTTACAAATCTACACTACTTTATACATCTACACTACTTCACACATCTACACCATTTTCCCAGATGCACAGGTAGACAAAACAAAGGATGTTTTGTCTACCTGTGCATCTGGGAAAATGTGCATTACCTCAGTGATTCAGTCAAGTACCTGGATACATTCAGATCGGCGCCTGACATGGAAGAACACAGAAACAACAGAACAACTCAATCTGAGATACAAAAGGCTCTACTGGCTACCAGTCAGAAACTCAAAACTGTCTGTTGACAACAAACTTCTGAAATACAAGACCATACTAAAAACTATTTGAACATTCCAACTAGTGTGTTCTGCTTGCTGCTCAATTCAAAATTGCCCTATGTATTGTATTATGTGTTTAAAATATAATTCAATAAGTACTCAAGTCTTATGTACTATGGTTTCTCATAAACACATAATATAGTACAGATTCAAACAGTTGCAGAAGAAATAGGGCAGCACTGTCAGTCAATCGGTCTAGCAGATCCCAAGTTTTTTTTTTAATTGGTCGGTTTCATTGCTTTAAACATAACATACGAGTATAAACGTAGTATATACGTCATACGTTACGCCTTTTCCCCGAAGGGGCTGGCAGAATGTATTACAACACCCATTGTAATACGCATATACGCAAACATACATTTATTGCTTTAAGGCCGTCATAATCCTACCACACACGATGAAAATACGACAATGTACGAAATAACCTAATTCCTTCAACGATTCGCCTAAGACCCAAACATGTTTTTTTAATCTATTGGCATATTTACCTATGTTAAAATAGTTATATTAACATAAACCAGTTCGCTCAGTATGTTAAAGTTGAGGGCACCTAAAATGTATATTATCTTCGTCGTGTGTGTTGCTTCATTCATGTACATGACTATATTGTGTTTTTTTAAAAATACTTTACATTATAATAAAGCATCTTAAGTCAAATTACTTTATTCAATCAGGTATTGAAGATACACTTATGAACGTCAAAGTTTTAAAAAAGGCTTTACCAACTTGTTCGGAAAAAGAGCCACTACCCGGAAAAATCTGTATCCTACATACACACATATCGTCGCGCCTTTCTCCCGAGGGGGCTGGCAGAGGTGTATTACAACACTGCCACTTCGCTGGATGATATTCAGTCCCAAATGTGACAGGGGGTGAGCCTGTCGCCACACACCGGGCTCCAGTCATGTAGCAGATGACATACAATACGCACATATGTTCACACAATGAACAAATTGGTGCGTGCGGTTGCGTAGCTGGGTTTCTCGCTCCCTCTGGCTTGAGAGGCCTTCTCCAACTAGGCTATTATCGCTTTATATCCTATGTATCCTTCAGACCACATAATAATACGTCTCGTTCCTGAATTCCAGGTTTTATGAAGAAGTGCCGGGTGTCTCCCGACGCCTTCATCCAGCTGATCCTCCAGCTGTCGTACTACCGCGACGCGGGCCGGTTCTGCCTCACGTATGAGGCGTCGATGACGCGCCTGTTCCGCGAGGGCCGCACCGAGACCGTCCGACCCTGCACCATCGAGAGCTCGGCCTGGGTCAAGTCTATGATCGACAGTAACGCAACGGTAATTTTATTTGGACAACTAACATTATTATAAAGAAAAAAAAAATTCGTCTGCAAAATATTGTACCCTATGTCACTTTCACTATCAAGACGATTCAAATGACACCTTACGTGTCAAAATCCATCAAGCAGTTGAGGCTGTAGAGCGAGCCAAAGAAGTTTCATACATACATACATACGCTAGAAAAACATAACCCCCCTTTTTGCGCAATCGGGAAAAATGTGGCCAATATTAGGACTTTTAAAAATATGAATTTGGAACTCATCGCTGGCACAATTATTGTATTCCACTAACTGTTACCCGCGACTTCGTTTGCGTTTGTTCAGAAAACAGTATGTATAAACCTTCATCGTAATTTATTGTAAGTAATTATCGAATTTCATCATTATCCGCTCAGTAGTTTAGCCGTGAAAAGCCTACAAACAGACAGGCAAAAGCTACTTTCGATTTTGAAATATTAGTGAGCTTAGATATATAAGGGTGAGTATTATTGTTAACTTTTCCGCGTCTGAGGTCGATTCTGCGGCGCCGATGCTCGTTTCTGTGTTGTTTTTGTGGTGATTCTGATGATAAAGGAGTATTCAATAATTACGTGAGCTGATTTTTCACCTTTGATGAGATGTCGTGAGAATTTGAACATTGTGATTGGTCAGCTCATACACTGCTGACCTCCGCTCCACTCATCTCCACTTTAGGGGAAACGTGCTATTAAGGCTCGGTCATTCACGATTATATACACATACGTTTTTATAGAGACTGCTTTATTTAGAGTTGAAAATCGTAAATCATATTTGATGGTAAAATGAGATCAGCGAATAGATATAAAAATTTTTGCCGTTTTTATTGGTGTTAATAGTAACAAGAACACAAATAAGTATAAGTTGCTCGGTTACACTTTAGAGAACTAATCTAGCTATTTAATAATAATAAAAATGTAGTGTAATCACTGAAAATTTAGAGAACTAAGTTCCGATTTTTTTTTAAGAATATACTTTTTATGATTATTGTTTTTCCAAAAGGACAATGATTTTCAAAATTGTACTTCGGTAAAATTTTAGTTGGGTGTTTTTACTACCAGCTGTATTTTTAGCATCTGATTTTCACAATTCTTCATATCAAACTAGGTGCAAACAAAATACTTGTTTTCGTTGATTTCGCGGAATACCGGGCTTTGACAGGCTGCGTCCTCCGATACGAGCCCAGGCTGGCTGAAGTCATTAAAAGAAGGGTGACGCGACAGTAACTATTTCTGTCCATACTTCCGCGTGTGAGGTCGATTCTACCTTACGTAAGATGCCTCAATGAGCTGCTTCCTCCGTTTAGCGGCTTTTTCCTGTATGAAGGTTATGATGTAGGAACTTACTGACTATGAATATTCCATCATGAATGCTGACCACGTGACTCGTGTTCACAATAAAAACACTTTAAATGTACCTATAAATGAAATGTCCAGATGGACTAAAAAAACAATGAACAAGCAAAAAAAAATTAACAGCCAACTGTTAGGATCTAAATAAACAAAATGTATGAGGCAACCCCAGTAAAAGACGTATCTTCACGCACACTAGTATAAAAAGTTGGCCTGTCACTTTTCGTTCACGGTACTTAACTCTCTGTAGACATATTAAGTACTCACAGATATGTATACAGATAGTACCTACAGAGATACGGGTATTAATCGAATACAGGTAAGTAAGTACTTTTAATGATGCATAATTTTTAGTATGACCAACCCTGAAATCGCGAAAAAAAAACCAGCTGTTCCATAGAAAAATGTCATTGACACTTATCATAATGCAATGTATGGAATAGCTGTTTTTTTTTGGAGTTTTAGAGTTGATAATATATGATAGTGAAAGTTATTCGCAATGATGAGTACTTACTTACACTTGGGGGTATTTCATTTAACCTTAGCCGAGGGTTAACTAAACCGTTGATGCGTCTGTTTTAAAAAAAAACGTACCGGGAACGGCTTGATATCACTAATGTCTCACAAACGTACCAGCTAACGAACTACCGTTGACACGTTTGTGAAACGTCAGTGCTACTGAGCCGTTGTTTGTTCGTTTTAAGGGTTCCGTATCTCAAATGGAAAAAATTAACCCATATAGGATCACTTTGTTGTCCGTCTGTCTGTCTGTCAAGACCCTTTTTCTCAGGAAGGCGTGGAAGTATCAAGCTGAAATTCATATCAAATACTCAGGTCTACTATCCCTTGGAACTGTGAAAAAAATCAAACTTCTAAGCCGACATCAATCAAAAGATACATCCGTTTCTGCTGCAAATTTTCGACACTCGCTTCATATCAAACATAAAAAAAACAAAATCAATGATATACCTACAGGTTTGTACGGAGCTCTGAACTGAAGAACAGAAATAAAAATAAGATTAATATTTATAACAAACAAGTAACATTAAAGAAAAACAAAAACTCGGCTGCAAGATGTCGTACCTTATGTCAAGGCGATTCAAATGACACCTCACATGTCGAAATCCATAAATCTGTTGAGGCTGTAGGGTGTGCCAAAGAAACCTTATACACACGTACCCACATACATACGAGTACATACATACACTCGAAAAACATAACCCTCCTTCTTGCGCAGTCAGATAAACCTCGTAAACATGTAATTTCAGACGGAAGAGCGCATGCGGTTGTTCGTGAAGGCCGCCGAGAGGCACCAGCTGGGCTACCAGGACGCCATGGCCGGGCGCGGGATCGACCGCCACCTGTTCTGCCTCTACGTCGTCTCCAAGTACCTCGAGCTGGACTCGCCCTTCCTCCAGGAGGTCTTCAACGAGCCCTGGAGACTCTCCACCAGTCAGACACCGCATGGTAACACTTTTCTCTCTTGAATCTGTAATGTATATGTATGTAGCGTATAAACCATTACAGTGAACTCAAGACTGGTTTATTTGACAGTAGCTGTTTTCCAAAAAATAGTATCCAAAAACCTTCCTTTTGATGTACTGTAACTAATTATCAAATTTTATCAAGATCCGTTCAGTCGTTTTGGCGGAAAAAGCCTACAAACAGATAGACAGAGTTAGATTTGTTTTTATAATATTACTGTGGATGTAGGTCACACATAATGTTTTTGACAACTACACTACATATACGTTACAGAAACCACTTTAAAATTTAAGCTTTAAGGCGAATGTTTTAATGTGTTTACAGATTTCTTACGCTTAACATCATCATCATCATCGTTTCAGTCTTTTACGCCCCACTGCAGGGACACCGACCTACCCTACGTCGAGTTTGATTGAGCCGTTGTTCACCACGCTGGCTATAATACATATCAACATGAAAACTATTCTGGATATTTTGTAATCCTGTTTCCATTCTATCGAAGTTAGCAGATTTATCAAAAGTACATTCAAAGTGTGCAGTCAACTACTTTATTGTGGTTTGACTTGATTTGAGACTTCGCGATCCCCATAATATCTCCAAAACTTTCAGATCGATTAGGCTCGCGCTTAAACTTAAAAAAGCATTTGCATAAACTTCTTGCCTGCAAAATTCTTAAAGATCCGATCAACAGTGTTCAATTGATCTTACTACTTTACTGCAAAATTTCTTGAAAATCTGACCAACGGTGTCCAATTAATTGTACTACATGCAAATTTTCTTTAAATCTGACCAACTGTGTCCAATTAATCATACCACTTGCCTGCAAAATTTCTATAAATCTGGCCAACGGTGTCCAATTATTAATCGTACTACTTGCCTGCAAAATTTCTATAAATCTGGCCAATGGTGTCTAATTAATCGTACTACTTGCCTGCAAAATTTTCTTGAAGATCTGCCCACTGGTGCCCCATCAATCGTCGGATAATTTAAAGCTGAAATGTCCTCGCTAGTGGACTGAAACCTCGCTTTGCCTCGGTCGAACAAGAGTCAGCCTTGGCCATATACACCGCGCCTGTGCCAATTTTCATACATTTTCCTATGGAAAATCTACTATATTTAAAATACTACTCAAAAATCATGCATTTGCTACTTTATACGCGTTATTATCGCTTAGTCGCAAAACGTCCCTTTCCCATATGTCCCCATATCGCCAAGCAAATTCTGCACTGCTAATGGCCTGGCTGTATTCCTATGGATTAATTTTCATACACCGATTCACAATGGAAGAGTGGAACTATGTGTATGTATGTTTGTTGGCTTTTCGCCTACAAAAAAACGGCTTTGATGAAAATGTTTGCCAAGAAGGCATGCATCGCAAAAGACATAGCTAAGCACTCCCTTGCCTTGGCAAAATAATTTAAGCCTTTGCCCATCAGTGCAAAGTGTATAGTACAATATTTGGTTAACAATGCAAAAATACGTACGTACTGTACCGACTCCACTTAACCCCACTAAGATAAGGATAGGACGATGATGATGATGATGGTTTGCAATGCGAAAATAATCATACCTGCCTTGACGAATTGCTATCGCCAAGCTAACCAACTTATTACCTGACTGCCCAAGAAAGAAAGGGACATTCATCGAGCGTGTGTTGTATGTTCCATGTACAGAAAAAGTTTTGTGACTTGTAGACGGATTTTCACATCTAAGTTGCCCGCGATCCGTCGACACATATACATCAAGTGTAATTTTGCAGTCGGGTGATTTTAATATCGAGCTAAAATCAGCTAAATAATGCCTTTTTCCTGATGTAGGTGACGTCGTAGAAATAGACGAGCGCCTAGCATATTGTAGACAGGTCTAAAATGAGGCCAAAGTTGTTTGAGGAGCTAAGCTTTTAATCACATCTTACTTGGAGTTAGTGACAATGTTGTCAAAGAGAGTGACATCTCTATCCTTGAACAGAAGCTGGCTCAAGTGTTTGTCGGAACAGATTGTTCGGTTGACGGCATAATCTTTAACCTGAGGTTGGGAATACTAGTATGTGTTACAGCCTTGCCTTTCTTCCAATATATGAGTGACATCTCTATCCTTAAACAGAAGCTGGCTCAAGTGTTTGTCGGAACAGATTGTTCGGTTGACGGCATAATCTTTGACCTGAGGTTGGGAATACTAGTATGTGTTACAGCCATGCCTTTCTTACGATATATGTAGGCAAAGAGAACAGAATCTTAGCGATATTTTTATGTTCATACTTAAATGAACTGACCTCATAATGCTTGGAAAGTGTTTGCCTATATGCAAATGTTATGCATTTGCAATATTTGCAATTTAAAAGAAAATCATTCTAAAGATTTCGCTACTTTTGTCATCAAAAGTTGCAACGAACTTATTGGAACATTGTAAAGCTGTGTGCTATATTGTATGATGCACCTTTCGTTTCCATTGGTGTAATACACATTTATCTAATTTTTAAAAATACCTCCCGAAAAGTAAATAACCCATCTTTTGCGCAGTCGGGTAAAATAGCAAACTAGGGGCGCGGCTGTTCAATTTAAAAGTTGATTACAGCACCATCTAGCGAAGCGTAGCTTAAACTCATTTGTAATGCTGATGCGTCAGGGCTTTCATTTCCTCTTGTAGCAGTGCTACGTACAAGTATTTTTTCGAAAATCCGCTAGATGGCGCTATTCTCAATTTTTCAATGTTTATTAATTGTGGATGAGAAATTTCAAAAGAAATGTGGATGAGAGCGCTCTACGTGATTCCCAATAGTAGCGTAGTGCTGTAACACTCCAAATATTTTTATTATGTAAACTAGTAAGTAAATCTTATCAAAGTCAAAGTCAAAATGTTTTATTCAATTTGGGTATCAAAGATACACTTGTCTTATGAACGTCATTTTTTTTTTAAATAGACTCGACCGCCTTGTTCGGATAAAGAGCCTCTACTCAGAAGAACAGGCAAGAAATTAAGGGGCATTATTTTTTC
Source organism: Peribatodes rhomboidaria (assembly GCA_911728515.1). Classification (NCBI taxonomy): domain Eukaryota; kingdom Metazoa; phylum Arthropoda; class Insecta; order Lepidoptera; family Geometridae; genus Peribatodes; species Peribatodes rhomboidaria. The sequence goes on from OU452166.1 coordinate 21,884,771, forward strand.
AAAGAATAAATTATTGTCTCACAATTTTTGGCTTACAACTAGATAATAACTATACATACTAGTGGCTACTTGGCGGAAGTGGAAGGCTCCAGACATCTTTGTCTTCCAAATAATTCTTAACCTTATAATACCCTCTTTTCATTAATGTACTTTAACATGGGATTTGAATTTCCCCTCAGTGAGCCCTGTTATATTTTTCGGAATTTTATAGTAAAAACGAACGCAGTTGCCTAAAAATGACTTATTTGACTTAGTCAGTCTAAATCTCGGTACAGCTATCCTATCCTTATTTCTAGTGTTATTATTATGATAGTCACAGTTCAGTTTAAATTAGATAGATTTTTACGAACGTAATCGTATCGTTTATCGGCTCATCGTTCTAATTTCAGGTCAGACCAGTATGCTGGATCTGAAGAAGCACCCGCAGTGCGTGAGCGCCGGCGGAGGCTTCGGCCCGGTCGCTGACGACGGCTACGGAGTCTCGTACATCATCGTCGGCGAGGACACCATCTTCTTCCACGTTTCCAGCAAAAAGAGCTGCCCCATTACTGTAAGTTGAAAAAAATGTTAATAAAAAAATATGTACAGTACTCGGCGATATATATTGCACATCGACCTTTGGAAAGAGTCTTCACCTTCGTAGAGCGTTATCTCTGTCGCACACTAAACGAAACTGTCGTACGAAAGAGATAACGCTCTACGAAGCTGAGTCTCTTTCCAAAAGTCGATGTGCAATATTTATCGCCGGATACTGTACTTAGGTGCGTTTGGTAACAATAGGTGTTATGTCACATGTTCCAACACAAACTTTTGTGCTGGATGGTAAGCGACAGTGCAGAGGAAAGTGCCGAGGCCTTATTGTATCAGCGTAATGTCAGTAGTCATCGCGTGCCAACCTACTGGCGTGTACTCGCGCCAAATGAGCGAGCGGGAATGTACACGACTCCCATCGCCACCATGCTTACAAAAAGAAGGTCCTAGTTAGATTTACAAGAAATCTATTCACGCTTAATTATAATTTTTTATTTGTAGTTCACAGAAAACTGCTTAAAACTTTGTGTGTTAAAATAAGTACACATATATCTTTATAAGGGGTTGGTAGAAGTGTATGTTGTGGGTGTTGTACCCACACTTTGCCGGACGATATTCAGTCCCGAATGTAACTAAGCGAGCCTGTCGCAACTCGCTGGGCTCCAGTTATAAAGCAGATGACGTTGTGTAAAAATAAATGATCATAAAGCAATGTTTTTGTCCAGCATACAATGGAAGGTCATACTGGCCATATACCTGTAAGTGATATTATAAGGGTGCTCCTAGACGCGCCATATTATCTCAGCAAAACTGGTCCGGTAATATTGCGACAATGTTTTGAGTGTGGCCCAGCCATATAGTCAAACATTTCTAGCATGGCTGGAGATTGCCGGGCTATAGTCTGCAATATTGCAGCAACATTGCTGGCAAATATGCCCGTCTAGGAGCACCTTTACTTAATTCTAACTTTTAAATTAGATAGAGGTTTAAAATACCTTATTTGCATCATAATTTAACATGGAGATTGTTTATTTAAATTTCTATTGTATTAGAATATCAACAACTATTAGTAATTTATTTCAAAGATTAATATGTTAAGGGTTCGTCAATATTTTTGTTGAAAATGGCCTTTGGCCATATTTGACTAGGACTAATGCGAAAGTTTGTAAGAATGGATGGATGAATGGGTGGATGGATGTTTGTTACTCTTTCACGCTAGAACGGCTGAACAGATCTGGATGAAATTTGGCACAGAGATAGATTATAGACTAGAATAGCACATAGGATACTTTTTAACCACGGGTGAAACCGCGGAGCGCAGCTAGTGTATTATATTTCTATAAAGTAAACCTACACACATAGACATAGGTAATAGGGAGTATTCTGTGGCTACATATAAACATTATCTAAAAAACAAGATTTAACGTTCCGGGAGTTGACACCAAACTACGTCACTAAGTGTATCGTCGTCGTCTCTTTCGAACTTGTTGTAAATTACTTTTTCCTTTTGCTCTTGCATGGATTGACGCAAGAACGTGTCAGTCACCTGACATTATTGTCTCGGAATCTTATACCAGGCGGAGTGTATCATTGTGATTTAGTTCACCTAGATCAGATTCCACTTTCGTCATAATAAATATTTTATATCATACATGTATTAATATCTCCTTGTGTCTTTTTTCCAGAACTCTTCAAACTTTGTTACTCAAATCGAGCGCTCGCTGAGAGACGTCAAGGACCTCTTCACCGAGTTTAATAAACTCAAAAATGGCGTCAAAAACAACAAATAATCCTTCAGTCTGAGACGACATTACAAGTTTTATTACGAGATGATTATTATTATATTAATGTAATTGTAATGTTTGTTATTGCGTGTGGTATAAATAAGTCAAAGTGGACCTCTGCTGACTAAGTATTTTGTATGAAGTCTTCGTATTTTATATACCGTACAAGTTCGCTAATCCGGCATTTTAGTCTGTGTTCGTAACCTTGTTGGAATGTTTCAAATTTTTACACTTTTTGATAGTCGATAATCCGTCCTTTAATATTTAAAAGCAATACCAGAAGACAGCTCTGAAATAGATGCCATTATTGTCTAATATATTTAAATAAAAAGAGATTTAGATATCTTTAGTCCTGTTAATTTAGTTAAGATAGCTGTACAATATAAACGATATCATGACGGCTAATGCTATTCGATTACAAGCATAGTGTTCTGTTGACTGCGTAAGTTTGAATTTAATAATTTACTCCTTATTTCAAAACATTCTACACTTTGTATGTAGTTCTATGAAATGTTTCGTATAATTTTATGTAACTTTTATGAACTAACTTAATCAATATGAATAAATTGGCAAGTAGAGTTGCCTGGTTTATGTATATAGTTATGAATGCCTAGATACGTCAAATATAGTATTAATCAGTCGTATTCCTATAGATATCCGGCAGAGGTGAAAAGACAATAGACAAATATTTATAGATAAATATTGACTAAGGTGCCGGATTACCAAAATTGTACTGCATATAGATTGTACGTCAGACGTTAACTTTTACCGTGCTTTTAAAGTGTTCATGTTATTAACAAATTGAGATAAAGAGCAAATTTTATATACTCCAAAATATAATATAATTATGTAAGTAGTAAAATTATATGAAACTAGAGTTTAATAGAACGATGGTGTTACTACATAGAGGTTAGTGAAGTCAGTTTATGACCGAACGAAAAATTTATGCGAGCGGAAAGGCTCGTCATAACCATTACCATTACGCATAGGCCGCGTTTCCACTTGCAAGAAACCTTCCGCGAGAAATGTCCGAAAATCTAGCTATCGCTAGACAGTAGCAAGTGCTGTCGGACTGCCGGAAGTTGTCTTGTGTAAACGGGACCTTACGAAAATAAAGCTCCTGTATATGCGTTTCGTTGCCGTGGTACCATTCAATATCACGATTGACGTAATTGTGAATTCTAATTTTTCATTGATAGCAATAAAAGTAACAGCTATGATGTACTTAAATGTCGAGAGAGAGTTTCGCTCTGTTTGTGAACAAAAAGTGACTGGCACAAATTTATTATACTAGTGTTTGTGACAGGTACACGTCTTACACTAGCGTTGCGTCATAGTTTTTGTTTAGTGCCTAGCAACTCATCGCAAGTTTTAAAGACGCGTGCAATTTTTTCACCAGTACACATTATTTATCAAAAAATAACTGCTCAAAGTAAAAAAATTGTGGAAATATTCCATTGCACCAATGGCACCACGCCAATGAAACTGCATAGTAAAGTATCATTATTGTTTATAGATGTTTCGTTAATCTATTACACAGAGTTATAGGTACAAGGTGTACTAATCTAAAAGGGGGTCATTGTACTCATCATTATGAACAATATTTACTATGGAGCCAACACAAAATCTCGAAAATAAATCTGCTGTACCGTACAAAAAGGTCATTGGAAAAGCTGTTTTTTTATTTATTTCAGAGATGACCCATACTAAAAGTTGTTCATATTTATGAGTACAATGACCTTCTCCCTCTTTCGGCTTAGTACACCCTTTCCTGATAACCCTGTATTATCTTTTTATCTATCATATATTTTTTTAGTTGGTCCTAATTATATCGTTCAATATCAAACTGAGTTTCAAAGATAATTTTTGATGTCTTGATGAATCCCCGAGAACCATTAGTAAAATATCACCGTTCGTTATTGTATGGTCGCTGGCTCACCAAAATGCAAGTAACGATAAAGTCTAATATTCATTTTACTATTTAGATTTTAATAAGTATATTGGTTGTGAGTTGTGACTTATTATATTAGTTTAATGTTTGAAAAAGTACCGACGCTCGACATTAGTGGCGAGTGCCGGTGTGGTCGTGTACCCAGACCATTAGATCAGTGGCCCTATTCGGAGATTTGAGATTGTCATCTCACCTTTTTTCGTCTTTGTTGCTCTCGTTTGAAACGTCATAGGTGTGAGAGTGACCAAGATAAAACCTCATCTCATCTCACGCGTAGGCATAGCACTCTCTAGAACCGTCACCGATCATTCAACAGCGAACGGACTAAAGTATAATAGAGGTCGGTTCTACTCATAGAATAAGCTAAATTGAAATATTTTTTGTAAAACAATTTATTATGAAGTAAAAGAGTATAGCAAAAACAGTTTTACGGGGAAATGGGAGTTTTAACCGACTTCACGTAAAAAGTATGTTCTGTGTTCGTTTGTATGTTTGTTAACGTCAATAGTTCGGTGATACCGTATTGGTTTAGTGCTAAATACCGTACGCTACGTGGCGGCAGCGCTACATTACCTAAGCTTCGTGCCGTTATGACGAAAGATGGGCTTTCTCGCTTGGACATGTTTTAATTTTATAAAATAACTAAAAAGTAATACAGGGATCTTTAAAGAGCACGGATTTTGTTGCACAGAATATGCGTGTGTAGTTTACTAGGTCTTATGCTGCGCCCGTGCATTGGTCATATTTGCACCAGTCTAGTTCTTGGGGCCAAGACACCATAGTTTAGTCAGAATAGACATTCAAAGTTAAAATACAGGCAAATTGTATGACTCGTCTGTTTGCAAACGACCGGCATATCGTAAAATGCTAAAGTAGGTTAATAGTAAAATCGATACCGAAATGATTTAAGGTGTATGGCATTTTAGACATAAAATTATGTAATGTATTTTTGATAAACTTGCTTTTATCAATGCATTGGAAACAGAATTACAAAGTATTCAGAATAATTTTAAATGTTAATATTTATAATTTTTCGAAAAAAAAAAAATTACGTGTTTATGTTCCTCTGAGCGCTCATTAGAAATATCAACATGAAAATTATTCGGAATACTTTGTAATACTGTTTTCAATGCTTTGTTAGAGGCATATTTATCAAAAATACATTCTATAATCTTATATCTAATATGCCATGGATACACCTTAAATCATTTCGGTATCCATTTTACTAATAACCTACTTTAGCATTTTACGATATGCCGGTCGTTTGCAAACAGACGAGTCATACAATTTGCCTGCGACATACACAAAAATTAAAAATTACTGAAAGGCTACTTTAGTCTCAGACGTTGTCTGGTTTTAATGTTTATTGTACTCGTATTTACCATTTACGCTGTATTTCAGGACCCAAACAATTTTGTCGTAACGAATCAAAGCGAAGGCAATATTGCAAATTAGGAAACTAATTATTAAAATACTCCCAAAAACACAAGAATACAGGGACGAATTATTATTTATTGTAATTTTTTTTAAATGATCAATTATTGTAATTGTGGCTTTTGGAACAAAGAAGGCTGCGTTAATATCAATATTTATAACTCGAATAAACATCGTACAAACGTTTCCGGCCGTAGGTGTGTAACGATAAGTGTAGGCTGACCTGGCTCCGCCACAATCTGGAATAATCTCAATTCGATAGTAAACCTGGACTTTCACGGATCTGTAGGTACTTACCAAAATATAGCTTGGTATCTGCCTATTACAGAAGGATATCCAATTTCTGGACAATGATTCAATAATACAATTGTTTTTTTTATAAAAGGTATTTTTGGTGAAATTAAGTCACATTACAAAATGAAATCAAATAGTTGTAATGGTATTTCATTTAAATAATAACATTTCCTCAGTACTTCGTTTACCTAGAAGGCTAGCTGTAGTTCGAATCATTTACGAAAGAGCGCGCTACGTTGAATGGTGCGGTCGCGCGGCTCAGTTGTGGCTGGATCATGGCAGATTGTGGCGGAGCCTTGGGTCCATTTCATGTAATAGTTTGGTCGACATAGCTAATAAGCGTGGTTAAGAGAGGAACCGTTTTTTCACTTTTTAGTTTATATTGCCGGCGAATGTAGGAGAATTTAACGACACTGTTCGTAGCATCAAGTACAGTCAAATTAAAAGTCGCGCGCTACCCCACGCGAGTCGCTTAGGGTGGTGCGTGACCCTTGATTTTAGCCCGCATTTTGCACGTTACACAATTAGCATAAAGCTCATTTTACCATGCGCAACACTGTTAAATTATCCTTTCTCTCTCTCTCTCTCATTCCTCTTCTCGTCGGCAATATAAATTTAGCCATAAGTTAGCCGGCGACAAATACAAGCGGTCAGTGAAATACCGCTCTCAGCCGCATTTATAACTAGCAATGTCGCATTGTAGTGTGTAATTTCTTTTAAGTTTACGTTTGGTCAAATTCATAACTAACATAAAAAAATAGAAGTACGTATTTTTGAAATATTATACTGTTTGTAACTTGTTGTTTTAACATGTCTGTACATAAATAACTATTATTAATACTAGTATTGAAGAGTAGTTTGAAACTATGGCGTGGTAAAGCAATTGTAAATTTTGAGTAGATTAAGGGCCTGACAGACGACAGATTTGTACGCGGACTGCAGGATGTAACGGTCCGGTAATATGATGCGCTACGCTAGTGGCGCGACAATACAGAAGACCCTGCGTCATGTTACGTTCAGTAGAATTTCACGTCGCTAGAAACAGTTGAAAATCATTGCGGCGCCTGTGTTCATGTTTAAAATTGCTACTGAAATTTGCGTATGATAAAGCTCACGTTTTAATGCATTTTGTCGGATCGTGACCGGGCAGCAACCCACAGAATTCCTTTAACTGTAGCAAATTTTTCTTAAGGCCGCGGACTCAAGTTTGTCGTCTGTACAGGATATTAGGCTATCGCGTGGGTTTTGGTCTAACGTAATTATTTTGGGTTATAACTAAGGTAAAATATTGGATAATAGATGAATCAATGCAATTAAGTTAATGTTAGTTAAGAGTTTAAACCGGATGAGCTGACATGGTGTCATTTTGAAATACCTATAATTTGTGTACTTACAGTTTTTATTTTTAAAAGACCGGTTTGTGCTGGTCGAAGACAGAAACAAGAAAAAAAATGAGGGTCCAGCTGGTGGGTCAAATAATAAAAGTTTGATATAAAAAAGTATTGTGATTAAGGATGAAACAATCAGTACAAAATGACTCATGTTACTAAGTCCATTTTTATGAATTTTCGGTGTTATTGTAGTTGTAGTTGATGGATCATTGTTTAGATTTATCGAATTGTAAAAACCATGTTTGATTAGATTTATTGAATTTAAAAAAATCATTTTTGTTGCTTTTATACGCATTTTATTGTTTGATCATTTTGTAAAACTGCTAGATGAATAAATGGTTAAGCTTATTTTACACTGGTTGTATTTATTTAATTCAATTTGGAGTAGGTGAGTGTTGTACGTTAGAAACCAGAACTTATTAAAAGTAGCTGTTACCCGTGAGTTCGTTTGCGTTTTTGAAAAAACAGTATCGAAAAACCTGATACCTGATATACTGTTATGTCTGTCAGGCTGTATCTCATGAACCGTGATGGTTAGAAAGTTGTAATTTTCACAGATGACGTATTTCTGTTGTCGCTATAACAACAAATGTATTTAATTAAACACAAAATGGTTAGCAGTATAGACACCAAAACATCATATTGTCGTACAATAGTTAAATGTATAAATAATTATACATTGAAATTTGTCATATTAGGTACTTTTTTTTGGGGGCTGAGCTACCCGCGTCCGTAGGAGTGTACTCTGTTCTGATTCCCTACACGTGGTCCCCGGGTAGTGCTAACCGGGTAGCAAACTCTGGTGGGAGGCTTCGGCCGTGGCTAGTTACCACCCACCGGACCAAGTCATGCCGTGAAATGACCTAGTCGTGTTTCGGGATGTAGTCCGGTGTAACCGTTCCGAAGACGGGTCTGAGCAGTGGCGCACTAATAGCGCCTCACTCAACTGCCGTCTTTGTACTTTTTTACTCTAGTAAACTTCAAGGCTAGAGTGAATAAGTACCTTCTAGGTCGTCGTGCTACATCTTAGACCACAACGTCGCTTAACATCAGGCGAGTTGGTGGTCAAACGCCGACCTATTATACATAAAAAAAAAAAAAAAAAAAAAAAAAAAAAACTTAAAGTAAAAATCCTAGTAAAATAGGTTTAGATATTATGCGTAGGTACGCATTATTTATAGTTAAATTAAATTTGTCAGCAAAAAATTCAATATTTGTACACTGAACGAGCATGTCACCGAGAAAAATGCGAGCACGTACAGTCGGAGCATTGCGGGCGTGACGGGTGCACGTGGAAGGCCTCGCCAAAAGTCACGGAATCGTTCTCGGCGCGACTTCTTTCGGAACCCGCAACGCAATCTGATTTAGAGCTGCCCGACTGTCCACGGTATTGTGCAGAACTGAACAATAATGCATCACAATCGAGAGTTTCCGCCTCAGAACCAGTGTATCTAATCCGATCATGCCTGACACAAACAAGGACGGGTATAAAAACGGATAGTACCCATATGATCGTTTGTATAACCATCGAGCAAACTTTTGATCTGGTGGATCTTCTCAATCATGAGCGAGTGTTTAGTTTCATAGGGATCCCAGAAACAGCACCAAAGTCGAGGATACTCCGAACATATGAGTTGTACAGCACCTTAGCTACCGTAGCGTCACCAAATTGGGAAGCAACCCTTATTATGAACCCAAGAGTTTTGTTAGCTTTTTTGCAAATTGTGGTAAGGTGCGTTCTTATTTCCAGTTTAGTATCCAAAGTCAGCCCTAGATCATCTCCTGAACTCTTTCCATTGGAGTGTTATGCAAGGAATAATTAACGTGCAAAGGAGAATGAGACCGCGAAAAAGTGATAACATTATAATTGGAGGAATTAAAAGGGAATTAAAGGGAAACGATTACAGTTACTCAACTCAGTCACTGCGTCAATGTCTCTCTGTAGGGCCGTGGTGTCGTCTATCCCATTAACAGCCAGAACTAACTAAAGAACTACGAACAGAATAAATTAAATATTTAATGGCGCTTCCATTCAACCAACGTGATTTTTTTACTCGATATTGATTACGGCAACAAGGCCCTATATTATATTCACTTTAAAAATAAATATTTCAGGGAGGCTCCTCCACTAAAGGAGTTGGGGATCCGACTCGCACTTGGCCGGTTTTTGACTCTGAATGCTATATCTGGCGGCGTTATATATATATAGCTTGATTCGCGGGACAACCATTAAGATGGGCAACCTAGCTTAGGTAGCCATAATATCATCATGTAATATAAACCAGCGTGAGAAAGTGTTACCTTTCTTATACGCCATTCAAAAATTCCCAATATGGGAAAAAAAATAGGTATGAAATAATTTGAAAGCTCCCGGCTGGCTCACCCGATGTCCCGAAAATCTCGCGTGCGCGATGTAGCTCTGACGACGAGACGACACCGACGCCATCCAGTGGATTTAGGCTGAACTTATAAGAGATAGAAAACACGAGAGACGCCTTCTGCACCCTTTTTCACAACCATTCAAAAACGTTTTCGTTCTGATTCCAAAAATGTTAAACTCAAATTATTCGATACACAGAACGTTTTCATAAATTTTAACGTGATTCATTCGTGCAGTGGCTCGTCTCGGGACTGCTCCATGCTGACCCGTGACGCCTGTCCGTAGGACAGCTAAAAGCGCTACCCTCCGCCCTCGCCCTTCCGGGCTCGTTCGAGTAACAATGATGATATTCATTAATTAGAACCTACAGCTAATATTACGAATATAAAACAAATTAAGGAGAAATATACATTATACATGCTACAGAGCGGGCGGCCAGAGCCCCATCTCCAACCACCCCCGAGCCCACAGTTGCTCTCACCACAGGCGAGGGATGCCGACGTCATATTTTAGCTAGAATAAATATTTTTATAACATACTTAGATAGATATTTAGCACCCAGACATAGAACAAACACAAATGTTTGTCCTAGGTAGGAATCGAATCCACGCCCCCAAGTTTATAAGAAAGGTTCACTACCAATTTGAGCCACCGAGGCAGTCTAATAAAGTAAGCAAGGTCTAAGCAAGGTACTAATAAATAAATATAAAAATAAATGTTATTAAAACTTAAAAATGTTAAATAAAATCTTTTTTACAAAAAAGATGAACTGACCCCAAAACATAATAACATAACATAACATAACAGACGCCCAAAAAACTGAAATCCAAAAATAATTCATAACTATGTTCTTAAAGTTATGTAAATCGGCGCCAAGCTTAGTATAAGTACCTACTTATTTACGTCGCCGCCGCGCATCACGCTTTACGCAGGTAATAAATTACCAATTTGCTTGTCAGGCGCCGACTCAAAATTACTTAGGTATACTTACATTAGTTTAAGAACTTAGTTAAGTATTAATTTTTTTTGCTTTTTAGTTTTTTCGGCGGTTTAATTTTTTGTAAAAAGTTTTTATTTTACATTTTTTTATGGGTATAAACGAGACTGACCGCATTCTCTACCGCAGTCTAAACTTAGCATTACAATGTGTGAGTTTGAATCACCCCTATTTTCTTACACTTAGGGTAGGTTTTTTTTCCAAATTTATAAGCTGTCAAAGCGGCTGATAGAGAGAACAAACGACCAAAGGGCTGGTGCTTACCTCGGTCAGCGAATTAGCATTGCTATTCAGCGAGGTAACGCTGCCAGCCTTTTGGGTACTTTACCCGCGGAGACTGACTTGAGCTCTGTTTATTATTTGTAATTTGTTATTTTTGTTTGGTTTATTTTAGGCTTATATTGTAAATAATTATTATACTTATTTATTTGATTAGTAAAATATAATTTTACATCACAAAAAAAAATAAAAATTATAAGACCAATTTCGAGGTATACTACCTAATATTTGTTTAAAAGTAAAATTGGACTACTCTTTAAAAAGTTATGCGTGATCATACTTTACAATCACTGGGTGAACAATCAATCATCCCCTGTTTTCATACCCATAATATTATAAATGACAAGGTGCGCCCCGCGGTTTCACCTGCGGTAAAAAAAGTATCCTATGTGTTATTCTAGACTATGATCTGTCTCTGTGCCAATTTTCATCCAGATCTGTTCAGCCGTTCTGGTGTGAAAGAGTAACAAACATCCATCCATCCATCCATCCACACATACAAACTTTCGCGTTTATAATATTGGTAGGATAAAATTAGTCACACACGTGGTACGCAACTAGTCTGCATTTAAACATATTATATTACACTAGCTGTTACCCGCGATTTCGTTTGCATTTATTCAGAAAATAGTAGGTAGGTACTTATCCAAAAACCTTCCTCATGATGTACTGTAACTAATTATCGAATTACATCAAGATCCGTATAGCCATTCAGCCGTGAAAAGCCTACAAACAGACAGACAGAGCCACCTTAGATTTTATAATCCATATATACTAGCGACCCGCTCCGGCTTCGCACGGGTGCAATGCTGATACTAAATACACTACAGAAAAACTGTTTTAAATCTTGTGCTGTAAAGGACTATATAGATCTATATTAAATCAACAATGTATTAAAGCTATTTAATTGAATAAGGATTAATGCTGTATTGGTTAAAATCGCTTTGTAAATTAGCCATTATTTGTCGTAAAAAAAATGACAAAAAAATGCTATTTTGGGATATCCATAAGAGATAGACATAGACCATCGCTGAGTTTTCTGTAGACCTTTTTTTTCTGTGTACAAATAATTAGTATTTTATTTTGATAAATCTCGTAGGGTTCAGCCTGCGTTTGCAATGTAAGCGAAAAAAAAATTGATAATTAACGACATCCCGTTAGAAACCTCAAAAATAACAGTATTTCTCTACTATTTAATGGATGTTATTATACATATAAACCTTCCTCTTGAATCACTCTATCTATTAAAAACAAACCGCATCAAAATCCGTTGCGTAGTTTTAAAGATTTAAGCATACAAAGGGAGATAGGGACAGAGAAAGCGACTTTGTTTTATACTATGTAGTGAAGCTGTCCCCGTGACATCGATCGCGTTTATTCAGAAAATAGTATTCTAATATATCTTCCTCGTGAAACCCTTTCATAACGATCCGATTATTCGTTTAGCCGTGAAAATCTACAAACAAGGGCTTTGTTTGTAGGCTTTAGTATTCTAATATCTTCCTTGTGAAATATTTTACCTAATTATCATATTTATCAATCAAAATTTTCAAAATTTTATAATGAAGAAGGCTTTGTTTGTAGGCTATAATGTCTAAGAATCCATTTGAAAATAAATAACTAATATTATAAATGCGAAAATGGGTTTTTGTTTGTAACGATTACCTCACTTACTCAGATACCTTGTGCCTTGCCTTACTTACTCAGATAATCATCATGAAATTCTGCAGGAATAGTATATACGTTGTCAGGGGTACAAAAAACGATGTATTATGGTCTTATTATGGTACATTAATTTCATCTAGAAATAATTGACTGTACTTAAGGGACCGCGGGTGAAACCGCGGGGCGCAGCTTACTTACAATAAGTTGATAGTTAACATCTCGCACCCTCGATGGTTGCTAGATATTTTCAACTTTTCCAATCATTAACCAGCGTATATTAATATACGCTTCCAAAAATACACAACTCGAGTGTTCATGTCGAGTCTTTTCTAATACTAAAAGCCTACATCCTACCTAAGCTTAATATTAGATTATTTTAACATGTGCCAATTTTATGACTAACGGGTAGAGCCGACAAGCCCTCATCGATGTTACGAAAAAGTCGCGTGCGAGTTCTAACTCGTTCTAGTCATTCAACTGTAGCACCATCTAGTCATTTTAGCAGACACTAAAGTCACCCTCTTGTTTGACTCGCCACTCGCCCAACTCGGTATTTTTATCTATGTACAATAGATACAACTAATTACGTTTGTAGGGAGAGGGTCCGCACTTGAACACACAGGGAACTTGAGCACACATGCAAATACAATATTTCAGTTCAAATGCAACTTGAGATGCAGGGGTGTTTAAGAGTAAAGTGAATTACTCTCCTAGGCAAGCGTGTTACACCTTCGATCACGTCGACGCTTTCCATCAGGCGAGTCAGTGGTCAAACGCAAGCCTAGTTTATTGTAAAAAAAAACTTAGGAGAGTTGCGACGTCGCCATCCTCAATATCTCCACAAGCCTTTAACCGATTTAGCTCGTACTCAAACTTGTATATTTTTATTAATATGAAGTACTTGCTTGCAAAATTTTACCAAGATCGGCTCCGTGAAGAACCGTGCTCACTCGTTTCGTCAAAAGAAATTTTGGTTTTGGTAGGTTGACAAGTTATACCTACAAGTATGCTCCGAAAAGTATGTTCTTAGCTTACTTTTTTACTACTAAAAAGTACGGTAAGAAGGCAGCAAACGACGAGCTACGATCATGTGGTTGTAGTTGGAGAGGACGTGGACCTCCTTGCTTCTCTGTGGGTTGACACTGTTAGAAGCAGGGACGTGGCAGAGGTAAGGCCCCGGTTGAACAACTGGTGGTGTACTGAATGTAGCCTACATTCAGTACACCACCAGTTGTTCAACCGAGGGGAAGTTGAAGTGTTCAGTGGGGTCTCTTTATGCTTTTATTGGATGTGTTACCACCTCTGACCCTTTCAAAATTGTAATTTGTTAATTTTCAGGAAAAATGGTCTGTTTTCGAAGGACCATAGCTCAGACCCAATAGGGTGTATCTAGCCGTGGTTGGGCCTAAATTGTTCCTAATTTATAAATGATGAATTTCTGTTGTCGAGAACTGCATAGTTTATAACTTTGAGGTAAATTATTAGAGTAAAATTTTGGGACTTTTAAGTAAAAAATGTCCCAAAATTTCACAAGTTTTTCGCGTGGTGCGCAGCGATCACAAATTTTTCGTGGTTGCAAATTTGAATTCACATCACCTTAGCTGGTCTATACAACATACCAATAAATCAGAACTATCTACATCATGCTTTGCGATTTTAGCCATTTTACCCGACTGCGCAAAAAGGAGGGTTAAATTTTTTAGTGTCGTTCCTACAGGCCATACGAACTAATTATGTAAATTTCACGTCTTACGTAGTTTTCAATCGTACGAAGGCGGTTCCCTAAAATTTATATTTAGCAAACTTTATTTTCTTACTTTTTCTTACTTTACTTTCAACCGTATTGTCATACGGTTATATTTTAATGTTATAATTCTCATGGCACTAAAGAAAAGAATTGCCTAAGTCCTTAATTAATTAGTTTTAAACTACTCCCAGCGTAATACTATCTATAATATCATAAACGCGAAAGTGAGTTTGTTTGTTTATTTGTTTGAAACGCTTTCACGCTCTATCTAATCAACCGATAATTGCATACATGTTGTCTGGGGTACAGAAAAGGACATAGCGCTGTCCCCGGAGAACAAAATGACAATCGCTATTGTCTTGTTTTTAATGTGTATTTAATTTTTTTATTACACGTAAAATTACACGAACAAAATTACCAGACTATGTGGTCAACATTTCTCAACAATTTTCAAAATGGTAAAATCATTTGCCATAATATTCCCGTTCAAAGAAGTCTGTTAAATAGCGTAATGTATTATATATTGTAATTTTATTTGAAAGCAGGAGTAGCAGTCTAAAGTTTTAATATCATACAAACAATATTGAATATTTACCAGAATATAATGATAAGTTACCATAATTTTAATTACTTGAGACCTTACTAATCATAGAAGAAAGTTATAAGGTAATGTTACAATTTTTACTCCGCGCTTGGACAAACCGAGAATATAAGGATAAGGGATAATGAAACTATTGACGCTGATTAATTTTTGCGTATTATCTTATTTTGTTGGTATCTATTTAATTGCTAATGTCATTAATCATCTACTAAGATGAAAAGAATACTTAAAAAATTAACTTTAATCTGAGGTATTTCACTGCTAATAATGTCCAGTGATTCAGGAGCAAATAACAAAATTCAGTTTTTTATTTTTCCTGAAAAGTTGACTTTTGTAATTGTCATTTTGTTCTCCGGGGATACGATCTTCCAGTATCGGTTCGCACCCGACTCTAGGCCGCGATTACCACGTTTGCCCACGCATAGACGTAACATGGCTTTAATGGGAGCCCTGAATGTTTTGCTAGCCCCGTACTTGCGGGCTAGCGAAAATTTGACTGATACACACTCGATCCTGTACTGCGGTGCCATCGCGGCATGTCGCGTTGCACGTGTTAAGTTTCCGGACACTAACCGTGCACCGCGACCTGTCGGGGGTGTGCCTGCATGGCAAGTGCGGATCGAGCGGCGTATCAGCACATTCAGGACTCTCATTGCAAAGCTACTCTGCTTCAGCCGGGGGAATACTCGCCCCCGAGTCATGCGTTTCGTAACGCAGGCGTTCGCTGGGACCGATATAAGGCCCCAGTATTACTTGGCCAACGTTACGGAACGCATTGACTATCTGAAGCAGAAATTCTATGCATGGGCAAACCGTATTCGTCGCTACAGGGAGCGTGTGGACAGATACTGGCAAAATCGCCTCTTCCAAAGTGACCAAAGGAAGGTATACCGAGGCTGGGAGGGAACCGAGCAGTGTGTTATCGACGGACTCCGACCGGATGCTAGCGCCATGATTGATTTCCGGCGTGGTATCTGGTCGGTGCCCGTCGAGCACACTGAGGGTGAGTGGATGCGTATTGTCGAACGGGAGTGCGAGTCTATCGAATCCATGGAGTCTATCTTAATAGACTCCGTAGACGTTAGTTGTGCAATCCGCACGGCTCAGAACTGGAAAAGTCCTGGACCGGACGGATTGCACAACTTTTGGATAAAATGGATTCGATGCTCGCACGACCGTTTGGCAATGCAATTCCAGGAAGCCCTCGAGCTCGGTTCCCTGCCCAGTTTTATGACCACCGGTGTCACCTTCCTGCTCCATAAGTCCGGTAGTACCACGGATCCAAAGAACTATCACGTGCTTGCCTACCATCTACAAGCTCCTTACATCCATTCTGAGAAACAAAATTAATACGCACATTGTTGCAAATAATGTTTTGGCCCCCGCTCAGAATGGATGTAGGGTTGGGTCCCGTGGTACTAAGGAGCTCCTCCTCATCGACATGGCCATTAGCCAGCAAGTCCGGCGGAACAGGGGAGCCCTATCTGTCGCCTGGATTGACTATAAGAAGGCCTATGATTCAGTGCCTCATTCATGGCTGGAGAGGATTTTAGAGTTATATAAAATCGATATAACTCTAAAATCATTCTTAAGCGCATGCATGAGGCAATGGACCACAGTCCTTTGTCAACCAGGTGGTGGAGAGGTCTCCGCTGATCCACAGGACTTGATAAGGATTGAGCGAGGCATCTTCCAGGGCGATAGTCTGAGTCCATTGTGGTTTTGCCTAGCCCTTGACTTGAATGAATCAAATGGACCAAGATTTTTAAGACAGAAAAACAATACGAGATCCGTCCTCTTCCGTGCTCCACTGAAATTTGCTGGTTGGGCGGGGCGGGCGACTCAGGCGCTACTCCACCGATACTCTTTTGACAGTTCGCTCGCAAAACGTCACACAGCAGAGCATAGACTGCATTTTTTTTTAATGTGTTGCTAACATTCATGGGTACAATAAAGTGTTATTAATTTTAATTTTAATTTCCTTAACACAACTACCTACCTAATATTTAGTCTATGCTAATATATATATCACTGATAGTAGCTACACATACGAACTACATGCACGCTAAGTTTCACCCCATCTGCCGTATACAGTGTTAAACCGGTTGTAAACCAGCAAGAGTATTCTGTCTGTGAAACGTGCAAGTCTCTAGTTACCCCAGTCAAATAAGAGGGTGACTTTGTATTGCTCTGTGCTATAAGTTTGAGTAATGTACAGTAGATGGCGTAATGTACAGTCGTGTACATCACTAAAACTCGCACGCGTTTCATTCGTAAGATACAAGTACTTGGTGTGGTCGAACAATCCCGTTACCACTAGATAGTAAGAACTTGTTATGTTTTGTAGCTCGTAAGTAGGTCAAAATGTTAACGTTTATTAGGTCTTACTAAACAACACACCTATGAAATCGTTTTTTGAAAGTGTATAACTCCGTTATACGCTTCGTAAAGAAAAGTCGGAATTACCATTTTCAATATCCACTTCCACATCCGCACTATATTTATTAAAATATAAAACAAAGTCGCATCCCGCTGTCTGTCTGTCTCTATGTTTGCTTAGATCTTTAAAACTACGCAACGGATTTTGATGCGGATTTAACAGATATAGTGATTCTTGGGGAAGGTTTATATGCATATATGCATAATATATGTATGTAGTAGAAAAACACTGATCATTTTAGAGGTTTCTAATGTTATGTCATTTATAAACATTTTTTTGCGCTTATATTGCAAACGCTGGCTAAACCATTCGAGATAGATCAAAATAATGTCTTACAGTTTTGTACACCTTAAAAAGGTCTATAAAAAAGTCCGCGGCAGTATATTTTTATCTTTAAAGTATAACCCACAATAACCATTTTTTACCCTTTACTTTTTACGAGAAATAATGGCAGAATTACGATGCGGTTTTAAGCAATACAGCATTAATTCTTATCCAATAAAGTAAATACATTATGCATGTAATATAGATTTAAATGGCCCTTTATAGCTTGTAATTTGAAACATATGAATATTTTCGAAGATATTACAGATTTAAAATGTTAAATCTAATTTAAATTAGATAGGGACGTAGCGGTTGCGGCGGTACCGGCCGGGGGGCCGGCGGCGCGTGCTTGTAGAAAAAAGCTGTGAACGTTGTATTTAGTCATTCTGTAGTATGCTTAGTACCTATCAGCATTGCACCCGTGTGAAGCCGGAGCGGGTCGCTAGTAATATAAAAAAAAAATGAATATTAAAGAAATAAAAGCCTTATACCTACGGGAGCCTAAATAACACTGAATAAAATACCCTACAGAAAGATAGGAACCTAATATTGCAATTATAATTGTATTTCTATAATAATTGGGCTTACAAATAAAATCTGAGACTGGTACAGACGTTTCACGAGCAATATATACTGCGTTTGTGAGCTGATCAAGGGCAAGATCTACTTGGGTGATACATAGGTTTTGGCAGATATGCATATATGCACTGCACGATATTGTGACCAGTTGGGCAATGAACTTGAAAGCGTAGGAACTCATCCTCAATACAGAAATATATTGGTAAATGATTTGATGATATTGCGGCTAGCTTGACAATATTGTCTTTATTCCGAGATATAATTAAATCAGGAGTAGAGCGTTTATAATCAGACCTGTAGTGGATAAGTGTAGGAAGTGTTGGTGCATGAATTAAGCAGTCTCGACTTAACATATGGGTATGGAGTGGTTTGCCAGAAGAATTTTCAGCGGAACAACTCTAGCTTTTATGCTTAGAATTCATGTCTCCCATGATCAATCGAATATATTGATCATGGGTCCAAGGTTTAAAAGTTTGTCTAGGTCGTCTGTTAATAATGTCTTATTGGAAGATTGTTAAACAGATATAACGAAAATGTCTTTGTTGTTTTCGGTGGTAAGTTTAATAGCAAGTTTTTAAGTTTAAGTTTTTTAAGTTTTTAGCCTACAGCTTCAATATGAGTTGTAGCTGGTATACGAATACGGGTGTGTTGAATGTTAGTTCGAATTAAAATTGCTACACCCTGACCACTGCCCGAGCTGTGTTTGACCTGGCGGTAACACATATAGCCAGGTGAGGTTAAGCAGGTGGTATTGGTTATTCTTGTTTTACAAAACGCAATTACTTCAATTGTATTACTATTCGTCGCTAATTCGAGTAATTCAGGCATGTTTAAGCGACGCGCCCATCAACGTCGATGGTATGCTATGATTGTTTTTTCAAAGATAAGCTTGCGCTTCTGAGAGTAAGTGTTTAATTTAATCGTTAAAGAGCAGATTACACACAGGACAGGACAGGGTACAGGACCCCGTAGATTGCTAGCGCTCTGGCACAGTTTCAATTAAATTTACAGAACTGAATTCAGCGTAGGAAAGTCACTTGAATGCTTGCCCTAACTACGCTACCTTACGCTATATACACTATATATACGCTATATTACCTAACGCTGCAATTCGTAGCCATAGCTCTACGATACGCAGCGCTAGCACTGCGACGCATAACCTTAACTCAACATTTGTAGCCATAAGTCTACCTTACGTAGCACTAATACTACGACGCGTAGCGACTGCAGTGCGTAGCGTTAACTGTAAAGGTCGTTGCCGATTTATACAACACGGCTCGCACGCGGCAAAATATTTTTTATTGAAATCTGAGCTTTAGGGCGACCTCTGTAGACATACCTACTTCACATTGACAGCAGAAATTACTGCAGACAGCTCGCTGTGGGCGGCTTACCGCCTTCGTACCACAGAAAGTTCGGTATATAGTTGACGTTTTGCTTACCTTTTGCTTGTGCGGAAGCGGTGTTAGAGCGCAGTCGTATAACTGAGCTACGACCTTTAGCCCCAAAATTACAACCCAACTTTAAATTCACATTACGTCCACATAATATTAGCACTAGCACTACAATGCTAGCAATTTCAAAGACTGGAATGAACTCCGGTACAATGTGGCGAAGTGATCCAGCAGCGAGGCTTGCGTTACTCACTCGTATCGTAGGAACCTCGGCACCATGCCGTCGCCCTCGCGGTACATCGGTAGCATTCTGTTGTAGGAGATGCTTCGGTACGAGGGGAGGGTCAGCACGCGACGGCCCACTGTTATCACGTTTACGAACTCCTTGTTCAGTGACGGTTTCACTGGTTTCTACCAGAGAAAGATAGGTTAGAAAGAGAAAAACTTTATTTATTCCTGTTTAAAGACAAAACTTTTACCTTCTTAGCAATAAACGATGTATAGCCTCGGAATAGTTATCAAGGGTTTTGTCTTTTCCTTTCTTAAACATTTTTTAACTCGATCAAAAACGACAAAAGACTAACTACCCCGAGACTATACAACGTTTATTACTAAGGGGGTTACTGTTCACACCAGTAATAACAAAAAAGGTAATTACGCTTAAAACTAGTGCATTATTGTTAAGGGCAACTATTTTATTCATTCATTATTAAAATCTTTATTAGAACATAATAGCTTATCAACATTTAATTTTATAGTGTACTTAAGCCTTAGACCTTCCAACCAAGGTATTCTAAGCTTGAGTGTAGCATTACAATTCAAGAATATATTACAAACTAGCTGCGCCCCGTGGTTTCACCCGCGGTTAATAAGTATCCTAGTATGTGCTATTCTATAGACTATAATCTATCTCTGTGCCAAACTTCATCTAGATCTGTTCAGCCGTTCTGGCGTGAAAGAGGAACAAACATCCATCCATCCATCCATCCAGCCATCCATCGATCCATCCATCCATCCATCCATCCATCCATTCATCCATTCTTACAAACTTTCGCGTTTATAATATTAGTAGGATAAAATAGTATTTGCCAACAAAGACTAAGAGCAACCGTTTCTAACAGGTACGGACCGAGGCTACTGAATTAAAACAAGGATATTGTCAACTACAAATTGTTTTAATAACTCTATAATCATTCTGAATTACTTTAATTATTATGGACACAGCCCAAAGTCACGAAGAAAATAGATGTTGCATACATTTTGAACAATGGGAATGATTTTTTATAACATGCAAAACAAACTCCACCAATCAGAAGACAAGACACATAACTTAAGGCCCGGTATTACACGAAATCAACGAAAACAAGTACTTTGTTTGCGCCTAGTTTTGTATGAAAAATTATGATGATCAGGTATCAGGATAGATTTTCTTCACAATCTGGAAGCACGGCAGTGCCCGTGGCCAAGTTGAGCTAATATGAGGCACATGTGTAATTGCGTTTTCTTTAGCACACACCACCGTCCATGCTTAATCATAATGTTTTTATTCCATCCAAAGGTTGTCTCGAAGAGATCGCTCTTAAGCGATAAGACCGACCATTGCGCCTATATTTTTGAATGTTTAGTTTAGATTTATTTTGTATTTGGTGTCAATAAAGAGTTTTTGTATTGTATTGTATTGTATCCTTTTTTCGAAGGCAAGACCATTATCAACCCCACCCTGAAACTTCGTTATGAATAAAGCTAAAGGTCCTTTTTTGTGGCTAAGTCCCTTTTTCATGGCATGCGTTGTAACTTCCGACGTTACGGTGTTGAGCTCATTTTGATCACCACCAAGGGCAGCTGCAATCATAGAAAGTATTCTTTACATCCTCGCTCAAGACTACTACTTCCGTGCCAACTTTAGGTTTATTTCTGTCGCTTGAATGATTTAGTTTAAATGTAAAAAGATAATAGACACAAAAGGAGACGAGGTTGTATCCTACGCCGAGTCTCATTTATGCTTCGGTCGGGGTTTATTGTGGTACGTTCTACTTACCTCTATAATCAAATACGAATACAAATAATTTATTGATAAAAATTAACGGCGGACGGCGGGGCGGCGTCATTTGAGAAGTCGGCGACAAGGACGCGACCGAAGACACAATTTCATATTGCGAGTAAGTATAGTTTTATTACTAGTCCAGTCGGGGCAGACATAAGCCTGAAATAGAAAAAATTCCGGGGAGCGATTTTTTTTTTAAACGTCGGGGGAGGTGGTTGGAATTATAAATCTCGATTTTCTAACTAATCCCGGTAAAGGGTTCGCCGCCATCTTGTTTTAAAGTTTAATTTTTTCGTTTTTCTGAAATAACTCGTTAATTTTCAACTTTAGAGCATAAATGGCGTTCACCAAAGTTGTTGGAAATTTAATTTCTCACAAGTTTGGTCATGATCATTTTTACGCTACGATCAATATTTGCATTTATGTAAAATTGTAATTATGTAATTATGTATATGAATGTACATTTTACAATTACACATACAATTTTGGTTCCGCTTAACGACATTAGGCATTGATTGACGTTACTACGTGTTGCTTGTTGTTGTGACCGGAATGCTATAGGTATCTGGCGCAGTATATTTTTATACCATGTATGTCCTATACAACAAACACGTAATTTTTGCCATTTTTTTAAATAATGGTACGGATCCCTTCGTGCGCGAGTCGGACTCGCACTTAGCCAGTTTTTGAATGTGAATACAATATCTGGTGCTGTTATACATAGGTTGACTCGCGGGACAACTATCAAGATGGCAACATATTTTCATCATGTAGTTTACAAGCGCAAGAAAGTTTGACTTTCTTTACACTTTACAAAAATTGGTACGCAATTTGGGATAAACTTGTTATTACCTACTATAAAGTTCCAGACTGGGTCACCAACAGGGTTAATCGTATTCATAATCATTCGGAAACGTTTCCGTTCGGATGCCATACATTTTTAACCTATTATTTGAATCTCAGTCCATATTCATAAGTTTTTAAACGTGTTTCATTCTTTCAATCGGATTTATACTCGATTCCCTAATCCAAAATTTATAAAAGTAGACTTGAATTCGAACAATTTGAGTTTGGAATTTGTGGAATCCGATCGGAATCGATTTCGAATGATTGTGAATAGAACCGCAAATCTCCTCTGCGCAATCTAACTCTGACGACGTTACGACAACGACATAGTCTCCAACTGTCAGTGTCAAAATTACGGTGTTGACTGTCAAAAATTACGGTAGATCGTACAAAATTACGGGAACACAAATACAATACAGTAATAAATACGGTTAATTTCTACCATAATAATAATTGGATATGCAAGTTTTTTTTATCCATAAGGAAAATTAATGAATAATCAGTGTAAACTAGTTATGGATCTTTTGGGTTTAAGTAGAAGGTCTAAGGTATAAGTACACGGAATCATGACGAAAAGTTGTTATCCTGACTGGTGGTGTGGTGACTCAGTTAGTAGCAAACCTATCTTCTGAGCTTTTGAGGGCGTTGGTTCGATTCCCACTTAGGGCAAACATTCATTTGGAAAACATTTGTGTCTGTTCTATGTCTGGGTGTTAATCCATATCTATTTAATTAAGTAGGTACCCATGTATTATTTTTATTCCTGTATTTTCTTTGCTTCTTTTGTATTCTTTGAATTTTATATTGTAGTCCCGTGCGTCTGTCAAAGTCAGTGCTGAAAATCAGCGCTAAGAAGAAGTTTTCAGCATTATTGCTGAGCACTGACCTTTTTTGACGCACTGGAAACGACAGTGATAGCTCCGTTTTCTATAATCTGTGTTTTGGTGTTATGTATTTTCACCGTCATGTGTGTCAAAATAAACGTATCTTTATTTCATTCTTTCTACTTAAAAATTAAATAAACAACCTGTAATTATGTGTAGGTACATAGTACAATACAAGGTTTGCTTAGTTTGGGATCAGACGACTGTATGATTAATATGATTGTATGATTTGTATGTAATATATTGACAACCCTTCTGGTCTATTTAAATTCTGTTGTGTTATACCTATACATAAAAAAGTTGAGTATAGCTTGTTACTAGAACAATTCTTTCGAACTGAAATTCAATTCCCAAAAAGTAGCAGCACTGTCACTAGAAGCATTGATAACAAAAGCCTTTTATTGCCTAGATTCAAAAACACTTTATGGTAAAAGAACGTCCAAGTACATAGTTCCGTTTTTAATTAATAAACTTCCCCTTGCATTAAAAACCAGTTTAACACTAAGAAATATTAAATGGAAACTAAAGCAGTATTACCTAAATCTATAACACGTTGGGTGTTATTGATTTGGGTAATACTGTATTACTGGAGCACCCTATGTTTGTTGGCACGGTGCGCCATCGCTGCGACTGCTGGACGAGTAGGTTACTACATAGAACTGGTTTTTGTGTTCTAGCGACAGCAGTTTTGTGCGATAGGCGCATCGTTTTTTGTGTAATGTAGGTAGGTATTTGTTATTGTTGTATTGTGTAGGATTCTTTTATGTGTAAGTAGTTTATTAGAGAACTAGTTGTCTAGTTAAACCTAATATAGGTTTTAAGACAACTATTTAACTATAATTCAATTGTTATATGTATCATTAAATAAATAAATAAATAAAATAATGTGCAAAAATGCTCCACTCTTCCCCGAATTTATATTTCAACTATTCGGATTGAAATCATTGTTTGTTATTTTTGGTCACGCTTACTGTTCTTTGAAAGCTCTGGGTCCAGAGTCACCCACACTTTCGTCACTTTGACCATTACTTACAATCACTAATTTTATTAGTATTTTTTAAAAACTATATAATTAAATATGTAAACAATATAGCAACTAAATTAAGACTCAAAACCGCACGTAGATAAATGCGCTGACTAGAAATATTTTTTAATATTTTAATCCATGGTATCGACTACAATGAAATTCAAAATTTTTTTTCTGCACAAAAGATATAAGCTAAGTTAAGCTGACTAAAATAAAAGTAAGACTTTAACTGTTTTGAACTATTTTGGTTTTTTAACTTCTTCCTAATTTGGTAAACCAAAAAAGACTATAAACAAAAACTGTACCTATGTTTACTTTCTTTTGTTTTATTTCATTTTATTTAGGGTCCAGGGGTTTCCCTTACTATTACCTATACTTTGAACAGTGTTTCCATGTTGAAATAACATTTTAAACTGTTTATATTGTTTTGACATAAAGGCATAATTACCTACTGCTCAACTTGATGCAGTTGAGCAATCTAGTTGAGCAGTGGGGAATTAGCGTAAATAATATTGTCGGAAGTTATGTAATTACGGTAGAAAACGTACGGTATTTCCATGCCTACGGTAGGTGGTAGATTGGTTCGAATTACGGTAGGTCTACCGTAATATCGGCGTAGCTGGACACACTGCACCGACGCCATCTAGTGTATTTAGTACGAACTTTTAAGAGATAGAAAATGTGAGTATCGCCTTCTGAGGTTGGATTTGATTCCTACTTATGGCACAGATTAGACTGGCGACGCTGTGAGCTGAAGACCTCGCCGCTGGCGTCTGTCCTCATGTGCAGGTAGCGTTTCTCAATCGATTTTTGTGAAACTTTGTGATCAGGTATAATAATTACGAAAAAAATTTTGATCGAATTGTTTTTTTTTTTTTTAAATGTTTTTTTTTCTTCAATTCTAGCATTCTGATGACGGCTGGGCCTTCAATATGGCAGGAACACAGTGTTAGACGAGCCATATTTTTACTGTAGTTCTGGTTCGGCAAAACTGGCCGAGCTATATTGACTAGTCCAGCATGGCTGATGATGGCCGGGCTGCAATATTGCCAGTATTGACGGGCTAGTATCGCAATAAAATTAATATAGCCCGTCTAGAAGCGCCATAATGCGGTTAGTTCGTAAATTTAAAAAAAAATATTTAGAAGTATTTTTATTTTTGTTGAGATGATCTCATAACTTTAACATTTATTAAAACAGATGCAACGCTTTTACACAATAAAAAAAAATAGTTGATGTTTGTATTTTCACCGATTTTATGATACTACTAGGTTTTCTGTTTTCGCTCGCGTTTCATAGCCTCAGACCCTTACTCACTTAGGGGCTAGTGCTCATTATTATATTACAAGCTACACCCCGCGGTTTCACCCGCGGTTTAAAAAGTATCCTATGTGCTAGTCTAGACTATAAACTATCTCTGTGCCAAATTTCATCCAGATCTGTTCAGCCGTTCTGGCGTGAAAGAGCAACAAACATCCATCCATACCTCCATCCTTTCTTACAAACTTTCACGTTTATAATATTAGTTGGATTGCCTGCGGGGCAAATGGACGCGTAAGCGGACGTTTTTATTTATTTATTTATTTAGCCTTTATTTAATTCCTGAAACATTTATCAAGTACATTTCGACTTATCTTTAATTTATGTAACTAATCTTAATTTTATTCTCTACTGATTTATATGTATTTGCTTTTTATATATATATATATATATATATATATATATATATATTATATGTATCAGGAACCCTCTCCGGTGAAGGCCTCCTCCAAGGCCTGCCATCTCTCTCTGTCCCTTGCTATTTGAATCCATTGCGGACCTGCAATTTTTTTGATATCATCATCCCATCGAGCGTAGGGTCTCAAGCGGGTCCGTCTCAAGCGGACGTAGCAATTATTTAAAAATTCATGATTTTGTGAAAGATGAAAGAAACAAAATGCTTTATTTTTATTTTAAAAGAAATCAAACCGAACACATGCTATGATGTGTGGTCCGTCTAGGAGCAGGAGCACCCTAACATTAGACGAATATTCATTAGTCAAAGCACAGTCTAAGGTAGAAATAACTTTCGTTTGGAAAGGCTTTATGTAAGACCTGAGGTTTGAACCAAACCTTCAAACCTAGGAGCGCCGGAACTTCGATGTTTAACTAAAGCAGATGGCCTTTACGTAAAAAAAATTCAAAATTAGATTTTGCGAACAAAAAAAGGGTAAGTAGAGTCTAATAAATCGATAAAGGCCGGCTGCACGCACCAAAAAGGATGACTCATTGTCCCGTTACGCTCAGTCGATCGGAGCGAGAGCGCTACAAGTATTTTAATACCAAAAAGTTAACAATATAAATGTAGATATTATGCTGTAATGATAAATAAGTTTATTCGATCACAACTGATCGCCGTTCAGTTTTAAAAGATGGCCTTGCATAGAAAAATCTAAAATGTTTGATCACTATTTTGCGGCGGCGTCGTGTGTCAGGTCGTTCTCTTCCCTCAAATATGGTTGAGGAGAGCGATGGCTGGCACACGCGTCATACTCGTGATCGGGTGCTGCTTGCGGGTCGCTGGTCTGCTCGTGGTGTACTCACAATGCAATAAGTAAACCTGATAAGTAACCTTTAACCTAACTTTAGATTAAGACTTAATAACTAACCCCCCTCCACCTGTAT
This sequence comes from Peribatodes rhomboidaria, assembly GCA_911728515.1. NCBI lineage: Eukaryota > Metazoa > Arthropoda > Insecta > Lepidoptera > Geometridae > Peribatodes > Peribatodes rhomboidaria. Next base: position 21,912,027 of record OU452166.1, read on the forward strand.
TCCCCTTAAATAATAATTGAAGATTTATGTTAACAAAAGTCACGGTCCCCGGAGTCCGTGGAGTGTAATTTTTAAATAATAAAAAAAAACACTATTTTAGATTATATAGATAGATAGATAGTTTTTTTTATTTCATATCTGTCTAATTGTACTGTAACGATATAATATAGTTATCAGCACCCCTAGCATGTGCGCGCGGCAAATTTTTTCTCGTCACTTTTAGTCATGTGATAACGTGACAAGGCTATTTATTTATTTATTTATTTATTATTTATTTATTATTACATTACCTTACAAAAACTAACAGTTTTCACCAAATCGTTTTTGTGTCAAATAAAAATGTGTAAAAAAGTGTCTTATGAATAAAAACACACATCTGGTAAGTGTCTAACGCAATTGAGCAACATAATACGGTTTCCCGAGAAGAACAAATCGAGATCAGGTTGACGGGCAAGCAGGCCATTGAGTAGTGTGAGTGCGTGGTTAGTAGGCGCGTGTCGCGCGGTGTCCGTGCGCGGGGCGACGAGCGGCGCGAGCAGCGGCACGCGCCGCCGCCGGCAGCTCCTCGCCGCCGCGCGCTCGCGCTCCTCCACCGTAGAAATATACAACCCACACCTAGATAACGCGGTAGGGTTGTCTATACCGTTATTTAGTAGCAGGTGGTAATGAACAACGAGAGCACACTTACGTCTCAGTTCAAGCGTGTTCATTCCCACCATACCACTAACGAACAGTGAAGGATAAGACCAAGTAGGGTAGTACCCATAGATTTTCCTATATAAGAATCTTGCAAACTTTCTTTGGATTCTCTCAAGCGTCAAAGTATATTTTTTCTCGTGAGGGTCCCAGACCAGCGCGTTAAATTCTAGCTTGCTACGAACTAAGGCGTTATACAGAGCCAGTATAGCACTCATATCACTAAACCTAACTGCTTGCCTCATCACGAAACCTAACGATTTATAAGCTCTTTTGCACAGTTCAGTGATATGAGTGTTAAATGTGAGTCGCGTATCCAGTGTGAGACCCAGGTCCCTAATATTGGTGACGCGCTCCAGCGGAACATTGGATGGAGCTATGGAGATATCTATTATTTGTCTATTCTATATGTATGTATCTAAATGTCTATCTATATATTTGTCGCGTTGCACATGCGAAGCCTGCTGATTAAATAAAATAAATCATTAGCTATACCCAACGTCACCCTACCCTTAATCGCTGTTTCACTTCCTCACACATTTTTGTGGACGGTCCTGCGTTCAGTGCAAGCGCGCCGCCCGTCAGACCACTTTTCAGACTGGAAGCAGACGCACGCGTGTTACTGCTATTTACGAGTTTTACGCGTATCGTTTAACTTTCTTTCCCAAATTTTGTTAATAATCGTACGCCGGGACAAGAACGGGATTTACAACATATTTAAGTGTTTTTGAGTAGGTGTTGATTTAAAAAAAAATCGTTATATCATTTTATTTTTGTTTATTGTCCCTTAAAATTTTTGTACAAAATAATATTTAGGTGTTGCACCAAAAAACCAAATGGTTTGTCTTGGTGTTCACTTCCACCACTCGCCTCAACTAAAAGAAAATAAGTACAAATCAAATAAAAGTGGTATAAATTCTAAACTTAATATATTAATATATTAATATATAATATTATATATTATTATATATTATATATATGTGAGTGGTTGACCAAAAAGGGACCTCAAGGGAAAATAATTGATTTCGAGTAAATCGCGTTTGAAATTTCGTGTAGAAACAAGTTTCGACTCGTGCGCGGGCGGGGGGCGCGGTATGTTTTATGTTAGTATGCGACTTCGTCAGTGAGTGTCAACACGTGTTTGCGGTTACTACGTTATTGGCGACTTATTTAGTGTCAGTTTCTTGTCTTTCGTCACTTTCTGACAAGTACGAGCGTCTTTTTAGACCTGCACAAGATAAAGAGACTTCGTTGTACTAGAGATAACCTTAAAAGTACAATTCTTCTTAGTCGTGCACTCTTGGCAGAGTGGTCGTGGTTGTGCAGATGGTACAAGGCTCCTCGCTGTCTTCTTCCTTCCCCAAGGCTGCCGCTCTTCTCGCAATTCCTCTCCATAACCGGCGGTTGCCTGCATTGCGAGTACACTGCACCATGGTGGTCTGCGTGGCTTTTTTAATGAAGTCGGTCCAACGAGTTGGTGACCGACCAGGGCTTCGCTTGCCTTTTACTAGGCCCTGTACTACCAGCCTTTCAATTGTATTCACGCTTCTGGAGATATGCCCAAAGAACTTCAGTATTCGCATCTGCACAATCGACGATAGTCTATCTTTTATTTGAAGCTCTTTGAGGATAGAGTTGTTGGTGCGGAAAGCTGTCCACGGAATTTTTAACAGCCGCCTCCAGCACCACATCTCCAGTGCATCGATTTTTCGGCGATCCTGCAGCTTCAGAGACCAAGTTTCGGCCCCGTAGAGAAAGATTGGAAAAACGAGACATTTCATTAGACGAACCTTTGTTTTCTTGGTTATACGTCTGTCCTTCCAAATCTTTCCCAGTCGTTCTACTGCCGACCTCGTGATAGCACAACGTCGTCTGATCTCGTCTTCGCATCCTCCAGAGTTGGAAATGATAGTACCGAGGTAGATGTAGCTCTGTACTACTTCACAGTTTGCTACACTTATTACAGTGTTGTGTCCTGCTCGATTTACTATCATAACTTTCGTCTTTTCTCTATTAAGGGCAAGTCCGAATTGGAGGCTAGTGGTTTCCAGACGAGTCAGAAGTTCTTCCAAATCTTCTTTTGTTTCGGCAAGAAGCGTGGTATCATCAGCGTATCGCAAGTTATTAATAACGCGTCCACCCACCGCGATACCCTTATTCCATTCATCCAAGACAATCCGCATTATGTACTCTGTGTAGGTGTTGAAGAGCTGCGGCGAAAGTATACAACCCTGTCGAACACCGGACTCAGTCTTGAATTTGCCTGAGAGAACATCATCCACTCTTACCGCTGCTGTGCCATCCTCGTAAAGTCGTTTGAGAAGGAATACTAGATGATGTGGTACCCCCATTTCCAATAAGACTATCCAGAGGCGTTCCCAAATAACAGTATCAAACGCCTTACGGAAGTCGACAAAGCAAATAAAAACAGGCGTGTTGAATTCCCTGGCTAAAACAAAAGTACAATAAAACAATAAAACTGATTGTATCCACTTACCTGACATCACAAAAACTAGCGTGCGTTGTGTGTAAGGTGTAATTTTTCCAAAACTGCCTCGGCTCACAAAAAAAATCATAAAAAAAAAACTACGGCACCTAAAAATATACAGGTTAGACCAAAACAAAGCTAAAAGACCACAGATTAAAAAATTCAAAAAAAAAAAATAACGGTTTAAAATCACTCCAGGTCCCTTTTTGGTCAACCACTCACATATTATTATATATTAATATATAATATATAAATATTAAACTTCTAAATTTAGATAGTGTTGTGTCTACTCATTGTTTTCATTGATTTCAACTACCGTAATTATTTGATAAATCTCTGTCTGTCACATGCCTGCACCATTTGCTTAGTACTTCTTCATTGTTCCGGTAAGGCGACAGACAGAAGAGCTGCAAACGCAAGCAGAGTCGGATTCTAACATGTCGGACGCGAATTTCAGGGTCCGAGGCACCGGGTCGTCTCCCTGTTTTGCCGTCTTCCTTCCACGGCCGCGGGCCAGTGCAACTCCGAGTCTCTCAAGCCGTCGAGCCTGGGAAGTACACGGCCTTCTACCCTTTTGAAAAGCCATTTTTTCGTTTGGGAACCGATGGAACTTTTTTCACATCTGCTCCCATTACTGTGACCAGGCTTTTAGAACCGCAAATAAATCTATGAAATCGTTGTTGGATTTTTATTATTATGTTGGAATTAAGTCCCCGTAGATCATAACCGTTGCAGTACCTATGCACGAACTATCTGATCTAGTTTACACTTAGGTCGTAAGAGCTAGGACCTAGCCTGTGCGGGCCACAGATATTCCGGTGCTCCTTCCCGAGGCTTAGACCAACCAGCATTTGTATAAAGTCATACTCATACTCATAAAGTCGAAACACTGTCTGTCTTTCTGTCTGTCTGTTTGTAGGCTTTTCACGGCTGAATTGATCTCCATGAAATTTGATAATTGGCTACAGTATTTCACGAGGTAGGTATTGCTGAATAAACGCAAATGAAGTCGCAGGTAATAGCTAGTAGTTTTAATAAGGTTTTACCATAATTAGTGCATGGCCTTTTCCAAGGAGAGTGCAAATGCGGTCGTAAGTTTTCATAGCGCAAAATTCGATTGGTGATCAGCACGACATGTTGATCGGGGCGGGCATGTTGTGTGCGCCTCGTCGGCCTGCTCTCCTGAGGCTTCGGCTGCGACATGCCGCTCGTCTACTCGGACATACGCCACTATGTACCGTACGTACTATTCAGCATCACTGGCCGCTTGTATAGACTCACCGCTAGGTATAGGCCTCCTTTCCCATACACCAGTGCTCTGGGCCCGTACCGTGATACTCGTATCTTATTGCGATGCTTTTAATTTCCCCCGCCGATGATGCGCGATCATAAATCTTTTTGCTCGGCGAGACGATTGCGGTCGCGTAGCGTCGGCGGCTGCTCATGACACGGTATGGGCCCTGGGACCCTATTCGGACATTTGAGATTCTCATCTCACCATTTTGCGTCCTTGTTGCTCTAGTTTGAAACGTCATAGGTGTGAGAGTGACCAAGATAAAATCTCATCTCATCTCACGCGCAGGAAAAGCCCCCCTGTACCGTGAGACCCTCGTCCACGCGTGATCCGCGATGGGCCTGGGGCTCTAGTCAACTTGCATCCGCTTCCATTTCTACCATCAATAACGCTCGAGCGTTAACTGCTGAAACGTCGAGTTACGAGCTCGCGTGATTTTATAAATCTTGTAAGCATTTATCACACATTTTTTTGCAATAACATTAATTTCAAGCATGGTCATTTCTGTTTCCATCCATTGTTACTAGCTTATTTTTACTGTTTTCCTATTAGTACTGTGACACAAAGTACACAAGTACTGTGACTGAAGCACGCAAAGGGACAGATTTATACAGGGTGTGGCGTAATGAGTGGATAATCCTTCACCCACGGTGGGGGGGGGGGCATCACGACTGTTCGGAAAATGACAAATTGCATTCAGTAAAAGTGTCACGGTTTTCGAGTTATTGGGCATTTTTGAAAATTTGAAAAAAGTTATACCTTCGCCCACTCTTTTAAGTGCCAAATTTACAATACAAAGAATTTTCTCAGTCTGTTTTCTGAATAGCATTCCTAAATAATGGTGCTAGCCAACGTAAACTACCAATTTTGTACGATAGCTATAGTTTTTTTTTATTCAACTTAGAAGGTTAAATTTGTGATTAGTTATTTTATTTTTTCTAACTTTGGTATCTCATGGTGTAAAAAAAATGTATGGTGCCATGAGTGCCCAATGAATTAATTAATAGCCTATTTCATTAAGATTCCAAAATGGTATAATTTACGATATTTCTAGCTCTGAACTTAAAAATATTGCATTTAAGATGAGTCAGGGTTAACTTCATCCTGTGAATCCACCAGTTAGGTATAGCAGTCCGGTCATGTGGGCAACACGTAGTGAAGTCAATCGATGCTTATACATATCGTCACGCCTTTCCCCCGAGGGGGCTGGCAGAGGTGTAATACAACACCCACATTTTGCCGGACGATATTCAGTCCCAAATGTGACAGGGGGCGAGCCTGTCGCCATTCACCGGGCTCCAGTCATGTAGCAGATGACATACAATACGCACATATGTTCACACAATGAACAAATTGGTGCGTGCCGTCGGCTGGGTTCGAACCCGCTCCCTCTGGCTTGAGAGGCGGACCTTCTCCCAACTAGGCTGCCATCACCTAATGCTTAAGCAAGATTGAAATAAGTTATTTACAAATAAATAAATAATTTCGGGACACTTGCACACACGGTCGCCTGACCCAAAACTAGGCCAAGCTTGTACTATGCTATATGGCTGCCAGAGACTGATATACATACTTAGATATTTTTAAATACATACTTAAATAGATATTAACACCCAGACATAGAACAAACACAAATGTTCATCACATGAATATTTGCCCCAGGCAGGAAACGAACCCACGCCCCCAAGCTCAGAAGGCAGATTCACTACCAACTGAGCCACCGAGGCAGTCAAAAATAGTTCAAAATAATTTAAATAGAAATAGTTCAAAGGGACGGATGACAATGACGAGTGACGTCATTACGTGTTGGCTCCCGGAATGCTAGACCTTCCCCTTGCCTTCCCCCGTTCCGTTCATTCACAGGTTCGTGTACAACTCCGTACTAAAACACCAAGGCCTAAGAGAAGCCACGCATAGGAAAGCCAGGGCAAAGGTGAAGGAATGGCTACTCAATCTCACCTACGAGGAATCTGAAGCCCTAGTTAGAGTACATGACCTAGGCAAGACCCATCAAGTTTGCTCGTAAATATCCCTCCGAAGGTACAACACATACAAACCCTTACACACCAGCACATGAACACCCACACGTACACCAACACGTACAAATGGGTATAAAAATCCCACTGCTAGGTAATTGTATGCATTTCGTCACGCCTTTCCCCCGAGGGGGCGGGCAGAGGTGTACAACACCCACACTTCGCCGGACGATATTCAGCCTCTAATGTGACAGGGGGCGAGCCTGTCGCCATATACCGGGCTCCAGTCATGTAGCAGATGACATACAATACGCACATAATAATATGTTCACACAATGAACAAATTGGTGCGTGCCTTCGGCTGGATCCGAATCCGCTCCCTCTGGCTTTAGAGGCGGGCCTTCTCCGGCTAGGCTATCATCGCTTCTTCTAATTGTATGCATGCGATAGTAATTGTGTGAATCTAGAAAGGCTTATTCCAGACCACTTTAGACAAACTTCGCATTGGCTAAAGGGTTTCTACTGCCATTTCGTCTAGAAGAAGAGTAGAGAGAGAGAGAGAGAGAGAGAGAGAGAGCAAGTAAAGATACTGATGAGCTGCCAGAGAAATCTACAGAGTGACGAAGTGCAATTTTAATATTTTTTTAAGACTAATTTTAAAAATTTCCCTTGTAAATTGAATTAATTTACAAACTAATAATGTAGACAACCTCCCTATGCAAAGGGGTTTTCGATTTGATTTGTCTTTCTATCTATTAAATAAATCAGTCAAAAGTAACCCCTTCCAATGCAAATACTTTTATTGAATTTTATCTTATGGCAGTTAAAAAAAAATAACAAAATCATAGGGGATATATTTGCAAAAATTATTTTTTTTAGTTATCTTAAAGAATGACACCTTTTCACTAGAAATGGATAAGACGATAACGTCATTATTATCGATAGTTTTTTTAGCAAAGTACATTACGCGATGGGTGCAATACATTAACAAAACACACATTTTTAAAATCAATGCCATCAACTGTAAATTGTCATTCTTCCGATTTTGTACTTGGCGTTGAGGCGTACAACCATTTTTTTTAATATCCCTACCTACCTTCAATTTCTGGTCACCATTTTTATTATATTTTATACATTTTGGGTGTCTTACATCCAAGTGTTAATAATTTTAATAAATATTATTATGTATGTAAATTATAAGGCTACCTATAAATAAATGTACAAAAACAATGAAATAAGTATCATTACTGTCTTGTACTCAGTACTCAGTATCAATCCGAATAAATTAAAATTGTCAAATCAAACAAATCTGACTAAAATTGGTCGAGGGTCACAATTCGAAGCGAATTACTAATAATAATAATAATAATAAATAATAAATAAATAAATTCGGGACACTTCCACACACGGTCGCCTGACCCCAAACTAAGCAAAGCTTGTACTATGGCTGCCAGGGACTGATATCCATACTTAGATATTTTTAAAAACATACTTAAATAGATATTAACACCCAGACAGAACAAACACAAATGTTCATCACATGAATGTTTGCCCTAGGTGGGAATCGAACCCACGCCCCCAAGCTCAGAAGGCAGGTTTACTACCAACTGAGCCACCGAGGCAGTCAAGGATTATATCTATCTAAGGATTAAATCTACCTTATATTATTTACTTTTCTTATGTTAATTTCGATACATGGTGACACTGATATCTAACTCTCCGCCTAGCCTAACACCAGTTTAGTGGTTTATATTATTTTAAGCTCAGCAGCAGTGTTACTTGGAACATAAAACAATTAAATTGGTATGCGAAAGATTACAACATCGACAAGCACCCGGAGGACCAGTTTTGGTCAATCGATAAAATAATTAGTACTTACTTTTCACAACACTAATTTACTCACGCATGCGCCAATGTTTTTTTTTGTATCGTTATCGAATTGTCACAGACGATCTTTTACATCCCAGATCTGTGATCATGGCTCGTTTCTAACTAGTTTCTAAAATTAGTTGTTTTTTTGAAAACTTTACATAAAACTATCTTTTTTGTGCTCTGTAAGATTTTTCAATTTATTTTTTATTTTTCAAGAGGAATCGGAAACGTCAGCGCCAACACTATTTGGACCTTTGAAGCTGAATATACAACGGACCTGCGCAAGCACGACCTTCGCATGACCTCTCGGGCGCAAAGTCGATGGCTACTTTCTGAAGACTGATCAAGGATTCTTCAAAGGATTTAACCACGATCGCTATCCAGAAGCACGCATACCTAACTATCTATTGAGAGACACGGTACGGTCAGCCATCCATACTATCCAAACGCCCATTCTTTCCTGTGTTAATTTCGCGGTAAACTATTTCAGTGATTGAGACGCAGTCACCTACCATCAGTTAGCACAGTGTCTAGCCAGTAGCAGCGTGAGCCATAGGCGGCATAGCTACCACTTGCCAACCGTAAGTACTCCACCCTTTACTGAACCTCCGAGATGAGCACTGAACCTAGGACTAGGTCTAAATCATCGTACAAGTTTACGGTTACAAATTACGAGGATATCTACACTGATACGTGAGCTAATAAAAAAAGCGAGCTATTATGAAGAAAGGTCGTCTTACTCGGTTTTCTAACTATCTAAATAATATACAATAAAACTAGACGCACCTTTATCGGCACAAACTCACGTAAGACTGGTAGCTCCTTGAATGAGTAGCTTTAGATCTCTAAAGCAACTCATTTAAGGAGCTATCAGTCTATTCACACTATTCACAGAGTGTTATAATATTCGAATGCAGCGAGAACAATCGGTTTTACCTACTACAGCACTGTAGCTAGAGCTGAATGTATGCTTGGTAGTTACTCAAGTTCCAAGAAAGCTTCCAATAGCGATTTAAAGTCATTAAAATTACCTAAGATTAAGATAACCTACCTTTGATGGTTCCTATGAGTATTGGTTGGAGTATAGGGACACTTTTCAGTCTCTTATCCATAATTCTGATCACATTACTAGCATCCAAAAGTTCCACTACCTCAAGTCCTCACTAAAAGGCAGTGCAGCGTTGGTGATCGTTTCACTAGTTTTCCAGTGACAGCTGCGCCATAGCATGGGACAGTACCCATGCTATGGAGTAGCTATCACTATCAGTAACCTGCTATTCTCCTACACAATGACGTAAAGTCACTATTTACCATCAAGGCTTTGACAAAGAGACACCAGATCTTTTACGTTATTTTGCAGACCAGATTTTGAAGCTTTGAAATTGTAGGTGAACCGGTAGACAGCTGGGACACTTTTATTATTTATATTGTCGTCACAAAATCAGATGAAATCACATAACGCGAGTGGGAACAAGTTAAAAACACAACACTAAAATAGTCTGGCGACTCCAAGTCGATCCTGAAAGTGGATGGTTTATTGACTCAAAGACGGATATTAAGTTGGAATATTGCAAATATCACATGCGAGTACTAGTAAAAAAACAATTCACAAACCCACAAACTACGAAGGGAGTTCAAAGTATTATACACTTCTTACAACGCGAAATCATATTTTCAATACCCTTCAAAAATAACTTTCATCATCGTCGGAAAATCGCTTTCCACGAATCTGGGGGCTGAGCTACCCATGTCCATAGGATTTTTACTCTATTCTGATTCCCTACACGTAGTCCCCGGGCAGTGCTAACCGGGTAGCAAACTCTGGTGGGAGGCTTCGGCCGTGGATAGTTACCACCCACCGGACCAAGCCATGCCGTGAAATGACCTAGTCGTGTTTCGGGATGTAGTATTTAGCGCCTAACTCAACTGCCGTCTTTGTACTTGTTCACTCTACAAAACTTCAAGGCTAGATTGAATAAGTACCTTATAGGTCGTCGTGCTCCATCTTAGACCACAACGTCGCTGTAGGTGGATGGTTGGAAACCACACTCCTGAATAGCAGTCTTGGCAACGCGCGCCGAGTGCACCGGCGCGTTGTCATGGAAGAACAAGATCCCGCGGTCAGTTTTCCTCGCCTTTTTCTTTATTGCTTCCTTCAAATTACGCATAGTTGTAGCGTAAGCTCTGCCATCTTTTTTCGGATAAACACAAAATCCTTTTCGAGTCTCAGAAAACTGTGGCCATGAGCTTTCCGACCGATTGCGTGACTTTGAACTTCTTCGGAGTTGGTGCACCCTTTTTGACCCACTGCATTGTCTCGTGTTTGCTCTCAGGATCGTATTGACGAACCCAGGTTTCGTCTCCAGTAACGATGTCATCGGGAACACTGCTAGGATTTTCACCATAAAGCTCCAAAAACTCTTTGCAACATTCAATTCGCGATTGTTTTTGGGTTGTGTGAGCATTTGTGACACTCATCTTGCACTGACTTTTGAGAGTTCCGATACCGAGAATACTTTGAACTCCCCTCGCAGTCTTAAAATTCATTGCAATGTCTCCATCGATAATCCGCACAGTCAAACAAAGAAGCGATGCTTGATTTTTAACAACACAACGAAGAGCACTTTACTTGAGTTTCTCTAAAAACAAAGGTTTGTCTATGTTACCGTTAATCAATTGCATTTGGTACATTCTGATCAAAGCATCGTTTTCAATCTGTTAATTTCCTTTGTTTAACTGGTTTCAATTGGCAGGCTTCAACAGAAGAAAACGATGCATCTTCTTCTATGAGTTTCAGGAACTGGAAAACAGTCGCTGGCCTGGTTTTAAAACTGCCGGCCAGCCTTCAACAACATTAGTTGTGCGATGGCGCTGACTAAAGTCTATCCATGACTTGATGCGCTTTGGGTTCTTCCAGAAACTCATATATTATACATACTTTATAAACTTATCCAAGTCCCACCTTTCGCTAAAATCCAGCACTTGGGATTTTACATACTCCCATCCTTCGTAGTACGTTCTTCGGGCAATAGTGGAAGAACGCTGCTCAAACTTACGATTCTTTTCTTGCGTTTGTTTTTAATGCCCAATTGCTTTGATTTTCTCCAGTTTGTTTGAGAAATGGTAGTACCAGCCCCGATGCTCGGCATAAGGGAAATAATCAGCAAAGGCTTGAATGGCAGCTTCCTCGAAATAAGTACATAATGAAAATAGAAGGATTCCAATCAGGAGTCTGTGATTTTTTTGGACTGTATAGTGTGGTATAGGTTCTTTTCTTTGTGACCAAGAAGTGTACCTAAATATTAGGGGGATCACATTGATGGTATCTTCAGAGCTACCGAGATTCTCATGAATGGTGTAAAACTGTGAGCTGGGCTGGGCAAATTTTGAAAGTGTCGTCTGAAAAAAACTTACTATTTTCACGTAAAAGAGCTCCTCCGACTTTACTGTAAAATACCAAAATACGGACGCCCTTGGGCTCATCGTTGTAATCTGCCAACATGAATTTTAAAAATGGTGCAGATAATTCTTATGCACTTACAGTCTCATTCAGGTAACTTATTTTCTTAACTTTTTTAATTTATTTCTCCTCCTGTAAATCGATTTGCCTAGCGATGATGGCCTAGTTGGAGAAGGCCCGCCTCAAGCCAGAGGGAGTGGGTTCAAACCCAGCCGAAGGCACGCACCAATTTGTTCATTGTGTGAACATTTTAGTGTAGTGTATGTCATCTGCTACGTAACTGGAGTCCGGTGTATGGCGACAGGCTCGCCCCTGTCACATTTGGGACTGAATATCGTCCGACGAAGTGTGGGTGTTGTATTACACCTCTGCCTATGCTGTAAATCGACGACTTAATTTGATTAAAGCTAGGTAACTTTTTAATGAAGATCTATACCAGTGTCTTTAAGCAGTCACTGTTTTCTTGTACACTGCGCTGCTGCCGGTACGGTTTCATTACTTAGTTCATTTCATTACGGTATCATTTCACTAACACTAGTGTGGATTATAACGGACGTGACTTCTTTGTTTGCGTCAGGAATATAGGTAGTTTCATAGTCGACATTTTTAATTTCCTTTTCATCCAAAAATATAAAATAAAAATATATTAATAATAAAAAAAAACAGTTGTGTGAATTTAGGTTCAAATCATGCATTGTTACACAAAGTAATTAGATACCTCGGAAGTGGTAACAGTTCCGCTGCATTTTGCATTTTCTTGTAAATGGCACATATCCATACCGTTTGAAATTTTTTATACTCAGCTCATGAACGTAGAAAAAAACGTTTGTTCTACGTTCATGACTCAGCTGGTAATATTAGGTCCTTACGTATGAAATTGGCGTTTTGTACGGGAGGAATAAAAAGTCGATTTTTTTTTGTAAAATATATTTAATTAATCAAAGTATGCACTGTTGTTATCTATGCACTTTTGCCATCTTATGGGTAGTTCATTGATCCCTTTACTATAAAAACCATGGGGGCGAGAATCAATAAACTCTTTGAAGGCGGTTTGGACTGCTGCATCGGAGTGGATTTTTTTTCCTTGTAAGAAGTTGTCCAAATTCCGGAAGAAATGGTAATCTGTTGGAGCAAGGCCCGGGGAGTACGGTGAATGTTGCAGACATTCCAATTGTAGCTCAGCTAACTTAGTGGTTGTTTGTTGTTCAGTGTGTGGTCTTGCGTTGTCGTGAAGCAGCAGTGGCCTAGAGCGATTGACCAATCTCGGTTGTTTAACAGCTAGTTCTTCCTTCATGGTTTGCAGTTGCTGACAATAGATATCTGCCGTAATCGTTTGGCCAGATTTAAGAAAGCTGTAGTGAACGACACCGGCGCTAGTCCACCAAACACTTATAAGTAACTTTTTCTGAGTCAATTTTCGTTTAGGGCAGGTTTTGGCTGGGTCTCCAGGGTTCAGCCATTGCGATGAGCGCTTTCGATTATCGTACAATATCCACTTTTCATCAAAAGTAATGATTCGATTTAAAATCCCTTCATTATTGTGTCGGTTGAGCAAAGTAACACAGCAGGCGACCCGTGTTTGCAAGTTCGATTCACTCAATTCATGAGGTACCCATAGTTCGAGTTTTTTTACTTTCCCGATTTGCTTCAAGTGGATTAATACAGTTTTGTCACTTACCCCGAAGCCTGCTGCTATCTCTGAAGTGCTTTGTGATGAATCCGCTTCCACAATGGCTTTTAATTCTTCGTTTTTCACTTTGATCTCCGGCCGTCCACGGGGTTGGTTCTTAAGGTCGAAATTTCCAAAACGAAAACGTTGAAACCAAAAACGTACCGTGCTGTCTTTAGCGACACCAGTGCCGTACACATAATTAATTCTTCGAGCTGTTTCTGCAGCACTGGTGCCACGGTAGAACTCGTACTCGTAAATATACCGATATTTCATGTTTTCCATTGCGCGGTAATAAGCGACGCCAGAGAAAAAATAATGAGGAAAATAACAAATGAATGACTGTATTCCAAAGAAAAAAAACCAGCTAAATGAATTTATTAATTTGAATTTCGATATCTTAACCAAAGAGGAGATATTTCAGATCAAATTGATCAGTACGACAAAACGCTAATTTCATACGTAAGGACCTAATATTTGAATCCATTTTCGAGTAACACGCGACCACGACCGCGTCTTATTAGGTTAAATTCACTCATTAAAATGACAACAACCCTCTTCAATATACTATTTCCCTTTTCAAGGCACTCTTGAATAGGTTAATTTAAAAATATGTAATCGTGACGTTGGCACCTGGAATTTGAACTGAAAAATAAATTACCTAAAGTGCTACTGTATTGAATGTCTGTGCTAAAGTGCCAGTACTTGATATTTGATTACATGGAGAAGTCAATTATTTGAGTCACAACAGAACTACTCAACAGAACAAATGAGATTTGTTTTGTGCAGAGAACTAATGGGAATAAAAATCCCAGTAGTTCTGTCAACAGACCTACTCAACCGAACAGGTGGTAGTAAACTCAGCGAAAGGAAGAGTTTTTCGAAAATTGAACTGGCCACCACAAAAAAGAACGCAAATGTATGAAACTTTGAAACAAAAATTCACTAGTTTTTTTTCTAATTTTTGGCGCCGCACGTTGTGTGCATTTGCCAGTGTCTAGAAAATTACTTATTTCTTACTTTTCTACGTCCATGTTTCTAACTTAGTTGTAATGACAACCAAGTGAGTTCAATATTACTACCCTATCAAATGCAATTTTGTAGGGAACACGAAAAGTCGCGTTTCGCAATGTTTGTACCATTTGCCCACACTCGTGTACTATAACGAACCGATAAATGTTAATTATCCAACATTTTAATACTCGAAGAGTCACAAGTTTTAGAAAAAAAAAAATAGGAAGAGTCAACTTGGGAAAATGCGTCTGCGGGGAAATTGTGTCTTTTGAGAATTACTAACAAACCCTTCACAAATTAGAAGCCACCTACATCGTTAGTTGCAATAACCTGCATAAGATGGCGTTAGTTCCCTAGTTTGTGAAGGGTTTGTCAGTAATTCTCGAAAGACGCAATTGCCCCACAGACGCATTTGCCTCAGTTGACCCTACCTACAAAGTCACGCTGCGCCGCCTCCTTTTTGGTTTCCACCCAAAACTAAAAAACGGTATTTGATGTACAACATATTTTCTCAGTTCCTTTTTACTGCCTCGCATAAGGTGTATAAAGATCTTTCTGCCAGAGGTGAATGTAAAGTATTCATACATAAAGCAGTGTCTTCGTGATGGGCGGCTTGACCCGCTCGCTTCGCTCAGGACTCTACATAACTCCCTCGCTTCGGTCGCGCATTATATTATATTTCCCGAGCGCAGCGAAGACTAAAAGACCAAAAAGCAAAGACAACAAGTAAGAAAAGCAAAGACCAAAATAATGCGAGTCAGCGGTTGAATAAACTACGGTAAAACTTCGATTACGATAAAATGCATCCAATTTTATTATGTGCATAACATCCGTTTTCAGTTTTTTCTCATGCGACACGAGCATCAACGTCTGTTTCACGCCGCTCATCAAGCACTGCTGTACGACAAACGCCAACGATGGTGGTCGACGTTGGGGGGAGGAATCTCGTACGGAAAATTGTGAACGATTGCGTTACGTGCGCAAGCGATTGAAAGGTAAAACTTTAAATCCCGTTATGGGCAGTCTGCCGAAAGAACGATTGAGTCCTACATACCCCTTTTTATTTTGCGGGCCCAGTCTTCTGAGTAGAGGCTTTTTGTCCGAACAAGGCGGTCGAGTCAATTTAAATAACTTTGACATTCATAAGTGTATCTTTGATACCTAAATTGAATAAAAACATTTTGACTTTGACTTGACTTGACTTGACTTGCAAATCGCAAAGGCAGGGGTGCTTAGACCCAAAAATCGTATATCTGTTTGTTTGTATTGTTACGCGCGCCATACATCTGGAACTAGTCAGAGATCTATCTACTGCGGCATAAATTCTAGCTATAAAACGGTTAATTTCGTGTCGTGCAAAGTCAGCCGATTTTTTTTCGGACAATAGCAGAAATTTCGTTGGCGCGTCCACGCCCGTCCAGGGTTTTAACCCAAGTAAAAGCCATTTTAAACCGTCCTCCATCCCATTATCATCCGATTTCCATGACTTCCTTCCTCTCAGCCCTGGCCTGCCTGGATGGTCGTGCGCTTACAGCACCGATGTATCAGGGGTCCTACCATCTTGGTCCATCATCAGGTCTTATCGCCATGATGCATGGTTACGTTATGTTTTTGACTCTGCGCGACCATGGACCTTATTGCGCGGCGATACGACTCTTGGTCGCACTGCGTCGAAAATAAAACGTGACCATCATAGCAATAAGATGTCATAGTAGACACGCGACGCGAACCTAAACGAATGCTTAACCGGTATCAGCGAGTGAAGCAGATCCGACACAACTCATGGGCACGCTGGGCAAAGGAATACGTCTCGGAGCTGCAGACCAGATGTAAATGGAGAGAGAACGTCGAAGTCTTGAGCCAAACACGTTAGTTATTATCAAGGATGACAAACTTTCTCCATTGAAGTGGTCCCTTGGTCGAATCATCAACACTATCAGCAGCAAACTCAGGCGTGGCTGACACTCGGATGGCGTCCGGCATCAAATGGCGCAGCTTCGCCAAAATAGGTATGTCTCTTGATCCGGGAAGACAAGCCTCCTCAGTTTCTTGCCTGTTCTTCTGAGTAGAGGCTCTTTATCCGAACAAGGCGGTCGAGTCTATTTAAATAGCTTTGACGTTCATAAGTGTATCTTTGATACCTAAATTGAATAAAAACATTTTGACTTTGACTTTGAAGCCACGCAGCAAGAAGTGGATCAACACAAACCGTCTTTGGAGCTAGAGCATCTAAGGCCCGGGGCATGTCGCGTTTCCGAAAATCGCTACGACGCAAAATAAATAAATAAATAAATTCGGGGCACACACGGTCGCCTGACTCCAAACTAAGCAAAGCTTGTACTATGGCTGACAGAGACTGATTTACACATATCGTCACGCCGTTCCCCCAAGAGGGCTGGCAGAGGTGTAATACAACACCCACACTTCGCCGGACGATGTTCAGTCCCAAATGTGACAGGGGGCGAGCTGGTCGCCATACACCGGGCTCCAGTCATGTAGCAGATGACAAACAATACTTAGATACACACTAACTGATTTAATACATACTAAGATATTTTAAATATACATACTTAAACAGATTATAACATCCAGGCATTGAACAAACACAAATGTTCATCACATGAATGTTTGCCCTAGGTGGGAATCGAACCCACGCCCCCAAGCTCAGAAGCCAGGTTCACTACCAACTGACTCACCAAGGCAGTCAAAATGTATCTGAACTTATAAAATTACAGTTGAAAAAAAAAACATTGAACTATCATGGCTCGTTTCTAACAGTAGTTGTGTTTTTGAAATCTTTTCCTAAAACTATGTTTTTGTTTTCATTAATACGTAGGATTTTTCTATTTTGACACCAAGAGGGGTCGTAGACATCGGCGCCAACAGTAGGTGTATCAATATTGTTGTAACACAGTTGATGTCATTATTACAAGATATCTCCAAATCCTTAATTTCAAATCCTGGTTCCGATTTTGACCACGTGCCAATCAGTAACATGACTAAGGGCCGAATTCACCATTTATGCTACTAATCGAGATTTGTTAAACTAAGTTTAGTGAAAGCAAAATGGCTGTTTAACTTCAGTTTTTCACGTAAACCAAGTTTAAAATGAGCTATAATCGCGTTTATATTAATTGGTGAAATCCTAATGGCCCTAAGTTACAATGTAGATAGACTATGACGTCACACCAAGCGCGCCATATGGCGAACGTTTGAGGTGGCTATTAGTTGCTATTAAGGCGTACTAATTGTTGGCTATTGAGTTGGCTAATAACTGTTGAAATTCCTTTTTGTTGTTTTGTTTTAGAAAACTGTTACTCGCGTGAGTGGGGAATGCACTGTCTGAATATATTTCGCGTTAGTTTTAGTTTGGCGTCTTCAAGTCTGAAGTAAAATCAGTTACTCCTATTACCTACAAGTGTTTCCACTGCCGTAAGCCGGATCGTTACTGAACATCAGGCGAGATGGCGGGCAAGCGCAAGGCTGTAATTAAATTAAAAGTTGTAGATACGAGTAGATACAAGTAGATAGATAAACACTTTATTGTTCACACCAGAAATAACAAAAACAAAAGAACAGATAAATCTTAAACTGTAGTGTAACAACTGGTGGCCTTATCACTTAGAGCGATCTCTTGCAGGCAACCTTAGGATGGAGAGGATAAAAGGACAAAGTAGTGTCATATACCTATTACGTTACGGGCAGGCGGCGAAGGACTTACCTATTTAGAATCCTGAGCTTAGTGTTCAAGTTCAAGTTGCCCAAAACGAAGACACTGCTTTATTCTAAATAATCTGAAATCTGAGAGGTGAAATATTGTACTTTTTACATCTTCTGCGAGGCAATAAAAAGGAACTGTAAAAACATGTCACCAATCACCGTCTTTTGTTTTGTTTTACACTTCTTGCAGCTGCGTTTTTTTTTGTGAAGGCCAGCATGACTGCTTGAACAAACAACACATCATTTTCATAGCTCCGTATTTCGCTCGACAGCAAAATCACGGCGTCTCGTACTTTTGAAACCCTCGCTACGCTCAGGATTCAAAACAAATACTCGCGCCAAAAAACAACTTTGCAGCCTTGCGTAACAGATAACTATTTTTGATGTGATGCAGCGATGTAACCTGTTGAATAAAAAACATGCATATTCTTATTACAAATGTACATACATATACATTATTTTTCTTTCGAATTTTGGAAACTTATGTTCTAAAAGTTGTTTACTTTTTTGGATAGAACAACAGCATTAAGTCTTACTACACCCAAAACCAGCACCTTGTTGTCTTAATTTTCTACGGAACTCAAACAAGACCAATCATTATCTTTGCTGAGCGCACATCGAAAAGAATGAATGGAAAAAAAAATGGTTCCGTGCCGATTTCGGCTACGGCGACCAGTCTCTCCTATGGCAAAACAAGACTTCGTTCGTGTGCCTCCATGTGACTGTGGTACTTTAACTTGGCTTTAAAAGTGTGCGAACAATTATGCTACATATGTTTGGGTGCCGTTTACAAAATTGTAGACAGGATTTGAAGGCGGTCTGTTAAGGTCTAAGGTTGTCTAAGGTGTGTCTAAGGTGTGTCTAAGGTCGTGTCGTCTAGAGTCAAGTTCGCGCCTTCTATTATCTTTAGAAGAGTATACACGTCTGCTGCATCAGACGCCGACACTCGATACGATTTTAAGCTAATACAGAAATCAGACGCAAGCCAACCGCTGAGCTGTAGACTTTTTCTAGGTTTGTAGACCGAGGTTACAATTCCGTAGACAGCCGTAGATCCTTCGTAGAAGTATGAGTTTCAGTTTTGCAGGCTTATTGTATCATGCCATCTTACCAATATGAAAGAAAGATAAAAATAGTATCTTCGAAAATATTGTAGATTTGATGTTTGAACCAACGACTTTAATGTTTGGTCATTATCACATTAATGGTGGACACGTTCAATTCGTTTATTTGAATCACACTAATATTATAAATGCGAAAGTTTGGATGGATAGATCTGGATTCTGGATAAAAATTGGAAAGAGTCTGAAATAGCACAAGGGTTACCTAACCCCAGGAAGCCGTGGGGCGCGATTAGTAAATAACATAGTTCTATCTTTGTATGGCTTTCGTAGATCTTATGGTGCAGCTTTCCTGCATGTACGTAGGAAGCAGAATCAATACAATCGTTGAAAATCTTATAGTTTCATTTGTAGAGTTCGTAGACTGGACGTTTACAACACGTCACGTCACAGACCGTGGTCGTGGCTACGAGCATTACTACTTATAGGCACCTATAGTCAGTAGTGTAAGTTTATGACTTCCATTAAACTACTATCACGTTTTTAAATAAAGCTTCTATATCCAACAAATAAGAACCCACTTTCTCAATATTTTTAATCCTAAAGTTAACTGCAATTTTAAAATAAAATATATTAACCCAATTCTAGAGTATTTCAGCCACCTTTCCCACAAAATAAAAGTACTTTATGCGACACAATGAAATGATACAAGGATAGGGTAAGACATGTCGAAAATGGGGCAGAGTCAGCGCGCAACGTGTGGGGGGGAGACGTGCACGGTGGGCTGGGCGTGTGCCCGCGCCGGGTGCGCGAGCGAGAGAGCGGCACGGCGCCGCTCCCAGAGCAGACGAGGACAGCTGCGGAGGCGGGGACTCGTGGCCACGACGGAGGCGCCCACGACCCGCTCATTCGTCTCTCGTTTAGCGTCCGCTATGTAAACGCGTCTTGTTGTGAATCTAAACAAAATCAGTCAGTCGTCGTTTTGTTGCCGTTAGAGCAACGCGCTCCGGGTTCCGCGTGTATCGCGTAGAGCATGCGAGTCGAGTGAACGCGGAGTGGCCAGGGCAAGATGCATGCGTTGTTCGGCGAGCAGAGCGGGTACGTGTACCGCGGCGCGTGCGCCGGCGGCGGCTACTCGGGCGGCGTGGCGCCGTACGCGTACGAGCAGTACCGGTACGGGTACGGCGCGCCCTACCTGCACCCGCACCAGCAGCACGTCGGCGCGCCCAAGGACATGGTGAAGCCGCCCTACTCTTACATCGCACTCATCGCCATGGCCATACAGAACGCGCCCGACCGCCGCATCACGCTCAACGGCATCTACCAGTTCATCATGGAACGGTTCCCCTACTATAGAGAAAACAAACAAGGTTGGCAAAACTCGATAAGGCACAATTTGAGCCTCAATGAATGCTTCGTGAAAGTTGCCAGAGACGATAAGAAACCGGGCAAAGGAAGCTACTGGACTCTGGACCCAGACTCGTACAATATGTTCGACAACGGCTCGTATCTGCGGCGACGGCGTCGTTTTAAGAAGAAAGACGCTCTAAAAGAGAAGGAGGAGGCACTGAAGCGTCAACAGCAGCTAGTGCAGGCGCAGGAAGCGCTTGCGGCGCAGGAGGCGCTGGCGGGCGCGGAGGCGCTGCATCGCGACGTGAAACCAGACGTGAAGCCACGCATATTCGAGTGCCGGCCGAAGCGTGAGCCGGGCGCGGAGTGCGCGCGCTACGAGAAGCCGCTCGAGGCACCAGAGGAGCTACCGGCAGGCGTGTACTGCGCGCCGCAGCCCTACACGCTCGCGGCGGAGGAGTTCCGCGCCTCGGGCTGGTACAGCGCGCCCGACCCACCCGCCGACCAGCTCCCGCCCGCCTTCCGCGACCTGTTCGAGCCGCCCAGCTGCCAGCTGGCAGGCTTCCGCGGTGGCTCACCAGCGCCCGAGCACGCGCACGACGCGTACCGCGCCTCGCCGCCGCCGCTGCACCACCACTACCGCTCGCCGGCGGCGGCGCCCCCCTACTACCACCATCAGGCGTGTGTCGCCGCAGCACCCTCACCTGCGCACAAGTCCTACTGAGACATCGCCCTCAGGTAAGCTTTCTGTTTCTACATCTACGCTTTGCGAGCTTTGATAATTGTCGCGTTGGCGAATTCGGCAGTTGCGAAATGAGCCGGCTGTCGTAGGGGTAGCCGGGTGGTAGGGGCGTGCAGCGGCTGCGCCGGCGCCCGGTGACGTGTTGTGGTTGCAGGAGGCCGGCATCGCATGGCGCCGAACGGATTTAGCCGCGCGCGTCACTTCCACGCCGGATAAATATAGCGTAGTAGCCGGAGATGCCGCAGAGGCAAGTGGCGGCGCGTCGATAACCACTGTTTACAGATCGGCGGCCGACCCTGCCGCCTCCCGCTTCGTTCGCACCTATAGGTATGTTCAATACTCACATGTGTTCGACAACTGCGTGTCAAGTGCTAATGTTACCAGAATGTGCGTGCAGCTGCACTGCACTATGCCATGGGTGAACGTAGGCCTGGATTTACCTTTAGGTTAAAATTTGGTGTCACGAGCTCTGGCATAAAATCCGTGGCACAAATTACTTTAGGCAGTTGCTCAAAAATAGTTTATAGTGCCATGAAGCCAAAAAACGCGACAAATCTATCACAAAAATGTAACCAACAATACAATATCTAATTGATCCCGAAAGCTTCCCTAAATCCGGGCCTGCGTGCTCCCAGTGCACCGCCAGAACTCCAGAACTGCCCGCGAGAGCTGCGCCGCTGTGCAACTCTGTTTGTTGTTATTACATACACGCCTACATTTGTTGCATTACAGTATCCGCGTTCAATGTTAACACATCGGATCAAAATATTCTAATGTTCCAATTCACCTTCCTGTACTTTGTAGAAACGTTTTCAATCTACATTATACCTACTTAGGATAAGGTAGGTACTTAATAAGTTTAAAGATTATTTAGGTAATTTTTGGTGTCCCATAAATTAGTTACAAAATATTACAGCAATTTGTATGTACCTCAAAGTTAAAGCCAAAGTCAAAATGTTTTTGTTCAATTGCTCAAGTTTAATTGACTATCAAAGATACACTCTAGAGTAGACTGCTATGTTCGGAAAAAGAGCTATTACTCAGAAGACCAAGAAAAAAAAACGAAGAGGCAAATAAAATAAAAAATAGAATTGTCTCACGAATTTTGGCTAAAACTAGGTAATCTCATTCTATAATATTTATTTACTAGTGGCTTCTTGGCGAAAGTAGAAGGCCCCAGACCTCTGTCTCCTAAATAATTAATAACCTTTTAAAATCCCCTTTTCATTAATGTAGTTTTTACATAAGATTCGAATAAATAAATAAATAACCTAATAGAAGACTATACTTATAACTCTATTTCCCCCAAGCTTTTTCTTTAAGGAGTTAAGAGAACGGAAATACCTTCCATTTTAGACTCTCTAGGAGATAGAAAAAGTTAATGTTAAGTAATAATTATACCGTCTAACTTTAGGGTACCTCATAATCAATAATAGAATATTGTATATTAACAAAATAATATAACAGTGTAGCTGCAACTCTATTTGCTTCACTCGCGACAATTGTTTAACCGAAATGTGAACAAAATATAAACAAAATCATTCTTTATCCATTTGAAGTCGATAAAATCTGTATACCTACTTAGGTAACAAATAAACATAAACATTAAATAACTTTTGCTAAGTAAGTATAAATTGATGGAGTAGGAAAAACATGGCACCTATTTTATATTTGTTAAATTACACAAGTATTATAAATTATGTGATACCATTTACATTATTTTTTTAATTTACTTTGATCGAAATGAAAACGAGGAGCATACTCTAATTTTGGGTCTATCGCACTAGTCCGGTTGAGGTCTTTATAGACAAACCCTCTTACTTATAACGTTGTATAGCCTCGGAATAGTTATACACTTTTGTCATTTTGTTTCTTTAAAATTTTTAACTTATTCATAAAATAACTGTGTAGTTACATAAGTATTCAGAGGCGTTTATACGCGTAAGTATACGTTTATTAGTCAGGGTCTAAGGGGCTTGTTTTTTGGTCAGATCGAAATAAATAATTCTTAGTTAAAACTCGGATCCAAATCAAAATGTAGTACCTAAGTAACGCGTATAAAAAAATGTGTTATTGTTATTGACAATTTACAAAATTCGTCTTAAAGTTTTTGTGACATTTTTGTTATCCCAAAACCGACGAAATTCTTCGTTACCGCCTTAATTTGTTTTTAATAACCAAAGGTTAGTGTGTACTGTGAAAAAATGTTTACAAAATGACGTAAAATCTTGGAAGAGATAAAAAACGTGCGTTTACCCGACGTTTTGTATTGTTTTGGAACAAATGGCGTGCTTCATCTGGTGACCAAGTGTCTGTACTCAGCAACCGACCGATCGTGACCCTCGCCGGCGGCGTAGCGGTCCCAACTATCAAAAATCAGAAGTAGTAGATAGCTTTTACAATGTAATATTAGTTTAGAAGCTAAACTATTTCTAAATGAAATAACTTTAAAAAAATTACAACACCTAACCTAATACTATATTACACTAAAAACCTTATACAACCTATACCAAACGAACAATAATTTAAATAAAAGTAAAAAAATATATCTAATATCCACAGCTGTAGGTACATTACCTACAGCTGTGGATATTAGATATCCAAAATGCGACCGCATTGCCCAGTTGAATTAATAACTCTAAACATGCCACAGTTTAATAATTGTCAAATAATAAAATAATTTTATGTCAAAACAATAATTACAGAAGTCAATTAAAGAGATAAATAATTAATGTTAACAGAATAAATTGCACACACACTAAAATAATATAACTAACATTGTATAAAATAATGAAATTGTATTTATTCTGGATTGTTACATCCGTATAAAGTACAAAAATAAAACTGTAAAATCCTAATAGTAATAATTAAAAGTCTCACAAGGTTGCCAGACGTTACAAAATAAGCAGTTTTTGATTGTTTTAAAACTTTACCCAGCTACTTACTTATACTTAACTTGGTTAAGTAGGTACCAACTTTCTTTACTTTGACTTTACTATGTTGACTTAGGCATATGTTCACCAAAATATAAAAGTTAAACCGGCGGCGGAACACAAATTGACTGAATAATAATTACAAGTAGGTATAAATTAAAAATTAAAATCCCCCGACACCGATTTTCATCAACACAAATTTTCATCATAGAACACTCCAGACTAATTGACCTTTTGAACAACAAAAAAATCATCCCTTCATCTTCATTTCATTTCATTCTTTCAAGGTTCATCCCTTCGGGACCTATGATGTCACAGGCACACACACACACACACAAACACATAATCACACGTCAAACTTATAAAATCATGTCGTTTTTGCGTCGAGGGTTGAAGATAACAGTTAGTTAGACTTATCGCCAAGTAGGTACATGTGGATAGTATATACCATCTCTGCCCAATTTATAAAGCTTCGTCTTAACTAAGCCAACTGTTAGCGGCTGACTGTGTTCCAGTTACCCGCCATTTACATTTTAAATGTATTGTCCGAACAGTACAAGCTATCGAATCGCTTGTTCATACAGTGAGCGAGCGGTTCTAATTTTGTTTGCTGGTTTATGTTTTATTTTTTCGGATTTTCTCAACAGTTTGCTGCTTATTCAACATTGAGTACCACCAATACGCGATTCCGATTCAGCCAGCTGACAGTCAGCCGCTCGAAGCTTAGTTAGGACGAAGCTTTACCCTGCAAAGGCTAATAAACGAAAACATATCCCGTCATATCTGTTTAGTTACGTATGAGTAGTCCTCTCTTACTAATATAAGTTTTGTGTCCTCGGAATTGTACTCGTAATACCTACAGTAGGTAATTTATTTGTCTTTCTTTTTTTTACATTTTAAACTCGTTAAAAAAAACAGTGCATAACTATTCCGAGGCTAAATAACGTTTATTGGTCAGGGGAGTATGTATAATGAGCAATTAAAAACACGTACGATGCATTTATTTAAAGTAGGTTAAACCACTCCGTTTATTTTAAGTAGGTGTAACCTAAATAGGTACTAAATTGTTAAATGCTTTCAAACACTTTTTAAGTAGAGTTTTATGATCAAGTCGTTTAAGCCTAGGTATTTTAAGTTTATGAATGACTTAAATAATACTAATATCACATTTTGGTTGGATAAACACTTATAAGAAGGTACCTAGTTTTATAGCAAAACATAAATTGGGAAATAACTTTAAGTAGTGGTTCCGCATTTTCCGTTACTTAGGAAACTGTGTTAAATGGAGTAGATTTTTATAACGGTCTTAAAAAACGGTCTTTACTCTTTAATACCTTAAATATTTACTTTAAAATACAATATAAAGTCCACTTGCAGAGGATACTTAGTTAAAATGATTTATTGTAATC
The DNA here is from genome assembly GCA_911728515.1 of Peribatodes rhomboidaria. Lineage (NCBI taxonomy): Eukaryota > Metazoa > Arthropoda > Insecta > Lepidoptera > Geometridae > Peribatodes > Peribatodes rhomboidaria. The sequence goes on from OU452166.1 coordinate 21,937,711, forward strand.
ACACCATAACTAAACACTAAAATTCTGTAAAACACTGTGGTGTGTAGTCGCCACAATTCTTGAACGCAGGATTAAATCATAATGTTTAAATGTCACTTTAACATTGCGTTAACTCAAGGTTAGCTTCTGACAGTTAGACCGTCAGTGGCGAGATTTCCACATAACCACTCTGTGCCCGCACCCGGGGCTGTTGGTGGTATCCATAAATGATTCTCCCAAGGTGAAAAAAAAAGGTTAGCTTCTGACTCTTGGTGGCGGAAGACGATTTATCAGTTTAACCTCTGATAAGCAGTTAATTCCGAGTTAAAAAGATAACCCTATATATTCTAAAAGTTGGCATTAGCGATGTATTATACCCAGTACCCACTACAAAAACAAATTGGATTATCCAATGACATCGAATAATAAAATTAAAATGCAAAAACTTTATCCCTTAGTTAAACCTATCAAAACGTCAAAAATTAAATGAAATCCTACGGCCGTCACAAAAGGGAAAAAAGTCTACAGAGATTATGTTAAAAAATTATCGCGTAGCAGCTATCGAACAACCAAGTTAAGTAAAAGTAAGTTAAATACTTCCGCATTACGGCAGCTTCGACCGTTTTTGTACTTACTTATCTTTTAATCCATTTTGTTTCCTTGCCCTCTTCCGATCTTACGAAGTAGGAGAGTAGGCTATAATTTTGTTAATTTTACAGTATTATTTTCTTAATTTTGTTATTTTACGTTCACTAAAATTTAACATGGCGATTCATTCTCGTTAGTAATCGTTCGCGGTTGACTTTAACTTATTGATTCATTTTTGCAGACAGTTGAGTTAAGATTTATTCGCCTTGTTGTGAGTTGCAGTGTACTTCAGCCTTTTTCCCGCTAAATGAGAAAAACGGAAGAATTTACGTCTTAAATTTATTTGAATGAAAAAATACGATTACTTAAAACTTTTAATTAAACTATCTGATTTTGATGTTTTTTTAACAACAAAAATCATGACAGACAGATCGGGAATTACGGCTCACTGAATATTGTATGTAATCATACTCGTAACGTTAATTTATTATAATTGAAAACATAGGTATTGCAATTTGTTATTAAAGTGGTGTTAAATCTGCATACGAGATTTTTGTTTCAAACTTATAAGGATTTATGTACGAATTTTTGATTTAAACGTGCACAGGTGCTTATCGACCGAGCGAGCGATACCGAGCGAAGCGTCTCTGCTTCAGCTTCGACACAAATGTTTTTGTATGCCCGATTTCTGTCCGGACCTTCGTCCAGATATCTGTCCGGATATTTGTCTTCTTCAGGTCGCATTTCTTAACCGATTCTCTTGAAATTTTGTGAGTAGGTTCAATTATATTATTTCGAACCTACTCAAATCTCCGCAATTTCGAAAAAAATCCAAAAACTAACTCGGCATTAAATTCTGTATTGTTATCAAACCTGCTTACATGGTGATGGTGCCGGTGACATTAGACCAATCGTTCTTTTTACTCTTAAAAGTTGACACGATTAAGAAATCATGACTTAAAAAGAGCACTAAAACTTCAAACCCTTCAAATATCACTTCACTAAAATACTTATTCAATAATATTTATTTTGATCAGTGTTTATTTACAAAAGGTAACCTTTAGTAAACGCTTAGTAAATGAACACTAAACGAATTAAATACGACTGTCACCGGCACCATGCTACGGTGAGTAGAGTATAGCTTCATCATAATTGGGACAGCATAGTATTTAAAAAATAAACGTAACATCAAACATGTTACGTTTAAGCAACGTTTTAATTGCAACGTAACTTTACGTAAACGCCTTAACATTAAAAATAAATATAGGGTCAACTGGGGCAAAGGTGTCTGTGGGGCAATTGCGTCTTTCGAGAATTACTGACAAACCCATCACAAATCAGGCATCTAACGCCATTTTGTACAGATTATAGCAACTAAAGATAAAAAAAGATGTAGGTGGCGCCTAATTTGTGAAGGGTTTGTCAGTAATTCTCGAAAGACGCAATTGCCCCAGTTCACCCTACCTGTACTACAATTAGTATTAACAACTATAACGCAACACCAATAGCGTAGTGTTGTATAGTTGTAGTGGGTTAACTTAATTTGTAAACAGATTTTCAATTGTTACAGATACGACGGTCTGGTACAGCGGGAGGCGTTAAGAAGGGGTCAAATGATAGACTTAGAACACCCAATGTTCGTCGATAAGTGGACTTAGTGCAAAACTTAGCAACACTTAGCCAAGTGGACAGGTGGCGTAGTGCAGTGCATTCACGACGTTCGCGGCAAGTGTTATAGTTAAGCCTCGAAATTTGCACGAAAAAAACGTGTGCTACAAGACTTATGTGTACTTAAGTGTGTCAGCTGAACTTAGTTAAGACAACCCGAAAATTCCGACAGTGTAGTGTAATTTTCTAACGGAGGTCGTTTTGAGGAACGTACCTCCTTTCGCTACGACCAGCTCGTAGGCCTACCACAATCTTAACAAACCTCTCACACTAGTATGCAGGTTAATGCTTAAAGGTTTGTCCTAACTAAGCAAATTGTAAGGTGCAACTGTGTGTGGCTGACTCTGAGTAGCGAATTGGGCAAAAACAATGTTGGGTAAGCGGCAGCAAACAAAACAAACAAAATCCGATTCGGTAGCTCAATGAATGAGTCGTCAAGCGATACGTCGCCAACTGCGTACAATAACTGTTTGGATACTCCATTTAAGTGGAGGGTTTAAGTAAGTTTTAAATCATTTATTCAACATAGGGTGGTTAGTTGGCGGCTAACAGTAAGCGACTCACAGTTTGCTTAGTTATTACGAAGCCTCAAAGACAAAGTTTACTAATTTTTACTCTCACGTTCATTTCAATTTTCTTTAATGCGTTCAAATTTAAATTTTCATCGTCATTAGTTCCGCCAACTACGTTCCATCCTTGTCACATTCCCTGTAGCCAAATGAACGCCTTTTGCACACCGCCGTTTCTTAGTGAATGTTGAATCTCTCTAACTATCTGTGATTTCCCTACAACTGCATTCCTGTCTGTATAGCATCGCTTAGTTACTGCGGTTCGCCGCGTTGGTGTGAAAGCAGCGTAAAAAACTGGCTCCTTTTTTACGGAAGTACATACATTATTTCCGGCCATCAGAACTCAAATTTAATTTCAACTTCACACGCATTTTTTCTACAATAACAGCAAAAGTTGATTGAGCAACTAGGTTACGCTTATAGCAAACCTCCGCCGCGCAACCGTAGCTGCGAAACTACCCACTGTAATAAGAACTCAAAGCATAGATCACAATTTTTAAACTTTAAGCTTCAGAGCTTTAGTTATTTGTCACATATCTAGGTCGTAGTTTGTGGTTTAAATAATATTTGACGCATAGGGATTATATTTACGAGTACGCTTTGCGCTTTGAGAGACGGTTGCGCTGCTATAGTTCGCGGCGGAGGTGTGCTACAGGACAAACTTAGGACTTGCTATGAGAGGTTATGGTAGGCCAGTTGTGGCCTATTGAGTTATGAGAAAACTGGGGCCTACCATGGCATGGTCGTTGCGTTATGTTTTCGCCGCTGCGCGACCATGGTCCTTATTGCACAGCGATAGGATTCACGGTCGCGCATGCAGCGCAGTAACCATTAGGCCCCCAGGTCGCAGAGAGCTGAAGACCGAGCTCAGTAGCGTATATCAGGAGAGGTCTACATCCAGTTGTGGGTGATCAATGAGCTGATCATAGACTGATGACGATGTGGCGGCTTAATATCTGAACTTACCTAAATTCTTTCAGTATTAATGAAGCGAGCATTTTGTTAAGAGCTCGTAACGGTGTAAATAAGTGTAGGGTAGATTTCACGGATATTTCAAGTGTTTAGGACACCAACGTTGTTTAGATGTAAAATTAGTTATATACATACATAATTATGCCTAGTGGAAAGAAATGTGCCGTTATTCTAGTCCGTTTTAAGATGTATTTCCGGATTTATAGACATATGACATAGAGCCAGCCTGGACGACACACTTTTGAGTTTACGGGTGGCGAAAACTGCAAGAATGAAAGAGATGGGATATAAATACGCTCAGAACTATAACTGATAGCTATAGTTATTTTTCGGAGTAAATACGTGTGTTGAAGCTAGAGAGAACGCCGCGGACTAAAAGTTTGTCGTCTGCGCAAGGTCGTAAGCATCGGAAACAATGAAACGACAATTTTGTGAGTGTTACTTTAATTCCATATCTGTATTTATTGTATAATAGTGGCATTGATGTTAACGTTTGCCCATCTTTTTATTTATCTAGGGTTCAAAAAATTAAAGCTTCGACATTAATTTTTAGTTGTGTGTTTTTATTTACAGTAAGTACATATGTGAAAGTATATACGTCTTGAAAAGATAAATATAATATGATAGATAACTATAGATATTTACAAAGTTATGGGTAACTCATCAAAAACCTCTTAAGGGTTCATTGTACTCATCATTATGAATAACTTTTACTATGAAGCCAATCCTGTAATCGCGAAAAAAAAACAGCTGTTCCATACAAAAAGTTCAATCACCGAGACAAAATGTATGGAACAGCTGATTTTTTTTTTCGCGATTTCAGAGTTTGCCCCATAGTAAAAGTTGTTCATATTGATGAGTACATTGAACCCTTAAGAGGTTTTTGGTTAGGTACCTATAACCCTGTGTATATAACCCTGTGTATATAGGTATATACGTCTTATCTAGGTAACGTATGTCGCTTTTACCTTTTGCCTATGGTAGTAGTTAAACCAACAGTAATTTTCCAAAACCATTTTTTTTTTTTCAATTTTTCAAGAGTTGACGTACAAGTAAACAAATAAAGGGTCTTTCAACAAGGACGGGCCGATGTTCAAATTGCATAAAACAAGCTGTGTGTGAAACGTAAATGTATTTTTTTTATTCGGTAGGCCTTTTGATAGCATTATTTATGGATTATGACATCGTTAAAATGTCCGCCGTGGCTTCAACAGAGTCGGACAACGGAGTCTTCTTTACATGCTCTCGGACAGTGTCGATGCTTTAGGCTAATCTGGCGTTCCTATGACGTGAGGGTGTTGGTTGGTTGTTTACTCTCAAATTTGGCCACCAAACGTTGGAGAGTCGACTTCGAAGGGCCACCGCGTCTGCCGTAGAATGGACACAATGCAAGCAATGTTTGCACTAACGAACACTTATTTTGATAGATGTAATGAAAATAACTGTCAACATCGGCTCGTCCTTGTTGAAAGACCTTTTACAATTTTCTCTTGAAAATTTGAAAAATTACAAATAAGTACGGTGCCACGTATCGATATAATTATATGTACTACGTACCAGATTTCATCATCACCTTGTATTAGTGTGGTTCCGACACGCGTGCAGTGTGGTTGTGTACGGAGCGGCGCTAATTTATTGGAATCGAAGTGTGAACCTGGACGAACGTAAATTAGCAATTAAGTAGTCAACGCTGCAGCAAACCTGCGGTCAGTCCACGGTGGCCACTTAAATAAGTTGCGTAGCGTTTTTTGTTTGGATGAGCTCCTCTAGTAAGTAGTACATTCATCTCGTTGGTGCCACCATCATCGAGATTATTTATGAGATTATAAATGACTATGAGAGTTGGACATTTCAAGTGAGTGACCTTACCAAACTTCACTACATCACTCGCTAAATCCTCTCTGCATAGTTTATGCATTCTGTTGTAATATTCTCAAAAACAAATCGGGGTGCGTACAGCGAGATACTGAGGTAACACTTATATGTAGTATTTTACTTCCTAACGAGTATTTAGCTACTACATGAACTAGACAAAAATGCTACATCAGTGTAGCATGTTTGTCATCATGACATAAATAAACACAAACAAAAAAATACACACAAACGAACATGAATCTCCTCCTTTTTGGAAGTCAGTTAAAAAGAAACGATGAAATATAGGATTGCAGTGTACTGAAGTGTAACCTCTTATACGTAGTAAACAAGTAGCCCCATAATATTTTCAGTTTTTAACCTTTTTCTTACTTCTATGGCTCCACACTCAGCAATAAGCGCTGTGAAGTCTCAAAACGAGGGGGTTTTCTAGTATACTTAACCAGTGTTAAATAATTATGCATATCTCTTCAAATTAATAAAATAAGCATTCAAAGTGTTAAATTGCACACAATGAGCTTAACTAACAGGTTAAATGTGTTTAAATCTACTTTGTTTATCTAAGCAAATATATCCATACCGAGTACCACACCTACTTTTAATATTAGGACCTGGATGACCGAGCTTTGCTTTTTTTTTTTAATTGTGTTTTTTTGGAAATTAAACAACTGATTTTAGTCTAACCTCAAAGCAAACACTCATTGACTTCGTGTTACTTAACAACGCCATCTGCTGTTGTGTCGTTAAAGCAATTAGTTGCTCACAAAAAATAGTATTATTATTCGCCAACAGATGTCAGGAAGAGTCATATTTTTCAGTTGAGACTACTCAAACGCCTCCTTTTTGTTATTTTTCTTCCAAGTTTATGTTTAAGTTGATTATCGATAAAACACGAATAAAATGACATTTTCTAAAAATGATTCCTAGCTAGATCGATTTATCGCCCCCGAAACCCCCTATATACTAAATTGTATGAAAATCGTTGAAGCCGATTCCGAGATTCCAATTATATATTTATATATATACAAGAATTGCTCATTTAAAGATATAAGATAAAACCGAAAGTAACACTGTTTGTCTTTTTGTAGGCTTTTCTGGGTTAAATGGCTTAACTGATCTTGACGAAATTTGATGGTTACGTACTGCATTGCACGAGAAAGGTTTTTGGATACTATTTTCTGAATAAACGCGAACGAAGTCGCGGGTAACAGCCTGTACATGCATTGAGTAGCTATTTCATTATGTAGGTTTATTCGTCTCGGCTTTGACAGTCTGACATAATAATTCTTTAAGAAAATTTACGTGTGTTTGTTTGGAGCGAAACTCTTGAGTGGCACTCGTCGCGCTGGTCTCATCGACTCGTTTCTCAATCGCGGAGGTACACACTCATTAGGCACTACTAGATTTTGGATGAACATCGAAGTGGTCGACTGGCAACATTATAAGTGTACCTACGTACCGTAAGCACTAAATATTTGTTCACAATAATAATTGTAAGTACGTTTATACAGACGGAAAGAAAATTGTACTTAATTATTGAAACAGGTGGAAGTATGAATTCGTAAGTAAAAAGTTTTTGAAAAAACGAAGATTCTTTCGTTTTCACTCGACTGCTCTAGAGGGAGGGTGTTATTTTTTTAGTGTATGTATGTAAGTATGTGTTTGTTTTTATGTATGAGGTTTCTTTGGCACGCCAAGTATTTAAATGTGTATCATTAATTAGAGAAAAACAAAAACCCGACTGCAAAATGTCACTTCTTACGGCACCTTATGTGAACTTTAAAACCTTATGTCACTTCCACTATCAAGACGATTCAAATGACACCCTACACGTCGAAATCCATGAAGCTGTTTAGGCTGTAGGGCGTGCCAAGGAAACCTCATACAAGCTTACATACATACACTCGAAAAACATAGCCCTCCTTCTTGCGCAGTCGTGTAAAAAGACTATAGGCTGTTAATTAAAAGGCTAATTAAGCTAGTTGGTTGTAACATATCCACCATCGCCATGACACCCGAGCTGGCTGCTGTTCCCTGGTCTCAGTGAGTGAGTGAGTGAAAGCCGGCCATCCATAAATCGATTGGTTTCAAAATAATTAATTGCTTCAAATTGACTCTTTATTGTCCAAAAGTGTTAAAAATAGGTGATACATTAACAATTTCAAAACAATTATGAAATGGCTACTTGCACTAAATACAAAAGTGCCTAACTATTGCCCAATCCTTGCTCAACTAAGTTAAATCTATTCATAGCTAACTCTTACTTATTGTTTTTTAAATGAACCTTAAGTTATTCCTTGGGAGAATTTTAACTTTATGTGCCGATGAGCATATTTTGCTGGGAGTAGTAGAAAACTAGTTAGGACTAATAGACTTATGCTATTCTTATATTTAATTGGTCATTAGTTTAGGAGAACCGAGGCCTATGTATGCCTCTTTGGTAAACAGTAGCGTATATGGCGAGCGTAAACGAGCTTATCATTTTATTGAAAAGATTGTTTGATAACTACCCCTACCCCCGAACCCTAACGAGGTATGAGGTAGTACCCCTCATACCTCGTAGGAAATCCCCATACCTCCACAATACTTTCACAAAGGGACATATTCATAACATATCGTCACGCCTTTCCCCCGAGGGAGAAGGGCAGAGGTGTAATACAACAACCACATTTCGCCGGACGATATTCAGTCCCAAATGTGACAGGGGGCGAGCCTGTCGCCATACACCGGGCTCCAGTCATGTAGCAGATAACATACAATGCGCACATATAACACATATACACAATGAACAAATTGGTGTGTGCCGTCGGCTGGGTTCGAACCCGCTCCCTCTGGCTTGAGAGGCGGACCTTCTCCCAAGTAGGCTGCCATCGCTTTTCAGTTTCATATTCGAACTCAAGTATACCTAGTACTCATGAACTTACTTGCTAAAAAAACAGGGAGATACGAGTATTTCCGTAAAATTATCGCCTGTTTGTTGGACGTCAGTGAAAAATGGCCATACCTATATGTCTAGGAATAACGTTGGCTATATATACCGGTTATCCCGATTCTCGTGTCGGCTAATATATTGCATGTGGATAAGATTTATCTTTACTTCATGGAAGGATATTGTTTTGTTGACGGGAAGAAGCAAAACTTCGTTAGAACTGTTCCTCAAGGCTGTAAGAAGACTTTCGGCTGCTGACAAAGACTGAATGTTCTCATTTTTTTTAGTTAAGCTTAAAGAAACAGAAGAGAGAAAGAGTTTAAAATAAATATACCAAGTGAGCGTTAGCAAGCGAAGCGTCTGTGTATGCTCCAGCTTCGGCAAAAATGCTTTTGTATGCAGACAAATCCAGCGTCTGTCTGTCCGTCTGTCCGTCTGTCCGGCTGTCGTCTTCTATAGGTCGCATTTATCAACCAATTTTCTTAAAATTTTGTGTGAAGTTTCGTTAGGTTAGGTTAGGTACGTATGTAGATTTTTTTTGTAGAGCCAGTTATTTAAAAAAAAAAAAAATTTTTTTAGGACAAAAAGGAGTGCAGTCTTCTCAAAAAAAACGGTTAAGTGCGAGTTGGACTCGCGCATTAAGGGTTCCGTACCACTATCTATAAAAACGGCAAACGTGTCTGTTGTATGGAAAAATTAAATTAAGTAGGTATTTTTTTCATTCTGTTTTTTAGTATTTGTTGTTACAGCGGCAGACAGAAATATCATCTGTAAATATTTCAACTGTCTAACTATCATGGTTCATGAGATACAGCCTGGTGACAGACGGACATACAGACAGACTGACGGACAGCGAAGTCTTAGCAATAGGATCCGGTTTTACCCTTTGGGCACGGAACCCTAAATAGGACAGCCAGGCAGGCGCCGGTTGCGAGGTCTTCAGCTCAGAGAGCCACTAGTTGGAATGAACCAGAGTAATCATAGGATAATAATAGGATACAGATATACATAATAATAATAGGATACAGATATACATAATAATAATAGGATACAGATATACAGAATAATAATAGGATACAGATATACATAATAATAATAGGATACAGATATACATAATAATAATAGGATACAGATATACAGAATTATATTAGGACATCGGTGGCGACATGCGACATTGTTATGGCGGTGGGCGGGCAGCTGTGGATGGAGCTAGCACAGGACAGGAATTAATGGCGCGCTGAAGAGACCTTCAGGGGAAATCGGAAAATTGTTGATGACGGTGAGATAATGACGTAAGTAAGACTATAAATGGATCCCTCTTAGCTTGATTAGGCGTAAAAGGGGTATTCTTATTTTTGTTACTGTGAAAAAGTCTGTAGCTTCCAGATTTTTTCTTAATCGCTTTTTCTTTATTAATCGAATAAATCCGTAGCTGTTGTAAACAATGGCATTTTTCACACTTTTAACACTTCAAAAGGTCAAGGGTCATTTAACCGATAAGCCAAAACAAACAAGTAAAGTAAGGATTCAAGTAGGTATTTCGGATTAGAAAGCAATGTTTTCCGTGTATTAAAGGTCTTTGGCTACAACAGCTAGCTAATAAAATACCTAGTATTTGTAATGTTGGCTCTACACAGTGTGCAGGAAGTTTTTAGCAAGGGTTTTTAGACTAGGTAGGTATAACGTAGGTTAATGTCAGTTGACGAAAAGCGTGACGTAAACCATCAGGCGAGAGATTTTTTTGTCTTATTACTCAGTTGCATCAAACAAGGTCAAGTTATATTCTACACCAATAAGACATAATCAAATAAGTAAATAATCAAATAGTTTTTGTGCACTAATCTTGGTAGCTACAAAATTCTGATTTTAACCATGACAAAATCGATGGCGATGACAAATCGCAAAACGCAGCGATTAAACAAACACCTCACGTCAAGTTCCAATGTAAACGAACAAAAAATCGATTAAAAAAACATTCAAATATTCGTCACTTTAATTACTTTCGATTGAAGTTTCGAGTAGGGAGCGGCACTCGACTCGATGTTGTAGAATCATCGTACACTGCGACCAACTTATCTCTAAAGATGGTCAAATGAGAAATCGAAATATTTTTTTATTTTCCTTCGGGTGGCTGTCAATTTCGTTTAGGAAATACGACGGCGGCTCCCTCATTCAACTTTACATATAAGTCGGTCACTCCGTAGATGGGTAACCCTCGCATTCCGACGGTGAAAAAATCAAGTACCGATTCAAGAAGCTGAAGTTGGTCACAACAATGGGTCCATACCTCCCCACTGCTGGTGGAGCCGTCGATCCGGCTTATTTGTTCGTTATTTCAGGATGACAGCAGTGTTGTAGAGTCCGCGGCAAGTTTTGTAGCCGCTCTGAATATGAGCGGCACCAAACCATAGTCTATGAGGCGGTTAGCGGATATAATTCTTCAGAAGTGAGAGAAACGGTAGTTAAAAAAACTTAATTAGAGCTATAGATATAGAGAGAGACTTTTAAAACCGCGATTTTGTCCGCAGCTTCAAACATGCCAAAGCGCAGCAGTCTAAAATGTAAAAGTCAAAGGAATACAACCTGCAGATGGCCATCAGAGATCGGAAGGCGGTGGTCATGGATGCTCTGGAACGGGAGGAGGTCATGATGTTATGATAGTAAAAATTGTAATCATTTCGCGTTTTAAATTGTGGGTACATTTCGAGCATTCATGCTCACTATCGAAGGCACCTTCTTGCGGCGGCGTCGTGTGTGGGGTCGTTCTCTTCCCTCAAATATGGTTGAGGAGAGCGATGGCTGGCACATGCGTCATACTCGTGATCGGGTGCTGCTTGCGGGTCGCTGGTCTGCTCGTGGTGTACTCACAATGCAATAAGTAAATCTAATAACCTTTAACCTAACCTTAGATTGAGACTTAACTTAATAATTAACCCCCTCTACCTGTTTTCCTCTTAAATCATAATTCAGATTTATGTTAACAAAGATCACGGTCCCTGGAGTCCGCGGAGTATAATATTTAAATTATTTAAAAAAAATGTTAAAAGATAAGTGTAACGTGGCCATTCTTGCGGCAAATTGTGTCTTTTAGTCACGTAATACTGAGTGAGGCATGTATCTGCCTCACTCTATATTCCGTGACTTAGCACTCTATAACTGACAGACAGACGAAGATTATTAATATTACTTCTTCACGATATAATCTTGTTGTGAAACAACAATTCGCGGTGCATTGTGATGCGTTACTTTAGGTGTATTTTAGTATTGTGTCGCGTTGCCGCTATTGTCGCTCACATAGGACAACGCCAGTGGCATCCAGGAAGCGTAGGCTTAGTCCAAATTGCTGTTGCCTTATTGGCACATCGTCAATAAAGCAAGTGATTCGGCAGCGTCAATACCTCGCAATCGTAAACATTCAAGCTTCGTTATAAAGTCATGATGGTTATTAGACGCTTGACTCGTCACAGCTCGGGGCGGTCGCATAGATCGTCATGCACTGTATATATTTTACTACCTACTATTATGTATCAGTGAGGACGGTCAAAACGGCAGGGGTCTCGGCGGAGTGGCCGGCCGCTCGTGGACTCGAGTGGCTTACGCCGGCAGATCCTCGGCCGCGCCACCCGCGTGGTTCGACACATGTCATTTCCAGCCATTGTTGGTCGATGGTTGAAAATACCAAGCTGGGTGGGTAAAGTACGATTAGACGAACTAAGGACCTATGTATAAAACCTTTGAATGAACCTATTAAATAGCATGTACCTAGCGGTTTTTTTATCTGATTTTTAATAGATAAACAGCAAAAGAATATTGTATAGTTTTCTTTACTCATAATTTCGCATAAAAACGCTCCTTTTTCCCGCAAAAAAGCTATATTCGGTCCTCATGCAAACTATTTTCTTGCCAAAACTGACCAAGATCGATTCAGCCACCGTAAAAAGACAAACAAAACAGAATACCTAGCTAGCGTAAAAGTAATGAATGAAACGTACCGACACAGCCGTGCTTATTATTATAAGGCCATGGTTACGCATCCCTACCTGTTTGAGTTACCATTTTAAACAAATAGAGTTTGTGCCAATAGCAACATGGGTGTTGTAGAAAAACAATAAACACACGAGTTCATCGACCGCAGTGGGCTGGTCTGCCAAAACAAGCACCCCTACCTACTTCACGGAATCACTGTTGAGTCTTGATACGAGGAATGGGATGCCCTAATGAACAGCTGATTGGATGAGAGAGCTCTCGGCGTACTCGATTTTGTTTGGGTAACATTAGTAGCGCTCGCCGTCTTGCGGTCGTACAATTTTTTCTAAAAAAAGTATCGGCAACAAAACTACTATTTAACTATCACTGATTTCTGAACATTTTTTATTTGGGTAAGGATGAAGTAGACAATCAATCAAACGAACAACATTAACAAATTTTCACTTGTGTCAAAGTCAAAGTCAAAATGTTTTTATTCAATTTAGGTATCAAAGATACACTTATGAACGTCAAAGTGTAGGTTCTGGGACTGCGGAAGTATGACAACAGGGAGGGGGGGGGGGGGGCAAACTTCTTTAGTCACCCCCTTCTTTCAATCTCTGCTGGCCCTGCATGGCTTTTAAGAGGGGCACTTGGCCCACTCTGCTCCCCACTTCCGTGGCCCCTAGACGGGTTGTATGACCTTAACTCGCCGGTCGACCCTAAAATGATTTCGAGCTTTCGATGTGAGGCGAAACTTTTAGCCGTTCTGCGTCTTCGGCCACGGGTCAGCTGGGAACTTGGCCATCCAGAGATTTCCAGGAATACGTTCGTTTGGTAGACAGCAAATAAAAAACAAGCGGTCGGCGCCTGGAGGTAAGTACTTTTTACGGCTGATAAACTGAACAAGTACTAGTGCCTATAAAATCATATGCTGTGTTTTCCTTGCCTAGTCTAGAACGGAATCTTTCAAACGAGGCTACTGGCCGCCAACTGGCCGCGCTTGGCAGCCGTAGCGCCATTATACTGCGGGTTTCATCACGATGTATTCTGACAGCAAGCTCTTAATCTCATTGTTGGGGATTGACCTCTTGAACCCAACCACAGACAACTATAGGTAGAGCTACGCTTGGTATACAGGAGACCCATACTGAGCAGTAGGGATTGTAGAACCGCAACGAGCTTTCACCCGAGCAACACGGCGCGTCGCGGCGTGCTGGCATTCAACCGTGCCAACATCAGCGCAGATAGCTCAGCGATAAATAATAGCTTCTATTTAGCTTCTACTAAGTATTTATCGCTTCTAACCTTCTAACTGGATATTGACTGGGCATTCGATTTATTACATCTATCCATCCGAAAGCCGCCGACCCGTTCGACTTCAAACCTTGCAAGTTATCTTACAGTAACGCAAGTTCTTACTTTAAAATAAGCCTTGCTGACTCACTCCCGCGCACTTTCGAAGGTCAACAACCATCTGTATGGATTATCTCTGTCTTAACCCGATAATTTAATCTTTTGTTTATCCAACGGCTCTAATAGGCCCGCTGCACCGGAACGAGCCGCGCCGCGCGCACCAATGTATCATACTCATGCGTTTAACAAAATAATCCATCGACGTGAATTACGACCGGGGGATAAAACAATCTTCAATCTTTTATGCGAGTCTCTATAAAGATAACAAGAAGATCCTAAAAAATGTGGTTATTACAAGCAGGCTTAAATATAGGTCGGTATTTGTGCTGCGTACTTCACTGGTGAGAGGTCGTAGCGGAGTGCTCTCATTTGTACGCCACGTGCAGCCTGCGGACCAGTCAGTCGCTGGATGGGTGTCCGTGAGTGTCGCTTACCTTCAGTTAAGGCCAGCTGAGCGCTACCGTGCTGGGATAATCAAAAAAGTCGCTAAAACAGGTAATTAGTTGTAAACTTCAACAAAATGGCCATAAAAAAAAATGTTTGTTTAAGAAAGCCAGCGTAGACCCTCTACAGCCTCTACGGCCTACGGTGAAGTGGTTTGCAGGCCTACGACTACGACATTTTACGAAATAATTTTGGATGTAGAGCACATACCCATTGCTCTACATTTATTTGTTTTTGATTTGTGAATTCGTCATTCGTCTTTGTCAATTCGGAACAAGGAACAATATTGCGTCGGCTGTCTCTATCTTAGGTTTTCTAGTCTTGATATAGTATTAGAATAGTTATTTGTTTGCAAGGCTGCAAAGTTGGTTTTAGGCGCGAGTACTTGTATTGAAACCCAAGCAAACTAAGGACTCTAGGATTGGTTCAAATATAGAAAACTGAGCGTAGCGATGCGGATTTCAAAAGTACGAGCCGCCGAATAACTTTGTTGCCGAGCGAAACACACAACTTTTCACCTCACTACAGAGAGGAAAACGATGTGTTTTTTTTTAAGCAGTCGTGCTGGCCAGTGCGGTCATCCTAAGGTTCGAATTTTAAAAACTCTTCTTACTCTACCGGAAAAATGCACTTTTCCACTCATATTTCGAATGACAAGCACAGCCTATCCGAGCTTGTGAGGTGAAAAAAAAAACAAATTGGAATGAAATATTTTAAATTGTGGGTATGGCACAACCTACCAATTAGTCTCGTGGAACTCTGGATTCTAGATCGGTCCTGTGGGGCGGCACCTTACGGTTTCAGCTCTCTGGCGTAGTTTCCACTCACCGCTATAAACTAGCTTACAACAACACAAGTAATAATAAGCAGTAAAGCTAGTAAATTGAAACCAAAATGGCGCTGACTCTGTACTTCGTAATATTCTGTGAAGTCCCCTTCTCGTC
This sequence comes from Peribatodes rhomboidaria, assembly GCA_911728515.1. NCBI lineage: Eukaryota > Metazoa > Arthropoda > Insecta > Lepidoptera > Geometridae > Peribatodes > Peribatodes rhomboidaria. Next base: position 21,953,058 of record OU452166.1, read on the forward strand.
ACCGCGGCGTCCCCTGTACGCCCTTAGCTGTCAAAACTGTCATTCTAACTGAGTTTTGACAGAGAAAAGTGCCTAGGGGAAGACTTGACAGATAAAAGGGAGTTATTAAGTGGTATATAGAAATATAGATAACAAAAGAAAATAATACGTTTCTAACTTATGTAGAATAAGTTACTGGCATTTGGTTTCTTTTACTTAATACATAATAATTATCTAGTGTTTGGGTTCGCTTGAGGATCAGTTATCTTAGTTCAGATTGCGTGTTTTAGACGTCTTTTGTTCAGTCAATTATGAACAATAACGTCTAAACGTATAAAATATGAATTAGAGTGTGTGCTGCTATTTTAAAACTTACAAGTATAAATTACAAATTAAAAAAACCCGACACCGATTCTTATCAAACATAGCTAAGAACTTTCTCGACTAATTCACCTTTTTAACAAAAAAAAAAACAAAATCAAAATTGGTTCGTCCGTTCGGGACCTACGATGCCAGAGACACGCACACAAACACACACACACGTCTTACATAAATAACACTACGTCGTTTCTGCGACGGGCTTTACAAATATGTGTTTCGTTTTATTAAATAAAAAAATATGATGATTATTTTATCAAAATATATGATTTTTCATACTTATGTAAATAGATTTAATAAGCCAGGTTTTGTTTTGGTTAAAAAACGATTTAGGCACTGTAAAACAGTTTTTAGTCTATAGAGACAATAACTCTAGAATAACCACATCAATATCGACAAAGTAGAGTTAACAGTTAATTTTCTTTTGCCATTCAGACATCACTATGGCCAGCTATAAAGTACCGCGATCAAACCACACACTAAGTCTGAAATCCACGTAAAGTTCCTCCATTAACTGAAATCTAAAAGCCGTAGAGAAATCGGAGCGAGCGCCGTCGGCGGCGGCGGGCGCGCCGCCACCCGCGCCGCGTCTCGTCGGAACCCATTCGAATTGACGGTAATCTCACCTCCTACTACGTTTATATTGAAACTTAGATAAATATTTAGTTTATCGAGTCTAATTTGGCACGCAACTGACGCGGTCGGTGGCTCGCCGCCCTTCCATATGCCGCTAATGAAAACTTTTATCGCAGCTTCCATTATTTTTGTTAGATTTCAGTATTATATTACTTTTTCGACAGCTAACGCTATCTGAGGTTAGATTGAAGTGTCACCTGCAGTTTTTGACATGTGCTAACATTTCAGCTGTTGATATACGGCGGTCAAAGCAAAACCCGAAAATATTTGTTGATAGCATAGTGAGATCAAATGGAAATGATAGTAACGACTATGTCTACCTATACGTAGCGAAACATCATGAAAAGTAATGAAACGATGTTAAACTGTAACTGACTGGTAAAGCCGAAATGTGCCGATTTGAGTGACACAAAAATGAAATGCGTTTCTAATAGTCAAACGACGTGGACTAATAAAAAATGACATATGTCGGAAATGACAGCGTATGTCGGTCGCGCCACCCGGGCTCGGCGGACGCGGCCCGGCGGCGCAGGTCGGGTATCGCCGTACACGTTTTAGTTTACGTTTACATTACTAAGCACTTGTTGAGTAAATAAATAAAGGCGTTTTAAAATAAACTTTACTATCAATCCTTGACTTGTAACGTTTACATAGCCGTGAGACTGAGCCGAGGGTCGCGCATCACCGCGTGCGCTGCCGCGGAACACTTGCCTGGCTTCGGCTCGCCAATGCAGTTTCAACCAAAACATTTTATTCATAGAACATGGTTTTTTGAGTATTTACTCTGCACTTGGCGGATATGACCACGATTTATGCTTTTTTGTCCTATACTTCTACACCGAAAATTAAAAAGTAATTTGGTTGCGAACCTAGATTTCTTACGAGTACGTATTCATTTTCTCAACTAATACTAATGTAATGTCCTGTTTAGACATATGTGTTGATACGCGTGATGCACACACACTTTTTATCTTATCGATAGATACTCTTTACTGTTCCCACAAGAAATTACAAAACAGAAGTAGCTGCTATTAGTAAAATAATAGCTGTGTAGTAAGTGCTAAACGTATGCACACACATCCACACTACTCGAATAATTACGTACTATGTTATTATTAGGTAGGTACAGTAACGTACGTCAGCAGTCAACATTGTTCACGCTCGCATTTGGCCTCTAATGCTAATTATATTACAAGAAAAGGAACTATTTCCCTACAATTTTATATTTAACATGAAAAATGGGATGTTTAGCTGTTCGTACATGAGGCGACTCGACCCGACCAAAACGACTCGTGGAGCGCTACGACACGCAACCGTGAGCGTAGCAGAGTCAGTCGTTAACAGTTTTAATAAGACAAAGCATTTACCTACCCTATGGCATATTACTCGTATGTAGTTAAACTATGTTCGATTAAAACAGTAAGTAAGTGGTATTGTTTTAAAAATATTTGCAAAGCTCTGGTAAAGTACAGCGCGCGTTAAGAGACATTCACAACACTACCTAACAAAAAAATTGGCACTGAAATTCAAGGTTTTCTCTGGTTCCGGCCAAATTCTGCTGAATTTTTTTTTCACAGATCTGAGATTCCTGTAATATATTGGTTACCAGATGTTTCAAGAAGATGTTTTTTGAGGTTGGGCTTATGCAGCCGGCTCACGGAGTAACTCTGGTTGCTGAGTAGGAGCCAACCGGCAACCGCGACTCGACAAACTGCTCGCCTCCGTGTACGACCAGCCCGAGACGTTATCCCGAACAGATCGACGCATGTTCGGCTGTCAACGATTCTATTTCTACCCTCTATTTGTCACGCACGTCTAATTTGTGTATGTTGATGTTAAGATTTATTATAGGAGCTAACGCCGCATTGTCTCGGACGGTCGGACGTTTCTCAATGATCTGAGTTTCCTATTTTACGATATGCTGTAAAATGTCTTAGGAACTGTAAAACGTATTAATAACGAGTTTATAGGAAAACTTTTGATAGACGCGCCGATTTGTGATCAGTAGAGAATTTAGCTAATGTTGGTAATAAAGAAATAGATGATGGATGTAGAAATACGAGTGCAAAGATTTGGATTTTGTACAGGGTTACGCAATTTGATGATGCATAGGGTAAGGAGAGGATGGAAGGTGGGACGGGAACGTGGCTTGAACGTGTCATTTGAGCGTGTCACGTCATATTTTTATCACGTCTAGCACGGAAAGATTGCGTTTTGTCTTAATTCGAAATCTGAGTGTAAAAGTGCATTTTATCCTCTAGCGTGAAAGAGTTTCTAAAATAAAAAAAATACATAATTTTCCTCGCTATTTAGTGATGTGAAAAGTTGTGTGTTTTGCTCGGCAGCAAAGTTATTTGGCGTCTCGTACCTTTGAAACTCTCGCTACGCTCAGGAGTCTCTATTTGAATCCTATACTCCTTCGAAAACTTGTTTTGAAACCTGTGAGCAAAGGTTTCAAAACAAGTATTCGCGTCAAAAAACAACTTTGCAGCCTTGAATAACAAATTACTATTGTTGTCATTTAATCATAAATTGCTTGTTTATTTTACTATTATTTTAACGGTAATCGTCCGAAGTTTTGCTATGATTTTGTAATTAATATCGTTCATTGTTTATCATTAGTGTAAAATGTTGTGTTCGGTACTAATTTGAATGAATGAATGAATAAATAAATAAACATGAATTAGTAATCCTACGTAAATATGCAAACTAACGTCCATCGCCGGGCAGCGTTTTGTAATATTATTATGAAGTTTGAAATCATGAATTGTAGGTGATAAAGGCAAACACCATCACGGAAGCGATTTGCTCGCTTCATCACTCAATTCCATATAAGTATACTTACTAAAACATAAATAAATCACATCTATATTTATTATCGTAGGCCGACTATTGCTGTTAATAGATTCGTAGTTGCCGATTATCTTATACAATATTTCGTATTTAAGTTTAGGAATATTGCAAACACAAATAGCCTGTGATAGGTGGAGCGCAGCTTTGATCAGTTCGCGGCCCGAATGTTATCATTACCTTTCAACGTCGGATGTTTTATATTCAGACTTTCCAGTGATAAGTATCTCACACACGGACTTTGGTAAGGGTCAGCGCAGACCGGCGGACGGTGAGGACGGTGATGGGGTTTGTAGCAATTCTAATTACCTACTACTTAATAATTGCCTACTGTAAATATATGTAGGAAAAACATAAAATTCCTAATTTCAATTTACATCACATTATTTACAAAAAATAATAATTAATTGGAATATTTCTGTGCTTTTTTACTCTACACGGCTAAACCGATCTAGATGAAAGGGCATAATTTAATAGTGTGCAATATGAGAAAGAAAAAATAATATTTTACGCCTGAAAGCAGACAAAATGCAAACAGTTTCATAGCAAAAATGTGAGCCTCTTTCTTGTTTGGTTCGATTAAAAATCAAAAGCATGATCTTAACCCGTTCTCATCTAATTCATTGGTCAAAAACAAATTCGTTACAAGCTACAAGTGAACACAAATAAAAGGAGCGCGCTCATTGATCAGCGAGCGACGCCGGCGGCGGCCACAATTAGGTGTTTCCCTGAAGCCGGCTTCGCCACCGCCTGCGAACTGTCATTACAAAAATAGTGGCCCCAGAAAGGGTAGTGAGACGCGGCCCATATGGACTAATCTACTATGATTTCGTCTGTGGCGTCTCGACGCGCTCTCTCGTTTTCAATTTCATTATTTCTTATTTCTTGTCGCTGGGACAGGATGAGTTATCTTCGATTGTATGTTTTTGGTTTCGTAACCGGCTGTAACTGATACAGTAAATGATTTTGAACAAGTTTTAGTTGTGTCAGCTGTTAGATGATAATTTATAGCTAAATGTATGTTCCGGATCTTGGTATTTTCTATAATTCATGTTCACTCATTTGGTATTACGTTCTCAAAAACGCGGCTGCTCTTGGACTTGATAACCACGTTGCACAATTCCTAGTTAATGTTATTCCCAGATATTAATTTCTAGGTTACGTACAGGTTGTGTATAATCCCAAAGTACCTGGATGACCGAGCTCTGCTCGGTATATATATATTTTTTTTAAATTGTGTTTTTTGGAAAATAAACAATTGATTTTAGTCTAACCTCAAAGCAAACACTCATTGACTTCGTGTTACTTAACAACGCCACCTGCTGTTGTGTCGTTAAAGCAATTAGTTGCTCACAAAAAATAGTATTATTATTCGCCAATAGATGTCAGGAAGAGTCATATTTTTCAGTTGAGACTACTCAAACGCCTCCTTTTTGTTATTTTTCTTCCAAGTTTATGTTTAAGTTGATTATCGATAAAACACGAATAAAATTACATTTTCTAAAAATGATTCCTAGCTAGATCGATTTATCGCCCCCGAAACCCCCTATATACTAAATTGTATGAAAATCGTTGGAGCCGATTCCGAGATTCCAGTTATATATATATAAATATATACAAGAATTGCTCATTTAAAGATTAATCCCAAATTAATGCACCATTTGTAAATTTTCTATTTGGTCACTGCGAACGCCGACGTTCACAATAACCGACCGTCCATCTCCTCAGCTCACCTACTCCTATTTTAGATCCACAATCATTCGTCGGCGCGACCAAATATTTATCATAGTCAGAAGAATGTTTACCCTGTAACCGAACCGTCGCAGCAAGACCAACATTGTAATGCACCACGAAAAGGTAAGAAGGTAAAGAAAAGGTAAAAAAGTTGGGAGTCGGCACCAATAAATCGATTTCGGGCCTATTTGGGCTTGTTTGCTGAAGGGTGGGAGGTATTTAAAGAACAATTAGTCGGCTGCTTCCCAGCCCTCTCGGCAAATATTGGCCTGTTCCCGCCAACCCTCCAATGCCGCGGGCACGCTTGAAAACGGTTTACCAAATGTTTGCCCACTCTCCCTCCACGGTTAGTACTAGATAAACTTCCCCAGTAGAGTTCGGGACAAAGTTTCGGGCCGCTCTGAAGTTCTGCAGAGCCACGCCCGCGCCCCGGCATCGGCACGTCTGTAGGCACCGTCGCGTTCACTTACAAGTGAAGTTTGGACAGACTAAAATAATATCAGTGTACATTTTTGCAAGCCTTAGTACAATGGAAGAGTACAAATAAGAATCTTGAAGAAGTGAGTTAAGAGCTCCATTCAAAACGTAATATCTTAACATTCCAACATTTTCGAACGTTTTTATTTAGATTGCCGTTTGTTTTTTGGGTCAAAGCTTCGGAGAGATTTTGCACTACTTTCACTTTCAACGATTTTATGTAACTCCGCACATACATTTATTTCCCGTGACAATAAGTACAACATTATAAGATTAAAACTGTTTAACTTATGAGTTATTTTATGTTAAACTTGTCAAAGTTAGAGACTTAATACTCAAAGTCAAAGTCAAAATGTTTTTATTCAATTTAGGTATCAAAGAAACACTTATGAACGTCAAAGTTATTTAAATAGACTCGACCGCCTTGTTCGGACAAAAAGCCTCTACTCAGAAGAAAAGGCAAGAAACTGAGGGGCATTATTTTTTCAAATATTAAATAAATTACAGCCTCACAAATTTTGGCTTACAACTAGGTAATATCTATAAATACTAGTGGCTACTGTCACAATACCTACATAAGAAACTTCATTCAGCCATTTGGCTTGAAAAAGTTATTTAAAAGCTGAGCTGTAGCATACGTTTGACACGAACTTTACCTCGAGCTAACGCCCGTTCGTCTACGAGTGATCGGATGAAAAAGTTTGAAATCTCTAGATTGTTTTTTTTTATTTACTTTTAAAGAATTCCGTCACTCTGTCCATTTCTTTCTGTAAAAAATTTGCAACACATACATTTTTTATATTTTATTCTAGATGTAACAGATCTCTTCGAATGCTATTTTACAAAATAAAAATAATGAAAATATTCGGGACACTTGCACACACGGTCGTCTGACTCAAACTAAGCAAAGCTAATGACCCGCCCGGCTTCGCACGGTACCTACTATAAATCGCGTGGTTTAGAAGAAGTTAGCGGATAAACTTGCAGACAGACACGAAAAGAGATCGAGAGATCAATATTCGGATTTTACAAAACACAACTTACTTACTGACATTTATTTTTAAAGAAACAATATACGCCTAAAATAAACCAAACAAAAGTAACAAATTACAAATAATAAACAGCGCTCAAGTCAGTATCCGCGGGTAAAGTACCCAAAAGGCTGGCAACGTTACCTCGCTGAATAGCAATGCTAATTCGCTGACCGAGGTAAGCTTACTTACTTAAGTTTTCAAAAAATGAGTTTGCCCGCAGGGTTGGCACATAGCGCATTCGGTAGATTATTTTATGCATTAAAAACAAAGTACGACACCGGTAAAATTCAACCTACAGAAATCGATATATTATTATATTTTTAAGAATAGTAAAATATGAATATATTATCAGCCATGTTAAGCAAAACCTCCATGGTGACGTCGCGAATCACGATGGCGTGACCTGCATGGTGGGTGCAGTGGGTGGGTGAATATTATGTAAACGGCTTCATTTTTTCTTTTAATTTTCCTTTCACAAGGTTCATTAAATCAGAACTACAATACAAATTATCTCCAAAACTGTGGGTTCGAATTTATTTATTCATTGCGAAAACCTACATATAAAATTTACCTACAAATTGGCTATAGTTGGCTAGCTATAGCGTTTGGACCAGCATGCATTTATTTTTGGCCATTGTCTTTTGTGATAGCTTTTTATTAGTTACATTATAAAAAAATTAAAAAAAAGATTGCACCGTTTTTATGTAAATTTTTTTCCTCGTTATTTTTTTAAGTACTTTCCTACTATATTTTTGGCTGCACAATCAATTTATGTGCGTCTTATGTCCATATTTTTTACGACCAAACTTATTATTTCCCAATAAAGATTTCCTGGGTTCGTTTTTTCCTTTCCTAACGTATACCGCCTAATCCACAAGCAAAACACGGAAAAGGCAGTCTCTCAGCGAACGACATAATTCGGTGTTCATTGGTTAACGACTTCCTCGCGTAAAACTATCTATAAGAAACAAAACAAACAACGGTCGGCCCCAGCCGTCTATAAAAGCAAGTTACGTTTAATTACGTTCTGTATTTTTGTAAGTACGCTCGACCGCCGGCGGAGGCGATGCGGTGGCCACTGGCGCAGCCCGCCTCCGCCACTTATCGGTTTTCATAATTAAATATTTAAAGTTTAACTTACTTACCTATCTAAAGCGTTTCGATAAAGTTTATTGGACTTGCGTCTTGGCCGCATTTTAGATTTGCCAATCTTCCTTTTTATGACGTCATCAGATAGATATTCGTAACAGGATATTCTGCACTGTATTGCAGATATCTTGCAACCAATTCAGTTTGGAATTTTAGGGTTGATAACAATTGATAAGCTATCCTTTGGTTTATTGAGGCTATTCCAAACGCCGCCTGCACAGGTTCAGTATTCTCTCACCGAAATGCGCAACAGTTTCAATTATACAAAGCCCGCATCGGGAACAGAACCCACACCCCGAGGTAATGCGGCGGATAATCCACCTCGCGCGCCACTGTGCCTCGGGCCTACACAATACTAGCATCGCTATAATCTGCAAAAACTGGGAACATCGCCGACACAAACTTTACTTTGCACCCTGATCGCAATACCTTTGTCATTATCACCCCTATTTTAAAGGAGTTAAGAGCAATTTTAACATCCTAGTCAATTTTAATATGTGCGCTAATGTGCAGTTCATTTTTTATGACAAAACGTTTTATTTACGATTTGTAAACGTAACGTCTTTCGCATGCGATTTAATTCAATTTTACAATTTGCCAACAATGAAACGACTATTTTAGTCTATACTTGCTTCATGCTGCGGCTTTGCCAGCTGTCTCTCGCAGAAATCACAAAAAGTATTGTAGAATCCTAACTTTGTTTGTTTGTTACGCTTTCACGCCTTAATTACTGAACCGGTCATCATGAAATTTTGCATACACTTTGTCAGGGGTACTGAAAAGGACAAAGAGTACTTTTCTTCCCGAAATAATGAACGGTTCCCGTGGGACCGTGGGTGACACCGCGTGGCGCAGCTAGTTCTACCGAGGCATTCGTACCTTCTGTATAGTTTGTTGTTTGCCAATAGCTAATTACCGAGTTGCGTGTCCGTACCATATTATCGCGTATCTAGATAATACCCCGTTCAACGGCGGTTCCTAACAAGCATACAAACACTTGCATTTATTTGCGAGTACATAATATTAGTGTAATTGGTGTGGTCTTTTTCCATAAGCCGCAAGTCATCAATGTGGGCTCCGTTCATAATATTTTTTAACTTAATCTATTTTGTGCCCGGGGCTGTCAAGGGAATGCTGTTTTTTTTTCCATTTTGAAAAAGTTCTTCTTAGGTGGTTTTAATTGATGTTAACACATCAAATGTGGTTGTCTTCTTATTTTTATTCGACTGTAAAGAAGTAATTTTAAACAACTTGACTGACAATTTGGTCGGTTGGGGAGGCCTCTTTTGGTTAAAATATCATTGAATTTTTTGATATTTTATTTAATTTAGGTATTAGGTAGGTATAGGTTAGAGTTTTTGTCATATTTCTTCTAGATTGTTACTATTCGTTTTTCGAACTTTGATAATACATCCATAATTTCGTTAGATCAAGAAAGTATAGGTAAGTCAGTAACTTAGCAATCTTTTTTATTTTTTAGAATTGTTTAATCTAATCCTACTCGTAGCTATCTCTTACCTACATTTTTTTACATGCACTCCTAACCATTCCTTTGGAGAATCTTAACTTTAGGTGCTCGATTAGCGAATAATATATGTATATAGTTAGCGCTAGGAGTAGTTTATTACTAGTTAAGCAAGGATTAGGGCAATTTCTTTATTTAGTTTAGATGACAATTAACTTTTTATTACTCACAAGAAACAACAGCTACATTAACCGATTACTTTAAAAAAGCAAGTGAGAGTTAATTACACAAAAACATACGTAGTTATGAAGAAGAACAATAGGAAATCAGTCGGCAACAAAATGAGTTGTACCTGTGTTCTACCATATTATATTCTCTTCTTCTTCTCTACTTGCCACGTCTGTCTGTCTCTCTCTGTCCGGATATCCACTACTTCTCTTGCGCCTGTCATTCTCTCTGTCTGTATGTCCACTACTCCTGATTTTGATGCGGTTTACACCATCAGTTAAATACATTTTCATAGAAGGTTTATTGGTACCGGGTTGGTGGTTGAAGGTACCGGGTTGGTCGCTAGTTGACCATAAACTAATACGATACAGTAGTCAGTCAGTGACACAACTTGCAAAGTTGAATGTCAACATCTGCTTGCCCGAATTAATGATGGTACAATCGCGTACATACAACAAATCGATGTTGATTTGCCTGCGAAATTTATTGCACTGATCGCCAGCACGCCAGACAAATGAATTATGCCTTTAGCTTGTTCCTATGGAGGAAGTAGAGATAGTGGGGATAAATACAGTGAATCTAGTAACGCAGATGGAGATTTTACTAAGCAATTGTGCAATCGACGGGATTTGGTGTTAAGAAAATTAGAACGGCGAAACAGCACCGTTAGATGTGAGATGTATGGGGAAGAAATGAAGTCTTTTGAATAATTCTTTATTTTTTAACAGAAGCAGAGCTTCTTTAAGTTGGAGTCTTTTAAATCTAAGATCGGATAATATTTCACAATACAACCTATAGGTACTCGTATGATCATGATGTTTCTTATAGAAGCTCTAAATGGTGTTTTATTGGTCCCAAGATCAGCCCACTTTTCGTGCTGGCGTTCAGCCGTGCAACGCGAGCTCGCCATCAAGTCTGACCGTCGACCGAAACTCACGCAAAAAATCAAACTGACTTGTCATTTTGACACCATTCATTCAAAATCCCGACCGCTCACGTCCGGACGCCGTTTTTTGTCCACTACATCTCACATCTCACCCATCTCAATTTTGAACTTTAACGCGAAGTCACAAGGCTCTTTGTGAATTTTTCGAAAGTTCCATATTAAATGTCGGCCGAGAGAGTTTTCTCAGCAATATTTCTTAATGAATTCCTCTGCCATCCATTCATGTCATTCGCTGTGTAAACAAAGACCTTCGTCAACTTGTAATTTAATTTTTCAGCGATATTTTGGGAAGGAAATAAAGGATTTAATAAATCCGGCGTAGAAAAAAATTGCAAAGTCATTTGGGTTGTTTTTATGGCGCCCACATGGACATAAGATCAGATTATGGATTTTTTTACCTACTTAGACTTGTATTAGGGATGTTTTAACTACCAGATGGTTGCATTATATGACTTATGTCTTTTTACTCATTGCATGGGCCCTTTGATTTCAAAAGGACGTAAATTGACGTAATTATAGCAAAACTAACTCTAGCATACCTAAATATGTTCAATTTTTACTTTTATCGCAAGCCGAACTGCACAAATAAACTGGAAAGTTTACAAGGATACCGGCGTAGTTCTACTGAAATAATATTTCAAAATAATCCTCTTGCTGCAGTTCAGGCCATCTTTATAACTCGCAGTTAACGGCTCGTGAGAGGTTAAACGAATTAATCGTCTTGCGCCAGAGTTAAAAGCTTAAATTAACACAATATTAGGCCCACTTGCAGAGGGTACAGAATAAAATTCTTAAACACAGGGTTAGACTTTGAGTTACAATTAAATAAATGTTCCTCTAATATTGATTTAGCATAAGATTGGCTTCTAACTCTTGTTGCCTTAAGACGATTTATTAGTTTAACCTCTGTATGAGCAGTTAACTAAAATTAAAAAGAAACCCGAGCATCTGCAATTGGGCTTTAGAGTGGCATTGATAACATTTTTGCTCTGAAATAACTACCCTGCGTTTGTGAATTTAACTCTATATTTTCTGCAAGAGTGCGTAAAGCCAACTTGAAGAAGACACGGGGTGTTGTTGAGGAAGATAGCTACGAAGATACTTGATCAAATAAGTCCGCCCCCATTATAGGCAACTATTGTAGATTGAACAAACGTGGCGCTTACCTCCAGCGACTTGCCTTCTCATAAAAAAAATCGGGCATATCGTTTATCGTCATCATTATTTGGCAAGTTTATTTTACTGGTTTAGTAGAATTGTAAAAATTAATTGTTCGCAGCAAGTGGCTGGGTGGGTCGGCACGCACAATGCGGGGATTAGGGCAGGTTTCATGCTTCGCCATTGTGGCTTTGTTACAGATGTTCACGGTATCGCGGCCTGTCGACACACGCAACGGTGGCCGGGAAGAGGATACTTACAGAGAAACAGGAAGCGTTAAACCAAACATAAAAAAATCTGATATCTGATGTCAGAGTTTCAGAGTTTTATCTGTTGTCAGAGTCCGCCCGAAGGCCTCTGACATGGCTTGACGATTGTTGCCATTGAACAATCAACCGGGGCCTACAATTTAACGTGTCATCCGAGCCACGGTAGCGCTAAGTTGTAAATGCCACCAGCGGTCACCCATCCTAGGACTGACACATCTTATGATAACAAGTATAAATTAAAAATTAAAAAAAAAACTTGACACCGATTTTGTCAGACATAGCTAAAACACACCCGATTTACTCTCTACTCAAACAAAAAAAAAACAAAATCGGTTCATCAGTTCTCGAGCTACGATGCCACAGACATAGACATAAATAGACAAGTCGAATACATAACACCCCGTCGTTTTTGCGTCGGAGGTTAAAATGGAGTACAAAGAAATCCAAGCTTTTTATTCTTCAAAAATCCTTCACATATAGCTTCTCTACTACTACTTCTCTTCTCTATTACTACGTAGTACTATTATTTATTCTGTGCTATTACGTACTTAACTTCGGTTTCGTGACTTTACTCTGAGTAAGGGCTGCATGCTATAACGACGCTCAGTCTTGAATCTCGATGCAAAACTGGTTTTACACAGGTTTACTGGTTACTGTTACTGATTTACTGGTTTTAAAACAGTTTTAAAACGACATTCACTGAACTGACAGTCACACTGTCACACTGAATTCACAGTCACATCGACTGAACGTTGTTTCTGAATAATCTTAGTTTCCCTTAAACTTTACAAAAAAAAAACAGACCGTACGATTTTTTTCTACTTAGTACCTACAATAGTTAGCAACGAAGTTTTGCCCGAATCCCCGCGTTTCTTATTATGAACAGCGTAAATGAGCTCTAACTTCATAATAATGTTGAAAAATATACAGTAAAAGATGGTCGTATGGTACTGTATTTCTGTGGATTCCATCCTCTTCCAGGTCCGCACGCACCGCCGCGCTCGCTTATCACCTCGATGCACGACCGCGGCCGCGACCGCCGCCTCATTTTCAATTCCAATTCGCTTCGGATCAGCATATTTTACACATTGTCCTTCACTATCCTCCCCTCGGCGGACTTTTCATTCGACACTGTATCTAAATTAGAGAGGGATGAGTCTTTCTCGCGTATTATCAATTGCAAAATCACCAGAGGAAATTCTGCGCTTTAAACGAGTTTTACTTTTAACCACTATCAAAAAAGGGATAGCTTTTCCTGCTTTTTGTTATTTTTATTTCGACCCGCTAAATTAGGTCGAGTAATATGAAACAACAGTCGATAAAATTAAACATAAAAAGAAGATAAATATTTCAGGAATCCATATTTATTGTGACCGGAAATGGCCCGTTTCGACGTCTGCCAATTTCACGAGGCGGAAACGAGGGATCGGATCCCGGGTCCGCTCATCAATCCATCACGACGCGGGCTCATCAAACGGAGGTGCGATCGGGCGGCCTCATCAAACGGTTGTCGCGAATCTTTCAAGACGACAGCCGGCCGCCATTGATGGGTATACGTAATCTGCTCTAATTATGTTGCAGGGGCTCAGACCCACTAAACAAGGAAAGACGGACTTTTGCTAACAGCGAAGTGAGACCGACTAAAACTTTGTCTTGGCGTACTTTCGTTGGCATAAGGAGAGTTTTGTTGTACAGGCACGTTTACCAAAATTAATGCCTTGTAATTTTCCTTTTTACACTACTCCTACCTACTACTTTTACCGACACCTTACATCGGAACGCCTAACCAGGACACTGTTGTTTTACACTGTTATAAAGTTATTAAAACTGTAACCGGTATTTTTTTTGATTTAAAAATCGGCCTCACTTAGCTGTTCGCAGAGCTCCGTCTTTACATTTTATTTGGTCTGGGTACAAGCCCAATAAATAGGTGAATTATTATGATCTAGATGTAAGTCTGATCTAGATGGAAGTCTGTTCTTAGTAGTCGCTGTCGCAGTAAATTATTTTTTGCTGGTTTGCTAACATAGAACTCTTCTAGGCCTACTAATCAATAAAGACAGGTAGGGACATATGAGACCCAAGAAAAGCATAGGTCTTTAAAATCGAGCTCAAAATAGGCTTCTAGCTAGGTACTATAGATAACTAGTTTTCTGTTCGATGGTCTTTGCATACCTCCGTGCCTGTACTAGTCAAACTAAAATTCCCGTTCCGGTAAACAGTGTAATCCTGTATGACCCTAGGCCTTACGAACATGTTTTAAAACCGGGCTTGAGCCATGACACACCTGACGCCATGACACACCACCTGACGCAATTCAAAACGTTTTCACCACATCGTATAACAGAGGACGCAGTAATAATCAATATTTCCCGGAGTAAGGGTATTACATCCGGTAGACATTTAACCTAAGTACTCACTTACCCTTACCCTAATTAATTTATTACTATTTGATTGACATTGCGGAATTCGAGAGAGGTTTTATCGATAAGTACAAACTGAAATTTTTGAAACCTTCGACTAATTAAGGAAGGTGGGTGTAAGACAACCATAGGAGGGTTTTACAAACTTGTTACTTGGACAATATCTAGTGTAATTCCGCTTTAACGTCGCATTAAGTACATCAAGGAATATGAACTATTTTTAATTTTGAAATTTAAAAAAAAACTAATTTAAAGAAATTTACCAGAAAAATTATACAAATTGATATTTGAATCTAATATTAAACGTTAGGACCTGGATGACCGAGCTTTGCTCGGTTTTTTTTTTTTTAATTGTTTTTTTGGAAAATAAACAATTGATTTTAGTCTAACCTCAAAGCAAACACTCATTGACTTCGTGTTACTTAACAACGCCATCTGCTGTTGTATCGTTAAAGCAATTAGTTGCTCACAAAAAATAGTATTATAATTCGCCAATAGATGTCAGGAAACGCCTCCTTTTTGTTATTTTTCTTCCAAGTTTATGTTTAAGTTTATTATCGATAAAACACGAATAAAATGACATTTTCTAAAAATGATTCCTAGCTAGATCGATTTATCGCCCCCGAAACCCCCTATATACTAAATTGTATGAAAATCGTTGGAGCCGATTCCGAGATTCCAATTATATATATACAAATATACAAGAATTGCTCATTTAAAGATATAAGATACGAAGTGATATTTCAACTTACAAATTTAAACAAACCTGAAAAAAAAAACACAGATATTTACACTATTTTCGCCGTGCGGCTAGTCGCTTCACTGACGACTTAACACTTGGCTTTAGTCACTTGTGACCTATTATTTGGTTTTAGTCACTTGTGACCTAGCCGAATTGCCATTTATACGGCCGATTTTGACCGCGCGGTAAAAATCGTGAGGCTCTTTACCAGTGTAAACCCCTCATTACTTTCTCGTGTCAGTCGCAGCTAAGTAATTGGTCGAGTGCGTGTCATGAAACGCTAATTGCATTGTTCAGTATATTCTATTGAAGTAAATTTTAATCATCATCATTATCTTAATGTTAATATATATAAATCTCGTGTCACAATGTTTGTCCTCAATGAACTCCTAAACCACTTAACCGATTATAATAAAATTCGCACACCATGTGCAGTTCGATCCAACTTGAGAGATAGGATAGCTCAAAACGCGAACGAAGTCGCGGGGTGACAGCTAGTCTTAATATATATAAATCTCGTGTCACAATGTTTGTCCTCAATGAACTCCTAAACCACTTAACCGATTATAATAAAATTCGCACACCATGTGCAGTTCGATCCAACTTGAGAGATAGGATAGTTTAAATCTCAAATTATAGTCGCAATTTTAATTTATTGCTAATTAAACGCGAACGAAGTCGCGGGGTGACAGCTAGTCATTATTATAAAATACATTTTCCGAAACGTTTAGTACCTTTCAATCATTTTTTCATAACTCTATCCCTATTTGTAATACACTAACGCTTTAAATACTAAAACTAAATACAAATTAGAACAAATCATTTTTTCGTTTCTATCGTATTTCTATCTTGGCTAGAGTCTAGCCAAGTTATTAAAAATACAAACGTCAGTGTCTAGCCGTTATACAAACGTCAGTGTCTGACGTTTGTAAAAGGAACCGATTTCTACATCATCACGCTATCACCGTCTGGGCGCTTTGCATACGAAACCGCAGACCAAAGTCGAAGAGCTAATAAAAGTCCAGACACAAGGTTCAGAATTCAATGGCAAATTCCGATCCCTTTCCATTCCACGGGTTGCCAATAATAAGGGGCGGTATGTTTATACAAGGGATATCTTTGTGTATTTAATGTTAAAGTAAGTCGGCCGAAATTAGGCGTGGTAGCTAAATCCAAAATGCAGCTGTTTGCGTGCCGTCGGCCCCACCACTTGACGATAGCCGCGAATTTTATTTATCCAGTGAAAATACACTTATTTATTTAGAGGAAAGATGGCAACATTAATTTAGAGCGTCGTTTCATTGGAAAAATAGAAAGGTTGTCGTAGTGTCGGCATATTATGCGGCGGGAGGAGGACCACTTAGCAAAGAGTTGCGTGTGGACGGCTGGAAGAGGAGAGGGCTGCTGGAGATGTCGCTTAAATATCAAGTTAGCTGTAGAACACCTAGCCTGTCAACTATAGAAGGTATTAAATAACTGCGAGAGGACAATGAGATGGAATAAGCCAATAAATAAAGGTGCGCTCGGAAATAGCGATGACAGAAAGGAAAACGAAATGGATAGTTCTGAGTAACTAGTGCCTAAATTTCCAGGCCGCCCAGAGGGCTCTAATATGGCTGAACCATTCTTAAGAATACTGAAAGAGTTCACCGTAGGTATGACTAATCCTATTTCAATGAGCTTAACTAACAAATTGATGAATTTGATGCGCGTTATGTATTTCTGACGTCCAGTTAAATTTCCTAAAACAACCAAAACGCCCATGTACGTCGTGCGTGCCGGCGTTAATCGCGCGTGATGACGTCACGCGTCGAGGCGCGAACACGCCATCATTGCTCAATTAATAACCGCCTTTGATGTGACCGCCGCTCGACTGACACGTCCGGAATTGAAACAAAGATATCACACGTCAAATACCTAACAGTGCAGCCCGGACCGGCATTTTTCACATTTTTGCATCCCCTTGACCAATTTTGCTCATCATCATTATCGGTGTCCGTAATCGGCCGCTGTTGAGTATATACCTACCCTCTTTCTTGTACTGCGCTTATTGTGATCCATACGCCACTCTAGTCTAGTTTCTAGTTCTATTTCCGCCGGATATTCTACTGTCTCATTTTTTTCCTACTGTATACGTACCTACATATCTCCTACGATTTTTATAGAAGCTATGTTAGACCTACAGATATACCTTTACTCATAGAGCAACTAATACACTAGTTACACCACGAGATTACCGGGTTTATGCTTCGTAAACAGAGGTTAGTCTTGCGGTCAATAAATCGGCCTTAAACGAGTGTTTACACTGTATTACTTGAAGCGAGCTCACGTGCGAGCCAGATTGCAGCGTCGCACAGCGCTACCAACTTATCTAAACGAGTGATCAAATAAATGAACCACATCATTTCGAAGGGTTACTCAGTTTTCATTCTGAAAATGCGACAGTGGCTCCTAATTCAACTGCACAAGTCATTTGGTGACTCTGTGCCAACCGTCCAACTCACTGAAAGGTTTCTTTACGACAACCACAGCTTTACAAAAATATTTACAGAATAACTTTAAATTATAAATGCTAGCTTATTGGTTAGTGGTTGTGCTAAAGTAAGAGGTTGAAACCTCTAACTTTCCGTCTAAAATCTGCCATGAACAGTGGTGGATCCAAGATGTCGGTTTGAGGAGGAGTAGCTTTATTCAAGGGGCTACATGCTATTTATCAATGCGACTGATAGCTATCTGACCCCCACGCGTTTCTATAGGGGGCTGGTAGTGACTAGACTATCTGTCTTTCTCTTATTACACTACGCTACCTAGTTAAACGGTAATTACATTATCCAGTTTGCAGTAGAGAGTTAGCAATCTAATTTTTTTCTATTGGATGAGCATTGCCACGCTAAGTTAGTAAACTGCAAATTGGATAGCGTTATGGCCGCTTTAGATCGCATACGACAGATCGTATAGAATATTGTAATAGACCCTTGTAAGGAGATTTTGTTTCAGGTTTCTTGACTTAGCTAAGAGTAACGAGAGTTTATCGAGATAGGTAAACCGAAAAACCCTAAAAACGGATATTTTCGTCTATTGTAGATTGTGAATTAGATATTTTTGGATGCTTGAAGCCCTTAGCGCCTGGATCCGCTAGTGGTCAACGCTTTTAGCTCGCATCTTCCCTAGGATTCTCGATTCTCTGGGTCGTCGGGGAATTTAGGTGGATGGACTGACATTAAGTTTGGACGACGATTAAATCGTTCCTGTATAAGATGTTTACTAATACAATATTAGGTTCGAGTTCATGTCCATTTAGCAAGCTGCACCCACATGTTAGCTAAACAAATACGCAACACAACCAGTTAAGAGCCTGTCAAGTCTTCTCAGGAAAGGGTTCAAAGGCAAACAAAAAACACAAAAATGGTAAGTATCTGGAGTCGCAAATTGTGATTCAAGGAAGTATAATTATTTTAGTTGACTGTTTGCCTCCTTTATTGTTAGGTAGGTATTATAATAGCGTTACGCACATATGGCCGTTTTTGTTATTTTTTCAGCACACAGTCTATTATCCAACCGCGAACTTATCTTCAAAGAAATGGCAACTTGCCATTTTGGATGCCATCGTGTGGTTTCCTTTTCTTCCTAAGCTCCGGAACACTAAAAAGCCATATCTGAACAGGATGGCCATCACAAGTTGACTGAAGTCATTTCAACAAATAGGCTTAATCTCTTTTGTGTCGTAATCACAGGACAGAGCCACGGCGCGTAGCGACACAATGGGAATTATAAGTATGGACCATTATGGCAAATTGGGCCTTCCCTCATCCGTGAAATATAAATGACAGCGGGCGTTAATAAAAACATGACAACATGTCAAAACTGACCCGATTGACGACAAGTGAGGTGCATTGTTAGAGTCCCATAGAAACACGTGTGGCCCGCGACGACGTGGGCTTACGTAGGCTGTGACGAAGAACTCTGCTTGAATGGACTTGTTTACTCGACGGATTGTCCATTTGGATAATCTGGAGGGCCAGGAACAGGGCACGCCCGTCATTCTTGCGAGACGAATATCTGAGCAGATTAGTTTGTCATGTCACTCTGGACGCGAGCAAGTGCCGAAACTGCTCGGCTGACAGTGATAGCGATGATTTGTTGTCAGGCGGCTTTACTGAAGTTTTGTTTAAAGTTACGAAGCTAAAAGCAATATGTATCAAGGCATCACTGGCATTGCTAGTTTGTGTCATTAGTCAAAGGTATATAGCCTATGTCCTTTTTTGTACTCTTGATAACGTGTATATGCAAAGCTTAATGAAGGTCGGTTAGGTACTTAAGGCGTGGAAGTCTATCAAACAAACAAACTCACTTTCGCTTTCATAACATTAGTTAGAATAACTATTATAATCACGGGTGGAACCTACATCCGATTGACACAGGAATCAGGACCGAGGCCGAGGTTATACCCAGCATAAGAAGACTGCAGATAATGATGATGTATAGAATATAAAATGTTTTAGGTGTAGTTACAATATGGGCTACTACCTAATACCATTTATTATTGTATTTTTTGGATACGATTTTATCTTCATCATACTTCGATCACTTATTTCGAAATCATACCTTGTATCCAGTGATCTTGGTAGGTTCCGTCGCTAACCATCAGGCGTCGAATCTTCGGATGAGCCAGACTCATTACTATAGGAACATGAAATGAGGAGAGGAGGATTTCCCGAGATGGATAGATCGAATGTTTACTCAGCCGACATCGACTGAGCGGCGACGAGACAGCTAAACGATTCGTGACAGTTGCCGATCTACAAAACGGCCAATAAACGATTCTATTGTAGAGCACTATCAAAATATAAAAAAAAAAAACATTCAAGTAGTCTCAAATTGAGGCGAAATATGAACTGTATCACTAGTAGATAGAATATACTTTCAATTGCATGACCTTCCCATAGAATTTAATTTTGGGGTTGGTATAACTTGGCTCCTTGAGCCCGAACTTTCCGGACTGTTGTTTATTTTACGCATCAAAAAGTTATTATTTCGATAAAACGTATCTATTACGAACCTATTCATAATTTGAATATTTCATTATAATCTTAGGATAAAGTTCTACTCTTTGCGTAGGTAGATTAACTGAGTAGTTACAGAATTTACTAATTTATCTGAGTTAATTGTTTATGGTTATTTATGTTTATTTTTATTTGTTTATGTTTATTTATTATTATTAATGGAAAGGTCCACTTTTAACATTTTCGCTTGTCTATCTCGCCTTCGTGTGACCGCAAGTGGCATTACGAGTACGATTGAGCGATACGAAAAAAGTTAAAGAATATATTTCCTTCATATTACTCGACGTCCGTACGTGACGTCACCTGACGGTTCCAACGGAAGACCAGCGCCGGTTGTCTACAGCAGCCGGCATTATGCTGAGTTGGGACCGGTTTGTGGCATAAACTATGTTTTTTTTAATTGTGTAATTTTTATTTTGTATGTTTTTGCTACAAATAAATATTTGTCTATTGTCTATATTTTAGACTATAAGCTACGCTCCACAGTTCCACCCGAATCCCACGGAAACCGTTAGTTTTTTCGGTATGAGAAGCATCCTATCTGGGGGCGCGGCAGTGCCTCCGCCAAGAATTTATTGACAAAGGCACTGCCGTACCATCCTTTTCTCGAAGCCATTCAGGCTAATTTCAACCACCCTGTAACTTCGTTGTGGATAAAGCTATAAATATCTAATTGTGTTGTGGATAAAGCTCGTTGAAGATAAAAGTCTGACTTTTTTGAGACAAAGAGGGGTTAATAAATCTAGATAAATTTCTACATTTCATTCAATTTGAGCCATCAGCAAGAATTATCGTAAGTGAAAGTTCCATAATTTTGTCACTGGCACATTCACTCATAGTCACTGACAGATCATCATAATTTCTACGGTAGTTGTAGAACATTTGCAACCTTTAAATTTTGTACAAAATTAATGTTTTTAAGCTTATAATGTACTTACTGAAAATAAAAAGTAAACGTACCGCAATTTTAGTCTAGTTTTCTAGTTATAAAAACTGCATAAATAAGTTTGTAATCTTATACGCTGATATGTGGTTACAAAGTTGCAATTTATGTATGTTCGGATGGAATCTTGGAACTCAATTTTGAATCGAAGAATCTATCAAATTATTATATTTTTTTGAATCTATCAAATTATTATATTAAATTATTATATATTGTATGATAGAATAATTTGATAGATGCTTCCCTAGACAGGTAGTGAATAAATTAACTGACTTGGTTTTACATTAGATTTCACAGCTTTATACTATCGTTTACGTTGCGAGAATTGCGCTTTTAAATGTAATGTTTTTGATAGGACATCCTTTTCTGGACTCCTGGCAACCTGTACACAAAATATCTGGTGATCGATTGGGTTTGAGCAGTTAAGTTGTGAAAGCGTAACAAATAAACTCACTTTCGCTTTTAAATTTTAATTAATAAGTTAGGATTAGTATTAAGTGTTAGTCTCTGTACTTCTTCACTCTACAAAACTTTAAGGCTAGAGTAAATAAGTACCTTACAGGTCGGTCGTGCTCCATCTTAGACCACAACGTCGTGTAGCATCAGGCGAGTTGGTGGTCAAACGCCTACCTATTCTACATAAAAAAAAGATGACATTCATTTACTAAGATGGCGTAACAAGATTTTCTTACTCGTTAACTGCTCAGAGATTTTTTTTTGTACCGTTATCATTTATTTATTGACACGGGTAACTAAATAAAGTACATAGGGCTGTATGAAATAGGACATCTGTTTATTCTAAGCTTTGAACACACTTCATCATGTCAACGGAAGACGTGCTTGATTCCCATGAATGGAATGGAAATTCGTGAATTCTGTAATAGTGACGCCAGGGTTACCACCTCGGCCTGCACGAGAAGAGGCAAGCGCCCGCGAGGTCGGAGCGCGCGCCTGCGCCGAGACCCCCAGTTTATCGAGCGGAGCAACCCTTATGTATCGCCAACAATCAATGTGCCTCTTATGTACTACTGTACTAGTACATGAGGCAGTCATTTCACTGGCCAGAGGAATAAGGCTGTATCCGCTTTTTAGATTTTCAGGTCAACATTTTTTTGCAGAATACTTGTCTTATCCTACCTTCCTTATCCTAATCCCAATTCTTTTTACTTCCTACTAATATCTTCTATCTATAGTAGAGCCGTTGGCCCGCGCACGTTTGGCTCGGCCGTGCGGCACATTTCAGCTGCTTGGCTTTGTTTGTTTGACAACGTGGGTCTACGTTTCCACTGCAACACACGCTATAATATATATTCGTGTAGCATAAAACAGTTTTAAATCATACGCCAAAAATCGCTTCCCCGCCCGTCGCACTTCCCGCAGTGTAGCTACGAATGCTTCCATGTACCACGTGCATAGCGTTGACAGCGTAGAGATGCGTGGGTACCTTATTCAGGCAAGCCACGCGTGTAGCAATGACGTCATTAATCTCATGCGTACCGTGTTCGTGGGTCACAGTGGACGTTAGTGTAGTGAATTAGATACATTTTCTGGCTAAGATAAGCTCCGTGCGCCGCGGTGAGCCAGTGTGATCTGAATAAGCCCTATTCAGATCACTAAATTGTTAAAAACTAAACTACCTAAAAACATATCTGTCATTGTTATTATGTATTACACAAGGACATCAATACCTTTAGCTGGTTTGATTTAGCAATTTAGAGTTCTAGATGGGACTTATTATTAATCATATTATGAAAATGAAAGCTTGTGTGTCTGACTACTTTTTATCCAAAAGAAATAACAATTTTATAGGATAGAGATGATTTTGTCAAAAATCCGTCTGGTATATTATCATTATTTTGCATGTATGGTACTGTTCTTGAGGACAGACGCCCGGAACGTTACACAGGCCACGTAGCCCGTGGCTATGTATCGGAACAATAATTATAGAACTCAACCTAGTTTATCCGTAATTTGGGAGTATTTAACCAACTTTCAAAAAAGGAGAAGGTTGTCAATTTGGATGTACTTATTTTAAAAAAAATGTTACCTCAGAACTTCGTCATTTACCTATAAGTCGACTAGCTGCGCCCCGCTGTTTCACCCCTTGGTCCCACAGGAATCGTTTATTTCTTCGGGTTAAAAGGAACCCTATGTCCTTTCATGTGCCCCTGAAAATACGTATGCAATTTGTCACGATGGTCAGTGGCGTGACAGCATAACAAACAAATAAATAAATAAATAGACAAACGAAGAAACTCCCTTGCGCATTAATAATATATTAGTTTGGATGGTAAACTTTATTTTAAATCGTGAAGAAAAGAGTTAAACATTAAACGAAATATCGTTTCGCCAAAAAAAATTTGGCAACGCTGACAACCATCCACATCGTACTCGTACATGATTTCTCCAAGTCTCATTTCTTACTTCCTTCACCAAAAGTTACTTCCACATAATAGAAGCGAAACGCAAAATGTAAGGGCGCGTTTCCACTATGTCGTAACGGTTAATTTTTATCGGACGTTCGGGCGCGTTCCCGTTATAACGACTGTTTGTCGTTAATTTTTTTATCGTTTTCGACTATCGTATTTAGCAGTTCTTACTGGATCGCGACGATATTTTATCGTTTCAGGGCAGTCGTTTTATCGTTTGTAAATCATTTACAAGCTACAAGCTAATATCGTTTGTACATCAGTAACAAGCTAGCTCTACAGTCGCCTCTACGTTCTCTTGGAGATTAATAGGTAGTTCGTTTATGCTCCTGAGTACTCTTGACGAAGACGACATTTTAATAATGTTATACTTTATTAAAAGATACGATAGATAGTCGTAACTACGACACAAGATTATCCGTCACGACTAAATCGTGACGGCATCGACAAAAAAAGTCGTAGACCACAATTAATCGTGTCGTAATATATGTGAACACTTCCATTTAAATATATAAGCCACGACACTTAAACCTACACGATTATCAGTCGTCACGACAAACTGGGAACGCGCCCTTAGAAGATCCTAAATTCTAAACAGTTTTCCGTTCAAAATCACAATTGAAAAGAAAACTATCTCGGTGGCTCAGTGGCAGTGAACCTGCCTTCTGAGATCGATTATATGGTTGCGTTGGATTCCATCTAGCAAATGTTCATGTGATAAACATTTGTGTTTTTTGAAGCGAAACTTCTTATGCAACTTCCAACAAGGTTGCGTTAAACGTTTAACGCTTCTGGGGAGGGGGAATAGAAAGAGACAGAGCGAGAGTGAATGCGAGGCACTCGAACGCATGCGCGTAGTAAGAAAGATACACAGAAGTTTCACTTCTTCCGCGCGGAGGGACTCCACGTACTATTTTTCTATGTTTGGGTGCTGTCGTAAAAAAAATATAAGCTTATACTATTTGTTAACCCGAGACATTGGTCGCATTTATTCAGAAAATAGTATCCAAAACCGTCCTCAAGAAATACTGTAACTAATGATCATATATCAACAAGATCCGTTCAGCCGTTTAGCCGTGTAAAGCCTACAAACTGACAGGCAGACAAATAGACAGAGTTGCTTTAAATTTTATTATATTAGTATGGATAGTATGAATGGCAGGACTAGCCCCTCAGTTTCTTGCCTGTTCTTCTGAGGTGAGGTTCCCTTTCCGAACAAGGCGGTCGAGTCATTGTTAATAATAATTTATTTTGTTTTTAACCTGAACTTCAACCGTCCCCGTTAGGGCCCTAGAGCAAGCCCCTTCTGGGCTGCCAGGGCAATTCGACGCCCCTCCCTCGGCGACAGCCCAAGCCGAGGCCGTACCTCAGAGGTGCCCTTGCGCTCGTCGCCCATAGTTTGTAAGCATTTTTGAGGCCCTGCGCCATCTGCGCTTGCCTAATGCCCGGTACGCTGTCGAGGCCTCAGTGGCCAACAGCATAGAGTCATCCATAAAAAAAAAAAAAAAAAAAAAAAAAAAAAATGGCAGGACTAGCTTTGCTCTTTGCTAATTTGGGGTTGATTTGGGGTCTGACGACCGTCGACCGTGTGTGCAAAAATTTCCTGCTTTTTTTTAATGATTTCAAAAACATAGCCAAGTTTGTTCTTTATCAAGATCGAAAAAAAAAAATTATAAACATAAAATCTTTTTAGCAAAAAAATAAACCACAGGAAAAACTGAAGAGCAAAAAAATGTATAACTAAGTTCTTAACTAAAGACTAGAAATTAAAATAACTAAATAAATCACAAAAATTTAAACTAAAAGACCATTAGTGGAAGGAAAGGTCCCCAGAATGCTGGCGGCATTGCCACGTTGAATGGCAATGCTCAGCTTCTGTGCAAAGTAAAAGCCAGCATTCTGGACACCCGACGCTTCCACCAATCGCCTGGCCAGGTCACGAAAAAGCCCCAAAGCGGCCGGCCCCCACGGACCCATCGTCTCTACCCCAAACGGAGCAAACATGTACACCCGGTCAAGAAGTGCATACTTGCGCCGCTTGAGGTTTTCGGCTTGAGCGGCGGCAGCGCCGGCCCGAACCGATGTTCCTGGAAGGTGATGTTAAACTAAGTTCTTAAACTCCTTTCGGCTGCCTACGTAATTTTTTTTTTTATTTAGAATAGGTTGGCGTTTGACCACCAACTCACCTGATGTTAAGCGACGTTGTGGTCTAAGATGGAGCACGACGACCTATAAGGTACTTATTCACTCTAGCCTTGAAGTTTTAAGAAGTAGAGTGAAGAAGTAAAAAGACGGCAGTTGAGCGAGGCGCTTCAAGTGCGCCACTGCTCAGACCCGTCTTCGGAAATGTAACTGTGCTTTGTAATAATGTAGTTAACAGTAATTTTGGTAGGTAGGTTTAGGTAGGTAAGTACTTATACTTATTTACCGCCGTGCATCACGCTTTACGTATAGGTAATTAATTAGTTACTTGATTTGCTTGTCAAATTATCTATTATCAAAATCTACTACTCTGTAAAAAGTTATGCGTGATCATACATAAAAAAAAAATTAAGTATATAATATTATACGAGTACCTATAAACGCGCCGACTTGCAAACCTCCTCCGTTTCGCCGGTTAAAAATAAGAAATAAACGTTTAAGATTACAGATAAAAGGAACGAGGAAAAACCCGAAAAACCGGCCAAGTGCGAGTCGGACTGTCCACGAAAGGTTCGGTACCATTCTATCTATAAAAACGGCAAAAAAATAATGTTGGCGGAGTTTTAGTAAAAGGTTTCCGTTTTACCCTTTGGGTATGGAATCATATAAAGGTAAGATGGAACGGAAGGCAAGACGGAAGGCTGGAAGGCAAAAGCGACCTATTGAGGAGGACAGCCAGATAGACGCCACCCCGGGAGGCCTCCAGCCACTGGGCTGGAGGGTGGGTGGAGCTGACACTGGTCAGCTCTTGTGAGCTGATGCTTCTGTGCTTAGTTTTTTATCAATGTTCGTATTGTTTAAACCAAAAAACTTAATCATAATCCTTCCTACTATAATATTATAAACGCGAAAGTTTGTAAGAATGGATGGATGGATGTTTATTACTCTTTCACGCGAGAACGGCTGAACAGATCTGGATGAAATTTGGTACAGAGAAAGATTTTAGTCTAGAGTAGCACATAGCATACTTTTTAACCGCGGGTGAAACCGCGGTACGCAGCTAGTGAAACATATAATCGTCATGCCTCTACAACGAAGTGGCTGGCAGGGGTGTTCTGAAAACCCACACTTTACTGGACGATATTCAAAGTCAAAGACAAAGTCAAAATGTTTTTAATCAATTTGGGTATCAAAGATACACTTATGCACGTCAAAGTTTTTTTTAAATAGACTAGAATGAATAGAATAGAATGTAGATGATGTAGAGGCCTCCGAGCAACATCAGGGCCGGTCACGCTCTCTCAGCCAACGAACTCACCATACATCGTCGCCCACTGACTGGTGACTTGCAACATTACGCCTCTCCGTCTTGTAAAATAAATACTTAACATTTATTGTCAATTTAATCCGTGACATTCAGGGTACCAATACATGTTGAATGTTAAACTACCCAATACATGTTGAACAGACAAAAGTGATTTTTATTTTTATCAAGCTAAGGTTGATATTGAGTGAGAATTCTGTAATAAATGCTGAAGGATAGGCACCCACGCTTTCTTAATTTTTGTGTTGCTTAAATTGAATACATTCTTGCTAACTAATAGGTAAACGTTGTAACTATAGTCTGTGAATAGTTAAAAAGCGTTTTTCTTTTTCGTTTAAGTTCAAAAATTGAAAAGTAAGAAAAAGACAAAACACTGTTTGGAGAACTATTTCAACCTAAACAAAGTTTCTTAACAAGGCAGATTGATTACGTGTAAAAAAAATCTAATAGTAAGTATTGAGCAGGACATGAAATAGGAATATGCAAAAAAAGTAGGTAAGTGTTTAAAACACCCTGGATCGATATTGTCTGCCTGGGTAAAACTAAGAAAAGCTAATAACCCACCGATAAATAAACCATGATATAAGACCAAATAGGTACATAGATATTCATAAATTTCATAATACATAGGAAAATATATCATTGCTATTTGCGACCAGTGGGGCTATTCCTACGCGTGAGATGAGATGAGATTTTATCTTGGTCACTTTCACACCTATGACTTTTCAAACGAGAGTAACAAGGACGAAAAAAAGTGAGATGAAAATATCAAATCTCCGAATAGGGTCCCAGTGGGGCTATTCCTACGCGTGAGATGAGATGAGATTTTATCTTGGTCACTTTTACACCTATGACGTTTCAAACGAGAGCAACAAGGACGAAAAAAAGTGAGATGAAAATCTCAAATCTCCGAATAGGGTCCCTGTAGAAGAGGACAGGACATACGCCGTTTGCGAGGTTTCCAGTTCACAGAGCCACTAATAAAATAGCAAGGATAATCATCTTCGGCGTCAACGAAACCAGATTTATCTGAAAATAATCACTTATACAAATTGTAGACAAAAAGAGTGTGTGTACTTATGTACACACGTTAGAAGTTATACTTCTTTGGCGTATGGAAAAATAAAAACACCAAAATAATATTTATTTATTCACTGTTTAATTGTACTCTTACGAAACACGTGTTCTAAATATAAAAATACTAGAATAAACAACTTTAACATAGTTATCAATTTTCATGCCACCTAGAATTAACTTCACGATGTAGAATTTAGGTGTCGGTGTGCGCGCGCATCGTAAAAATTCACTCTCATCATTTTTGTTTATTGCGCCAAAAGAAGTAGGTATAACTTCAAATTTTTTTTTTACAATTTACCTAATATATTTACGAAACCCTTTATGTACGAATTTTACGAGGTTTTACTAAAAAAAGTTAAGTAAGTAAGTACTAACGTTAGTAAAATTCCCATTTTCATTGTTCGCACCCTGCACTAGACGAAACCTAGCCTAATGACCACCTAAGTATACATACTTAGGTGGTCATTAGGCTAGGCTCTGTTTATTAGTGTGTCTATAAACGACGGATGGATTCTAGGATATTATTGAACTCAGCAATGACCAACTTTTACAATGTGGGCAGCCCCGAAATCGTGATTTAAAAAATCGGTTGTTGTTTAAGTTCTATGATCACGGTGTCTCACCGACAAAATGTATGGAAAACTTTTTTTTTTCTCAATTTCAGGTTTGGCCCCATAGTGAAAAAAAAGTTGGTCATAATGATGAGTACAATGATATTCTAGAATAGGGCCGTTTAAATATACACTGTGTTTATGTTTATAGGCCATAAGCGTTCTTTTTTTTTGGCTCCTGTTTCGCAATGTTTGTATCATTTGCCCACACGTTAACGAACCGCTGGGCTTTTCTTACGGAGTTTGATTTTCATCTTTGTTGCTCTCGTTTGAATAGTCATAGGTGTGAGAGTAACCAGTGGCCCTATTCGGAGATTTGAGATTTTCATCTCACCTTTTTTCGTCCTTGTTGCTCTTGTTTGAAACGTCATAGGTGTGAGAGTGACCAAGATAAAATCTCATCTCATCTCACGTGTAGGAATAGCCCCCCAGGATAAAATCTCATCTCATCTCACGCGTAGCAAAGGATGATAAAGGATAAAGGATGACCACAAGTAAATAATACAAAGTTACGACAACACCTTTACAGTTCCCGCCAAAAAACGATCTGCGTACTTTTACTACTTTATAAGTACCTAAAAGTTGAAACCGACGCGGCGACAGTATAAGTTACTACAAAAAGTTTGATTGCGTTTAAAACTTTAGATTTTACCGCAACGGGCTCTGGGCTTCAACTTCATCATTGGCTATAATCCAAAAGCCGTTTTGAATTAATTAAGTATCAATTGGTAAGGAGATTCCTGACCCCACGTCTTATCGTCTCGCTTCGGTGTTGAGTTTAAAACAAGCTCTGAATATTTTAGGTACTAATAAAACTTTATTGACATCGATAGGTTATTAATCGGTTATTTCCCTTCGTTTTGCCAGTGGGAAAACTTTGTCTGTCTTATCTAATAATAAAATAAAATTGGACTTTAAAGTCCTACAAAGCCCTCTTTTGGCACCTGATTGAGGCGCCGGTGTCATTTTGATAGGATGATCTAATGTGTGAAGGTAAAGAACGTTCCTACATAACAGAAATGTATGTTTTATAGGATTTATAGAAGGGTTTACACACCATCTGCTCGACAATGACCAATAACATATAACACGTAGACTCAACGTAAAGCGAGACATTGCCTCCCATGGGAGATAATGTTGTATGAAACTCCCAAGAGAGTTTTTGAGCAAAGAGGTTAAAATTGAGTAATAAATCATCAAAGGGACGAGTTATTCGAAAATCGAACTGGCTACCACAAAAAAGAACGCAAATGCATGAAATTTTAAAACAAAAACCCGCTGTTTTTTTTCCTCATTTTTGGCACCGCACGTCGTGTGCATTGCATGATATATGAGTGCATTGTAATGATAACCAAATGATTGCAACGATAAATCACTCCCCTATCAAATGGAATATTGTAGGAAACACGAAAAGTCGCATTTCGCAATGTTTGTACCATTTTTATTGCCTCTCAGAAGGTGTGAAAAGTAGAGTATTCACCTCTGGGATGAAGCAGTGTCTTTGTCTTGGGCGGCACTTCACTCAGGACTCTACATATAACTCTACAGTCTTTCGTTACGCTCAGGGTTCAATAAGCCGTTGCATAATCTACTATTAGGTAGGTAGGCACATGCCAATATTGTAGGATACAGTAAAGTTGATGTAGATTTAGGTACATACAGTTGATAGGTACATCTAAATTCTTGATTCTTAATAATATACTTGGCCAGGTATAGCATTCCGGTCACGTGGGCAACACGTAGCAACGTCAATCGATGCTTGAGCATGACCGATATAAGTCATTTACAATTAGTTCGAAAGAGACGGATGACGATGACTAGTGACGTCACTACGTGTTGGCTCACGAAATGCTAGCTAGACCTTGTTTTAAAATCGCCAGTATTACCACTAGTAATTATAACATTTTACAGTTGTCTAAAAAATGTTAGGGTCGAATTCGGCAGATAATACCAACGGATAACTTTGCAGCATAACTTTGGCTGTCCTTTATTACCTACTCGCACCTCCCTTTTTCACTGTTATCTGTTCAAAAATATAATAATAGTACTATACTCTAACTTTGAAAATAATAATATTCAGATGAGTAGAAGTCTTGCGTTGAGTAAACATGTGCGCTATTGTTTAACGATGGCCTGAAATCCTTAAATTCGTCGTAACAAAAAAAAACCGCTCCGCACTGCGTCCGTATGGCTTACAATAACAAAATCTTAACCAAAAGTAAACGAATATATCCCGTCATCCCGTTTGGAGCTGCGTGCTCATCCAGAAATGGCAGAGCTCCTTGATTGTTTTTATACGATTTTATGCGTACTCAGTGGCAGATTAACCACCAGGCTGAGTAGGCCTAGGCCACATTTTAGGGCTGGATAATATATCTGAAAGTCAGTAATAATTTAGCGATCTGTTAATGAAAGAAGGAGGGAGGGAGGGGGGGGGGGGGAGGTCTGCAGGACACGGTTGGTAGAAGCAAACTTTTTTCAGAACTATTAAGTGCATTCTACTGGCGGCAAAAATCCGACACTCTGTGTACTTTTTTTTCTAACTGGACTACTGGCTTAGTTTTGGGGCATTTCTGCCATCGACAGTGAGGTAGGAGATAGTTAGGTTGTTAACTTATAGAGGAGAGATAATCCCGGTCGATGACAGCTACCAACAAGAGTAACAAGAGATAGAAGAGAGAAAAACTAAAGTCGCATGTTATTGGACTAACTGAGAAAAGACGTGTGCCGCCAAAATCCCTTGAATGGGAGAAAAAAATCTCTTTTTACACCTTGTTGCCACTAACATTACTGTTTATCGTCTATCTTCTCTTCTTCTTCTGTTTATAAAAAAATCAAAGTCCTGACTGACTGACTGACAGGTATATCAACGCACAGTCTAAACCGCTCGTCCTGGAAACATGAAATTTGGGGAGTGTGTTCTTTGTAAAGTGTAGGCACCCACTAAGAAAGGGTTTTACGAAATTCCAGCTCTAAAAGGGAGAAATGGAGGATTCAAATTTCTATGAAACTTTTTATTCTCTGGGTCGATTGATTCAAAAATTGGTGCAAATGCTCTTTAATTAAAATTATGAGACACGTATATCACAATTTTTTCCAAAATCAAAACCAAAGTCATCATCATCATCCACCAACAGAGTCTAATAGGGCTTCTTTTAACGCTGAAAACTTTGCTGAGAAAGCCACTACAAATGACGCTGTTATCTTTCTTAGGGTTCCGTAAAAAATAGTTAAAGGAACCTAATGATGAAACTCCGATGTCTGTCTGTATATTTGTGAGCTAATTATCTTAGAAACTACATATATGTATATATTATATAACTCTTTGTGAGCTATATAGCGAAGTCAATAGAAGAAGCTGTATTAGTGTTAGGAGGACAAAACCTACAATATACGGGTTGCCTCTGCCTTTAAGATCTTACCAAAAGCGAGGTCTGCAACTATACTGACCGGTGCGGTTCCTGGTCTGTGTTTATGCTGAGGATTCCTCCAATACCATCGAACTACCCCTTCGAGTTCAAAAGAGTGCAGTTTACCTTCAAAGTCTGCTTTGCCAAATCTCAAGCCATTTACTGAACTGCTTTTCATACGGTTAGTTATACGTGTCCTGCTCCAACAAAAGCCCAGGGAGCAGCTTAGAATTTGGAAAAAAAAAAGAAACCAATAATATTGTATAAAAAGAAAAACTGTGGTAGATTTTTGTTGTAAACAAAATTAATTAATTATTGTCCACGTATCCACGTTTGGTTGTCTTCTATCCTCGTCGTCCTCAGAACTTCGTCCTTTTTGCTTTGTTTGGAATATTTCTGAAGGAAAAATGTCATTCGTTTCCTGTAAGCTACGCAGGCGAAGCCGCGGGCAGAAGCTAGTTACTAACATGAAAATTTCAAGTCAATCTAGCTTTTATAGTTTCTGAGATAATTTGCGCTGACATACAGACCGACAGACAGACATCAGAGTCTCACCATAAGGGTTCCTTTTTACCATTTTGGTATGGCACCCTAAAATAACTACGACCCAGTTAAGGCTAGCTCCACTTCGCTTCACTCTCGCCTCGACGATCGAACGATTCAAGTTGGATTTGTTCTGACAGAGGAGTCGGACAGAATAGTTTTAGAATAAAAATAATCTCATTTTATCGGAATTGCTTTTTCTTACACTTAAAAAGTATCTTCTTAAAAAAACTATCGGAACGTTGTTCTCTAAATTTTCATTACACCACTTTTTTTCGATTATCAAATAGCCAGATTAGTTCTATAAAGTTTAACCGAGCAACTTATTCTTATAAACAGCCTTGGTCAAAAGTATTAGGCACCCAACAATTTACCGAGATTAACATGTTTAAGGCGTGAAATGAAACTTTGTATGTGGTTTTCATTTGTGTATTGACTAAAACATTAAAATAAAATCAATATTTGGTGGGTCCACCCTTGGCTTTTATTTATCACTGCCGTAATTCTTTGAGGCATGCTGGCTGCGTACCAGCTTCGTGCATTCAGCTTCAGTTAATGCATTCCACTCGTCTCTTAGAGCGTTTTTAAGCGCTGTTTTTGATGTGACGCTATACTCCCGTATCTTGCGCTTCAGGATACCCCAAAGGTGCTCGATTGGGTTCAGATCTGGTGACTGTGCCAGCCAACCCAGCAAGGGAATGTTGTTGTCTTCAAACCACCGCATTGTAGTACCGGATTTATGGCATGGAGCATTATCCTGCTGGAATTTCACGTTGTCCAAGTTCGTATCGCCAAAAATACGTGTTAACGATGGCATCAGAGCAGTTTCAAGCACTTGTATGTACTTTCGACTGTCCATACGATCTTCGCAAACGAACATTTCGCCGACTCCATCGGCAGCCATGCATCCCCAAATCATAATGCTGCCGCCTCCGTGCTTAACAGTAGGCACCACACAATCGGGATGGTATTCTTCACCGACACGCCGCCTCACAAACGTCACACCCGGCGTTCCAAAAACCTGAAGGTGTCAAAAAAAAATAGTCAATTTTAATTTGATATTATTATAAAAAAAATTAAATGTGGTAAAATTATTGATGTAATATAGCGTACTTAATTACATAAATTTTAACTTACCTCAAAGTTAGATTCGTCGGACCACACCACCTTGGACCAATCTTCTTCAGTCAAATGTTGGTGTCGTAGAGCCCATTCCAAGCGATTCTTTTTGTTCTTCTCTGAAAGCAGCGGCTTCTTCCTGGCTTTGCAACCTTTTAGGCCAGCTTCAGCGAGCCTTCTTCTCACCGTTTGAGAACTTTCCAAAATCCTCCGATAAAGCTGCAGCGAGCTCAAAAGAGGTTTTTTGCGATTTTTGATAGAGTCACGAACAAGTTTTCTGTTCTGGCGGTCAGTAGTTACGCGTTTTCGTCCCGTTCTTATTTTGTTTGCATGAGAGACACAATTTTTCAAAAAACTAAAATCCTACGTTTTGTGGACCAGGTATTTTATGGTACTATTTCTAGGCCCACCTAGGCGTCTAAGGTGTATTTTTACCATACCAAAAATGATTTTCAACTCTAAGTAAAGCGGGTTACGTAAACTAATGTGTGGGTGGATAATCGTGGAATGACCGAGCCTTAAAGAAGAAGCCTGGAAGAGATCGCTTTTAGTGATAAGGCCGCCAGTTGTTACACTATTTAATAAGTTTTATCATTGTTTTTCTCTTGTTGTTTTGTTATTTGTGGTGTGAACAATAAAGAGTTTATCTATCTATCTATCTATCTATCCTTAAATAAAAATGCGAGACTATTGATAAGTTGGCTGCGACATAAACGTCTCTATTCTCACAACCAAAGCTCACAACTACACAAGCCGTATCGGCCGCTAAGGGATTTGAAAATTCGCTAAAATTAACAGAGATGGCGCTGTCGTAGCAAGGAACGGTTCCTGCAACTCGCAAGCGTTTCGTTCGCATGCCCGGAGGGAGTAGAGTAGTAAACGACCGACTGCGGTCTTTACTTAAAAACGGTGAGCCCGTTAAGAATAAAATTTTTAAAGCATTCTTCACGTTAATCGTGAAGGTGAGTAATAATCTTGACTTCACCATGGCACCATAGGAAGTGCTTTGGGGACAGGTATCTTATTCCTTTCCCACTTCCTTTGGTGAGAAAAAGAATATGTTAAGGCTTCGTCCTCCTTTCTTAGTGACCTGCTGGCTGTCTGCTGACGGACTCTTGAGTGGCGACTTGTGCAAACTCGATGTCGAGTGAGCAGCGAACCGTAGTAAACTAGCGCCGCAGTCTCCGGTAAAAACTGTTAAATAATGCTATTGGGAATATTATTTATTTATAAAATGGTATCCCCAATATTATAGGTCTGTGGTGTACTCTGTGTGTTTTTGCTCTGTCACACTGTATATCTCTCTCACTCTCTCGTTTTTCATGGCCTCCCGCGTCAAGTGTCTGTGCAACTTAATAATTATTAAAATCGTTTTGCATCTATGTTTATTGTAATACAAAGTGTACTAAAAGGTTTCGTTGAACACAATACATCCATAAAATATGATATTGAATCTTATTTCATCTACGATCTGTTTCCTCACATCAACACCGATTTCCACTGCACGTGCGGCGTGCTAGCCGCTGCCGCTGCTATAGACAAACAACAGGTTTTGGCCCCAGGAACTGTATGAGGAACAGAACAGAGAAAACGAAGACTTGTTTGATGAGACTGTTGGGGACAACGCGGTCGCTTCGCCGCTACTGCTCCGTTTGGCTGATAGCGTGTTGGTTAACGCTATTGTGTGCCGGCGTGTTTACAAAGTCAACGCGTCACGTTTGCATAACCTATGATTTATTGCCGACGAGCGTAGGCGGTGGATTCTTCAAGAATTGCGACGAGATGGCGACGGGTTCAAATGCGGTTCGTACATCCGGTGGCAGCCGTACACCTGAGATATCTCCTGGAAGTGGTGCAAGTGAACAAGGTGGACGACAATTTTATGCTTTTGAAAAGCTAGATGGCGTGAGTAATTTTCATATTTGGAAATTTAACATGAAAATGGCCCTTATACTTGACGATTTATGGTCGTGCGTCGAATCTGTCGATCCCAATTCAGTTGATATAAATAAAGATTTGCGTGCACTAGCGCGAATTTGTCTGTCTGTAAAGCCGACTTGTATCCAATATGTGCGTAATGCTAAGACAGCACAAGAGGCGTGGACCAGACTTAGCTCGACTTTTGAGGACAGAGGTTTCTGTCGGCGAGTGACGCTTCTGAGAAAGTTACACCGTGCATGTTACACCGACTTCAACAACATGGAGATGTTTATAGAACATATAATGACCCTGGTCCAGCAGCTCACAGATATAGGACGTATAATGGAAGATGCAGAAGTTGCTGAGCTGATACTGAGTGGTCTACCCCAGGACTATGATGTGGTGGTTTCAAGCCTGGAAGCAGTTGCGACATCTGGAAATGTCAGCAGTGAACAAGTTAGAATGCGTCTTTTGCAGGAGGAGCATCGTAGAAAACGAGACCTTAGTGGTGAACTCGCTCTCCTGACGAAACAAAATAGCAACAGGAAGATAACTTGTCACTTTTGCTCAAAAGCTGGTCATATCAAAGCAAAATGCTTCAGATATAAAAAGCATTTAGAAAATAAGAAAAATGAGACAGCTTTGCTGGCAGGAGCGACTGGCGGAACTTTTAAGGCCTCAGACTGGCTCCTTGACAGCGGTGCGAGTACACATATGTGTAACAGTGCTCAGTGGTTTATTAATTTAAAGAAATGTGATAAGACAGTTTGCCTTGCTGATGGAAATTCCATGAAGTGTCTAGGTGTTGGCGATGTAAACATTCCTTTAGGAAATAGGTCACAGACTGTAACAGATGTTTTATTAATACCAAGCCTCTCAACTAATTTAATAAGTGTTAGTAAATTAAGTGAGAAGGGTTTATCTGTTAATTTTTCTCGAAATAAGTGTCATGTTTCGAAGGGTGATTCTGTGATTGTTACTGCCACTAGACATGGGGGGATTTATATTAGGTCCTTACGTATGAAATTAGCGTTTTGTCGTACTGATCAATTTGATCTGAAATATCTCCTCTTTGGTTAAGAATTCGAAATTCAAATTAATAAATTCATTTAGCTGGTTTTTTTTTCTTTGGAATACAGTCATTCATTTGTTATTTTCCTCATTATTTTTTCTTTGGCGTCGCTTATTACCGCGCAATGGAAAACATGAAATATCGGTATATTTACGAGTACGAGTTCTACCGTGGCACCAGTGCTGCAGAAACAGCTCGAAGAATTATTGATGTGTACGGCGCTGGTGTCGCTAAAGACAGCACGGTACGTTTTTGGTTTCAACGTTTTCGTTCTGGAAATTTCGACCTTAAGAACCAACCCCGTGGACGGCCGGAGATCAAAGTGAAAAACGAAGAATTAAAGGCTATTGTGGAAGCGGATCCATCACAAAGCACTTCAGAGATAGCAGCAGGCTTCGGGGTAAGTGACAAAACTGTATTAATCCACTTGAAGCAAATCCGGAAAGTAAAAAAACTCGAACGATGGGTACCTCATGAATTGAGTGAATCGAACTTGCAAACACGGGTCGCTTGCTGTGTTACTTTGCTCAACCGACACAATAATGAAGGGATTTTAAATCGAATCATTACTTGTGATGAAAAGTGGATATTGTACGATAATCGAAAGCGCTCATCGCAATGGCTGAACCCTGGAGACCCAGCCAAATCCTGCCCTAAACGAAAATTGACTCAGAAAAAGTTACTTGTAAGTGTTTGGTGGACTAGCGCCGGTGTCGTTCACTACAGCTTTCTTAAATCTGGCCAAACGATTACGGCAGATATCTATTGTCAGCAAACTGCAAACCATGAAGGAAGAACTAGCTGTTAAACAACCGAGATTGGTCAATCGCTCTAGGCCACTGCTGCTTCACGACAACGCAAGACCACACACTGCACAACAAACAACCACTAAGTTAGCTGAGCTACAATTGGAATGTCTGCGACATCCACCGTACTCCCCGGACCTTGCTCTAACAGATTACCATTTCTTCCGGAATTTGGACAACTTCTTACAAGGAAAAAAATTCCACTCCGATGCAGCAGTCCAAACCGCCTTCAAAGAGTT
This sequence comes from Peribatodes rhomboidaria, assembly GCA_911728515.1. Taxonomy (NCBI): domain Eukaryota; kingdom Metazoa; phylum Arthropoda; class Insecta; order Lepidoptera; family Geometridae; genus Peribatodes; species Peribatodes rhomboidaria. The sequence goes on from OU452166.1 coordinate 21,991,224, forward strand.
TATTGATTCTCGTCCCCATGGTTTTTATAGTAAAGGGATTAATGAACTACCCATAAGATGGCAAAAGTGCATAGATAACAACGGTGCATACTTTGATTAATTAAATATATTTTACAAAAAAAAAATCGACTTTTTATTCCTCCCGTACAAAACGCCAATTTCATACGTAAGGACCTAATATATTGGACGATGTGTGTGTTTTTCTGACTGATTCGCAGGTGCAGTCAGATGTTGCCATGAATGTTGACATGGAAGCTGTGTCACAGCCACAAAGTTCGCTCGACACTGAAGCTCCCATTTGTGCATCGGAGGAATTGTGGCATAGGCGGCTGGGACATTTGAGTTATAAAGGGGTAAGTGTTCTCCGTAAGCTTGTTACCGGTTTGGATCACTTTACTCAGCATGAGGCAACCATTCCAAAATGTGTGTCATGCGTTGAGGGGAAGCTTGCAGTCAAAAAGTTTCCTAGGGGTGAAGCTAAACGTGCTAATCAACTTTTGGAGCTTATCCACTCTGATTTAGCTGGTCCCATGTCCGTCAGTAGTCTGGGTGAGGCCAGGTATCTACTTACATTCACCGATGATTTTTCTAGAAAAACATTTGGCTATTTTATCACACGTAAATCTGAAGTTTTGTCCAAATTTAAGAGCTTTAAGGCAACTGTCGAGAAACAAACTGGTTGTTTTATAAAATGTCTGCGAACTGATGGGGGTGGAGAATATTGTAGTGCTGAATTCTCCAGATATTTTGAAGGTGAGGGTATTTTACACCAAACCAGTTGCCCTTATAGCCCTTCCCAGAATGGAGTATCTGAAAGACTGAACCGAACACTTTTTGAGAAAGCTCGTTGTATGCTTTGTGAAGCTCGTCTTCCTAAAGAGTATTGGGGAGAGGCAGTATCAACTGCGATTTATCTAAAAAACCGAAGCCCTACAGCTGCTTTAGTTGGTAAGATTCCTGAAGAAGTTTGGTCCGGTCACAAGGTGGATGTTAGCCATCTACGCGTTTTTGGCTGCATGGCTATGACTCTCATTCCTGGTATGAAACGTGACAAGCTTGATTCTAAATCAAAGCGTTGTATTTTTGTTGGCTATAGTGAGCACAGTAAAGGTTATAGGTTGATAGATCCTTCTAGGCCCAAGCAGATCATTATTTCTAGAACTGTGTCATTCTTTGAGAATCAGTTTGTGAACCACTGTGCAGAGAGCAATATTGAGACACAAAATGTATGTAATAATTTTACTTATGATGGTATTGGTATGCAAAGCCACCAATTCCAAGAATGCTTGAATGGCATGCAAAGCAACATTCAAGACGGTGATATAAATTGTCAGGTGCAAATGCAAAGCAAGGTTTTAAATAGTTCTGACAATGTAATTGACAAAGTTAACTGTGATATTAGTAATGATAATAATGATAGTAAATCCAATGAGATGAACAATTGTGAAAGTTTGAATAATGACTTATACTTGTCTCCCGTTTCAGAAGAATCTTCCTTCCAAAGTGCAGAGGAGAACAGCGGGACTGACAATGAAGATGGTGGAGAGCAGTGTGGCTCTTCTTCCATGAACGAAACAGTCGTTCGAGGGGAAGGTTTGTCGTCACAGCAGGTTCCTAGTAGTGTTAGCGAGCGACCTGTTCGTTCTACTAGAAATAATAAACCAGTCAGGTATGTAGACTATGACCTATCTGACTCATCTGACATATCATTTTTGGTTAATGGTTTTCATAGTGAACCTCAAACTTATGAGGAGGCAATGGCCAGCCCTGAAAAAGACAAGTGGTTAGCTGCCATGCAAGAAGAATTTAATTCTCTTATGAAAAATGATGTTTGGCAAATAGTAGATAGACCAAGTAATTGCAATGTTGTTAGTTGTAAATGGGTCTTTAAGTTGAAGTCAGATGCTTCAGGTAATTGTACAATATATAAAGCTCGTCTAGTGGCAAGAGGTTTCAGTCAAAAGCCCGGTATAGATTACTCAGATACCTTCTCACCTGTTGTAAGACATTCTTCACTTAGGATTTTGTTTTGTATCGCTAATGAGTTAAATATGGACATAGAACATATAGATATAAATACAGCTTTTTTACATTCTAGACTTGATGAGCGTATTTATATGGAACAGCCTGTTGGTTTAAGTTTAAATGATAAGACAAAAGTTTGTTTGCTAAATAAAAGTTTGTATGGTCTGAAGCAAGCAAGCAGGCTGTGGAACAATAGTGTCCATGTTTTATTGACTAACAATGGTTATTTACAAAGTATGTGTGAACCATGTGTTTATTTTAAGAAATATGACAATAAGTTGACATTTGTAGCATTGTATGTCGATGACTTTTATGTGTTCTCTGATTGTATGTTTGAGAAAGAGAAATTGTTGAAAGTATTACAGTCAGAATTTAGTTGTAAAAGTTTAGGTACATTAAAGAATTGTTTGGGCATTAGAATACATAGGGACAGAGCCCAAGGTACCTTAATGTTTGAACAATCTGAATACATAAGAAGATTATTGGAACGGTTTGGTATGACTAATTGCAAAAGTGTTTCTACTCCTATGGTGGTAAATAAGTTAAACAAGGCCACAGATAAAGACATGTTGTCAAGTAATACATATCCTTATAGAGAATTGATAGGATGTTTGATGTATTTGGCCGTTTGTTCTAGACCAGACATTATGTATGCTCTTAGTCATCTAAGTCAATTTAATACAGCGTTTACGCGACATCATTGGCTGGCTGCTAAGCGGATTTTGAGGTACTTGAGTGGTACAATTGATATGAGACTTGTATTTACAAAATCCGGTAATTTTGACATGTCAGTTTTTGCTGATGCTGATTTTGCCAATAATGTCGCTGATAGAAGGTCATATAGTGGCTTCATTGTAAAGATTGGTGACTCTACTGTATGTTGGGAGTCACGTAAGCAACGGTGTGTCGCGCTTTCAACGACACAGGCGGAATATCTAGCTTTAGCAGATTCTTGTAAAGAAATATGTTTTGTTAGAAATTTTTTGTATGAAATTTTTGAGAAACATTTTAATTGTAGAATCTATAGTGATAATCAAAGCGCCCCTAAGTTGCTTGAAACTAAAGAATATTGCCACAAAAAGACTAAACATATTGACCTACGCTACCATTTCGTAAAAGATATTGTTAAGGAAAAGAATGTAATTATAAATTATTTGCCTACTGAACGAATGGTGGCTGATCTGTTTACAAAACCTTTAACTAGCTGTAAGCATGATTGTTTTGTTACTGACTTAGGTTTGAGAAATGTGAATATGTAGAAGTTCCAATAATCAAGATGTTTCAAACGCTGAGCCATGAATGTTTGTAACATAGAGTCATTGATGTAAGTGACAGAGATAAAGTAATTCTCAATTTATAACTGGTTGTCATATTGAAGGCATGCTAGACATGAAGTTGAAACGATGTAGATATTGTTATGTTAACCTGAGTTGTTAATTATGTATCATGTCAGTATTGTTGGTCTACATTGTTGAAGTGTTCTATTCATGTTACGCATGAGGGGAAGTGTTAAATAATGCTATTGGGAATATTATTTATTTATAAAATGGTATCCCCAATATTATAGGTCTGTGGTGTACTCTGTGTGTTTTTGCTCTGTCACACTGTATATCTCTCTCACTCTCTCGTTTTTCATGGCCTCCCGCGTCAAGTGTCTGTGCAACTTAATAATTATTAAAATCGTTTTGCATCTATGTTTATTGTAATACAAAGTGTACTAAAAGGTTTCGTTGAACACAATACATCCATAAAATATGATATTGAATCTTATTTCATCTACGATCTGTTTCCTCACATCAACACCGATTTCCACTGCACGTGCGGCGTGCTAGCCGCTGCCGCTGCTATAGACAAACAACAAAAACAACCCCTAACTTTTGGAATCAGTGAGTAAGAACAAAATGCACTGAAACTCGATAATGAGATTAAATTTTAAACAGTCTGTCTTGACAGATAATCAGTAAGTCGCACAACAACAATGATTGGCTAAACAAATAATCGCCATGTTCAATTTTAATGAACAGAGGCCGTAGAGTAGTTAAGTCACATCGCGATTTATCGTAAGTTATTTTTCACATATCGTCACGCCTTCCCCCGAGGGGGCCGACAGAGGTGTACAACACCCACACTTCGCTGGACGATATTCAGTCCCAAATGTGACAGGGGCGAGCCTGTCGCCATACACCGGACTCCAGTTACGTAGCAGATGACACACACTACGCACAAATGTTCACACAATGAACAAATTGGTGCGTGCTTTCGGCTGGGTCCGAACCCGTTCCCTCTGGATTGAGAGGCGGGCCTTCTCAGGCTAGGCTATCATCGGTTATGTTTATTTTCCAAACAAACTTTGGGGCGTATTAAGTAACTTTTTTGGTGTTGGTGGTTTAACGTGTGGGTTTTAAGGTTGAGGTTATAGTAGATTATTAATTTATGTACCTACCTACCTATATCTACTTTTGTTCCTGTAGCACCCGCCACACGGAACCCTAAAATGATCAAAAACATAGCTACTTTTGTTGAATAACTTATACAGTAAAATAGAAAAGTATAGAACAAGCCTGATGCCTGACGTCTGAATTCAAGGAAAATAGTCAGATAGTCCGAAATAGAGGAAAAGCATAGATAATAAATCTCATTTCTTTCTATCCTCCAGAGTAATCTATGCATTAAGCGTGCCAAAAAAAGATTTAAAGGCAAGCTAAAAGTTAATCCAATTGACCTCTGATCTAATAAAAAAGTTTTGATTATAGAGGTCTTAATTTTTTTTATCCAATGTTAGAGAAAATTTTTGTATGGTGAAAATCTAAATTAAAAAAAAAGAAGGCATTAATTTTCTCAGCGTTTAGTGCCGTGCTGGTCGCGGTGAAAATAGTAAACTAGCGCATGCTGCAAGTATACAGTAGTAGTAGTGGTAGTAGTAATGGTATTGGTAATGGTATAGTAGTAGTGTAGTAGTAGTATGCAGTAGTATGCCAGTGGCGTATGCAATATCCTTTAGTCCCTTGTCTCTTAGCCTGTAAATGAGTCACTTTTATGTGTATACACGTAATACGGCAATACCGCTTAGCAATAAACATTGTTTATCCTCTTAATAGCTACACAGTCATTTGTCTTTTTGGGGCGAATTCAAAAATGGAAAAGAAAGATAAAGACAAAACATTGTGTAACTACGTAATTTGACACAGTTTCAATATTACTTGGAAACATTATATTATATAATGACATAATTTTATTAAAGTAGGTATTAATAATAAAAGACATGGAAATATGTAGTTTGTTTTGTGTAATTTTTTTTTAATTATCTACTTTTGGAACCTCTCTTTATTAATTTGTCCTTTAGGTTTTGACTTATTATCTAACTTTTTTTCGTTCATAAACATCGGTGATAAGGGAAGGGAGGAGGCGGGTTCGAACCCAGCCGATGGCACGCACCAATTTGTTCATTGTGTGATCATATGTGCGTATTGTATGTCATCTGCTACATGACTGGAGCCCGGTGTATGGCGACAGGCTCGCCCCCTGTCACATTTGGGATTGAATATCGTTGGGCGAAGTGTGGGTGTTGTATTACACCTCTGTCAGCCCCCTCGGAGAAAAGGCGTGCCGATATACCTATCATAAAAGTGTAGAGGTCGATTTTTTATATAATGGCTGCCAGAGGCTGATAAACATTCATATAAATTTTAAATAGATACTTAAACGGATATTAACACCCAGACATACAAACAAACACACAAAAATCATCACATAAGTGTTTGTCCTAAGTAGGAATCGAACCCACGCCGCCAAGCTCAGAGAGCAGATTCACTACCAACTGAGCCACCGAGGCAGTCACATTATAAATGTGACAGCACAGTATGATATGGCACGAGTCATGCGTTTCTTGAAATGTCAAGACCAAGTTACAAAGTTTCGTGCATCCCCTACACTTACTCGTTAGAAGGAGAGGGCCAGGTGGGTGTGGCACACGCCCCTTTTGTGATTCGCCGTCTCTTTCTACAACTACGTTATTGATTAGGGTGGAACGTGCGACTCACCATTTACGGTTTATGCTAAGACGCCTAACTTCGGTGTGCTTTATTACCTCCTTACTGAAATAACTTACTAAGTAGGTAGGTAGGTATAATCCACACTTCCATACTCCCTAAATCGTCACGTTTTTCCGCCGAAGGGGCTGGGTGAGGTGTTCAACACCCACACTTCGCCGGACGGTATTCAGTCCCAAATGTGACAGGGGGCGAGCCTGTCGCCATACACCGGGCTCTAGTCATGCATATAGAACATAACATTAAATACGCATAACTCCATACTAATATTATAAAATCGAAAATAAATCTGTCTGCCTCTCTCTCTGTTTTTGTTTGTTTGTAGGCTTTTCACAGCGAAACGGTTGAGCAGATCTTGATGAAATTTGAAAATTAGTAAGAGTTTTTCACGACTAAAGTTTTTGGATACTATTTACTGAATAAACAGCTAGTAACGAATATTCGGTCCAGTTCTTGCTTGAGCTGGTGCTTCAAATTGAAACTCTAAAGCCCGCGTGCTAAAACGACGCTATGTCACAAATCTTGGTTTAAAACTGTTTTTATGTACCTATGGTTAAACTAGTTTTAATCGGGATTCAAGACAGAGCTTCGTTTTAGTAGAATACACCCTTCTACTAAAACGAAGCTCTGTCTGTGTATTATTAACTAATAATCTCAAATCTCAAATCTCCGAATAGGGCCACTGGAGGGCTATTCCTATGGAGTGAGATTCAATCTCACCATTTTTTGTACTTGTTGCTCTCGTTTGAATAGTCATAGATGAGAGAGTGAATAAGGTAAAATTTCATCTCATCTCACGCGTAGCCCCCCTGGCCCTTTATTCCTGACTCGTGAGATGAGATCGAGGTCTGGGACCCTATTCGGAGATTTGAGATTCTCATCTCACCTTTTTCGTCCTTATTGCTCTCATTTGAAACGTCATAGGTGTGAGAGTGACCAAGATAAATTCTCATCTCATCTCACGCGCAGGAATAGCCCCCCTGAGAGCCTACCATGACATCTCATGCCATCTCGGTCGTTGCGCGACCATGGACCTTGTTGCGCGGCAATACGATTCGCGGTCGCGCAGCATCGAAAACAAAGCGCAACCATCATGACTATAAGATGTCATGGTAGACCCCCTGGTCACTTTTACTCCTATGACTTTTCAAACGAGAAAGACAAAGCAAAAAATATCTCGAATTGTAGAAATAGCCTTCCAGTAAGGGAAGTCATCGTCACAGTAAACTAGCTGGCTACTCAAAGAGGTACTTAGCTACTAGCTATACTTGTTTTTAATAATAATAATACTTAATAAAGTTTATTTCAGAACAGTCATTCCATAGATACACACAAAATCATCGAAAATGTAAATAAAATAATTAAAAAAAAAAAATTAATGACAGCATAAGCTAATAATAAATATATTTATAAAACAATAAATATTATGTGTAGATCCTTATAATAGCAATAATGTAAGATTAGTGTTATCATCATTAACATAGTATTTTTTTGTTTTTAGTAATTCTATTTTTGTAGAAACGTATTCCAATAAAATGTTTTTTCTAGTGCGACGTTTGCTCGGCTATGTAGTGACTTAGGCGGACTGCAGTAGTTCTCGACACGGGGCAACCTAGTGAAGACTACTTCGCAAGGCTTACTGTTTTTGGCTCTCATATTGGTTAACGTAATGATCATTAACCACGCTAGTTATAGTTTTACTGAAGTTGAATTTTTTGTATCTTTTGTTTGTACTTACGTGTGTAAATCCTAGTCCTAGTCCTAGTAATATTATAAACGCGAAAGTTTGTAAGAATAGATGGATGGATGGATAGATGGATGGATGTTTGTTACTCTTTCACGCCAGAACGGCTGAACAGATCTGGATGAAATTTGGGACAGAGAATAGCACATAGGATACTTCTAAACCGCGGGTAAATCGCTGGGTGCATCTTGTGAATAATAAATAAGAATAAAATAGTAAATACTTAGCTGTAGTTTTTTAACTTGGAAATAAATTATAATAAAAATATTGTACCTACAAAGAAAAAAAACATAATAGACTAGTGAGTGTACCTACTACGAAGTATTTACCTAACTGTTACTGTTAACTTTATAGCATTACAATTTATGCATGACTTCGAATTAACTGTATTTGAGTAGGCGGCAGGCAAACAACCACCATCGATAAACCACTTACAAGCTGACCAAAAGGTCGCAGGCTTCGCGTGTGGGTAGTAGGTACCTACTAAACCTACCAAGAAATACCAACGTGGCACAATAAGACTGTATTACGTGGCCAGTGATTGCAGTATAATTGCAATGAAATATGGCCCGTAAACGAGCTCCCTAACTTAAAGATAAGCTAAGATAAGCATAATTTGATCGTTTGGCTGAGTTGCTGAAAACTAAATCTAAGTATTCTTCTTTTTTGTGGTTTTTCTTTGCTAGTTTCGGTACCTAATTATCAACAGATAACATACTAGCATGATTATGTTGTCTGATGTTAATTGACTTGATCGATAGTTGAACTGAAAGCACTCTACATTCTTGGTCGGGAAGCGTCTTGATTTGATCTCTTTGAGAAATTTCATCCAGATCTGTTCAGCCGTTCTGGCGTGAAAGAGTAACAAACATCCATTCATCCATCCATTCTGAGAAACTTTCGCGTTTATAATATTAGTAGGTTAGATAGGTACTAGGTATTGATATGTTGATAAAACCAACTACTTGATAGATAGTAGGTACCCAGTAATAAAAGTCCTCTGGCCACGATCCCTCGAGCTTCCACGAACAAGTAAGTACTTTTCACCCGCTACACCTAAGCCCCATTTCAATTACCTTGCGAAAACACTTTTAACGTAAGCTGCGGCCAACAACGACGTCAGAGCACAATTAATCCATCTAGAATTTATCCGGTGCAGTGGCCCGCGGGGCCCCGCGGCTCCAATTAAAATGTAAATGGGGCCCGGAGTGGCTGGGGCCCCGATAACTGCGGGACACGCGCTGTGTGCCCAAACGTGATAACATTCATTTTCAATTTAACTTTTGAAGAAGCGACACAAATAGCTCGCTTAAGTCGCTGTACACTACCACGTTCTGCGGATTAACATGATCGTAACCGTATTGGCATATGCTAAATCATCATCACCATCATCATCATCATCATCAGCAGCAGATTTTTTTCAGTTGATTTGAGAGATTGATCTATGTGTGAACGTTTTTTGTTTCTATTTATGTAAGCTCCGAACATCAAAATCACTCGTCCAATTATTATAAAATGTGAAGTGAGTTGGTAGTATAGAACAAATTTACATTGTATAACCTTATTAGATTTAATATTCTAAAACTGCACACATTTGTAAGAGCTTAATGTTACGGCTTTTTCAAAACTGACTAGTACACTTTTATAATGCACTATGTATATTTATGTATGCGAATTTATACCATAAAGCAAAAAAACTACGCTACTCGCTTGGTCATTCTTATCTCGACATTATGTACATTGGTTTATGGTATAATTTCGTGTACTTAAATATACATAGTGCAATATAAAAGTGAGGCCAGGGACCCTATTCGGAGTTTTGAGATTCTCATCTCTTTTGCGTCCTTGTTGCTCTAGTTTGAAACGTCATAGGTGTGAGAGTGACCAAGATAAAATCTCATCTCATCTCACGCACAGGAATAGCCCCCCCAGGTCTACATTTTGAGGTTCTTTTTAAAAACTGTGCAGTTTTAACAAGTCAATTTTGAAAAAGCCGTAACATTAAACTCTTACAAATATGTGCAGTTTTAAAATATTAAATCTCCTGAGGTTGTATATTGGACCGGAAATGGCTAACGTAGAGTTTAGGAATTAATATTAGTTTTCGAGCAATTGTAAATGTTTTTCATGGCAACATTACCACGCACACACATTGAAAAAGAAGTGGCTTCAGCGAGATATAACGCAGTGTTCCATCTTTTCCTCTAGGTTTTTATGAGGGTTGGATATTGGAACGGCTAACGGAGATTTTGGGAATTAATATTAAGTAGTTTTCGTGCAATTGTAAATGTTTTTCATGGCCACATTACCTACCACGCGCACAAGTTTAATAAAGAAGTGGCTTCAGCGAGATAAAATGCAGTGTTCCATGTTCTCCTCTAGGTTGATCTGAGATATGCATGCATATGTGTACCTAAGTATCCCTCAAAAACATTAACTTCCCTTTTCCTTGGCTATACTTATAGAAACTGTATGTACTTATTCAGAATACATACCTACCTATTTATCTAATTTGAAACTCATATGAGTATATGAGGTATAGGCAAGTGGGAAAGGAAATAGCCGATCCTAATGGCCTCCAATAAAAAATACGACATCCGGGACTGGGCCTGGCGACAGGCTGTCTGCCATCAAACGAAATGGACTCATTAAACTGTTTTTTTTTTTCAACAGGGCCAGACCGCCAGCGAGCGCATCGAAAACATTTTGTTGTTTTTGTCGTGCCATCTTTATTTTGAAACTAGCTGCACCCCGCGGTTAAAAATATGTATCCTATGTGCTATTCTAGACTATAATCTATCTCTGTGCCAAATTTCATACAGATCTGTTCAGCCGTTCTGGCGTGAAAGAGTAACAAACATCCATCCCTCCATACATACAAACTTTCGCGTTTATAATATTAGTAGGATACGATTAGGTGAGCCCAGGGACCTACAGTCTGCCTCAACTTTTAAAAACTTTTTCATCATCGTTTTTGTGATTATTGTTGATAGCTAGGCTATGATAAGTGGTAGGCTCCTTTCTCCGTAAATTTGTCCATAGCGAACTACCTTAGGGAAGGGGTAACTTATACGGCCCTACGCCTTGCTGATAGCTACTTACTTTGATGATAATAAAATACTCATTGCCTACCTAGATATCTACTACTAACGGAAAATTCATGATATTCGGAGTAGATCGCTAGTACAAAGTAGAGATCGGAGAAAGTAGAGAAACCTATGATGCCCACTATCAACCAGAATCTCAAAAATATAATAAAAATGATAGTGCAAGAGTGGCGGCTATTTAAAAAATGTTCTTATTATTATTAAAGGTAGGAAAATAGTATTGTAACTAAGTGAAATTCTTTTTAACTTTATGCTATCAGCGATCGATCGGTGTACTAAATAAAACTTTCAAGTCTTTGTGAATAAAAAGTGGTAGCGCCATCTAGCAAAATTTTAAAGAAAATTGTGAACGCTTTTCCCTTATTGTCTCATGATCCAAAAAACAAGGTCTAACCTTCCGGGAGCAAACACGTTATGACGTCACTCGTCATCGTCTCTTTCGAACTTGTTTTACTTGACATATTTCGGTCTTGCTTAAGCATCGATGGACGTCACTACGTGTTGCCCACGTGACCGGAATGCTATACCTGGCGGAGTTTATTATTATACCATGGTCTCTACTATTTTTTGGCCGAACCTTTTGGGTTGAACAAACTCAACGCTCATTCAAATTAGTTCTATAGCACCCAATAGATGGCGTCCTTCTTATCAAAAATCTAGAGCCCCTGAGACTGTCAAGCAGCTTGAGCCAAACCTGTTGATTTTGGTTTGAGTCAAAACAATTCGATCGTTTATGAGCCATTCGGATGAAAAATAGTCCCGAAAAAAACAAACATTATAAATTGTTAGATTCTTGTATGTCATCCGAATCGGCACATATGTATTAAAGACCTAAGAAATTACTACAATTCAAAAAAATGCAATTTAAAAGTTGGTCGATGGAAAACGTACGTCCTTTTAGCCAAAATTATTAAATAACATTTTATTAACAATTTAAACTAGTGTTACGTAACTTTTATGAATCTTAAATAAAATCCGCAGTAAGTAATACTTCCAATAAGTATTCCAAATACTTCTCCAACATTACGGTCAAGATTGAAATGGCGTGCTTAAATTTTTCGTCTCGATTTTGGCCAACACGACTGTTATTTTTATCTATTTTTGTCTACATAACTGCATTCAACTGGAGCCCGGAGTACGGCGACAGGCTTGCCCCCTGTCATATTTGGGACTGAATATCGTCGAGCGAAGTGTAGATGTTGTATTACACCTTTTCCAGTCCCCTCGCGGGAAAGGCGTGACGATATGTTACTCGTATGTATTTTAACATATTTGATCAAAGAAAAATAGCTAATATTTAATAAACAAACAAAAAAAAATTTGTTAACGTTAACGTAACCCTAACTTAAAACACTAAGCTCTTATGAACAAACATAAGCTGTGTGTTAACAAAACAAGATGAGACAGGCGTAATTTGCCTGTTTTTTCATTTATTTTAATTCATTACAAATGACCTTTAATAACTAAAAATTCGTTACACATTTTTCCGAATGGCCCTTAGACGGTTGTTGGTGGAGAGTTGAGAGGTTTGTCAAATTTATGGGTTTGAAGTTTATTTGATGCAATTTTATATTTTAGTTGCATTTGACGAGCTGTTTGATCGTTTACCGTCGCGTTTGATCAAAGACGGCTCAGTTTTGCGCTGATTTTCTTAGTTTTAGGTTCCGTACGGAAAATAATATGTTTGGGGTAGGAGAAAAGAATAATCATTTGGTGCGGTGGTTTCTAGTATTTTCTGTAGGTGATCTTAATTTATGGGTCACAATACAAATCTGAATAAGGCGCTGTACAGTACCAAACTGAGCAGTGTCGTTTGTTGGACCTTCATCAAGCGGTTGTATCAAACACGTAATGTTTGACTCAAACCGTTTGTCCGTCTCGGGCTCTTTTGACTTGACGTCTATTGATGTGACAACCAAACATTGACATGACATCGACATTGATTTGCCATAGCGGCTTTTCATGTATTTTCCTTCCCCGTTTGTTTACATTTTTTAACTCCCGCCGTTGCCAAGGAGTTTTTCTACGTTTTCACATATTTTACTAAAAACATCAATGAATTATCTGATTATTTAATACTTTGTAAGCTAATATGAGAACAGTTCCAAAGTGGGTAAATAAAATTCATGAAGCGGACAAAGTTAAATTCTCCAGGTAAGACCGTATGAATTTAAATCCCTTAATTTTGCACTGTATTAAGTAATTCTCTTATTTATTAGTGATGTACCTGAAAGCTAGTGTTAGATCAAGGTCAGGAAGTGGGAAAGTTGTTTAACTTATATCATTTAATACTTTTCAGCGTAAACAGCATATGCTTCAGTCCAGATGGCAGTCAGCTGGTTATCGGCGCGGGGGAGAAGGTCATGGTGTACGACCCGCGGGACGGCGCTCTCATACAGCTGCTGCAAGCGCACAAGGGCACGGTGCACGCCGTCGCATACTGTGGAGACGGGAAGAAGTTTGCCAGCGGTAGCGCTGATAAAAATGTCATCATATGGACGTCGAAGATGGAAGGAGTGCTCAAATACTCGTGAGTATTTTGCTGTTTTGAAGTCAAAGGACAAGCACGAGCAAGGCAAGGACTCAGAGTCAACTGGGACAAATTTTGTATTTATACTTACACAGGCATTACGTTTAGCCCTGAACAAGGAAAAAAGTCAGACAGAATTTCATCTATGACAAAACCATGATCCATAGTCAGCCAGTTTGCTGTACTTCCAGGCCGGCTTTGTGCGGAAATGTAACATTGTCAACACATCCACGCAGCAAATATAATTTTAAGCATGTCTTGTGTGTGTCAAAACCAGTGTCAAAATCATTGTGATTGCAAGGATAAAAATAAAGGAATCAAGTTTCATAGGTGTAGGAGTGATTCAATCACTTAAATTCCTTATTTTATATATTTTCATTCACCAGAAGCAAAAATTCATTTTCCCCTGAAGGAGCAGGCAAAGATACATTACAATACCAACATTTTGCCGGATGATATTCAGTCCCAAATCAGGAAACAAGCATGTTGCCATACACCAAGCTCCAGTTATATGTATGTACCAATAGCAGATACATTAAATATGCACATAATAATGTTTTGAATAAATTGGTGAGTGCCTTCAGCTGTTATCAAACCTGCTCCCTCTGGCTTGAGAAGCGAGCCTTCTCCAACTAGACTATCATTGTAAAAAAAATAAAACCATCGCCACGATAGGCCTCAGTTTTGTCATATAGTATATACATAGTCAGTTTATCATGTAGTTCAGTCAGACTTTTTTTACATATTCATGTGTGTAGCCATGATCCAAAAAAACGAGGTCTAGCGTTCCAGGAGCAAACATATGTACTATTTGTAAATGACTTATTCCAGTCTTGCTTATGCATCAAATGAAGTCACTATCTGTTGCCCATGTGACCGGAATGCTATAACTGGTGTACTATATTATTGTATCATGTGTGTAGCTATATTTTGTTAAACCTTATCTAACTAAGTACCAGTGATCCAGTAAATGTTTTCTGGCAAGTAAGTTTATTCTAATATGTTTTTTAAGTTTGAATAAGAGCAAAATAGATCAAGGAGGTATATAAAGGTTGTGAGGTCTCAGTTCAGGGCAAACTACTAGGGGGATGCCTATGTAATAATCTTAGTGCTGAGTAAAATGAGAAGCTTATTATCTACTACCAACAATCAATAAGTTAAGCCTGTACCATATGATAACCGTGAACTACCGGGAAAGCGCCGATGCTCTATTCCTTTTGCTCAAAAATTTATTATCAACCAATAGGAACACTTTTGCAGGTGTTGGGATTTTAACACATGCAGCAAAAATAAATGTTTGTTTTTAATTTCCAGACACAGTGAGTCCATCCAGTGCCTGGCATACAACCCAGTTACTTACTACCTAGTGTCATGTGCTCTCACCGACTTTGCATTCTGGTCGATGGATGTGAAAGCAGTGCAGAAGTACCGCATCTCCGGAAGAATCACAAGCTGTGCCTGGTCATGGGACGGGCAGTATCTGGCCATCGGGCTCGCTAGCGGTGTAGTCTCTATACGTAGCAAGGTAATCATACCAACTTTAAAGCTTGTCTCAACTTGTTATGTGATTAGGTTCTGACCATGACATCTATAGAGACTATGTACTCTGATATCTATATGTATGTACTCTGACATCGGGGCTAGCCACTCGGCCTAAACGAATTCGCTTGCTTAACTTATTTGTTTGCACTACAATAAATGTTAGATTAAAAAAAAACATCATATAAAATTATGTAAATCTAAATCATCACAAATCTTTAGTAAAAAAAAATAGTAATCTCAGGTAGTTTCTACATCGCTTCTAGAAGATTTTTTAAGACACAAAGGAAGGGTATATAGAGCACAAATAATAACTTTTTGATGCATTTTCTGTCTCTACATTGAAGCACAACAATACACAATAAGTAAAATTTTTGTTATGTAATTATATGAGAATGAGTATTTTGTAAGGTTCATTATTGTCTTTTACATAATAAATGTAAATTTGGTTTGAATGGTAAAATATCATGTCACAAATAATATTATGAAAAAAAATATAAAATTAAAATTAATTTCCAATTTTGATTAGCAAATTAAATGTCAAAATAAATAAGTAAATAGGAAGGGAAAAAAAATACAAAGGTTAAAATGCAAAGAATAAAAAACTAGAGGTAAACTGTTGTGTTGACATGTTCCTCAGACTGGTGTAGAGACGCAGCGCGTGTCGCGCGAGGCCGCGGTGTGGGCGGTCGCGTTCTCCAAGAGCACGCTGCTCGTGACCGACTGGAACGAGACGCTCTCCTTCTACAACACCATGGGCCAGCAAATTTACAAAGAGAGGAACATTGGTAAGAGTTCATCATCACCCATCAAACAATCTATTTGATGAACCTCCTAGCCTAGTCGGAGAGGTCCCAAGTTACTAACTAAAGGTTGACAGTGAGTCCTAAACTAAGCTCAAATAAATATATGTAGCTCTTTTATAAAAAAAATTAAAAAAGAATAGTAGTGTGCCAAAATAGTAAACAATCACCGAAATTAAAACCCCATTTTAATTTTGTTATTAGCTAGCTTTTGCTACTAAATAGCTGTCCAAAACAGACTTTAAAATTTAATTACATTATAGATTTCAGTGTACTTTGGTCTTACTCACTGATTCCAAAAGTTAGGGTTGTTTTTACCGGAGACTGCGGTGCTAATTTACTACAGTTCGCTGCGCTCACTCGACATCGAGTTTGCCCAAGTCGCCACTCAAGAGTCAGTCAGCGGACAGCCAGCAGGTCACTAATGAGAATGAAGCCTTAACATATTATTTTTTCTCACCAAAGGAAGTGGGAAAGGAATAAGATACCTGTCCCCAAAGCACTTCCTATGGTGCCATGGTGAAGTCAAGATTATTACTCACCTTCACGATTAACGTGAAGAATGATTTAAAAATTTAATTCTTAACGGGCTCACCGTTTTTAAGTAAAGACCGCAGTTAGTTACTACTCTACTTACTACCTCCGGTCCAGCGAACGAAACGCGTGCGAGTTGCAGGAACCGTTCCTTGCTACGACAGCGCCATCTCTGTTTATTTTAGCGAACTTCCAAATCCCTTAGCGGCCGATACGGCTTGTGTAGTTGTGAGCTTTGGTTGTGAGAATAGAGATAATTAGCCGTTCCATAAACCACCTAGCATTTTTATATAACGGCGCCGTTCAACTAACTTTGATTTTTGATCACTACAGTTGAACCGCGGTGTCGGATTATCGAATTGCTCGGGTTATAGAATACTCTGCTACGGAAGCCATGCAGTGCAAAACATTTTGAAAAAGAGTCCTCACACCTGATCTGGTTTAGTACCCACCCTTAATACCACCACTGTACATGAGAGCCACAGGATTTGATGTCCCTCGGTGGTCATGTAACGAATGTTTCCAGGTATAGCAGCGGTGTCTATGAGTCAGCTGGACTCGCTGGTGGTAGTGGGCGGCGTGGGCGGGTGGGCGGCGGTGACGGCGGACGGCGTGCCCGCGGCCAGCACCGCCCACGACTGGGTGTGGGCGGTGGCGCCCTCACCCAGCTTCAACATGCTCGTGAGCATCCGCCACTTCTATATCTGAACCACAGACTTCCAATACAGTAGCAGACCAAACATTACGTATTTGCCAGCGTGGTACGAAAACACACATAGATTCGTAGCTTGGTCGAGGCCGCATTAAGGATGTTGTTCCTTGTAATCGAGAT
Source organism: Peribatodes rhomboidaria (assembly GCA_911728515.1). NCBI lineage: Eukaryota > Metazoa > Arthropoda > Insecta > Lepidoptera > Geometridae > Peribatodes > Peribatodes rhomboidaria. The sequence goes on from OU452166.1 coordinate 22,008,387, forward strand.
TAGATGACTGGTCTGGATCTGTAAAGATTTTATTTTCTCTAAGTAAGCATAGGTTTACTTGCCTTTTGGTTTTCAGGCGGTTAAAGGGTTAAATAACAACTATTAAGTAATTGAAAACGTAGGAATGAAATTAACAGCATATTTATTCAAATATATTTGGGTAACCTACTGCTTATACTCAAATGAATAAACTAAAAATAAACACATGAAGCCAATTTTATTATGTATGCTGTACAACACTAATTTATTTATTTAGGAATAATACTATTATATGATAAATAAGATAATAATGTATTGTCTTAGGACATAATTAGTCCATGGCGGACACCAGTGCTGGCCACTAAACTGTTACAAAATGGGAGTGACTATACTTTTATATTTACGTTGCTTACTTCTGCAGCCATAAGCTATTCAACGAAGTAGGACTTGTTCCAGGACAAAATCTTTTACAAATAGCACTAAAATCAAGCCAGTCTATTTTAAAAATAATTTGAGCATGGCACACGAGCCAAACTGGGCTGCCAATCCTGGTTCTTTGTCCAATTTTTTTTTATTCTGGTATTCCACTACTTTTGTTCATTAAATATCTAGAACATGGGTTATTTGTAAATAAGTAAATATCTTTCAACTAAACTTCTACTAACTTTCTACTTTGTCGGTGTTTCTTCACATTTCTATGTGAGAAGGCTAATTCTTTTTCTCACATGATGTGTGCTGACTACTATAATATAATTTTTTTACTTAACATTAATTAGGTAACTAGATATTTAGTAGATTTTCATATTTATTTTAGAATTTGAAAAGTTCTAGAGACTTACAAAATTTTTGCTGTAGTTATTGAAATGCTGTAGTGGCATATTTATGTGCAGATTTACTTTGTCCAAGGTAAAGGTTTGTAAATTGTGACTGACCAATGGACAGAGGAACAGTTAGGCAATGAATCCAATACATTATTCGTCTTTCTTATCAACTTTATTCCTAGATTACTAATCTGATCTCTGTTTTGTAAAAAGTACTTGAGCTTTCAAGGTTTGCCCCATCCCGACAAATTCTATTTATTCCGCTCTGATTACTTTAGTCCAAATATAAAACACTAACAAATATAATCTAAGAGATTATCCGCGAAAAAAACTCTTTGGATTGATCAAATGTTTGAATTCCTTGGAAAAAACGAATGGAATTCTAAGACCAAAGTGTAACTACCGAATAATATTATAGAACATATACTCGTATAATCGGTGCGATAAATGTTTACAAACCCTGATCAGACGGTCGAGGGGTCAATTAACTTTTGTCTCAATCTACAATGCGGCCCCAGGTTGGCCCCAATAAGGCGGAATGGGACAAAGGTCAATGAACTCTTCCCTCAGTCAATATGTACCAAACTATTGTATTGTTTCTGTAAATAAATCGCATGCTTCTCGTCCTCAGGCGGTGGGATGTCACGACGGAACGCTGTGGTGCTACCAGGTAGCATTCGGCACGGTGCACGGACTGTACCGGGAGAGGTACGCCTACCGGGAGAACATGACAGATGTCATCGTGCAACACCTCACGACCGGGAACAAAGTGCGCATCAAGTGCCACGACAGGGTGCTCAAGATCGCCATATACAAGCATCGGCTCGCGGTAAGCATTCTAAGGCCCAATTTATACAGGCCGGGCGTAAAGCGAGGATGCGGCGCGGACAAGGTTAAAGCGCGGTGCAGCCTTATAACTTGTAAATATAAAATGCATGAAAGCGACTTGTTTTGAGTTATACACAAGCGACGCAGCGAGGTCACGCCGCTTTACAGTTTTCACGCCTTACCATGACCGCGCCGCGTCCTCTCCTTACGTCTACGGCCTACGTCCTTACGGCCTGGATAATTTGTACATAAAGTAACACATGTCATGTATTCGTTTCCACTTGAGCAGTTTCAAGAAAAAGTTCCAAAAGCTTTTCTATGAGTGTCCGTGAAGAAGGGTACTTTTGCTCAATGTTTTGCACAAGGTGCATGTCTTTCCTTGTTTTTAGTAACTTCGGCAATGTATGTAATATTCTTTTCGGTATACTTACTTTAAAAGTAAATTGTATTGTATTCAAATTCAAAATTGCTTATTTATGAATTTGAATAGTAGGTTTAAAAAAAATGGTTTCACTTATAGCTCTCCTCGGGGATTCCCTGTGTCGGGGATGCCACGGAACACAAAGACTTGGGCAACTAGCGCCCAGACTGAACATGGTGTGTGTGTTGTGTTGTAACAGGTCCAGCTGCCGGAGAGAGTGGTGGTGTACGAGCAGGGTGACGTGGAAGGGATGCTCTACAGAGTGAAAGAGAAGTTGCCGCAGAAGAATGAGTGCTCGCTCCTGGTCGCCACCAGCGACGCGCTACTGCTCTGTCAGGTGCGGAAAGCTACATCCACAATTGCTAAACCAAACGACAATGATCCATCCGACAGACTATGACAGACTCTGTGATCTTCGATTCGCTTTGATTTTAGCGCAAAACCGCTAGGCCAACACTCTTTCAAACGTTACCTGACTCAGGTATTATAGTAGTGGTTTCACAGAAAACCATTTGACTTGTGAAACTTTGATGTATTTTGATGCGAATTAAATTGACATAACAAATGGGCACCCACCATGAATCCTCCTTCCTACTAAACTTATAATACAAGTAGTATTATGTGAAAGTACGTCTAAACGAAGGCACAAGTCCAAGGGGAAGTCGCGGAAATTTGGTAGGGAGGTAGCTTACAGCGTTTGGAGGTAAACAAGCTAGGAAGATACTGGGTCTCAGCAAAATAAGGGTTAGCGCCCACCAAATGCAGTTCACAAGCACCAAAAGCGGTCAGTGTGCATTCAGGTCCGGTGTGCAAAGACTTGTAATGCATGAAATTGTATGAAAGACGCCACACCGACTGCAGTCCGTTTCCAGTGCGTGTGCAGTAGCTGCATGTCACACGGACAGCTCGTTCACAACCACCAACTGACAGCACGCACGCAGCGTGACACGCGCGAGGACCGATGCGTGCAGTGCAGTTACAGCGCGGTCGACGTAGTATCCAGCGGACTTTCTTACTGGATGTCACACAAAATCCGTGTGCAGTGTAGTCCGGTTGCGTACGTGCGTGCAGTCTGACGTCTCACGGACTACACCCGTACCTCACGCTCACGGAATACACCCGTGCTGCATGCGCACGGAATGCACTGCTCACGGACTGCACTGCTTACGGACTTGGTGTATTTCAGCCTTTAAGGTATGATTCTGCAGACAACAGCAGCGGGCGACGCGTCGACACTACTGGTCTATGTATTTCTATGAAATGTGTTGAAATATGTCTCGCTTCACGTCTTCACTTTACGGAACGTATCTCATAGCAACATAACAAGCTCTGTATGTTTGAGTATCAGCATGGAATCATTACGTGTTTGTATTTTTAATATGGGCGCTGTTGGTTTACCTCAATAAATGAAACGAAATAAAAACGGAAACCAGTGGTGTCGCGATGACACGTCAGCTGCTGCTGTCTACGGAACCATAAATAAATAAATAAATTCGGATATTTTTACACACGGTCGCCTGACCCTAAATTAAGCAAAGCTTGTACTATGGCTGCCAGAGACTGATATACGTAAATTTTTTTTTAAATACATAATTAAATAGATATTATAAACACCCGGACATGCATACACAAATGTTCATCACATGAATGTTAGCCCTAGGTGGGAATCGAACCAACGCCCCCAAGCTCAGAAGGCAGGTTCACTACCAACTGAGCCACCGAGACAGTCTATACAGGCAGTCGAGGCATACTAGAGGAGTGTGCGGTGCGTGTTCCAGGACGCGAAGCTGACGATGGTGGGTCGCGGCGTGCCCAAGAGTTGGACGATGCCGGCGCCCATACGGTACGTGAAGGTGACCACGCTCAGTCTGCAGGAGGTGCTGCTGCTGGGACTCATGAACGGACAGGTCGGTACTGTTGCACTTTTATTGTAGACTAGAGTTTGCCCGCGGCTCTGCCCGCGTGGTATCTATTGCATAGCAATTAATTACCTATTATGTAAATCCATTCAGTAGTTTTAGTGGTTAAGTAACAGTTACCTACTATATTATAAGTACAGTGATGTAAATAATAACATTTTCAGCGAAAACATAAGTATTCTTGTTTATTGTTTTTAAAATGATACAAATACATCTAAGAAACGAATACGTACACAATATATAGGTAAATTTTAAAATATAATTAAGAAATTAAAATATATTGATAGCGTAGTTGGAGAAGGACCGCCTCTCAAGCCAGAGGGAGCGGGTTCAAACCCAGCCGATGACACGCACCAATGTGTTCTTTTTGTTTTTTTATTGTAGATTGTCAAATACCGATTATCGCAAAACAAGCCCGGCCGCCTAACCCCCCGCCGGGCCCGGTGGGTTTGGTGTGTAGTGGTCTTAAGGCGCCGTCATAGCACGTATTTTCACCCACACACATGTTTGCTTAAGCCGCATTTAGAGTTGAAAATCGTATATCATATTTGAGGGTAAAATGAGACCGTCGCGTAAAATGTTCTTTTTTTTGCCGTTAATGGTTTTAAGCGTAACAAGGGCACAAATAAGAATAAGTTGCTCGGTCAAACTTTAGAGAACTAATCTGGTTATTTAAGAATCGAAAAAATAATTGGTATAAAAGCTAAAAAATGAAAATTTAGAGTACTACGTTCCGATAGTTTTTTTATGAAAATACTATTTGTGATTTATTTTATTCCAATTCGATTTTCAAAATTGTTCTTCGGTTAAACTATAGTTGGTATCAGCTGTATTTTTATGCACCTGATAATTTTTCATATCCAACTAGGTGTAAACAATAAACTTGTTTTTGGTAATTTCGTGTAAGCCGTCTTCACCAAAAACAAGTATTTTAAATTACAACATCATATTATTACAATTTCCCCAAAAACATTTAATACTAAGAATTCTCCTAATGTGGACTCGTCAAAAATAGTCCACGACTTCTTTACAATCGACTGTGTTTTACAGATATGGCTAGTGGAGCCAGTGGAGGGCAAGACTCGCGTGCTGCTGCAGACGGCCGGCATCGTGCGTTGTCTGGACGTGAGCGCGTCTCGCGGCGCCGTGGCGGCCGTCGACGACGCCTCAACTTGCCGCGTCTACAACCTCGCCACCGGGGAACTCATGTACACGGTGGGCTTACTGTTCTTTCACTTTAACTCACCAAAAACCTCTTAAGGGTTAAGTGTATTGTACGGTGGGCTTACTGTTCTTTCACTCTAACTCCCCTCTCCCGCCGTCCGTAAACTTCGTGCCGACCGCTCGGGGCCGCCCGGCCTTACGCGCTGGAGTCCCCTAGAGCGAGAGGCCGAGAGCGAGACGGCGAGATGCGCTCACCCGCATTTTCGGTGGAGATGCCGCCCGCAGCTGCGACGGGCGAGGGACTCCACCGACCACCGCTACCACGACGTGCTTTACGTCACTGTCAGTACGATGCGGCCGCCGGCGCAAGCCGGGTCCGGCGCTCGCGCTCACAAATTCCCTAGGGGCTACATCCCCCAGCGTCCAGCCGCGGTAAAGAGGACAATCCTCGTGGCCGCTACCTTACTCCCCCATAAAGGGAGGGAGAAGAACCCCACGACGACGACTCTAACTCACCAAAAACCTCTTAAGGGTTCATTGTACTCATCAATATGAACAACTTTTACTATGAAGCCAATCCTGTAATCGCGAAAAAAAAAACAGCTGTTCCTTACAAAAAGTTCAATCACCTGCGACAAAATGTATGGAACAGCTGATTTTCTTTTCGCGATTTCAGAGTTCGCCCCGTAGTAAAAGTTGTTTATACTGATGAGTACAATGAACCCTTAAGAGTTTTTTGGTGAGGTACCTATAACCCTGTATAGAATGTGTCGTTGACACGTTCATAGCGCATGACCAGTAGGTGGTGCATTTTGAGCTTCTTATCGTATGTGTATTTCCCATGCATAGGGCATGAGGTCAAACAAGTATAAAGGCGGTTCAAATTTGCGTTCACACGTAACAGGTCGTACCCATAATCCTAGCTACATAGAGAACATGTCGAACGACGGACATGCTCTAGGATATCATTGTACTTATCAATATGACCAACTTTTGATCCCACAACCGACCGACGACGATAACTTGAGTATCGACTTCAGAAAATAAGGAGGTTCTCAATTCGACTGTACGTTTGTTACGCGATTTTTTTTTTATTTAGAATAGTTCGGCGTTTGACCACCAACTTTGATTGCTTCGATAATTATGAATTGATTTTAGTGTTTTTTTTTTGTTTGTTAGACCATACTTAGTAACGATATAATATCGTTATCGGCGTTAACGATATAATATTGTTGTCGGCTTTCGTCCTAGCTGCTTGAAGTTGTGGAGCTGTCCTCGAGGTCAGTGGGGATGGTGATTTGGGCGCGATACGGAATAAGCTCTGCGTTGTAAGAAACTGGGTATGTGACCATTCCCACTTTCTCGTCTACCTTGGCTGGGAGTTGGCTTTTACAGAGGCTGTTTTTTGTTATTGTGTTTTTTTTTTGGCCCTTTCGTAGCCAGACTGGGTGATGGTGACGTTTATATTAGCACCGTTTCTTCGAAGGCGGCTGGACCGTTTGGAAAACTAAAGTTATGTTTAAAGGGCATACTTTGCTAGTGGTCCCATTTTCAACAGTTCAGGGTCTGATGATGGGATCCTGGAGAAATCGAGGAAACTGTTGAAGTATTATATGCATAGATTGACGAACCACCATCAACAATGATAATGCTAGTTACTCGTATAATCCAAAAACAAGGTCTAGCGTTCTGGGAGTTGACACTCAACTACGTCACTGGTCATCCTCATCGTCTCTCTCGAACTTGTCGTAAATTACTTATTTCCGTCTTACTCCTGCATCGATTCAATCGACCCACGGTTGACCTACCTGCCTATGTATGTCTCAGAAAGCGTTCTGAATATATTATCATACCATAATGCCAATGACAGTAAATAGATTAGTTCAAACTAAGAGATCTAATGTCATAATGAGGTTGGAAAAGCTAGTTTTAATGAGTATCTAATAATATCTATGAATTTAATTATTTATTTTGATCGGTTTTATTACGATAATTATTATCGTTTATAACACTGGTTATCCAGTCTATATACGGGCTTACAGCTGTTGCTACAAGGAACTGAGGGATTCGTAAGTTGTCCGACTCCATTTGACAGTTGTTGAAGACCGGTGCCCTCGAGTTGACCGCCACGATACCGGAGCGGTGGAGGACGGGGCCGCCCGAGTCGCCCGGACACGCCGCGGCCGGTTGCCCGCAGCTCTGGCTCACACACACCATGGGCAATGTCAGCTCCTCACTGTTATAAGCGTCACACGGCACCAGCATTCCGTTCACCAGCTGCAACGGCTTCTTTAGCTCGAGAGTGGAAGCCAGTGTAGGCTTCGATAGTGTCGGATCAGTAAAGTTCGTGAGTCCGTAGCCGGCGACCGTAACTTCTTGAAAGCGCAGCGCGTTCATGTCCAGTGCACTTATTTTGCCATACTCAGATATCTTTATCGGCTCCGTTTTAATTAGAGCAATGTCGTCATTCCACATACTTTCGTATCGAACGACGGGAAAGGTCTCGCCTAGAACGTTGCTCATCTGTGACTTGTCCGGCTCACCGGTCGGAGAGCCGTATCTGATGATCAAGTCCACACTGACTATTCTTAATTTAAACACCTTTGAGAGCTCATTAGCGCTAAGATATTGACCGCAGTGGCGTGCTGTCAGCGTCCATTCTGGTGTGAGTACGGAGCACGTGCAAGCTTGGAAGAAATAAGCGGCTAATATCTCATTATTGTCTACTACTAGTTTGCTTTCTAATCTGACGACGTAGGGGAGTACATTCTCGAGCGCGTTCTGTCCGCCGATGACGCGCAGTCCCGATGACGCCGCGACCGTCGCTACCGCGACCACTGACAGCCACTTCACTACAAGCACACGTGGAATACAAACGTCTCCTTGAATATTGAGATACATTTCATTGACCAAAAAGGGACTGTGGCTTGACTATTATTGTTTTTAAATCATTAAAATCTACTTTATGTTCGGTATAACATTTCCATTTTACGACTCACTATATTTTCCTTGCTTGCAATATTGAGCAATCGTATCATTGGTCAATATTTACCACAGACCTAAGATTTTTTTTTGCTTCGCAAAAGACCAACGAAGCGTGGGACAGAGAAGTCTCCATCGAAATGTAAACTCCACAAGAGAGAAAGAGGTCGCCTACAAATAAAATGTTAGTCAATAATTCTTTTGTCATTAATGACAGCGAGCCACCTGGGAGCACGCGAAAATTCCTATGATTTATATTTTTACTAAAATAATTATAAATAGACTCAAAAGAGAGCAATTGTAACTAAATGCAGTTATGTCATCTTGTGAGTGATAGCAATAGTGATGTGAATCCAAGATGTAACCCACAAAATTTGTCGTTTCATGGGTAAATATGAAAATTCCATTGTGATGTTTTTGTCTAAATTTTGTCTAAAAGATAACATAAATTGGTTCCAAAAACCGATTTACCAGTGGTATGTTGTTGTTGTTTCTTCGTAACATCTATATTTCCTAGATGAAAGCAGAATTGGTGATGAAATTCAGCATTAAAATATTAGTTAGTTTACGCTCGATTTTCACTAGAGATGGATAAAAAGATGACGTCATTACTATCGATAGTTTTTATCAAAGTTCATTAGGTAGGCGATGGGTGCAATACATAAACAAAGCATACATTTTTGAATCAATGCCATCAAAAGTAAATTGACATTCTTCCGAGTTTGTACTGAATGAAGAGGCGTAAAACATTTTTGTATTAAATATTAAGTATGTACCTTCAATTTCTGATCATCATTTTTAATTCAATTTACACATTTTGGGTGTCTTACATCCAAGTCTAATTTAATTATATTTAATTTAATTAAATAATATTTATGTAAATTATAAATAAATGTACAAAACCAATGAGATAAGTATCATTACTTATCCTAATCTGTATACGAGTAAAATTGGTCAAGGGTCACAATTCGAAGCGAATTACTAGGATAGTATTATATTGATCTTATTATTTACTTTTCTTATGTTAATTTAGATACATGGTGACACTGAAATCTAACTCTTCCGCCTAGCTTAACACCCGTTTAGTGATTAATATTCACTTTAGCTCAGCAGCGGTGTTACTTGGAACAAAAAACAACTCAATTGGTATGCGAAAGATTTATTTATCGACAAGCACCCGGAGGACCATTTTTGGTCAATCGATAAATTAATAAGTACTTTTCACAACACTAATTTACTCACGCATGCGCAAATGTTTTTTTGTATCACTATCGAATTGTCACTGTCGATCTTTTACATCCTAGATCTGTGATATTTACTTATGCAAGTTTATGTTGTGTTAAAAAGTTTTGAGATAAGAAAACCGATTTATATTGCATTTCTGAAATATAAACATTTTTAGTGTGGAGCATTAGTTCAAAAACGGCCAGTTTTCCTAATTATAATTTTGCGATCCTATTGCGATTTATATCGCTATATTGTGTCTTGAAATATTATTTATCAACAAAAATAAATTGAATTAAGTATGATCTATAAAATTAATTGTTAGTTGTTAGTTAGTTAGTTAGTTACCAAAATTAACGTAATTGCCAAAAATCAACCAGGAGTTAAATCGTTGTCAGCAAACTTGCTATCGCTCAACCAAGGAACCTAAGAAGCGACATCGTTATCTGGTTGATGTACCAATAACCCGCACAAGACGCTTTGATTCCTTTTTTAGGCGAACATTGAAATAGTTCTGGATGTTTTATTTAAACTGATAATATAATACATCTGTTTCATACTGACGATCGCATATTTATGAAAAGTAGGTATATTCAATTGATTAACATCTAAAGCTGGAACAAGAGCGCCTGCGAAAGCTTTCCTTGCTCGTTTAAAAAGCTTTTTACTGATAGGAACGGCGTATCGGCGCTCGCTGCAATAGTCCAGTCCCGGTTTAATAAAATGGTGTCGTGAGCGAGCGAGCGAGACAAGTGCCGCGCTCGTGCCCGCGTGCGAGTGTGACGCAATGTTCGTAATCACGTTTCAGGAGGAGAACGTGTCGTCCGTGTCGTGGAACTCGTGGTGCCCGGAGCTGCTGGCCATGTCCGGCGCGGGCACGCTCTCCATCAAGGCCGGCAACTTCGCGGCCGCCTCGCACCCCGTGGCCGGCTCCGTCGTCGGCTTCCAGGTTCGTGGCTCTGTGTGTCCGCGCGCTGCAGTGCGCGGCGCCGCCTCGGTTACACCGGCAGTTACTCCGTTCATTGTAACGCGATAAATTGGGTGGCCACACCTGAACGCTCTACGTCAATGCCCATTAATGTCAAACGCCAATGTAGAATAGAATAGACTTCACTTGCAACAGGAAACAACAAAAACATGTCAATGCCGTTGTAAAATTACGCGACAAGTAGTGGCCACACCGACGTTCATTTTCCATCATCACCACAATTATCGCCGTTTCACTTTATAATGTGGCCGCGACATTACATCATCAGATTCAAAGGCAGTGGATTCAGGATTAGGAGGTGGAAAAAAAAACTCTAATCGCGTAAGAATTAGGTCCACTATAATCCAAAATAAATAATATTCGAGATTATTTTGCACACACGGCCATCTGGCCCTAACTGAGCAAAACTTGTACTACGGCTGCCAGAGACTGATATACATAATAAGAACATAATTATATAGTTTTAAATACTAATAAACTATAGTTATTAAAAATATACAGCCAGACCTATGAGTACTTACGAGTATAATGTCTAGAGAGAGTTCCGTACTATTTATGAACGAAAAGTAACAATCTAACTTTTTTATACTAGTGTGCCTGACAGGTACGTCTTTTACTAGGGTTGCGTCATACAAACTGTAAATTTAAAACCTAACAGTTGGCTGTTTTTTTTTTACCCGTGCTAAGTTTTTTCAGTCCATTTGGACATTTCATTGATCAAAGAGACATACAACAAACATAGTGTTCATCACATGAATGTTTGCTCTAGGTGGGAATCGAATCCCCGCTCCCAAGCTCAGAAAGCAGGTCCAATACCAACTGAGCCACCGAGGGAGTAAAATGTTATGTTCCTTCGATAAAGCCCACACTCAGCGGTGTCAAGCAATCTTTCCCTAACCAAAATCATAAATCTGACATTCTTAAAAGGCTTTGAAATTGTTGACTCTGCTTACCGACCGAGCGAATTGCAGAGTCTACTGAGCTGGGACAAGCCGGCGTTCGTCGGTCCGACCGTTCCGTCCGTTGAACCGATCTTCAAGACATACATTATTTAGTTTGTAACGTTCCTAGTTGTCCTACCTATTTAGGTGTAGTAGGTAGCAATAAGAACAACTAGGTAGTTATACAAAGTTATATTTAATACAGAAAAAATGAGGGTAGTCGTAAATAGAAGAGTAATAGAGAATAGGGTCGGGGTAAGGTTAATGTCTTGAGTCGAATCACGCTACACGACTATGACGACACACTGGCCTTGAGTTTTCAGCGCACGGAGTCCACGGTGTGACGTAGGTAGTAGGTAGTGCCACAGGTAGCAGGTGCGGCTCTGCACTGGAGACCTCAGCGGCAGGACAGCAGGGCCGAGCAGGTCATTCAGTACCAGCCGGGAAGTCAGGTGGAGGAACCCCAATTCTGGGTAACACACAACACTTTTAGTTTCTTAGGAAATAGTTAAAAAAATAATTATAATTATTAGTAATTATTAAGTTAGGTGCGGATCGCGGCCGAGCGTGACATGCGATTCACAGTATTGTTTTTGTCGCTCTCGTTCAATCAGAGGTCGACGCGGGTCAAGTCATCCCTCCGCTCCGCGTCGTCCTTACGACGCTCGCTCATTGGCTAAGCCGCGCGGCCTTAATTACTGGTTGCGTTTACGCAGTGAGTGTTTTCAAATTAAAGGAGTAACGAACTGTTACAAGTTGGAACGTAGAGCACAATTGGTAGAGTGTAGCGAGGTCGCTTGTCAAGGTGAAGTGCTAGTTGATTGAGAGCGGCGCACTGTTGTTACAGGGAGGACGAGTGTTCTGCCTTCAAGCCAACGCGATGCAAACTATACAGGTCCCGCTCTCACACGCCGTGCACCAGTACATACAGCAGAAGATGTTCAAGTGAGACAAACAATGTTTCTAAATCACAGCTTTGAAAATTACTCTCAAAATTGTAGAAATTTATTTACGAAATCGCGTCGTGTTTTTTTGTAAATTGTAAAAAAAGTTTTGTTTAAATAAAATAAAAATAAAATAAATAAATATTTATAAGTGTATATACATGCCCTTCAATTATACAACAGAGTTTTTGTAACATGCTGTATAAATAAATATATATATTTTTTTCAAAAACTGTACATGGTAAAAATAAAACTACTTATCAGACACTATTTTTTAGGAATAATATAACAATTTTGCCTGAACTAATCCTATTTGGTTGGCGAAAATAAGTGAAAAGACATACTAATTCAAAAAAATCTAAAGAAACTGTCTGTTTGTAGGCTTTTCACGGCTAAACTGATCATGATGAAAGGACATCATTTTGACACCATTTTGGGCTAAATTTAAAAATGCCGGCCAAAAAGAAAAATACTTTATTGTTTTAAAACACGTCCCGCTGAGGATTTCTTACTATGGCACTGAGGCTGTAAGTCCAGTGGCCACGGTTTTAATTGAGTTTAAAAACCTCTTTTAAAACATATTTGATTCGTTCAAATACAAACAAAGTGTGTTTTTTGAGTGAAAATGCTTGATTTACCAAGACTCCGTACCAAAATGTAACACTTGTGTGTTGCTAATAACATTGTTTGTGTACAGTGAAGCGTACGCGGTAGCCTGTCTGGGCGTCACGGCTCTCGACTGGGAGCGACTCGGCTTCGCGGCGCTAGAGGAACTAGCGCTCGAAGTCGCACGCAAGGCCTTCCAGCGGAGCGAGAACATCGTGTACCTCACCCTTATAGACCATCTACAGGTACTAGCTAAAATACGAGGTGACGGGCACTAAGGAAACTAAGCTGAGAACATGTGAAAGTACTCATCCTTCTCAATAACTTTTACTGCGGGACCGACCCTGACATCGCGAAAAGATCAGCTGTTCCATACATTTTGATAAGTGTCAATGATATTTTTCATGAAACAGCTGATTTTGTCGTTACTTTGGTATTGGTTAAATAATAAATAGTATTCTGTATGTATAGTTAGTACTTACATATCTTTTCGGCTTAGCACCCTTAATATCGTAACCCAGCGCCCTGTATATCCTACCTAACTAATATCAGAAGAGTGAAAGTGAGTGTCTGTTTGTTATTTACGCTTCCACGCTCTATCTACTCAACCGGTCATCGTGAAATAACATTATCCACTTTTCATACATTATTGGGCTAAATTTAAAAGTGCCGATAAAAAAAAAGCTTTATTGTGTTAGAACTCGTTTCCCTGAAGATTTCTTATTTGGCACTGAAGTCCAGCGGCCACTTTCGCCATAGCGGCTTTCTGCCCATTAGTGTCTTTGCGAGATCGTTTGGATGACGCTGCATCCTTTTTTAACCGACTTCAGAAAAGGAGTAGGTACTCAATTCGACTGTATGTGTTTTTTTTTTGTATGTATGTTACGCGATCATTCTGCCAATAACTATGAATCGATTTTGATGATTCTTTTTTTTTGTTTGGTAGATCATACTTTAGAGGTAGTCTCAAATAAATTGAATCCAAATCGGTCGAGGGTTTTTAAAAAAGTCAACATAAAATCGAAAATTGTATACTTACGTTTATGATGTTTTCGTTTACTCCGTAATGTCGCTGGCTCGTTGAAGCGGTGCGTTTAGTTGGCCTACCCATGTTAAAATGAAATCATTTTAAGTCCAATGCAAGCCAATAAACGGGAAGTCAGTGGACGTGTTGGATACATTGGAGGATAAAATAAATAAGATAAAAAAAGTCTTTATTTCTCATTTCCCTTAAATTACATTGTAAGTGTAAATCTTAATTCATTTGCTAGTAGTTATATTTATGTTTCAATCTGGATTAGTACGTTCTTTGGGATTCACTCCTCCACGGCTGAAGGCCTCCTCCAGCCTCTTCCATTTGTCCCTACCATTTGCAATATTCAGCCAGTCATTATTTCACGATTATTCGAGGACATGTTGGTTAAACCCATGGTATAATAATATACTTCGCACGGTAGAGCATTCCGGTCACGTGGGCAACACGTAGTGACGTCAATCGACGCCTTAGCAAGACCGAAAAAAAGAGTGTGTGTACTTAAGTACACGCGGTAGAAGTTATACTTCTTTGGCATATGGAAAAAAAATTTACTAAAATGCAGTAGTGATTAACGATAAATATTTAAAAAAATATTTTTTTTAGATAATAATGTAAGAATTTTTAATTAACGACGTAAATAAATTATACATACCGACAATTAACCTCAAATCTATAAATGCACTCAAAACAGTTTATTCAAATCAGTTTTATCACTAATATTCAATATAATTTTAAAGATAAACTAATAAATAATAAATTATTAGTAAATACTATCACCGTCGTATATGAAATTGATTTAATAAAATCACCAAAATAATATTTATTTATTCACTGTTTAATTGTACTCTTACGAAACACGTGTTCTAAATATAAAAATACTAGAATATACAACTTGAACATAGTTATCAATTCTCATGCCACTTAGAACTAACTTCACGATGTAGAATTTTTGTGTCGGTGTGCGCGCGCATCGTAAAAATTCACTCTCATATTTTTTCTCTATCGCGCCAAAAGAAGTATAACTTCAATAAGTCATTTACAAATAGTTCAAAAGAGACGGATGACGATGACGAGTGACGTCACTACGTGTTCGCTCCCGAAATGCTAAACTAACCTTGTTTTTTTAATGCTAGACCTTGTTTTTTTGTATCATGGTTGAAACAAGTGTTGTACGCTGCAGGAGCGCATGGAAGCGAGCGAAAAGCGCGGCGTGGTGAGCGGCGAGGTGCTGGCGTACCGCGGCCGGCACGCGGATGCGGCGCGAGCGTTCGTGTCGGCCGCACGCCAGGACCGCGCGCTCGGCATGTACGTCGACCTCAGGATGTTCAACAAGGCGCAGGTGAGGAGTGGCTGCTCGGAGCTGTAGCAACGTTGTTACACTATTTAATAAGTTTTATCATTATTTTTCTCTTGTTGTTTTGTTATCTGTGGTGTGAACAATAAAGAGTTTATCTATCTATCTACTTGTAAGTGTATGTATCACGTTCGTGTCGCGGCGCGCTCGGCATGTACGTCGACCTCAGGATGTTCAACAAGGAGCAGGTGAGGAGTTGTGCTGTTCGAATAGTAGATGTAGTATGATGTAGACTGCCTCGGTGGCTCAGTTGGTAGTGAACCTGCCTTCTGAGCTTGGGGGCGTGGGTTCGATTCCTACCTAGGGCAAACATTTATGTGATGAACATTTGTGTTTGTTCTATGTCTGGGTGTTCATTTGTATTTAAGTATGTTTTATTTAAAAATATTTCAGTATGTATATCAGTCCCTGGCAGCCATAGTACAAGCTTTGCTTAGTTTGGGGTCAGGCGACCGTGTGTGGAAGTGTAAAAAAAAAAAGTTTGTACCTACACTTTTTTTAACGTAAACTTTTTTCGTTTGATTCCATACATTTACCTTAGTTATTCGCTTCCGCCATGAGCGCTTAATAGGGAACTTACATCAACATTTTAATGACAAATTAATTAATAGTAAAATGTACTTCAGTGACATTTCTAATGAAAAACTATTATTTTATTGCAAAATATTTTATTAGAAATTACGTAAAACGAAACGTAATTTGAACCTACAATGAGTTCACCACCATAAGGTTCTGCACGCTCCAGCATGCCGAAGGATTTTGTGTTGTGGCATCCCTCGTCGACACAAAAGCAACCGAATTTTACTTACTCATTCAATTTATCACTGTGCTGGTCTAAAGTGAATCCCATGGAACATTTTTTTTATTATTTATTTATTATGGCTTCTCAATGATAATTAACTATTTTAACTTAATGTGCTATCTTTTAAAGGAAGTACAGCATACATCTCGATAAAGCGACGTGCCAGGGCATCACGTAAAACGCAACCGTCTATTCATGTTGAAATTAAGATTTGACAATGCACCAGCAATAGATACAACCTAATCTCTTTATGAGTGAATAGGTACCTCATGAGCAAGCGTGCTCCATCTTAGACCGCATCGTCACTTCCCATCAGGTGTGTTGTGGTCAAATGTGGGCCCATTGAATCAAGGTAAAAAAATTGTCCGCGAAAAACGTACTTAGCCGCGTCGTCCCGTGTCTTGAGCACCAACCCTAAATGTTGACAATGCAAGGACCGACGCTGCTTTTTGGCGCGGACTTTCCAAAGCCAATTACAAATCACGATTGTAAAATTGTTTCTGCATATTTTAACGTTTTTGTTTCTAATATGTTTATTTGAGACGTTATTCTTTACGATAAACCATAAATATATATTTTTTTTGTTTTGAATATACGATGACTGGTAATTACTTAGTAGCATATGTTGTGGTCAGGAATACGTGGGCGAGGGCGAGGGGCTAGCGGCGCTGGCGCGGCGGCGCGCCGAGTGGGCGAGGCACGTGAACGACTCGCGCGCGGCCGCCGAAATGTACCTCGCGGCTGGAGACGTGCAGCGCGCCGCGGGGCTCATGGCCGAGACTGGCCGGCGAGACATGTGAGCTGCGATTGTAATACCCACTTACACAGAGACACACACATTTATTATTCAAACATCAAGAATTATTTAGAAGACAAAGATGTCTGGAGCCTTCCACTTCCGCCAAGTAGCCACTAGTATGTTTAGATACCTTATTACCTAGTTGTAAGCCAACATTTGTGAGACTGTAATTTTTTTTTTTTTTTATATAGAATATGTCGTCGTTTGACCACCAACTCACCTGATGTTAAGCGACGTTGTGGTCTAAGATGGAGCACGACGACCTATATATATTTTTTTTTTTATACAATGTTATCCCTACTTTTTATTTTACAGGGTTATGATGCTTTTTTTTAGCACGACGACCTATAAGATACTAATTCACTCTAGCCTTGAAATTTTGTAGAGTGAAGAAGTACAAAGACAGCAGTTGAGTGAGGCGCTACAAGTGCGCTACTGCTCAGACCCGTCTTCGGAACGGTTACACCGGACTACATCCCGAAACAC
This sequence comes from Peribatodes rhomboidaria, assembly GCA_911728515.1. Taxonomy (NCBI): domain Eukaryota; kingdom Metazoa; phylum Arthropoda; class Insecta; order Lepidoptera; family Geometridae; genus Peribatodes; species Peribatodes rhomboidaria. The sequence continues at coordinate 22,025,681 of OU452166.1, forward strand.
GACTAGGTCATTTCACGGCATGGCTTGGTCCGGTGGGTGGTAACTAGCCACGGCCGAAACCTTCCACCAGAGTTTGCTACCCGGTTAGCACTACCCGGGGACCACGTGTAGGGAATCAGAATAGAGTTGCCTCCTATTCTTTGAAAAAATAATTCCCCTCAGTTTCTTGCTTGTTCTTCTCAGGGCCGAATTCACCATTTATGCTACTAATTGAGATTTATTAAACTAAGTTTAGTGAAATGCAAAACGACTGTTTAACTTCAGTTTTTCGCGTAAACCAAGTTTAAAATGAGCTAATCGCGTTTATATTCACTGGTGAAATCGACCCTTAGTAGAGGGTCTTTATCGGTCGAGTATATTTAAAAAAACTTTGACGTTCATAAGTGTATCTTTGATACCCAAATTGAATAAAAAGATTTTGACTTTGACATCTTACTTTCATATTCATTAATTCATCATTCATTCAACATTCATTTTTAAGCGACGAAACGGAGAATGTTGGCAAGTCGACGCGTATATACGTATATATGAAACTGAAATGACAGACATTACCATTTAAGAGCTACATTGCTTGTATCTTTCAAAGGCTTAAACGTCATCTGAACATGCCATTGTTGCATTGACATTGCGTATGAATTACATTGGCTTATATCGTTCTAAGACTTAGTTTCCACGTTTTTGTTTACATCTACTAATTGCAGGTTGATAGAACTAGCCCGCAAGCTGGACAAGGGGTCGAGTGAGTCTCTGAGGTACGTCGCGGACGCGCTGGTGCAGGTCGGGGAGCCAGCCGCCGCCGCAGACGTCTACCAACGATTGGGAGACTACAGGTACTGTCTAACACGTCTGGAACACTACACGAACTGTCTAACACCTCTAATATACTACATGCTCTGTCTAACACGCCTGGAACACTACACGTACTGTCTAACACCTCTGATACACTACACGGTCTGTCTAACACCTTCGCTACATTACAGGTACTGTCTAACTCCTCTGCACCACTGCACGTACTGTCTTAACACCTCTGCTACACTACACGCTCTGTCTAACACCTTTGCTACACTACACGTACAATCTAACACCTCCGCTACACTACACGTACTGTCTAACACCTTTGCTACACTGCGGGTACTGTCTAACATGTCTGGTACACTACCGCAGGTGCTGTGTTATACGTTTGGTACACTGTGAGTACTGTATAACAGTTCTAATACTAAGGGTACTTACTGTCTTACACTTTATGCAGACTTAAGGTATTGTCAAACACTTCTGGGACAAATACACTAAACATAACTCTTAACTCACTCTCGCATTTATAATTAATTATTAATCACATTTAACAAGCCAAAAAGAGATTTAAAGGCAAGTTAAATTGGGTATTGTTGTGATGTTCGAATTATATTAACCAAGTCATGACCGTAGATAAAAAAAATATAAGTTATAAGTAAGTAGGTTTTTTCTCGATTTCAGGATTGGCCCCACAGTAAAAATTAGTCATAATGACGAGTACAATAATATCCAATATGTAGTCGTTGTAAGATACACCTAATATAAGCATGTAATAAAAACGAAACTAACGTTGGCAAAACGTCTCTTTCCAGCAAAGTGGCACAAGTCGTGGTGAGCGCGAACGAATGGTCGCGCGCGTTCGCGCTCGCTCGCGAGCATCCCGAGTGCAAGCGAGACGTGTATCTGCCGTACGCGCACCGAATGGCCACCGAGAGCAAGTTCGTCGAGGCGCAGAGAGGTACGCTTGGCCTTAACTGGTTAAGAGTCAAACTTTTCACACTTGCAATGACATAACATATATAAAGATGCAATTATATTGATAAAGTGTGTAGTTGAAAATTTAACAAAAAATAAGAGAATTTCAATTCAATTTATTTAATTCAGAATCCAAGTCCATATACATAACATCAGTTGCATTAGAATAAAATAATCCAAAATAATAGTAGTTAAAATGTCAAAAATAAATAATCAAATTCACACAAAACAACATACAGTCACAAAACATAATAACAATAGATACACAATAAAATATTAAAACAAAATTATTTAAATTAAAATTAATGAATTAATAGAGCTTATCAGATTCAACTATGTTGAAGGCTACTCAAAAGTTCTTTTAAATTGCACCAAATTCACTACCTCATAGATGACGTAGAAACGTAAATATTATAAAAGTTATGCTTTTTCAACTTTTTAAATTGCCCATAACTTAATCTTAGATGTTCCATTGAAAAAAAATTAGTCCGGCTCAACGAAATGTAGGGAACAGCTGACTTTGTTTTTACGATTTCAGTGTTGGTCCTTTAAAAAAAGTTAGTTATAATGATGAGCACAATGATGTTCTAGAATGTGAGAAACATCCCGCGTACATATATTCGAGAAATTCTATCTTCCTGTGGCAGTCGGGTGAATACAATACAAAAAGTCTTTATTGACGCCAAATCCAAGTTTGTAAGAATGGATGGATGTATGGATGTTTGTCACTCTTTCACGCCAGAACGGCTGAACAGATCTGGATGAAATTTGGGACAGAGACAGATTGTGGTCTAGAATAGCACATAGGATACTTTTTAACCGCGGGTGAAACCGCGGGGCGCAGCTAGTACAAAATAAATCTAAATTAAACACTCAAAAATATAGGCGCAATTGGGGTTTTTTCGGTTAAGAGCGATCTCTTCCAGACAACCTTTGGATTGAATAAAAACATGAATGATGAATAAAAACATGAATAAAACATGGACGGTGGTGTATGCTAAAGAAAAAAAATACACTAATGAATACTAATAACTCTCGTGTAACGTTCCAGCGTACCACATGGCAGGCGAGACGGCGACGGCTCTGCGCGTGTTCACGGTGCTGGTCGGCAACGCAGTCGCCGAGGAGAGGTTCAGCGACGCGGGCTACTTGCACCACCTGCTGGCCTCCCAGTGCCTGGAGGCGGCCGCCGCGGCCACTGGCGAGTGAGTAGTGTTCAACATGGCCGAGACGAACGCAGTCGCCGAGGAGAGGTTCAGCGACGCGGGCTACTTGCACCACCTGCTGGCCTCCCAGTGCCTGGAGGCGGCCGCCGCGGCCACTGGCGAGTGAGTAGTGTTCAACATGGCCGAGACGAACGCAGTCGCCGAGGAGAGAAAATTACATGTAATAACATCAAACACCCTTTTACGGTAGAAATTCCGCCACAACGCTCTAAGCGTTTCAAGTCAACTTATCTTGTAAGAACTGCAGAGGTGTGGAACTCGTTGCCTGCGTCTGTCTTTCCACCTTAATACAATCCGGGGGTGTTTAAGAGTAAAGTGAATAGGTATCTCCTAGGCAAGCGTGTTACTCCTTCGATCACGTCGACGCTTCCCATCAGGCGAGTCAGTGTTCAAACACATCTGTTGTAAAAAAAAAAGTTATGTTGCAATACTTTGAGATTATTGTACTTAATTATTATTATTTTTCTTTAGCACACACCACCGTCCATGCTGAAGCATAATGTTTTTATTCCATCCAAAGGTTGTCTGGAAGAGATCGCTCTTAAGCGATAAGACCGCCCATTGCGCCTTTATTTTTGAGTGTTTAGTTTAGATTTATTTGTATTTGGTGTCAATAAAGAGTTTTTGTATTGTATTGTACCGTTTAATCGGCAGCCAGCTGATTCCAGCCGGTTCCGATATTGTGGATCTCAACAAGTGTAGAGTGGTGTACAGTACGCTACCTGCAGGGCTCGCGAGGACTTCGTGCGGCGGCACGCGCGGGAGGAGCGTACGGCGCGCGTGTACCACGCGTACGAGGCGGTGCACCGCTGCGTGCACGAGCCCTTCTCGCTCGCTCAGCCGGACATGCTGCTGCACGCGGCGCGGTACGTGCTGGCCTTGCTGCAGGACGAGCCGCCGCCGGGGGTCTCCATATTGTATCCTTTCACTGTTTATAAGGATGCCGCTAGAAACTTTTATTAAATTTTGTCAAAATTACCTTCTTGATCTAATAAGTGTGTTACTGTATTTTAGTGATATCATGTGTAATAAATAGTATTTTTTATTAACTATTAGGTATATTAGAATGGAATAAATTAGTATGACATGTATGTTCATGTAAGGATAATTCAAATAGTTTAAGTAGGTGTTTATAACACTCACTCTTATTTTGTCAATAATATCAATTTTTATTTTTATTAATTTTTGCACACCCTGTCCTATACTCTTTCATATGTATCCTCTCCTTCCTAAGGTTGCCTGGAACAGATAGCTCTTAGTGATAAGGCCGCCAGTTGTTACAGTTTAAGTTTTCCTGCTCTGTTGTTTTGTTTTTTCTGGTGTGAACAATAAAGTGTTTATCTATCTGTGTATCTATCTAGTTACCATGACAATGTCTATTGGAAAATCGGGAAATTTTCTCTTTGTTGCCGCATTTAGGGGAGGTAGCGATGAGTAGTGCCAGTAGGCCAGTAGCGGGAACTGACTAATCTAGGGTTCCGCCTGAAACACCAGCAACACGGAACCCTAAAATGATCGAAAACAGAGCTTCCATTGTTTATAGACAGACCCAAAATCGATCCGTGCTGATGGAACCGAGTTAGTAGGTCTAATGTCCTCTGGCTATCGTAAGAACAAAATATGGTATGATTACGGAACACATTTTTTTTTCTCGTGTATTTTTGACTGAAACAGATCACAGTTTAGTCTCTACAGTTAGACTCTGTACTCGAAGAAAGCGCCCTATGGCTATTTTCTTAATTCCTGTACGCAAATAATACACCCTTATCGCTGTACAGCTGTCTCTACCTTTGTCTCGCGAAACAGGCAAAAGCTCTGAAAGCTTACAACTTGGCGAGAACCATGCTGGACAAGATTCAAGCTCTACAGACTCCTCACAAGTTCCAGGTAAGTCTGGCTTAGCGTCAAGGCGGGATTAAACATGTCGGGGCCTCGGGTCAGATACCCTCCGTCGCACGCTTCGTGCTTGAAGTTTGTGATTTGTTTTATTTATTATTTACAAACAAAAGATACAAAAATTTCTACTTCAGTAAAACTATGACTAGCGTGGTAAGTGATCATCACGTGATAGGCTCTTGATTCGTATGGCACTAAAATTCTACATTTATTACTGGCTCACACGTTAATTCAAATCAAATTCATGAAAAGCTTACAAATTTTACTTACAGATAAACCTTAAAAATATAAATAAATAAAATAAATAAATTCGGGACACTTCCACACACGGTCGCCTGACCCCAAACTAAGCAAAGCTTGTACTATGGCTGCCAGAGACTGATAAACATACTTAGATATTTTTAAATACATATTAACACCCAGACACAGAACAAACACAAATGTTCATCGCATAAATGTTTGCCCAGGGTGGGAATCGAACCCACACCCCCCAAGCTCAGAAGGCAGGTTCACTACCAACTGAGCCACCGAGGCAGGCAGATATAAGGGTAACATTTTGTAAATTTGTCTTGTAGCACCTACACTGAGAACATAAATATTCTTATGCTGTAGGCGACTACATTCCTTCATTTTTTACAAAGTGTAGGCGTATGTACTATATGTGTGCAAACTGATTCAGATTCAGATTATTTATTGCCATAAGCCGTACAGTACACATGATGTTTCAAAACACAATATTGCATTAGGTACATAGTTCAACGGACCCCGTCGGGCACAGCAACTTAGAAGAGAGGAGGATGGTTATTACATTTTGAAATTTTATTCTTATCATCGTCGTAGTCGTTATAATATATTCATGTTAAGAATATTAATTTTGTCAAAAGTCATATAGTCACATAACTGTGAGTGCGTCAGTGTGTGTGTGTTTCTTTTTATATATTAACTGAAGGTACGTATTCTTACTTAAAGTGTAGTAAGTACTTAAAGTGTGTCATTTAAACTTAAGACTTTACTGAAGCTATAATGCACACATGTTTTGATTTACAATCCAGATCTTATTTGTGTTTCTGGCGATCCATTAGGATCTATTACTAAGTTCTTTTGATTGTAACTTGTTTTGTGTGTTAAATAAATAAATAAATAAATTATTTTTGTTAGGAGAGTGTGGAGCTGTTGATAATGAAGAGCCGCGCGCACGGCGGCGGCGGCGAGAGCGCGCGAGACGAGGACGTGTCTCCGCTCTGCTGGCGCTGCCGGCGACACGCCGCGCCGCTCGCGGCCGCGCGCTGCCCCTCGTGTCGCCACGTGGCCGCGCACTCGCTCGCCACGCACGGTACTACACACAGTGACTGTTCTAGGACTTTCAGTGCACAGATAGGCTACATAAGCCATGTGAGAGCACACCATCAAGGCTCACAATTTACCTAGCAGAAGCAATAGTCGCCGTGGCCAGAATCGGCTAGGAAGACATCATAATCATCATCACTACACACTAGTAGCTCACTCTTCTACCTAGTAATTTGCTTTACCTGAATGGATTAATGCGGCAAAATCACCTACAACATTTTTAGTTTAGTTGGAAAGAAAAGAAAGATAGAAAGATACATACATTTTGACACACAAGACACTACAAAGACGGTGGCGATACTTAATACCAATACACAAATTAAAGAAAACAGTGCTGTCACTGTAGTCAAAAAAGGTCAATGCTCAGCTATAATGCTGAAAATTTCTTCCCAGCACTGATTTTCAGCATTGACCTTAAGAGACGAACGGGGCTACAATGTACAATTAAAAGAATACAAAAAGCAAAGGAAAAACACAAATAAAATGTAAATATTAGACAAGAGAGAAGTAAGTAATATAATAGTACAATAAAAAGGACAATAAAACAGTTCGCATTTCCTTTGCAGAAGTCCTGCCGCTGGTCCAGTTCGTTCCCTCCGAAGGCATCTCACACGAGGAGGCTCTCGAGCTGATCAGCCGCATGCCGCTGCCTGAAGCCGAGCCCGACACTCCTGGTGCAGAGGTCCTGCGGATAGACGAGGACCCGCACGACCCCTTCCTCGACAAAGTTGACGAGGTCTGAATAACAATATGAGAATAGCTTATCTCTAGCTGACCCGACAGAATTTGTTACCCAGTCCAATTTTTTTTTCAAAATGTATGCAATAAACTAAAACTATACCTGAAAGCTAATTATAGATTCTCACGACTAGCTACAGCCTTAACAATTTCTTAATATTGATCTTTGTGATAGGTTCTTTCAAACTCATATATTTAAATTTCTTTTTTTTCTTTAAACTTCCCATGTATAAATGTTCTTCTATAAATGAATATATGAGACTATGTTCTTTTCGCACCAAATAAAATGCTTAGGGACGAAACCTGGCCCTGTAGCACTTCCGAAGGTGCCTTGATAAAGTCAAGATTTGTATCCGTCTTTACGTAGCTCTTGTGAGAAGAGCTAAGATCATATTTATGATAATAAGATAGGTCGGCAATAACATGTAAGTCGGCAGTGTTCCTAGCCTCGCGCCGTGTTGTCAGGAGGCCCCTCACTCTGCAGCTCTAACCACCGGTAGCTTGCGCCTCACGCACCCTAGTTTTTTATATCTAAATTGTAAAAAAATTAAAAAAATTACAAAATAAATAAATGTCTTGGAATAGGAATAAAAAAATGTATCAGAAATTGAACACGGGGGCATTTCACGCGAAGCGGGCAGCAAAAAAAGGAAGGTCTTGAAATGCGTTCATTTTTGGCATAAATGTAGTTCTAATAGGTATGAACGTAAACACACAATATTATAGGTAATTTTATTATTAGTCAAGTCAATTATGGGCTTCAGAAAAACAGACATTATTGAAATTGGGATTTTTCGGAAGTGGCATTTTATCATGCATTTACAAGCGATTTGAATAGAAAATTTCCTGTTCTCTTAAAAAAAATAATCAAGCTTGTGTTTTTTAAATTTGAAAGTCTGTCGCCCGCTTAAGTAATTACCCTATTACCTTTGTTGGACGTTGCATTGTGTGGCGCGCAGGAGGACGAGAGCGGCGTGGTGGTGTGCAGCCGCGCGGCGCTGCTGCAGCTGAGCCCCGCCAGCGTGCTGCTGGTGCACCGGCCGCCGCTCGCGCCGCGCCTCTACCGCAACATGCTGCCCGAGCTGCCCGCCACCGCCTGCCCGCACTGCCACAACGTGAGTACAGCTGCACACTGAACACGCACGTCCACACTAGACTCTACTGCAACATGCTGCCCGAGCTGCCCGCCACCGCCTGCCCGCACTGCCACAACGTGAGTACAGCTGCACACTGAACACGCACGTCCACACTAGACTCTACTGCAACATGCTGCCCGAGCTGCCCGCTTCGCCTGCCCGCACTGCCACAACGTGAGTTCAGCTGCACACTGAACACGCACGTCCACACTAGACTACCGCAACATGATGTGTCTCGAAAGAACCGATGTCATCTAGGTAAGCGGAGAACACTAAGCGAATCGTAAGGCGAGGTGGTTTCTAGAAGCTAGTAAAAAGAACACGCTGCCTGATTTTCATGCTATATCAATAATTTTCTTGCTATACATTATTCCAATAACAACTCATAAATTTAGAGTTTTTTTTTAAAATTTAATTTGCAAATTTTTTTCTCGTTTATAATTGTATAAATCATTGCTTCCTCCCCAGCTGTTCTACCTAGAAGACTACGAGATACAAGTGCTGACTAAGGGACAGTGCCCGTTCTGCCGGCACCCGGTCGAGGACGGCAGCGCGGAGGACGACTCACTCAACAACGACTCGACGAGCCCGAGCAGCCCGGCCAACGGGAACAGCTCGTGGCGTTAACACGTCGCGATCAACGATCTACAAACTAAGCGAGTGACAACCAAAGTCGCCAACAGCCGCCGACATTTTCGACCGAGGATCTATGCTTCAGCTTCGAAAATGTCCGAATCCAGTCCGGATCTCTTCCTCGTCGCATTTCTTAACCGATCATCTTACAATTTTGTAAGTAGGTTCAATAGTTATTTTTTTGCCGGGCCAGTGACCCTATTTGGAGATTTGAGATTTTCATCTCACCTTTATTCGTCCTTGTTGCTCTCGTTCGAAACGTCATAGGTGTGAGAGTGACCAAGATAAAATCTCATCTCATCACCACGCGCAGGAATAGTTTATTGTATTTTTTTTCCAATTCACGGAGATATGTAAATGCTGACGTATGCGGAAAAAAGAAGTGATCTGACAAAATTGTAATCTGACGGACGTGTTCTAAATCGTTGTAATTGGCCATGACATAAGCTAGATATTGATAGATATATATATATTTTGAAAAAAAAATCTAGTCTCCGCCATTGACAAATTTTCAAAAACGTACTCGGCAAAATTTCAGGAGAATCGGTTAATAAATGCGACCTGTAGAGGAAGACAAAGATCCGGACAGAGATCCGGACATACGAAAGCATTTTTGTCAAAACGGAAGCAGAGACGCTCCGCTTGCTAACGCTCGCTCGGTCGATAATTATAATAATTTCTTTATTGTGTTAAAATTGAGACCGATGCAAAAACGATTAATTGTCTAAATTATATAATATTGTACACAGAAATATTTATGAAAAAGTAATAATTATTTATTTTAAAATAGACCTCAGCACTGAGTAGTTGGTTTGTGATTGGTTAATGACGATGATTATATGTAATAATCGGAAATATGTATACAGCACTTATTAGTATTTTTTTTTAATTATGTACCTGGTATACGTTTATGTATTTTTGATCTTCAATTGATTAAGTAGACGTATTTAAATTAAGAGCGAGCAACTCCACGATTTTTGGCAATATCTTTGAAATTGTTCTGTCAATTTCTAAGCTTAATGACTTGTCAATACCAAAACTTAAAAGTATGAGGCCAAAGTTCACCATAATTTCAACAAACGAATATTTTTTTACCTTTTTTAAACCGAGTGCTTTCGACAGCTCTTCATTACAATAAGTTTTAGTTATGTGAACAACGGACAGTTCAATAAATAATCGCCCAACTAAAGTTCGATGAACATGGGCTTCTATCAATTTCCAAACTTGATCAATTTTGATGAAACTTTGACCTCTACTATGGTCAAGGTACGTGGATCGTCGATGACCTTACGTGTAGGAAATATTTTTAATTGTGATAGAGCCACCGTCCCAACGTAATATAAGTTTAATTACTTTAAATAAATGTTTAAACTGTTGTATATATCTTTTTATTTTTTCCTTATTAAGGCCCCGTATTACACGAAATCTTTTTTTTTTTTTTTTTTTTTTTTATGTAGAATAAGTCGGCGTTTGACCACCAACTCGCCTGATGTTAAGCGACGTTGTGGTCTAAGATGGAGCACGACGACCTATAAAGTACTTATTCACTCTAGCCTTAAATATTTGTATAGTAAAAAAGCACAAAGACGGCAGTTGAGTGAGGCGCTACAAGTGCGCTACTGCTCAGACCCGTCTTCGGAACGGTTACACCGGACTACATCCCGAAACACGACTAGGTCATTTCACGGCATGGCTTGGTCCGGTGGGTGGTAACTAGCCACGGCCGAAGCCTCCCACCAGAGTTTGCTACCCGGTTAGCACTACCCGGGGACCACGTGTAGGGAATCAGAATAGAGTACACTCCTACGGACGTGGGTAGCTCAGCCCCCAAAAAAAAATCACCAAACCAAATCACCTAAAACAAGTATTTTGTTTGCGCCTAGTTTGGTATGAAGAATTATGATGCCCACGTACAAAGGAATACAGCTGGTAGAAGAAACAACCAACTAAAGTTTAGCCGAAGAACATTTTTGAAAATCATTTTCATTTTGGAAAAAAAAATGACAAAAGTATTTCCTTTAAAAAAAAAAACAATCGGAACGTACCTAGTTCTCTAAATTTTAATTATTTAGCGATTATACCAATTTTTTTTCGATGATAAAATAACCAGATTAGTTCTCTAAAGTTTAACCGAGCAACTTGTTCTTACTCACAGATCTAGGATGTAAAAGATCGACAGTGACAATTCGATAGTGATACAAAAAAACATTTGCGCATGCGTGAGTAAATTAGTGTTGTGAAAAGTACTTATTAATTTATCGATTGACCAAAAATGGTCCTCCGGGTGTTTGTCGATAAATATAATCTTTCGCATACCAATTGAGTTGTTTTTTGTTCCAAGTATAACACCGCTGCTGAGCTAAAATGAATATTAATCACTAAACGGGTGTTAAGCTAGGCGGAAGAGTTAGATATCAGTGTCACCATGTATCTAAATTAACATAAGAAAAGTAAATAATAAGATCAACATAATACTATCCTAGTAATTCGCTTCCAATTGTGACCCTTGACCAATTTTACTCGTATACGGATTAGGATAAGTAATGATACTTATCTCATTGGTTTTGTACATTTATTTATAATTTACATATATAATTATTATTTAATTTAATTAAATATAATTAAATTAGACTTGGATGTAAGACACCCAAAATGTGTAAATTGAATTAAAAATGATGATCAGAAATTGAAGGTATATACTTATATATAATACAAAAATGTTTTACGCCTCATCATTCAGTACAAACTCGGAAGAATGTCAATTTACTTTTGATGGCATTGATTCAAAAATGTATGCTTTGTTTATGTATTGCACCCATCGCCTACCTAATGAACTTTGATAAAAACTATCGATAATAATGACGTCATCTTTTTATCCATCTCTAGTGAAAATCGAGCGTAAACTAACCAATATTTTAATGCTGAATTTCATCACCAATTCTGCTTTCATCTAGGAAATATAGATGTTACGAAGAAACGACAACAACATACCGCTGGTAAATCGGTTTTTGGAACCAATTTATGTTATGTTTTAGACAAAATTTAGACAAAAACATCACAATGGAATTTTCATATTTACCCATGAAACCATGGGCGTACCCAGCTTCTAGCATAGGAGGGGGCAAGTCCGATTTTTTAGGTCGGATCGTCCGCGGCTGTTTTGTCATACACACTACACAACACACCTACATGAGTCATTAGATGAATGTAGTGTAGTGTGTAGGGCAAACACCCGCAAATGATCCTGTTTTATAGGTAGTTAAATAAATAAAATTTTACAATCCTGTCACAGTAGTACATTTTACTATATTCTTAAGTGAATCATTAACCTAATTTGTCATTAAAATTTTGATGCAAGTTCCCTATTGCATCGTGCATTTTGTCAGTGTCTACTGCGCGGTTTATTTAAAAGTTAGAGCATAACTCGTTTACACTTTAATTAGTAATTAGGGGAGTTCATACATGTCCTGCGAGATTTTCAAGGGGGGGCAGCTGCCCTCCCCTGCCCCCCCCTGGGTACGCCCATGCATGAAACGACAAATTTTGTGGGTTACATCTTGGATTCACATCAAAATTGCTAAACTCACAAGATGACATAACTGCATTTAGTTACAATTGCTCTCTTTTGAGTCTATTTATAATTATTTTAGTAAAAATATAAATCATAGGAATTTTCGCGTGTTCCCAGGTGGCGCGCTGTCATTAATGACAAAAGAAAAATTGACTAACATTTTATTTGTAGGCGACCTCTTTCTCTCTTGTGGAGTTTACATTTCGATGGAGACTTCTCTGTCCCACGCTTCGTTGGTCTTTTGCGAAGCAAAAAAAATCTTAGGTCTATGTTCTTACTGGTGTCCTTGTTACGATTTATACCAATAGAACTGGCAAAAAAAAAAAAAATTACGCCTCGATCTCATTTTACCATCATGTATGATATACGATTTTCAACTCTAAATGAAGCGGTTTAAGTAAACGTGTGTGTGGGTGAAAAATCGTGGTAACCAATGGTAGGTAAAGAGTTTTACCTACCATTAAAACGCGGATTATGTCCGGAGCCTTATTGAGGCCTTCAAACGAAATGAGCATTTTCGCGCAGCCGAACCTCTGTGGTCGTAGTTACCTTCTTTCGCCGCAAGTATAGACAACTTCCGTCCGGCGCATTCATCAGGCGTTAGATATTATTATGAGCATATTATTTTATCTAACTTTACTAACCATAAAATTCAAATCACATGTAAAAACTACATTAATGAAAAGAGGATATTATAAAGTTAACAATTTTTTAGAAGACAAAGATGTCTGGAGCCTTCCACTTCCTTCAAGTAGCTACTAGTAGGTACATAGATATTACCTAAAGTAAGCAAAAATTTGTAAGACAATATTTTTTTTTTAAATACCTCTCAGTTTCTAGCCTGTTCTTCTGAGTAGTGGCTCTTTTTCCGAACAAGGCGGTCTAGTCTGTTATAAAACTTTGACGTTCATCTTTGATGTCCAATTGAATCAAAATATTTGGACCACCAGCAAAAATACTGTAAGGCCTCGAATTAGCCTCCGATCATGAAATTGGATAAATGTCGTCTGTGTGAACTCACTCGTACTGCTCTAGGCCCGCGCTGAAAACACGAACTTGAGAAACGGATCGCATATTGTTCACATTCCCTTCTCTTCTACGCCTATCCCTATACCAACTTCCTACCATTACACAAGATCTAAATTAGGGCTTTCTTTAATAAAATACAATTTCCAACTAGATTGAAAAATAAAATAAAAAAAGAAAGACAAAAAACCCAGCTACAAAATGTTGTACCCTATGTAACTTCCAGTTTAGTAAGGGCCTACTACCTAAACAGCTAGATGCACTGAGAGAAATTAATTGTTGGGTCAACAAAACTCTAACAAATATTACATGTCGAAATAGGGATAACTGAGAATTTTGTTATAGCGACAGACTTCAATTTGTTATTGCATCATTTAAAAATTGTTACAGCAACAAATAAATTGATGAAATAAACAGTTTTATCGTTGTAATCACAATTTTTTTTGCGGAGAACAACAAATTCAGATTAGTTCTGATGACCTATTCTTATTTTGTAGAAATGGCTTTGGTTACTGTAACAAAATCGTATCTTGTTATACTAAATGTTTCCTATTTGTCTTGTTTTACAATGAATAATCGGTTAAATTACTGGTTAGAAATACTAGGAAAGCTGTTTGTTATAACCATTATTGTGTGTTGAAGTAGTAACGCTAAAGTTAAGGTGTACTAATAATGTATGTTGGATTTATTACGGATTTCTGTTAAAACCACTCATAAATCGGTTAAACTACTCGTTAGAAATACTAGGAAAATTGTTTGTAATTACTATTTTTGTATGTTGAAGTAGCAACGCTAAAGGTGATGTGTACTAGTAATATTTGTTGGATTTATGACGGGGTTTCTGTTAAAACCACTCATAAATCGGTTAAATTACTGGTTAGAAGTACCAGGAAAGCCGTTTGTTATTACTATTGTTGTATGTTGAAGTATCAACGCTAAAGGTTAGGTCTACTAATAATATTTGTTGGAATTATTACGGGGTTTCTGTTAAAACCACTCATAAATCGGTTAAATTGCTGGTTAGAAATACTAAGAAAGCTGTTTGTTGTTACTATTATTGTATGTAGCAGTAGCAACGCTAAAGGTAAGGTGTACTAATAATATTTGTTGGATTTATTATGTCGTTTCTGTTGAAATAACTCATAAATCGGTTATATTACTGGTTAGAAATACTAGGAAAGCTATTTATTACAACCACTATTGTATGTTGAAGTAACAACGCTAAAAGTAAGTTGTACTTGTAATATTTGTTGTATTTATGAAGGGGTTTCCGTTAATACCACTCATAAATCAGTTAAGTTTCTGGTTAGAAATACTAGGAAAGCTGTTTGTTGTTACTATTATTGTATGTAGAAGTAGCAACGCTAAACGTTAGGTCTACTAATAATATTTGTTGGATTTATTACGGGGTTTCTGTTAAAACCACTCATAAATCGGTTAAATTGCTGGTTAAAAGTACTAGAATAGCTGTTTGTTGTTACTATTATTGTATGTAGAAGTAGCAACGCTAAAGGTAAGGTGTACTAACAATATTTGTTGAATTTATTATGTGGTTTCTGTTGAAATAACTCATAAATCGGTTATATTACTGGTTAGAAATACTAGGAAAGCTATTAATTATAACTACTATTGTATGTTGAAGTAACAACGCTAAAAGTAAGGTGTACTTGTAATATTTGTTGGATTTATGACGAGATTTCTGTTAAAACCACTTCTGAAACGGTAAATTACTGGTTAAAAAATACTAAGGAAACTGTTTATTATAATCAGTATTTTCTGTTGATACTTCAACAGAAAATACTGAAACTGAACAGTTTTCCTAGTATTTTTAAGCAGTAATTTAACCGTTTTACAAGTGGTTTTAACAGAAACCCCGTCATAAACCGAACGCATATCTCCAGCACAACACGTCTAAAGCGTTGTCACTTCAATAGACAATATTAGTTAGGCAAAATAGTTTCCACAAAAACTAGGTAGGTACGAAAACATAACAAAAAAGAACTTATTGTTAAATATTTCCATTTAACTATTTATGTTGATAATACAATGATCTCTGTTTTAAAAGTGACAATAGTAACGTTAATAAATGATAATAGTTAATAAATCCAACAAATATCGTTATATGACTACCCAGTAAGCTGATTTTACCAATAAACGAATAAAAACCAATTTATTATTATTAATCATGTATAGTTGTGGTATCAGGAGACTAGGTAGTCTTTTGACTATTTTAAAATTATTGAATATAAAATGATAGAATGAATTCACAAATACGTAATTTTATTTTCTAAAAAAAACTAAATAGGTATTAATGAAAATCACATAATTATACAAATCATATTCAGTGAACCCCATTTATTTATATCTAGCCTAAATCATAATGTATGGAATTCTAAGAAAGACGTCACTTTCGTGCACCTTTTGCAGAACTTCATACATTTCAACTGCATAGGGTGTATTTTTGAACGACGGACGTATTCTAGGATACCATCATTCTTTCGGGTACGCAACATTCAAAACCATAAAACATTTAAAGCAAATGTCAATTACTTTTGTTGATGAAGTACTTCATGTCGACTACCATATGGATTGCTTCAAGCTCTGTAAGTGTACCAACACTTAAACTCATAGGCTGGCAAGTCAATCCTTTTTTGTTGTACGACTTATGTCTATTCTTCAATTATTATTCTTCTTCTATGTCAGCATAATTCTAAAACAAAATAAAACTTTAATAAATAATAATACCAATAAATAAATATTTGAGTCATTATAACACACACGGTCGCGGTCGTCAGACCCCAAACTAAGCAAAGCTTGTATTATGGCTGCTAGAGACTAATGAACATACATAACATACATTAATCTTCATATATTTTGGGAAACATACTTAAACAGATACCTAACAACCAGATATAAAACAAACAAAAATGTTTATCACATGAATGTTTGTCCTAGGGGGAATCGGTTCCACACTCCTAAGCGCAAAAGACAGGTTTACCACCAACTGAGCTATCGAGACAGTCATAGTTCAATATCAATATTACACTTTTAACCAATATTACAAGAATTTCAGACCAATAAACTACATAATTGAATGCCTATATTACATACAACAAGTATATAAATATTCAAATATCAACTTACTTCGACATGTGTTATAAAAGCTTGTCTAGGCGGCAATAGGCACCTTATTGTATTTTTTCTCGTCAGCAGTCAATATTTGTAATGTTCATTTTGCATGCTAAAGTACTGCAAACATCAAAGTCTCGAATATCTGCAACAAATTACAAACAATATTATAAATGATTGGTACAGGACCAGGATGAGTGGCATACGAGATAAGAGGTCTATGCTCAGCAGTAGGCGATTACGGGCTGATGATGATGATGATTGTAAAACGATATTGCGCTTTTGGTCATATTTCTCTTGCTGTTGTAACGCCTTCAAATAGACTGCAAGGGCTCACTAAAAATAGTACAATAGAAATACATCAAACTTCTTTTCTACTTATTTAAGTTTAAAAAAATAATAAATGTGAAATTAGCAGAGGTATCGGTTGAAGTTAGGTTGTCAACCTTCAATATATAAATTGCCCACTAGTTAACAATAGAATTTTATATTTTCATTTCATGGTTAGTTAAGTAGGTACAGACATTCGGACCATATCACATTTTCAATTAGCCTTATGCGAAAAATGTTCTTAGTTCAAATGAGTACTTACTCTCACTATGTTATTTGAACTGCAACTTAAAATTGTCTTCATTTGTAGTCCCATCATCCAGCATTCTTACTTTTCAACAACTTCAAATTTTTGTCTTCATTTATATTACAAAAGTCAATTTCAATCTGGAAGTAAAAAAAAACATTAAAAGAGGCTATTACTTGCATCACAGGTTTGTATTATTTAAAGTTACAACACAATTTTAGTAAACTAAACCTAAAGTATTTGTTACGATAACAAAATGTTATAATTTCAAACAACAATCGTTTTGGTTACCAATCATCATCATTATAGTCTTTTACGCCCACTGCAGGGACATTGCAGGGCTATCCACCACGCTTGCTCAGTGCGAGTTGGTGGATGACACATGTCTTACGAATTATTCCTCTAAGACATGTCGGTTTTCGCACGATGTTATCCTTGACAGTAAGAGCACGTGTCAAATTTAAATGCACATAAACTTTTCCACGAATGAAAAGTTCATCGGTGCACGACCAGGATTGAACCCATGACCTCCGGATCGGAAGGAGCGGTCCATCCCACTAGGCCAACACGTCTCAATGGCTTCCAATTTTTTGAAAAATTTACTAATTATTGGATAAGTTTAACTTTATTTCTTCTTTAAAAATACTAGGACACTTTAGTCCATAACTTCATAAAAGAAACAAAAAATATCGTTTAGATGAATACAGTTAAAGTTACGACCATTTACTAAACATCGCGTAGGTGCACGTTCACTTGTCTATTTTGAAAAATCACCCGTGCAGTGTAGCGCTTCTCATAATATTTTTCAAAACAAAGCTTGTCGTGCCCCCTTGCGAGGTTTAGCGCACAGCCTAAGAAGTATTTTTGATGAAATCTACAATACAATTAAGTAGTTCATGCGAATACAATTTTAAGTGCGAATATGTGCCATGGAAAAATATCGAATTTTAATTTTTATATTTTTTTTATAAACTTCTCATCGATTTTGATAAAATTTTATTGGGACCTGGAATCTTTGAAATAAAAAAACAATTTTCTAAATCGGTTCAAGCGTCTTTGAGGAATCGGAACATACCTACAAAAAAAGATAACGACGAATTGAGAACTTCCTCCTCTTATGAAGTCTGTTAAAAAAGGTTATTACTAATTAGGTACTTACAGAATGCATCGTCTTTATTTCTTCGATGTTATTTTTTATGTCCTAATTTTAATTTTATTCGGCCCCTCAGATTTTAAGTACTACATCACTCAGGCCGTCCAGCCACGATGTTATTGTAGTGTTTTCTGAAAAATTTGAAGATTAATTAATTTAAAATCATACAAGAAACCAACTGACGCTCAGCCAAAACGGACAACGAAGTCTCACTTTAGGTCACAATCTCAGCTTACCACTATAAACTTTGGAAAAACTTTCTACTATTGATAAATGGTATATAGGTGCAATTATGTAAGTTTTGAATTATTTAAAAGTAACCTATTAATAAACTGCTACTAAAAAAAACTCAATTCAAAACTACTTACCGCAGAATATTTTTAATGCGTAATTCTACGCCCAGGTTTGTAGATCTTCAATTTTTTGACTTTATTAACGGCTGTTATAGTACTTCACTTAAAACATACTAAATCATATGAAATCGAAGTGTGGACGCGATCGTTGCCTCTAATAGCACTTTCTTACTTTACTTCACGTACAAAATAGTTCAATTTAACACAAACTTTAATATTCGAAATATAAGTGCGGACACGTTGTTGCCTCAGTGCGGTTTTTCACGAAATGAGGAAGCGGGCGGATGTGGATGGCAATCGGTAAACCAAACGACTGCAGCGCACGCGACGATAGTTGCTGAACCAGTGTTACCAGCAGTACTCAAAGAAGATAAAGTCCGAAACTAAATCAGAAATTACAAGAAATTACCTGAGCAAAAAAACCCATTTTTAAGTTAATTAATATAAGTATATTATAAATTAATATTAAAAAAGAAAACTGGATTTCCAAGTTGCAGCTTGAACTATTTTTATTTACCTTTTAGATATAAAAAAAAAAAACGCTAAAACGCTTAACTGCTAGTTTTGATTAGTAAATTAGATCTTGTAACAAATGTAGCTGATATTGCAATAATTTTACTAGTTAGTTATTTATTAGTCTACCTTGTATTTTCATATTTTTTTAGCCAATATGCAGTATTCTGATGTTAGTATTCTAATTAATTTTAATACATTAGTTATGTATTAAACCAGTTAGAGCCCACACCCAACAACACCGATTATTGAACGAGCGAAGCAACGGTCCACGATCCCACTGGGACAAATCGGCGTTGTGTGTGTGTTTGTATGTTTGTTCGAATACCGTTGACCAGATCAGCATGAAATTTTGTAGTCAATTAGTTCACGCCAGTCGGTCAATTAAGTTACCAACCTACTTACTTGTTTAACTAATCGAAAGCTCAACGGTTCAACCTGAAATTTAAATTTTAAAAAGGAAAGACGATGTCGAGGTCGTTTAAAAACTTTGCCCTTCCGCGTAACGTGCACAATTTAGCACACACATAATTATAACGATACCATGGCTCGACATTTTTCTTTCTTTTCCACTTGCGCCACCACTTTTCATCGATAGATCGATACCGTACGTTATAAATTTATTTAAATTGGTAACGTTGTATTTGTTATTTTTGTTTAATTTGAATTATTATGGCTGCACCGGCCCACGCACCCATGCTTAACGGCTTCACTCCACTGTTCGCAGAGCTCTGTGTTTACTCTTCTTTGGTCTGAGGGTGCAACATACAAAATCACTGTTTTATCGTGATTTACCAACAATTTTACAATCGAGAAATTAAGTTTTCAAGCCTTAGTAAATTTACCCGACGTTTTAAGCAAGACTATGAAATTGGCAACACCGGCACATAAGCGAGCAACTGACTAAACAAAACTCTCGGCGCGTGACGGCCGCGGCATAAACAGGTTTCAACCTGTCCACAGCGTACAAAATTATTTTGTTATTTTAACAAAATTTCCTTAGTAGTTTTCCAACATAAATGTATTATGCGTACGATGCGTACCTATTTATTTTGAATCTGAATGTAATTTGTAATGTTATTATTATTTTGTAGTAACATAGCATAGCATAGCAATACTATAATAATATACCTACATATTATTATGATATTTCTTAGTAGGGTAAAACACTATGATCAGACCTGCACCAGTACTAAGCCTTCAAACATTTTATTTCCTTCTAAATACTTAGTGATAAAATGCACTAACGTCAATGGATACTTTTAATAAATTTTGTAAACGTGGGTGTAGGTATACCTATTTAATTTTTTTTACGCGCGGTCGCCTAAGTCTGAACTAAGCAAAGCTTGTACTATGGCTTCTAGAGACTGATATACATGCATTTATATATTTAAATAAATATTAACACCCAGACATGGAACAAACACAAATGTTTGTCACATTAATGTTTGCCCTAAATGGGAATCGAACCCATGCCCCTAAGCTCAGAAGGCAAGTTGAGCCAACTGAGCCACCGAGGTAGTCGAAAGCCGAAATATAATAAAAATTACAAGTCAACGCGTAAAAATATTTATACAAGTCAATAACTTGTATAAATATTTTTTATATACTTCTTACCTACGTACCTGAGTAATGAACATAATTTTAATGATATTTTTTTACTTGTAGGCAACTCAATATAGCTTTAAATTTTTTACCTCATTTAAAAGATTTTTGTTTGTAGGGAAGTAGTTATCGTTTCTTATTATGTTTGAATTAAAAGTAATTCGTGAAAAGTAAATTATTATTTTTATTTAAATATTTCAAATTTGTGATATTCGTTTACCTATACGTATAACTATAGTGATCGACTGAAAAACTTTGTATCCACTAGCTGCGCCCCGCGGTGCTACCTGCGGTCAAAAAAGTAGCCAATGTGCTATTCCAGAGTAAAATCTACCTTTGTGACAAATTTCATTAAGATCCGTTCAGCCGTTTTGGCTTGAGTAATAAACATCTATGCACCTTTTAACTTTTGCACCTATAATATTAGGTTCGACTGAGACAGAACGGAAAACTCCTCGCGCATTTCTGACGTCATTGACAAATGAACCATACTAATACCACCACCACCATAAGAGTTGGATGTGATAATTATGTAACCAATGAACTTAGCTATCCATCACGTTAAAAGTTGGCCTGTTTATTACCCGAATATGGCAAAGTAATATATGTGGTTATATTTTTTATCGATATGTATGTTTTCTTAGACCCCTAACCAAAAGTCTAAGTAAAGTACGTTCATCTATTACCTCGTTACTTTTAAACTACTCATCATAATTTGACAAATGAGACATCGTAGCAAGCGTCTTAATTAAGTGGACAATTGTCCACTGGTTATATTTTAACTAAGTATGTAACGTTACATTAACTTATATGACTACTTTGACTATACTTTATAGTTGATCTTAACGACGTGTTTGGTTTCTTTTAATTTCTTTTGTTTGTATGTTTAATTGAACTAAAGTGTCTTTATTATTTTAAAACTAGAAATAACTGTTGAATTTAGTCTGTACCTAGCAAATTTAACAAGGATATTAGAAACCAAGATTAGTGTTGTTTCAAACTGTAACGTTTTGTTACTTCTAACATATATGTTTGCTTCAATTTATTAAAGTTGCATTGTTGATTTTATCCAGTTGATTTCTTAACTTCGACTATATTCTATAGTTGATCAAAACTATATGTTTGGTTTCTTTTACTAAATTTGTATGTTTATGTGAACTAAAGTGTCTTTGTTATTTTAAAGAAGAAATAACTGTTGAATTTAGTCTGCATCTGGTAAATTTAACCAAGATATTGGCAACCAAAATAAGTGTTGTTTTAAACTGTAACGTTTCGATCCTTCTAACAAATATGTTAGGTTCAGTTTAATAAAGTTGTATTGTTGTTTTCATCAAAGTGATTTCTTAACTTTGACTATACTCTATAGTTGATCTAAACGATTTTTTTGGTTTTTCTTACCAAGTTTGAATGATTATTTGAACTAAAGTGTCTTTGTGATTTTAAAGAAGTTTAAAGAAGTTTGATACTGTTGAATTTAGTCTGAATCCGGCAAATTTAACCGATATATTGGCAACCAAAATAAGTGTTGTTTCAAACTGTAACGTTTCGTTCCGTATAACAAATATGTTAGGTTCAGTTTAATAAAGTTGCATTGTAGGTTTCATCAAAAAGATTTCTTGATTTTGATTATATTCTATGGTTGATCTAAACGATGTTTTTGGTTCTTTATTTCTTAGTTTACCTGTATAATTAAAAACTAAAATGTTATTTTATAGAAGAAGAAAAAATTGAATTTAGCCGGCATCTGGTAAATTCAATCTAGATCTAGATCTAGACCCAAAAATATTATTCTTTCAAACTGTAACGTTTTGTTCCTTCTAGTAAATATGTTAGGTTCAGTTTAATAAAGTTGTACAGTTGAATTCATCAAAACGATTTCTGAATTTCGATTATATTCTAAGGTTGAATTAAACGATGTTCTTTGTTCCTTTTCCTAAATTTATATGTTTGATTGAACTAATAAGTCTTTGTTATTTTAAAGAAGAAAAAAATATTGAATTTAGCCTGTATTCGGTAATTTTAAGCTAGATATTAGTAACCAGAAATATTGTTGTTTTAAACTGTAACGTTTGGTTCCTTCTAGCAAATGTGTTCACTTCGGTTTATTACATGTGTATTGTTGATTTTATCAAAGTGATTTCTTAACTTCGACTATACTCTATAGTTGATCTAAACAATTTGTTTAGTTTTTTATACTTAGTTTGTATGTTTAATTGAACCAAAGTTTCTTTGTTATTTTAATAAGAAATAACTGTTGAATTTAGTCTCTACTTGGCAAATTTAACAAGGATATTGGCAAACAAAATTAGGTTTGTTTCAAACTGTGACGTTTTGTTCCTGCTAACAAATATGTTAGGTTCAGTTTATGAAAGTTATGTAGTTGATTTTATCAAAATTATTTCTTAATTTTGACTGCACTCTATAGTTACTCTAACTATGTTTTTAGTTATTTTAACTAAATCTATTTAATGTTGTATAGTTGATTTCACCACAAATATTTCTTAATTTTGAGTAAATTCTATGGTTGATCTAACGGTGTTTTTGGTTTCTTTTACTAAGGTTACATGTTTAATGGAACTAAAAAGTTTTTGTTACTTTAATGAAGGAAAAAATGTTGAATTCAGCTTATATCCGGTAAATTTAACCTAGATATTAGTAACCAAAAACATTGTTGTTTCAAACTGTGACGTTTTGTTACTACTAACAAATATGTTCGCTTCGGTTTATGAAAGTTATATAGTTGATTTTATCAAAATTATTTCTTAATTTTGACTATACTCTATAGTTACTCTAACTATGTTTTTAGTTATTTTAAGTAAATCTATTTGTTTGGTTAAACTAAAAAGAATTTTGATAATTTTTACTAAGAAAAATAGTTTTATTAACAAAAGAAAAATTAAACAATTTAGTTTTGTTACTTCAACATGTAATTTTTTTCATTGTAACCACTAGGGAATAGTATGAATAACAAAATGAGATTTGTTAGTTTGAACACGTATGTTTTAGTAAGCTTTTGTTAAATGAACAATTTCCTTGTAAATTTAAACGAAAAAAATTCAACCGAAATAATTTTGGTAAAATTAACCGATCTGTTTTTTCAGTGTGGATTTCGACATGTGAGGTGTCATTTGAATCGTCCTAAAAGTGGAAGTGACATTGGGTTCAACATTTTGCAGCCGGGTTCAGAGTGCCAAAAAAACCTCATACATACTTACATACAAACACTCGTAAAACATAAGCTATATGTGTGCCAAATTTCATCCAGATCCGTTCAGCCATTCTGGCGTGATTGAGTAACAAATATCCATACAAACTTTCGCGTTTATAATATTAGTAGGATAAGTAATGCTTGCTCAAGTCACGGGAACACTACATTTTTACGGAATAAAAGTCTCTTATATATATTGTGTTAATTCAGAGTGTCAGCTACCTGCTTATTAAAAAAAAAGGTTTATTCGTTCGGGTGTGAAAAAGTAACAAATTAATATAGTTAGATTTATTGTTCATGCCACGGGAACACTACATTTTTACGGGTCACATCACAGTTACATTTTCCAGAATAAAAAGTAGCCTATGTTCTAATCCAGGGTGTCAGCTACTTCCATACTGAATTTTGTCAAAATTAGTCCAGCAGTTCGCCTTCAAACTTGCTCAAACTTTTGCTGCAAAC
The DNA here is from genome assembly GCA_911728515.1 of Peribatodes rhomboidaria. Classification (NCBI taxonomy): domain Eukaryota; kingdom Metazoa; phylum Arthropoda; class Insecta; order Lepidoptera; family Geometridae; genus Peribatodes; species Peribatodes rhomboidaria. The sequence continues at coordinate 22,050,021 of OU452166.1, forward strand.
AAACTTTCGCCTTCATAATATGAGTGTGATGGTTCACTATTTTGGCTATAATAGCTTACACTTAAGATATAGATATATACTGGTGCGGACTTTTTTGTAGGACTATATAAGATAAACATTTCCATCATACATTACACATGTGTAACTGTAGCGGTTTTGCCAGCGCACGCCAGAATAGCTCGCAGATGGTAGATTTTTTCCTACTTACTTGACACAAACAAATCATCATATTTTGGACAATTCAAACAATAACTTTGTAAATTGTAGCCTATGTGTTATTCTGATGTAAATAGACAATAGACAATTTTTATTTGTGAGCAAAAAACAAGTAAGTATACAAAAAAACAAATATAAACGAAAAATAACAATAAAAATTAAAAACTATACAAACAATGTTTTTTGCCTCAATTAATTAATTTATGTCTTTAAGCTATAATATTGTAAAGTTTCATTAAAATCCATTCAGTAGTTTTTACGTGAAAGAGTAACAAACACCCATCCATCCATACATTCATACAAACTTTCGCATTTATAATATTAGTAGGAAGTAGGATAGTATGAAGTATGATGACTAGTTTGCCAAACAATTCTTGTTTTTTTTGGTTGAGCCTGATAAAAGGCTCGAAAGCTCTCCAAGAAACGTGCACCACGAAAGTGCTGCTAACTGGTGCCGCCAATCAGAATATTTTACCCTAACTACGAAGTATTATTATTTTATTCTGTGCCCTAACTAGGATGTTTTTCTATCCAAAAAAATGCTGTGAAAATATCCTTTGATTCTAGGGGTTTCACCAAAATAAGATTAGGCTATTTGGTTGGTGATGGAAGTAGCTTAGAAGTGTTGTTTTTAACATTGATACGATAGTTAAAGCATATAGATCATATTACAGAATTTATCTCTTAAATACCTATAATATCGCATTTTAATTGAAAATGATTCGAACTTAACGAATAGTGCATTAATTTCAGTTCTTGGACACTAGGGCCATTTTTCGACCACCTTAGCCATCGACCATAGAATTGTCACAGAAAAAAGGAGCCTAAGTTGATAACATTAATGTGGAAAATAAAATTACCTGCAATACGTTTACTGGAGTTTACAAAACGAGCAGTATATTCCGAATGGGCAGCTTCAAAGTAAGTACGGGGTTTGTTTTCAAACTGTACTATCATTTAAAATGAAACCACCTGACGCGATGGTCGCAACCAATCCTTTTTTTATCGTCATCTTATACGTCACTGATCAAATCATCGGAACATTGGCTACATTTTACCTATAGATGACCTATAAATTGGGAAGACCTATGGCCAGCAGGACTGAGGCGTCTGAGGCACCTTCGTTACCACCGCCGTAGAAACTACGGCGGATTATATGGCACAGGGTTTCCGGAGGCACCACAGCCAAACCAAGCACCGACAGCGGGGATCGGGCTTTGATTGATACTCTAGGTGGATCACTAAGATCACTCGTACAGCATCTTCTTTGAGATTCTCTTGACTGTTCAAAGTCAAAATCAAAATGTTTTTATTGAATTTGGGTATCAAAGATGCACATAAGAACGTCAGTTTTTTTTAATATACTCGACCGCCTCGTTTGGATAAAGAGCCTCTACTCAGAAGAACAGGCAAGAAACTGAGGGACATCATTTTTTCAAAGAATAAATAAATTACTGTCTCACAAAATTGGCATAATTAGCAAAAAAATTTATTGTAAAAAACTTGAAAAATAAGAATGAAATAAATATATTAAAATAATAATAACAAATGTTTATTTCAAAAACTACATGGTAAAGATAAAACTATCAGATACAAACATATTTTAGAAACAATAAAAGAATTTTGCCTGAACTAGGTAGTCCTGTTTGTCAGGCGAAAATACGGCATAAACTTAACTTAAAATAATCATTGCATACTCACATATTCTAATTAAACTATAAAATAAACTTACTGTAAATTGAATAATAAACATACAAATTAAACACAAACAAATAACAACTTCTCTGTATCTTCGTAGGACATAATTATTTTGGAGAGTTTCTTTTTAGTTTGCTTACATTTTATTTACCTACCTAAAAGTAAGGGAAAATAATTGCCCTAGAGAATTAAGTCTATTGTAAAGAAGCGGACCTAAAAACATGAAATTTTTTCTGGTAAAAGCATGCTTTGTTGCTTTTTGAGGGTAATATCTTTCCGTCTTTTGTTAGTAATGTCAGTGTTGTAAGGAGTAGCTGCGTGCTGCTTTAGTACTACGTTCATTATGAAAAGCTGGAAAACGGTGAATACTTCACAAGATTTGTAAAGAAGGTTAGTAGGAAATAGGAAGGGACGGAAAGTTGAAACCGTGAGGATCGGCACGTTGAGCTCCCTCGATGTTTAGTAACAATGTTTTCCCTGCTCTACCCCATGCAGTTATACAATAAGATAATACCTATGTATATTGATTGACAAAGAACTAAATAATCCTGTCTGATTAATTTTAGATTAGAAATACTGCGTAGCTTTTTAAATACAAATATCATCTACGATCCTGTTGCATACCATTTCGATGTATGGCTTAAACGATAGAGTGTCATCTAATATTATGCCCATGTATTTTATCTTATTCGTAATTTTAATGACATAGGACAGTTACATTGTATATCACAGGATCCTCTACAATAGTGCGCTAATACTTTAGTGCTAGTTTGAGTTGATTTTGGTTTTCACATTGAAAATTCCACTCATTCCCTTGACCGGCTTTTACGGTATGCGCGGGATGAGAAGCAGCAGGTACATTGTACGTTCTTCTTTACTCCCAGACCAGCACGGAAGTGTGGCAAAATATTCTAACTAGAAATATCGATATCGATGAACAACCCTAGGTTATCGATAAAATTATCGACTACGTGTCACATTACGAATGTACATAAACGTATTAGTCCGCACCCCCGTACCTCAAGCCTCCCCCCGCAAAGTGCGATAGAGCCAACTGCAGCTTGGACTGAAAATACCTATTAAAATTACAAAAAATCATCGATTCGTAGTCCCCTGATTCCTTCTCAAAAACTTAACCGATTTAAGTACTTTTTTTTGTTAAAAATTAAAAGAGGGCTTGAACTGTGTTCCTATGTTTAAATTTTTTTATTTAGTCAAGTCAAATTATTTTGTTTTCTGGGTGTTTGAATTCAGCGGAAATACCGACCATTTTTTTAAGTTTTTGAACGTTTGTATCTTTTTTAATAATTAATTTATGAAAAAAAGGAAAACATAGGAACATGCTAATAGTCACCATAGATATTCAGAAAAAAATACATGACTCTACCGGTATTATCCAGTGAGGAAACAGGGGACTATGTTTGTATGGAAAAACGGCCCTTGTATTTCCTCTTAATGTATTTTGTCTTGTCTAGATAAAACCAAGTGCTACTTATTATGACTGAAAAAATCCGTCCTTAATAACTTTTGTGATCAGCACACGGCAGGTGCGCACAGACTCAGTTCTGTCTCAGTGTCTCAGTTCCCTGCAGGTAGACCAACGACATATTGGATGGGGGGAGGGCACAAAGTAAACTGTCGTTTAAAAATCAAACAAACTCTTAACCGTGTCCAATTTCGCTGTTTTACTTAGACTACTGAGAAACAGTAGTCTAAGTAGGAAACTTGCGGTGGTCGGCGAACTAGCATTATCAACTATAACTTAGGCACTATTTTACTATCAAGTTCATTTATAATGCTAGTTGTCTCTGAATATCTCAGTTTTAGGGCGAGTTGCACTAACTAACTTTAACCATAACCTGGCCTTAAAATCTTAGGTTTATCAAAAACTTTACGGCTAGTTTCGATTTGGTATGCTTTTTTTACGATAATCAAATAGTGAAAGTAACATAAGAAGCCGTAAAATCTCACGTAAACCAGAGATTTCAGGGCCGATTAAGCTTTGGTTATAGTTAAAGTTAGTTGGTGCAACTCAGCCTTAGTCTAAAAGATTATTTTCTGTGAAAATTCCTTTGATTCTAGAAATTTCGATACAAAAATGCTTACTCGTCATTACCGTTGTCATCATTACCACTTATCCCATGAAATAGTTATGACTATTGGTGACGATGCTTTTCAGTGCATTGACCTTAATAATCATAAATAATAATTTCTTGATTATATACTTGACGACTTTTAGCGGAACTCTCGAAGATTCGGGCATCAATTCATTACGAAGGCTAAACACACACTTAAAAAAAACATATTCTTAGGTTCAATAAAGTGTTATTAATTGTAATTTAGATTTCCTTAAAATAACTAGTTAACTACCTAATATCACACACAGAACACATACAAAACTGCACGCTATGCACCCTAAGTTTCACCCCATCTGCGAAACATGCAAATGTTTTTACCCCAGTCAATTAAGAGGGTGACTTTGTGTTTCTCTGTGCTAAAAGTCTGAGTAATGTGCCGTAGATGGCGGTGTACAGCATTAAAACTCGCATGCGTTTCATTCGTAAGATACGAGTACTTGGTGTGGTCGAACAATATTGTTACCTATTAGATTGTAAGAACTGTTATTTGTTGTCTAGCTCGTAAGTAGGGTAGGTCAAAATTAACACACAAAATCGGGTCTTACAGTTAATCTAAACATACGAAACGGTTTTTTGAAAGTGTATAACTTCGTTATACGCTTCGTAAAGAAAAGTCGGAATTACTATTCTCAATATCCACATCCACACTAATCACTATCACTATATAGTATTAAAACAAAGTCGCTTCCAGCTGTCTGTCTGTCCCCTATGTATGCGTTTTTTTTAAATAGGTAGAGTGATTCAAGATGAAGGTTTATTTATGTAGGATACATGCATAATATAGTAGAGAAACACTGATAATTTTAGAGAGTAAATAAACATTTTTTTTGTTTTTTTATTGAAACGCTGGCTGGACCGCTGAAGATAGACCAAAATAATGTACTACAGTATTGTACACCTTCAAAAGAGCTACAAAAAAGTCTGCGATGGTATATGTCTATCTCTTAGGGATAACCCACAATAATCATTTTTATCCTTTATTTTTACTGCCTTATTTACGAAGCGATTAAGCAATACAGTATCCTTTTAGTAGATAACCTTAAATTCATTGTGCATTTAATATAAAGTACCTGGATGGCCGAGCTTTGCTCGGTATTTTTTATTTTATTTTTTAATTGTGTTTTTTGGATAATAAACAATTGATTTTAGTCTAACCTCAAAGCAAACACTCATTGACTTCGTGTTACTTAACAACGCCATCTGCTGTTGTGTCGTTAAAGCAATTAGTTGCTCACAAAAAATAGTAGTATTATTATTCGCCAATAGATGTCAGGAAGAGTCATATTTTTCAGTTGAGATTGATTATCGATAAAACACGAATAAAATGATATTTTCTAAAAATGATTCCTAGCTAGATCGATTTATCGCCCCCGAAACCCCCTATATACTAATTTGTATGAAAATCGTTAGAGCCGATTCCGAGATTCCAATTATATATATATATATATATACAAGAATTGCTCATTTAAAGGTATAAGATATATGGCCCTTTACAGCATGTATTTTATATGAATATTTTCGAAGATATTACAGATTTAAAAATGCAGAGACAGCGGTTGCGGCGGTATACCGGCTGGATTACCGGTACTCTATACAATAGGTACTTATGCAATGTATAGAATACATAAAACGTCTAGGTAATGCAATAAAAATATTTATTCTAAACTTAATAATTCGCGACGTCACCATGGAGGCTTTGCTTAACATTTCTGATTATACAAATATTCATATTTTACTATTCCTAAAAATAAAATACTTAGGCATATCGATTTCTGTAGGTTGAATTTTTCCGATGTCGTACTGTTTTTAAATGCATAAAAATAATTTACCGAATGCGCCATGTGCCTACCCTGCGGCCAAACTTATACATCTTATCTTATCTATCTAATAAATATGTCGGGGAAACATAGAGAAATAGGAAGCCGAGCCTTCACATCTCACTCCTGATATCGGGGTAATGTAGGAAAGAGGAGCCACGCCGTCGCATCTGATCCCATTGATGTCGGAGAAACATAGGAAAGGCCGCCGCGCTGTAACCTTCCACTTTTGGTGACGGAGAAAATCTAGTAGGCCGAGGTGTTGTGTCTGATTTCTCATCCGTGAACTCGCTATCATTTTATGGTCGGCGTCAAACTTCAGGAACGTTGAAATAAGGGGACAGCATTGAAGGCTTTTCACTATTTTAATTATACAGTCACTTAGACTACTTATTTAGTGAATGATCACAAAGATAGTTGGCGATTTAGAGTAAGTAATGGGTTTACGAATGACCATTGCGTGCGACCGCTTTCAGCCCAGTCCTGTCAACCACTGACTCACAGACATGACGTTCGCCCGAAATCCCAAACGCAACTCCATTCGGTGTTAACCGCTCTAAATGACCATAAACAAATCGATTAATCGTCAAAAACAACAGATCAAAACTATCGATTAACAACTCGGAAACTGATTTTCTTTATCCAATGATATCACGCGCCGTCACGGCCATCCTGCATTTTCACACGTCCTCGGGTGAATAGTTCATCTCATCATCTGTGGACAATCATAAAAGTGCTCAAGTAACCACTTAACGCTCGGTCATTCTGACCGTCTCAAATCTACCTCCACAATTTCACAGAAAGCGAACACAGTTATGGGATAACACAAAACAGTTAAACCCAATTCTACAAACCATAAACATCGTACCAGAGTATAATCGACTCTTCTAACAGTAACTTCATATTCGTTACCTATCCCCATAAATTGTCATGATAATTGAAATAAGCAACTTGACTTTTAGTGAAATAAATTGTATTGAGACCAATCGAATAATCAAGGCTAAAACTAAATTATTAATCATACTTCCAATGTTCCAAGAATTTAATCAAGCCACATTGAAAATCCAATGGCGGCGGTACACATACGCGGTTTGGACTTATGTAAACTGCTGTGTCCAATTTCAAACGAATAACATGGCATTAAAGTTGTCACTTAGACTTGCCACATAGGCTAGGTCGTAACTCGTACTATGATGTTACACCGGGAGGAATTTACTACATAGGCTCACCACACAGGCTAGGTCGTCACTCAGACTATAATTCAACAAAAGTAGGGTTGCAACAAAGACTTGCCACACAGGATTGCCACACAGGCTTGTCACACAGGCTTGCCACACAGGCTGGCCACACAGGCTTGCCACACACGCTTGCCACACAGGCTGGCCACACAGACTTGCCACACAGGCTTGCTACACCGGCTTGCCACACAGGCTAGAGCCACATAGGATAGTACCTTGCAGATTAGTGCCACACAGGCTAGTGCCACACAGGCTATTGCCACACAGGCTATTACTACACAGGCTACTGTCCTACCGGCTACTGCCCTTCAGGCTTAGTTTTACCAAAAGCATTGACACTTAGTAAGTTATCTATTAACTGCATGACTCACATGTGCCGCAAGCGGCAGTATGACTAAACTGTTTGTGGGTATTTTCAAACTCTAAGCAACTCCAATAGAAAATAGCACTCTGACATACACCGTGTACGAATATCAAACAAAATGAAAACTTCTCACCGGATTCAATTGCTACTCGTAGGTGATCAATGGCTGCTTCATAGTGCAGGGGCCCAATTCGGAGATAGGAGATTTTCATCTCATCTCGATCTCGATTCCTGGAAGTCTCCACTGCCTCCGACTACTCGAGACATCTCGCGCCCCAGCCATCGAGATTATCTCGATCTCGAGCGTATAGAATAAGGCATCTCGAATTGTGGCATTTTTTTCGAGATAAGATGGTAGCTCGAGTTGTAAGAATAGCCCTCCAGGCATTGACCGGATCTCGCACATTGCTGCTGCTAATTTTGGTGCCCTTTTTCGATCAACGAGTGGAGATGTAACCTCGTTGCAGTAGTAACACGTAGGCGTCGACGTTTTGTTCGGTACACTGCTATCCTTCGTCTCTCGTTGTTTGTTAGTTGCGTCACATAGCATAGACTAGGTGTAATCAAACGCCGTCGAGATAATACAGACGTCTACACGATGCTCACTCTCTCATTGCCGCCCTGCTGCCCTTCATGCACCACGAAGAAACAGTCCGCACATTCCACAATAATAGCACGTAGGGGCGACCCTATCAGCCATCTGTTGCTATGCCACTTCGGTTCCAGATCATTGCACAATTGTAGCCAAAGACGGAGCCATATCTTGTTGCTATGGACGTTATTCTGATCCCAATTCTGATGTCGGGGAAAGAGAGCGGTGGTCCTCGTCATCATCTTCAGCACTCATCTTGTTAACTGTGGGCATTAGTCTTATCCCAATTCTGATGTCGGGGAAACATAGAGAAATAGGAAGCCGAGCCTTCACATCTCACTCCTGATATCGGGGTAATGTAGGAAAGAGGAGCCACGCCGTCGCATCTGATCCCATTGATGTCGGAGAAACATAGGAAAGGCCGCCGCGCTGTAACCTTCCACTTTTGGTGACGGAGAAAATCTAGTAGGCCGAGGTGTTGTGTCTGATTTCTCATCCGTGAACTCGCTATCATTTTATGGTCGGCGTCAAACTTCAGGAACGTTGAAATAAGGGGACAGCATTGAAGGCTTTTCACTATTTTAATTATACAGTCACTTAGACTACTTATTTAGTGAATGATCACAAAGATAGTTGGCGATTTAGAGTAATGGGTTTACGAATGACCATTGCGTGCGACCGCTTTCAGCCCAGTCCTGTCAACCACTGACTCACAGACATGACGTTCGCCCGAAATCCCAAACGCAACTCCATTCGGTGTTAACCGCTCTAAATGACCATAAACAAATCGATTAATCGTCAAAAACAACAGATCAAAACTATCGATTAACAACTCGGAAACTGATTTTCTTTATCCAATGATATCACGCGCCGTCAAATATATAAATCTCGTGTCACAATGTTTGTCCTCAATGAACTCCTAAACCACTTAACCGATTATAATAAAATTCGTACACCATGTGCAGTTCGATCCAACTTGAGAGATAGGATAGTTTAAATATATATATTTATATATAAATAATGAATGCGAACGAAGTCGCGGGGTGACAGCTAGTATGTATATATTTTGTAACAATTTGCCCAATGTCCTTTGTTTTATTATACCTAGTAAGTACATTTATAAATATTCATCATTGAAGCAATACTCCGTCATTATTTGAACCATGATCCAAAAAAACAAGGTCTAGCATTATGAGAGCAAACACGTAATGACGTCACTCAGCATCGTCGTAGGTACGTCTCTTTCAAGCTATTCGTAAATTACTTATTTCGCATCGATTGACGTCACTACGTGTTGCCCACGTGATCAAAATGCTATACCTGGCGGAGTATATTATTATCCTATGATTTGAAAAAAAAAAGCCAATTTCTAGTTATTTCAAATTTTTTACTAAGTGATTTCGAATAATTTTCTATGTTTTGGAGTGGAGTAGTTGTGGACTTACCAAATCCAATTGCATCTTTCCCACAATTTAGAATTTAATTTAGAAATCTTACCTTTTTACAAATCTACAGATCCACATCGCACAGGTTTTCATGTTCAAATTGCGTAGAAAAAAATGTAAATTGAGAGTGGCCATGCATTCGACTGGTGCTTATTCTGTGGCGTAATGAACAGGCTGGCCGCAAGGTGCGTCAAATTTTTGACAAAAAAGTTATTATACCGCAGCATATTTTAGTGAAACCCCATCAAGGAAGCCATAATTATGAAATTATAAACACACGGAATTTCAAGCTTCAATACGCTGTCATAACTATCATCATTATCATCATCAGCCGGTAATCGCCCACTGCTGACAATTGGATTCTGTCTATTCCGTATAATATAATAACTTTTTTTTTTTAAATAAATTCGGGACACTTCCACACACGGTCGCCTGACTCCAAACTAAGCAAAGCTTGTACTATGGCTGCCAGAGACTGATATACATACATAGATATTTTTAAATACATGCTTAAATACATATTAACACCCAGACATAGAACAAACACAAATGTTCATCGCATAAATGTTTCCCCTAGGTGGGAATCGAACCCACGCCCCCAAGTTCAGAAGGCAGGTTCATTACCAACTGAGCCACCGAGGCAGTCTGCTGAGAATATTCTCCTATTCTCAGCAGTGAGCGATTGCAGCAGTGGTCCCGGTCCTTGGGACCCCCGGTCTGTTGGTCCTAACTGGACTTGTGAGTCCTGTCATAACTATAGATATTTAGGTTGGTACCTGCATATTTATCTGTTAGGGGACTAGGGTTACCATAAATCCTTTTTTTTTGGATGACTCTGTGTTGTTGGTCACTGAGGCCTCGACAGCGTACCGGGCATTAGGCAAGCGCAGATGACGCAGGGAATCAAAAATGCTTACAAACTATGGGCGACGAGCGCAAGGGCACCTCTGAGGTACGGCCTCGGCTTGGGCCTTGGGCTGTCGCCGAGGGAGGGGCGTCGAATTGCACCATAAATCCAACTGTTACAGTCGGTAATTAGTGCTATGGCAGAGATCGCACTAGTACAACCCTGGGGAAGGTTTGGGGATAGACGGAATGTTATGAATGATAAATCAATGATTTATATTTTTTGTGCAATAAGTACTAAATGGAAATGGAACGCGGCGACCTAAGGCGTTAATGACATTAGGTAGGTAGGTGTGTCGGATGACCTTCACCGGATAATATTCAGCTGCGGGGAGGTACATGCGATCATGCCCAGAGTTAAAATTTGAAAACTGTGACCTCAGGACACAGGTTAACCCAGTGTAAACCTAGAAGACAGGGCTCTACTAAGGGGCATACCTACTTAATTGTTCTTAGCACCTCATTTTTAGGGTTCCGTACCCAAAGGGTAAAACGGGACCCTATTACTAAGACTCCGCTGTCCGTCCTTTTGTCTGTCTGTCCGTCGTCTGTCGTGTAGGGGGGTCTTGTAAAACGTCACGATGCATTACAGGGGCGGGAACTACGCGTTACGTAACATCAAAATCAAAAAATATTTTTCAAGTGTAGCTGTGATAGTTTTTCTCATCACACATCAAAATAGGCACAAAACAAGTAACATTATTTAAAGAAAAACATAAACCCGGCTGCAAAATGTAGTACCCTATGACACTTGCGCTATCAAGACGCGTAGACGATTTAAATGACACCTCACATGTCGAAAAACTCATACATACATACACACATACATAGTTTCGATAATCATAACCCTCCTACCTACCTACCTAAGTCGGGTAAAAATACCGCAATTTGGATTTATTCGGAGAAGTGCATTAAAATCTGTCTTTCCAGAAACTTTCCTGCCACCATGCACCCAATCCTCCAAACCGCAAACAAGCTCGTGGTACCTAGTCAGATAGACAGAGGATCATGCAAGTTCTCGCCACTTCTTGTGAAGTTGTCTGTTGATCGGTCGCCTCCTCTATGCCTTACAATTTCTTTTGCCTATCAGTACAATCTAGAGATCATGGGCAGTATTTTTTGCAAACTGGTATGTTTCGTTGCCAACCCGGCCGGGCCCGGTTATATTCATCGCCAACTCGGCCGGGTCAGCCGGGCCCGGCCTTGTTGTGTGTTAGCGATGAAACCTGAAAAAACTCTATAAATAAATAGAAAAAGACAGTGGTTCAAGGTTAAGGCCCGGTAAGAATGGTTGGCAATCTCTAGTACCATCCGACCTAAAGAACCGAACCTATGTGATTTATTTCAAATTTCACAAGAGTGTGCAAATGTAGAATCGTTACATGCATGGCAAGACTGCCCACGACTGTCGTGAAAGTTGAGTACCGCCACAGCGACTTGCTGCAAGAAGGGCAAATGAGTTTATCTGCATTGTACGCCGCTGTAAAACTGTGAACCTGTAAACATCGTCTGAGGATGCCGACTGGCTCGACGAAGACGAAGGTGATGCAATTCCGGAACCCTCTTCGTCTGCACTCCGGATGCCAGTAATGAAAAAATCTGAGTGGCTGGCAAACCCGTGGACGGAGAAGCAATAAATAACACCAATTCATATTTTTGTTACAATCTATTTTAAATATTCTCGTTTGTTGACAAATATGTTTTATTTCAGTTAGGTTTGGTTATGTTTGAAATTGCATTATCAAAGGCAAAAAATAATTATTTAAAATCAAATTTGTTACTTTATTTTATTAGCTTTAATAGTAAAACGCTAAAATAAAAGAATGCATGAGAATAAATATGGCGGATAAAACCAAAATGTGTGTCAGGACAAAAGTGGTTCAAGTCAGGAAAGCGACGTAGTTATATGTATTAAAGTTAAATGATCAACGATGATAAGTAAAAAAAAAAATTAGGACAAAAAAAAGAAAATAAAAACACTAGAAATATCTTGCTTTTACAAAACAAGATAAATTTTAATGTTAATAAATAATATCAACGCGATTAAAACAATAACAAATTTAGCGACTTTCCGGTACTTTACGCCACATAATTGCGACTTTTAGGTAGTACCGACTTGTATATTTTTTGTGCTTTTAGGTGAAAATGGTCACTTGGTGGTCAAGTAATGTTTTACTAGGAGGGAAGGAGGGGGTACAGAAAAACGTTACGGTGCGTTACATGGGGGGACCCATTTAACGCACCGTAACGTTTTTCTGGGGGGGTCAAAATTCTCAAAAAAATGCGTTACGTAATATATTACTTTAACGCTTCCATGGTTAGACAGTTGACATTTTCACAGATGATGAATTTTTGTTGCGCAATAAATACTAAAAAACAGAACAAACTAAATTTTAAAAGTGGCACCCATAAAACAAACGTGATTTTTTTTTGCCCTTTCTTAGATATTGGTACGGAACCCTTCGTGCGCGAGTCTGACTCGCACTTGGCCGGTTTTTTCTTTAATATGTCTCTATTAAGTATTAGTTAAAATCTAAATGTTGTATCTTTAGTTTAAGAGATCTTTACGTACTCGTACCTAAATAACACAATACGTACAGAAATAACAGTTTTTATTATTATGTATAATTATTTATTTCTGTCTTTCTCTCAATATCTGTCTTTGTTATTACTGAAAATTAGACAAGCAGTAGAAGTAGCAATACAGCGTTCTGAACCAAGTCTAAAATCAACCAGTAACAATCCGGTACTACGAGTATCCGTAGACTAAACATTTTTGCTCGGTCGGTTAAAGTAAAAGGACCTTATTACATTGAAAACTGGCATTGAAATCGGTTGCTCGACTTTTTGTACAAAAAGAACTTTTTAAGTAGGTATATACTTATTCTAGAGACAGTGGAGTAACACGAAGCGACAGGTGCGGTGCGTATCGTGGTCGTTTTGGCGAATCAGGGACGGCAGGTGCGTGGGACGCGCAGGTGTGGCCGCGATCTCGGCGCTAGCTGCTTCATACAGCACACACACTATCACAGGCACTCACATTACGAATAGGACAGTTCCATAATCTGTTTGTTACCTTTTGACGAGTGATAAAAAACCTTATGGCTCGGTCATTCCACGATTACGAGTATCTACATCTACGTGACCCGTTTTATTTAGAGTTGAAAATCGTAAATCATATTTGATGGCAAAATGAGATCGGCGCCTAGATTTTTTTGCCGTTTTTATTGGTATTATTAATCGTAATAAGAAGACAATTAAGAATAAATTACTCGGTTAAACTTTAGAGAACTAATCTGGCTATCGAAAAAAAACGTAGTGTAATCGCTGAAAATTTAAAGAACTAGGTACGTTCCGATAGTTTTTTTAAGAAGATTTTTTTTTCCAAAATGAGAAAGATTTTCAAAATTGTACTTCGGTTAAACTTTAGTTGGTTGTTCTTCTACCAGCTGTATTTTTTTGCACCTGATCATCATAATTCTTCATATCAAACTAGGCGCAAAAAACCTTTTTTTGGTGATTTCGTGTAACACGGGCCTTAAGATTATCTCGCCTGGAAGAGATAGCTAACTTAGCCACTCTTAGCTAATAGCCGCCAGGCCCGTTGTCATCATTATACACGTTGTAAGCTTTGTTTTTCTTTTGGCTAAGACTGACTAAAGCCGAATCTCACACCGCATCGTGTTCGTGTAACAGTTTGCTGTATCAATTCAACGAGCCGAACCGCTCGCTGCAAGCACGAGCCAGTCGGTTTTTTGCATACTTTGGTGCCGACAAGCTCGCGTGCAGCGGCTCAGCAAGTAGATTTGATACGGCGAACTGTTACGGCAAAACGTTACGCACAAATGCTACGCAAAAACTATGCGTTATGACGAAATGTTATCTGTCAGTCTCCGCGCTAGTCTATTTGTATCAAGTGTGAACATAGTTTCTTTATGTATTCAAAGTAATCAGAAATCAGAATTTATTGATAACTCCAATAGTTACACGTCACAGTTCGATAAATGTCAAAAGTGTATACATGTCAAAACAGTAATTACATATGTCAAATGAAATAAATAATTAATGTCAACAAAATAAATTGCATACCTATTATTCTTAATAATATAACTATCATTATATAAAATAATAATAATAATTTAAAAGTCTCTTATTTTTAAATAAGATTCAAGGTAATTGCGACTGAACTGATTTAACTGTCGTAATTGGCTTACGCGTAGTCTCGGGTGGGAGCAAAATTGTAGGTTGCAGTTGTTGTCCTGTAACTAACAATTGCAACCCGTGTTAGTTAGGGGCCATCGGGCTGACCGAAATAACTGACGCACGCCCACGCGAGCTTATAACTACTGGCCAGGACTTGCCTATCTCAAATAACTTCTCGTCCGATTTCGCTCGTTTTTGAACTTGAAAATTGTGTTTGTCTGAACTAGTAGTCTGTAAAATTTGAATATGAGTCGATCAACTGTTCAACCTACTCAAATTGCAGTCGAACAAACAAATATGTCTAGATGCCTCAGTAGACTCATGCGCACTTGCACTAAATACTATAGTACAGGGGTGGCCAACCGGTCGATCGCGATCGACTGGTCGATCGCGGCTATTAGTCCAGTCGATCGTGGCAAAGCAAAACACAAAGAAGTTTAATATGCCTATAACAAACTTTTTACATTGAAAAATACGTAGAATAGACTACGCAACGTAATTATCAACACCTGCGCACAGTATTATTTTGTATAGTTTTTAAATTACCGGGTCGCTCTATGACGTTATTTATCCTTTCTCCCATGCAGGTAGCTCTGTTTTGTTTTCAGCATGCGAAAGACAAAAGTCTCGGAACATGTGGGACACAATGATGGGGTGGGTGTCAAGCTAACTCATCAGTTGACGAAAGTTACTAGCAGAGTTACGATCTCATGACTACCGAGATAAATCACGATTAGACTTAGCATCGCGCGTATGGATAAATGGTTGAAGAGAAACGCTTAAGAAACTTCAAATAAAGAAAGAAATCCTTTATCCTTCATCCATAACTGAACTATACATACTGTTTTTTTTTTTTTACTTTCAAGAAGTATGTGATTGGTAGATCGCGGAGGATTTCGTCACTTAGTAGTAGATCTTCGGTCTAATCAAGTTGGCCACCCCTGCTATAGTATCTCTGTGTACTATAGTATCCGGAGCCCTCAGGGTTACAACGACCACTTCCCAGGGTGACAACTTCCGAAAACGACAACTTCCTAGAGTGACAACTGCCGATAACGACAACTTCTTAGATTGACAACTTCCGAAAACGACAACTTTCTAGAAAGTCAACTTTCGAAAACGACAACTTTCGAAAACGACAACATCCTAAATTGACAACCGCCAAAATTGAGATCTTCCTGATGTTTATTAAATAACTGCCGCTGACTGTACTTTCATTCGTTTTTGTCCTTTGTACCATTTCATGCTACTTTCTCCTCCTGCCTCATTAAAACTATTTTAATCGATCAGATTTAAAAAAATATCAACTCAACTTATTTGAATCTCAAACCATATTCATAAGGTTTTAAACGTGATTCATTCTTCCGATGGGGTTTGTACTCGATTTTCAATTCCAAAATTTATAAAAGTAGACTGAGATTCAAACAATTGCGTTTACAATTTTTGGAATCCGATCGGAAACGTTTCCGAGTGATTGTAATTGAGTAAGGGTGCTGTAGACGAAGACAGAGATCCGAACATACGAAAGCATTTGGCAAGGCCGAAGCAGGGACAAAGATAAGAACTGCTTTAGTCCTTGCTTAGTTAAGCAAGCTTCTCCTACTCATTTAATCCAGTCCTAGCTAGCTCCTACCAATTTTTTTTTACATTAACCTCAAGCCATTTCTTAGGAGAATCTTAACTTTATGTGCCTGCTAAAGTTTAAAACTAGATAAGCAAGCACTTGCAAGTCTTATATTTAGCGCAACCGGCCGTAATACTTCGGTTCACTCGGTCAGTTATTTGGGTTTTTTTTTTCGTTTATATGATATGATGTATGATGTATGATTTATGATATATAATGATGCAAAAAAACATTTCTAAAGTGTCTGCAAGCTGAAGTTAAAAAATATTAAGTAAAAAAAAACTTGTAAAAAGTTATTAAGATTAGAAAATTTAATTTTTAAAGATAAAAATACATACGCATTAATTACCTGCAATTACTTACATGGACCTACATACCTTTACATACTGTTACATTTTTTTTTGGAAGTTTTTCAAATATTGAATCGAGAATATTTACCTTAAATTTAAATTTGTAATTCTCTACACACGCAATTGGAGTCGCTGCTCCAACAAAATAAGTTAGCTTTTTTAGGTTAAATCGGCGAGTATTTCAATAGCAAATTATTAACCAACTACAAGCCATGTCAGAGGCCTTCGGGCGGCCTAAACTCTGACACTAGGGCACTCGGCCTATTTAAACTTGCTTACTTGCTTTACCAGCGTGCCATACCTACAGCTAAATGGGCCACACTCAGAGCCACGGAACCCCAAAACGTTCCGATCGTTTCTTTTTAGACTTTTTATCAGATTTTATACATCTGTTATCCGATTGCCGGCGATTAGAAGCGCCCTGTATGTGAGCCCCGCGCTCGCGGACAGCTGTGCGGTAACATGTGTCCGTCCGGTCTGGTCCACCAGTCGCCATGGCTATACGTCTATACCGTAGGATTTATTGTACTACTAGTTGTTCGTTCCGAACTGTGACCGCACGAGTATAAGTAGGTGGAAACACTTGATTTTTTAAAAATTAATTTCTTATTAATTACCTTTCACATTTGGGACTGAATATAGTCCGGCGAAGTGTGAGTGTTGTATTACAACTCTGCCAGCCCCCTCTGAGGAAAGGCGTGACGATATGTTATGTTATTAATTGCTTACGCTTGGGCTATGAAGTGAATGCTAGCGCAACCCCGTCTCGCCCGCCTTGGCGGAGGACTGCTCACGGGGGAGGAAATTAGTTTAGTGGGTTCGATTCCTACTTACCCCCTTTCGTCACCCCTGTGGCGGAAGGAAAGTGCTAGGGCATTTACCTCCTGCTTAGCAAAAAATAAATAAAAATTAGCTATGATGGAAAACGCTTCCGTATGAGAAACCGATTCACTCGAGACACCCTCCCATTAATTAAAATAGAATAGTTTTTTTAACACTACCTATCTAAAAAGACAAAACACCGTAATTCCGAGGCTATAGGTACCATGTTTATTCGTTAGAGCACCAGACTGTGCATGGGATGATGCATTCAGGCAGCGCATTCCACACTTTAGCAGCTCGCAATAAAAGTGGAACCAAAAAGTTTCGTGCGGGGTAATGGTAGGTAGATATGTTATCCATACAACGATGGCACTTTGTAGTTCTCTCGGTTGTGCGATACACCGATTTATAAACCCTTTTTTTTTCATGTGGATGGTAGAACGCGTCAAAATAGAGGAAATCAGACCCGCCCCCGACCATGGGAATCAGCTGCATTTTCTCGGAAATGTGTCCAAACCACGCAACAACTTCTTATAAGATTTTGCGCTAGCTAACACTTTAAAACTGTACAGGAACTAAGTTCTTAGGCAAGTTACCTGTAAGCTTTATGAAGATAAACTTGATTAGCTTGTGTAGTAACCTGCACGGCTCTACGTCCGTACTGAGGGCCTCAAGCCCCCACCCCCCCTAAAGTATCTAATTCATACTCAACAACACAACAGTGGAAATGACTGTTTTTAATGCTTTTGCGTTTACTTACCTTGATAAAGGTTACCGTCAGCTTAACCCCCGTTCCCAAACCAAAATCTTTTATTTTCACCTAATTGACTTGTTATAATTATCATAATTATAATTATAATAATACCAAAATTTGTTTATTTTTATTTGCCAAGTAAAATGCTTCTTACCTGCTTAGTGCTTAGAGACTAATGGCAAGCACAAAGGCCCCGTAAGGGCGCTGGATCCGCCACTCTCAAGCTGTCGGTAAGTATTTACATAAATGCACAAGCTCCTGACAACAGCAAGCCACGGCCATACTCTTACAACTTTCTTACCTACAACCCGTCTCAATTATGTACCCAAAGGCAGTTTTAAGTATTCCTTAATTTTCCCAGTGAATGGGCCTGCGGGTCCGCGCAACATATAATGATGCTCAAAATTGACCATTTTTTTTCTGATTGCATCCGCAGCTGTCTTTAATGACAATGTGGGCTCCAAGCACACCGTCCCGGGGCTCAGCGCACGCGGCCTCCGCAGACGGCGCGCGCCTAATCTTTTTTTGCTTTCAAAGCATCTGCCTGTCAAAAAAATCGAACAGCTTGGCTTTACAGCCTTCTTCAACTTCATTAATTTGACTGGTTCGTTCAAGTGACCCACTCGCTAAGGTGGTAAAGTTTGGGCTCATACGGCTCTTCGGCCAAAAAAGAGGTTAATACGACTTATATTTTTGTAACATAAGTATTTGGAACCCCCGACGGTGTTGCAAGTTTGACGAGTACCTGTGTGTGTGTATGTGTGTGTGTGTGTCTGTGGCATCGTAACTCCCAAACCGATGAATCGATTTTGATTCCTTTTTTTTTTTGTTTGAAAGGTGAATTGGTTGGGAGTCTTCTATAGCTATGTTTGATGAAAAACTTTGTCGGGGGATTTATTACATTTTTAATTTATACAATAAATTGTATAAACCTAAAGGTCTTAGTTTAGGCAAGTAGGTATTTATTGGATAGGTACCTTGCTATAAAATAGCGATAAGTCCTAGTACCTTCTTAACCCCTGACGCGTAAACGACGGGGTGTTATAAGTTTGACGTGTCAGTGTGTAAGTGTTTACACAGCACGCCAAACTTTTAACTTTTAACACATGTGTGTGTGTGTGTGTGTGTGTGTCTGTCTGTGGCATCGTACGGATACATTTTCATTCCCGAACGGATGAACCGATTTTAATTTAGTTTTTTTGGTTTGAAAGGTGAATTAATCGGGAGCGGTAAACGGAAATGTTTTCCCGTTCACCGGTCACGAGTGTTCTTAGTGGCTTCAATGTTTTTTGTTGTAAAATTTGTTTTTATGTCAAATAAATAAATTATTGATTGATTGAATGTTTTACATTTTTAATTTATTTCACGCACTGAACAGCACATCCCTAGCACTGCTAGCTCTGTCTCTTTCATCTGTGTATTTGTCTTAAGTATTGTTACCGTCTTTGTACTGTCTTTTGTGTAAAATAAATGCATCTTTATTTTCTTTCAATTTAGAATAGTACATAATAGTCACATCGATAGTCCTTGGTCACATCGATAATTCAGCGATGTTTGTGTGTAGGTACTATATAGCTTACATTCCACACCTTTGCACATCTATCACCTTTGTTCTTCCGTATGTAAAGCCATGAAAGGAAGTCATTCGTCGGGACCGCGAGCAGACAGCCTCGTCACAATGCGCATAATGCTCTGATTAAAAACTGCATGACAGAGGCTTTCGGAGCCTGCATTAGGGCCACTGCACACATCGCCATGCGATTAGCAACATTGCTCCGTGACTGTCAAACTGCTCCGTGACGCGCGGCGAGTCGCTGGAATGCATTGTCCTGAACTGTGTCAGTTTTCATGTACAAACTAGCTGCGCCCCGCGGTTTCACCTGCGGTCCCACAGTAACCGATTATTTTTTTCGGGATAAAATGTACCCTATGTCCTTTTCTGTTACCCAGACAACATGTATGCAATTCCAATTTCAAGACGATTGGTTGAGTAGTTGAGACGTGAAAGCGTTACAAACAAACAAAAAACAAACGAACAAACTCATTTTCACATTTATAATATGAGTTTGGATACCAATCTACTATAATTTTAATCATCTCAAATTGAACGTTGACAAAAGTGGAACTATAGCTGCCGTCCTAAATTTAGAGATAAAAACCAGTAAATGTTAGTAAACAGCGTTCCGTCATAACCACCGCGGATGTGTTCGCGTAGCTGAACCGTGACACCTAGCCAGGGCAGGCGGATGACAACACAACACAATTTCCCCTCAACGGAAAAAAGCGTAGTAACAGACGCACCTTATCTGAAGGCTGCATTTATAAGTTGCCCCGAGCGTCGACTGTTGACTTGACATCGCCTGGCGCCTCCGCCCCCACAACCCCTTTGTCTAATATGGCCACGGTGAATGAATCGTAGGGAGGCAGCTTTTAAGGCTTTCTACTTGATTATTATTCGCCGCGTGATCTTTCTTTTTTTTTTCTAAATCCATCACACACTTGTAATAGCTAGGTACTTACACACAAAAAACAAAAATTGTATGTGATAGGTTTGATGAACTGATGACAATCCAGGTTATCACTCATTGGAGTTACTCGGGACCGCCTCGTCTCAACACAGCAAGCCCTGAGAAGACAGAAGCCGCAAGACTGCGACGGCCGATCCTTTGTTTCGGTCCCTCGACTTCGAGGTGTTAGCGTTGGTTGAACGGTCCTTCACTAACACTATCGATTTCGTCGTATTAACGTTGGTTTCAAACGTCCTCTGTTAATACAACGTACCGGGGTACCGACTGCAGGGATCGTCGTCTCGCCGTGTTCTCCGCCGGACGAAGAAAGCACGTCGTATCTTGATACGGCGTGATCAAACCGCTCTTTTCAGAGCGTCCTAATGTTTCATTGCAAAATCCACGCTTAGTGGTCGATCGGTGGATACTTATAACGGTGCCAACGAAGCCGATCGTGGTTAGGAGCGTGGACCCGGAGCGCTCGTTTTTCCTCCTTCTGAGGAACAACGGAATCCGGCTGGGCTTGGAACCACCGGCCTTGGGGACGCCCCTCGTCGACACCAAGCATCTCCCTCCCACCCTTCCCATCCTTTTTTCCTATCCCTCGGGTGTGTGTTTGGCTTGGACGGCCGGTCTCCCCGGAGTCCCTGTCTCTCCCCCGGGGCAGCTAGGGCCGTAGGCACACAACCGGCTGCACAATAAGATCGGCAGCCGGGACACACTAGGGCTACACCTAGGTACACATCTCCCTGCCTATACCCGGCAGGGAGGCTCATGCCCTCTCTTTCCCGCCGGTGAAAATCCTTCACCGGCTGTCTCGCTCTCTCGCTCCCGTCGCTATGGAGCTTGCCGGGTCGGAGGCCAGTTTCGGCGCGGCTAACGCCATCGTCGAAAATGTTCTCCGAGCCATGTTAGCGTCCAATCCGAGTGCGTACGAGGATTTCGTACGCAACCCGGTAGCCGCTGCAGCCTCTCTGCTAGCGGCGGCCCCTCAGGCCTACCCCTCCCCCGCCCCTGCCCCTCAGGCAAAGCCCGCTAAGGCCCCTAAGGCCAAAAAATCTTCCAACCCTGCCCCTAAGGCCTCAGGCTCTGCGCCTAAGCCTTTACCGGGCACCTCCTCCTCCTCCGCTAAGCCCTCGCCCTCCCTCAGAGGGCCGACGGCCGTCCCGACCCCGAAGGCCCGCTCGCCCGTAAGAGAGCGTTCCTCGCACGAGGCACGATCTCGAAAAGGGCGAGAGGGCAATCGCCGCTCTCTCTCCCGTCATAGGAGTCGCTCGCGTCTCGCCCTGACCGTCAGGTCAGAGAGCGCGACCTCCTTGGCCTCTGCCGTCTCGACGGAGATGGACGTGGCCGGCCCAAGCGACGAGGGCTTCACCCTCGTTGCTCCCAAAGGGAAGAAGCGCCCCGCCGCTGCTTCCTCTCCCCCTCCCCCGTCCAAAGCCTCCTGCATCGCTGCAGGCACTCCTCCGTCTTCCGACGACTCGGACGAGATGGACGTGGCTCCCGCGCCCAGACCGCCGAGACCCCCCCGACCCTTTGTCCTTAGGGACAGGCAGCGCTGGCCGGAGATCTCTAAGATCTTCGCCGACCAGAGCATCAGGTGCTCTGGTAAGAGCCACAAGGACGGTATCTCCGTCGCCATCCCCTCCTCCGACGAGTACCGTCGCGCTACCCGTCTCCTACGTGAAGCTCAGATACAGTTTCACGCCTTCCCCCTTGAGGACGAGAAAGTCCTTCGCGTAGTGATACGCGGCCTCCCCAAAGAGATCAGTACGGACCTCATCCGTACTGACCTCGAGTCCCAGGGCTTCCCGGTCCAACAGGTGCACCGTATGACCAACGGTCGCACCAAGGCCCCCATAGACCTCGTTCTGGTCATCCTCGACCGCAACCAGGAGGGCAAGAGAATCTTCTCAGTCGAGAAGGTATACTCAACCTCTCCGGGCTTAAGGTCGAGGCTCCCCGATCCAAAGGCATTCCGGGTCAATGCCACCGCTGCCAGTTGTATGGCCACGCCGCGCGTTTTTGCGAAGCGGCCTTCCGCTGCGTAAAGTGCGCGGGTGACCATGCCACTGCAGCATGCAGCCGCAAGAAGGGGGATCCCAGTCCGCCCAGCTGCGTCCTCTGTGGGACGAAAGGGCACACTGCGAATTATCGCGGTTGCCCTAAGGCCCCGAAGGCCGCGGCTGGGTCGAAAAGGACCCATCCTTCCCGCAACCCTCCCCGGTCCCAAGGCACCGGTGCCAAACTCCGGGTAGCACCCGCCCCCGCTGCGCCGAAATTCGTCGACGCGCCCCGTCCCTCGACCAACGCTTGGTCGAAACCCCCATCCCTGCTCCAGACACCGGTGTCTCGCCCAGTGCAGCTCCCCTACCCCGCTGCTACCCCGAGCCGCCCGGTCCCCCCACCCATGGCTCCTGCACCCCGCATGCCCGCCCAAGGCTCTTCTAGCCTCACGGAGGACTTCCGCCTACTCACGGAGATCTCCTCGAGTTTCAACCTCGACGAGGTCCGCGAGGTGGCTCAACTCGTCCGTGAACGCCCTGGTGACCTCCTGGTCATCATGGCGACTCACAGCGATCTCTTCCGCGCTCTGAAGCACTTCGCTCCCCGCGTCACTTCGTCGTAACTGTCATGGATAGTACAACGACGAAAGTGAAGCCGCGAGCGTTGACGTTGGCATTTTACAATGCCAACAGCCTCTCCTCGGGGAACTCACGTCCCCTCATCCACGAGTTCCTCACGACCCATCAGGTCGACGTCATGTTAGTGTGCGAGACCTTTCTAAAACCGAGCATGAGGGACCCTAGGGTCGCAAACTATGCTCTGGTTCGTAATGACAGGACTACCGCCCGCGGGGGCGGTACCCTGATCTATTACAAAAGATCTCTCCACTGCATTCCCATCGACACCCCTCCTCTCACGAACCTGGAGGCATCCTGCTGCCGCCTATCGATGACGGGCCATCAGTCCGTCATCATTGCTTCTTGTTACCACTCTGGTAACAAACCTCTCCTCAGAAGTGATCTCGAATCACTTCTCTCCCTCGGAAGCGCCGTCATTCTGGCGGGCGACTTCAACAGCAAGCACACCATGTGGGGTTGCAACGCCACTAACACGAGAGGGTCCCTTATGGACACCCTCTCCACCGACTTGGGCTATGACGTCATTCCCCCGTCCTCCCCGACCCACTTCCCCTTCAACATTGACCTTAGGCCAGACATACTCGACATAGCACTTCTAAAAGGCATAGCGCTCCAGCTACGCTCGTTAGAAGTGCTACACGAGCTTGACTCTGACCACCGACCGGTTCTGATGTCCCTGGGCCCCGACTCAGCCATCAGTACCCCCCCGACTAAGACTGTGGTGAATTGGAAGCTTTTAGGTGAGAGCCTAAAGGAAACCAATTCACCCGACCTAGACCGAATCCCCGACGACATCGTCACCCCAGACGATGTCTCCCTCTCCCTCGATGCGCTCAATAGTCACCTTCACACCGCCATTGGCGGCTCCTCGAGACAGGTCCCAGTCGAGGGCGACCAACGCTGGGCCCTTCCCGAGGACGTGAGGGAGCTATTGAGAGCAAAACACTCTGCCATTAGGGCTTATGACTGGACTCCCACCGAAGAGAACAGAGTCACTATGCGGTATTACGAGCGTGCCGTAAAGACCCGCATACGTGAACTCCGTAATCAGAGGTGGGAGAAACTTCTCTCAGAGATCGAACCATCTCATCTGGCTTACTGGAAGTTGGTGCGATCTATGAAATCCGACAAGACGTCATCCATGCCCCCCCTGACACGACCCAATCTCCCACCCGCCTTCGAGGATGTAGAAAAGGCCGAGTGCCTGGCCGACAGCCTCGAGGCGCAGTGCAGCCCCAGTCTAGACCAAGTCGACCCCGCTCACCGCGAGTCGGTGGACGCGGTAGTCGACGAAGTCTCCTCCCTCCCTCCCCTCTCTTCCCTCGAGCCGGTCACGGCTTCGGAAGTTGAGTCGATCATCAAGGACCTCCACGCCAAGAAGTCCCCAGGTGCAGATGGTATCACCAACAGAGTGCTTAAACTCTTCCCCATTGCCCTTATCCATCTCCTAGTAAGCATCTTCAATGCCGCCATGACCAACTGCATCTTCCCCGACCCCTGGAAGACTGCCGATGTTATCGGCATTCGAAAACCAGGCAAGAAGGCTACCGAGCCTTCTAGTTACCGTCCCATCAGTCTTCTCAGTTCCATTGGGAAGATTTACGAGCGCATCCTTCTGAAGCGCATCTGGTCCCATGTCAGGGAGAATCACATTCTCCCAGACGAGCAGTTTGGATTTAGGTCCAGACACTCTTGCGTCCAACAAGTACACCGCATCACGGAGTACGTCCTAGAAGGTTTCAATCAGAGACCTTGTGGCTTCACCACTCCCAAGCCCCAGGGGACCCTAGCGGTTTTCCTCGACGTCGCGAAAGCCTTCGATAAGGTGTGGCACAACGGGCTGATATACAAGCTATATCAACTCGCGTTCCCAGACAGTCTTGTGCTCATCATCCAAGACTATCTCACCCATCGAAGCTTCCGCTACCGCGTCGATGGAACTCGCTCCTCCCCTCATCCCATCAGCGCCGGCGTCCCTCAGGGCTCAGCGCTAGCCCCTATCCTCTTCTCTCTCTACACTCACGACATCCCTCGGATTCCAAAAGTAGAGTTCGCGCTTTTCGCGGACGACACTGCCCTCTACACCAGAGGTTGGAATCCCCTCCACCTGCGTGGCCGACTTCAGCGAGCCCTTCGCCAGCTTGGCGATTAGTTCAAGAAGTGGGCCATAACGGTCAATCCCGACAAAAGTGCAGCCATGTACTTTCACCCCACCAAGCCCTTCAACCGGGAGCAACTCGTGCTTCACGGTCAGCCCGTCCCTTGGGCTACCTCCACCAAATACCTTGGCGTGACCCTCGATAGACGACTCACCTTCTCGAAACACATTCAGATAGTCCGGGACCGAGCGGCCTTCATTCTAGGCCGACTCCACCACCTCGTAGGCACACGGAGTAAATTGTCCCTTAGGAATAAGGTGACTATTTACAAAATGTGCATCCGCCCCGTCATGACGTACGCTTCAGTAGTGTTCGCTCATGCCTCCTCCCTAGACCTGGACAAGCTCCAGGTCCTTCAGAATAGGTTCATTCGCAAGGCAGTCGGAGCTAGCTGGTACCAGCGTAACGCCGACCTGCATTGCGATCTCGAACTTCCCTCCATCCGTCAGTACATCAAGTTTCTCTCCCGGCGCTACTTTGATAGAGCCCCTCACCACCCCAACCCTCTTGTCACTCGCACCGTGGACTACTCCGTAGATCCCACAGACCCTCCCCCTCTCCGTAGGCGCCCTAGGAACATCCTAGGCGACCCGGACGACCCCATCGCCGTCGTCACGTCGGCGGCGCTGGGGTCGTCCGACCCGGCAGCTCCTTGCAACAGGAAGTATTCAGTTTTTGGTATAGGCGTCGGTTACCAAAGGTACACTGTCATACACCGACCTCGCCGGCGAGGTCGAAGACTGCCTACAAGGTCTGTTAGAAGATCGGTTAGTTAGCTCGTAGTGTTCGCTTATTTTACGCCCCTCAGTTTCTTGCCTGTTCTTCTGAGGTGAGGTTCCCTTTCCGAACAAGGCGGTCGAGTCATTGTTAATAATAATTTATTTTGTTTTTAACCTTAACTTCAACCGTCCCCGTTAGGGTCCTAGAGCAAGCCCCTTCTGGGCTGCCAGGGCAATTCGACGCCCCTCCCTCGGCGACAGCCCAAGCCGAGGCCGTACCTCAGAGGTGCCCTTGCGCTCGTCGCCCATAGTTTGTAAGCATTTTTGAGGCCCTGCGCCATCTGCGCTTGCCTAATGCCCGGTACGCTGTCGAGGCCTCAGTGGCCAACAGCATAGAGTCATCCATAAAAAAAAAAAAAAAAAAAAAAAAAAAATCGGGACCGCCTCGTCTCGTCCATGGTTGGAAGGCGCATAGTCAAACCAGTGAACCTCGCGTGGTCAATGAGTGATCGTCGCGTGGTCGACGAATTTCCAAGTAGTCTCTCAGCGATTGTCTATTTTATCAAGGCCTCGCAGGCGGCAGGCGGCGGTCACTGCGTGGTCCGCGCGTTGACACCTAACGCCGAGGCAGTTAAGAGCTCAGTTAAGAGCATAGACATAAAGGAAAGACCCCTAATCGGTCAAAAATAATGATTCCAAAAAATGTCAACCAAACCATTGCAAGTCAAAATTCACTAGTCAGTCTTCGATGTCATCCAGTAGCGCTTACGTCTCCCTTTTAACTAACAAAAATGGTCAATTGTGTAGTCAATTTATGCCGAAATTACATAATATCTACAAGAGTAAAAAAAGGCAACGTCTCATATCACCGGTAAGTCTTATATATATTTTTATGTGCTTTATAAAGCTAATAATTGTAATTAATTCTAAATGTCAACAGCGCGAAAAGTTGCTGAAAAAAGTGTTGCCACAAGGAATTTTTAAATTTTCCCAATAAATTATTTAGGTTTCCTAGGGATCCAGAAATAGCCGATCAGTGGACAAAAAAAATTCGCCAGGTTAATAATGATAATTATTATTGGTGGACACCTCATCGCCATTCTACAATTTGCTCTGCGCACTTTCGCAGCGAAGAAAGACATTTAGCAAGAAGTGGCCTCCATAGGTTAAAACATGGAGTGATACCTTCAAAGGTTATTTTTAGTATCAAAATAGTAGTTCGTTTTAGTAGACTGTGCCTATTGTTGGTAACCATTGCATAGGTTAATATTAGCAGTAGTTAGATGTGAAATGTATGTAGTTATTTGCAACATCAATAATGGCTATTAATGCTGTTGGGTTAGTTGGGAAATTTTACTGTTGTAACTGGGGTGCGCGCATGATCATTTTAACTGACGTTTCAAATCTTCAAATTCGGTATTTTCCATACAAATTTGTTGATTTAGTCGATTTGAAATGTTTTTAAATGCCCTTGCTCCCACCGTTATTGTTATAATTTCATTGTTGTTTAAAGCTGTAGCACACCAAATGCAGGTGCAGTTCGTGTCCATTCCGATTTAATTCTGTTCTTGAGATTTAGCTGTAGCTGTAGCTGTAATTCTTACCTTTTACCTACTCCAGTTTTATATAGTTACGGCTTACATACAATGCAATATTAACAATATAATATTAGTTTGTGGTAAAGTGTCTTTAGCTCTAGAATAAGCTGGCCTGATACTTTGTTTTCGGTCTTGTGATTCCTTTGAAATAACTCTGATCGTTGTATAATTTACCCTACTGAATCGGGTAACCACTTTTTTATGGCAAGTTCATCACGTATAAAACAAAAAAAATGTCTATGGTACAAAAATGTATTTGACACGTTTAAAATCGTGTTTTGTATGAAGACTATCCTTCTGGACCTATATAATAGGGCGTATTCTGTGGTTAAGAGAACAAGCTGCGCCTCGCGGTTTCACCCGCGGTCCTACAAGAACGGTTAATTTTTTCAGGATAAAAATTACACTATGTCCTTTTCTGTATTCCAGACAACGTATATGCAAAAATTCAAGACGATCGGTTGAGTAGTCGACACGTGAAGGCGTTACGAACAAACAAATAAACAAACTCACTTGCGCATTTATAATACTAGCTGTCACCCCGCGACTTCGTTCGCGTTTAATTAGCAATAAATTAAAATTGCGACTATAATTTGAGATTTAAACTATCCTATCTCTCAAGTTGGATCGAACTGCACATGGTGTGCGAATTTTATTATAATCGGTTAAGTGGTTTAGGAGTTCATTGAGGACAAACATTGTGACACGAGATTTATATATATTAAGATAAGATTAGTTAGGATTAGGATTAGAATCCCTAACCGCACGAGGCGAGGCAGTGCAGGTCCGGTCCCGGGTGGCTCTAATGAGTGGTAATAGGTACCTACCTTAAGTATTTCGAGTATTATCTTCTTCTTCGTACCCTTATCCCATTCAGGTAGGGACGGTATAGTACGT
Organism: Peribatodes rhomboidaria; assembly: GCA_911728515.1. Lineage (NCBI taxonomy): Eukaryota > Metazoa > Arthropoda > Insecta > Lepidoptera > Geometridae > Peribatodes > Peribatodes rhomboidaria. Next base: position 22,078,713 of record OU452166.1, read on the forward strand.
ACGTTACCAGTGTCTTAATTTTTATCAAGTAAGCTCACTCACTGGCATCATACTCACTGTAAAAGGTTTGGCTTAGGTTTTACGTCCGGCCGCCTGTGAGTACAACCTCATTTCTAGTAGGTATTATAAATGGGTAAATTAGTTAAACACATTTGTTACCTCCGAATTGGCTTTATGAAAACACTGGCAGAGGGTCACCATAACCCTGGTTTAACGTTACCTATGCTATTTTTTAACCATGAAAATGTACAAGTTTTGTAAAAATGTACACCTACAGTTTCCCTCCACGGTGTTCAATGCAGCTGACTGTTGGACGGCTGTTTTTTTAATACAGGTGGTCAAATCCACTGCAATAAGCTTTCTCTTGCTTTCACTATACAGGTTTACTTTTTTTTACTAAATAAAGACTAATTCATTAAAATTTATTTGAAAAAAAAAAATTGCAATAAAATAGTGTGCTCCGTGACAACCGACGAAATTTTTGATTGGCTAGAAAAACGCGAATAAAGTAATTAATAAATGTATATTTCGTCGATTACAAAATAAAACCGCTTCTTATTTGAATGCTTGATAAATCAAAGAGTATTTAAGTAAGTACCTAATTAAATAATAATTAAAACGCGGTGTACACGGTATAGGCGCAAGCTGGGAAGCGGCAGAAACAGTCTATTGGACGTTGATCGCATCTGCGCTATCGAAGGCTCGCTTCCCAGCACCGGAGCCCCGAGCCGAGCGGACCCCGCGACTAGAGAGGCTCGAGGTTCATTCTCAACGCAACCTTCGAGCGGCACACCCGCGCCGACCGCTCGGCACTCCCGCTCGACTCGCGATCGTAAACTCAACAACTAACTGCAACCATGAAAGTGATTAAAGAAATGACAATGCTCTTATTATTATTTGTTACACTGTCGGATGCCGCTGAGACAGGGCACCATCGCCGTCGCGCTTTCCTTGAAGACAACAGAACTGTGAAAATTCGTCATCACAATGATATCAAATCCCTGAAGAACGAGATGGCCCAGCTCAAGTAAGTTTACTTTTGTTTAAGTTTGCTTATTTATTACTTTCAGTTTATTACTTGTGTGCGTGCGAAGGTTAGTTGATCTGATTTGCAGTAAATCCCCAAAGTTTGGAATGAGGTTTCTATGTTTTATTTTGTTTCACTGCTCTGAACTTTTGTCGACTTTTGCGTGTGTAAAGTTCGGGAATTTCGAACTTATCCTCTTTTCAAATCGCAGTGTAGGTTTCCTGTTTTTAAGTAGGAATACAGTTTGTTGTATTTTTTCTCTTTCTGAGAGTTTGGAAGTGGTACACGGAAGGTCAGGTCGTTTGTAGATTATTTTAAGGCGTGCTGTGTGAATTTGTGCATTTGCAAAGTTTTCGCGCGCGCATCCTTAACTATTTCGATATCTTTTAAAATATTAGTGTCCTGGTTAGAAAGACTTACAAAATCACATTTATTTTCAAAAGGCGTGACAACAAATTCTTTTCAAAAGAGAAATTAATGATTTCTTGGGAATAAAGGTTTCGGTGATACAATTTTAGAACAGAAACCTTTAAGATTACATAAAAAACTGGCGCGCGTTATTTTCGTTTCTTGGCGAATTTTTTTCCTCTTAAAATTAATATGCAGGTCTATCATATTTTTGTATTCCCATTTCGTTTCGTTGATATTTTAAATTAGGTAGGTACGTTAAATTTATTGCAAAGGAAGCTTAATGAACATTCTATAAAAACTTCCTTGACATTATAATTTTTTACTTATGTAGGTACAAAATCGCACTGCACAGCTGTTACTCTGTCCAGGAAATACCCGGTACTTCAGAAATATAAAGGTCAATAAAACACGAAATATTAAATATTCTTAGGATATTGAATCGCTTTCAAAGTAGGTAGGCCTAATCCGAAATAATTATTTAGGACTTGAACTACGAACACTAGGTTGAGTAATACCGAACCGAACACCGAAAAATGTTTAACGCATTTTCCGGAATCAACTTCAGTTCACGCCGTGAATTTTCTTTTATGTCTTCTATCGATTGAAAAGTGCCTTGAAGTAGTAATTTGAGTTTCGGAATAAGAAGGAAGTCGTCCAGAGCCATATCCGGTAAATCCGCTAGCTTTTCGGTGCTATTTGGTTAAATAGTAAAAATTGTTAAAAATGCGCGAAATGCGTTTGAGTTTTTAAGGAAAAGTGAAACCATTTGGGGGACTAAACTTTGTGAAATTCATTATAATTGAGAAAGGAGTTCGTTGACACCAGACACGAGCCAAAACACCAAAACTCAAAACTAACAACTAACTCAAAACTAACTCAAAAACTAGTAATTTGAGAATCAAAATATAATTGTCTTATTTTAAATTTATTAAATGCATGGTTCAGATCTAATTACTTACTTATCTGTTTTTTAATTGTTTCATTTCTAAAAATACATACCTACATTTCAAGCACTTAAATATTTAAATGATAAAATAGTTGGTTCAAAATAAATCAATCAAGTTTTGAAAATCCGCCTTCAACTGTTTGTCAAACAAGTATTTGCGTCACATCCAGAATACTAAATTTGGAAATAATTAATTTGTTGTAAACTTTAAAGTTCATTTAAATGTTACATTGTTGTCACTATTGATATAATTTAGTGATTAACAACAACGAAAACAGTTTTCTGTTTCCAACAAAAAAAAATATATTCAAATACCTTCCACATCACATTGTAGAGACATTATATTAAAAAAAAAATACTCCTCCTTTTAAAAGTCAGTTTAAAATCGATTGTAGGTATCATATTTCTATTCCGGGATTATATTAACCACTACTATTTATTAGGTACAACGTTTTAAATCGATTAATCAATTTACTAACTACATATATATCGTCACGCCTTTCCGCGGGCCGTGACGATATGTCTGTAGTAAGTAGTATGATACGGGGCTAGCCGAGGTGTAATACAACACAACACTTCGCCCGACGATATTCAGTCCCAAATGTGACACCCCTGTCACATTTTCTTTGCAACGACAGGCTCGCCCCCGCGAGCCTATCGTTGCAAAGAAAATAATATGTGATAAAGGTTTGCAACTCCTGATCAGCTAGCCGAAAGGTCAAAAAACTCCTTTCTCAAGTAAAATTAATTTCACATAGTCGATCGGCAGCGTGTCATGCCCAAGCAAGCGTTTAAAATGGTACAAATCACACTAATTATTGTACTATGCGAAAGTTTGTATGGATGGAAGGATGGATGTATTTTTGTTACTTATCACGCCAGAACGGAAGAATGAATCTGGATGAAATTTAGCACAGAGATAGACTAGGTACCTATGGTTTTAAATAGGACACAGGCTTTTCAACGCGGGACGCTGCTAGTTGGTTCCTGATACAAAAATTCAGCAGCAATCTCTCTTCTCAACTCCTTGATCGCGCAAAAACCAGATGTTGACATATTTAACATTAAATTTTATATGTTTGTGAATGTTTGTATGCAGTTTTTGGGTTATTTTTTATTTATTTTTATTTTATTGTATGACATTTTTCTAAAATTTTTGTGTTTTAATTAATTGTAGTCTGATTTTTGACCATTTGATTGCATCACGATCCATCCTTCCATCCATTATTTATTTTTTATTTGACATTTTTTTTTCCAAAGTTATTTATTTTGATTTAATTTTTAACCAATTAATTGTACAATTTGACTACTTATTTATAATCATTATTCCTAATTGCTATATTATGTATACTTATTGTTTTTTTTTAATAATCATTAGCTCGTCACACGCCTTGGCGTTGCTGTTAGTGTGATAAGTATTTGTCAATAAATAAAATGAAATAGCATATGAATCGTCACACACACACCCAACACCCACACGTCGCCGGACGATATTCAGTCCCAAACGTGACAGAGGGCGAACCTGTCGCCACACAACGGGCTCTAGTTTTCTAACTGACGGTTTATGATGGCTTCGAATCATTGAATTATGTTTCGAAACACAAAATTCAATTTGCGGCTTCGAGCAGAATTTGCGGAGCAAAATTTGAGACAAACACTTTGTTCGGATTTTTTTATCCTTTCATTTATCATAACACATTTGAGATGAACTAACTGAATAACACAAATGTTGCTGAAACTTTGCGCTAATAACAATAAGATCTACACTTGGACATACATAACATAACATAGCGTCACGCCTTTCCCCCGAGGGGGCTAACAGATGTATAATACAGCACCCACACGTCGCCGGACGATATTCAGTCCCAAACGTGACAGGGGGCGAGCCTGTCGCCATACACCGGGCTCCAGTACAATACATACAATACGCGCATAAATGTTCACACAATGAACAAATTGGTGCGTGCCGTCGGCTGGGTTTGAACCGGCTCCCTCTGCAGTGGAGCTAGGCCTACACTTGGTGTGCAGATTTGTTTCCTTAACTAAGTACAGTTTTATTTAAATTTACTCGTAAATTTATCAAATATCAAGATCGCTTGTTTCCTTTTGGTTTCGTCTTACAATGTTTACTTTCCAAATAACAAAAGCAAGCTTAAAAAATCGCCTTCCTATCCTGCAATTCGTCATCCATGTTTCCAGTTTTAAGCTTTTGTTCATATTTTAGAAACAGCTTGACGAATTGCGATAAAACTTGTATGGGACCACCTATAAAGTATGATCTATCAAACAAAAAAAGTATCATCAAAATCGGTTCATAAATGACGAAGTAATCCGTGACCAAACATTAAAAAAACACATATTATACAGTCGAATTGAGAACCTCCTCCTTTTTGAAGTCGGTTAATAAATCTGAGCTTTGTTTGACAAAAATAAGCTTTTCAAGGAAATCGATGTAACAAGTTACCTAGCTAATTGGATGTTTTGTTTGAGGTCAAAACATTATTAGGAAGGTATTAAAGGTATGCGCAGCAGAAGACGAGAAAAACTGGATCAAAGAAAAATTTAATTTCATTTCAGATAATCACTAATAGTACGAAATCCTAAAGCCTATAATCCTAAAGCCGTATAACATCAATAGGTTTGGTTATTCAACGACTCTGATTTCAGAAACACTGAAACTTCAGGCATTTTATTTGTCAGAGCGTATTTTGGAAGATGTTAAACAAAACCGAACTGTTTTACAGAAAACTGTCTGATTTTCAGTAAAGTTGTTGAACGATAGACTTTAGCATGGTATAATTATATACTCCGCCAGGTATAGTATTCCTCACGTGGGCAACATGTAGTGACGTCAATCGATGCTTAAGCAAGACCGAATTCAGTCGGATGACGAGTGACGTTATTATGGTGTTTGCTCCCGGAATGCTATAGGTACCTTGTTTTTTTTGGATCATGGATTTTAGGTGCCTACCGGAAATACATCATCTATTTTGTACATAATCTTAAAAACATTTTTACATATAAGTAACCTTACCTATAACTAAATTCTGATCTAAACGCTCGGAAATACTATTTTCAAATATTTGTTATGTCACACGTATGTAAGTGACTCTATAATATAATTTATCATTTGGGCAAATTAAAAATGAGATAAAGAATAAAGCCTATAGCAATCCGCCTAAAAGTCTTGTTTTCAAGTGAAATTCATAGATTAAAAATTTTAATCGAAAAAAATGGGTTGTCTGTAAAGTCGGTTTACTGACGATAGTTGAACGTGACAACGTGCTCACTCAAGTAGGAGAGAGACGGATGTCGAACGCTGCCGAACGCAAAGGCCGATTGTGCTTCTTTGTCGCTCGTTCCGCGCTCTCGCTTGCACTTCAAGCCTCACATGGAACGCCTCAGAGCGAGGTAACGCCGCATTTTTTCGTGCGTGCAGCCGGCTCTATCGAATTATAAGACGTTGTCACGTCAAAAAACTTGATAGGCTTTTTTAGTTTATTGGACAAAACAAATCTAGAATAACTTTTATTTATTTACATATTTATTGTAAAATGTAACCTACGGACTAATATACCCAATCATTACATTATTTACAGCGTATGTCTAACAATACATTTTAATAATATGAAATATACTCGTTTTGACAGTTTCAAACTAAACATAATAATATTAATAAAACCTTAAAAAACCGAGTTATCGTCATCCATGTAAACAATATTTAAACTTTTGTTGAAATTTTAAAAACTGCTTAACCGATTTTGATAAAATCTATATGGGACCACACGGGAAGCGTCAGAATCATCCAAAACAATCAAATTTATGCTAAAACGGCGCTCAGTCATGAATCTCGATTTAAAACCGTTTTCGAGATTCAAGTCTGAGAGTAGTTATAGCCTGCGAGCCTTTAAGTCGGATGCTTACTTCCAGCATCCTTCAAATACCTAATTACCACATTACTATATAAATTAAATAAATAAATATAAATAAATTCGGGACACTTCCACACACGGTCGCCCGACACCAAACTAAGCAAAACTTGTACTGCGGCTGCCAGAGACTGATATACATACTTAGATATTTTAAATAGGTACATACTTAAATAGATTTTAACACCCCGACATAGAACAAACACTAATGTTCATCACATGAATGTTTGCCCTATGTGGGAATCGAACCCACGCCCCCACGCTCAGAAGGCAGGTTCACTAACAACTGAGCCACCGAGGCAGTCAATTTCTGAAGGCAGCGATATCATTATCTTGTTATCTTCTTAGCCTGCACTTATATAACTTGTGAATGACAGATGGAACTTCTGAGTACTTTGCTCAGTCGTCACGAGTTACAAACGTGAGAAGTTATTCTTGAACCTTCGCCGAACTAGTTAGCAAATAACATCTTTTAGTTGGAAAGTGAAGTAAAGTTAAATCTAAATTCCTTGCGCTCCGTACGAGAAATAGGAAAAGCTGAAGCAGGGATGCGTTAAAAATAATATTTTTACCCGACTGCGCAAAAAGGAGGGTTATGTTTTTCGTTTGTATGTATGTATGTAAGTATGTATGTATGTATGTTTGCATGTATGTATGAATGTATGTTTGCATGTACATATGTATGCATGTTTATATACGTATGTATGTTTGTATGTTTGTATGTTTATATGTTTGTATGTATGTATGTTTGTATGTTTGTATGTTTGTATGTTTATATGTTTGTATGTATGTATGCATGTATGTGTGTATGTGTGAATGTATGAGGTTTCTTTGGCATGCACTTTGGCAAACAGCTTGATGGATTTCGACATGCGAGGGAGGTGACATTTGAATCGTCTTGATAGTAAAAGTGACATAAGGTACTCAATACTCAATAATTTATTGCTTCGATTATGGTACATGCAGTTCTTAAAGGTAAATTACATAAAATTGTATCACATAATGACCCTGATATATAGGGTAATGGCAACATTGTTCGGACTGGATTTATTCTATTAAATATTTTTGTCAGTTAAAAATTCGTCTAGAGTATAAAAACATTTTTTTATCAATATATCTTTTAACGTTTTAATAAATTTGACCTCATCTTCTATGTTTTTTAACTAACTTATAATGTAATTATTGTACTTATAATGTTTTGCGGCCGTTTTTTGTTTTTCTTTGAATAATGTTACTTGTTTTTGGTTTTTATTTTTAACCGACTTCAAAAAAGAAGGAGTTTTTCAATTCGCTCGTATGGTTTTTGGTAGGTATATTTCTTATATTTCAAAGTGATAGATTAAGATATATAAGATTGTAATATTGTTGTTTTTATAGACAGACATATGAAACTATTTTCCCAAAGTCTACAGCTCACAGATCCACCCGTTTTAAGCAGATCGGTTTATTTTGAACAATCTAGTTGAACTAGATTGCTCTAAATGAGGGTAATAGAAGGTCTGTTTCAATATAACTAAGTACCTACTGTCAATTTCAGGTATCTCTAGATTCATTTTCTTGGCCGGACAAATCGTGGTTCCACGATTTTGTAGCTTACACCAAATTAAAAAGATTGATACGTCAAGAGCTGATTGCATTCGAGTTCTCGTTTATTCTCTTTCCATTTTTAAACCGTGTTTCCTTTCGAACTCATACGACCGAATACCAAATATAATTGGCAATTGGCAACACGTACTTACAGGACGTCGCTGCAACTGTATCCGCTTTAATCAAAGTCTTTTTGTAGGTACGTACGTCGTCCTTTGACGCCAAGCACTACGTAATTTAAAATAGACGTACCTACCTGTCTATTACTTCTCTGATATGAATGCACCGACGTCCCGCTGCTGGTGTAGAGGTAGTCACTATTTGATACTAAATAACATTTTTGGTTTCACCCGAATTTCTATAAAACCAATCTCGTTTAAACACACTGTAATATTTGCCTATCAGTGAATCGAGGATTTGTTGCTATGAAAATGTGTACACAGCACAGAGTAAACCACCCGGTGGTCAGCCTATTCGCGAATATTCGAACTTTGAATAATTGTAGTTTTGCCACGTACCTATGCTAAAACGCGCTCAGTCATGAATCTCGATTTAAAACCGCTAGAGTGTATGGAATACTCTGCCAGAGTGTGTGTTCTCTGACACTTATAATCTGGGTGTCTCCAAGTCTTGAGTGAATCGGTTTCTTCTAGGCAAGCGCGCTTCATCGTAGGCCGAATCACTGCTTAACATCAGGCATGTTAGCGGCCAAACGCAAACCTGTAAAAAAAATTTAGCTGGCGGCCGTACAAAAAAAAATTGATAGCACGGCAACCTAAGACGTTACTGGTTTGCTGGCCTGAGTATTTATTAAAACAGAATATACAGATTCTATTAAAAGTACCCGCTTGACGTGTAAATACTTTTTCTCACTATTTGGAAATAAAGTCCTTAAAGGTCTGGTGCAGGGCTGACCATAGGGCGTTTTACCCTACATAGTGAATCAAAAAAATGCTGTCATTTTTATACCTCGGCTATTTTTTTAATTTTATTATTGGCTGTCACCGGATTTTTTATTAATAAAACAGAAACTATAGATACGGTTAACTATAGTTCAGTTCTATGAAAGAAAAAATACCGTTTTTGAAACGTTTTTTTTTTTTTAATTTCGTGCGCTAAATGTTGACAAACGCTGATCGTCAGTGAATTCTCTCTCAATCCATCTGAATCTGAATAAACATGAAAAAATATTTTTTCTCGTTTACTACAGTTTCATGTTTTTAGCATTGAAAATGAGAATTTGAGATACGTACTCAGTTTGATAAAAAACAAACGAAATCAGATAACATTGGAAACGGACTTAGGATCTTGATGCCCAATTGCACTAAATATAAGAATTACTTGCTTACCTAGTTTAATCTACTCATAACTAGCTCCTACCTAAACTTTTTTACACGAACTTTAAGCCATTCCTTAGAAGAATATTTCGCTAAGAGTAGTTTAAAAGCAAGCTTTAGTAAAGACATAAGCAATTCTTAAATTGAGTGCAGGGTTCGTTAAGAGGAGTTCAAATTTAAACGACCAGCAATAAGTCAAAGTCAAAGACAAAATGTCTTTATTCAATTAATCGAAGAAGCACTTTTGAATGTCAAAGTTATATAAATGCCTTCGACTGCCTCGGTGGCTCAGTTGGTAGTGAACCGGCCTTCTGAGCTTGGGGACGTGGGTCCGATTCCCCCCTAGGACAAACATTTATGTGACGAACATTTGTGTTTGTTCTATGTCTGTGTGTTAATATCTGTTTAAGTATGTTTTAAAAATATCTAAGTATACATATGTATCAGTCAGCCATAGTACAAGCTTTGCTTAGTTTGGGGTCAGGCGACGGTTTGTGGAAGTGTCCCGAATTTATTATTATTATTTATTATAATATATTATTATATTACCGCCTTGTCCTGAAAAAGACCTCAGAAGAACAGGGAAGAAACTGAGGGGCGTAATAATATATTTACCTAAAAAAACAAGGAAAATATCAAGGTAATTTTTCTATGTAACCGTGTGCATTTAACCTGATTGATGTGCTAAACCTGCACGAGCTAAATTGAACATCGGATCGACAGAGTAAATTGGTAGGTATCGAAAAAATTTCGACTGCAAAGGAGTAATAAATGTAAACATTGTACCTACGTTGGTGCTAGATTCAATTAGCGTTTTAATTTGTAGAGAATCAAAAAAATACGAAAAAAGTTTGCATTCAATGTTTTCAGCTGAAAGAGAAACTGACTTTTTAGGATTTTTCCAATTTAACTTTCAGTAAGAAAAAAATATTGGGCTTAAAAATCCTACTATTAAATGTAAAGTAAAATAAAAGAATCAGCGTAAAAATGCAAAATTAGCCAAAAGTGATAGATGAAAAGTTAGCGATAGAAAGTTGAAGCCTAAAAAATCGAGTTCCCGTCCTGTAATTACTCGTCCATGTAAAACACTTTTAGATTTTTTTTAATATGTAGAATAGGTCGGCGTTTGACCACCAACTCGCCTGAGGTTAAGCGACGTTGTGGTCTATGATGGAGCACGACGACCTATAAGATACTTATTTACTCTAGCCTTGAAGTTTTGTAGAGTGAAGAAGTACAAATACGGCAGTTGAGTGAGGCGCTACAAGTGCGCTACTGCTCAGACCCGTCTTCGGAACGGTTACACCGGACTACATCCCGAAACACGACTAGGTCATTTCACGGCATGGCTTGGTCCGGTGGGTGGTAACTAGCCACGGCCGAAGCCTCCCACCAGAGTGACTTTTGTTGATATTTTTAAAACCTGTTCGACAGATTTCAACCTCCAAAGTGTGATCTACCAAACAAAAAAAGAATCATTAAAATCGATTCACAATTGGCGCAGTAATTGCGCAACATACACACATACATACAAATAAAACATACAGTCGAATTGAGAACCTCCTTCTTTTTGGAAGTCGTTTAAAAAGTAATAAAGTAAAATAGCCAACATCATTCAGCAAATACATATGGTAGTTAATTGAAAAAGTTGTACTTGCTCCTGTTCCTATGAAATCCAACTTCAACTCGTACACGTACTTAAATACCTACAGGTAGGTATTTGCTCTCCACAGAATTATTGGAAACATTTCAATCTATTCAGTCTAAAATCCGCTTTTCCCGCAGAACGTGTTCTATTGCATTCTAGCTTTATTTGATGTTTGGTTCTGGATGTAGGTAGTCGAAATATTATTGAAGTGCAATTTGTTCAGTCGGATTTCAATTGAGATATCCTACAACAACTTTTCGATTTTGCAACTTTTGTTTGCAATCTGCTGCAGTTCTGGTTTCTGTTACACTTAAAATATTTGTCTTAGTTTAGTTTAAGCATATTCCACCTTAGTTTATTTTTCTATGTGTATGTTTTTCTTTTATTGAGAAGGTGTTATGTGAGTATATGTATAATTTTATGGCGATAATAAAAAAATAAATATTGAAGATAGCTGTAGTTTCTTTTATGTCTCGTTCAGGGATACGTTGCGCGACTACATCGTCGCGTCGCGCGGCACGGACAACAAAACGAAATAAAACGCGCGTGAACACGCTCCTATCCGCTTGACTGAACGCTGTCATGATTGATTTTTCCGCGCGACGCTGCAAGCGCCACAACGCATAAATAGTATGATATATTTTATACACTACGCGAGCGAAATGGCGTGGAAAACCTATTAGGTACCTATTTACAATATAAATGAACAAAATAACTTTGTTACTTTTTGATATTTTTCACAACAAAACGTCTAAAATTATCTAGGTGAAAAGTCGGTCAAGTGCTACTGACATACTCCTGCCGATTCAGACTTAGTTAAATTAGTTGGGATTTATAGCTAAAAAACATCAGGAAACGTAAGAAACCTACTTACTGGTAAAACCGAGATCGATCTAAGTTTTTAAAGTAAAAAAAAACTTTTTAACAAAAATTAAACCACCGAAAACTGAAAAGCAAAAAATAATTAATAACTGAGTTATTAATTATTTTTTGTTCTGAGTTTAAGAACTCAGTTATTAATTATTTTTGGTTTTTCAGTTTTTTCGCCGGTTTAATTTTTTGTTAAAAAGTTTTTATTTTATATTTTTTTGTGGGTAGATAGGCTGACCGGTCTTAGCTCAGCATTAAAATCTGTGAGTGTAAATTCCCCCTATTTTTCCACCCTTAGGGTAGTTTTTTTTCAAATTAACATGAGACCATTCGAGGTATACCATATTATATACAATTTTATTTCCAATATAAAAAGAATTATTAAAATCTGACTACTCTGTAAAAAGTTATGCGTGGTCATACATTACAATCAGTGAGTGAACAATCAATCATCCCCTGTTTACCTACCCGTAGGCTTGGATTTTTTTTCCAAATTTATATGAGACCCCCTTGAAAGTACACTTTTGCAAAAAAAAAAAGAATTATCAAAATCGGACTACTTTGTAACAAGTTAAGCGTGATCATACATAAAAAACAATATAAAAATATATACGCGCCGACTTGTAAGGTTAAAAAGTTTCATCATTTAAAAAGTCTAGTATGAACACATGCTGATTAATTTAATACCCGTCCCTGTATAAAGAATCTGTCCAGTCTCGCACAGCTTGATCCATTGTACGTTTTACTTTACAGCCACTGTTCTGCGAATGCGGCGTTAGCTGCAATTTCATTTCTAACAGAAAGCGCACAACATGTTGAAATAAACATCAAATCTCAGCGGATACAAATATCAAATTTCGTCTCCTGTATTGATAATAAGACAGGGGTTGCAAGAGTGTTTTATATAATGTACACTGTACAGTATAGCCCTCGACGACAAATTTTATGGGACGATGTGATGACCACTGGAAAAAAGAGGGTTAATAGAGTAAAGTGAGTTGATCATAAGTAATTAATTTAAATAAAGGAACGGTTCTCTCTTTGTTGGTTCGGAATTTTCTTCGTGGGATATTTTTTGTCGTGCTATATAGTGCATCGTACAACTTCAATAAAGTTTCCCTGAGTGATACGATAGACCACACGCACTTCATATAGTGACATATCCAGGATTTTGGCTTGGTTTTGGCTTGACTTATGCTCAAGAAACGTAGGTTTATTGTTTGGGCAGACTGTTTTAAAGTCATTTTCGACTATTGTTGAGTTGAATTAGAGACTTGGGGGAAGGGGACCCCCCTCTCCCCACCTCCCCGCCTGGATTCGCTAGTAATGATGAACACCGTGACGAAAATAAAATTCATGAATTAAATCATTTCCTTGATTCAAACCGGGTTAGCTTCAACTCTTGCTCGGACAGACGTTTGAAGCCAAAACTGTCAGCGAATATGAATAGTTACTCCAATAAGATCTGACGGAACTAACTTCATCATTTGACATTTATCTGTTCACTAAGTTGTTATCTCCAACTTGTAGGCAGCCCTCAGTCCGTGTAAATAAAGGTGCCCCGGGAGCACAAATTCTCGCCAAGCCTCGGCATCCTGATTGAACGCCAACGTCGCCTTTATACCAGTTATTCATGAATGGCATATTGGTTTAAATACGATTTAAAATGTTATATGAATGGCATATTGGTTTAAATACGATTTAAACATACGTCAAAGTTATCAAAGGCATTATTTTAAATGGCATTACTATGTTACAGACATTAAAATTTATTATTTTTAATTTTAAATGGCATTAAAAATGATGCCTTTGATAACTTCGACGTTTATAACCCAATTGAATAAAGACATTTGATTTGAGTCCCAATATATGTATTACTAAAGATATTTTGTGGGAATATTTTAGGAGGGGGATATTATTTATAGGTATTTATATATATATATAGGATATGTTGCGGCGCTTGCGAATACTTCATATATTTTTTTAGCTAATATGCTAATATGCTTATCTTAATGCTTATGTCAATATGCTTTTTAGCTATTTTAGCTTAACTTTTAATTAACTGGGACCTATAAACCCTCCGTGAAAAATTATCTAACTTATGATGAGAACTGCTCCAAAATCCGTTGCGTGGTTTAGGGGAAGTTAGCGGATAAACAGACATGGGGACAGACAGCAGCAGAAAGTGACTTTATTTTATGTAAAGATAACGTAACAAAGCAGATTCACATTTTAAACAAATGTCATAAACATACATATCGTCACACCTTTCCCCCGAGGGGGCTGGCAGAGGTGTAATACAATACCCACACTTCGCCGGACGATATTCAGTCCCAAATGTGACAGGAGGCGAGCCTGTCGCCATACACCGGGTTCCAGTCATGTAGCAGATGACACACAATACGCACATTTGTTCATACAATGAACAAAGTTTTATTATGATTAGTCTGTTATCATGTTAGACTGACGAAATAATGATTGTGTATTTTCGACTCTCGTTTGATATTATAGAACTCTAAATATAAGTTCCACCATTTCGGTATCTAGCTTGGAGCTGGACTGGCGGGCGCTACAACTAAGCTAACGAGGCTGCATACTTTTAAGGGAGTATGTTGTGTGTGTTGGCTAATTCTTCGTGCTTAAAAGGCTGAACGGATTTACGATTTTATACGATTTTATCTTTTATCCATTTATCTACGTTTGAGTTTCTTTAAAATCCGATGTGAATTGGGTGGAACTATTTAATCTGTTGGGGATCAGCAAACAAAACCCTATGAATGAAAATAGAACGCGCGCAGCGGCTCATTCTAAAAAATTGGATACAAGAAACCTTACATATTATATAAACTCCACTAAAGAAAGTTAAACTAAAAGTTACCATCTCTAAAATTTGCACGCCTCTTCAGGCTTAATCTTTAAGGACATATTGTAAATTGTATACCACCAAACGCATGCTTTACCATTGTTATTGCACATAAAAATATCTTTATCTTTACCTTTATCCACGGCCCAACTTATAGAGACACAAAATATCTCGCAGTCCGAGAGTTACGAGTATTTGTCCTAGCCGCAAAGTTGTGATTCAATAGAACAGCCATCAAAACATTCAAAACAATAATAGCCTCCACAAGACCAACTCGACGCAACGTCTGGCCGCTTCCCCGAACTAGAACCGCATTTGCCAAAGGCTCCTACTATTCAAAGCCCCGTTCTATACCAGTACATACACAGCACACTCTGCATATTACCACTATCACTATTTATTTGGATAACAAGAATCTCATGTTTGCTTCTTCTCTAGACCACACTTTGACTACAAAATACTTCGAATTATCAAATACTAGCGACCCGCCTCGGCTTCGCACGGGTGCAATGCTGATACTAAATACACTACAGAAAAACTGTGAACGTTGTATATAAAAACTGCGGCCCGCTCTGGCTTCGCACGGGTATAAACAAAAAATGTTATTGTGGGATATCCAAGAGATAGCTGAGTTTTCTGTAGACCTTTTCAATGTGTCCAAATAATTAGTATTTTATTTTGATAAATCTCGTAGGGTTCAGCCTGCGTTTGCAATGTAAGCGGAAAAAAATGATAATTAACGACATCACATTAGAAACCTCAAAAATAACAGTATTTCTCCACTATTTAATGGATGTTATTTTACATATAAACCTTATTCTTGAATCACTCTATCTATTTTAAAAAACCGCATCAAAATCCGTTGCATAGTTTTAAAGATTTAAGCATACAAAGGGACATAGGGACAAAGAAAGCGACTTTGTTTTATACTATGTAGTGAAGGTAAAACAATCACACACACACACACGCACACTCACACACACACACACACACACACACACACACACACAACTTTTCTACGTATAACTTTTAAATCTTCTTAGGTACTTATTGTAATTGTGTCTTCAGATCAACTAAACTAAGATTGAGATGGGAAAGGACTGAGTTCCACAACACAGGACCTCCTCGTGTGCATGGGACTTAATGTTCACATTTAAGCTCTGTAATATTTTTTTGCTCAAATAAAGTTATTTTTATTAACAAGCAATCTTCGTATCAGCTTCATACCAGATCACCAGAAGTCTGAGCCGGTCGCTAGTATACGTATATGTTTGTATGAAGCGGTAATTACAGAATGAAACTGCGGCTGAATGAAATTGGAAAGTGTTATTAATGGTTGTTAGACAGTTATCAATCCAATTTTTTTCTTCTGCACGGTCATATCAAATCAAATCAAATCAAATAACTTATTTTGCAAAACATGGGTTACAGATAGTTCTTACAAATAAAATTAGTTCGCCATGGTTTAACCACTTGGTATGCAAAAGTTTACAGAATGCAGAAAAAATAATTATATTGGATTAATGTCAAAGAATCTAAGAAAAATCGAAGAAAAATCTTCTTAATCTTAATATATATAAATCTCGTGTCACAATGTTTTTCCTCAATGAACTCCTAAACCACTTAACCGATTATAATAAAATTCGCACACCATGTGCATCGATCCAACTTGAGAGATAGGATAGCTCAAAACGCGAACGAAGTCGCGGGGTGACAGCTAGTATTATATAAAAATCAATGTCAGTGTCCTTCAAATATTCGTCAATAGAATAGTATGCCTTGTCAATAAGATAGTTTTTAGGATTCAATTTAAAAATATTGTAAGTTTGCGTATCTTTTAAAAGTTGTGGTAGCTTATTGTAAATTTCAACCCTCATCACAAATATGCTTCTCCTGAAGGCAGCTAATCTGCCATTCCGTACACGTAAGACTTGTTTAGGTCTTTTCGACGTTAAGGTCTCGTAATTATTTAAATGCTTCCGGACAAGAAGGATTGATTCGTAGATGTATATCGAAGGGAGTGTCATTGTTTTTAGTTCACGAAAGTGCGGCTCTCATAGCCACGCTAAGTTAGCATACTGCAAATTGGAAAACGTAATGGCCGCTTAACAAAAAAACCTCAATACTTACAGAAAATATCGCATCAGTCGTAGTCGCAGTGGCCTATTCTCCAGCTACTCGTTTGTATTCGTTTCTCAAGTTCGCGTCAGACGTGTCATAATATTAAATTCTTGCGAGCTCGAGTCTCGTTCGCTGCCAAAAGAGCCCTTGTGGGGAACCAGGGCATCTGATCGACGCGCACCGACTGATTCATATCGCGCAGAAACATTTTAGTTTTTCAAAATTTTACTTAACATAACATATCACATCGTCACGCCTGGTAGAGGTGTACAACACCCACACTTCGCCGGACGATATTCCAGTCTCAAATGTGACAGGGGGCGAGCCTCTCGCCATACAGCGGGCACCAGTTATAGCAGACTACATTAAATACGCACATAACAACACAATACAACAACACAATTGACAAATTGGTAAGTAAGTGTTTTCGGCTGGGTCCGAACCCGCTCCCTCTGGCTTGAGAGGCGAGCCTTCTCCTATTAGTTTATCAAAAATTTAACTTGCAAAAAAAACAACAACAACCTTTCACCTTTCACAACTTGTGCCTATAAGTAATAGAAAACATTATACAACGAAATTAAAAACATTAAAAACAATTAACAATATTATACAGGATGCAAAAAGTTCGGGCAGACTGTCAATGTAAGTAAGGGCAACGATAGCGCTAGGGCCTGTGAAGAATCTTCAATTTTAAAACATAAATTCCATGTCATCCCGTAAAACAAAAAAAATATCTGACTCGCAAATTATCATGCCATGTGAATAATGCATTCTCTTTGTCATGTGAATTTCTGTTTCAGATACGTAGCTTAAAGTTCAATTAACATATTACATTACCGAGTTTATTCCAAAAAACTTTTTCATAATCCTTTTACGGTTTCGCACGCCGCGCCGGCTTTATTCAGCCCGGACGTTGTGTTGATGTGAATCAAGCATTATTCGGTCAGTCAAAGCCTCCCGGGACCCTCACAAAGAGCTTTTGTTCGTTCGCTTCGACCGCTTCACAGTATTTGAGCATTCGGGCGACAAAAAATTAAAAATAAAATTTCAACCACAAACCATTATCCTATCGTTGAATCGGTACTCTTACTTTTTGCCTTTTGGTCATAATTGTAGCAGATCCGTACTTTTGTCTTGCATGAATCTACTTTTAGATTCCTTCTGAGTTACATAATCGCTGTTACGTAGATTTGTAACTCCCGACGCAAAAAGGGCGTTATAAGTTTGACGTGTCTGTGTGTGTGTCTGTGAAATCGTACCGAACGAATGAACCGATTTTTTTTTTAAAGTTGAATTAGTCAGGAGTGTTCTTGTCTATGTTTTAATGAATATCGGTGTTGACGAAAATCGGTGAAAGGATTTAAAAAAAAAAACATTTATACTTGTATTTTATGTTATAAGCAGTAAACAAATCGATATAAAAGAAAGACTTGATTAAATTACGTAAGTTCCACAAAACGAATTCAGTATAATAAAATTCCTTCCTAGAACGGGAGTCATGATCGGGAATGATAAACTGATATTGAAAATCAATTGATATATTCCAGAGGCACTCAAATATCAAGATTTTCCGACATTTTCAGACTAAATTGTTTCAAAAATTTATTTCGAGGGGTTTTTTGCTGTAATAAAATGTAATCCTGCAGCGGAAAACACTACAGACTCGGATTTCAAACAAGTTTCCGATGAAAGGTTTTATTCAATAAAACGATACAGGATACTTACGGAGTCATCCATGCATGCAATCTACAGATTGAGCTCCGACATTCTACTTACTCTGTACAAAGAAATCAATATTATGACGGATTTTGTCTTTAGTTATGCAACTATTCTTTTTATATATTTAAAAAGCGGCTCCAACCTATTGTTAGGATACAGCCACTGCTAACAAAGAATGTCCTCACGGTTTAGAGCTTTATCGTTCCAATACTTATTTTAATATTTTTGCACTACAAAAATATTAAAATGAAGTATGAACAATACAATGTTTGACTAATTACTAGCAGGACTAGAGTATCCTAAAAAATAGATATATATCTACTTACAAAACTCAGCGTTCATTTGGACTAAAAGGTAGCTACGTCCACATCAATTAAATCATCCATCATCAATACGAAATCCGTGGAATCGTTACGGTGAGAGTGGTTTCGAACATTCCTGTGCCACAGTTGTACGCATTGGGGGAAATCGTTAGTGTGCAAATACCTCTATAGTCCTAAATACATTCACAGTGCTCACACACACTCTTTTGTTCTAGTTTTCCGTACCCAAAGGGTGAAACGGGACCCTATTACTATGACTCCGCTGTCCGCCTGTCTGGTCTGTCCGTCTGTTACCAGGCTGTATCTCATGCACCGTGATAGTTAGACGGTTGAAATTTTCACAGATGATGTATTTATGTTGCCGCTAGCACATCAAATGCCTCCTAAAACAGAGTAGGTAAAATAAATATTTAAGACGGCTCCCATTCAATAGGCATGATTTTTTTTTCCGTTTTTAAAGATAATGGTGCGGAACCCTACGTGCGCCATTCACTATACCATACAAACTTATGCATAAGCATAATACCTGTATTAGCGTATAGTAGAGATGTGTAATTGTGTTTGGATAAAATCATTTGACCGAAAAAACGGAACCCTCTTTTTTGTTTCGCTGTAGTCGGTAATAAAGTTCCAATTATTTTCTCTGAAATCAGTGAGGTAATCATTAATACTTACAGGGTTCTTTAAGCCCATCTTAATTATGCATATTCGAATGCAGTTTCGTTTTACCTACGTAATACCTTTTAAAAGTTTTACTTCAATGGTTTTTCATATTTTTACAATGTTTCATATTTTTCTACGCATACATGAATAACTAATTAGCTGGCTAATAGTGAGGTCCTTTATTTGATTGGCTGTAAAAAGCCTCCAGCCTGCACCTGCTCTAGCGAGATATTTACCAACTTAATTAGTGCTATTGATTTTTTCCTCGGTATGCTTTATCAGCATCGACTTAAGGTTCGTAAAGGTACTGTGGGTAAAATTGTGTTTCACGGAGATGATCTTGCATCTGAGAGGACGGGTTTGCAGCAACTTGTATCTGAACAGGCCAGCTGTTCGGTTTGCTTTATTTCGTTAGGTCTTTTTGGTCGCCTTTTAGGAATGTAAGAATTTTTGCTCGATTGGAGCTTCTGTTTATTCTGTGCCATCAGTACTGTGGCTCGGGACTCAAAAGCGCGGGCTTACGTTTCAATTCACGTTAGCTGGCAGCGGAATAATGCGAAGGTCTGTCGTTCTGTCTAACATTTTTGCACATAAATATAACCATGATAGTAAAAATGGAATAATTGGGTACGTTTGTTTACAGTTATGTAGGTTTTGGTTTTTCTGTTTCTAAGTGACCTATAGTCCTTACCTACTTGTTTATTTTGTGTGAGGACGTAGTGTATTTTTTTTTAAATAATAAAACAAAAACCGGTACAACACACCAAATGAAAGACGTTGATTAATAGCAGTGCCCATACATACGTACAGTGACTCGACTGTGGGTGAACATCTGGCCAAAATGCTTAGGATGTTTATTATTACGACCGGAAGTAGCGTAGCGCGGGGAGAATTACCCCCTACGAAACGTGCGTATGCGCACCGGACCGAAATACTCTCAAACAAATATTTTATGGTAGCGCAGTGAAACTACTAACATATCTAAAAACGTAAATACGTAGTAAAAGCTCACTGGAAAACCAAGATTTGCCAAAAAAAACTATCTTATTCTGAGAGCAATCATATTTAAAAAAATAGGTGATGAATTGACGATGCATGTGCGAATGTAAATTTAAGGGCACGTTACGAGACAAATATTTTTTTAATTTATTAACTTCTTATGTACTTCATCATACGTTTACTTCATCTTACATCTGATTGGTTTGCTGCATGAGAATTTAAAACTATAAAAAATTACAAATTCGCCGAGTGACAACGTCTTTTCGTTTGAAATTATGCTTTTTGTTACGTGATAGAGAGCTCAAATTTCTATTGACACTATTTCACCACCGCGACAACTCTGCCAATTACTCTTCTCTACGGTCGTAATACGAGCACGAGCAGCCATTAAAAATAATTGGGAAATAACAATTTCATCATTTTAATGCGAAAAATGATTCCTAAATTAGCAGATTAATTTTTGCTAGCCCATTAAATACTAGCATTAACTTCCTGCAATTTACTGATGCATTCGATTTACATGCAAATATATAAAATATGAGCTTCAAATGAATTACTCCGAGACACGATGTAATGTGTTACATTTCTCACATGCTTCCTTATTTAATAAGTATTGTTCTATTCCCACCTAGAGAGCAAGAGTGATGAACATTTTTGTTTGTTATTTATGTAGGTATGCACCTATTTAAAAAAAATTGGTACTTCCATCAGTCTCTGACATCCATAGTAGGTACGAACTTTGCTTTACTTGAGGTTAGACGACCTTGTGTACAAATACGTCCCAAATATTTAATATTATTATTTATTTTTGCAAAACAGATATTCTTAATTATTATCTGAACGGGAGAGGGTGGTCTTAATTACAAAATCGAAATCGTGCAGACGAGGGTGAATCATTATAGGCATCAAACGGCAGGTGCGTTTCTAATGGTCGCGTGGCTTTATTCAAAACCAGATGGAATGATAATTATAAACCGAATCCCCTTGAATTAGAGACCAGATTGGAACCATTCAAATGTTATGTTTTTTCTACATCGCCTTCACATCTGCCAGTATCGAATAGTTTAAAGTCCATCTGCTGCATTTTTGGGTTTCTTTACCTGAGCCACATGACGTTGAATAATGGACATCGATACTTGCTTCATGAAGACGACATTGAAAATTTTAATATTAGGCACAGCTAATAATCTAGCTACGTCTATTCACCCATTATTTTCTACTTTTCTCGTAGTTTTTTTTTTCTAAAACGTGATTGTGATTGTACTTTTTGATTTCTTTTAGTTAACTCACAAACTTGTGCAATAATCACAGCTCAGTTTAATGTTAGCTGGCCGTTGGTGGTAATGCGCGCATCTAATTCCTTGCCCAATTTTCCAGCGTCGCTCTAGCTGTTCATTTGAAAAGGTGCTGGGCGGGCGCGGCGCGTGGCGCGACAGATAGACAGACAGACGCGACTGCACCATTTTCGCATCCTCAATTATTCATTGTAGGTCCCTGTGCAAATTAGAGCGACGTTACAAGTTAAGTTACTGAGTATTTTTGGACCTGTCTCTGTTAGGTATTGGGCTTTTGGGCGGTTAACCCGAGTTAGGTTTAACTTTAGTTATTTCCATTTTGTCTATTTTTAATTATTTTGGTAAATTTCGTACTCTGACATTTCATTAGTGTACTCTTACCTATTTGAATAAATATTTCAATTGAAATGGAAACCTATTTTAATAAATGTTTGAATTGAAATGAATTGGTGAAAATACCAATTCATTTCAATGTAATTTCGATTGAGAGGCAACATAATCGAGACTGTTCTACAATGTACTAATTATGTATGACTATGTACTCGTATGTCGGGGGCTTTTTATTATCTTCTTCTTAATATATATAAATTACGTGTCACGTTGTTTGTCCGCTATAGACTCCTAAACTACTTAACCGATTTCAATCAAATTTGCACACCGTGTGCAGTTCGATCTAACTTAACAGATAAGATAGCTCACATTTATATTATAAATAATAAACGCGAATGAAGTCACGGGGTGACAGCTAGTTTTATTATACTTATTCATTGTCGTCAGTAATTTTATCGGTCACTAACTATAACCTTCCGACTTTGAACCATTTGCAGAAGCTCGGGTTATCTTTTAACTCGAAATTAGAGCTTGTCAAGAATTAGAAGCTAACCTTGTTAGACAATGTTATAATGACATTACAATTTATAGCTTGCCCACTTTTACTTAATTTAAGAATTGCCCAAGTTCTTGCTTAAGTAGTTTTAAACTACTCCTCGCGAAATATTCGCTCATCGGGCACATAAAGTTAAGATACTCTTACCATAAAGTTCGTGTAAAAAAATCAGTAGAAGCTAGCTAGGAGAAGTTTAGACTTAGGCAATTTCTATATTTAGTGCGAGTGGCCATTAAACTAATTAACCCTGCTTTTTAGAATTTAACTCCGTACCTTTTGCAAGTCGGCCTTAAGTAGGGATCTATTTGCATAATTGTTATAACAATGTTTTCTGTGTGTTATGTACACAATGTTCTCATTTTGTTAGTGACGTGAGCTAAATCACGCTGCAATTTAATTAAATAAAGTACAAAAGCCGCGCCGGAGGCTGCCCATGTTACGAATGTTACATCGGCTGCTCTTGTGTGCCTAAATGAAACAGTGATGAAGCGGGATCATCTATGTTGCTATTTACCTACTAAGCCAACAGTCGTACAACGGTTGTAATGCAGCCATGTTAATAACTACAAAAGTTTTGGAAATGTGTAAGTATATTATTAGATTAAGTAGCAGAATTTTTGGTGTTAGGTACAATGTGAGTTTTATAGGAAAGGTAAAGGAAAGGTTGTCAGTAGCTGTCAAAAGACGCAATTACCCCACAGACGCATTTGCCCCAGTTGACGTTATAGTCCTAATTTCAATATTTAGCCCTGATTTTGTCCATTTGCCATACACATACACTGGCACCCTAGAAATGGGAAACGCAGCAGAGGAAGACTGTTTAAAAGATGGGAGGACGACGTAAAAAGGGTTGCCGGCAGCGCTTGGTCCAGAACAGCAAGGGATAGAGAAAAATGGAAGAAGCTGGAAGAGGCCTACGTTCTGATGGACGAACAGACTCACGACGATACAAGCGACTAATTTATTAAGTTAACAATGTAAAAAAACGAGTCTGAATAAAAGGCTATTATTATTATTATTATTATTGTCCATTTGCCAAAGGATTCTCGTAGGTCCGTAACTCCGTACAAACCAGGTACCCCTCTTGTCAAGTCACTGAATAGCTATAACTAGCAAAAGCTACCGTTATTCTCCTTAGAATCAAAGCATTGAGTCGTCTCTTGAGTAGCCATCTCTGGTTACATCAAACTGAAATAAACTAAGACAAAAGCACTTTTCAAAAGATTAAGTTAGAGGGAAACTCTATAAAGAGACTGGCAAGTGGCAAGTATCAAGGTAGACTGAACTTAATGAAATACGATTGCTTGCAGCAAAGTCTTTCTGAGCACTTTTTCTTTGGGTACCTACTTACCTCCTACTTACCTATTCCGGTACATTTTTAAGTACTTCGTTGACCGAGCGGCGCGAGAACTGCGAGGACATCTCGGCATTTGTTTGTTCAACGATTATTGGAGTAGATATATTTGATCCAATCTTTAAGAAATTTTGCGGTAAAGTAGTTCATGCAAATACAATTTTAAAGTTCGAAAATGAGCGCGATCTACTAAGTATATATCAAAGAGAAAAAACCAACAAGTTGTTGGACAAGTTGTCAAAAAAATCACGTGACATTTACATGTAGGAGCTGGTATTTCGTCCAATCAGATAGCAACTGTAGAATTAATAAATACAATACAAAACAATATACAATATAACTTTATTGCACACCAAAAAAACTACATGAAAATCTTAAATAATATAACAATGATACAATCGGTAAGCAAATGAAACTTGCCTATAGGCCCGTGGCAGAGAAACACTCACATGTTTACATAAATATGCACTTACACACTACCTCCTAACTACATAAACCTGAAACACTAACATATTCTGGGCCATCTGTAAAAAAAATTGCCGTTATCATGCAGGCAAGGAAATAAGACGCACCTGACAAACTTACCGCTTATCAAACTTATCAGTAAAGCCATCCGTTTCAATATTTGTTCAATACGGTTATCGAACTTGGTATTTGCCGTCAGTTGCTTTTTGAACGAAACAGGCATTTTATAAACATCCATCGGAATTCCGATTTCTTTCCTGTAATAGGTAGTACACTCTTAATTTGGACCGAAGAATAAAAACACTGATATGCCTTCTAAGTAGGTAGCTATATTTATTTTTATGCCAAAAAAATCACAAAAAGTACTTAAGTCATATTTTTTTAATTATGTGACCGAAAGAATAAATGTTGATGATGCTAAATTTTGTTCATCGAGTCTGGGGTTGCTTAGCAAAAGTATATGTTTTTTTTATAACTTCTAGAGTATTTTAGCTGCAAATATCAGATTGTATAAAGTTTTGTTATACATTTCTTACATTATTTTTTTCGAATAAGTAGTTATGTAAAAGTATTAAGAAAGGTATACTTAATTTTTTTTTATTTAGGTAAGCTTAATCAATGTAATTGAACTCATATTCCTAAGTGTACGACTTATGTTATTGCGACGTTAAACCGGAAATACACTAGACCTGTTACAAAAAGCTAAAAAAAACCTTTTTTTCCCATTAGTTCGGCCCCAACTGTGTCCCAACTGCATAATGCCGGCTATAGACAACCGCGGAGCGCCTCGAAAGCGCTCCGAACTCTCTCTCCGTTCGGTCGAATGGCCGGATATATACGAATAACTACGGATACATGAATAATTAGGTACAAAACGAAACCGGAAGGGTAGGAGACACGGTACGGCAGCGGCAGGGCAGCGCAGCGTGACTGCTGGCTGGCCTGTGGGACTATCAATGCCGCTAGAACTTAGACGCTAAATAGGGTGTATATTCTCGGTTATCATTGTACTCACCATTTTGACCAACTTTTGCTATGGAACCAACGCTGAATTCGCAAAAAAAAAACTGCTATTCGATGCAAAAAGTCCACTGATCGTCGACAAAATGTATGTAACAGCTGTTTTTTTTCTTGATTTCATGGCTGGCACCATTTTAAAAGTTGATTATAATGGTGAGTAAAATGATGTCCCAGAATATGTCCGTCTTTCAAAGATACAATCCGATAAAGTCCCAAGCGACCCAACTTATCAAACAACTAGACCGACTCATATTGTTATCTGAGCTCGACAATGTTGTGTTTTCCTGGCCTACAAAATTTCAAGAAGATCGGATCAGCGGTTAACTTTAGGCAAGTTTTCGTTGAACCAACATACCTCGTAGTTTTCAATTAAAACGTAGGCAGTTAATTATGTTTTGTAACCTACATTCTATAATTGCTATCTCTCCGTGCCTCTGGCCATTATGCGATCTGCGCGTCCCTCGGTCAAAAAGCAATTACGAAGGCTATGGATTTAGGGTGCTGCCAAAGTGCATTTCCAATACTGAATTAAACCGTCTATTTAGGATCGCACTTTGGTTTAATCCATTAGGTGGTGAGGTTTGCATTCCATAAACGGAATTCTTCTATTATTGCATTCTGGTCGCGCGAGCTTTAAAAGGAATATTCAATAAAAATATTTCTTATCGCATTCGTAATATGTGAAGCGTCCATTGTTTGTTCGAGCGTCCTATGACCGTCTCTTATTTTATTAACTCCGCCGAGAGAAATGAAGGAAAACTGTTTATAAAATCAAACAATCTTATCTTCTTTAATGTATATAAATTACGTGTTTATTGTTTGTCCGCTATAGACTCCTAAACTACTTAACCGATTTCAATCAAATTTGCACACCATGTGCAGTTCGATCTAACTTAACAGATAGGATAGCTTACATATATATATTATATAAATATATATATAAATAATCAACGCGAACGAAGTCGCGGGGTGACAGCTAGTTTACTATAAACTGATTCTGATCAAGATACTTGCTGCCAAGTGGTATTTCTATTTTCACCATATTACAATTGTAAAGAAAAAATGTCCAAAATAATTATCCAAACAAAGCGAAGTCTCATTCTACTGGACGTCTCGAGATTGTTTGTCGACGATAACTTTTGTATCGTTGATACGATCTTCAGATATTTACAAGCAAATTTAGTTCATGCAAATGCAATTTTAAGTTCAAATATGAGCTAAATCAGAGCACTCATGGATTAGCAACGTTATGCGAGGTCTCCGATCCGAGGCGAACATTTTTATTTTACTAACAGAAACATCCTGTTGTTGGTGCTCAATTCCAATTACCAACTAACCCCTCGTACTATAAACAATAGGAAAAAATACTCAGATGATCTATAGCTAAACCATTGGTTGCAGGAAAGACCTGGAAGAGCACTGCTCTCACCGCGTCCGCCACGCATCTGCCACCGAAGAACGGAGCTCGAAGATGACGATGGAGTGGGCCCAGACAGCCATGGCCGAACTTCAAATGCAAGTGAAGGAGATCGCCAAAAAGGTTGAGTCCTCCAGCATGCTCCAGCGGCTCCATGATCTGCATAACAATGTAAGTTTGTAGAGTTCGTTCCTCGGAAAAGTTATAGAGTTGTCTTTATCGATCGAGTTCAAAAACGTAAAATTAATAAAAAAAACAAAACACTGTAAAACTATTTCGAGGCTATACAACTTCTATTGATAAGGGGACTTATATTTTAATAAGTATGGGCCCGCGGTGTTATCCCGGGTCCAGAACTCTTAAATAAGTTGTTCAGAGCATTAGCTAATTCAGCTTTTCACCGTTTCACCTTCCATTAAAATCCATCGAGCCATTGGAGCGTGAAGAAGTAACAAAGAAAGATTCGCATTTATAATTTAAAAAATAGGACTAGTCTTATTCCTGGACATTGTTATTTTCGTTCGATAACGAAAATGCATAATGTGTTAGAAAAAATGTGTAGTTATGATAACTTAGGCTAAATATTAAAACTAGCATAAATATATTATGGAGTTTTGCTATATACATACGAGTATATCTAACTAAGCACATAACAGAATTTAACAAGCTACAAATCTTAATCTAAATTATTACATTGAAAATGTTCTACAAGACATCGTCCGGCGGTTGCCTGAGCAAAACACTCTTCTTTATGAAATACTAGCGACCCGCCCCGGCTTCGCACGGGTGCAATGATGATACTAAATACACTACAGAAAAACTGTGAACGTTGTATTTAGAAACATAGCGGCCCGCTCTGGCTTCGCACGGGTATAACATATAAAACCTTTTCAATGTGTACAAATAATTATTACATTATTTTGATAAATCTCGAAGGGTTCAGCCAGCGTTTGCAATGTAAGCGGAAAAAAAAATGATAATGAACGACATCACATTAGAAACCTCAAAAAAACAGTTTTTCTCCAGTATTTAATGGATGTTATGATACATATAAACCTTCCTCTTGAATCTCTCTATCTATTAAAAAAACCGCATCAAAATCCGTTGCGTAGTTTTAAAGATTTAAGCATACAAAGGGACATAGGGACAGAAAAACCGAATTTGTTTTATACTATGTAGTGATAGGAACACAATATGCAAAAAGCTTACCTACTACAAACTAATTTTTCAACGAGCAGGTATAAATTTGAAAGGATTTAAAGGATATAAATTTCAAAGGATCTATAGTCGACCGAGCGCGCATTAGCGAGCCAAGCGTCTAAATATGCTTCAGCTTTGACAAAAATGCTCTTGTAAATGTCCGGATTTATAGCTATAATGTTATCCTCTCCTATAGGTGGATCGCATCGCGAAGGAGAACGCATATTACATGAACATAGCCCGCTCTCTCGAGGCCCGCGTCGACAAGATGGAAAAACATTTGGAACGGCTGCATTACGACAAGAAAAATTTGGAGAACATGATCGGGGAGCTGACGCTGCACGTATCTTCCGTTACGAAACAGGTAAGAAATGATAATACACGCTGATGAGATCTATAGATTTCCTCCAGTATTTTCCTCCTACTTGCATTATCTACTCTATTCCATATTAAAACCCAAATGAAATTGGAAAAAAAGTCTCATAAACTTTCAATTACCTTCCAGTCACCGCAATTCAGCTTTCAAACGGCATTTAAACCGGATCATCCAAGACTATCCAACCTAAGTACGATGCTACAGACAGGCACTTTAACTTCAAACTTTTAGCGCCCCCCTTTCAACTCAGAGCCGACACATACGACACCGACTGGCGTTTTAATTGTCGCCGGACTCCCTCTTCTCTCCCGATGTAACTCACAGCGAGCTTTCCTCCCGGCGCACTCAAGTCTTGCAGAGTTTCAATAGAGCCACCAACTTTCGACTCCCTTGGAGGGTGATCAATAGCGCAGGATCATGTTACTACTGTAAACTAGATATTACAATAAATAAATAAATAAATTCGGGACACTTCCACACACAGTCATCTGACACCAATCTGCAAAGCTTGTACTATGGCTGCCAGAGACTGATATACATGCTTAGATATTTTTAAATACATACTTAAACAGATAAAGGACCATACATAGAACAAACACTGATGTTCATCACATGAATGTTTGGCCTAGGTGGGAATCGAACCCACGCCCCCACGCTCAGAAGGCAGGTTCACTACCAACTGAGCCACCGAGGTAAATAATCAAGTGTACACCTGACTGTATGGATAAATGTAGCATAAACCTATATTACAACTTAGGTATATCTGAGTAGTTAATAATAACAATAAGTAACATTATAAGAAGGTATAAACATTAAAAACTCGACTGCAAAATGTAGTTTAACAGAGTAGACTGTGGCAAGTGTGCACATCCACTGCATGACCTTATCCAGCTATCACCGTTCTTGTACAATTGCACCAGGCGCACCAATCAAAGACATCCTCTCATTGTGGAAATTTCGTCTAAGCGCACGTCTTTCTTCACTTTTCTTATGAGAACCGCAAAGGTGTGGAACTTCTTGCCGGCGTCTATTTTTCCACCCAATTACAATCCAGGGATGTCCAAAAGAAAAGTAAATAGGTATCTCCTAGGCAAACGTGTTACACCTTACACATCGACGCTTCCCATCAGGCGAGTCTGTGGTCAAACGTACGCTTAGTCCGATGTAGAAAAAAGTAGTCTGATACCAAGGACAATTATAATTAAAATGTTGTACCCTAAGTCACTTCCACTATCAAGATGATTCAAATGACACCTCACATGTCGAAATCCATCAAACTGTTAAGGCTGTAGAAATCTCATCTACACATACATACATTCGCACGTACATACATACATAGTTACATACATACATACACTCGAAAAACACAACCTTCCTTTGGGTAAAAACAAACTTTACATTTAAGATAGGTATACTATTATTTTTGCAAAAAAATTGGTATTTTTAATTTACTTTGTACTTTGTACGTTTTACGAGTGCGGTGTCGGTAACAGTAACATAATTACATTCATACCAAGTTACAAGACAAATAAAACTACATTATTGTGCTCATTTCCTACTTATAAGGTACATCATAATTCAACCGACGACGCCGTCTGCCGAGTCTCCGCTTGATCGCGGCGTCTTTTCCGGTCCTGTGCAAAAATAAACAGATTGAATCTTACAACATCGACTATGAATAAACGTTTACGAAGTTAGAAGTCTGTCATTTCAGTGGCAGTAATAAAATTGCGACGAAGTTATGAAGTGCGAAATGTGAGGCGTTGCAACACCCCGCCGCCACGCCACCCTGAACCACCCGGGCCGGCGCGGATGCGTCGAACGTTTCAAAACATTTTATATTAAGTCTGGCTTTGACATTTTTGATAGGCTGGTGTGGAGTTCAAATAATGTTAGCTACGTACTAGCGTTTACTAGAAATATGTAGTAGGAATGTCGCGGGCATTCAAAGGGATGTCAGATTTTTAATTACTTATTTAGGAAAGCCGTTAAACGAAATGTCTTTTTAAATAATAGTTACGTTAGTTCACTTTATAGTCAAGAATGTCTTTAAGCGTCTTTTTAGGTAACTGCTTACCTAAATTAAATTTCAACAACCGATCCACTGATTACATCGGTAAATAAAATCTTGTTTCTTCACATGGCTTGTGGCAAAAAATGAATTAGGCATCTCTGCCCTCTATTTTTTTTTATACCCAACCGACTTCAGGAGTTTTATTTTTCAAAGTACTTTTTCCAAAAAAATAAAGAAATGCCTTCGTAAAAAAAACTATAGAGAAATTCAGAAGGTAACAGAACAGTTCTGTAGTTCCCATTATAAGTTGGCGGTGTATTTTTAATTCGGTGGTGTCGTCGCGGCCAGGTGGGGTAGTGGGCTCCCTCTTCACGGTCCGTGCTTGTAACCGACTCGCGACCGTTGCGCGCGCGCCGCGGACTGTGACGCGCTATTAATTTTGAATTAATCGATCGATAGAAAATTATGCAACACAATAATTTTGTTAAGTTACTTAGTATGGCAACGTATCTGAACGAGCGTATAGCATAATGATTTTTTTCTTTTTAAACTATGTTCTTACCAACTCGTGTTTATTTTGGCAAAAACAACGAGCACATAAATGTAACATGAATCAACTGACTCCGAACTAGTTTACACTGTGTTTCGGTAGCTAGTGGCTTTTTAGGTAAAAAATCTCAGTTTATTCGTGCCTAGAAAATTAGATTGCATACTTATGTGTATAAAACTTTATGTAAGTGAGTATTATTTGTATGCTATGAGTACATATGAATATAACTATGTTTATTTCTAACATTCAGTCGTAATTATGATTTAAAACACGGGAAATTACTCACGTACGATTCAGTCGATTATTCCGACTATAGTTTCAACCGCATTCGGCGGTCTTCATCAGGGCGAGTGCGCGCGCGCGGCTGCGTCTCGCATAGCACTAATAATAACATAATTTCCCGTGTTTTAAATCATAATGTGTGAAAACCACGTCAGTTTCCATAATAAAATTCAGTCGTAAGCTATTAAATCTTAGTATATAATAGGGTGTAGTATCTAAAGAGATTATCTGTATTGTCGTATAATAAAAGTTTAAAAAAATATCCATTGCTTTTAGCTTACACAAAAAGAGGATAAGTAAGAGAATTGGTAGTTTGTTAAAAGGACGGTCTTTGCCCTACATTAGCAATAATAATTGCAAACGCTTTTCCCGATTTATTTATTTGTAGGAAATCAAACAGCTGATCAACAATAGAATATGTACTTACATGAAAAATAAAAACAAAAATGGTGAAGTACTTAGGAGTATGTAATTAGTTTTCGAAAACTGCAATTGTGAAATAAATATAAATTGTAATAATACAGACAGAATAATTACATAAATGGATAAATGACAAAATACCTTAAAAAACACAAGTTAATATACTATAAAAAAATGCCGTACCATTTCTATCTATATAAATAACAACATCAATAGAAAATACAGAATCTGCTTGTAGAAAATACTTGCAGAAAACTGTTTATTGTAAGTATACAAATATTGAAAATATGTTTGTTTTTTATAGAAATTGTGTCTTGTATTAATCAAGTCAGTACTATAAGAGTTATTAGAATTGAAGTTATAGCATATATTATACTTCTAAAGTAAGAAATCATCCTTAAAGTTGGTCAAAGAAGAGTGCGCTTGGAGCTACAAACTAGACCAGTTATAAAGTAACATTGTTGGCGCAGCGTGCCTTCGTCTCCGATACTCAAAAGCGCATCTCTTCTATCTGGAACAAGTTCGTGCTGAGCATCACTTTAAGTTCCCGGAGAGCCAGAGCGGCTGAACGGATCTGGATGAAAGGGACAAAGGAAAATTGTAGTCTACTAATAGCATATAGGCTACTTTTTAAACACTGAAACCGCGGGGCGAAGTTTTTTAATCATACATTTTAGTCCTTAATTTGGCAACCCATGAAATTACCACATAGTCCATTCATCGTAAATGAACTGCTCAATGCAATAATCCCACAACTACTCAATTAACCTGTTGACGTTCGATCATGCTGCGTCAAAGTGCTCGGGCTCCGTTGACGACCACAGGGCTGTTTGACGTTCAGCGGAGTTGCGGCGAGCTTGGCGCGACAGCAGTGGTGGCGGCTTGTGGTCGCTGGGTAATTTGAGCTCTCCGCTATAACATATTAACGCCTTTGATTTATTACATACCTTAAGCATATACGAGTACTTCTCGGATACATGACATGTGCGTTTACTAGCGTGTCAAGTTAATCGGGTATCTCTTTTAAAGTTTTGTCACAGTGATGATTGACAATTATGAATCCCTCCCCATTTCAGTAAAGATCTTCTTCTTATTATAGATTATTTACTGGAACTTCGTTACTCTATCTACTGGAACTGGAATCTACTGGAACGGGGTTTTGTAGAGAATGCGAAAAGTCACGTTACTAAATTTTTGTACTTGCCCACACTCGTACACGTTAACGAACCGACAAAGGTTAATAATCCATCATTAATACACTAACACTCGTAGAATCACAAATCTTAAAAAAATACTAATAAAATTGTTCTGTTCGCCACCTGTTTGATTTTCCGTTAAAATTCAATTTTTACTACATTATTTGAAATAGAAAATAATTATAAAACGTTAATAAATATTCCCTTTGACGTTGTGCAACCTGCCAGTTTTTCGATAACATTTTGATGGCCCTTTGATGCTCACATCATACGTGGCCGGGCGCATTGAGGCCGTAAATTGAACGGCAACAATTAAAATTATATCAGGACTCTCGCTTCACTATAGTGACGCTGCTATTACATAATTATAATTCAAAATCATCACGATCGCTTCAATTTATTTTGTGATTCACTCCCTTTCCATCACCGCATTCTGTGATTACATGTTTAGCATAATTACGTTCTCATTAGCAATTCATAGCTGTTCTTTGAAAGAGCGTTTTGCGCTGGCGACCTCGCCTAGATTTACACATTTTCTTGTAACAACAGCTTTATTAAATTTACATTGATTGGCACGGTGGCACGCCATTCAAGATAATCGATCAATCAAATGGTACCTTGTTATCTTATTTGAGAAAACTTTGCAGGTATTGGCTTTTGTGGGTATCTTTATGTTGCTTGGAAGAGATAGCTTTATGTAACTAGGCCGTGTTTTTTTCGTTTTGTCTTTAATTTCTGCTGCAGACAAAGAGTTTACACTTTTTAGTATACTCTATAGTATAAACTCTTTGTCCGCAACAGATATTAAAAACATAGACATATGTACAGACAGTGACAGAGTCCTATTATAACAAATTCTGAACTTTTTGCACATTCTTTCACTTAAACTCTAAGGGCGAGATTCACAGAGCGCACTTTACTTTGATGGAAATTTCAATTTTCCTGGCGAGATTCTTGAACTTTCTCTTGAATCTCGGCTTAATGATCTAACAATCCCAGTAAGGGTTTTTAAGCAAATACTGTCAATGGTTTAAGCCCGGGAGGTACTTATGTTGCAGGTGACATTAACTGACTCATTATAAAACTTTTTTATAATTTGCTTCCCACATCTCACACTTGGTTGGTGTTATTGTAATTATGTACGTAACAGCTGCCTAAAGACCTCACACTACGTCGAAACACGATCCACTTAGAATTATGTTCACATGATTGACCAACACATTATCGAAGCTACCACGGAAAATCACAAGATAGAACTGACATTTTACCTAACTACGTTACTAGAATCGTAGGTAGGTGAGATCATATTTCTTATAACTTTACAGCATTTTTCAGGTTTTGGTTATTGTCGTAATACGAGTAAGTATAAAAAAAACCGAACTCGATTTTGATGAGACCAATGTGCAACCTTTTCTTTCAATTAAAAAAATATTTTCCGAAATCGGTTAATTAGATTAATTCGGTAAAAAAATCAACCGAATTGATAGCCTCCTGTTTTTTTTTAAGTCAGTTAAAAAGTACATTCATTTCCGCGAAATGTAGGCTATAATACGAGTACTTCGGATACAAATAAATTAATTGCTACTGCACACTTCAATCTCTCCAATCTCTGTATCATCAATGGTTTGGCAGATCAAAGCCAAGATATCCAATTCAAAGGGACATAATCACACATACACACACGCACAACATGTATACATTCATGCAGCTGACACACGACATGAATGGACCCACACGTAGCTACCATTCAAGGAAAGATACACTCTGACAACTAGGTAATATTGCAATCTAAATAGATCCGTCCAGGCTCCTTTGAAACACGAGCCAGCCATGCATAATATTAAGTTCATATTCAAAAGGAACCGCTGGGTCTGTATGGTTCGCAACTTGCAACAGCCAGTTGTGTCAGCCATGTTTGCTTGAGGATATAACCTCTGATATCTCGTTGTGCGTTACTCCGAAATTACAATGAAATTCACGCAGCTATCTTTTTGCAAAAAAAAACAAAGCAAGGCCCGTGTGCAAAGGCACTAGGTAGAAGTTATTGTTGTCGACATGTATTGTAGTTTTTCGGATTTTTGACTAAAAATATCTGGCGTAGCGAGCACACAAATGATGCGATGTGTTGTTCCTGGTCGAATCTGTGTGTGGCTCGGCAAGTTTCATCACAGCGAATCTGCACGAGGCGCCGCGGGCTAATTTCCTGCCGTTCCCACGCTCGACTCGCTATTTCACTTCACTCTCGAACTATTATATGTGAAAACGTATGTTACCTAACTGACGCCATTCGAGTTTTTCTCTTTTTAACTACATGTCGCTACAAAAATTGCCTTAAAATCTTTGCTGTTATTGTATACATAAGTGTAAAGAATGACATAAAACAAGTGCCGGTTTTTTTATATTTTTATTTGGCACTCAATCATTTTATTTGTTTATTCTTTAATTATAAGGTTGGTTGGTTCGGTTGTCGTTTATTTCGCCGATCCAAACTGTCTGCAGAAGGCTGACCGCGGTTTATTTGGCATTCTTAGTTTACCGTATTTCGAACAAGAAGATTATTTTGCAGTTGTTGCACAAGGCTTAGGTTCGCTAAATTTTAACATGGCTATTATTGGTTTACTCGTTCATTGTTGATATGAATAGCTGTTAAAACAGATGGTGAATAAAGTAGTGAAAAATCTTGCCAAGTTTCGATGCACTTTGGTATTAAAACCACAGTAGTTAAACCGAGAGACTTTCCGGCGACCTAAAAACCATGACGTAGGCAATGTAATAGGGAGTATTCTGTCTGTAGGTAAGTCTAGGGCTTACCTGTGAACCTACTCGTCAGATGGACAAAACCAAACTCTCAAATGGCCGGGGATGAAAAGTCGGTCAGCGGCAGCTCTTAAGCTGCATATAGGATGTAGGTAGGTACCTCGAGATCGAGTGCGAGCGAGCGATGCGAGCTTTTATGTCATCCATATTTTCAAGGCGGACGGCGCTGAATTAACTGGTCTTCGATAGATTTTAATGAATATCAGGTAACTCGCTTCGTCGAACCATAGAAACGTCTAGCATCAAAGCATGTATAGCTAGCCTTTGGATAATACGTTACTGAGAATAGTGTAATAATATGTGGTAAGCACAAAGGGATACTGGTGTTCTTTGTAGGATTATGTTACAAAGATAGGTCGATTTTCCGAACTCCCTTTGCGAGATTATATATATTATATTTGCATTTGTCAGTTCAGTTAGGCTCCGTCCTCACTAAGCAAACGGTAAGAGGCTGACTATCCGCTTCCTGAATGAGTCAGCGTGCTAAACCACGTGGTACTAATATTTATTCTGTGGTCAGACGCCGCAAACTGCGTACAGTACGCGCTGTTCGAACATTCCATTTTAAAATAAACGGATTGTATACTCTACACGACGGACTTTTTCTAGGATCTCATTATTATCATTATGACCAACTTTTACCTCAAAAAATTCATTTCATTCTATTCAGTTTAACTCTATTTTCGTCAATTTTATTTATTTTTATTCAATTTTATAATTTTTTTACAGTTTTATTATTTAATTTTGTTTCAACTTTTTACTTTCATTTATTTAATCAGTAAATAATATTTTTTTTAAAATCTATTTTTAAAATAATTTGATGGATGAAAATCTGGACAATGAAATAATTTCATTTCAATTCATTAACTAACTGTGAAATCAGGGAAAAACAGCTGTTCCACACATTTTGTCGACGATCAATAAACGTTTTGTATGGAACAGCTGATTTTCTTTTGCGATTTCAGGGTTGGTGCCATAGTACGTACTTACTCAGATAGATCGTGGGCTAGATGTTCATCAAACGTAATCTTGGAATCTCGACGTAAATCGTAAAAACAATAATAATAATTGTCATATTTTAAGAGGTTTATAAAAAATAAAATAAAAATAGCATACTCTCAGAAATGCCATCGTCGGATGGACTGAAGTTATAAAATCATCGTGAGTCTGATGTGAGTGATGGATCAGCCGCAGGTGGCCGATAGAGGATCAACCCACAACTCATCTCTAGCTCCAAGCTTGAATTCGCAAAAAAACAGGTTTTACATAACAGGTCGTGCAGCGCCCAGCTGCCGCTGATCCCTCAGTTCTTACCTTGAATTTAGTGCAATAATAAATCTAGGAAAGTCAGGTCTCATATTTTAAATGTTGTCCAATTAGGTACTTCGTTATAGCCAATCAAGCCGAGCCGCTATCGGAAAGCAATTTCTCCGAAATCTGCTTGCATGTGATACTGTAATTACCAACTATATTATCGTGTATTGAGAGATCCAGATCGTCTGCCTGTTCGATCGGAAGACTTGTTACACAAAGTAATTAGTTTAAGCCGAGTATGAGCTGACGCTAACGTTCGATTAACGACTATTAATTTAACAGTAGGTATGATGGTAATAGACATCCGAACTCCGAAGTACTTTTACTGCAGGTCCATTTGAAGTGTTTGGCTCTTTGACTTTGTGTTTGCTATTCTTTATTTGTTGTTTAGGTCATATACATAGATATAGGGAGGACGTTGTGGTTTACGTACCTAATAATTACCTATAAGTGTCAATGCTTCATGAACCAACCATGGTATAAAACTATTGTTTTTTTTTTGGAATATGGAATCAACAAAATTTTCGTGATTGTGTTTTATAAAGTTCGATCGAGCGTTCAAAACCAGCAACAGTATCACAACCGCTGAAATACCATTGACATTACCTCTAAAGCTATTTTGAAATACAAAAGTGATGATCGAATGAAAATTTAGACGCTTTAAAATAATTTTATCATAATTATGAAACGTGAAATAAATAAGTTTTCCGTAATTCGATTGCGAATTATGGATAGTACCTGGATGGCCGAGCTTTGCTCGGTATTTTTTTTTATTTTTTAATTGTGTTTTTTGGATAATAAACAATTGATTTTAGTCTAACCTCAAAGCAAACACTCATTGACTTCGTGTTACTTAACAACGCCATCTGCTGTTGTGTCGTTAAAGCAATTAGTTGCTCACAAAAAATAGTAGTATTATTATTCGCCAATAGATGTCAGGAAGAGTCATATTTTTCAGTTGAGATTGATTATCGATAAAACACGAATAAAATGATATTTTCTAAAAATGATTCCTAGCTAGATCGATTTATCGCCCCCGAAACCCCCTATATACTAATTTGTATGAAAATCGTTGGAGCCGATTCCGAGATTCCAATTATATATATATATATATATATATATACAAGAATTGCTCATTTAAAGGTATAAGATAAGTACTTTTTAATCGACTTCGGCGTGTTTTTTTGGTTTCGGTTCAGTTGGAAGGCACCGCTCCGAAGCTTGTTGACTAGTTTGCATGTCAAACTCGTAAACCTACGTCTCGTCACCAGTAACAATGCGTTTCATGAATGTTGGGTCGGAATTGACTCGTTCTAGCATATTTTCCGCGACTCTCATGCGATTGAGTTTTTGGAGAAAATTCGGGTCTTTGGGACTAGCCAAGTGATTATTTAAAATGACACGGATCGTGAGATACTGAAAGTTCGGCGACTATCTCTCTCAAAGTTCAATGAGGATTTTCAGTCACTGTTTCCTTCACTTTTGCGATGCTAACTTCAGTTGCAGACGTTGATGGCCTACCAGAGCGAGGCAAATCTTCCATCACATCTCGAGCGCTTTTGAACGCTTTGTAGCACTCATAAGCACGTGTTTTTGATAAAGTCGATTCACCGTAAGCCTTCTGTAACATTTCCAGTGACTCCGAACACGAAATTCCATTGGCGATGCAAAATTTAAGACAAACTCTTTGTTCGATGTCCATTATGAAATTCGCAATACACACTAGATATGATATAACTGAAAACAGCACTGTACATATTTAATATAAATATCTGATGCAACTCAAATCCGCGCCAAAATGGAAAACAGTTGTGCCAAACTAAGAAAAAAAAATTTGGAACCCTAAACAAATCATCTATTCCATAGCAATGCTAATACTCAGTAAATACATTTTATAGGTGTTGCTACCAATGAGTTATATTTAGAACTTTTAGATCCATACTTAACATCTCGTAAAACCTCTCACCGGTTTCAGAGTTCCTTCTTTTATTTGAAATTACAAGCTCTGCTTCGAGCATAGCAAATTTCGAATAAGCGAAATTATGAGACACGAGCACATTAACTCAAAGAAGGTGTGGTGTATAAGTTAGAACTGCAATGATGAGCTCAAGCTCTATTAATTTAAGGAGTAACTTAAGGCCTCTCCACACACGCCCGCTGAAGTATAAATCGGCATAAAAGCTCGGCGCGGCTCGCCACATTAACCTTTATGATCTTAGAACTTTGTCAACGAAATAAAGGAACGACGCGAAAAATGAAGAAACGAATAAGCTATTTCCGAATCGGCATGGATCGCGGGAGGTTCGCGGTTTCGCGCGTGATTGGCGCGCGAGTGTGTAGAGAGCTTTAAGCTAACAGGTGGTGTAAACTGCGAACTAGAAGCCTATTTTTGTCTTTTTATTTTTTTTGTTAGCTTTAGCACTGTCTTTATACAGGATGGTAAGTAAACTCTGGGCTTCCAGAGATTTTCAAGAGTTGCGTTACGAAGAGAAGTTCCGTAGAAGACTCTAGTATTTGTAATATTCCGAAAAGCTATAAGTAACAGATAATAAACAAGTTTTCAAATTACAAAAGTTAATAAAAAGGTTGAAATTAAAAAAAAACCTTGAAACGAATCATTACAAGAAAAAAGTTTATGTTTGCATTGTTTAGAAAACTATGTTTAAACACAGTTTAACAACATATGGACCAACAACAGTATGCCATCAAATGGCTTGTATAGATATTAAACAAGTTTTAAAATTAGAAATAAAAAAAAAATAATTAAAACGGTACGTGCAAAAAATACAAAAACAATCTCGATATTTATTACCGAAACAGCATATTTTTCGGTTGCCAGCGAAGCACCTGCCAGACATAAACTGGTTGCTAACTGGACATCCTGTATGAGTATAATATTGTTGGTAGTCGCTTTATCCATGTAGGGTTGCGACGCATGAGAAACGGGTTTAGGTAACTTCCGTGCCTGACATTCAGAGACGCACATTCAATGTCATGCACACGTTTTTTTTACTCCATTTCTTACTTCTTCTTTTACTTTTCCATTGCATGGGAAAATTTGAACAGCATGAGTTCCCGTTCCCATCTAGACCTCGCTCGCCGGGGGGTTATTTCAAACGTCAAGGGCTACGATGGTTAGTGTGACCCTGGCTGTGTGTAAAGTTTATTCGTTTTACTTGCATTTTACCGTCTCTCCGTTTTCATAAACCTTACATAAAAAGTATCTTACAAACACAAAAAACCGCATATTCTTACCATCTTATTCAATTATGACGCTTTTATACTTACTCAGTATTCAACGAATTACATATTTGGACCATCTGCTACAGCAGTTGCTACAAAGTGCGATTTCAGGTTATCCGTGAAGGGTACTCTAACCCGAAAAGAGTTCGTAGCTCATCGCAGAAATAAGCATCGTACGTAATCTTTTAAAATGTAACCAACCATGAAATTAAAATAAAAGCTGATGATCGAAAAAGGTAATTTTAAACTTTAACCTCCTTACTAATAAACGGTGAATGTATGTATGTGTGGGACATCTAATATTGTTTCACGATTACGTGGATGATACACGAAATCGTGTGATAGTTCCATACTCAAAACCAATAGAGGCTCACCATTGTGAACAACTTTAGCTGCAAGTGCAAACCCTTTTGAACAGTATACCCTTTCAAAATAGTCCTGTAGAGGCGACGTAATATAAGAAGCAGTTTATTTGTATATTGTAATGCGAGCTATGGACCCACAAGCACCTGGTCGGGCGCGGGGTGCGTGCATCTGGTATTGTCCGTGTTTCCACGGTTCACTCATTTACTAAAAGTCAGTTACCAATTTAGGTCAGAATTTACTTTTTGCGTTTACTTAACGCTAAAATCTTCGCGACGTGTCATGAAAATTATAAGAATAGGATTTGCACTAATTACTAATTAAAACATCGTGGAACTAAAACGGTCTAAAAGTATTCCTTCTTACTTCTGTTAAAAGGAGGTTCCTTTATCAAATATCTCTCGATATGAAATCCTAACCCTTTTGACTAAGACTCGGAGTACTTACCTACATCGTATTGAACAGTCCGTACACTCTTTTATAGAAGATGAAAGATCAAACCGCTAATCACCTCAGAGGTATTATATAGGATTTAGGATTAGGTACTGGGTTTGCCAGGTCTGCCATGCAGGCTTGTTCTAACTAAACAAGCAAAAAACATGTCTGTCTTTGTTATTACTGCGTATTAGATAAGGACATCAGTACTTTTAGGGAGCTTAGATTTAGCAATTTAGGGTTCTGCATAA
Organism: Peribatodes rhomboidaria; assembly: GCA_911728515.1. NCBI lineage: Eukaryota > Metazoa > Arthropoda > Insecta > Lepidoptera > Geometridae > Peribatodes > Peribatodes rhomboidaria. The sequence goes on from OU452166.1 coordinate 22,120,054, forward strand.
TCACTTGGAGACGTTTTCGTTAGAAATACCAACTTTTTTTTTTTAATTTTCGATTATCTCGAATCTCAGTCCGTATTTTTTACAGTTTTTAAACGTGATTCATTCTTCCGATCGGATTTATACTCGATTCCCCATTCCAAGATTTCTAAAATACTCAATACTTAATAATTGATTGCTTCCATTATGGAACATGCAGTTCTCAAAGGTAAGTCACATAAAATTATATCATATCACATAATGACCCTGATGGCGTATGGCAACATTGTTCGGACAGGATTTATTCTGTTAGATATGAGTGTCGGTTAAGGATTCGTCTAAATTATAAAAACATTTTTTAATCAAAATATCTCTTAAAAGCAGACAGATTCGAACAATTTGAGTTTGAAATTTGTGGGATGCGATTGGAAACGTTTCCGATTGATTAGTGAATAGCACCGCTGACGGGCCTGTCCTTCCCGAGCCGTTGAAAACATCAGTTGCACTCTCAGATCAATCTAGAGGATAACATGGAACACTGCGTTATATCTCGCTGAAGCCACTTCTTTTTCAATGTGTGTTCGTGGTAATGTTGCCATGAAAAACATTTACAATTGCACGAAAACTATTAGCCGTTTCCGTTTCAATATACAACCTTAGGAGATTTAATATTTTAAAACTGCACATATTTGTAAGAGTTTAATGTTACGGCTTTTTCAAAATTGACACTAAAAAAACTGCACAGTTTTTAAAAAGAACCTCAAAATGTAGTCCTGGCCACACTTTTATAATGCACTATGTATATTTAGGTACACGAAATTATACCATAAACCAATAGTAGTTTTTTTGCGTCAATGTGTGCGTGTTGTGTACCTATACGACAGTAGCGTAGTTTTTGGATGGTTTTTGGCTTCACTTAGATCATACGCCGTGCGCCATCTTATTGTCTAGGTTGATCTGAGGTTGCACTACATACTCATTTCTTTTGTTTGAGTTTTGCTTCATTTAATTTTCCCGGAACATGATAGGCTAGAGGTGCCCGAAGGGCTATAACCGTAATGATCAGCTAAAGTCACCGGCCGCACCGCCTGCGATGAAACTTTAACAACCTCAAGGGAAATCAGTGCTCTCTGAAATTCCAAAGGAAATTAGCCAAAGAAAGAAGTTATCTTTAAAAAGAATTTATTTTTATTTTATTCCCTTAATCTCATAAGCCTAAGTTTATGACCTCGAGCGTGGCCTAGCTATGACCAGTGGCTTTGTGCGTGTTTTTTGTTTTTTTGTGATATTTGAGGATGAAAACAATCTTAATTACTTTTTAAGTAAGTTTAATAGTCTAGTGTAATAACTAGGCTAGATATAGCACGTTTGGAAATCGCGAGTGTAATGGAGACGTGCAAAGATTCAGGATGCCGTCGAACGGGAACCTGTTCTGAGATCCCACCGCCATCCTCGGCTATTTTTAGGGCGCCGTACCAAAACGGTAAAAAAGAATACATTCATTAAACACACTATTACACTATTTAATAAGTTTTATCATTATTTTTCTCTTGTTGTTTTGTTATCTGTGGTGTGAACAATAAAGAGTTTATCTATCTATCTACTTGTAAGTGTATGTATCACGTTCGTGTCGCGGCGCGCTCGGCATGTACGTCGACCTCAGGATGTTCAACAAGGCGCAGGTGAGGAGTGGCTGCTCGGAGCTGTAGCAACGTTGTTACACTATTTAATAAGTTTTATCATTATTTTTCTCTTGTTGTTTTGTTATCTGTGGTGTGAACAATAAAGAGTTTATCTATCTATCTATCTATCTAAACAAAATAGGGTCTCAAATTGAGGCTTGGTGCCAATTCGCACCCATCGGTCCATTTTGGGACACTGTGACCGAAACTTTTTGAATTTTAAAACTATTTCTACTTTCATTTTGGATACTGAATGGAAGTGGGAAAAATAGGATTCAAATAGATATGTACATGAAGATATCGATAACCTCTTCGTTGTCTTACAAGAAAAAGAATAGCGCTTAAAACTAGTTTGGCAACTAGCTGTGTACCACTAAAAGCGATCTCTGGCTGGCAACCTTAGAATACGAGTATATTGAATGGAGTTTTTGGCGGGAACCGAAAAGATGGTGTCGTGATTTTGTATTATTTTCTAAAATTTGTGATTCTTCGAGTGTTAAAGTGTTATAATTGTGGATTTTTAACCTTTGCTGATTCGTTAACGTGCACGAGTGTGGGCAAATGATACAAACATTAGGAAATGCTACTTTTCGTGTTCTCTACAAAACTCGACTCAAAGTTTCAGTAAAGTATCTACGGCTTTACTGAAATTGGAAAAGGGGAGGGATTCATCTCAACTTTCACCACCCTCTCCTTTATCATCTCATCATCATCATTATCAAGACATGACAATTACTAAGTTAGGCATTAAGGACTTTGTATCCAGTTGCCAATAAAATTAAAAAAAAAAGAAATTGAATGAGTTTTTAAGCACAAATATAGGAACTTGAAAAGAATATTTTCTTAGAGCAATTTGTTTTTTTTTGCGTCATATATCTTCTGCGACATTTATTTGAATAACGAATCTCGAATGCGAATCTCTGAAACTCGGAACCATGACGAACTTATGAAGCAAAATCATGCATAGTTTAATAAAGGACCGACCTTACATAACATGACAACTTAACAAGACCAAATAAGATAAATGAAACCTTTAGAAAATTCTTCAAACGAAAGAAATTCTTATAATAATTAAGTAGGTACTTAATTATAAATTAAATACTAAATTAGCTAAGCACAAATGGAAACACCGCAAGGCGCAATTCGAATGAAATGTGAATAATTACTTCCCAACTTCAATAGGTTGTGGTTAATACAGTCAGAAGCGGAACTAAGAGGGAAGGAGATTAAGGGGCGCAAGTCCCCGCCCCCACCCCCAAAACATCTGGGTCCAAACTGGCTAAAAGTTTTGTTTACCTTGATGAGATCTAATCGTCTACCTGCTATGTCACTTGTTCTTAGTCGTTAGCACTATTTGCAGAGTGGTCGTGGTCATCAGTAGTGTGGTGGATCCGTTGCCATTGAACAGGTTTTGCAGCATTTCGCATTCACAATGTTCATGGGACCGGCTCTATTTGAACGCTCCACTGTAAGCTGTATCAACCCCTTCCAAACTAAAAGCCTAGACCTGCCCTGGACACGGAATTTCTGCCTAACACTTTGTACAATTTACAACGATCCCTTCATTAATGGTCGAGCGATTTGAAGCCTGTGACAATGGGCACTTCGAAATATAGCGCGAACTTTGCATTGAAATCGGACGAGTATTGTTTCATTGGTTCGAGTGAGTACATTTTGCTGACCGAAATGTGGTCCTAACAAGTGTTAGTAACTAGAAATTGAATTTCAATATCTATGCAATTTTTATTATAAATTAAAACAGGTATATTTTAATATGTTAGTTTTGTACCTACTTAGTGCAACAAGAGATTGCTGGTTCTTCACAAACATATTAAATTATCGGATGGGAGTAAAATTTAGGTATCTACTTCTAAAAACGTTGAATGTGCGAACAGGACGGCGGAACGCCAAATTATGTTAAAGGTTCGTTCCCTACCTCAATAGGTAGGTATGTTTATTCTACGAAATAAAGTGCCCAAGGGGGCTATTCCTGCGAGTGAGATGAGATGAGATTTTATCTTGGTCACTCTCACACCTATGATGTTTCAAACGAGAGCAACAAGGATGAAGAAATATGAGATGAAAATCTCAAATCTCCGAATAGGGTCCCAGGGACCCTACCGTGACGTCCTGTTATAGTTGCAACCACTGACGCTTCGCAACTAGGTACGAATCGTATCGCCGCCGGTGCAAGGTCGCGAAGCGTCGGCGGCTGAGCCTAACAATCATCGCAATAAGATGTCACGGCGGTAAGTAATAATATAGATAGGGAATAATAAAATTGCATTTCAATCTGCTTATTATTTAATACAATCAATCCAACATTTCATTCAACATTCAAATTACAAACCTACATTTTAAAACAATTTATGTCAAATTGTTTTAAAATGAAGGTACTTTTAAAATGTTGAATGCGAGCAAGATGCCGGTGCACCTAATTGTGTTTAAGAGGTGGGTAAATAATAATACGTTGGTTTATGCCATTATGCTTTGAAGTAAAATAACAAGGGTCCGTAGTGCCGTGATGTGGTTATGGCGATGACTGGAAGGAGCAGCCGCTGACACTTAGCGACCGCAAATCGTTTAGCCGCGGGCGCAGTTCACGGTGGCGCAGCGTCGGCGGCTGAACATAACAGTCATCGTGTAGATTGAGTGGGTAAGAAGATGAGGATGAGATGATAGCACTTACAAACAAGTTAAGATAAGTAGCAAATTGACTCCAGCTGCTAGGTGTTTTCTTAAAAAAATTATGAATTTAGACTTATCAAATCAGATACATTTTTTTATTAAGGGACGCTACAATCTAAATTGAATACAGAAAGATTTTGATATAAACCTAATTATGACAAATGACGGGAATCTTATTTAAAAAAACAGTACCTGGATGGCCGAGCTTTGCTCGGTATTTTTTTTATTTTTTTATTGTGTTTTTTGGATAATAAACAATTGATTTTAGTCTAACCTCAAAGCAAACACTCATTGACTTCGTGTTACTTAACAACGCCATCTGCTGTTGTGTCGTTAAAGCAATTACTCGTAGTTGCTCACAAAAAATTGCATTATTGTTCGCCAATAGATGTCAGGAAGAGTCATATTTTTCAGTTGAGATTGATTATCGATAAAACACGAATAAAATTACATTTTCTAAAAATGATTCCTAGCTAGATCGATTTATCGCCCCTGAAACCCCCTATATACTAAATTGTATGAAAATCGTTGGAGCCGATTCCGAGATTTCAATTATATATATATGTCGGGGAAACATAGAGAAATAGGGAGCCGAGCCTTCGCATCTGATCCCACTGATGTCGGAGAAACATAGGAAAGGCCGCCGCGCTGTAACCTTCCACTTTTGGTGACGGAGAAAATCTAGTAGGCCGAGGTGTTGTGTCTGATTTCTCATCCGTGAACTCGCTATCATTTATGGTCGGCGTCAAACTTCAGGAACGTTGAAATAAGGGGACAGCATTGAAGGCTTTTCACTATTTTAATTATACAGTCACTTAGACTACTTATTTAGTGAATGATCACAAAGATAGTTGGCGATTTAGAGTAATGGGTTTACGAATGACCATTGCGTGCGACCGCTTTTAGCCCAGTCCTGTCAACCACTGACTGACAGACATGACGTTCGCCCGAAATCCCAAACGCAACTCCATTCGGTGTTAACCGCTCTAAATGACCATAAACAAATCGATTAATCGTCAAAAACCACAGATTAAAACTATCGATTAACAACTCTCAAACTGATTTTCTTTATCCAATGATATCTCGCGCCGTCACGGCCATCCTGCATCTTCACACGTCCTCGGGTGAATAGTTCATCTCATCATCTGTGGACAATCATAAAAGTGCTCAAGTAACCACTTAACGCTCGGTCATTCTGACCGTCTCAAATCTACCTCCACAATTTCACAGAAAGCGAACACAGTTATGGGATAACACAAAACACAGTTAAACCCAATTCTACCAACCATAAACATCGTCTCAGAGTATAATCGATTCTTCCAACAGTAACTTCATATTCGTTACCTATCCTCATAAATTGTCATGATAATTGAAATAAGCAACTTGACTTTTAGTGAAATAAATTGTATTGGGACCAATCGAATAATCGAGGCTAAAACTAAATTATTAATCATACATCCCATGTTCCAAGAATTTAATAAAGCCACATTGAAAATCTAATGACGGTACACATACGCGGTTTGGACTTATGAAAACTGCTGTGTCCAATTTCAACCGAATAACATGCCATTAAAGTTGTCACTTAGACTTGCCACACAGGCTAGGACCCTCAGGGTGACAACGACAACTTCCCAGGGTGAAACTTCCCAGATTGACAACTTCCGAAAACGACAACTTTCGAAAGTGACAACATCCTAAATCGTCATCTACCTAAATTGACAACCGCCAAAATTGAGATCTTCCTGAAACGACAACGCGTATTCTCGACCCTTTTTTTAAATAACTGCTGCAGACTGTACTTTCATTCGTTTTTGTCCTTTGTACCACTTCATTAGTGTGTAGTATATCAACAAACTAACAAACAATTCATAACACATCACACATGTACTGCACTTTACTTTTCTCGAAATGCTACTTTCTCAATTGCCTCATTGAAACTCTATGATAAAGGTGCTATTGCGTTCTTAAACTCCTTGGTCTTACTGGCATATTTAAAGTATGTCAGCTTGACAATCCTAAAATGCAAATAGTGTTGATTTCTTTCATTAAATAATAATGAATTTCATAAAATCACAAAAAGGGAAAGACTGTTTGTTAAGTATTGAGTACAAATACAATTTCATGAAATTTAACAATAACAACACAACTGTATGGAGATGTGCTAATAGGGATTTGTGTAGTGCAACTATAACTTTAAATAGTACGAAAGTCAACATTTTACGAGATTTTTTTAATTTTACTCGTACTTTAATGTTACACCGGGAGGAGTTTACTACATAGGCTGACCACACAGGCTAGGTCGTCACTCAGACTATAATGCAACAAAAGTAAGGTTGTAACAAAGACTTGCCACACAGACTTGCCACACAGGCTTGCCACACAGGCTTGCCACACAAGCTTGCCACACAGGCTGGAGCCACATAAGACAGTACCATGTAGATTAGTGCCACACAGGCTATTGCCACACAGGCGAGTGCCACACAGGCTATTGCCACACAGGCTATTGCCACACAGGCTATTGCCACACAGGCTATTGCCACACAGGCGAGTGCCACACAGGCTATTGCCACACAGGCTATTGCCACACAGGCTGTTGCCACACAGGCTATTGCCACACAGGCGAGTGCCACACAGAGTATTGCCACACAGGCTGTTGCCACACAGGCGAGTGCCACACAGGCTATTGCCACACAGGCTATTATTACACAGGCTACTGTCCTACCGGCTATTGCCCTCAGGCTTAGTTTTATCAAAAGCATTGACACCAAATAAGTTATCTATTGACTGCATGACTCGTCTGTGTGTGCCGTAATCGGCACATTCTGCCCAAACTGTTTGTGGGTATTTTCAAACTTTAAACAACTCCAATAGAAAATAACACTCTGACATACATCGTTTACGAATATCAAATAAAATGAAAACTTCTCACCGGATTCAATTGCTACTCGTAGGTGATCAATGGCTGCTTCATACTGCAGGGGCCCAATTCGGAGATAGGAGATTTTCATCTCATCTCGATCTCGATTCCTGGAAGTCTCCACTGCCTCCGACTACTCGAGACATCTCGCGCCCGAGCCATCGAGATTATCTCGATCTCGAGCGTATAGAATAAGGCATCTCGAATTCATCCATTTTTTTCGAGGTTTCATGGAATCTCGAGTTGTAAGAATAGCCCTCCAGGCATTGACCGGATCTCGCACGTTGCTGCTGCTAATTTTGGTGCCCTTTTTCGATCAATGAGTGGCGATGTAACCTCGTTGCAGTAGTAACACGTAGGCGTCGACGTTTTGTTCGGTACACTGCTATCCTTCGTCTCTCGTTGTTTGTTAGTTGCGTCACATAGCATAGACTAGGTGTAATCAAACGCCGTCGAGATAATGCAGACGTCTACTCGATGCTCACTCTCTCATTGCCGCTCTGCTGCACTTTATGCACCACGAAGAAACAGTCCGCACACTCCACAATAATAGCACGTACACAGTTTTCTCAGTGTAGGGACGACCCTATCAGCCATCTGTTGCTATGCCACTTCGCTTCCAGATCATTGTAGAATTGTAGCCAAAGACGGAGCCATATTTGTTGCTGTGGACGTTATTCTTATCCCAATTCTGATGTCGGGGAAAGAGAGCGGTGGTCCTCGTCATCATCTTCAGCACTCATCTTGTTAACTGTGGGCATTAGTCTTATCCCACTTCTGATGTCGGGGAAACATAGAGAAATAGGGAGCCGAGCCTTCGCATCTGATCCCACTGATGTCGGAGAAACATAGGAAAGGCCGCCGCGCTGTAACCTTCCACTTTTGGTGACGGAGAAAATCTAGTAGGCCGAGGTGTTGTGTCTGATTTCTCATCCGTGAACTCGCTATCATTTATGGTCGGCGTCAAACTTCAGGAACGTTGAAATAAGGGGACAGCATTGAAGGCTTTTCACTATTTTAATTATACAGTCACTTAGACTACTTATTTAGTGAATGATCACAAAGATAGTTGGCGATTTAGAGTAATGGGTTTACGAATGACCATTGCGTGCGACCGCTTTTAGCCCAGTCCTGTCAACCACTGACTGACAGACATGACGTTCGCCCGAAATCCCAAACGCAACTCCATTCGGTGTTAACCGCTCTAAATGACCATAAACAAATCGATTAATCGTCAAAAACCACAGATTAAAACTATCGATTAACAACTCTCAAACTGATTTTCTTTATCCAATGATATCTCGCGCCGTCATATATATATATATACAAGAATTGCTCATTTAAAGATATAAGATTATTCGTTTATACAGTGGTTACAAAAACCCTGTTATAAAATTGAAGGGCATGTTACACACACTTATAAGTATTCATACAAAAATAAATCAAAAAAGGAAGGAGTTATGGTCGATTTAAGAACGCAAACAAAAAGGAAACATTACAAAAATGTTAACAAATCTGTTTCAAATGTTGGCGGTTTTAATTCGCACGACGCGAATAGTTTACAAATAAAACCGACGCAATTAGTGGCTACATTCGCGCTTTTAGGAGGGCGGAGCCCGACTTGTGTTTAAAACTTTTAAAGTCAATGTTTAATTTAAACTAGCGCAATTGCACCCTCCAATCAATACTTGATTCGCACCTCGCGGATACAACCGGGTTTTTGTAACATCCTGTATATGGTAAAAAAAAACAGGATTTTTAAAATTTAAAATTATTTCTCAAATCGCTTTCCTACATCATACCTGTATTTCATCTATCTGACAGATTTTAGTTTCATTACTACACTAGCATCATTAGATGATAATAACACAGTGTGAATACTCGTATAATATTAACAGGGTGTGATATTACACTATCATCATAATAATTATAAGTACATAATTATATTATGTTATATTGTTAATGTGAAATTGGGTTGTTTATTTTGTTTGCTTTTTTGTTTAAAACGCTTTCAAGACCAATAAGGCAAAATAAATAGGCGAGTAAATAAAATGTTTGTAAGACACTCTCCCGGCGATACTCGCTAACTCGCCGAGTATTTTACATGAATATATTTATCGCTCATCGCTCACCGCTGGCGGTCGGACAACTGCCTAGACATGGCGGAAGAGATAAAGCCAATTTAACTGTAGGTAGGTAGGTAATCCAAATTTCATCATGAAATTTCATCAGAAAAATCTGATGAAATAATTGCTTTCTAAGAAATTCGAAAAGCGCGTTTGTATGGTTTCAAAACTCCGGGCGACCGACAACTACTCTTTCACAAATAGAAATCAGAATGTATTGTACATAACTACATAATATATTATGCACAATCATCATGCACTCGTCGTCTAAGGTACAAAATACTACATATGTACATAGGTTACCTTTTATTCATAAACAAAACTACTAACGCAAAAATGTATTTAAAATCTAAGCTAAATTTTAGAAAAACCGAAAAACATCAAATTTTACACCTATCCCAGTTTTATAAAGTCAGGGAAAAAATGATAGCATATTTTTCAGCAAACACGATGCAAAGTGCAGGATAAAATGTTTCTTCCTCATCGTCGACACAATATTAATTTAACTACCAGTCTGTTGCGAGCAGAGATAATTAAATTACGAGCATCGATCTAGGTATTTTGGTTTCAAGCGGACGATACACAGCGTAATGAACGACATGGGCTTTCACAAAGAGTTTCCTTCCAGCTCGCCTATATTAAGCTATAGCCTGCAACATCAAAGACTAAATGGAACAGGTAGTTTAATTATAAAAGTGACTTCCAACCAATAGAGAGCAGCCAGTATCAAAGTTTATTACGGTCTGAAAGCCTCTGACATTGCTTGGGAAGCCGGATGTGCCTATTAACCTAACTTAGTAATTCCATGGCATAACATGTACTCCGCAAGGTACGGGCTTCCGAGACAACAATGTCACGTCGGCGAGACGCACTTACACCAATCGATGCGCCAGACCAGAATAAGAAACTTACGTTTTTTTAGCATGACCTCTGCTCATCGACCCTCATAGCTTTTAATCCCAACCAATCTTGCTGATATTCTATCTTGAAAATTGTATTCTTGCTGACAACTTACAAGATTTCATGAAAATCTACCGAAACAAAGCTATCGTCGAACAGAAATATAAACATTACACTCACATCGAGTGTCAATGTAGGCATCCGCTAGATTGCTCTAGCATATCTACTTCATCAAGCACTGGGTCGAAATTGGAAGGTGTCATGCAAAATTATGCAACCCACAGTGAATCCAAATTGTTTTTCGTCGTTATTTTTCTATGTAGATATTTCAAAACAACAATTTATTGCTCATTTCTACTTACAATAAATATCGAATTTTACAAATGAAAGGTTTGTGGTTATCAAAGTTGACTGGAAAGCGCGCGACTATCTAAAGCCTGAATTCGAAGCACGCAAAAACAAGGACTTTAAGGAAAACTATTTTAAATGAGAAGTACGCCTGCATAGGTGATGCAAGGATTTTTAAGTCTTTTTTTAATCGTTTCCGACCTAATATTTGGTCGTGACTCATGAGACCCCAGTGAGTCACGCACAACCCATAGTTAAAAATCAATACTGACTTGATAATTTAAATAATTATGAAAGTAGTATAACCAAACTACTTATTAATATTTTCGCTATGTGTGTGTAATGTGTTTGTATTTTTTTATTTGTGTCTTGTCACGCATGACACTGAAATAAATAATTTAAATTAATTTAAAAAAATCTAGAAAATTTGAATTTCCTATTCGGTTTAGCCGTCTTCGAGTAATCGGAGAGTAACATTTAAAATTCCGACGAACTAAGCACCTTCTTCTTTTTTTGGAGTCTTAAAAAGAAAGTACACCTATTATTCACGAACTCTTTCCGATGTTAAGCAATTACGGCGTGAAAAGCTTTGTCTTGTATCTTTATTCGGATATTATAGATTATTTAAGCTCAAATACCTTCTCCTAGTTTAGCTCCAAACGTTTTAACTATTCAAGTTCCAAAGTGCCTGAATCACTTTTGCATACATTGTCGACGCCCTTACATGGAGGCTGGGATAAATCATTATGCCTGTGGTGCAGATAATTAAATTTGCGGCTTTGATAGTTAACAAATAGGGTTAATTTTGCAGCGATTGGTGAATGAATTAACTCAATTTTAGTCAGTTTGTGGCTTGAAGCGTTATGGTACAACACGGACCAGTTGCAATGAGTTAAACAATTCAGTTTCAATTATAATAAAACTGTAATCATTTTATGTTGAGTGATTTTACTAAAATTGAAACTTACGTAGGTAATCCACGAATTTTATATTTTTTCTCTTTCCAATTTTTGCAACAATAATTTATTCAACGAAGCACTTTTAAAAGAATTCTAAATGAAATTTTGTACACACGTTTAGTTCCCGTGACAACATAATGAGGTTAACATGTTAAAAAGATCTTAAAGGTTTTTATATGATTGTTGTGGTTTTTAGTCCAAGTTTTTTTATTTATACGAAATCGACCACTGTGGTAATAGTTTATGATCTACACGATCTGATTTGTTTGATTTCTTGTAAATTTTCGTTAATTCGTGTTTTATTATTTCGTATGTCGTGTCGTTAATTACCAAAATCAAAATTAAAAGTAGAAGAAAACCACTAAGTATATCACAAACATTTAATTATGCGCACCTATTTTTTTTACATTGTTAATGTGCTTTTTCGCATTGTGAAAACATTAAACTTGCCTCTCGGTTAAATTTTTATAAATCCTTAATAATTGTAGAAGTGCACGAAAGACAACCGTCACCCCTTAATCCCTAGTGCGAGATGAACATCAGTGTAGTGTGACTCTTCTTCCACCGCCTTCATTTACATTTCGTTTTATTCTGCAAATCTTTCATTTTTATTTTCTCGGCTCTGAATTTTTCATCGCCAAGTAAAATGTCACATTTTCATATAAAAATGTATTAGATAGGTACGTCGAAAAATTCTTTGAGCGAGCACTGTAAAGAGAATAGGAAAATATTATGTTTTAAAATAAGTAATTGTACTTGGTAGATGTTTTTATAATTGTACTTGTTAGATGTACTTATTGTTAATTCGAGGAACTTTTTAAGTAGGGTCTAAAAAGATAACCTATCCATGCTAATTGCTAAGCCAAAAGAGACCCATCACCAAGGTTTTACGCGACAAATTCTAGCTTTTCTGCAAACCCAAAGTCCTGTTTGAACAAAGTTCAACAAAACTTCCAATATCCTATTGAAGAACCCTGGCTGACTCCAGAGCGTGTGTGATACTGATCAGAATCAAAGCACCCGTACGGACTGGGTCCGTATTACAAACCGGTTCATAACAATAATTAATTTGGAGTCATTTGCTTTAAGTTTTCATTAAAATGGGGTTTACATTTTGGTGTTATGTACTATTTTTGGCTGCGTAGAGATTAATGTTTTTAATATTATTGAATGTTATTGCTCATTGAAAGCTTGAACGTTTATTAATCGGAATCATGTATTGTAGATGAGAAATTTGATAGAACGCTGCACTTATTAAAAATATTGTTTATTTTTAAACTCAATTATAACTGATATTATAAATGTGAAAGTGAGTTTGTTTGTAACGCTTTCACGTCTTGACTACTCAACCGATCTTCTTGAAATTTTGCATACATGTCTGGGGTACAGAAAAGGACATAGCATAGGGTACTTTTTATCCCAAATAAATTAACAGTTCCTGTGGGACCGCGGGTTAAGCCCCGGGGCGCAGCTAGTTAACTTATAATAATTGTTTAATATGTATATATATTTTTAATTTAGATCAAGGATTCGGTTCATCTTTGGTATCTTTGATTCTGGTTGTTTCCACTGGTCACCTTTGACTTTTCCCCGCGGTCGGACGGGAATTTTTGTCCCGTTTGTCATAGCGTGTTTACATTATGGTGGTTTTGCTTCAGGTCAAACACAAGATAATGGCGCTGGAGGAAGGAGAGGCCGAGTTGTCCAACATTGTGGAGCCAGAGCCTGGTCAGGCGCCGAAGGCGCACAAGCTCCGGCACAACAAGATGGTGCACACGCAGCTGCAGCGGCTATCCCAAGCTCAGGACCAACTGGAATCCGCACATCAATCTGTTCAGGTGCTTACACTTGTATTTCTTTCACTTACATAGGCGAATTCAGATGAGGTCCGATCAGGGAGAACGGAAGTAGCACATGACTGGGCACAAACGTTTTGGTCACTTTTCTTTAATCTCCGTGCCCGACTTATTAGATACTAGGTAATACAATTGATTTTAAGGGAGGGCATTTGACCTCCTCTAGCCCCTACTTCCACGGCCCCTGGTCTTGATGTTTAATATTTAGTCCACAAGTTAACATACTTAGTATAGCAGGTTGGTAAGACATAACCATTGAGCTAATGTTCTAGTTGGAATCAAAAAAAAGGTGGATGGTGCTTTTCATTCATTCAGGTCATCATTTTTATGAATTCTGCCTTCAATGCAATTAGTTCCCGGCGACGCACTTGCGTTTTGCACCTTAAAATACTAGTCTCTTATTAAAGCTCAATTATCGTGAACAGGTTCAGCTGTTAGGCCACCAACGACGATTGGAACATCTGGAGGAGCCGAACTGGGATCTCTTCTCGGCCAAGCTTGACTACTTGGATATCCAGGTGAAATCCATCAATGAACGTCTCAGCAACAGTACCCCAGCCACCTCGGATGTCGAAAAGATGCATTCATCTATTCTAGAACTCCGCGAAGACCTGGAAGCTGTTGAGAATAAGATGGATAAAACCGTACCAGAGTTCCGGAAGGAAATCTCAAAATTGGATGTTGACCAAGCTCAGGTAATAACAATAAGTAACTTTACTCTGACATCATGAGCACTTTTCAAGATTTTAATCGATATTCGAGGACATGCTTTTGCTTATTATATAAACTAGTTTTTAACAGGTTTTTAATGACTACGTTTTTCACAGATGAACGCTCACTTCTCATACGTTAAACAAGAGCAGGAAAACCTACGCCAGTCGGTGAAGGCCATCGCAGTGAGCATGAGCAACACCCAGGACCGGGCCGTACTGAACCGAGAAGAAATACAAAATATCACTGAAATCATCAACGGCTTGACTATGCAGTCCAAAATACATTACTACAAGCTGAACGACCACATCCTGAAGGTAAGAATCTAAGGTAGGACGATGGAGCGGTGGTGGCGTTGAAAAGTGAACTCTATGTCGTGATAGGTACAACAGATTTTCTATTGACAAACCTGAAGTCTGTAAATAGACAAATGGTATATTAATTCAGTAGCCATAGGCGACTCATTCTTTAGTTCAAGTGCAGTTTTTATTTGAAACTTAGTTTAATGAGATGGATGTTAACTTTGTCTATTAAACTTTGTTAAGTGACTTTGTTTCACATCATGTGGAATTAAATACTTTTGTTTTACATCAGTTAGATTATTGGGCGCTGTTTCGGCAGATTTAACGCGTTCAAGCCGCCATTAGAAACGGCGCCTACTGAGTCACGTAGGTAAATAACTTTCCGAGCGAGCGGTCTGTTAACTTGCGTTCTAGATAACACGGATTTACGCTAATGGGAACCGTATTTACTCTGAAACGTGCACTGCAACATCGCACTCAATTTGTATATCTACTGCAATTTAAACTGAACTGTTTCCTCCACTGACTAAATAAAAGTTGACACGTAATCAAGTGAGGCGTGGGTATAGTTTGCGATTTTTTTCATACTTATACTCTAGCACCTGATACATTGATTTCAATGCAGTCCCCAGTGATTAGTCAACAGTTTTTAAGCCGTATTGTTCAACCGTATTTTTATTCGCAGAGCGAAGCTAATGTCAACACTTCCACCTCCGAAGCAAACCCTACCGAAATCATCTCCCTCCACGAGCTGATGGGAGAAGTCAAAGAATTACAGCCCGTCGAACATGAATACCAAGACTTGGTCGCTCAACTACCTAAAGATTGCACCAATATCACTGAACCCGCTGGAACTTACATCATTCGCCCTGGCCATGAGACGGTCAACGTCTGGTGCTTCAACAGCTCCACTGTCATCCAACGCCGTTTTAACGGATCCGTGCAATTTAACAGGAAGTTCGCTGAATATGTCGATGGTTTTGGAGATGTCTCAGGTGAACACTGGATCGGTCTTGAGACCATGCACCAGCTCACGGCGGACAACTGCTCATCAATGCAGATCGACATGACGGACATTTACGGAGCCGCGTGGTACGCCATGTACGACAGGTTTTTTGTGGGAAACGCAGTGTCGGGATACGTGCTGGAAGTGAGCGGCTACAAAGGCAACGCCAGCGACGCTTTTGAATTCCAAAATCACATGAAATTTTCCGCTATAGACCTCGACCAGGATATTTCAAACACAGACTGCGCCGGCAACTACGAGGGCGGCTGGTGGTTTTCGCACTGCCAGCATGTGAACATCAATGGGAAATACATCCTCGGCCTGACCTGGTTCGACTCCACCCGTAACGAATGGATTGCCGTGGAGACCTCCGAGATGCGAGTGTTCCGCCGCACAGGATGCGTCTAAGGCTGTTAAAACTACATACTCGTACATCTGGACACCTAATAACATCGGCTCAATGCTGCCATTTCCAGCGTCAACTCACTAATCAGTTCAGATAAAAAGAAATCACAATGTATCGTAGATTTTCTTTCAAATCTGTTCCATTACAGTGGCAGCGATCTGATATGTATTGTCATCCTTAAATACACAAAACATAGTTTTGTTACGCATTTTCAAATCGCATTAACCATATTGGGGTCCAGGTGTGGATTGAAGCGTTTTAAAGATTAGGTGTAGTTTGTCAGTTATAAAACATATTTAACCATGCCAAAGAAATAAGATTAGGTAACCTATTTAATATTTTCCTTCGAAATTCAGTCGCTCGCAGTTTTC
Organism: Peribatodes rhomboidaria; assembly: GCA_911728515.1. Classification (NCBI taxonomy): domain Eukaryota; kingdom Metazoa; phylum Arthropoda; class Insecta; order Lepidoptera; family Geometridae; genus Peribatodes; species Peribatodes rhomboidaria. The sequence continues at coordinate 22,136,302 of OU452166.1, forward strand.
ACTCTACATCGTTTCAACTAACTTCTTGCGTTCGAATAAAGCTAGCTAACTATACATTATTTTTGCACTTTTGTTGTTGGAATGCAAGCTGACATTTACCCGACTACGGCAATAAGGAGGATTATTATTATGTCCGTCTATGTAAATATTGTTTGTTTAGTGATTAACCTCCTTAGTGTTTGTGTGTTTTCAGAGCAAGTAACTGTGAAATTATGTAAAGGCAAGATACACCTACTTCAAAGCAATGTGTTTTACCACAGCCGGCTGCTATCATTTAAACTATATCGTGTGTTCGAACTTAGGGCGTTAACCTTGCCTTAACAAAATTTCGCATTTTATTGGAAATGTCAACAACGTGGTCGAGTGCAGCATTCTAACCTTTATTTTAATAACCGACGTTTTTCCACACAAGTTTTGTCCACACTGTCAACATTTTTTTTTGTGTAGATATAATTTAAGTGTTTTAATGAGGCCTCTGGTCCCGGTTCAACTTACCAGCGCTCGGTCAGTCATCATGGTAGTGTTTACTTCAGTCACCTATCTCTCCTAGTTCGACAGTTTTATGACCATAACAACTTTGAGTTATTGAAATTGCAGTTTACAAAAAGGCCTTTCGTACTCGGTAAAAGGGTAATTACTCTAAGATTTTTTAGACCTACGTATTTTTCTAAATTATTAAATAGTTTGTACCTATTTATATTACTTTTAGTTTTTAAGACTTTTTATGATTAATTAGGGTCATAGCTCAAACGTGTGGAAATCATTTTAAAACTCTTGTCCCTTCACAGCTTAAATATCTATTACATGGGATTTTAAAATCGATCAAAGTAGATGTAGGATTTTCAAGTATATTCAAACTTATAACTTAACTTTAATCAATATCATTCATATAGCCAATGATATAATTATAAGATAAAATATTCAATATGGCACATTGATGTTTTTCGCACAATCAAGACTTCTTCCTACCTATCGTTTACCTAAACCGGATTCTCTGAGCAAGCCGTTCTGTCCACCGTTGCAGATACACGACAGCAAGATTTCAGTACGTTCACAATTCGAGTGGACTGCAAGAGACCTACCACAAACAACCTGTGCAGGTCTCATCTTGAACCACCTCTCACTCTCATTCTCTACATCAAATAGTACGAGAGAAAACTCAAGTACTTAACACTGAATAAATGATACTGAACGGTTGTTTGTGGTAGCCCCCAACTCCCGGTAAACAATCCTTGGTTCGCTTCGCGCTGCATACGGTAGGTTTATTGTGGGGACGTAAGCGATTTTTGGGTACAGCAAGAAACGTTTGACGGTAAAAATTATTATACCTCTCTCGAATTTAAACTGTTCACTGGGGAACCTATTTTGGACAAGTATTATACGTTGTTTCTAATTCGAAAGTTGAATTTAGAAAATGTTTTTGCGTTACAAAAAAATTAGGAATAACGGAGAAAAGACTGCCGTGAATGGAATATTGGATGTGTGACAACATTTTGAATGTGAGTTTTGAGGTTGCATGCGTTGCGTAGCGTGGCGCGGGATGAGAATGAATGGTTTTGATACACTGAGGTAAGAATATCTGGAAGAGATTCTCAAAAATCAGGATTTTGGGTGTAGTCATCTTTAAATGAACATTCGAAATAATTGAAGAAGGACTGATAGTACACTGTTAGAAAACAAGTAGGTATCGTTCTATCTTGATTTCTCAAACTATTTATTTGCTATTTAGCTACAAAAATTGCATTAGGTTTCACAGGTATTAGGTATCTATATGTTTCACAGTTTAGGATTTTTAGTTAGTAATACTGTCTTTTAGTTTCAAGTAGGTATATGATGTAATTTTGTCAGAGTTTATTAAGTTATCATAAGTTTTTATAGTTTCGATATTATTGAGTACTCTAAGAACTGAATGTAGGTATTGATCTTATGTAGAATATGAGTTTTTTCACATATTTATTAACAGTGTACAATGTTTGTGCCATGGCTTGGTTAGTCTATGTATTTGTATGCGTTAATAAAGGTCATCTTACATAGCAGCGACTCCACAGCGACTGTGCGAATGCATACATGCATTCTCACACGACAACGAGACGAAAAGCTTAATGATCTTCTCGTAGTGAAATTCGCTCTAATATCGTACAACAGAATTCCAAGTGTGTTTACACTAGACTTTAATAATGAGTAGGTACTGCTATGTGACATGACCTTAGCTTAACCTTGCAATAAACCAAATAAATCTGTGCTTATCCTTTTTTCTAACACTGGCAGGCATGTTAAAAGTCTTTATCATTCCATAATGTTCATTATTTCTTATCATTTGTCTTGACTGTGATTTATCAAAGTCTTTTAAACACGTATACTTGCTATTAAAAACTTCTTACTTAATGTGTAGTTCTATGTAAATTTTGTTGCTTATGTATGAATAGACATATGTACCAATGGAAAGCCAAATAAATGTTATCAGCAAATAAAAAGACTTGTTTTAATATTATGCTTTAACACCTATTCCTATCAGCTTTTTTTTGGTCTGCTTCAAAAAAACTGACGTTCTGAAACAGGCGTTCAGGGGGGCTATTCCTGCTCGTGAGATGAGATGAGATTTTATCTTGGTTACTCTCACACCTATCACCTTTCAAACGAGAGCAACAAGGACGAAAAAAAGGTGAGATGAAAATATCAAATCTCCGAATAGGGTCCATGATGTGTTTGTGTTATCTTGGTCACACTATCTCACTCTTATGTATGACTTTTCAAACGAGAGAGACTACGACCAGAAAATATCTCACGCGTAAGATTTGGGCACCAGACTAGGGGGGCCATTCCTACGAGTGAGATGAGATGAGATTATCTTGATCACTCTCACACCTATGACTATTTAAGCGAGAGCAACAAGAACGAAAAATGGTGACACTGAATCTCACTCCGTAAGAATAGCCAGTCCAGTAGTGCGTAGCATGCCATAATAATATACTACGTCAGGTATACCATTCCAAGTCAAAAATGGTCACGTGCGCAACTCGTAGTGACGTCAATAGATGCTTAGGAAAGACCGAATTAAGTCATTTACAACAAATAGAGTTGGTTAAGATAGACCATAGATAGATAGGAGCCCAGTAAGATAGACTTTTGTTTTTTTAAATCATGGTTCGTAGGATTAGTATTGCTTCTAATCTGTGACCTGACGCCTAGTTGCGAGTGAGAGTCACGAATGGGACGAGTGGGGTGGTTGCTGAAATTTGACGACCTACTAACCTACTACCTGGTGGCTAGTTTCTATGAATGTCAAGCCCATATACGGAACACACAGGTACATATCTAAGGCCTAGTTTACACAGTGCGAGCTGCTGACCATACAGTAGACAGCTACTCGGCTTGTCTACTCGTACGCCAATAACTCGGCTCGCCTTTGCTGTTTACACGACAGTAGTAGCTGCTGTCCAGTCTTGCGAGTACCGCGATGTCGAGTGAACGTGTTAAAATAAAAAAACTGTGATACGCTCTATGACGCTCTACATAAATTTAAATTGAACTGTAAATATCACAATTATAACACTAGAAATAAGGATAGGATAGCTGTACCGAGATTTAGACTGACTAAGTCAAATAGGTCATTTTTAGGCAACTGCGTTCGTTTTTACAATAAAATCCCGGGAAATATAACAGGGCTCACTGAGGGAAAATTCAAATCACATGTAAAACTACATTAATGAAAAGAGGGTATTATAAGGTTAAGAATTATTTAGAAGATAAAGATGTCTGGAGTCTTCCACTTCCGCCAAGTAGCCACTAGTATTTATAGATATTACCTAGTTGTTAGCCAAAAATTGTGAGACTGTAAAATATTTATTATTTGAAAAAATAATGCCCCTCAGTTTCTTGCCTGTTCTTCTGAGTAGAGGCTCTTTATCCGAACACGGCGGTCGGGTCTATTTAAATAACTTTGACGTTCATAAGTGTATCTTTGATACCTAAATTGAATAAAACATTTTGACTTGACTTGACTTGACAACAATATTATGTCAAGAATTGGAAAATGTATTTAAAAAACTTCAAAAAAAGAGCGAAAGAAAATGGTTTGGATTAGAGAATGGATGGCTAGAAGATCCTTAGAGGATACAATTACCATTTTTAACGAGCTTTACCATGAAGACCCACGAGAATATAAAGCAGTGATGAGAGTGACACCTGAACAAGTTGCTGTCAGGCGAGTATGCGAGTGAAAAGAAAAAATCTTGAAGTAACTCGGATGCTAGCTACTGTCCAACTCGCACGTGCAAATTACTCCTAAGCGACGTTCAAACAGTGCAAGTCACTGCAGTGCAGCTACTCGGCAGGCTGACTCGTACGCCAGCTCGCACTGTGTAAACTAGGCTTAAAAGCCCTGCAATTAACTGGCACATAATACACAGAAAATCCAAAAATATTTTATTCACTACAAACACTATAATTACCAATTAACAGTATTCCCCACACTAGGGCCAGCCTGTCTCGTGGGAGACTGTAAACGATTTCAAAATTATGAATAAATAGGAAAACATGTTTGCACAAGATTAATTAGCCTAACGGTAATTTTGTTGTTGTAATGATTGGTGTAAACATAAAATAGTTTTTCTATCTACTCTAGGTTAGATACCTCTTAGAATATACAGAAGACGGGAGAAAAGTATGGCTGCTCGTTGTGACTACCGCGATTCAATGGTTATCTCACGATATTTTCTTTTACAACGCCATGCCTTTTCCAATGTTACCAAGTGTTAATCTGACCTATGGACCTGAGTACTTTTTACGCTGACTGTGCAAGAAGGACTATGCTTTATATGGTTATGGTAAGCGTAGGAACTTCTTAAAGCTCGGATGACGGTGTGTGGTTGGAACACGTAAATTAAGAATGTCGCCTAGAATTACATTTCTTTTGCTGTTTTTATTGGTATTAATCGTATTATGAACACAAAAAAGAATAAGTTACTCGGTTAAACTTTAGAGAACTAATCTGACTATTTAAAAATCGAAAAAAAATGTTTTGCAATCGCAAATAATTTAGAGAACTACGCTCAGACAGATTTTTTAAGAAGATACTTTTCTGTGATTTTTTTTACAAAAGAAAAATAATTTTGAAAAAACTGTTTCGGTTAAACTGATTTTGGTTGTTTTTTCAACCAGCTGTATTTTTTTGCACCTGTCTGATCATCACAATTCTTCATATCAAACTAGGCTCAAACAAAATACTTGTTTTCGTCGACTTCGTGTAATGCCGGACCTTAATAAAGTGTCGATACTCCTCTTGAAGCGGGGTAGGTTGAGATTGATTCGGAACATCCGATACCAGAAACGTTTAGCCTTACATTTCCGGAACGAATATGGAGGCCAGGGCAAGATAGAATACGGGTGTGTGTTACACAATGTGTAATGGTATACACAATCGTACATAGCTGGAAAGACACTTGAACAATTTATTTATTTCTCATTACACCTATTCTTACAAGACTAATACAAATAGAGTATTACATTACATTAGGTACTACCAAAATAATTAAAAATTAGTTTACAAAGTTAAGATTTACATTAAATTTAGTATACTTAAGTATTCCATTTGTCCAATTAAATAATGTCCATAATTAACCGCCTTATTAAATTCTGCGATAGAACAGACAAACATGCTTAGATTTATTTCATAAGTATTTAATAGAAGTTAGGCATGTGTATGTAAAAAAGTACCAAGTAACCATCCTGATTTCTTGTCAAAATGTTATACGAGTAAGTGGACGACGTATAAATAATTATTTATGAATAGAAACGTAACTGATTACGAATAACGAGAATATCTATCATATATAATGAGCAAAAGAAAACTGATAATGCTAAGTAAGCTAACTAGCTATTATTTGGGTATAAGTAAAATTCAAAATCGGTTTATATTTTGAAATATTCTTAAATAAAATATCGATCTTATGAGCGAATCATCTCTGCTTCAGGTTCGACTAATATGCTTTCGTATGTTAAGCTTCCGTGTTTCATATTACAAGAATCGGTTAAGAAACGCTACCTCTGGAGGAGGACAGCCGGTCAAACGCCGCCGGTCGACATACGAAAACATTTTTGCGACATTATCAACTCACAGTAAATAATAACATTTTACTTGTAAATGTCGCGGGTCGAATTTGAACGAGATAAGCCTCTGCTCATCAGTGGGCGGCGACGGACCGAAGATGTTTTTGTCCCATGATCACGATGACGATCATGAAAATGGTAAGTAAGTAACTAGTTACTATTTTGATTCCCAGTGTGGACCTTCATAATGACAAGTACCGGATTCTTAACTCCTGAAAGTGAATTACATAGATCGAAGGACGCTGTGATGCAAAACGCTGGATTCCCTAAGCCCGGAGATATACCCACACTCAATAGAAAGGTAACACAAATAAAACGCATCGCGTTTATACTCGTACTTACCTGTCTAAACTAAACTTCTACCACAGTGCAAATATTAATAAGGCTGTGCTCAGGGCCGGATTTAGAGGTGTGGAGGCCTTAGAGCAACAGGAAAGTGGAGGCATCTTATTATTACTCACTTGAATAAATGAAAAATCAGTCAAAAATGTATTGCAATTTTATTTAGAAACAAATAAAAATATTTTACTTATACTGACCTGGCTACACGTTTGGTGGAGGCGTCAGGTGTTTAAAATGCTAGCATTTATTTCGGCCAGAAATTGAGCATTGCCATCTAGCGTGGCAATGCTGCTAGCATTCTGGGCACCTTTCCCTCTGCCAACGAGCTTTTAGATTAGAATTAAGTTATAGGTTTATGCATGTAAAAATGTTTTTAAGATTTTATCCATGTACTAAATGCACTTGTACTTGTACAAGTGGGCTGAGCTACCCACGTCCGTAGGAGTGTACTCTATTCTGATTCTCTACACGTGGTCCCCGGGTAGTGCTAACCGGGTAGCAAACTCTGGTGGGAGGCTTCGGCCGTGGCTAGTTACCACCCACCGGACCAAGCCATGCCGTGAAATTACCTAGTCGTGTTTCGGGATGTAGTCCGGTGTAACCGTTCCGAAGACGGGTCTGAGCAGTAGCGTTGTAGCGCCTCACTCAACTGCCGTCTTTGTACTTCTTCACTCTACAAAACTTCAAGGATAGAGTGAATGAGTACCTTATAGGTCATCGTGCTCCATCTTAGACCACAACGTCGCTTAACATCAGGCGAGTTGGTGGTCAAACACCGACCTATTTTACATTTAAAAAAAGTAGGCATTAAAGTAAAAATCTTTTTGAGTATTTTTTTTAAATCTCGTTTGTGGGGGCCCTCTCTTGTGAAGGCCCCAGAACTGTAGCCCCGCCTGCCCTAATAATATAATAACATTAATATTTGTAAAAAGGGAAAGATTACCTGTTAAGATGGAACTTTGTATGTTTGAATGGGGCAATCTCCGAGACCGAAACCCGAATCCCCGATTATTCTGTTTAAAAAATTATTTCACCAATCAATTTAAGAATCAGTTTGGTCTTAAGCTAATTAATCTTTTATCTTTTGAACATGAACGAAACCGCGGGCATACCTTATAGCTTGTACAAATAAAACAGTTATCTGAGACTACAGTAGTCTGCTTTCTTAAAGCTACTGATAAAATTACAAATTTACACCTAGTAGTTTGAACAGCTCTATCTTCCCTAGTAAAATCATAGTAAGATTCAATTATCTGGACGGCTGGTAACCCGAGCCCGGAGCTCGCTGTAGCCCGGGGCCGATGGAACTAACTCCTAACGTCCTGACTATGCAATTTGGAACGATTGAGATTTCACTAATAAACTGAACGAAGCCAGTACTCAGAGTCTACTGGACATCTTGGCAAGCGTTTGTTCGACGCTGAGTATTGTTCTATTAAATTATGATAGACTAGCTGTTACCTGGAACTCCGTTTGCGTTTACTCAGGAAATTGTCTCAAAATCCAAGTCAAAGTCAAAGTTCGATTGATTATCGAATTTCATCAAGATCCGTTCAGCCGTTTAGCCGTGGAAAGCCTACAAAGTGACTTTATATTTTTATAAAGATTTGAAGTTATGGAGATTGGTGCGGTCTCCATTCGAGGCGAATTACTATTTAGTAGTATTATGAACTAGATGCGCCCCGCGGCTTAAGGGTCCGGCGACCACTTTAGACTAACTTCGCATTGTCTAAAGGTTTTCTTTTTGCCATTTCGTTTAAAAAGAGACGACAAGCTAAGGAAGCAAATAAAGGTACTGCTGAGCCTCTAAACTTATCTACAAAGTGACAAATTGCAATTTCAATCTTTTTTATTTGACTTAAGCACTTTTAATATTCCTTGTAAGTATAACGGATTAATTTAAAAGCTAATTGAGTAGACGACCTCCCTACGAAAGGAATTTGTCTATCAACCAAATAAATCAGTCAAAAGTGACTGATATGGAAACAAACGCGGATATTTTTCATCGCTCTATTTTCTGTTTTGGACGTTTAAAAAAAAATTAAGAACATAGGGAAGAAGACATAGTACATTTAATCATACATGCCAAATTACATCCCAATCTGACGAATAGTTTCCAAGAAATTCGACATCGCGTTTGGATGGAAAATTCAGAGCGTCGCGGATCCCTTAAAAGTATTTATCCAGCCTATGTATTTAATAAGCCTATGTATTTATTACTGGAGCCCGGTGTATGGCGACAGGCTCGAGCCCTGTCATATTTGGGACTGAATATCGTTCGGCGAAGTGCGGGTGTTGTACTACACCTCTGCCAGCACCCTCGAGGGAAAGGCGTGACGATATATGTTATGTATTTATTCAGGATATAAGCTATAATCGTTCTGAATTTCATTAAAATGCGACCATACGCTTGAGCGTGAAGAAATAACAAACGGGTCAGGACACAGATCAAACAATCTATAGGATAGGATTTACGAGAACACTATAAACTAGACTCTGTGTATCGAGTGTCTTCGGTGTGTCCACGGTCCGCGACACCTAGTTGATGTTGTGGCGGTGTCGCTCGACATTTGTGTCGAGTGTCAGTGTCGAGTGTCAGTGTCGTCGTGAATTCCCATCCGGCCGGCTTGGGCCACTTCCTAACTTAGTCCATTTCCAAAGTAGTTCTACCTAACGTCCTAACCATATATAACACATGTGTGTTAATGGTTTGTACCAATTATAAGTTGAGCGCGGCGTGACTAGTTTGCATGGAGAAGTTTTTTTTCCCTTGTCGAGCCAGTGATTCTGTTTTTGACGAGTTGAGCTGGAACAATAGAATTTGCTAGAAATAATAATGCTTGGATTGCGTATGGATATTGTAAACATCGCGCGGGTCGAATATGGGTGAGACTGGCACAGGACAGTGATGCACTTACCTGAAACCCTTTTCATTAACACCTATTTTCTACAAACATAGCCAAGAACACTCCCAACTAATTTATATTTATATCCCAACATTTTAAACAAATAAAACATTATCAAAATCAGTTTCCGTTCAGGAGCCACGATGCCACTGATAGACACACACACACATTCGCGCACACACCCACACACAAACACACACTCACACACAGGTGTAACTTAAAGCACCGCGTCTTTTTTCGTCGGGGGTAAAGAGAGGGATGTGCACAAATGTAGGCGATTATAGACGCTATTACAAAATAAACCAAAAATAATAATTCAGGCAATAGGTAACCCATAATAAAATTATAATGTACAACTTTATTCATCAAATAAATTACGCGTTGTGATTAATTAAATAAATATTTCCACACTTATAAAATTACGATAATATGGACTTGATCGGTCTGTAATATTTCGGTGAAAATAGCTTTTTGCATTGAAAAATAAATTTTCCTTAAAATAAAAAGCAAAACATAAAAACCATCCATTCCATCCTAATTGGACAGTCATCCGAACTGGATTTAGTAAACAATTTTTAGACTTTTGTTGGTTTTATAAAAATCGAAATGGAAGTCGAAAGTATCATCCACCAAACAAGAGCATCACCAAAGAGTGATCGCGATTCGCTTTACATATACATAAAAAAACACACAGACGAATTGAGAACTTACTCCTTTTATGAAGTCGGTTAACACCAAGCTTTTAAGAAGTGTACTTTGCTTGATGATGATGATGACGAAGTTAGTAGCAAAACCGTGAGCTGATCAAAATTAGCCCAAACACGGACAAGTCTACTTTTAATCATGGTGTAACAATATAGCTACTCCGCTATTTAGTAGTGTATTCTTTCAATACTAGTTTTACAAACATACAAATATAACTTTATTTTAATCTAAAAGGCCAGAGGGAAAGGTGTCCAGAATGCTAGCAGCATTGCCACGCTAGATGGCAATGCTCAATTTGTGGCCGAAATAAATGCCAGCATTCTGAACACCTGACGCCTCCACCAACCGGTTAGCCAGGTCCCTGTCCCTCCGCTATTATTAACTACCCTGCACCAATATCCACAATCGTTCGAAAACGTTTCCGTTCGAACTCCAAAAACTGAAATTATTCGAATAAAAGTCAGGATTTATAAGTTTCCAAACGTGATTCATTCTTCTGCGGTGCTATTCACAACCACTCGGAAACGTTTCCGTTCGGATTTCAAAATGTGTTAACCTAAATTATTCGAATCTCAGTCTATTTTTACAAGTTTTTAAACGTGATTAATTCTTCCGATCGGATTTATACTTTTACGATTCCCTATTCATAAAAAATATGTATAAAAGTAGACTGAGATTCGATTAATTTGAGTTTGAAATTTCTAGGATCCGATCGGAAACGTTTCCGAATGATTGTGAATAGCACCGCTGGTCGGATTTATACTCGATAATAACATTTTCCAAATTTATAAATGTACTTACACTGAGATTCGAAAATAAGTCACCTAAGTAAGTCACCATATATATGCAAGTAAACCAGATTTGAGACCAATCGGTCGTTAGTTAATTTAGCTTCGAAGATTTAACCCAAACAAATATCTTACACAATTACACACACACACGGGAAGTTAAATAAAAGCTTGTAAATACGAGAGAGGCTTCAAACGTGTGTACAGCTGGAGTTGTCCCAAACTGCAGATATTGAAGGCGCAGCGCGTGGTGATTCGGGAGCACCCCTACGTGGCCAGCGTGCGGCGGCAGTGCGCCCACTACGTCACCGGCGTGCTCACCACCAGGAACGTCGTGCTCACTGTCGCACATCCTGTCTATAAGTACGTCCTAATCATATCCTAATTCTTCTAAGCTAATAATCCATACTTACTAACTGTATAAAATGGAAAGTAACTCTGTCTGTTCAAGATTTGCTCGGCCGTTTCGGCTGAGACTGTAAACTTTTGAACAAATCTTGATGAAATTTGTGCATACATATCGTCACGCCTTTCCCCCGAGGGGGCTGGCAGAGGTGTAATACAACACCCACACTTCGCCGGACGATATTCAGTTCCAAATGTGACAGGAGGCGAGCCTGTCGCCATACATCGGGCTCCAGTCATGTAGCAGATACATACAATACGCACATATGATCACACAATGAACAAATTGGTACGTGCCGTCGGCTGGGTTCGAATCCGCTCCTTCTGGCTTGAGAGACAAACCTTCTCCCAACTAGGCTGCCATCGCTTTTTTACCATTAGAAAGCTACATTATCCATGAGTGACATTGACAATGAAACGCGAGCAAAGACACGGGGAATAGTGATAGTATATTATAAAGGCATCAGCGGAGCTATTCACAACCATTCGGAAACGTTTCCGATCGGATCCCACAAATTTCAAACTCAGATTGTTCATAATTCAGTCTACTTTTATACATTTTGGCAATCGGGTATAAATCCGATCGGAATAACGGATCATATTAACATAAGGATACGGACTGAGATTCGAAAAAATTAAGTTTAAATTTTTTGGAATCCGAGCAGAAATATTTCTGAGTGATTGTAAATACTTAAACAGAACGGCTGGACGAATCTGGACGTAAAAATGCAGAGATTAGAGTTCACGTAGGGGCCAGAGTTATTTGGTAAAGTGTTCTTTTATCGGGGTCAAATTTGGCACAGAGATAGATTGTAGTCTGGAATAGCACATATGCTACTTTTTACCCGACTGCGCAAGAAGGCGGGTTATGTTTTTCGAGTGTATGTTTGTATGTATAAATATATGCTTGTATGTAGGTATATGTATGTATAAGGTTTCTTTGACACTCCCTACAGCATAAACAGCTTGATGGATTTCGACATGTGAGGTGTCATTTGAATCGTCCTGTGGCCCTATTCGGAGATCTTTTTTCTCACCTTTTTGCGTCCTTGTTGCTCTCGTTTGAAACGTCATGGGTGTGACCAAAATAAAATCTCATTTCATCTTACGAGCAGGAATAGCCCCCCTGATAGTGGAAGTGACATAGGGTGCAGCATTTTGCAGCCGGGTTGTTATTCTATTTTAATAATGTGACTTGATGACCGCGGGCTTCACAACTAGGCGGTATTATGAGAGAGAGAGAGTATGTAAGAATGGATGGATGTTTGTTACTCTTTCACGCCAGAACGGCTGAACAGATCTGGATGAAATTTGGCACAGAGATAGATTATAGTCTAGAACAGAACATATAAGGATACTTCTTAACCACGAGTGAATCCGCGGGGCGCAGCTAGTACATAATAATTAACTACCTTTATTTTACTACTTATATTACTATAAACTATTTATTTTTATTTCTGCATTGTCCCTATGCCAATAGCCGTTCTTAGGCGCTGGCCAGACAGAAAAGACGTAGAACGCGTACAAAACTCGGACAGGCGCTCCGACTGTCAAAACTACTTAAAAATTAAAATGGTTCAGTATCAGGGCGGCCTTATCGCCGAAAGCGATTTCTTTCAGGCAACCTTTGAATGGACAGGACAGAATGAAAAACAGTGAACATAAATAAGTAAATCTGTTTTTCATATTTATAAATATCTGTCGTTATTTTGGTTCTAAGATTCAATACTGGGCCAAACGAACAGCAATCATACGACAGTGAAGACACTGTCGTTGGACAGTAAGTTTGACGAAGTACTTAACAGTAGCTATAGGTAAATAAATAAAAACAAGGTCAAGCATTCTGGGAGCAAACACGTAATGACGTCACTCGTCATTGTCATCCGTCTCTTTCGAACTGTTTTTAATTACTTATTTCGGTCTTGCTTATGCATCGATTGACTTCACTACGTGTTGCCCACGTGACGGGAATGCTTTACCTCGCGGAGTAAAATATTATTTCACAGGTCGAGGGGTGAGTGATAGAACCCGATAAATCGAAAAAAAACTAATTTTAGTTTAAAAGTCTGCTATACCCAAAATCCTACGCTCTTTTTAGCTATAAAATCCAATAGGTCATTTTAAGGCTCAATACAAAAATATTCATTCCAAATAATCCAATAAGTGCTATTTTTTTATTTTATTTTAGGTTACAATACTGTAAAACAAGTTATACGAAGAAAAAAAAGTTTTGTTTTGTGAAACAACCACAATACCCTACTTATAATCACCATATATGAAGGTAATGCTTATGGTCAAAATGGCTAATTTGGTTTATCGGAGTTTAACACTGAGGTAAATTTCCAAAAAATCGAAATTAAGCTAAAGTTAAAACCTATCAAATATAATTTTCGGGATATAGCTCTATGTGATTTTTTTTAAATACAACGTGTTTTAAAAATCTAAATCCAATAAGTATATTTAATGTATTAAATAACTGAAAAATATCGTAAAGAATCATATTATATTTACTTAGTGGGTATTCGCACTATCCGGAATCAAGCGCTTTACTCAAACTCTTGCGATACAAAACCCAGTAAGGTGTGTCTTTGAGCTTTGCGCCCGTGACGTCATGCGAAGTGGAGTGTCTCCCGCCAATCGCAGCCGAGCGTCGCGCGCGATAATGCGCTAGATTTCGCGTGCGGGGCGGTCAGCTGCCGCAGTTGCATGATAACACGCGCCATGATTACGCGCCCCGTGGTTTTCTCTGCTAGTATTTTAAGCAAGGAGTTGATTTTTTTTATTTAAAATTTACCTGCACGGACTCCGGGGACCGGGACTTTTGTTAACATAAATCTTTAATTATTATTTGAGGGGAATACAGGTAAAGGGGGGTTAGTTATTAAGTCTTAATATAAGGTTAGGTTAAACGTTATCAGATTTACTTATTGCATTGTGAGTACACCACGAGCAGACCAGCGACCCGCAAGCAGCATCCGATCACGAGTATGACGCATGTGCCAGTCAGAGTTGAAATTTAAAAGTAAGTACATAGAAAAAAATCGAAGTAAATAGCTTCGACGTGAAAGAATTTAAATACAGTGAGATGATGGACCTGAAGAAGTTAAGTGCTCTCCTGATTAAGAATAAAAACAATGACAATAAAAACGAAACCGTAAACTGGCTTAAAATCAAAAGAATTCGATATGTAAAAGGAGATTTAAAGATTCACTACAGCTATATCCGTCAGTTGCCTAATTTTACGAACCGCATAAGCAGCAGAACTAAGTCTCCCAGACAGCGCATTAATATGTGGACCCCATTGCAGTTTGGAATCAACACCTTCCCGATAGTGAAGCAGGTTGCCGGATTTTAAGGTAATCGTGTCCTCACCCTCTCTACGGACTTCGGATAACCCCACAATATCCCAGCGCAACCTACTCAACTCTTCCTCCAGCTCAGCAACCTTCTCGTCAGTCCTCATTGTGCGCACGTTGTGCGTTACCAGGGCCAGTCGTCGTTTGGTGTGACAGCCGTGCATCTGCCAGCGATTCTTAGCACCCCCTGCTCCGCCGTTACCGGGGCCGCTGTCGTAGCCCGGAATAGCATCGCTGCTGGGGACTGCGGGCCTGGTCGTATTTGTGCTCGTCATTTAGGGGGGAGTTTGCCCGTAATCGCCACGCTGGGCAGGCGTGGTGGCGATCGCAGAAAAACGTAGCTTCGCGACAAGGATGCTGCTGCCCATCCCTGCCCTGTGCCATTTTAGCTACGTTTTATTTCGAATGGTTATACCGCCATTTGTCGGTTCCGCTGTACCTCAGTCGGCTCTTACGACGCCTGGTACTAGAGGGGGCTGCTATTTTACTCTGCCGGCACACCACGGCAACCGTCTAAAGCGAGCGGTCCGCGCTATCTACGGAATGGGTCCCCGCGAATCATTGAGAGATTTATTTAAAGAAATAAATATATTAACTTTACCTTCTTTGTATATCTTTGAAAATATTATGTACGTTCGCAAAAATCTACGTAAATTTAAATTGAACTGTGACTGTCACAATAATAACACTAGAAATAAGGATAGGATAGCTGTACCGAGATTTAGTTTTAGACTGCGTTCGTTTTTACAATATTATCCGAAAAATATAACAGGGCTCACTGAGGGAAAATTCAAATCACATGTAAAAACTACATTAATGAAAAGAGGGTATTATAAGGTTAAGAATTATTTAGAAGATAAAGATGTCTGGAGCCTTCCACTTCCGCCAAGTAGCTACTAGTATTTATAGTTATTACCTAGTTGTAAGCCAAAATTTGTGAGACTGTAATTTATTTATTATTTGAAAAAATAATGCCCCTCAGTTTCTTGCCTGTTCTTCTGAGTACAGGCTCTTTATCCAAACAAGGCGGTCGAGTCTATTTAAACAACTTTGACGTTCATAAGTGTATCTTTGATTCCTAAATTGAATAAAAACACTTTGACTTTGACTTTGAATCAAAAGGGATATTCCAAAAATTGAGAATATCTAAATATTTGACGAAAAAAACGAATACAAAGATGCAGTTGGAATCTATAGACGGCCACTACTTTTCGGCTGAAAAATTGAAATTGTTTTCCAAACTAACTAACTTTTACCAATTTTAATCATTCATATTCACCTAAATATTCTTAGTACGTACGGAACCCTCAGTGCACGAGTCTGACTTGCACTTGGTCAATTAATTTTAAGCAATAAAGTAGATTTTAAGTTTGATTTTCATACTAATAAACCGTGCAATTGTAAAATTGTCTATTTTATTTTGTGATGTAATCCAATAAGCTCATCCTTTAATTTACTTAAGTCTGTTTTTTTATAAAAGCTACATTACTACTTTTGGTAATCATGAATAATAATAAAATACAATATGTAATCTTCATAAATAGTTAAGAATTTACACATGGTTTTCACAGAAAATCATTTTTTTATTGGCAAGAAACTTTAACATGGAATATCTCGCAACTCACTTTTATGAATTTATCGGGTTTTATCACTCACCCCTCGAGGTAGGTATTATTCGTAATTTTATATTAGTAGACATAAAAAACAGACAATGAAAGATAGTTGCTGGGTGGAATTTCACCGTTTATTTTATTTTCCATTCTTTTAAAAGGAATGCAATCACATCAACGATATTTCCACGAATTCACTGCACGGAGCAAAATATGAATGTGTAATCCAAGCCGCCAGTGCAAATATCAAGTTTGGTCGATCATTATTTATTTTGGCCTTAATATCCACAGAAGAATCGTGGATTTTATCTATCGGCTGAACCAAATTGTTATGTCGGATTTAGTCGATTTTACACGAGTTTGTCGACAAGAACTAGAGAGGATTATACCATTCCCCCGTCAGTTTTACAACCCTGTATGTCCTATCCTACTAATATTATAAACGCGAAAGTTTGTAAGTATGAATGGATGGATGGATGTTTGTTACTCTTTCACGCCAGAACGGCTGAACAGATCTGGATGAAATTTGGCACAGAGATAGATTATAGTCTAGAATAGCACATAGGATTTTTGACTTTTTAACCGCGGGTGAAACCGCGGGGTGCAGCTTGTCATGTATATTTATCAAATAAATCTGTGAAATAACAAGAATAGTTGATACACGCAAATTCCATTATTGCGAATAATAGGTACCCAAACTAGCTTAAAAACTTCAAGATGATCGGTTGAGCAGTTAAGGCCTGAAAGCGTTACAAACAAACTATCAAACGAACAAACTCATTTAAAATATTAGCCAACAATAAATGGATAGTACAGTAAAGTGTGAACGTGTCCATAAAAATGTATGGTGCGCGATATTGTTGTGCTATGAGCGATATACTATATGCTTTTATATTATAGCGTAGTCTGAAAGAGGCTTAGTGCTCTCATACGTTGGCATACCTATGTTTGATCAACCCTCGCGACGCGACGCCACACGCGCCACGCGCCGTATCGTGTCTAGCTGCAGCCTTATTTACCACGAGTTTTGATAGTTACGTAAACTTTCTTTTTTCTTTTTTTTGTCTTCATACATTTCATTATAGGGCACCTGGCGGAAACGTAAAGGAACTATATAAACGTATCAACCAACCCAATCGAAAACGAAAAACCTCTCGTGGTAAGCCCTCTGAACGAAGGCTCATTGTCACAGTAAGCATGTCTTTCTCAGGGCTAGGACTTGTGTCGTATTTCAGTGTCCCCGTGCGAGAGCTGGGCGTGGTCCTCGGTGAGAACTACTCTGAACGCGGCTCCATGATCTACACCGTGGTGCTGGTCATCGTCCACCACGACTTCGACCCGTTCTCGTTGCGGAATGACATCGCCATGCTGAGGGTCTACGAACACATCACCTATAAGTAAATTGACCTAAAGTTTGTACGGATGCCCTAACTCGCCCACCGCCAATCACAGAAAATCTCGCTTTAAGGCCCCGTATTACACGAAATCACCAAAAACAGGTTTTGTGTTTGCGCCTAGTTTGATATGAAGAATTATGATGATCAGGTGCAAAAAAATACAGGAAGAAAGAAGGTAGAAGAAACAACCAACTAAAGTGTTGCCGAAGTACAATTTTGAAAATCATTCTCATTTTGGAAAAACAAAAACACAAAAAGTATCTGTCGGAACCACTGTCGTCACCCTATAGCTGTAGGGGTAGGTGTCGGTACCTATAGTGTGGGTTCCGGTAAATGTCTATACTTATTAGCGAGTACAATTAATACGATGGAAATACGATTGTGGAATATATTAATTTAATCCTACAAGTAAGTTACAATCAGTGCGGCGTGTGGAAGATGACTGCGGGCGCAAGGAAACGCGCGGGCGCGGGTGGCCGCCGACATTCGACGCCAGCTCCGCGCCTCTATTCCAAGCTGCAACACAGCGCATTCCTTGCCCCCACAGTATCTTCTTAAAAAACTATCGGAACGTAGTTCTCTAAAGATTACACCACATTTTTGTTCCGATTATAAAATAGCCATTAAGTTTTCTAAACTTTAACAGAGCAACTTCTTCTTATTTGTGTTCTTACGATTAATACCAATAAATGTTTTTCATTATTTTTATAAAAATGTATTTCTAGGCGCCGATCTCATTTAACTATAAACTATGATTTACGATTTTCAACTCTACATAAAGCGGGTTACGTAAACGTATGTGTGAGTAGATAATCGTGGAATGACCGAGCCTTAACTCGCGCAGATTTTGTTTCGGCGTTCTTCGGCCTATCCTACTTTTGCGAAGTTTATAATACATACTAGCTGTCACCCCGCGACTTCGTTCGCGTTTTGAGCTATCCTATCTCTCAAGTTGGATCGAACTGCACATGGTGTGCGAATTTTATTATAATCGGTTAAGTGGTTTAGGAGTTCACTGAGGACAAACATTGTGACACGAGATTTATATATATTAAGATAAGATATGAGCCCGGCTCTCCGATAAGTCCCTAAGTAAAAAAAACTTACTTCAGGCGATTATCGTACTTATAATCAAAAGCGTACAATACATTATTAATATTATACCTTATTATTACTAAGGAAATTTCCCTATTCGGAGCATTATACTGAGGTACATACAAAACTCTTTATTGACACCAAATAAAAATAAACTAAATTTGCAAATCTATGCAAGACTGCCTCGTTGGCTCAGTTGGTCAGTGTCCTGTCTTCCGAGCGTGGGGTGGTTTCGATTCCCATCTAACAATCATCAGACAAACATTAATGTGACGAACTTACTGTTTATTGGTAGGTTTACGTCTAGGTAGTTAGGAGAATCCGCTAGTTAGGATGGCTCGTCAGTACAATGATTGCATTACTAGATAATAAAAATGAAATTGATATTTACTTTTCAGTAAGTCAGTACAAGACATTTTTATACCAAATAGGTACGTCCAACCAGATGCTTAGTATTCTTTGTAGTCAAATCTCTTATTTGCTTTATTTTAAATTTAATTTAAAATTACTTAAATTTAAATTGTTTTAAATTTCTTCGTCAGTATCTTTACTTGCTCTCTTCGCTCGTCGTCTTCGTCTAGACGAAATGGCTATAGAAAACCTTAACCCAAAGCGAAGGTCGCCTAAAGTGGTCGCCAGACCCCTAATGTCTTATAACGTATACCTACTATAAGCTTGATTTCAGGATGAACGTCAAATCTATTGTGTTGATGGCACCATCGGCCATATTGACAGGGAAGATTGCTTTTGTGACGGGCTGGGGACGCTGCGACAATATGGTAAGCTTCACAGATTGTAGATAAGCTTGTCTTCAGCCGGTGTCCCACCTGATGTTAATCAATGATATGGCCGCTTGTCTAGGACGAACTCACAGTGAAACAGCAGATTCACTCGAGACACTCAGATTCAAACCATCAGGAAACACCTATCTAGACAGAGCTTGCCACACTCTAGCCTAGCGGTTTGCACAATAAGACTAAGCTCACGTGAGCGGCTGACTGTTTACCTCCAGTTAGAACAGTTAGCCCCTATTTATTTTGTGTGTGGTGTCCGAACAGCGCGTACTGTACGCAGTTTACGGCGTATCGCTTGCTGACATATTTAGTGAGCGAGCGATTTGTATTTTGTTTGCAACAGTTCGCCGCTTGTTCAACATTGAGTTTGCCAATACGCGACTCAGAGTCAGCCAGCGAACAGTCAGCTGCTCACAGTTGGCCTAGTCAGGACGAAGCCTAAAGACGGAATCATTAATAAGAATGGTTCCTACGCCCTTTCGTTATCAGCACAGCGGCCCTATTCGGAGATTTGAGATTTTCATCTCAACTTTTTTCGTCCTTGTTGCTCTCGTTTGAAACGTCATAGGTGTGAGAGTGACCAAGATAAAATCTCATTTCATCTCACGCGTAGGAATAGCTCTCCAATTCTAAACTAAAAAAACTGACATACCTTTTGGCTAAAAAAACTCTCGATCAAGTTACTTTTCAATATTTTAATAAAATCAAAGGTTTTTAAGTTTGGGAGCTAACATGTCACAGCAGAAACACAGAAAAAAAACGTAAAACTTAAACATATAATATATGTATGTATACACACATAAGTTTAACGTATTTCAGTGTTTACAATTTAGGTACATTATAATGTATCTACCACCTCCTCTGTTCGGTAAAAAATTACTCAGGCAAGGAACTTTTCAAAAGCGTTTTTCTATTCCAGGGTACAGAACTATGCCTAGACAGAACCTCCAGGTACTATCCCAATGAAAAAATGGACCCTATGCTACGGACTGCGTCGTTTATCGTTCCGGAAGTTAGTCATTACTGCGACGAATACAAACGTGTGAGTAGAAACCAGTGCCGGATTAGCCACGTAGCAGAGGGCAGCACATCCTACAGGCCCCGCGCCTTGGGGGCCCCAAACAGAAATAAAAGCGCTAAAAACAAACCTACACATAATAGCTTTTTTCGAAGTAGACATGTGGCGCCAAATTTCCCTAGTTATAAAACAGAGAGCAGACCATAAAACTATACTTGGCACTTCGTGTAAAATAATCCAAGTCTGAGCTGTGGTGGTTCACAAGCTACTCGAGTGATTTTATCTTACCCCACGTCCTGTAACTTGTATAATAAGATAAGTACGAGTGTCTTATTTCAAAACTAGCTGAGCCCCGCGGTTTCACCCACGGTCCCACAGGAACTGTTTATTTTTTCGGGATAAAAAGTACCCCATGTCCTTTTCTGCAGGTATCCCAAACAACGTGTATGCAAAATTTCATGTTGATCGTTTGATTAGTTAGGGCGTGAAAGCGTTACAAACAAACAAACGAACAAACTCACTTTCGCATTTATATTATTAGTTAGGATTAGGATTTATCTATTATTTTTAATTCTTAGTTGTGGTATTGCACTTTAGTATGGCTATTCGTATTTTAGGATTTATTAAAACTTTCTGTCTTTTCCCATTAAAATTTGACGGGATGATTGTAAGATGATACGGCATGATTGAATTGAGAACGACAGTGTGTTGGGCAAAGAGCGGGTCGAGAGTGCTGTAGGTCTATTTCTTTCTTAAAGGTATTCTGACACTACATTCAAAGCTGAGCGTTCAGGGAATTCAATGGCATAGACTATTGACAACCAACAACGTCTGGCATTCAATTGAACGATTTTAATAGTAGATTGTGCACCGGAGGGAGTTAAGCAGTTTCTTACGTCACGAGCGGCTTAATGAACCCTGAGTGAAGCAAGGGGTTCAAGCCGCCAAGACACTGCTTTATTCCAGTGGTAAATACTCTACTTTTCACACCTTCTGCGAGGCAGTAAAAAGGAACAGAAAATATGTTTTACTTCAAACACAGCTTTTTAGAGTTTTGGCTGGAAACCAAAAAGGAAGCGTCGTGACTTTGTAGATAAGTGACCTATAATTTTTTAAACTTGTGATTCTTTTAGTGTTACAATGCAATAATGTTGGATTATTAACTTTTATTACTTCCGTATGGGTTCGTTAACGTACATGCAAATGGCACAAACATTGCGAAACGCGACTTTTCGGGTTCCCTACAAAACTGCATTTAATATGTGTGATGTGATATAGTTGCAATCACTTTTACAACTATGGAATACGTAATTTACTAGACACCGGCAAATTAACACGACGTGCGGCGCCAAAAACTAGAATATAACTATAAAAAAACGGGTTTTTTTGTTTTAAAATTTAATTTGTTCTTTTTTGTGGTGGCCAGTTAGATTTACGAATAACTCGTTCCTTTGCTGAGTTGCTACTATTCCATTTTAACCTCTTTGCTCGAAAACTTCCTTAGGAGTTTCATACAACATTATCTCCCTTGGGAGGTAATGCCTTGCTTTACGGCTTTTTTTTGAGGCTTCGGCCGTGGCTAGTTACCACCCACCGGACCAAGCCATGCCGTGAAATGACCTAGTCGTGTTTCGGGATGTAGTCCGGTGTAACCGTTCCGAAGACGGGTCTGAGCAGTAGCGCACTTGTAGCGCTTCACTCAACTGCCGTCTTTGTACTTCTTCACTCTACAAAACTTCAAGGCTAGAGTGAATTAGTATCTTATAGGTCGTCGTGCTCCATCTTAGACCACAACGTCGCTTAACATCAGGTGAGTTGGTGGTCAAACAGCGTACTATTCTATAAAAAAAAAAAAAAAAAAAAAAAAAACGTTGAGTCTACTTGATATGTAATTGGTCATTGTCGAACAGGTGGTGTGAAAAAAATATTTCGATCTTTCCCCTTCTCCCTTTCATTTTCCCCCGTTTCAAATTCGTGACAAAAATAATTTTATTTCTACTTTGGAGTAGGTTTAACAGTATGCTTAATACGATGGAAAAATATACTTACTCTGCTTTTTGTCGGTGTAAATACATTTTTAGCTCAGGTACTATTCTGCAAGGCTCTAAATGCAGCACTGCTCACCTCATCAAAAAACCGTTCAATCTTCTCCCAACTCCCTACTTTTATGTAGATGCGAAAGTGAGTGAGGGTGTACGTGTTGCTATGTGTATGTTACTCATTGAAGCTGAAACGGAGCAACGGATTTGACTAAAATTTGATACGGTCGTGGCCCAGACCGAGTTCAGAGTAAAAACGGAGCTCAGCGAACAGCGTAGTTAGGCCGGTTTCTTAAACATGTGATTTAAAAAATCGTTACCAATTTCAATAACTTTAGCAGATTGGATTACTGGTAATTCAACCTGCTCCTGTTAGTGGGTCGGTCCAAACAAATTAATATGACACTGAATGCCACTATCTAATTGTTGCTTTTAAACAATGCGGTTTCTTTATTTTTAACTGACATTCCAAAACAGAGGAGGTTCTCAATTAGACTGTATGTTTTTGTTTTTTTGGTTTCAGATCATACTTTAGATGTGGTCCCACATAAATGTTATGGAAATCGACTATACCTATATAGTTTTTAAATAAAATATGGCATACTGGTGGTTGGCAATATAAAACTCGTTGCCTGCGTCTGTCTTTCCACCTAAATACAATCCGGGGGTGCTTAAGAGTAAAGTGAATAGGTATCTCCTAGGCAAGCGTGTTACACCTTCGATCACGTCGACGCTTCCCATCAGGCGAGACAGTGGCACAAAAAACAGACTCCGCTATTTGTAGACGCCTTTGCAAGTTGAAACTATTTTGTATGGTTTGAGAAACTAATCGCGCTGCGCGGGCTGCCTCGATGCGTAGGTATTAGGTGCAGGAGAGGGTAGAAGGCGAGGGGCCAGAAGGGAGGTTGTCTATAGATTATTTGCTCATTTAACTTCAAAGCTGCTAATAAAGTATAAAGTACCTATCTTAATCATTTAGTAAAACTTATAGTTGAAGTGGCCCAGAACAAAAGTTTTTTTTTTTGTTAAGTTTAACTCCTGCAGAGCGATTCTCAATGAAATCGGATGCTGCAGATTCGGAAGCCAATCCGTTTCCGAGGGACGGATTACTTTCCGACGGAGCTTTAATTGCAATTCACAACTTTAATCGGAGAGAAGTTTCACAATCGTCGGGACTATCCGATTGGGAGGCCATGGGTTGTAGACCATAACTCGTTTACGCAGAGGAAACTTGAATGATAGATTAAAAACCCGCGTGGTAGAAATGCATAACTACATATTATGAATATTGTGTTGAAATTTTATTATTTAATACTAGCTGCGCCCCGCGGTTTCACCCGCGGTTAAAAAGTATCCTATGTGTTAAGCTAGACTATAATCCATCTCTGTGCCAAATTTCATCCAGATCTGTTGAGCCGTTCTGGTGTGAAAGAGTAACAAACATCCATCCATCCATCCATTCTTGCAAACTTTCGCGTTTATAATATTAGTAGGATAGAAATACTTGTATGACATTTAATAAACAAGCTATAGATTTCAAAAAACATCTATTGTGTATTGCGCACAAGTAGGTAACACTTTTAAATATGAATGCTTATTTATTAAGTAGTATGTTAGGATTACACCACCATATACTACTTAATAACATACTGACTATTGTACACCTCTGCCAGCCCCCCCGGGGGAAATGCGTGTCGATTTGTTACGTTCAATTTTTTCGTCTGTTTAATTTTTGTTAGAAAGTTATACATAAAGTTATTTATAGTTTTAACATTTTTTTGGCTAATCTACTAATTACTACATGTTAAGTTTTTGATTTCTTTTGAGAGATCAGGGGGGCTATTCCTGCGCGTGAGATGAGATGAGATTTTATCTTGGTCTCTCTCACACCTATGACGTTTCAAACTAGAGCAACAAGGATGCAAAATGGTGAGATGAGAATCTCAAATCTCCGAATAGGGTCCCTGCACACAAGAGACGGACAGGTCGAAACTCAGCATCAAAGTCTGTCAGTATAATCCCCCCTATTTTCCCAACCTTAGGAAAGGTTTTTTTTTAGGGGTTAGGATTTTATAAGGGATCAATTTGAGGTTTTATAACTAACTTAGTAGGCTTGCGTTTGGCCGCCAACATGCCTGATGATAAGCAGTGATGCGGCCTACGATGGAACACGCTTGCCTAGAAGAAACCGATTCACTCGAGACTTGAAGACACCCAGGGGCCCGATTCGGAGATAGGACTTTTTCATCTCGATCTCGATTCCTAGAACTCGAGGGAGAATCTCCTAAAAACAAACCATGTGGTATTCTCAAACAAGCATGAGATGAGATGGGCTTTTCTCACTCAAATTACGTTCCATTTTACTCGACTGTGCTTGCTAAAAACCGGTAAAATCGATAAAACGTATTTCGGGACCATTCTGCTCATTAAAGGCATACAATAATTAAATATCGATATGTTTAATCAAATGAACTAATAATATGATAATTATTACAAGTTATAAAAGTGAGAAGAATAAAATATAACATTTTCATTCCATAAAGGATTTGTGGGGAACGAAACGCACTTAGCCAAATAAGTCATTGTTTTGTTTACAAATAGAGGTTATTATAATCTAAAAATCTTTTCGTCATCACGCCTACAAAAACTATCACGATTAACAACATTAAACACTTAATAGGAACTACTAAGGCTTTCGTTTGTCGTTAAACCCAATGGAATGGAAGACCGGTTTGGAAGTTTTTTCCGAATCAATCGCCCCTATGTACTAATAACATAAAACCTTCAAAATAATCTAACAGGGTTAATAAAGTGACGCCAGGATACTTGTGGAGATAATTGTAAGTATTAAGTACTTTCTTATCACTATGTATGACCACATAATTTGTAAATAACCAAGGTTAACTTAACCTAAAAGTCACAAACTTTTTCTTGTTTATAAATTGAAAAATGTTTCAGGTACCTACTGCGTAATTTATGCCGTTCGAGCCTAACACCTACCAACAAACAAGTCACCCAAGGACTCGTACGTGACTAATGGTTTCCAAGTTGGCTTTAGAAACCTGACTGTGGATGAGCTAAACAGCAATCACAACCACTATCAACAACAAATCTGTGGACTTAGTTACATAATATTTGTATGAACAAAAAAATTGAATTTTCTTAGACCCAGTAAGTAAGTATCTGAGAAATCACACTTTACACTAATTTTAAAAAGGCAAAAGTTTGAATGGAAGTACATATGTATATTATATTAGATAGATGATGGTTGTTCTGAATTAAATTTGGCACAGAGATAAAGATAGATACTATAGGAATAATCTGGATAAGCACATTTATACATATATATCAAGTAGCTGCGCCCCACAGTTTCACCTGCGGTCCTGCAGAACCATTATCTCTATCATCCTCTTCATTGTCTTATCATCGTCCTTTTCTGTACCTCTGACATTGTGTATGCAAAATTTCATGATGATAGATTGAGTAGTTGAGGTGTGACAGCAGAACAAACAAACAAATTCATTTTTAAATTATTAGTTAAGATATCTATATTGCCAATCTACCTACCTTACACTCTGCATTAGGTAATATACTTACTAGCTGATCTCTGTACCTATAGCTATACTTCATACCCAGTGCGGTGAAGCTCAGCTCTCAGCTTCTTACATTTAGTGCTTTGCAATGAGGTTCGGCTAACGGACTATACAAACTAATATTACATAGAGAGTTTTAGGCAAGACAATCTAGCCATTCCCTAGTGATGTGCTTGCCAACAAAGGACAAATTGACTTTTATCTAAGTAGTATACCGTTCACTTTGGGAAAAATTATAATCATTTCCTATATTTTCCCATAAATCTGTCCAGTATGTCCTAAACAAGATAATTTAAATCAGTCATGTAATGCAGAGCAAAAGTAAAATATAATGTTTTTTTTTTTTTTTTTTTATTTAAAAAATTACACTCCACGGACTCCGGGGACCGTGACTTTTTTTATCATAAATCTTAAATTATTATCTAAGCGAAATACAGGTAGAGGGGGGTTAGTTATTAAGTCTTAATCTAAGGTTAGGTTAAAGGTTTTCAGATTTACTTAATGCATTGTGAGTACACCACGAGCAGACCAGCGACCCGCAAGCAGCACCCGATCACGAGTATGACGCATGTGCCAGCCATCGCTCTCCTCAACCATATTTGAGGGAAGAGAACGACCCGACACACGACGCCGCCGCAAGAAGGTGCCTTCGATAGTGAGCATGAATGCTCGAGATGGACCCACAATTTATATAAAACGATAACAATAATAAAAACTATAACGAGAACAGAAATTATTACAATTTTTATATCAATTAATATAACATCATGGCCTCCTCCCGACTCAGAGCCTCCATCACTACCGCGTTCCGATCTCTGATGGCCATCTGCAGGTTATATTCCTTGATGGTCTTCGGTGATGCAGCCGATGCTCGCCGTAAAAACCGGCTGATGGCATCGTCTTCGATGTCATCGGCGTAGTAGGTGAAAGTCCCGGTGTGCCGTGATATTGCGACGACTGCGTGGGACACGCTCTCATGCAGCTTCATTTTGGGCTTGGTCTTTATGGCGACAACCGACTCGTACGTTAGCCCCTGAGCTTCGTGGATGGTTAGGATGCGTGACCCTGCGCCTCCCCCATACCCTTGACTTTTGAGGGTCTCCTTTTCTTCCTGCGTATGTACTAAGAAAAGGGTGTTGGGGAGGGTGGTGGGAATTTGTGCTCCCTTGTACCTTCTTTGCTCGACGGACTTAATACGAGGAGCCGAGGAATAAATACCCGAGTAAATTTCCCTCAGCGCATACGCGACGTCCATTGGGTTCCTGTGTGTGCAAAGCAACTCCTGGCTGATGTTTGTGACCAGGTTTGGGCGTTGGTACCTCATTTCGAAGAGATTTTCTCTGTCAATAAAAGGTAACTGATTTACATCTCCGATGAGGACAAGCTCACCAGCACCAGACAGCCGTGCAACCATTATTATGGCTCCAAAATGGTTCATGAGCGCTTCGTCTACCAGGAGGCGGTTGAAACTCTCTCTACCAAAACCATTTACGAGAGAAGAAGCCATTGTTCGTACCCTGGATTTCACCAGGTCTCCGATACGGTGCGATAGTTTCTCTCTCAGATCTTTTGCTGCCTCTGTTGTTGTGGTGATGATGGCGTCCCTGTCCACATCGAAGTGACGGATCACCCATGTTGTCTTGCCACACCCTGGCACCCCATTGACCCATTGTATCTTTGGTACCGACCAACTTTCCCAACTTGCGTCGACGTCTGGGTTCCCTTCGATGGTTTTGGCCATCTCTAGGATTCGGTCGTCCAGCATTATCTTGGTGCACTTGGCGGTGACTACAATTGGATCCTTTGATGGTGTCCCGTATTTCGGCTTACCTATTCGCTCCGCCTCTGTCTCGTCTAGCGCTACAAAACCACTTTCTGCGCTATAGGCTGCCATATACTCTCCTTTCATGGTTCCTTTGATGATCTGGGAAGTGACGTTGTTGTATATGGCGGCTTCCGCTTCCTCAAGCCTCTCGTTTAGAAGACTTTCACTTCCTAGCCTAAAAGACTGCAAGATGTTATCGCAGGTCCTGAGATTAACTTGTTTCGTCGCTCTCAGTATGGCTAGGAATTCGAGGAAGGCGTTTCTCGCATGGTTTTGCAGCCCCGAGGCCGAGACATAACGGGGCGAATCGACCTGGCCCATGTCGGCTCTCGTCCTAGCTGCTTGAAGTTGTGGAGCTGCTCTCGACGTCTGTGGAGATGGTGTTTTGGGTGCGATACGGAATAAGCTCTGCGTTATAGCGCTGAATGCTGTTATGAAACCGGTTATGTGGCCATTCCCTCTTTCTCGGTTACTACTTGCATGGGGTGCGGCCTTTTCAGAGACAATTTTTTGTTGTGCCCTTTCGGAACCAGACTGGGTGGTCGAACTTGGAACGGGGTGTCCCCAGCTATCTGTAGCACCTATGTGGTCTAGTGTTTGGGATTTGAGAAAGCTCAAGTTTTCTCCTCTATCCTCGTACACGACAACCTCATGGTGTTCAGAGGCCTTGGTGCAACCTAACCGGTCTACGACTTCCGCTTTCATATATTCGACCATCATCGCGTCCACGCTTATTACCCGGGGAGTGCTGTCAGCATTTTTGCTTAGATAATTAAGCAATGAGCTAGCTTGCGCGAAAGGTGACTGTGCCGCCCATTCCAGCAGTGCGATCGTTTTGTTTTTCGTTCGCACTATTCGGAATCGGTGGCCGTCTGCCGTGCACACTGGCATAGCTTCGTAGGATTTCCGCTTCATAGTTACTTTAGCGGTGCTCCCGTTGAGCAGACATGCTAATCCGGGCGATAGTCGAACACGTTTCTGGTTCCTGACGAGGCAAAAGCTTATTCCGAGTCTTTCTCTATTGCTGTCCATGAAAAGTGCCACACCGCGAATCCGTATTCCCGGGTCTCCTCTTTCTGCGTTTTCCAGAAGATCGTGAATGGATACGCTTTTTGAGGAAGTTTCTCGGGCGGAGATCGTGGCTTCTGTTGCGCAGGTAGACTGTGTGAGTGTGATGGGGGGAAGTGTTCGGATGGGGGGGAGTGTTTGGATGGGGGGGAGTGTTTGGATGGGGGGTAGTGTTCGGCTGGAATCGAGTGTTGAGTTTCTTTTGGCTGCTATACGGAAGGATCTCTCCACAAAAGACAAGAAGTGTGGTCTGCATTCTGGATCTGCCAGGATATTATGGAGTTCCGAGATCTCCAACTTCCTATCTATTAATGTTTCGAGATCCTGTCGCACAGCCATGAATCTAGGGCAATCGATGATCACGTGCCAGACCGTCTCGGCCACATAGGGGTCGCACTCGCAACCAGGGCTGTCTTTGAGCTTGAACCTGTGCAGATATTCAGCTATACCTCCGTGTCCCGTCAGCGCTTGTACCTGGAAGGGAGTCAGTCTTGTGGCTCGCGTCACCCGATATTCGTTTGCAATATCAGGGAAGAACGTTTGCGTGACTCTACCTGTTTCCGAGGTTTCATATCGGTCCTGCCACTTCCGTACCGATTCTTCGCGGATTTTCTTTTTGACGTAGGACAGAGGAATCTCTCCGTAGTCTCTTGAAGTGCCGGTGAGTGCCGCTGCTTTAGCGAGCTCATCAGCTCTTTCGTTACCAGCGGTGCCCACGTGCGCTCTCAGCCAGAAGAGACGAAGAGATACCCCTTTTGCAACTATTTTCCCAATGTTTTCCTTTATACGTTTTACCAAGGGGTGGTTTGTTTTAGGGTTCTGAAGCAGTTCGAGTGAGGATCGTGAGTCGCTCAAAACGTTAACTTCAGAACTCTCGCCTGTTGCCACCAGTTCGGTGGCCCGGTAAAGAGCATAAAGTTCTGATTGGAAGACTGTGCATTCGGGGTGTAGCTTGAATGTCGAATATTTAACTTCTCGGCCGTTTTCCCACCAGGTTAGGGCTGCCCCGACTTGACCCTTTATCTTACTGCCATCTGTATAGATTTGGGGTCCTTCTAGCTGGTTGGAGATGTTCTCTAGGAGCTCGAACTGCACGGATGTCTGGGTGGACGGATGCGGCTGGTCCAAGTAACTGACTTTTTGTTCGAGCTCCGTTTCCGGCGGGAGGTATTCTTGAGAGAAGTTTTTCTTCGCTCTGTACAGGTTAGCTGCTTCTTGTATTCTCAGGTCGAGTGGAAGTAGTCCTGAGATGGCAAGTGCTGACTTGAGAGAAACAGTGCGGTATGATTTGCAGATTTTCTGGGCAAAACCTCTTTGGAGTGCGTTCAAGTGAGACTTGTTTTCCTCGAGGTCTACCGCCTGCGCCCATACGTTCGAGGCGTACATGATGATTGGTTCCACCACTGCGATGTAAATGGTTCTCGTGATCTCACTGTTCAGTCCCCAGGTCACTTTCGCCGCACACGCTAGCTGTTTATATATGTTCGCCACCTTTTTACACTGAGCGTTTACGTGTGCTTTGAAATTGAGCCTTCGATCGATCAGCAGGCCAAGTAACTTGACTTCTTTAACAAGACTAAGCTGAACGCCTGACATGACCAGATTTGGGGGATGGTACTTCAACTTGTTAGTAAAGAGCATTGCATTTGTTTTATGCGCTGCAAAGTTGAGCTTATTACGTTTCCCCCACTCCACGATCATGTCCAACGTTTGATTGGCCTGCTGTTCGATAACTATTGATGACTGATTTGTGAACACTAGAACGACATCGTCTGCGAAGGCTATATTAGGAAATATAATGTTTGATACATTAAGTAACATTGTGATTTTTTGTTTGCAGATTGAATTGTGATGGAAACCTGCACTGCTACTTAAATTCAAGATGCTTTACTTAATATTTTGGAAGTAATCTGTTATTGTTTTAAGGACATTCTAATGAGTACAAACAGATTTTGAAAAAGCATGCAGCGAAAAAGATAAATAAATCAGTTTTTTTTATTGTATTATGTCTTGTTATTTAACATACTAGTGATGATAGCCTAGTCGCAGAAGATACGCCTCTCAAGCCAGAAGGAGAGGGTTTGGACCCAGCCAAAGGCATGCACCAACTTATTCATTGTGTGAGCATATGTACATATCTAATGTCATCTGCTAAGTAACTGGAGCCCGGTATATGGCGACAAGCTCACCGCCTGTCACATGTAGGACTGAATATCGTTCGCTAAAGTGTGGGTGTTGTACACCTCTGCCAGTCCATTCAGGGGAAAGGCGTGATGATATGATATGTTATGTTCAACATGCAATGCCGAAAAATATTTGTATTGTATACTCCACTTTGGTAAATATACTAACCCCCTTAGCAATAAACAGTGTATAGCCTTGGGATAATTATACAGTGTTTTGTCTTTATCTTTCTTTGTTGTTTTTGAACTCAATCGAAAATGGCAAAAGACTGTAACTATTCTGAGGCTATACAACATTTATTGCTAGCTTCAATAGAGTTCAAGAATTAAAAAAAAGACAAAACTATATAACTATTCCAAAGCTATACAACGTTTATTGCTAAGGGGGATAATATTTACAGCTTAATATTATTTTTACAGACAAATTTACAAACAATATTATATAGCTTGGGGTGGGAGGAACATGATTGTAGATATTTGAAGGAAGTAGGATGGACTATGTCCGGGAGAGGATATCTTATAAGGAGGAAACTTAGATTGGGACAACTGAAGCAGATGTGATCTGTGTTATCTTCATCCAACCCACATTCACAGATTGAGTGCTCCCTGAGCCTGAGTTTGGCTAAATAAACCAGAGTGCACGGGTGACTTAATTGGAGACAACATAAGATCATGCTCATATGTTTCTCGGTTGAGCGGAATTTGAAGAACTAGGGAATTGTAGGGATACCTATTGGGTTGGATATCAGCATATCTACCCTTGATGTTTTGGGACGTCTCCCAGTATTTTGACCATTGATTTAGGAGGAAAAATTTAGGAAGAAAAAGGCCATGCGAGTATAATTGATGTATTCAAGATTCCAAAAGCTGCTTACAATCTATCTTGTCAAACCCTTTTCACTCCTCATTTCGTTTCCCTGTAATTTGTTAAATTAAGGAATCCCTCATAAATTGTTGTAAAATAGGTTGCACTCTTGTGCAAAATTGGCCACCTATAAAGGATCTCTTAATGTACTCAGTAAAGATGATAGAGTAGTTGAGATTATGCGACTTGACATAGAGGATAGCTTCTAGAAGGGCAATCGCTTCTCCAGTGAATACTGAGAAGTAAGATGGGCATTTATAACTAAGACTTATTCTAGCAGATAGTATGCAAACAGCTGCTCCCACGGCACTGACTGTCGATAACTTCGACGCATCAGTGAATATGTTTACGCCAACCAGCGTAATGCGATGCGATCCTTTGGTAAAATAGGATAGTCCTTGTCAGATCGAAATGAAGTGGACTATTGGGTTGAAAAGTGAGAGGCAATAATTTTAAGTTTAAATTATCAAACAAGTATAAACATTGACGTATAGAATTTTTTTTTGCCCGTAGGGCAGGCTAAAGCCAACATAGCCATACCGTCTTGTCATCCGTTTGATTTTTGTACATGGGTTATTAAATTTAAGATGATAGCGGAGAGGGTGATGAAAAATTAGATGAATCCCTCCCCTTTTCCCATTTCAGTCGTGGATACTTTACTGAAACGTTAAGTCGAGTTCTGTAGAGAACACGAAAAGTTGCATTTCCTAATGTTTGTATCATTTGCTTACACTCGTGCACGTTAACGAACACGGCAAAGGTTACACAATTATTACACTTTAACACTCGAAGCATCACAAGTTTTAGAAAATAATACAAAATCACGACACCATTTTTTCGGTTCCCGCCAAAGACCCTCCTTGACGTATAGAAACTTATGACGTAGGTATTCAAATACTGAGTTGCCAGTTTTGTAGAAAAAATATATTTACGGGACCGAAGTGGCAACAAATGAGTCGCGACCCACTATCTCACTTAGGTCTCGACTGCCTCCGACCACTCGAGACATCTCGGGCCCCAGCCATCGAGATAATCTCGATCTCTAGCGAAGAGAATAAGGCATCTCGATTTTAGGCATTTTTTTCGAGATGAGATGGTATCTCGAGTTGTAGGAATAGCCCTCCAGGTCATAACTGTCAGGGAACACACACTCTGGTAGAGTATTCCACTCTAGCGGTCCCCAAGGAAATAGCCTATCCAATAAAAAAATTATAATCAAAATCGGATAACTCTGTCAAAAGTTATGCGTGGTCATACATTTGATACATTACAATCATTTGTGATTTGGACGTTTCACGTGAATGTTACAAAAATACCTCGGTGCTCGGTCGTAATTTGTAATAATGACACCACTAGCAAATTTTTGGTTAAATGGAATCACATACTGAAAATAATGTAAATTGATTTCTTGGTTTCGCGAATTTTAATTAAGTGGCTAACGCTAGCAGCAATATCGTTTAAAAAACAATATACAATGCTTGCTCTGCATTAACGAGTATTTGAATCCAAAGTTCTAATCCCGCAATGGACAATGAATATATCGAAGCTAACAGAAAGCATTTAGTCGCGTGGTACGGCCGCTGCTCGCAATCGTGAATTAGTGATGTGCCTCGAGTGACCATTGACCACGACAACTTTATTACTTATTTTTTTTATCTTACTGACTGACTTGTTTAGAGGGGTTTATTCCCGTATATAATTCTTCATGTTCCCAAAAATTATTTAGATTAAAATTAGCTCACTAGCAAAATTAAGCAGAAATGCCTTAATAACTCGAAGTTTTGCCCTGATTTCTCTTTTCCACCACGACCTCCTTCACGATCCAAAGGTCCAGTGAGCTTATTCGGAGATTTGAGATTTTCATCTCACCAGTTGTCGTCCTTATTGCTCTCGTATGAAACATCATAGGTGCGTGAGAGTGACCAAGATTAAATCTCATCTCATCTCACGCGTAGGAATAGCCCTCCTGTAGCGTATAGTTAGGTAGTTAGTTGAAGATAAAATGGCCCAGGGAGACATCAGAGATTCTGCAAGACTTTTATTTTCCAACTATACTATAGCCCCAACACTCCAGAAACCAACAAGGTTACTGGCTTTAAAAGAAAAACATCCGCTTTCACCAGCATCGATTCCTGTACTTCAAGACACGCCCAGGAAAACTCTTTGATAGCAACCTTTGAGGACGTCAGTCTAATTCTGAGTTCCTTTCCGAGTGGTTCAGCGGGCGGCCTTTACTCTCTCACACCTGAAAGATCTCACTGGCGCAGGCTGTGGAGAGATCGGAGACGCCCCACTCAAGGAACTCACAGCATTAGTTAACCTTATACTTTCTGGCAAGACAGAACAATATCACCGCCGTAATCTACGGGAAAATCTTGTGCGCCCTTCTAAAGAAAGAATGGGGGTGTGAGGCCTATTTCCGTTGGTACTATGTACCGCTGCCTCCCAGCCAAAAGTTGTAAAAATATTAAAGAAACCCTCTGTAAGGAATTTAGCCCCTTGCAGTTGTGTTTCGAATCTCGTGGTGGCTGCGAGGCGGCAGTACACGCGTTAAGAACTTTTTTAAACAAGTAATGAGGTGAGGTGCTCGTGAAGGTGGATAAAAACGCATTTAACTGCGTTCACAGAACTGCTTTTATACACGAAGTAAAAAAGATAAAATTCCACGGATTTCCAAATTTATTCGGCAATGTTACAGCACACCGTCACATTTAGTATGTATTTAAAAATAATTTAAAATGTAATTTCATCTGAAGTAGGGTGCCAACAAGGTGATCCGCTTGGGCCGGCACTTTTTAGCTTAGCAATCACCCCTTCTTCCAACAATTGGTTTCTAAATTTAATGTGTGGTACCTCGGCGACAGATCTCTAGGAGGATAGACCAGCACAGTATTCAAAGATCTCAAATCTATAATATCCGGTTTTTAACCGACGAAACGGAGGAGGTTTACAAGTCGGCGCGTATAGTTTTATATTTTTTATATATGATTACGCATAACTTTTTACAGAGTAGTCAGATTTCGATTATTCGTTTTTTAATTGGAAAGGGTATACCCCGAGGGTAGTCCCATATATATTTCGAAAAAAAATCCTACCCTAAGGGTGGGAAAATAGAAGTGATTTTCACTCACAGGTTTAATGCTGAGTTTAGAGTTTAGACCGGTCAGTCTCTTTTATACCCACAAAAATTATAATATAAAAACTTTTCACAATAAATTGAACCGCTGAAAAAACTAAAAAGCAAAAAATAATCAATAACTAAGTTCTTAAACTAGTAAGTTTACCTAAGTAATTTTGAGTCAGCGCCTAATAAGTTACCTACGTAAAGCGTGATACGCGGCGGCGGCGTAAATAAGCATAGGTACCTTACCCACTTACTACTACAGTACTACTTACATTAGTTTAAGAACTTAGTTAATTATTATTTTTTGCTTGTCAGTTTTTTAGGCGGTTAATTTTTTTGTAAAAAGTTTTAGTCAATTAGGTCTGTCGCTTAAGAGGGCCGCGACGCTCTGAAATTTCCATACAAACGCGCTTCTCAAATTTCTTGAAAACTATTTGTCTGATTTATGATGAAAATTAGCATGTACAATTAAATTAACAATATCTCCGCCCCTATGTTCTTGGTTTTTTTTTTTTTAATGTTCTCAAGGCGAAAATAGAGTTATGAAAAATATCCGCATTTTTAAGGGGTCACTTTTGACTGATTTATTTAATAGGTAGACAACGCCAATCCAAAATTCTATTACATAGGGAGGTTGTCTACATCATTAGCTGTTAAATGAATCCATAATTCAAGGGACATTCTTAGGTATTTCACAATGATTACAGAAGTGCAAAAGTAATAAAAAAAAATTGAAATTGCACTTTGTAGGTAACTTCAGAGGCTCGTCAGAATCATTACTCGCTCTCGTCTTCTTCTTCTAGACGAAATGGCTATAGAATACCTTAAGCCAATGCGAAGTTAATCTAAAGTGGTCGCCGGACTCTATATTACACCAAATAATAAATTACTAACAAACAAATCTCTTCACCTCCTAGGGTCTCCGATCCGTGATGATTCAATAGCTGATAGAATAGACGAAAAAAATCATTTGTTCCTTTCTTCTTAGACCGGCTGAAAAAATTTAGTACTCATGTTACTTATTTCAGAATAAAATATTGCCTTTTTCTACCTAAATTCACGTGTGCCCTTATATGCTGTCAGCTTTGGAACCACCTCTTACTCTTACAACAGCTCGACACCATTCAAAGGGATACTCTCATCGACATTTTAAATACACCTTTTAACGAAGGTACTTGGCGCCAGACCTCTCTGCCTGTAAGGTTTGGAGGTCTCGGCATACGTAAAATATCTAGCGTATCTTTGCCAGCTTTTCTGTCATCAGCCTACAGCACATAAAATCTAGTTCAGGATATCTTACTGTCATCACTGCCAAAATTTGAAATTAGTTTCCTTTCTGACGCTTTGGAAAGTTGGTAAACAGCCTGCCCAAACGAATCTTTGCACAAAGCTCCCTCCTCTCAGCGGCAATGGGACTTCATCCGCCGACCGCGCTCGCCTTCTGGCTATTGCCCGTTGGGAGTTGGGGCTTTGGTTGCACGCTCTACCTTCCAGAAACATTGAAAATTTATTAGACAAAAATACGTTTTGTTCAGAAGTATCCCTGAAAATTGGCGCAGCTGGCCAGGTTCCCCATCACTGCAATTATGGTGATAATATAGATCGCCTAGGCCACTTACGCCCATCACTTGACTTATATGACTCTTTTTTATATTACTCTTTTATTCATGACGTCATTCGCCGGGCTTTCGTCAGTGCCGGCGTCTCGTCGGTCTGAGAACCCAATGGTTTAATGCGTGACGACGACCAAAGACCCGACGGGATGAACCTTGGAAGGTGGGTTAGCCATTGGTGTGGGATGCAACATGCGTAGACACAATGACGCCATCTCACCTTCCAGGAACATTGTACCGCCGCTCAAGTCGAAAACCTCAAACGGCACCGGTATGCACATCTTCACCGGGTGTATATCTTGACAGGGTACATGTTTGCTCGGTTTGAGGTGGAGACGATGGGTCCGTGGGGCCTGCCTCTTTGGGGCTTTATCATGACTTGGTCAGGCGATTGGTGGAGGCGTCGGGTGTGCACAATGCCGGTTTTCACTTTGCACAGAAGCTGAGCATTGCCAATGAACGTGGCTATGCCGAAAGCATTCTGTAAAGTAAAAGACCATTAGTGGAAGGAAAGGTCTTTTGAAAGTTCCTTCCACTAATGGTCTTTTCGTTTACATTTTTTAAGTTCTATTTAGTTATTTAAAGTTGTAGTTATTAGTTAATAGTTTAAGATTCCTTTAATTTTCAGATTTTTTAGTTGTGTGCAAATAAATAACGAAAGACAGCTTATTTGTAGATAATAATAAGTATTAACTATTACAAAATTAGAAAACTGCATGCAAACTGCAAACGGTCCCCGATGCCTGGCCGGGCAGATATTTGTATGATGACACAGAACTATAATTCTTGGACGTTGTTGTTAACTATAAATATGTCCGTTTCTTATTTTTTACTTTCAGATTATCCACGATAAAACAGAAATGGATTAGTGCTATAAACAGAAGACCAAATTTGTTCCCGCAAGAGCGAAATACGATATTATCGTTTATCGTTTTATCGACAAGCAATCCCTTTCGTAAACGCATATTGTTGCGTTTGTAGTGGTGGTGTACGTACTTACAACTTGGTGTGAGAATGAATAGTCGCACTCAATCCAATGTGTGCATGACAAGCACACAGCGTGAATAAGGCCACATTTAAACAGTGCAAGTGTCTTATACATTCAAGATCAAGATTACATGCAATAATTTACCTTTTGAAATTGTCAGCAAGTATTATAAACGATGCATGTAATTTGTTGATTCAATATTTTTGTTTGCAACAGGCAAGTAACTTGCACCGTTTAAATCAGCCTTTATTGTTATCATTCTGTTTAGGTACTATGTTTGCGTGAGCTTCTGATGCAACACTTGGTTCCTTACTAAGCGGATGGGGTTATACTCTCTATATCCTGTGGGTACAAACATTGCGAACCGTGACTTCTCGTGTTCCCTACAAAACTTCACTTAAAGTTTCAGTAAAGTATCCACCGTTTTACTGACACGGGAAGGGAAGTTGTTTATCGTTTCGTTGCTATCACTTTACTATCATTACAACTAAGAAATACAAGAAGGTACACAATTTACTTGTCACTGGCAAATGTACAAGACGTGCGGTGCCAAATTCCCCGAATGGGGGAAAAAACTGAAAAACTTAAAACTCTTGTTGTGAACTTTTTTTCTACGAATTCGAACATTGGCTTGCATGTACTCGTAGGTACCTAGTTGAAGCTCATTGATAGTTGAACTTGAAAATAGGGTAACCAAATCGATGTCGATCGCTATTGGTATTATTGAAACTTATAAAGCAATTAAACCAATTTACGATTTAGACCGAGGGTGAACCTTCACAGAAAAAAAACTATTCTCCTATTAAGACAATATTTATTGGCCAAGAATAATAATGATTTATATATGGCCTAAACAATGAATTCTTGACATTAGCATATTATTGTTTTAAATTGACTGTCTTAAATTAAGACATGTATTTTTAATTCAAATCAATATTATTCTCAGATTAATAACTATGAATTCTAGATCTGAGGTAGCATGTATTTTTATTCCAAATTAATATTATTCTCAGATTAATAACTATGAATTCTAGATTTGAGTTAACATGTATTTTTGTTTCAAAATAATATTATTCTCAGATTAATAGCTATGAATTCTAGATTTGAGTTAACATGTATTTTTGTTTCAAATTAATATTATTCTCAGATTAATAACTATGAATTCTAGATTTGAGGTGTCATGTATTTTTATTTCAAAACAATATTATTCTCAGATTAATAACTATGAATTCTAGATATAAGCCGTCATGTATTTTGATTCCAAGTTAATATTATTCTCAGATTAATAACTATGAATTCTAGATTTGAGTTGAAACGTATTTTTATTTTAAAAATACCATGTCTTCTTACAAAAACAACTTTATTTCAATCGAAGAAGACCTATATTATTGAATTGAGATGATGTTTTAATAAATTATTCTTAAACTAAGGGTTTTTTGGTTTTCTTTTTGAGAATATAATTTCTTGTATCAAAGTAAGCTTGTGTTTTAGTGATAGAATCAAATTCTCATTATAAAACGTACTATTCTTAGGCGCACCGCAGACGACGACGTGGACCAGGCCAGGCCGGTCAATTTCACCGCGATCGATAGAACAAAGGGTATACTGCCAACCCACACGTGGTCAAAAAGACCGTGGCTGGTCGCGCCGCCAGTGCCCGCGTCACCGTGTGGGTTGGCAGTATACCCTTTGTTCTATCGATCGCGGTGAAATTGACCGGCCTGGCCTGGTCCACGCCGTCATCTGTGGTGCACCTGAATGGCAGAAAATGTTTTAGAGCATGTTATATAGATACAGAAACAATTACTGACATTAGCATTTTTTAAGATACAAAACATGTTATGCAATTAATAAATTCACTGAAATACAAGAAATTAATCTCTATTGATCAGGTAAAACAAACAAAAAATATATTAATAAGTAATGTATTTATCAAAGAAAAACATACAAAATTATTAGACACAAAGTTAAAAACCTACTAGCCGAGCTAAATTGCCGAGTTTTGTTTCTACTCTCTTAAAATAATAGAAATAAATGTCTTGGCATGGTCTTACTCACTCGATACACCATTTTATGAGATTTAAAATAATTGAACATACTTTTGATAAATCTGCCAACTTAATTTACTAGAAAACAATATTACATATATCCAGAAGTATTTTCATGTTTTTGTTTTAGTTGTTGGTTTCGTAGTACTTCAAAATTGATTTTCCACATGGAGATGTCGTGAGCAGTGTTTTCAGGTCAGTCAAACTCTGGTAAGCTAGGTGTGTTCGGAAACAGATTTTTCTATATGGTCTACGTCCGCACATATATCCGATATGTCAGCTGTGGTAATGGTGATATTCTCGGTCTGAAAAATAAATAAAAATTTTATCTTTGTGTTTTTAGTACATGAGTATAGGTGTGCCCCAATTTATCGGTACAGTGAAGTAAGCGAGCCACTTCCTCTACTCAGTTTCTTAAAATATTTCAGAATTTTTAATAAATAGGTATTACTCAGTTTTACTCCGAGTACAGAAAATTGATTAGTGCATTTTAATTTATTGATAGCTTACACTACTACAGGGGTGGGGTGGGTTCGACCCGCACTTTCATAGGAAATGGTAATTTCTCCGGGATAAAAGCAGTCATGTCCTTTTCTGTACCCCGGACACCGTGTATGCAAAATGCAGAAGTTCAATCGAATCTGACTGTACATACCGTCATCAACGATGTCAAGTATTCTTCGATTTTGTTCTCTAATTTAATACGTGTTCCTATAGTCGAACACAACTCTTCCAGAAGATCTCCTTTAACTTCTTGGTCGAGAGTTATACAATTAACTGAAATGAAGAATCACAAGTTTTAATCCAACAATAAAATTATCTTCATAGCAAGGTTAAAACATCTGTCTCTCGGGTTAAGACTACAGTTACTTACTTACCACTAAATTGTTCAATGATGTCCGGGGGAATATTCAAACTGGTGAGCAATTCTTCCATTTTCTCCGTTATAGGGATCTTAATTACTGTATTAATGTAGTAATCCCTTGTTTTTTTACCTAACGTAACTTAGATTAAGTAGGTAGCTACATATATCTTGGTCACTAAATAACTACGAACACTCACTATCGAAAGATGATAAAGAACTACGTAGGACCCAATCACTTTCATCCAAATTAAAATACAGTCAAAGAACCTCTTATTAATCACTTGTATTGTAAAATAATAACTAGCGCGCACACACGATGTTAACCTGTTAGATGTAATGGCAGCCTGGGCGGCGGCCACCGAGCGAACTTCATTCGCAGTGTTGCCAATACTGATTCCGCAAAGAGCGCTAAAAAGTCGCCGGAACCATGGTAAAAAAACCTACTTAAATTTTTTGGGTTACAAGGAACCCGTTAAATTTGTTCTGCCCGTCCGTCCGTCTCAACTTATTAAAATTTGTATTTTTGAACCTTAATTTTGAAAATGACTTAGAATTCCTTGAAATTACTTAGAGTTACTTGAAAATTACTAGACTAGGTGCTCTAACCACTGATCACGGATGTTAAGCAACGGACGACACGGTCAATCTTCGTATAGATGACCGCGGGTAGCATTCGCAACTGAGCATAACAACAATCGTCAAGCTGTGTCAGAGGCCCTTGGGTTGGGTGGCAAGAAACATAACCAAACCTAGCTACTCGGTCTATACTAACCTGTGTGCATATATGGCATACTAGCTGCGCCCCGCGGTTTTACCTGCGGTCACACATTTGAATAACAATATTATTACCCTCCACTGCCATAGATAGGTCACATTTCCAGTCAGCTTTTAGCGTTCCGTACCTCAAAAGGAAAAAAACGGAAGCCTTATAGGATCACTTCGTTGTTCGTCTGTCTGTCTGTCTGTCAAGACCCTTTTTCTCAAGAACGCGTGAAGGTATGGAGCTGAAATTTATATGACATACTCAAGTCCATGGTCTCCATGTCAACCCAATCAAAAGATACAGCTGTTTTTGCTGCTAATTTTGGCATTTTCAAAGGAAAATGCGCAACTCAAAAACCTACAGGGTACTTCCCGTTGACCTAGAATCATGAAACTTGGCATGAAGCAAGGTCTTATAACACAACCAAATGAAAAATTCCGAAAATTGCGAATTTATAAATATTTGACGAAAAAAAAACCAATACAAAGTTAGTTTGTAGTTCGATCGTATTGAAGACCATACATATCAACTACAAATTAAAATTGTTTTCTGAACTAACTAACTTTTACTGATTTTAATATTTCTTGTTGACTATAATTATTATTAGTAGGTATGTACGGAACCCTTGGTGCGCGAGTCGGACTCGCACTTGTTTTAGTTTCTAGTAGGTTTACACTTAGCTAAATTTAGTAGATTAAATTCAGGTATTATCATATTCATCTCATCATCATCATATCATATTACACTTGGCTAAATTTAGTAGATTAAATTCAGAAGCAAATTTAGAAGCAAGTTCAAAATTCAAAAGTTTCTAAATGATTCAGTCAATCAGAAACCACCCTTGCTTCTGAATTTAGTATCCTAACGATATCCTAACTTACTAAATGCTATTACACCATTGTAAACAGTGACGTTACCAAGTGTTTGAAATATCCTATGGTTCGAATAAATAAATTGAATTGAATTGAATAGAACACTTCACTGAATTCAGTAGCATTAATATTTTAGAAGTAGTTTCTATGGCGGTCCGTACCTACACGTTCAATCTCGATGCGTTTGGCCGCCTATGCGTTTATGTGAAACTGCCAAATATTGGTGTAATTTTATAATGTGGCAATATCAAGTGTATGAGCCAAGAATAATTTTCTTGAATTTAAGAACCATTATTTTTGAATATGTTTATATACCTACTTAGTTCAATCAAATTAATAAATGCTAAATACATCAGTAGGTACAAAGACTAACCCTTGTCTCACATGGCACGAACCATTTAACTTTCTGGTAGGTATACGATATACAATATATTATGTGTTTCCAGCTTTTAACAATTAAATAACATGATTAGGTATTATAAATAAGTATACTTAGCAAAATGCAATTAATTTCGCGTACGGGATCCATTTCTATTATTGTTCGTTGACCGTTTATTACTATACTTACCTAGATCCTACTTCCTACTTCCTACTAATATTATAAACGCGAAAGTTTGTGAGAATGGATGGATGGATGGATGTTTGTTACTCTTTCACGCCAGAACAGCTGAACAGATCTGGATGAAATTTGGCATAGAGATAGCTTATAGTCTAGAATAGCACATAGGATATTTTTTAACCGCGGGTGAAATCGCGGGGCGCAGCTTGTAAGTAATAATTTATGAACT
Source organism: Peribatodes rhomboidaria (assembly GCA_911728515.1). NCBI lineage: Eukaryota > Metazoa > Arthropoda > Insecta > Lepidoptera > Geometridae > Peribatodes > Peribatodes rhomboidaria. The sequence continues at coordinate 22,179,460 of OU452166.1, forward strand.
TTCATTACCTACTGAATAAAAGCAGCTAAGGTACCTATTTATCGCATTGTCACAGGCTTAAAATAACTACTTAGGGGCCGTTTATTTATTATTTATTAATCACGTGAGGCCAGAAAGAGGAAGAGGGGGTTTACACGTACATATTACGTGTATTTATTTTTTCGTCAAACGCGCGATTTCTAAACTGAAAAACGGCTTGTACCTACCTATACCTAGCTAGTGGGATTTTGACTAACTGTTGCCTGGCTACGAACGAAGTCCTCGCGCGCCTCGACTCGACCTACTAAAATACCTAACACGTGTCTTTTTTGCTCTTTAATCGTCACCACGTATCACCAAGAGGGGGTTAAAAATGGTAAAAAAAACATCTCGTATTATAGGCGTATGATAAGTTGTGAATAGGATTGAATTCGCATGTTTGCTATCACGGGGTGAATTTTCTGTACTTGTACTATTATTTATTCTGTGGCCTAGTCGGGTTAGCATTTGACCTTGCATTAATTCCCGTCAGTAATTTTACGAGTACAGTATTTTTTATTGCCGGAATCTTTAGTGGGCGTAACCCTAAGAGTGAGTTGCACCAACTAGGTAATTTTAACGAAACGATAACCAAAGAGTAACTGGCCGTAATGGGTTCCATCATTTTAGCAATGGTTAAAATGACGTCACAAATAACGATAACAATAACCGTCCAATTTCGGGCGGTTAGTTGTTAAGTCATATGTCACCTTGTCTGTTATTTTATTTTTTGTCAAGGAATGGTTTTTGCTCAATATCTCAGTCATTTTCAACTTTGCAACAATAACACTAAGAACCTAAGTGGTTGTAAATTAGATTATCTACAACTTTAGAGCCAATAGTTTTTTGATATTTTTTTAATTAATCGTGAAGAATGGTAAAGTACTTTTAAAAAATGTTTTTGAATGGAAAGTGTAATCCTATCTTTGGTTAGTGTTAATACCTACTCAATTTCGAAACTGAATGTGTTTCAGTTTCGAAATTGAGTAGGTATCTCAAAATACTCTACCGAAGAATAATCTTCTAAATAGAAGATAATCTTTGTGCTTCCTTACAAAGAAACTATAATTCTTGGTAAAAATATCTTCATATAAATTATTTCTAGCATAAAGAATAATGTTGTCTTCAACGAACACTAAATAGTTGGATTTAAACCAAGTATCTAATATTTTTGAATGAAAAAAACCTGCTCTTGATTGGAAAATTCAATCTTTTCTTTGGTCAACACATTCACTGTTTCGAAATTGAGTGTCTCAAAGATCTCTACCGAAGAATAATTTTCTCAATAGAAGATAATCTATATGCTTCCTAACCGAGAAACTATAATTCTTGGTATAAATATCTCCTTAGAAATTATTTCTAGCATAAAGAATAATGTTGTCTTCAACGAACACTAAATAATTTGATTTAAATCAAGTGTCTAATATTTTTGAATGAAAAAAAACTGCTCTTGATTGGAAAATTCAATCTTTTCTTTGGTTAAAACATTCATAGTTCTTGAATTAATACCACAAAGTATTGAATCAAGTATGTTATTCTTAGTTTTAGTATCAATTATGAGAATAATTTATTTTTATTGTAAGACTTCTGCATTTCTTGGATTTATAATAATGTTTCAAATTAAGATAATATTGTCTCATATTTAAACAATATTTTTGAGAATAATCTTATTTTTGATCTAAGCAATTTTGTAGTGGCATTTTTTTCCGTGTTGAATGAAAATATCAAATTACAACACAATAGGCGATTTTGATGAGAATAAGGATAAAACTCATACGTAACATGCATTTTACATTAAATTAACTCTGACGAACGACAGAAAATGTCTGTCGGAAAGTTTTCCGTGAAAAATCAGCTTCTGTTCAGAATTGAAATGTCAAAAGTTTCAGATTGGAGAGTTGTGAATTGCGATTAGACGATTCGAATGGATCCGAAGGCAGTTTCCGACGGGAAACTTTTGTCTTCCGAACGATTAGAATAGCCCTGCTGGTAGCAACTTCTTAAAAATCCAAAATTGAAAAAAAAAACTGTCATATTTTAGAGTATACTAGAGTCGAATAACGCTGTAGTATTAGAAAAGTTATTTTTCAAAATTGCGGATTAAAAAAAAAAATAGAGAGTAGGTTTATAAATGCGATCTGTAGAGAAATACGGAGTTCCGGACAAACATCCAGACAGAATACGAAATCCATACGAATCCATACGAAAACATTTTGTCGATGCTCAAGCATAGACGCGAACGCCTTTTTCGCTATAACTCTCGCTCGGTCGAGAATTATAAAATATGGGATCCGGAATTAATAATGATAGACAGCGTAGCCAAGATTACTTAAAAAAATTACATTTCGCGAAAGTGAAAGGCTCTCCCGGTCTAAAGTCGGACTCTCTACCAAACACCTGGTATAATTATATGTATAAACAAATGGACTAAGGATATTACACAGGGCGATTTTAGTCAGGAATAAAACAACTATTTTGATGAACGACTTGATAAAAAACCCTCATCAAATTTTCAATAAAAAAAACAAACATTTAGCTTTGCTGCGCCACACTTGCCGCGACCGGCCACAAAAGTACCAATACCCCGTTCCTATGTGGGCCAATATGGTTTTTAAATTCTAAAATCATGTTTAGAAATATGAAACAATGATAAAAACGCTTTTTGCCCGTGCTACGGTTCAGTAGTCCGACTAACCGGACTACAGAAACAATGTATTACATAGACCTACCATATACCAACATAACCAAACCTAGACTAAGCAAATAATCAACACTTTCCAAGACTAGGTAACAACAATGACCTTCCATATGTCATTGGGTAACAAGCATATTATCTATTACAACTATATTTCATGTCATACTCTTGACTGGGTGTAGGTTCCTCGTATTTATATTCTTTTTGGTGACAATTAGAAAATTTCGTCGTCTTTCCTTCATTAGTTTTTTCACAATCCTGCTTCGAGTGCAATAAAATGTTTGACGCGAAAATGTAGACTAAACTCGAGCACCGCGCTGTTATTAAATTCCTGACGAAACAAGGAAAAACGTAAAAAACACCCACAATGAGATGGTGGCCGTTTACAAGGACTCCGCTCCTTCGTTGTTTACCATTAAAAAGTGGTCATCTGACTTTAAAAGGGGCAGAGAAAGTATTAAAGATGACCCACGACCAGGTGGCTCAGTTTCTACCATCACGGAAGAAAACGTGAAACAAGTAACATTATTAAAAGAAAAACAAAAACCCACCATAATGTTATACCCTATGTCACTTCCAATATCAAGACGATTCAAATGACACCTCACATGTCGAAATCCACCAAGCTGTTTAAACTGTAGGGCGTGCCAAGAACGTAAATACACCCATACCTTATACTTCCATACACACACACATCCATACACACATATATACACGCGAAAAACATAACCCTCCTTCTCGCGCAGTTGGGTAAAAAGTTGAAAAACTTGTACTGGAAGGTGTTCGAATAAAAATCAGTTCGCTATCAGAAATGACCAAGCTATCCGTGGGTACCATACATTCGATACTTCATGACTTTTTGAACCTCTCAAAAGTTAGTGCAAGATGGGTGCCACGAATGCTGCCACCAACTCAGAAATAAGCGCGAATTAAATGTTGCAAAGAGTTTTTGGAGCTTTGTGGTAAAAACCCTTGGCATAGTGTTTTCGATCGCATCGTTACTGGAGACGAAACCTGAGTTCGTCACTACGATCCTGAGAGCAAGCGCAAAATTCAAGATATTTTAATTTTTAACGCGCGAGTCAATGCAGTGGGTTAAAAAGGGTGCACCACCTCTGAAGAAGTTCAAAGTCACGCAATAGGTCGGAAAGCTCATAGCCACAGTATTCTGGGACTCGGAAGGGGTTTTGCTTATTATACGAAAAAAGATGATTTCGCGTTGTAAGAAATTGTTGTAAAATATTGAGATTGCAGGGGACTATACAGAAAAATACAATTATTTCAGATTTTTCAGCCTTCTCTTTCATATCTATACCCAGAATACTTTGAATTCCCTCGTAGGTATATAGTTTTATTACAAGGTTTTTCATTATCAGAAGCCTTTTCCGAGGAGAGTACAAAATGCTGTCGTAAGTTTTCATACTGAAAGGTTCGATCGGTGATCAGCACGACGTGTCGATCCGGGCGGGCATGCTCTGCACGGGCGTGGCGCGCGCCGAGGATCGGGTGGCCCCGTGCCTGGCCGTGCCCGGCGCGCCGCTCGTGGTGCGCGCGCGCCTCGTCGGCCTGCTCTCCTGGGGCTTCGGCTGCGGCTACAGCTTTGACTTGCCGCTCGTCTACTCGGACATACGCCACTATGTACCGTACGTACTATTCAGTGTCACTGGCCGCTTGTATAGGACCCACCGCTGGGTATAGGCCTCCTCTCCCATACACCCGTTTTCTCTGGACCCGTACCGTGATATCTTATAGCAAAGATTTCAGAGGTTCAGCCGCCGACGATACGCGACTATAAACATTATTTAGCGGCGATACGATTCGCGGTCACGCAGCGTCGGCGGCTGCTCATACCACGATACGGGCCCTGTACCACTCACGCGTGATTCACGATGGGCCTGGGCCTCTAGTTAAGTTGCTTCCGCTTGCAAGTGATTCCATTTCTATAATCAATAACGTTTGAACGTCTGCTGAAAGGTCAAGTTACGAGCTCGCGTGATCTTAAAGATCTCGTTGGCCACTGGCCACAGACTAACACCTGTCGTACACTAAACTCTCTCTACCCTCTATCTCTACTCTAAAATTGTATTTAGAGAGTTACTACTCCAGTTCAATAACAAAAAAACACAATCATCGAGCATGTACCAAAGTCTCGAAAATTTGAGCGAAGACGTCCGCAGATAGCTAATTGTTTATATTATGTTATCTCGTGAACTGAATTCGGAGTAAAATCTGTTTTTTTTTTTCATATTAAACATAATTTCCAGCTGGATCGCGCACAATAACAAAGTGATGTATCATTTGAAACAGAACAACTTCACCGTACTGTTTGAGGCGACCAAAGCAGCGGTACTGTCGCAATGGATCATAGAAACTCGACGAATTAAACCAAACTTTACAATAAGGACAGACAAATCCGTGGAGCCATTAGCTATAGACTACGACTTAATACATTTAAAAGGTATGTGGGCAGTCTTCTTAGTCCTACTACTAGTAGAAATGCGAGTTTTTTTATGTGTAATTTTTTTACTTCTTCACGCTCATAAAGATGGACGGATTTGGATGAAATTTGGTATAAACTGGATACAGTTAAGCATAGTTAGTCCAAGCGCCATTTTCGTTTTTTTGGGAAATTACATAAACGCGTTTTTATTGGCAGGAGATTTGCATTTGTATCGTCTGAAAGTAAATCTATTTATATCGAAGCTTCTATTTGTAATTTACCATATTACAAGAAAAAAACACAAAATAAGTATTTATTTTGGAAGATATAGCTAAAATGCACTTGGACTCTCAATAAATATGATGTTCTCATTTTGCAAAACGAGTCCAAGGGACATTAATGTCCATTTCCTATCGATTAAATAAAAAATATATATTTTTCTAAACTTGCTTAGCATCATAAATTGGTAGATGATAATGAGGACTGAGAAAATAAATGAAAAGCTATGAAAATGGCACAGGTAATTATATTACAGACAGGATAATATCAACTTAGACGGACAGATGTTTGATGAGAACATATCGAGTAAGATAGAGTAGGTAGATACTAAATCTACTCTAGACATAACCTGGATCAAAATCTAAATGACCATTAAAACCTTCAATATAATCATCAATCGAAAATCAGTCTGAAATCACTTTTTTTATAAAATGATTTAGCGTCGTTTGGAATATAGGGGAACGGTGATTTTTAAATCTTCCAATTTTTTTCTGAAACAGGCTTTCCAGTAGCCCAAAGCGTTACCATTTATTTAAAACATTTGTGTCCTCTTCTACCTTTTTTCTCTCTACATCAATTTCTACGCTTTCTTCCTCTTCTTCACTTGTCTCGACATTTATTTTAAATGCATGATCTTATTTTAGGCCTCCATCAGGTCACTTAGAGCAGCTTTTGTGGCACTGAGGGCAGGACATTGGATGTCCCATGGTTTGTGTTGCGTCGCAGCCACACTCGTGAGAACCCGTGTCAGAGAACCCCCACTTGCTCATGTTAAACTTGCAGCGAAGTCTGTTTAGCGAGTTCCACGTGGGCCACGTTAAGTCGTTGCCTGGGGGGAGTTCCTCTGCCGGTTTTACGAACTCTTGTGGTGGTGCGCACCTTTGCAGCCAAAGTTTGTAGCAGGACTCTCGGGGATGGGTGGGTAACGCCTTTGTGGAACTGAGAAAATTTGCGACTCTTGAGGCGGTTGACCGGGGGGTATAAACTGTAGAGTGGGTGTCTTGGGTCTTGTTCTTGCTTATTTTTTCAGTGGAGCAAGCGACAGCTTTGCGGAATTTTAGGGGAACAATGCCGGCAAGAGGGTAAAAAGATTTTAGGGGTGGGTTTCAAGCAGCCAGTTATTTTCTGCATGTTTCATTGAGTGCAACATCTACTTCCTTAGCATGGGTGGAACGGTGTCACACTGGACACGCGTATTTCCCAGCTGAGAAACAGAGTGCTAGCCCGGATGTGCGCAGTACCTACTTGAGGTGAGGTGCCTCATGAGGTGGAAATGAGGCGGGAAAGTAAATTGTTCCTGGTAACTTTTAATTTTGTTTTCATACAATGCTGTTTGTAAGTCAGTGGCCTGTCATGTTTTACTCCTAGGTAGGTTGGGCTGTAACAGTGCTCTATGGCGATGTCTCGCCAGGATATGTAGAGTGAGCGTCCGGCTTGACGGTTTCGGAGATGGAAGGCGCATGACGGGATCTTGGACGGATTTGGTCGTTAGCTAAATCGTCGTATCGTCGTAGTATTTCTTGATGACTTCCAGGGGGCTCCTGTGAGTGTCATCCCAGCTTATTCTTATTATTATTCGAGGTGAGGGCGTTAAATCCTGCACTGATCGCAGTCCCACTTGGGGTGTTTTGTGCATTTCCCCCTGCCAGCACTTACCCGAGCCAACCCAACTCCTTAAAATACCAGAGTGAAGCTCTGGGGCGCTGGCATAGTTGCTCCAGCGGCGTAGATAATATTCAAATATACCTTTGCCGCTGCTCTTTTCTAATTGTGGCGGCAGGGAGAGAAGGAAGTGAGTAGTTAACTTCAACTATTTTTATGCATCACAAGCCTGCGACAAATGCTTGAATTATTGGGTTGCGTTTGAAATCAAACTCACGTTTCTAGTTCTGCAAAACTAGTCCAAGTAACAAACAATTGTCGCGTGGACTACTTAAGCATAACACTACGTCGTTTGGGCTTGTAATGTATAAATGGAAATGTGTTTTCTTAGTATACAATTTGGTTGTTATTTTTAAATTGGTTATTGGACTTGTGTTGCGTATCGAAATATACCATTTGCCATAGAAGGCGCTTGGACGGGGTATCAAAAAATACCACTTAAGAGTTCAACTGCTACAAGAGTGCTTTTTCTATGGCTAAATTATGCCCTAAGGATTACAAAAATGCAAAAAAATCAAAAATGGAATTTGGCGCTTGGACTCACTATGCTTAACTGTATCCAACTGGGCAAGCTTTATAACCTGGATTAATATTTTTTATTCAAAAATAATAGAAATAATGATTCATATTTCAAACCGCAGATCAAACCGTTAGCAATTCTAGGTAGTCACTGTTTGTTCTTTTTATTTAAAATGAGTACCTACTTTGTATAGGCACTCGAGTCAAACCCCATCGAGTATCGAGTCCTGTTCAAAATTATTATTTGCTAGCTGCTATTATTATTTCACCCCTATTGGGCCCTGTCTCAAAATCCGTTCTTAGCTGACGTCTCCTAACTATAAACCACCTCTCCCTGCCCTCAGCTTCGCAGGTCTGTGTTTTCGAGATTTCGTGTTCAGTCAGTGACATTTCGCTTTGATATACATACCTAGTTACGTATTTCGCATATTAATATAGATTTGTCATTAATTACTTACTTATCAGGTAAAATATACGATGAGCGAGATTTCATCAGCGAGGGTCGCTATAGCAAGGACAAAACTGATATGTACGAGTCGCTGAGAAACGAGTACGCAAAGTCACAGGCGTCTGGTGGAACCGCCAAGAGGAGAAAAACGACCCATGCCATGCCATTCCTTAGCAACGAAACACGCGACGAAGCTGGATTGTAAACTACAGTTCGTGCCATAGTGATTGAAGGTTGAAGGATGAGTTCATTGACATAAAATACCTAATCGCCTTTGGGCTGACGTCTAGTGTCCTAGAACATCTAGTTTGCCGAAACATCCATGTCGCATTGCGTCTAGTCCAACAATATCCAGTGTCCTGAAAAGTCTAGTATCGGAATGTCTACTTCTAGAATGGTCTAGTGTTCTAAAATGCCTAGTCCTATATTGTCTAGTTCTTTAATTGCATGTAACTGACGCGCTCGAGAATTTCTGATGATCAATGTTTTTTAACTAATCTGATCCTTTACCTTTGACGGACGGCCTTATAGAAGGGGCTCATATTTGGTGGAAGTACTTATCCGGGTACAAGTATCCCCCTGTATATTAATCTGGCGCGCTTTAGTAAATCCTGAAATCCCCACTTGGGCACCCCAAGCTAGGCTAAGGCTACTTAATATAAGCATTTTTCACATAAATTAAAATTATAAAAAAAGGGTCATTTTCTGTTTCAGTCCATTTGGTACTATAGCTGTTTTAATTAGCTCATTTTTGTTTTTCCATAATTACTATGACATCCACGCGAAGCACGCAGAGACAGATTTTCTAACATAGCTATGGGCTATGTCGGAGGACGCTGTGACAAAATCTAGATCATAGTGATCATCATCAACAGCCTTCCATAACCCACTGCTGGGTAATTAGGTACAATCACTGTGTGAATATCTAGGAATCTAAACAACTAAACAACAACAATTAAACAACTATCTATTCATTTTAATTTTTATTACAGAATCTTATTAAATTAGATAACATATTTAGAGTACAAAATAATTCTTAAATAAGCAACACCGTAAATACTACATATGTAGATACAAAAACAGAATGGTTCATAATCTAAATTACCTATACTAAAATGACACAGTAAATTAGTATACATATATTAAATTATTGTTACGCCAGTCGCAGCAGATGTTTACAACTACCGATAGGTAACGCAGATTAGGCAATACATCGGAACAGATAAAAATAAGATATATTTACAGAAAACAGATAATATTTGTGATTTATATTTCTTACATTTGATGATCTGTTTTCTCCAATATCTCAAATTAATCAAAAAAAATGATATGCCTGTTCTACAAGTATTAGGTCGCTCTCTTTCTATTTAATAGCTTGCAACCATGCTAAAAAGAGAGGCCTCTATTACTCCTTTCATGTACAGAGACTATAGAACGAACTACAGACTACCTACTATATTTTTCGTTTTGTTATGGCGCCACACTATATGTGTATTTGCCAGTGCCAAGTAATTTGAATAAATTCAAAACGTTTATTAGTCCACTTACATAGGACTATTTATCCTTTATAGTACTTATTTTATGAAAACACAATTTTAGCAAAATAAAACCAAACTCACAATTCAACTTTTCACTTTTCCGCGACAACAAAACAATATAACAATTCGGTAACAGGTAATACTGTTGTTACTTTTGCAAAAACAGTAACAGAAGTAGCAGAAAATAACAAAATTGACCTGTTATACTCACTCCTAGAAGTAAGTCTAAGAATGACAGTGGTATTCAATCTACAGCTGTTAGCGGGCCGCTAATGATAGTACCTAGGTACTATTTTTGTACATAAATATACTTAATTATACAAAAATGGTTCTAATATTTTTGTATGAAAGCTGGCATATTCATGCAATGCGAATACAAAAGTAATTACTGCATTTTTAGCATTTAGCATTCGGTTTCCTCTAGGCAAGCGTGCTCCATCGTAGGTCGATGATCACTCCTGCGCAGCGCCGGCGTCATCACCATGCCCATGAAGCCGCCCAGGTTCACGGTGCAGTAGAACGTCGAGAAGAACCGCTGCAGGAGCTGGTTCTCTTCCGGCAGCTTGAACTGTCCAGCACAGAGGAAACCGCTTTACTCTTTCTCGCGCGCACTGACGCGAACCCCGCGCGGCACCGCAATGAAAACGGTTGCGTCTCTGTCCGTACCGTACATAGGTACAAGACGGACAGAGACGCAGCTATTTGCTTGACATAATTGTTTCAGGTAAACATCTATAAATAATAATTATAAATTAAAACATTAAAATGTATTGTTTGACTATTGACATGTTTCACACAAATGCAATAATGAAGACGAAGCCTTAATTTACTCGTATTATAATATTCTTTTTAACGCACAAAAGGGAATGCTTATGGATGCCGTTCCCAGAGCACTTCTAATTGTGCAATTGTGAGTTACGATTTCCCCCAATAAGTCCTGATCCGGCAAACGAAACACCAGCGTGTTTTTAATTGCTACAGCGCCATCTGCCTTCATTTTAGTGAGCTTTATTATTATTTAGCAACAAATACTTAACAGCGTATCGACTTGTTGACATGACAATTTGTTGACGACTGTTTTTTATTTTGTCGCATAGGAACGTATCATACCATCATTACCATTGTATATTCACGGTTTTTGTATTCGCGGGGCAAAAGAGCTTTTACTGTATTGTGAACCCAATTCTTGAAACGGTTTGTTTTATTCTGTATTCCAGTGTATAAACAATTTGATTTGATTTTGTTTCTTTTGCTCATTTAAATTATTGTCTATTGTTTTCACAAAGACATGGACAACTAGCACCCAGACCCTGAACAGATATTTAAATTCATCACTTAAACATCAGCCCAACCGGGATTCAAACATGGGACCTCTCCGACTAGGCTAGGAGGTTCCTCAACTAGATCATTTGATGGGTGATGATGAACTCTTACCAATGTTCCTCTCTTTATAAATTTGCTGGCCCATGGTGTTGTAGAAGGAGAGCGTCTCGTTCCAGTCGGTCACGAGCAGCGTGCTCTTGGAGAACGCGACCGCCCACACCGCGGCCTCGCGCGACACGCGCTGCGTCTCTACACCAGTAGTCTGAGGAACATGTCAACACAACAGTTTACCTCTAGTGTTTCATCCTTTGTATTTTTTTTCCTTCCTATTTTTTTTACATTTAATTGTTAATCAAAATTGGAAATAAATTTTAATTTTAAATTATTTATCTTAATATTATTTGTGACATGATATTTCATGCCATTCAAAGTCGAAATTGTTGCTATTGACTTGTTGTTATTTTGACTTGTTTTATATTAACTAGATTAATTTACATGTTGCCATTTTAGTTATTGAACAATTATACTACAGTCTTACATTAGATTCCACTTGAGGCCAAGCTTTGCTTCATTATGTAATGAACAATGTTGAACCTTATGAAATACTAGCTGCGCCCCACGGTTTCACCCGCGGTTAAAAAGTATCCTATGTGCTATTCTAGACTATAATCTATCTCTGTGCTAAATTTCATCCAGATCTGTTCAGCCGTTCTGTCGTGAAAGAGTAACAAACATCCATCCATCTATCCATCCATCCATCCATTCATAAAAACTTTCGCGTTTATAATATTAGTAGGACTCAGTCCCATATAATTATGTACTTAACAAAAATTTTACTTATTGTGTAATATGTGTTGTTGTGTCTAACAAAATCTTTTAGGAGCGATTTTGAAACTATACAATACAATACAATAATACAATATGTTTATTTTGTGGAAGTCTTTGCCTTAAAAAACATTAATTGCTGGCGAGCCCCAAACTAGGCATACAAGCCTGTGTCTTCGGACTCTGTGATATTGATCAGATATAAAACTTATTAACTTTGTGCTAACTCTTATAGGAATAAAATGTGGTATTTAAATTTGACAAAAGCTAAAGTTTTAACATAAAGTACTTTGCTATTTCTTAATCCTAGAGCAAGTTTTAGAATATAAAATTATGTTATTTAAGTTATAAACAAGAACTAATTTTATTTCTGTTTTATATTTTATTTATTTATGTTATTATTTGTATGCGTGTGAGAACTTATAGCGTGTGAAACTATCAGAGATTACTATTTTATTTACTAAAGATATGTGATCATTTAGAATTACTTATTTGAATGTTATGAATTTTTTTTAATCTTAATTTATTATAGAACAAAAAAATAAATTAAGCAAACAAGTTCATATGGGCCTAGTGTAGTATGAGTGTATGTGTAAGTATGAGTGGCCAGCACTAAGTGCGAGTACATATAAATTGAAATTCGGCTCCATGGATGTCATGGTTAGATCACAATCACGTAACAAGTAGATGAGCTTTAAAGTTGGTATGATTACCTTGCTTCATATAGAGACTACACCACGAATGAGGCTGATGGCCAGATACTGCTCACCCCATGACCAGGCACAGCTTGTGATTCTGCCGGAGATGTGGAACTTCTGCATTGCTTTCACATCCATCAACCAGAAGGCAAAGTCAGTGAGAGCACACCACACTAGGTAGTAAATAACTAGGTGGTACACCAAGCACCGGATCGACTCACTGTGCCTGGAAATTAAAAAATAAACATAATTTTTTTACTAATTTTGTTATAAGCCAGCACCTACAAAAGTGTTCCTATTGGTTGTCAATGACTGTTTGAGCTCTAAGAACAGCTTTTGCTGTCATTCGTGGTTATAATATGGTACAGGCTTAACATATTGATTGTTGGTCGTAGATAATAAATAGGCTTCTCATTATACTCAGCACTAAGATTATTACATAGGCATCCCCCCTAGTAGTTTGCCCTGAACTGAGACCTCACAACCTTTATATACCTCCTTGACCTATTTTGCTCTTATTCAAACTTAAAAAACATATTAAAATAAACTTACTTGCCAGAAAACATTTACTGGATCACTGGTACTTATTTTGACTTCTAATCAGCAAGATACTCACGAGTATTTGAGCACTCCTTCCATCTTCGACGTCCATATGATGACATTTTTATCAGCGCTACCATTGGCAAACTTCTTCTCGTCTCCGCAGTACGCGACGGCGTGCACCGTGCCCTTGTGCGCTTGCAGCAGCTGTATGAGAGCGCCGTCCCGCGGGTCGTACACCATGACCTTCTCCCCCGCGCCGATAACCAGCTGACTGCCATCTGGAATGAAGCATATGCTGTATGTGCTGAAAATTATTAAATGTGATACAACCTTTTAACTTCCTGACCTTTATTAAAGACTAGATTACAGATAAATCATTTAAAAATATTAGAATTAATACAGTGCAATAGGGACTGAAATTAATTTTATGATCTTACTTATAGAACCTAACATTGTCCGCTTCATGTTTTATTTACCCACTTTGGAACGGTTTTCTCATATTAGCTTATGAAGTATTAAATAATCAGATAATTCATTGATTTTTTTAGTAAAATTTGTGAAAACGTGAAAAACTCCTAGACAACGGCGGGAGTTAATAAATGTAAACAAACAAACGAAACAAAATTTTACAAAATCCGATGTAAATCTATGTCAAAGAGAAAACGTTGTAATGTCAGTGTCTGGTTGTTGGATCAAAAGACGTCAAATAAAAAAAGCCGGACAAAACCACAGACGAAACAAGAAGGAGACGGACAAACGGTTTGAGTCAAACTTACGTGTTTGATGCAACTGTTTGATGTAGGTTTGAAGGTCCATAAAACGGCACTGGGGGGCTATTCCTGCGCGTGAGATGAGATGAGATTTTATCTTGGGGCCCTATTCGGAGATAGGACTTTTTCATCTCGATCTCTATTCCTAGAACTCGAGGGAGAATCTCCTAAAAACAAACCATGTGGTATTCTCAAACAAGCATGAGATGAGATGGGCTTTTCTCACTCAAATTACGTTCCATTTTACTCGACTGTGCTTGCTAAAAACCGGTAAAATCGATAAAACGTATTTCGGGACCATTCTGCTCATTAAATGCATACAATAATTAAATATCGATATGTTTAATCAAATGAACTAATATTATGATAATTATTACAAGTTATAAAAGTGAGAAGAATAAAATATAACATTTTCATTCCATAAAGGATTTGTGGGGAACGAAACGCACTTAGCCAAATAAGTCATTGTTTTGTTTACAAATAGAGGTTATTAAAATTTAAAAATCTTTCCGTCATCACGCCCACAAAAACTATCACGATTAACAACATTAAACACTTAATAGGAACTACTAAGGCTTTCGTTTGTCGTTAAACCCAATGGAATGGAAGATCGGTTTGGAAGTTTTTTCCGAATCAATCGCCCCTATGTATTAATAACATAAGACCTTCAAAATAATCTAACAGGGTTAATAAAGTGACGCCAGGATACTTGTGGAGATAATTGTAAGTATTAAGTACTTTCTTATCACTATATATGACCACATAATTTGTAAATAACCAAGGTTAACTTAACCTAAAAGTCACAAACTTTTTCTTGTTTATAAATTGAAAAATGTTTCAGGTACCTACTGCGTAATTTATGCCGTTCGAGCCTAACACCTACCAACAAACAAGTCACCCAAGGACTCGTACGTGACTAATGGTTTCCAAGTTGGCTTTAGAAACCTGACTGTGGATGAGCTAAACAGCAATCACAACCACTATCAACAACAAATCTGTGGACTTAGTTACATATTTGTATGAACAAAAAAATTGAATTTTCTTAGACCCAGTTAGTAAGTATCTGAGAAATCACACTTTACACTAATTTTAAAAAGGCAAAAGTTTGAATGGAAGTACATATGTATATATTAGATAGATGATGGTTGTTCTGAATTAAATTTGGCACAGAGATAAAGATAGATACTATAGGAATAATCTGGATAAGCACATTTATACATATATATCAAGTAGCTGCGCCCCGCAGTTTCACCTGCGGTCCTGCAGAACCATTATCTCTATCATCCTCTTCATTGTCTTATCATCGTCCTTTTCTGTACCTCTGACATTGTGTATGCAAAATTTCATGATGATAGATTGAGTAGTTGAGGTGTGACAGCAGAACAAACAAACAAATTCATTTTTAAATTATTAGTTAGGATATCTATATTGCCAATCTACCTACCTTACACTCTGCATTAGGTAATATACTTACTAGCTGATCTCTGTACCTATAGCTATACTTCATACCCAGTGCGGTGAAGCTCAGCTCTCAGCTTCTTACATTTAGTGCTTTGCAATGAGGTTCGGCTAACGGACTATACAAACTAATATTACATAGAGAGTTTTAGGCAAGACAATCTAGCCATTCCCTAGTGATGTGCTTGCCAACAAAGGACAAATTGACTTTTATCTAAGTAGTATACCGTTCACTTTGGGAAAAATTATAATCATTTCCTATATTTTCCCATAAATCTGTCCAGTATGTCCTAAACAAGATAATTTAAATCAGTCATGTAATGCAGAGCAAAAGTAAAATATAATGTTTGATACATTAAGTAACATTGTGATTTTTTGTTTGCAGATTGAATTGTGATGGAAACCTACACTGCTACTTAAATTCAAGATGCTTTACTTAATATTTTGGAAGTAATCTGTTATTGTTTTAAGGACATTCTAATGAGTACAAACAGATTTTGAAAAAGCATGCAGCAAAAAAGATAAATAAATCAGTTTTTTTAATTGTATTATGTCTTGTTATTTAACATACTAGTGATGATAGCCTAGTCGCAGAAGATACGCCTCTCAAGCCAGAGGGAGAGGGTTTGGACCCAGCCAAAGGCATGCACCAACTTATTCATTGTGTGAGCATATTGTACATATCTAATGTCATCTGCTAAGTAACTGGAGCCCGGTATATGGCGACAAGCTCACCGCCTGTCACATTTAGGACTGAATATCGTCCGCTAAAGTGTGGGTGTTGTACACCTCTGCCAGTCCATTCAGGGGAAAGGCGTGATGATATGATATGTTATGTTCAACATGCAATGCCGAAAAATATTTCTATTGTATACTCCACTTTGGTAAATATACTAACCCCCTTAGCAATAAACAGTGTATAGCCTTGGGATAATTATACAGTGTTTTGTCTTTATCTTTCTTTGTTGTTTTTGAACTCGATCGAAAATGGCAAAAGACTGTAACTATTCTGAGGCTATACAACATTTATTGCTAGCTTCAATAGAGTTCAAGAATTAAAAAAAAGACAAAACTATATTACTATTCCAAAGCTATACAACGTTTATTGCTAAGGGGGATAATATTTACAGCTTAATATTATTTTTACAGACAAATTTACAAACAATATTATATAGCTTGGGGTGGGAGGAACATGATTGTAGATATTTGAAGGAAGTAGGATGGACTATGTCCGGGAGAGGATATCTTATAAGGAGGAAACTTAGATTGGGACAACTGAAGCAGATGTGATCTGTGTTATCTTCATCCAACCCACATTCACAGATTGAGTGCTCCCTGAGCCTGAGTTTGGCTAAATAAACCAGAGTGCACGGGTGACTTAATTGGAGACAACATAAGATTATGCTCATATGTTTCTCGGTTGAGCGGAATTTGAAGAACTAGGGAATTGTAGGGATACCTATTGGGTTGGATATCAGCATATCTACCCTTGATGTTTTGGGACGTCTCCCAGTATTTTGACCATTGATTTAGGAGGAAAAATTTAGGAAGAAAAAGGCCATGCGAGTATAATTGATGTATTCAAGATTCCAAAAGCTGCTTACAATCTATCTTGTCAAACCCTTTTCACTCCTCATTTCGTTTCCCTGTAATTTGTTAAATTAAGGAATCCCTCATAAATTGTTGTAAAATAGGTTGCACTCTTGTGCAAAATTGGCCACCTATAAAGGATCTCTTAGTGTACTCAGTAAAGACGATAGAGTAGTTGAGATTATGCGACTTGACATAGAGGATAGCTTTTAGAAGGGCAATCGCTTCTCCAGTGAATACTGAGAAGTAAGATGGGCATTTATAACTAAGACTTATTCTAGCAGATAGTATGCAAACAGCTGCTCCCACGGCACTGACTGTCGATAACTTCGACGCATCAGTGAATATGTTTACGCCAACCAGCGTAATGCGATGCGATCCTTTGGTAAAATAGGATAGTCCTTGTCAGATCGAAATGAAGTGGACTATTGGGTTGAAAAGTGAGAGGCAATAATTTTAGTTTTTAATACCAAACAAGTATAAACATTGACGTATAGAATTTTTTTTTGCCCGTAGGGCAGGCTAAAGCCAACATAGCCATACCGTCTTGTCATCCGTTTGATTTTTGTACATGGGTTATTAAATTTAAGATGATAGCGGAGAGGGTGATGAAAAATTAGATGAATCCCTCCCCTTTTCCCATTTCAGTCGTGGATACTTTACTGAAACGTTAAGTCGAGTTCTGTAGAGAACACGAAAAGTTGCATTTCCTAATGTTTGTATCATTTGCTTACACTCGTGCACGTTAACGAACACGGCAAAGGTTACACAATTATTACACTTTAACACTCGAAGCATCACAAGTTTTAGAAAATAATACAAAATCACGACACCATTTTTTCGGTTCCCGCCAAAGACCCTCCTTGACTTAAAGAAACGTATGACGTAGGTATTCAAATACTGAGTTGCCAGTTTTGTAGAAAAAATATATTTACGGGACCGAAGTGGCAACAAATGAGTCGCGACCCACTATCTCACTTACGTCTCGACTGCGTCCGACCACTCGAGACATCTCGGGCCCCAGCCATCGAGATAATCTCGATCTCTAGCGAAGAGAATAAGGCATCTCGATTTTAGGCATTTTTTTCGAGATGAGATGGTATCTCGAGTTGTAGGAATAGCCCTCCTGGTCACTCTCACACCTATGACGTTTCAAACTAGAGCAACAAGGACGCAAAATGGTGAGATGAGAATCTCAAATCTCCGAATAGGGTCCCTGCTCAGTAAAATTTTTGAACACGTAGAAAAAAAACTCCTTGACATCGCATCGGCGGGAGTTAAAAAATGTAAAACAAACGGGTGAAACGGGGGACAAAGCAGGACCTAACAAGAAAATTCGGCAAATCAATGTCATTGTCATGTCAGTGTCTGATTGTTTTATCAGTAGACGTCAAGTCAAAAGAGCCCGAGACGGACAAACGGCTTGAGTCAAACGAACGTTAAGTGCTTAACGCTGGGGGCTATTCCTGGAGGGCTATTCCTGCGCGTGAGATGAGATGAGATTTTATCTTGGTCACTCTAACACCTATGACGTTTCAAGCGGGAGCAACAAAGACGGAAAAAGATGAGATGAAAATCTCAAATCTCCGAATAGGGTCACTGCTCGTGAGATGAGATGAGATTTTATCTTGGTTACTCTCACACCTATGACGTTTCAAACGATAACAACAAGGACGAAAAAAAGTGAGATGTAAATCTCAAATCTCCGAATAGGGTCCCAGTACAGGAGGGCTATTCCTACAACTCGAGATACCATCTCATCTCGAAAAAAATGCCTAAAATCGAGATGCCTTATTCTCTTCGCTAGAGATCGAGATTATCTCGATGGCTGGGGCCCGAGATGTCTCGAGTGGTCGGAGGCAGTCGAGACGTAAGTGAGATAGTGGGTCGCGACTCATTTGTTGCCACTTCGGTCCCGTAAATATATTTTTTCTACAAAACTGGCAACTCAGTATTTGAATACCTACGTCATACGTTTCTATACGTCAAGGAGGGTCTTTGGCGGGAAACGAAAAAATGGTGTCGTGATTTTGTATTATTTTCTAAAACTTGTGATGCTTCGAGTGTTAAAATGTAATAATTGTGTAACCTTTGCCGTGTTCGTTAACGTGCACGAGTGTAAGCAAATGATACAAACATTAGGAAATGCAACTTTTCGTGTTCTCTACAGAACTCGACTTAACGTTTCAGTAAAGTATCCACGACTGAAATGGGAAAAGGGGAGGGATTCATCTAATTTTTAATCACCCTCTCCGCTATCATCTTAAATTTAATAACCCATGTACAAAAATCAAACGGATGACAAGACGGTATGGCTATGTTTGCTTTAGCCTGCCCTACGGGCAAAAAAAAAATTCTATACGTCAATGTTTATACTTGTTTGATAGTTTAAACCTACTTAAAATTATTGCCTCTCACTTTTCAACCCAATAGTCCACTTCATTTCGATCTGACAAGGACTATCCTATTTTACCAAAGGATCGCATCGCATTACGCTGGTTGGCGTAAACATAATTATTCACTGATGCGTCGAAGTTATCGACAGTCAGTGCCGTGGGAGCAGCTGTTTGCATACTATCTGCTAGAATAAGTCTTAGTTATAAATGCCCATCTTACTTCTCAGTATTCACTGGAGAAGCGATTGCCCTTCTAGAAGCTATCCTCTATGTCAAGTCGCATAATCTCAACTACTCTATCATCTTTACTGAGTACACTAAGAGATCCTTTATAGGTGGCCAATTTTGCACAAGAGTGCAACCTATTTTACAACAATTTATGAGGGATTCCTTAATTTAACAAATTACAGGGAAACGAAATGAGGAGTGAAAAGGGTTTGACAAGATAGATTGTAAGCAGCTTTTGGAATCTTGAATACATCAATTATACTCGCATGGCCTTTTTCTTCCTAAATTTTTCCTCCTAAATCAATGGTCAAAATACTGGGAGGCGTCCCAAAACATCAAGGGTAGATATGCTGATATCCAACCCAATAGGTATCCCTACAATTCCCTAGTTCTTCAAATTCCGCTCAACCGAGAAACATGAGCATGATCTTATGTTGTCTCCAATTAAGTCACCCGTGCACTCTGGTTTATTTAGCCAAACTCAGGCTCAGGGAGCACTTAATCTGTGTATGTGGGTTGGATGAAGATAACACAGATCACATCTGCTTCAGTTGTCCCAATCTAAGTTTCCTCCTTATAAGATATCCTCTCCCGGACATAGTCCATCCTACTTCCTTCAAATATCTACAATCATGTTCCTCCCACCCCAAGCTATATAATATTGTTTGTAAATTTGTCTGTAAAAATAATATTAAGCTGTAAATATTATCCCCCTTAGCAATAAACGTTGTATAGCTTTGGAATAGTTATATAGTTTTGTCTTTTTTTTAATTCTTGAACTCTATTGAAGCTAGCAATAAATGTTGTATAGCCTCAGAATAGTTACAGTCTTTTGCCATTTTCGATCGAGTTCAAAAACAACGAAGAAAGATAAAGACAAAACACTGTGGGGGCTGAGCTACCCACGTCCGTAGGAGTGTACTCTATTTTGATTCCCTACACGTGGTCCCCGGGTAGTGCTAACCGGGTAGCAAACTCTGGTGGGAGGCTTCGGCCGTGGCTAGTTACCACCCACCGGACCAAGCCATGCCGTGAAATGACCTAGTCGTGTTTCGGGATGTAGTCCGGTGTAACCGTTCCGAAGACGGGTCTGACCAGTGGCGCACTTGTAGCGCCTCACTCAACTGCCGTCTTTGTACTTCTTCACTGTAGTAAACTTCAAGGCTAGAGTGAATAGGTACTTTATAGGTCGTCGTGCTCCATCTTAGACCACAACGCCGCTTAACATCAGGCGAGTTGGTGGTCAAACGCCGACCTATTCTACATAGAAAAAAAAAAAAAAAAAAACTGTATAATTATCCCAAGGCTATACACTGTTTATTTCTAAGGGGGTTAGTATATTTACCAAAGTGGAGTATACAATACAAATATTTTTCGGCATTGCATGTTGAACATAACATATCATATCATCACGCCTTTTCCCCTGAATGGACTGGCAGAGGTGTACAACACCCACACTTTAGCGGACGATATTCAGTCCTAAATGTGACAGGCGGTGAGCTTGTCGCCATATACCGGGCTCCAGTTACTTAGCAGATGACATTAGATATGTACATATGCTCACACAATGAATAAGTTGGTGCATGCCTTTGGCTGGGTCCAAACCCTCTCCCTCTGGCTTGAGAGGCGTATCTTCTGCGACTAGGCTATCATCACTAGTATGTTAAATAATAAGACATAATACAATAAAAAAAACTGATTTATTTATCTTTTTCGCTGCATGCTTTTTCAAAATCTGTTTGTACTCATTAGAATGTCCTTAAAACAATAACAGATTACTTCCAAAATATTAAGTAAAGCATCTTGAATTTAAGTTGCAGTGTAGGTTTCCATCACAATTCAATCTGCAAACAAAAAATCACAATGTTACTTAATGTATCAAACATTATATTTTACTTTTGCTCTGCATTACATGACTGATTTAAATTATCTTGTTTAGGACATACTGGACAGATTTATGGGAAAATATAGGAAATGATTATAATTTTTCCCAAAGTGAACGGTATACTACTTAGATA
The DNA here is from genome assembly GCA_911728515.1 of Peribatodes rhomboidaria. NCBI lineage: Eukaryota > Metazoa > Arthropoda > Insecta > Lepidoptera > Geometridae > Peribatodes > Peribatodes rhomboidaria. The sequence goes on from OU452166.1 coordinate 22,200,908, forward strand.
AAAGTCAATTTGTACTTTGTTGGCAAGCACATCACTAGGGAATGGCTAGATTGTCTTGCCTAAAACTCTCTATGTAATATTAGTTTGTATAGTCCGTTAGCCGAACCTCATTGCAAAGCACTAAATGTAAGAAGCTGAGAGCTGAGCTTCACCGCACTGGGTATGAAGTATGGCTATAGGTACAGAGATCCGCTAGTAAGTATATTACCTAATGCAGAGTGTAAGGTAGGTAGATTGGCAATATAGATATCCTAACTAATAATTTAAAAATGAATTTGTTTGTTTGTTCTGCTGTCACACCTCAACTACTCAATCTATCATCATGAAATTTTGCATACACAATGTCAGAGGTACAGAAAAGGACGATGATAAGACAATGAAGAGGATGATAGAGATAATGGTTCTGCAGGACCGCAGGTGAAACTGCGGGGCGCAGCTACTTGATATATATGTATAAATGTGCTTATCCAGATTATTCCTATAGTATCTATCTTTATCTCTGTGCCAAATTTAATTCAGAACAACCATCATCTATCTAATATATACATATGTACTTCCATTCAAACTTTTGCCTTTTTAAAATTAGTGTAAAGTGTGATTTCTCAGATACTTACTTACTGGGTCTAAGAAAATTCAATTTTTTAGTTCATACAAATATGTGACTAAGTCCACAGATTTGTTGTTGATAGTGGTTGTGATTGCTGTTTAGCTCATCCACAGTCAGGTTTCTAAAGCCAACTTGGAAACCATTAGTCACGTACGAGTCCTTGGGTGACTTGTTTGTTGGTAGGTGTTAGGCTCGAACGGCATAAATTACGCAGTAGGTACCTGAAACATTTTTCAATTTATATAAACAAGAAAAAGTTTGTGACTTTTAGGTTAAGTTAACCTTGGTTATTTACAAATTATGTGGTCATATATAGTGATAAGAAAGTACTTAATACTTACAATTATCTCCACAAGTATCCTGGCGTCACTTTATTAACCCTGTTAGATTATTTTGAAGGTCTTATGTTATTAGTACATAGGGGCGATTGATTCGGAAAAAACTTCCAACCCGGTCTTCCATTCCATTGGGTTTAACGACAAACGAAAGCCTTAGTAGTTCCTATTAAGTGTTTAATGTTGTTAATCGTGATAGTTTTTGTGGGCGTGATGACGGAAAGATTTTTAGATTTTAATAACCTCTATTTGTAAACAAAACAATGACTTATTTGGCTAAGTGCGTTTCGTTCCCCACAAATCCTTTATGGAATGAAAATGTTATATTTTATTCTCCTCACTTTTATAACTTGTAATAATTATCATAATATTAGTTCATTTGATTAAACATATCGATATTTAATTATTGTATGCATTTAATGAGCAGAATGGTCCCGAAATACGTTTTATCGATTTTACCGGTTTTTAGCAAGCACAGTCGAGTAAAATGGAACGTAATTTGAGTGAGAAAAGCCCATCTCATCTCATGCTTGTTTGAGAATACCACATGGTTTGTTTTTATGAGATTCTCCCTCGAGTTCTAGGAATCGAGATCGAGATGAAAAAGTCCTATCTCCGAATCGGGCCCCTGACTGTTTGATGTGAGTGACCAAGATAAAATCTCATCTCATCTGACGCCCCGATATGATGACGCTGATGAAATTACCCCTTGCAGGTTTGAAAAAACCAACTTTCTGTCATCCTAATTGTATTCTGTAAACAGTCTGTGATTGCCTCGGTGGCTCAGTTGGTAGTGAACCTGCCTTCTGAGCTTGGGGGCGTGGGTTTGATTCCCACCTAAGGAATTATTGTATGTAATGAACATTTGTTGTTGTTTTGGGTGTTAATATCTATTTAAGTATGTATATCAGTCTCTGGCAGCCATAGTACAAGCTATTGCTTAGTTTGGGGTCAGGCGACCGTGTATCCCGAATTTATTTATTTTTAGTTTTTAGACTTTTGCTGATGTTTTAAAAACCACTTGAACGATTTCGATAAGATTCATATGGAACCACCTCTATCAAGCAAAAATAGAATAATCAAAATACATATATGTACAATTTGCGGAATGATATAAAACATACTTAAAAAAACCATACAGACAAATTGAGAACCTCCTCCTTCTTTAAAGTCGGTTAAAAGAATATGAAAATAGAACTAAATTAGAGCCGATCTCTTTGGTAAAATACGTGTATTACGTTGCGTGCGGCTACAGAAGAAGTTTAAAAAAAGGGCTTACCTAATTAAGAGAGAGAGAGAGAGAAGCTTATTTTTGAGCTGTATTAAGCATTATTTTCGCCGTAGCGCAATTCCAAATATACAGGTCAAAAGAGCGTGAAAAGTTAAGTAGAGTTGCATCAACAAGTAATTTTGTCCAAAACAGCTTTTAAGACCTTGATAGCGGAAACTGTCGATATTTAATTTTAACCCACACATACAAAGTGTGTTATAGGACATGCGCCCCCACCTGTTTCAATTACTATCATATCTAGACAGATGTAAAACCTCCATCCACCCTCACCTTGCCTCTCTTCCGTCTCGTTTCCTCCAGTAGCAATTGTCTAGCTCTATCTCGCGGATATTGAATGCAGTTGCAGTGACGTACTTAGTTCCTCCGCCACCATGCTTTCTGTCTCGTTCTTATTCATAGAGTGTCTAAGCGCTATCTCAGCTGACCTTAAATGCAGTTTCAATTTTAACTTCACACATACAAGAATCAATCATACCCTCCCACCACCTACCTGCCATGCACTACCACCCTTAGCAATTACTCGGCTTCTGGCGCCCTGGTACCTGAACATTGAACCAGGTCACGCAGGCGGAGGGTCGGAGGTTGGCGGGGAAGATATTGAAATTGCACTTACTTACCTGCTTAAATTTTTATTTTTAACCGACTTCAAAAAAGGAGGAGGTTCTGAATTCGTCAAAATCTTTTTTTTTTATGTACATAATTTTAAATTGTTTTGTATGTTCCCCTGTGATTTGGAAAATTCTTTTTTTAACCCCCCAACGCAAAAACGGCGGGGTGTTATAGGTTTGAAGTCTGTGTGTGTGTGTGTGTGTGTGTGTGTGTGTGTACGTGTGTCTGTGGCTTCGTAGCTCCCGAACGGATGAACCAAAGTTGATGGAGTTGTTGGAGACTTAAAGGCAAGTTAAATTAGGCATTGTTATGGGTGGCGCTAGTGACCTTTAATATGTCAGCGTGTCGAGGTGACTCGCCACCGCTGATCGCGCCGACCATAATCACTACATAGTTTAAAACAAAGTCGCTTTCTCTGTCCCTACTCCCTATGTCCCTTTGTATGCTTAAATCTTTAAAACTACGCAACGGATTTTGATGCAGTTTTTTTTAAATAGATAGAGTGATTCAAGAGGAAGGTTTATATGTAAAATAACATCCATTCAATAGTGGAGAAATATTGTTATTTTTGAGGTTTCTAATGTGAAGTCTGTAATTATCAATTTTTTTTCGCTTACATTGCAAACACCTGTAGAAAACGGCGCAGGGTTGTTGCGAGGGCACCACCGGGCTTTTCAAAATAAAATCCTTTTCTCATTTTAGTCTTTTAATCACAAACAAAATAGCTTTGAACAATTGACACGAGCCGCTCGCGACGCGGCGGCTTCTCACACAATACTCATACCAAAATGGCGGTCGCGCCGCTTGCTGGTGGAAGCACGCGGATCGGGCTGCCGACATATATCTCGCTCACTTTTACTGCGCGCGGAGCGACAACAAATGCGTTCGACCGAACTTCGCCCGATCGCGGCCGAGTGTTTCCCTATATAACAAAGTACTCTGTGGCCGAGTGCTCCCGATCGGCGCGTCTCCACTACATCGGTTGCCTACAACACCCGTGCGAAGCCGGGGCGGGTTGCTAGTATAATTATATAGAACTAGCTGCGCCCCGCTGTTTCACCCGCGGTTAAAAAGTATTATATGTGCTATTCTAGACTATAATCTATCTCTGTGCCATATTTCATCCAGATCTGTTCAGCCGTTCTGGCGTGAAAAAGTATCAAACATGCATCCATCCATCCATCCATCCATTCTTACAAACTTCCGCGTTTATAATATTAGTAGGATACCCGAATAGTTTATACATAGTAATATTTCTATTTAGTTTTATAAATATCTATTTATGTAAGTATGTATTTATAAAAATATTTATGCATGTACCTATATCAGTCTCTGGCAGCCATAGTACAAGCTTTGCTTAGTTTGGGGGTCAGGCGACCGTGTGTGGAAATGTCCTGAAATGTATTATTATTTATTTACGTGGGATTGATACAGTATGTATTTTTTCAGTTTTGTTGAAAAGAGTTCAGGGGGCTTACCACAACCTCTTAAAACATCATTAATTAAGCCTTACTTCGTAATTTCGTACCATGACCACCCTAAAAGTATTCCTGTTAAAGTTTTGATAACGCTTAGCAGTTTTGTTGACGTCACTCGATTTCGTTCATTCAATCCAAGGAACATTTGTTTAAAAACCGTACCATGACCTCTAAAGTATTCCTGCCGAGCTGTCAAAATAGCAGGAATGATACAAATTACAACGATTGTTAAAAAGTTGCTCTCCGTGTAACTTTTTCTATTTTTAAGTGAGTTTTTGCTGTGTTTCTGAGGTTCTATTTGTAATATTTAGCAAGATGGCCGATGATTTGGAAACTTTCGAGTTTCTCGAAGCAGATAATGGAAGCTCCGTACTACGAAGGACGCCTTCGGACGGGCTCCAGAATAAATTTCAACCCATTTTCACATAGATTTTTTGTTGGCTAAGTCAGCTCCTTTTGATGCACTTGCTTCTTCTTAGAGTGAGCCTTCGCCTGCAGACTCCTATTAAAGCCCGCAGCGATTTCACTGTGGGTTTTTAAAAAGTCTCACATGATATCGAACTGCTTCGCTGAGACTCTGCGGCCGCTGTGACAAATTATTCTAAGCATTAAATTCTAGATATCACCAAAATAATTTTCACAAACTTTAATTGTATACAGCAATTGAATTTTAATTTACCTTCATGATCATAGGTAGATTTAATTTACGTTTTTGAGGGGAACCGAAAAAATGGTGTCATGATTTTGTATTATTTTCTAAAACGAAAACTCGCCTTTACTGAAAGAGGGAAAGAGGAGCGAGATTTATCTCATTTATCATCATCTTCATCAGAGATTTAATGAAAAATGTTATGACAAACATACGGAAGACTATGGTGGTATGGCTATGTTGCCTCTAGCCTGCCCTATGAGACAAAACAAAAAAAATCGTTTTTGACATTGTTCATACAACCAAGTGTCGCCAGATGTTTCGTATGAGCGATTGTACGCGGGTGAGGAAAATAAAAATTCTTAGGGAAGAAAATAATAAGAAATCATAGTGTTTTTACTTGCAACTTGTAAAAACCGTAAGTGTAATTTCCCTGTATCGATAGGATATTGTAGGCACGATTTCGCTATGCGGTCATACTAATGTACGACCCCGATTGTACGATTTTTACATGCCAAAAATCGTATAATTACGATTGACATCGTACATTTGGCAACACCATACTCCAAAATACGCAAAAGTACCACAGAGTGTATAAAGGCACTTGTATCGTACATTCTTTTGACGTCACTGTAGCAGGAGTAAAAACGTTTTAAAACATTATTGTTTTCAATGCTTGTGGTATGATACAAAACAATACTTATTAAGGAATGTAACAAAACGTTCCTGCGCAATGATGTTTTTGTAAAAGTTCATGGTAAGCCCCCAGGTAGGTACGTGGGTGACAGACAAAAGCCGAAGTAGGGCGAGCGCGCTGCAAGAACGCTGCGTGTGGGTACAGGCGCGCGATGACACGTTGACATTTATTTTATTTTATTTATTTATTCATTGTTGTCGTATTCAGCGTCGTATCGTCGTGATAACATCGCCTTGTGAAGATGCTCTTCACCCATGCTAACCTACACATATTTCGACGTAGGAGCGTCCATAGCAGGTTTAATTTGCCTAGTACTAAAAAGAAAGACCAACTGATGACGCCATCACACCGTCTCGTCAAGTCGAAGAGGTCAGTATATATTTTAGGGCCCGCAATCTATAACCGTATACCAGCTACCGTTCGGGATGCACCTTCTACCGCGTGCTTCAAAACCAAGCTCAGAGCTTGGTTACTAGATAATCTGTTTTATGACCTTGAATCTTATCTTAAAATAAGAGACTTTTAAATTATTATTATTATTTTATATGCTTAATGATAGTTATATTATTAAGAATAATAGGTATGCAATTTATTTTGTTGACATTAATTATTTATTTCATTTGACATATGTAATTACTGTTTTGACATGTTTTAACTTTTGACATTTATCGAACTGTGACGTGTAACTATTGGAGTTATCAATAAATTCTGATTTCTGATTTCTGATTTCTGATGCGTTCCATGAAAAAGTATAAAAATATATGGCACGACGATGATATCGTAGCGGTGCAACCAACCGCCCACCACCACCTAACCCCCTTCATCTACTGGCCTTGGCCTCATGGCATAGTCCAGTTGTGAATCTCTTGTAAACCTATGAACTCCTGGTAACTCGCATCGACGCCTTGCACAAACGGTGCACTTTCAGATTGCTGCATCTTAGATCAGTGATCTATAAGAAGTTGAATTTGTGAAAAGTTGTCGTCATAATAATTATGTAGGTAAGTATAAAAAAGTATACATATCTATACCAATATTATAAAGAGGTAACATTTGTAAGTTTGTTTGTCGAGGGTAATCTCCGAAATTACTGAATGATGACATTTGAATCATGATTTTAACTATTATCCAAATAGTTTGTTTCACGATCTTAATTGATTATTCTTCAATCAAATTCGTCTTTATATTATTCGCATTAGGCTTTTCGTTTAGAAGTATTAAATTACTACATGGTGTTTTGCTACTTTTACCAACACATATTTTTGCTTTAGTTTGTACTTCTCAAAAAAAGATACTTGCTAAAAACTAGATACATGCCAAATAAGTAGGTAATCTTTTAATAGTAAAAAAAATGCGTTTTGCTTAGCTCAAAGTTTCAAACGCTCTGAATTAATTTAAGCAGGTATACTCGTAACTTACAAATACTTGGAGTTAAATAGTTTTAATGTTACAATATATAGTACTCGTATTGTCACGGGAACCAAATATGAGTGCAACGTTTTAAATGAATCAATAAACATTATAAAATAAAACAAGAATTTTTAAACTCTACGAGCCAAGCACCACCCCCTCCCTCTACCACCCTTCCCTTACTACTAGCCATTTCCCCCATCGTATGGACTAGTTTTAAACCTCTCATGACCTATGATGTCCTGGTAGCTCGTATCGACACCTCGCATCATCGATGCATTTTCCGATTTCTTAATTATCGCCGACTTAGTGTGAGTTTTTCTTACTTTTCGATCGCGTAAAAGTAAACTCCGATTTGTATGAAAATTAAAAAGCGCCACCTAGTGGGAGTAATGAGAAACCGCAATCGTGAGTGCGAGTTTTTTGTTTACTCTCTCGCTATCGACAATCGACAACTTATTCGATTGCGAGCGCGTAATCGAGCGTTTTGGATAGTTTTGCGAGTGTGAGTTACATTTTGACAGCTACGTAGTAAAGTTGTCACTTACGCGGCTGTAAATTTACTCACTGAGATTAGCGTGGTGACAACGAGTTCAACAAGTGATTTGCAACCATTATTTAGCTGAAAGTTTCATAGAGTCGAACAATTATCATGGCTGCACGTTATTTCTTTGCTTGGAGATTGGTTGAACATCCGGGTCGAGACGAGCGTAATCACATGGCCAGGGACCCTATTCGGAGATTTGAGATTTTTATCTCACTTTTTTTCGTCCTTGTTGCTCTCGTTTGAAACGTCATAGGTGTGAGAGAGACCAAGATAAAATCTCATCTCATCTCACGCACAAGAATAGCCCCCCTGTGTACGTCCAATGGCTCGGGCTTCTAGTGAACCTCTGGAAGATCTCAGCGAGACCGAATTCAAGAAAAGATATCGCTTTTCGAAAGAAGCCTTTTTGTTTTTGTGCAGTGAATTGAGGGAACTGACAAACCTAAGGTCTTTCTATTAGAAAGACCTTAGGTTAGAAGTAGAAGAAACTTGTTAAGAGCTTAGAAATTTTCTAAGCTCAAAGTAAAGTAACTATTTCATGTTTTAGGTGTTTATTGCGTTAACTCACGCGCGCGAAAGTACCCAAATAACGGCAAAATTTCGATACAATTTGTTCGAAAGTGGACTTTAAACTCACAGTATATTTTATCCTTGGTATTTTTATGAACTGTCTAAGAAGTTAGAAAAGGATCACAGCATGTTTGGCACTTCATATAAAGGCAAATAGAAAACACTTGACGAGCGACCAGATTCTGGTCGCTTGCCAGTTGCGGCCACAGACCTAAGATTTTTTTTTGCTTCGCAAAAGACCAACGAAGCGTGGGACAGAGAAGTCTCCATCGAAATGTAAACTCCACAAGAGAGAAAGAGGTCGCCTACAAATAAAATGTTAGTCAATAATTCTTTTGTCATTAATGACAGCGAGCCACCTGGGAGCACGCGAAAATTCCTGTGATTTATATTTTTACTAAAATAATTAAAAATAGACCCAAAAGAGAGCAATTGTAACTAAATGCAATTATGTCATCTTGTGAGTAAAGCAATTGTGATGTGAATCCAAGATGTAACCCACAAAATTTGTCGTTTCATGGGTAAATATGAAAATTCCATTGTGATGTTTTTGTCTAAATTTTGTCTAAAACATAACATAAATTGGTTGCAAAAACCGATTTACCAGCGGTATGTTGTTGTCGTTTCTTCGTAACATCTATATTTCCTAGATGAAAGCAGAATTGGTGATGAAATTCAGCATTAAAATATTAGTTAGTTTACGCTCGATTTTCACTAGAGATGGATAAAAAGATGACGTCATTATTATCGATAGTTTTTATCAAAGTTCATTAAGTAGGCGATGGGTGCAATACATAAACAAAGCATACATTTTTGAATCAATGCCATCAAAAGTAAATTGTCATTTTTCCGAGTTTGTACTGAATGATGAGGCGTAAAACATTTTTGTATTAAATATAGTATATACCTTCAATTTCTGATCATCGTTTTTAATTCAATTTACAAATTTTGGGTGTCTTACATCCAAGTCTAATTTAATTATATTTAATTTAATTAAATAATATATATTATAGATATATATTATTTGATAATTTTGATGTTTAAAAATAGGCACCTGAAACTATGTTGATGAAGAAAACCCGCTATAGCCACATGTTCACCACGCTTGACAAACATCTTAGCTCAAGCAATGGGGTAGGCTGAAAACCAGCTCTGCGTGGACCTCGTCTACTCAGAACAGTGCTGAGCCTACTCCAATTGCCAAAACAATTTATATAAATTTTTTAATTATACTTAGTTTAGGTGTAATGATATACTCGTAAGTACTTTTCTATAATGTGTTTTTAACTCATAGGTTTTGGCAATAAATACATTTTTTATTTTATTTTTATTATTTTTATATGTAAATTATAAATAAATGTACAAAACCAATGAGATAAGTATCATTACTTATCCTAATCCGTATACGAGTAAAATTGGTCAAGGGTCACAATTCGAAGCGAATTACTAGGATAGTATTTTATTGATCTTATTATTTACTTTTCTTATGTTAATTTAGATACATGGTGACACTGATATCTAACTCTTCCGCCTAGCTTAACACCCGTTTAGTGATTAATATTCATTTTAGCTCAGCAGCGGTGTTACTTGGAACAAAAAACAACTCAATTGGTATGCGAAAGATTATATTTATCGACAAGCACCCGGAGGACCATTTTTGGTCAATCAATAAATTAATAAGCACTTTTCACAACACTAATTTACTCACGCATGCGCAAATGTTTTTTTGTATCACTATCGAATTGTCACTGTCGATCTTTTACATCCTAGATCTGTGGTTGCGGCCTAAATATTTTATGTCAAAATTTGGCCGCTTGCCATTTGAAGGGTGATCTATCACTGTAAACAAAAACAATGTGATATCCGCCTAATTTTAAAAGATAGCCTATTCCATCACATTATGTAGACCAAAATATCATCGTAACTTGGTCGGGTTATAGCAAAGCGAGAAAGGAGGCTATTCTTACGCGTGAGAGGAGATGAGATTTTATCTTGGTCACTCTCACACCTATGACGTTTCAAACGAGAGCAACAAGGACAAAAAAAGGGGAGATGGAAATCTCAAATCTCCGAATAGGGCCGAACAGCTCTGCCAACATTGACATGAAAAATTTACTTTCTCACCGTGAGTTTACGCGAATCGAGTGACAAGCTCGATCGGCACTCACACTCGCTCGTTTTCGATTGTCGATCCGTTTGACGTAAACTCGTTTACGCTGTAGTAAAGTTATGCGATTTACTTTGCGCAACTCACACTAAGCACTCAGAAGAGCGTTAAATAAGTTTAACGGGTGCGACTGTGTATCTGTGTGTCTGTCTACCAAGTGTCTACGGCATCGTAGCACATAAACAGATTTTTTATTTTATTGAGAGTGGGTTCTGAGCTTTGGAGGAGTTTTTATGCAACATGTTATTATTTATTTACTTACTCATTGTTAGGGAAATTATCGACTAAAAGATGCGATTCAAAAATTAAAATTAATACATGGTAGGCAAGAAGTAAGTAGGAAAGGCTGTCCCCCACGCAATGCAGTTGTCCGTGTACGTTCCGCTCCGGTAAGCGAGGACTTGTAATGCATGAAATTGTATGAAAGACGCCACACCGAATGCAGTCCGTACCTAGTGCGTGTGCAGTAGCTGCATGTCACACGGACAGCTCGTTCACAACGGTCAACTGACAGCACGCACGCAGCGTGACACGCGCGAGGACCGATGCGTGCAGTGCAGTTACAGCGCGATCGACGTAGTATCCAGCGGACTTTCTTACTGGATGTCACACCAAATCTGTGTGCAGTTCAGTCTGTGTGCGTGCAGTATTGGTGTTGCACCTCACGGACTACACCCGTACTGCAAACGTACTGCACGCACACGGACTGCACTGCATACAGATTTGGTGTGTTTCAAGCCATAAGTAATACAAAATAAGCAGGATTACTTATGTAATAGAAAAGTCATTAAAAAAAATCTACTGCATGTTAGTAACAATGTAATTATTAGTAGGCATATAAGAAATAGATTTAATACGATTAGGTACACTATTGTTTACGAAGACGTCAATAACATAATTAACGTAATTCCTGATGTACCTACTTTTACTTGTTAGTCATTGAGTCTTCAGAAGGTGCATTTTGACATTGGTGGAAACTAACGTAGGTAGGTAGGTAAGTGTATAATTTCCTAAATTGCTTAATAGTCACAGGTAAATCTTATTAAAACATACTTTTTGAAAATAAGTATTTAAGTAAGTACGTAATAATTATTGTATAGTCTAACCTTAGCCTATAAAATAATTATAATTTTTGTAAACGCTGAGTTACGTTATTAATTGAGCAAGCGAAGCGGGGTCTCAGAATCTCAGAATACCGGGACATCTCGGGATTAGTTTGTTTGACAATAACTTGAGTATCCAATCCTAATGAAATTTTACAGGCAAATAGATCATGTATTAAATACAATTTTCAGTTCTATGTGCGAAATTGGACGAGAAATTATAGAAATACTAGAGGTCTCCGTTCGAGGCGGAACCACTAGCTAGAAATTATAAAATTAAAAAAAACTTAACCAAGTAGGTACCTATTTTTAAACTGCACGCGGAAAACACCACCCTACTAGGTACGGCTGAGAACACACGGTGCAGTTTTTGCTTACAGTCACAGAGGGCGCGGGCCCGCGGCTTACCAAAAATGCTGAAATGTATAAAATATAAAAAGTTGAATCAAAGCTCACGACGCGATTTTCGACCGCAGCGGGCGCGGTTGCCGCGGCCACCGCGCTGCGAAACCGCGTGCTTGTCGACCATAGATAAACCGTTGTCGACCGTCCGTCGCCCGCGAGCTTTGCGGTTGGTTCGCGAAGTCGTGCTGCGCCTGCCGCGGCTGCGGTAAGTACTTACCGCAAATATCTGCGGTGTCGTAAGTTGTAAAATAAAACAGCGGTCTGCGACAGCCGCGGCTGGTGCGGGCGAAAATGGCGCCGTGAGTTTTTAATCTCCACCATTCCCCATTCTATAGTTCTCTCTGAAACCTATGTTGCTCTGGTAATCCATAACGACGCCTTGCACAAACGATGCATTTTGATGCACGACGAAAGCCAAATTACTGACGAATCGGACGACACAAAATACTTCTACCGATCCAAGTTTTTTGCTTTAAATTGTACCTCTCTAATAACTGCTATGTATATTATTATGTACTTGGGAAATGAATAAGTACCTAATTATAGCCTAGCTAGACTCTAGCGTTTTGCTTAGCTCAGTTTCAAAGGCGCTCTAATCCAAAACAAGTTCCTTACTTTAAAAAATCTACTCGTATTTATCATGCTGTGAAAGTGGTATCATTATTTGAAGCGTCTAATTATAAACTCCGCTATAACGTTTTTTTTATTACCCCCAAACAACAAAAATCCTATGACGCATTTCTGACTTTACAACCAAAGGCATATTATACAGTGCGTTTGAGTTCGAACTAGCGATATTTGAACGGCATATAGAACAATCAATTTCATCGACAAATCACCCCCATATCAGGGTTCCCAGCCCCCCCATTTCGGAATGGCCGCCATTTTAATTTTTTGTGTCCATTTTCTGACACGTCAGTAATAAAAAGCTCTCACTTTTTATGTAGTAGCTCTATAACCATAAAAAAATACTCAATCGAAGGGTAATAGTATTGTCTATTAATGAAAAATAAGAATCAGCGTTAAGCTTCGACCTAAAAACGTTAAAAAAATTATCAAACATAAATTTAAGCAAAAAAAAACCATGAATTATTTACATTAATTAATTTATCGCAAAAACTAGCTCCTTAATCTACGTTTTTTATTATTGTTATTAAAAGTACTTTTAATTATCTGGAGAATGACACTAAAATTACTACTCTAGTTGCTAAAACAACAGAGTTATTACTGTTTGAATTCGACCTCTGTGGTAAGCATGCCTACGTTATCAATGTAACCAATTGATTGAATACATCATTTATAAATTGAAACAAATTAATAAAAGTAACTATTTTAATTAAAAAAAAAACAGCATCAGGTACATTATTTGTTTTTTACTATGAAGTAAAAATTGTTCAAAGTGGCCTCCTTGGTTCATCAGACAAGCCGTCGCCCGTGTAGCCACTTGACTTGTTGCCCGATGAACCATATCGGAGTCTGCTCTTATTTCGTCAGCTACTGTCTTATTTTTTTGCAACAATTCTTCTCTTGTGTTTGGCACGTTGAAATAGACTTTTTGCTTCATATGGCCCCATAGGAAAAAATCCAGCGGTGTCATGTCTGGGGAGCGTGGTGGCCAAGCTACAGTTCCACCTCGCCCAATCCATGGTGAGTGGTTGGCGTTTAGGTGCTCTCTAACTGCGCGAGCAAAATGTGCTGGTGCGCCGTCTAGTTGTAGCCACATACCTCTGCAGTATATGAGAGGCATGTCACCAAGGGCTTCCATAAATTCCAAAAATCTGGGACCATTTAAAGTGTGTGGTAATTCAATCGGCCCAATCAATTTGTCGTCGATGATTGCTCCCCATACATTTACGGAGAACTCATGCTGGAATGTACTGGCCCGTACAGCATGTGAGTTTTCTGCCATCCATAAATGCTCGTTTCGGTGGTTCACGATGCCTGCTCTGGTAAATTTCGCTTCATCGGTCCATAAAAATGGATATTTACAAAAGTTTGGCGACTCGGCGTAGGTCGCTCCGGATATCTTCTGCGATACTCTCGCACGGCAGCGGCTGCACTTCCGTTACAATAACCATACACGAAATGCATGTCGCAAATGTGATGCGAAGAATGCGTATTTGGCATAGCTGCAGAATGAATAACGATAACCAATAACAAGAAATAGTGTGATCACGACGCGGAGCGAGGGACAACTGAGTCAACTAATCTTTGTTTGTGTCAGCTTTATTTTTAACAATGCCGCCAAACCGGATCTGGTATCCCGCTTACTCCCGTCACAATAATAGCAAAAATTTCGTTTACCTGCTCGCGTACTCGGACCATTTCAAAGTATCTGACAGCTGTGTACCGTTGTAGCGCTTACGTAAGGGTCAGATTAAAACAGTTATAACTTCTTTATTATGGCACATAGAGTATTCATTTTAGTGTCATTCTCCAGATAATTAAAAGTACTTTTAATAACAATAATAAAAAACGTAGATTAAGGAGCTAGTTTTTGCGATAAATTAATTAATGTAAATAATTCATGGTTTTTTTTTGCTTAAATTTATGTTTGATAATTTTTTTAACGTCTTTAGGTCGAAACTTAACGCTGATTTTTATTTTTTGTTAATAGACAATACTATTACTCTTCGAATGAGTATTTTTTAATGTTTCTAGAGCTTCTAAATAAAAAGTGAGAGCTTTTTATTACTGACGTGTCAGAAAATGGCCACTAAAAATTAAAATGGCGGCCATTCCAAAATGGGGGGGCTGGGAACCCTGATATGGGGGTGATTTGTCGATGAAATTGATTGTTCTATATGCCGTTCAAATATCGCTAGTTCGAACTCAAACGCACTGTATATCAAAATTGCCGTTAGAATATAATTAAACAGAATATAACAAATCCACAGACAATACCATTATATATTTTAAGTTATAGAATTTTATAGAATAAAGTTGAATTTGAAACTCACCTTTGCTTTTAGAGGGTTTTGAAATTAACACATGACATTTTAGTGGGTTTTGCTATTTACATCAACGAGACCAACTTTGAAGTTTGGATAGTGTCATGCAATTAATTACTTACCTTGGAAGTAACTTGAAATAATAAAACACATTAACGAAAACGCATCTTTGTACAATAAAAAAACAAATTCAAACTTAAATTTCAGGTGTAATTTTTTAAAGCATTTTTTGGTTATAAAATACAACGTAAAAGCTACCTCTAAAGCATATTAATTCATCCAAACCCGTTCAGCTTTTTCAGAATGAAAAAAGTAATAAACACACATACTCACTTTGTCAAAAACTTTTGCGCACCGCGGTTTCACCCGCGGTTAATAAGTACTTAATTAAGTATCATATGTGCTATTTATTCTAGACTTTAGATCTCTGTGCCAAATTTCATCTAGATATGTTCAGCCGTTCTGGCGTGAAAGAGTAACAAACATCCATCCATTCATCCATTCTTACAAACTTTCGCGTTTATAACATTAGGAAGTAGGATAGGATGGGAGGATGTCTTACCGACATCCTCAAAAATATTTGTGTGATAGGTGAAATTTTTAGCAACAGTAGGTAGGTTATACGCGTCGACTTGTAAACCTCCTCCGTTTCGTCGAATAAAAAAAGGCCACGTTGGTCACCGGTGACGGTTATCGATGCATTAGCAAGACCGAAATAACTAATTTAAAGCAAATTTACAACAAAATCTCAAAGATAATGACGATGGCAAGTTCCCTGACACTTACCTATAATCTGGGTGTCTTCAAGTCTCGAGTGAATCGGTTTCTTCTAGGCAAGCGTGCTCCAGCCTCCATCGTAGGCCGCATTACTGCTTATCAACAGGCATGTTAACGGCCAAACGCAAGCCAAATAAGTAATAAAAAATAAAATAAAAAAAAAAGCGTATTCGGGTGTCAACTCCCGGAACGTTGCTGTCATCTAGTTTTTTTTTATGGATATTGCGTCAATCGATTCATAAGCAAGTATGGAATAAGCAATACACAACAAGTGCGAGAGAGACAAATATGATGATGAATGACGATACACCTAGAGTGACCTAGTTAAGGGTCAACTCCCGGCTAGACCTGCCTCTCGCCCCCTTGCCACCCTTACTCCACGAATTTTAAAGCTCTTTTAAACTTCTGATGTCCTAGTAACAAGCATCGAAATTTTGCAAAACCACGTGCAATTTCCACTTGTTGCATTTTAGTCGTTCGAGTTTTGGAGAATGCATTTTGACTTTGTTTAAACATTGTATGTAATTATAATGAAGGTATTTTTGCATTTGTTGTTTTTAAAATTAAATAAACACAGGTAAACTATAATGGTTTTTAGCTAGAGGTTTTGTGCTTTGGATTGTAGGTACTTCTCTTATTACCTACTTCTAGCAAAATTAATTATTCGGGACACTTGTACACACGGTTCTCTGACCCCAAACTAAGCAAAGCATTTACATTTACATATTAAAGTCTAGAACTATGCTTAGCTCCGTTATAAAAGGCAAGGAAAGTAAATACTGACAAGGCAAATTTAACTGTAACTATGTCAATGATCACGATTAGAAATATCACAAACTACCTACTTCCCGACTGTAAACCAATTGTACAAAGAATGTTTAGTGCTATCAGTTCGAAAACTACCGAAGTTTCTATGAAAGTTACAAAGAAAAATCGCAAACAAGAACCAAAGATTCAGATTTCAGAACCTCAGTCAAACGAACCAAAGAACAATGAGTATAGGTAGTAGGTACCTAAGTTAGGATCAGTAAAGAAACAGAACTTGGAAATATCACGAAAATTCATTGCAATCTAATGACAGTTATTTATTGTCATTGGACTAGGACAAAACGGAAAACTGACGA
Organism: Peribatodes rhomboidaria; assembly: GCA_911728515.1. Lineage (NCBI taxonomy): Eukaryota > Metazoa > Arthropoda > Insecta > Lepidoptera > Geometridae > Peribatodes > Peribatodes rhomboidaria. The sequence continues at coordinate 22,217,628 of OU452166.1, forward strand.
AAAAAAACATTGTCGTACAGTTTTCAACTGTGCGCAAAACTCACCCCCACGCATTTAGGGTAGTTTTTTAGTTTTTTTAATAAACATTTGAATAATAAAATTACCATATTTCTTAATATGATACACTCTCAATTTGGTTCAAAAATATATAAATAACTTGACCTGAAAACAAGTCATGGTTATCCTATTAAACTCGCGGCCAGGTGGCGGCCTGCCGCCCGGCCTTCTCCCTCATTCCGTAGCCGATAGCAGACGACATGAGCCAGCGACACGTCCGCTGCTGTGGTCTGCACTCGGGTGCGGAATGAAAAAGTATTTTCCAAAAATTCATAAATAACTTAAAATTAAATGTGACAAATTGTCATTAAACAATTTAAAAAAAATTAAAGAAAAGTGCCGTTTGTTAATTCCATAGTTTCAAGTCCTATTCGAAGGTTAAAAGCCTATGCTCTAGACTAGACTGTGCCGAACTCGACCCGTGCCTCGTACGAGTGACCTCCTCCCCAAACCCGAGCCGCGCCCGGCCGGTTAAATGTTAGTGAGTTTTGAATTTGTGCATGGCGTCCGTGCCTCGTACGAGACACGGCTCATGCTCAGCACGGTCAAGCATAAATCATCCATAAAACTCTCATAAACTTATGTTGTCCTGGTACCTTGCAACGAAGCCTTCCAATAACAGTGCACTTTCCACTTGTTGCATTGTTGTTTGACACCGCCCTAGCATTTATCCTCCTGCCTAGGTTACCACCCTTACTTTAGGCCGGCGCCACACGTTGGTTGTAGCATTAGCCCCAACGTTGGCGGGTTGAGTTGGTGATGTATCCACACGTTGGCGATTATATTAGTTGTGTCCCGTCAGAGCCAGTGTGCCTTCCGATACAGGAACCAAAATTACTCGATACACTTGTATTTTTGTTAGACTAGTACAAAAAAATTTACTATTACTAAAACTAATCAAATTGATTGATATGTTTTATTTTTAAAGTGATATTCTGTATGCGGACGATATTCTCGCTCGAATGTGTTTGGCGACGACTGAGCAAATTGCCAACGTGTGGACGGATCGCCAACGTTAGCTCAGATTTCCTTTGATAGAACCGACACGCGCCGGTCAAATACAAACATTGATGCTAACGTTGGGACCAATGTCATTTTCACAATCCATACGTTGGCCCAGTGACGTTGAAGCCAACGTTACGGCCAACGTGTGGAGCCGGGGTAACAGACTTTCACCCCCATCCTCCCACTTGCATTTCACGCTTAAAGCTCTCATAAACCTATGTTCTCCTGGTAAGTATTGTTAAAAATACATTTTGATTTCAGGCAACTAGGCCTATAATAATATTTATTATTATTTTTTTTTTCTTCTTATTTTTTAAAGTTTTTTACACAGTATTTTAATAAACAAATACTATAAATAACTTAAAAACTAGGGTGCCTTCGGCAGCGGGTGAGGCTCAAACTACTGGTGGTTGGAGCTGCAGAGTGAGGAACCTCCTGACAACACGGCACGCGGTACGGACCCAACCGTCTAACGAGACTCTCTTGAGGTCGAGGTCGAGGTCTAAGAACCTATGAGACCGTTTACCGTGACGACTATCGGGACAATGATCGGTCCCAGTAGAGCAAAGCACGGCCATTCACGAGTTTTTTTTTAAAGATATTCCAAATAATTACAATATTAGGTTCCTATCTTTCTGTAACGGGTGTACTATTCAGTGTTATTTAGGTTCCCGTATGTAAGGTTTAAATGTATTTAATATTAATTTTTATATTCATATTTACTAGCTACCCGCCCTGGCTTCGCACGCGGGTGCAATGCTGGTTTTTCCTACTAATTTTATAAACGCGAAAGTTTGTAAGAATGTATGTTTGTATGTATGTTTTGTTACTCTTTCACGCAAAAACTTCTAAATGGATTTAGATGAAACTTTAAATTAATATAGCTTACAGATCAGAATAAGACATAGGCTATAATTTATTAAGATTTAGTGTGAATTCTCTAAAATATATAACGATAAGTGTCAAGTAAGTAGGAAAAAAATCTGCTATCTGCGAGCTATTCTGGCGTGCGCCGCAAAAAACCGTTGGAGTTACACGTATGTAATGTAAGATGGAAATGTTTATTTTAAATAACTCTACAAAAAAGCCCGAGATAGTATATATATCTGTTTTTCTGTGTAAGCCGTTATCACCAAAATAGTGAACCATAAATCTAATAAATATCGATTATTTATTTCTCACATTTGGTAGTAACAAATTGATCCTTATATCGCATCTGGTATTTAAAGTAAATATAAACTTTATTTTACACTACATTTTTGACAAATATTTGAATAGTTATGACGATAAACAACCGATTGAGCGATATATAGTTCTGTCCGGCGGCGGGCGTCAATCATGCCCGAATGGCTGAACGGATCTAGATGAAATTTGGCAGAGAAATAGCTGATACCCTGGATAAATACATAGGCTACTTCTATCCCTTAAAATGTAGTGTTCCTGTAGGATGAGAAAGAAATCTCACTTATAATTGTATAAATGCGAAAGTTTGGATAGATGGATGTTTGTTACTCGGATGAACTGTATGAAATTAATTTAGCACAGAGATAGCTTATGCCTTGGATTAATACATATTATGTAGGCTACTTTTCATTCAAGGCTGAAAAGCTCCCCCTGCCCCTTAAAATATATAATTCGCACTGGACATTAGATGAGAATGTCTCTTTCAAATGGTGATTTCGTGTTTACCTACCTTGATACATTACCTTCAGCTAAGCCAAGCCCCCAAATCAAAATCCTACCTACCTTGATAAATCTTATCTATAGTTAAGTTAAACCGCCCCCCTCCAAAAGCAAAATCCTTAATTTATCGCGCCAGTTAGCCTCCGTGAAGTAAATACAAACTGCGGTGTCGTAACTGAGCTTCCTGAGAAAACCAAACGCGGTGATAATAGGCAGTGCCGGTCATCTGTCACGCAAGTTTGTGTAGGAAATACCTTTGACCCACTGGCTCTGGGAGCAGGCTGGGTGGATATGTGGGAAGCCCGCCACTAGCAGCATACCCACGAAACCCTAGGGTATTCCGTTTCGGCGCAAAATGTCGGGGCTACGAGAACGCTCTTGCATACGATACGATCACGGCCCTCACAGCGCTAGCCTCATTGGGCACCTCCCTGAGACTGTGCTCTTCCTCTCTATGACGATGTGTCACCAGACACATCATCATCATCTACGTCGCTCGGCCGGTGGGCACCAGACATGTTGTATATTATAAAGGTTTGAGCGTGAGTGTATTTGATTGTTGCTGTTCTAACCTAGATGCACCAATATTGTGCAACGGCACAACGGCATTAGATTACGCATCACAGATTTCAGAAGTCGCGAACATGAACGATTCATGAACGTGGCGAGGGTGCGGTCGTGGGCGCGGTGTCGCTGATTTATCACACAAATTACCCCCGTGAAGTAAACGCAAGCTAACGTAACATAGCTCTGACTAAATCTCACGCGTAAACTAACTACGAGTAGCTCTATTTCTAATAAATACAACTGTGATAAATATACTATTTAACTGCGGATAACACCACAGAGCGCAGCTAGTACTAAATTTATTACAGAATGTCTTTATATAGGTACATTAATAATAACGGACGGAAAATAATAATAATGATGTCGGATCGACAAAATCAGCAAGTACCTTGACTTGGCTCACGAGGTAACCGCCATGTGGGATGTTGACTCGACGATCATTGTCCCGATAGTCGTCACGGTAAACGGTCTCATAGCGAAGAGCCTCGACCAACATCTCAAGAGGCTCTCGTTAGACGGTTGGATCGAGGGCTAGATACAAAAGACACGTGCCGTATTGTCAGGAGGTTCCTCACTTTGCAACCCTAACCACCGGTAGCTTAGGCCTCGCCCCGCTGCCGGCAGCACCCTAGTTTTTAAGTATTTTATAGTATTTATTTTTATATTCATTTATTGTAAAAAACTTAGAAATAAAAATCTTTGAATACTAATTAATAATAAATAACTGTATTTTTTTATGTAGTGATAATTAGTGCGGATGTGGGATGGATATTGTAATTGGTAATTCAGACTTTTCTTTACGAAGCGTATAACGGAGTTATACACTTTCAAAAAACTATTTCATAGGCGTGTTGTTTAGTAAGACCTAATAAACGTTAACATTTTGACCTACTTACGAGCTACAAAACATAACAAGTTCTTACTATCTAGTGGTAACGGGATTGTTCGACCACACCAAGTACTCGTATCCTACGAATGAAACGCGTGCGAGTTTTAGTGATGTACACGACTGTACATTACGCCATCTACTGTACATTACTCAAACTTATAGCACAGATCAATACAAAGTCACCCTCTTATTTGACTGGGGTAACTAGAGACTTGCATGTTTCACAGACAGAATACTCTTGCTGGTTTACAACCGGTTTTACACTGTTTACGGCAGATGGGGTGAAACTTAGCGTGCATGTAGTTCAGTGCAGTGTAGTATATGTGTAGCTACCATCAGTAAAATCAAATCAGTGATATAGATATTAGGTAGGTAGTTATGTTAAGGAAAGGTTCCGGCGCTGGGACCGGTCGATCAGCACGATATCAGGCTTATTGGACACAATAGTCCTGTCCGTGATGATATAGCGGTCCCAGTAGAGCAAAGCACGGCCATTCTCGAGAACTGGCGCTGGTGCGTACCTACTTATAGTATACGACACCTCGGACTCGACAAGACTGTATTGAAGGGCAAGTTGCTGGTGGATGATCCTGGCTACTTGGTTGTGCCTGTGCAAATACTCGCCGTTAGCAAGATGCGAACAACCGGAAATGAAATGCCTGAGTGACTCTCCGGGACGGTGGCATGACCGACAAATGTCGGCCGTACCGCCGTCCTTCAGTCAGGATATATTTTTGATAGTTGTTCGTCTTGATAACTTCATCTGTAATCGCACAGGGAAAACCCTCAGTTTCCCCAAATAGTTCACCGAAGCGTAGTCAGTTCACCGACGCCGACGCTAGGAGGTCTACATCGGGCCCTGTTAGGGCCCGATGTAGACCTCCCACTAGACACTTGTACAATAAGTTAAGATATTTGGTATTTTTTAGTCATATTTTAGTATAGAAATAGGACCCCGAGAAATACTATAGCAGTAACCTTCTCCACGCATCACGGCCGTAGTAGTTGTATGCCAATTCAAAGACATCGCGACGACATCGTTGTCGTCCATTGTAAAAACGCTCATTCTACTTACATACTGCAAGCTTTCATATTCTCCTAGTAGAGCGGATGCACTAAGTGCTTGCAATGCATTTTTGGTGCATTCACGTCTCGCACTGCGTTAAATTTTATTTATTTATTAATTAAGTATTACCATTTTAATATTATTATCTATTATTTGTCTTTGAACAGAAAAGTTAAAATCTTTTGAGTTTTTAAGTTTCTTTGCAGTTGACAAGCTTAGCGTTTGACCAGAGCGTTTTGGATGTTGATTAATTTATAAGTTAATCCCACTTCTATCTAATAATCTAAAATTTAAGTAAGTGGGGTTAGTAATATTTCTTGAATAAACAAATAATATTATTAAACTGTAAGAGAAAAACAAACCCCGCCCACCACCCACCAGCCTAGGGTGGTAGCCTAGCAACCACCCTTCCACTTTTCCTTCCTAGTATTTCACCCCCATTGTCCTCATTGCGTGTTTCAGTTTAAACCTCTTGTAAACCTATGTTGTCCTGGTATAGCCCGTGCATCTTGCTACGCAATGCATTTTCGATGCATGCACTTCTCGTGTATTCTCGCATTTTTTTTGGTTGACGGAAAAAAAATATTTGGTTGGTTTTTTAGTCTTTCAAAAGAAAAGTCAAATACGGTAACTTTTAGTTTTTAGGTTTCTTACAATTAACAAGTTTGGCGTTTGACAACAGCGCCTTAGATGTTATCCCCACTCCTAGCCCCCTTAGTAATAAACGTTGTATAGGCGCGGAATAGATATACAGTGTTTTGTCAGTTTAAAGGAAAGAAAAAGACAAAACACTGTATTTTTATTCCGAGGCTACACAACGTTTATTGCTATGGGGGTAAATGTATAAGCGTGCAGTATTGATTTCAGGGTCCCGCAATGAACGAAAATAAAGAACAGAGGCTGTGTACAATATGTTTAAGTACACAACCTATGTATGTAAGTGTAGCGCTAATACCTAGTCCTTCCTGCATTCATTTGCTTAGTCCTGAAATCCGATCTACTCGTAAGAAGGTTTCACTGTGGAATTTCGTATTGCATTCGTATCGCATTTTCTAATTATATTTTTGAAACTACACCGATCACTGTGGATTTCTCCTTGACCTAAACTAAATGATGTGAGATGATAGCCTACTTGGAGAAGGCCTAGTGCCTCTCTTTCAAGCCAGGGAGAGCGGGTTCGAACCCAGCCGACGGCACTCACCAATTTGTTCATTGTGTGAACATATGTGCGTATTATATGTCATCTACTACATGACTGGAGCCCGGTGTATGACGACAAGCTCGCCCCCTGTCACATTTGAGACTGAATATCGTCCGGCGAAGTGTGGGTGTTGTATTACACCTCTGCCAGCCCCCTCGGGGGAAAGGCGTGACATTCACATATCACATACATTTAATAAAGCATTTTTGTCAAAGTTGAAGCAAAGACGCTTCGCTCGCTCGGTCGACTAAATAATACATTGATTGAGTCGGCACACACACAGCAACAAAATCACGTAGGAATAAAGCCCTAATATATGGATAACGGGCCAACCGCTAATGCATAGGTACCTCAGATCAACCTAGAGAATAAGATGGCGCACGGCGTATGATTTAAGTGAAGCCAAAAACCACCCAAAAACTACGCTACTGTCGTGTAGGTACACAACTCTCACACATTGAGGCAAAAAAACAACGCTACTAGCTTGGTCATTCTTACCTCGACATTATGTACATTGGTTTATGGTACCCTTTAATAATGCACTATGTATATTTATACTGCACTATGTATATTTATACATAGTGCATTATAAAAGTGTGGCCAGGACTACATTTTGAGGTTCTTTTTAAAAACTGTGCAGTTTTTTACAAGTCAATTTTGAAAAAACCGTAACATTAAACTCTTACAAATACTCGTATACAACCTTAGAAGATTTAATATTTTATTTGAACGGAAATGGCTAACGTAGAGTTTGGGAATTAATATTAGTAGTTTGCTTTTTTTTTTGTATTCTTTTAATTGTACATTGTAGTCCCGTTCGTCTCCTAAGGTCAATGCTGAAAATCAGCGCTGGGAAGAAATTTTCAGCATTATAGCTGAGCATTGACCTTTTTTGACGTACTGGACACTACAGTGACAGCACTGTTTTGTTAATTTGTGTATTGGTATTAAGTATTGTCACCGTCTTTGTAGTATCTTGTGTGTCAAAATAAATGTATCTTTCTTTCTTTTCTTTCTTCGTGCAATTGTAAATGTTTTTCATGGCAAGATTACCACGCACACACATTGAAAAAGAAGTGGCTTCAGCGAGATATAATGCAGTGTTCCATCTTTTCCTCTAGATTGGTCTGAGATGCATACACATTGCGCTTAAAGTTCCTAATGTGAGGCAGATTTTGTAGCATGCAATGTAGGCAATTTAATTGCCGTGTGTGATTGCCAAGTCATGAAATGTATTTTAAAGAATAATTCGATAGATGCTTCCATAGACAGGTAGTAAATAAATTAACTGACTTGGTTTTACACTATTATTTTTTCTGTGGTTTCACATTAGATCTCACAGCTTTTTACGATAGTTGTCGTCGCAACACTTGGGCTTTTTACATGTAGTTTTTGATAGCATTTCATTTCTTTCTGTGCCAGCCTTGTAATCTAGCTGAAAAGGACATAAATAGTCCGGAAAGTTTTAAATCCATACTAATAATAAAAAATCGAAAGTAACTCTGTCTGCTTGTGGCTATTAATGGCTGAAGGGACCCTGATGAAACTTCATAATTATTTAGTGTATCACAAAGGTTTTGGACACTATTTTATGAATAAGCGCGAAAAAAGTCGCGGGTAGTAGTAGTAAGGGTAGTAAACAGCTAGTATAAAAATCAGAATTGGATTTTAATATCGTTATTTAATTTCTTGGCGAAAAATTAGATAGACATTCATGAGCAAAGTAACAATAATAATGTACTCCCTATCAATACATGTATCGGAAGGCAGATACACAGACATCGTTTACAAACATTATCTTTAGAACAACAAATAGAACAATAATAATGTACTCCCTATCAATACATGTATAGGAAGACAGATACACAGACATCGTTTACAAACATTCTCTTTAGAACAACAAATATAACAATAATAATGTACTCCCTATCAATACATGTATAGGAAGGCAGATACACAGACATCGTTTACAAACATTCTCTTTAGAACAACAAATAGAACATAATAACGTACTCTCCCTATCAATACATGTATAAGAAGACAGATACACAGACATCGTTTACAAACATTCTCTTTAGAACAACAAATAGAACAATAATAACGTACTCTCCCTATCAATACATGTATAGGAAGGCAGATACACAGACATCGTTTACAAACATTCTCTTTAGAACAACAAATAGAACAATAATAACGTACTCCCTATCAATACATGTAAAGGAAGACAGATACACAGACATCGTTTACAAACATTCTCTTTAGAACAACAAATAGAACAATAATAATGTACACCCTATCAATACATGTATAGGAAGGCAGATACACAGACATCGTTTACAAAAATTATCTTTAGAACAACAAATAGAACAATAATAATGTACTCCCTATCAATACATGTATAGGAAGACAGATACACAGACATCGTTTACAAACATTCTCTTTAGAACAACAAATAGAACGATAATAATGTACTCCCTATCAATACATGTATAGGAAGACAGATACACTGACATTGTTTACAAACATTCCCTTACTTTATTATTGTAATGCTTAAAACAACTAATTAAACTATACTGTAAACAACATCGAGAAAGTGTCACGTATGTAAAAAAAAAGATAATATTTAACAGATATGAATATAAATGTAGGTGAAGCTGCGATAATCATGTCTTCTCATTGTCAATACTGTGCGAGTGAGATGACATAATTAGCGCATGTAGGAGCCTAGCTACGAGTAGATTGATCTAGTTAAGGAAGGACTCAGGCGACTCTTATATTTAGTGGAAGTGGCCATTAGACATTTATACTGTAGACATATTTTTCTGGTTATGTAAAGATATGAATTACTGGTTATGAATAGACATAGATTTTAATCTAAAATATAGATTTTAAATCTTTTCTTTGGCCATTAATGATTTTATGATTTCTCTCCCAAGAGCGGCTCCCAAAGGCGGCGGGACTGCATTGCCGATCTGGAAGAACACAATTAAGTTAGTTTAGGCAGGTTAAGGTAATAAATGTATGAGATGAAATACGTCCCTACTTACAATAGGACATCAGAAGTACCTACTAGATAAGTTGCAATCGCTTCAAGCGATTCTTTTTGAATCGATTCGATTTTGAATTTGAATTCTGTTTCTAGAATCGCTAACGGTCGAACGCTAGCTGCTGATTGGACGAGATGACGTAACGTTTCGTCCAATCAAATAGCGTAGTAATTATAAGCGCTGCTTGCCTGGTGATGATGCCGAGTGTATACCTGGCGGTGCTTGTCATGCAGCGAGCCCGCGAACACGAAGCGGTCGGGGAAGCCCTGCGAGCGCGCGCACTCGCGCACTGAGACGACGCGCGCCTGCGCAGGGTGCAGCACGCGGCCCTGCTTGCCTGGTGATGATGCCGAGTGTATACCTGGCGGTGCTTGTCTTGCAGCGAGCCCGCGAACACGAAGCGGTCGGGGAAGCCCTGCGAGCGCGCGCACTCGCGCACTGAGACGACGCGCGCCTGCGCAGGGTGCAGCACGCGGCCCTGCTTGCCTGGTGATGATGCCGAGTGTATACCTGGCGGTGCTTGTCTTGCAGCGAGCCCGCGAACACGAAGCGGTCGGGGAAGCCCTGCGAGCGCGCGCACTCGCGCACTGAGACGACGCGCGCCTGCGCAGGGTGCAGCACGCGGCCCTGCTTGCCTGGTGATGATGCCGAGTGTATACCTGGCGGTGCTTGTCTTGCAGCGAGCCCGCGAACACGAAGCGGTCGGGGAAGCCCTGCGAGCGCGCGCACTCGCGCACTGAGACGACGCGCGCCTGCGCAGGGTGCAGCACGCGGCCCTGCTTGCCTGGTGATGATGCCGAGTGTATACCTGGCGGTGCTTGTCTTGCAGCGAGCCCGCGAACACGAAGCGGTCGGGGAAGCCCTGCGAGCGCGCGCACTCGCGCACTGAGACGACGCGCGCCTGCGCAGGGTGCAGCACGCGGCCCTGCTTGCCTGGTGATGATGCCGAGTGTATACCTGGCGGTGCTTGTCTTGCAGCGAGCCCGCGAACACGAAGCGGTCGGGGAAGCCCTGCGAGCGCGCGCACTCGCGCACTGAGACGACGCGCGCCTGCGCAGGGTGCAGCACGCGGCCCTGCTTGCCTGGTGATGATGCCGAGTGTATACCTGGCGGTGCTTGTCTTGCAGCGAGCCCGCGAACACGAAGCGGTCGGGGAAGCCCTGCGAGCGCGCGCACTCGCGCACTGAGACGACGCGCGCCTGCGCAGGGTGCAGCACGCGGCCCTGCTTGCCCATCGGCTCGGGGTCCGTCACCGTGGTGCTGAAGTACCCTTCCCAGCTGACGCGCCCTGCAACACGACAGCTATACTCAACCTGCAACACACGCTTACTATACTCCGGTTCAGGTGTTTCGAAAATTTGCGTCTAGTCTAGTCTAGCAGCCGATTTGAATACCGAATATACGAACCGTAGAGTCCAGCCCAGTGGTTGTTCCTGTTGCCAGTGTGCGGTAAACACCACGGTATGAGGGTGTTGTCCTGCTTGTCTTCTGGCGAGCAAGGCTGCCCCGATGCGCAGGCGCACACGCCGCGCAGCGCGCCCGACCGAGACCGACCGTTGCGCTTGTCGTTGTGACGGTATTGCAACACCTGGAAACGCTCAGGTACAGCAAAACTCAACAAGATATTCATTCAACAACAGGCTTGCGTTTGGGCGCCATCTCGCCTGATGATAAGCACTGATGCGGCCAACGATGGAGCCCGTTTACCTAGAGAAAAATGTTACAGAATAATCAGAGAAAATGGTCATAGTTGTAACTTTCTATTTTCGCGGTATTTTGTAACTTTATTTATTTCTTTAAATAAATCTCTCAATGATTCGCGGGGATCCATTCCGTAGATAGCGCGGACCGCTGGCTTTTGCAAAATAAAAATTGCCTCTACTTCAGCAGCTGATCCCCACAGCAAAATGCCATATGACATTATGCTGTGGAAGTAAGCAAAGTAAACCATCCTAGCTGTAGCTATATCCGTCAGTTGCCTAATCTTACGAACCGCATAAGCAGCAGAACTACGAGTAAGTCTCCCAGACAGAGCATTAATATGTGGACCCCATGACACTCTTGTTACAACAACGAAAAATTTAAATACTACTAGTGTGAATTTCCTTATCCTCTAAAATATATCGACTATCCATCGTAGCAATACATCCCATTACTTAATAAATCAATAGTGTTACGTTTCACGCAGCACACTTTGTCTCGGCTAAAAAATTAAATCAAAATTGTAATACTCACCAATTTTAATGAGTAATACGGAACTGTTTGTCTTATGTCACCCGCACAATTCTATAATAAACGCACATAGTACATGCAGTCAATATCCCTTTGCATGATCGCGAATCGTGTCGCGTATTGAACATGTGTAGTTACCTTGCATTTATTTCCATCAGCGAGCTCGACGGAGATGTTGGGCAGGTCCCGCCAATCAGAGCCGTGCGTGGTCGGGATACGGGAGATTCTCGCTTGGACCAGCGGTGCCATTTTCTTGCAAATGTGGTCCCTCAGTTTCGCTGTGTCGTCCGTCCCGCGCGCCACGCGCTGGAATTGGCTCCCGGGCTCCGACCCGTACTCCATCTCTTCACAACTCGCGCCGTCGCCGATCTCCGGCAAGTCGCTCATGGCGTCGCGCACCGTGCAGCTCCGCCGCGGCGCGCTCACCTCCCCGCGCAGGTTGCTCGTGAACCTCTTCCTGTCTATGGTGGCCGTCAAGAAACAAGCGCGCCGATTGAACACGTGCGTCGGCTCCGGGTACGACGGTAAGACGTGCGTCGGCGCCGCCGCTAGCACTATCAGCCGCCGCCGCGTCTGCGGCACTCCGTAATGTCCTGCCTGCAGAATCCCGAACGTACACTGATAGCCCATATCGAGCAACGCGCGCAAAGTCAACTTCACTACCATCCCCCGTTTGAATGCGACGAAATTGCGCACGTTTTCAAGGATAATATACTTGGGTCGGTAGTAGTCACAGTAGGACAGGAAGGTGGCGACGAGCGAGTTTTTGAAGTTTGAGTAGTCGCGGGAATTGAATCGGTTCATGCCGGAGAAGCCCTGGCAGGGCGGGCCGCCGCAGAGCAGCTCCACCTCGCCGCGCATCGGCAGCCGCCGGCCGCCGCTGTGCGTCGCGCCGCTCATCATATCGCGCAGTAATGCGTTACAATCCTCCGTGAACACGGCGCACTTTTTATTGTTGAGCGAATATGCATGCGCGGCCGCTTCTAAGTTCTCGACGGCCCAGCGGCATTCGGCGGCGCCGGACCGATGCAATCCCTCCGATAATCCCCCGCACCCAGCGAAAACGTCGAGCGTACGAAGTGGACGCACTTTCGCTTCTGCTCCGTTAGAGGGCGCTGCAACGCGCTTGCTCGACTTGCCTCTCCCTTTCCCCTTGCCGGTGGCCTCTTCAGTCCTACCGACTGCGGTAGCATGGCTCGGCACGTTCATCACGCGCCCAGTGCTCCGATCGTATGCGCTTCTAAAGTAGAACCTGCTAGGGTCTCTCTCGAGCCACTCGTGAAGAGTTTCCTGCTCGGGAACATTTCGCTCGTAAATGAGGCGGCAAGGCCCCGCGACTGCGGAAAACGGTACGTCGCGTACTTCGTCGCTCCAGTACACGACGTTGAGATCCTCGCGGTGGGGGAATTTGTTTTTGGTGTTTTCGGGGCGGTACATGACGTTGACTCGCAGGTAGATGCTCTGCGGACTAACGAGGTGCCCGTGGTCGACCGCGGTGACGCCGACGATGTACCCCACGCAGAAGGGCTGGTCCGTCCCGATGTTTGTTCCGCGGAGGTTATTACCCTTTCGATAATACTCCGTGTATATGTCTTCGTCGACATTCGCCGATTTTGATTTCTGAACAGCTGTATTGCTTTTCAAGCGATTTTTCAACCTGAAAGAGCGGGGTTTTAAGAAGACTCCACAGCCTTTTCTGTAATCGTGCCCTCTCCATCTGACCCCACTCCATTCCAATCTATTCACACCCGTAGACATTGCAAGTGACGTCTTTGTCGACTCGCCTATGACCCTCGGGATAATTTTGTCATCTTTAATAGTTTTTCGTTCACATGATGGACAGAACCTGTGTTTCCGCAATTCGTTAGGACACGCAGGATCTTCGGGTAAATCTTCAAAGCGAGCAGTGAATTTTTCGTAGTATTTGCTGTAGAAATATGTTTTCCCGTCGTCCTCTCTGGAGTTATCCTGAACTTCTCTACCTCCGAGGTTGGACCAATCGGCTGGTATATCTTTTTTTTTTACGCAAGCTTTCCTCAATATAGATGAAAGAGGAGCTCCATGGCAACATCTGTTACACAAAAATACTTCTCTTGGGTCTCCGACTTCTCCCAGAACTGTATCTGAAGATCTCATAAATACTTCTCCGTGGAAGAAACCCTCTCTATAATTAGACACCTCTTTCCACATATACACAACTTTCGCAACTAAAGAGGGAACGTTTGAGAGACGAGTTTCCACCATGACAAAGTCACCAATACACAGTTCTGAATCGTCGATCTCAACCTTCTCATAGTACACATTTTTAGCGTCTACTTTGACCGGTTTACCGATCCATTTAATTTTTCTATCATAAGTGGTCAGCTTGAAAGGCACCGCATCGTCGACCTCGTGTCGTTTGTGTTCCGATATCTGTCGGTCGGCATCGTCGTCGGTGCTCAAATCGTCGTCCTGTTCGAAGGCCATGTTTGGACAAACGCGACGCACGCAAGCTTTTTTAGAGCGACCTTGCCCACCGAACTTCGCCATCGCTCTGCAAGCGACACATTCGCCACAATCCGGCAACTGGCATGTTTCGCAGACGCCGCATCTTTTTCTCCGTAGAATTAATTCTTGGTCAGTTTTATCTAACTGATTCGAGAAAACGCTTTCAAATGCTTTTCTCACTAATGGTGTGGTGGTGGCCTTAGTCCAGACTTTCTCGACTACTTTCTTGTATTCGATTGTGGTGCATGTTGTATTTTTGCCGAAATTAATGCCAATTAATTTTATCAACTTTCTCATGCACGGCACAGCAATTAGAGGATCATCGTCTTCATCTGTTTTCAAGCTGACCACCTGGTTACATAAAAAGTTTGCATGTTTGTGTAGCAACTCCTCCGTGATCTGTTTATCATTCAACTCTGGGATGGAGTGCCGCCCAATATTTTCTATCAGCTCCTCATATGAAGGCTGCAGACAATGGTTTTTCTTTAAAAATTCAACAACAACTTTACAGATCCATATTTTTTCATAAAGAATGTCCATGAGAGGTTTGTATTGTTTGCTGGGAGTCTGTAGGCTATAATCAGCAAACTTAGTGGATAGAGTTATACGATTCTTGTCGGCACTGTCGAATCCCCTGATGTACCTGAAATATATTTTATATATCGACATAAGTATATTTTACATAATGTTAAAGAAGTGTTCTACTGACTGCTAAATGAGATTCCGAATATGAAAACAAATCTACTTTGAATTTAACACACCTCATACTTATATTTGTCCTCTTTCTGTGTAGTTTGATTAAGAGGCAAGTGATCTATTTTAGTTAGTATCTGTAGATGATAGAAAGAGGAATTTTTGTTGTTTGACCACCTTGTATGACATCAAACATTGATGACGTCTGTTTATATGTACTACTAGCTGCGCCCTGCGGTTTTATCCGCGGTTCAAAAGTGGCCTATGTATTAATCCAGGGCATAAGCTACCTCCATACCAAAATTCATCTAAATCAGTCCATCCGTTTGAGCGTGAAGAAGTAACAAACATACACACTTACATACTTACAAACTTTCGCTTTTATAATATTATATAGTACTATATTTAATTTTCCAAATATAGACTTTCGTCAACTGTACTGTACTGCAAACGAAAACTTCCACTAAAATATTTAAAAAATTATTCACCTGGTTGATAATTTTAGTAACAAGGTGAAAATAGAACACCAAGTAAGTGGAAGCATTGCACCTGGGTGATATCACCAAGGTGCAATGCTATACCCACCGTGTGGTTGTGTGCGGAGCGAGACAAATATCTTCTGGCGCTGCATGTTTTAATGGTTTAGTTAGACGACACAAAGAATGTTTTAGCGCTACAGCAAATCTGTAGGCTGTCCACACGGGCAGGCCACGCTATCATCAAGTTTCGTGATGTTTTTTGGTTGTAATAGCTCTACTAGGACATAGTACTTATATCTCAATGATTGATAAAGAAAAACAGAAGAAATAAAGAAAAAAGTCATTAGAAGAGAAAGAAATGGAAAGAAAGAGAGGACTAGGAAGACCAAGGAATTTCACATTGCACTAACACAAGGTCTAAGAACTACAACTCTACCGACTTGGACTTTGGGACAAGATAACTAAATTAAATAATATAGGAGGACATTGCAAAAGTGGCAGAACATCAAGTGGTAATGATTACCACAGAAACAAATAAAAGTTCCCAGATGAGATATATGCCAAAAGGCAAACGGCATAAACAGCTGAGTCAATTAAATACCTCACATTAAATATACTTCATTCTTTAATAGGTACATGAACATTTATTAAATTAATTTAAATAAATATAAGCATGTATTAAGTCAGAAAATTGAGAAAGTATGAGAAACTAACTATGTAACAAAAAAGGCTACAAAAAAAATTATAAAAAAAATAACCATCCTAAAATAGGTCCAATATCTTTTACTGGTAATGCCGCTTCTCCATTCCCATAAGAGTCTGAGCATTTGGGATTCAAGTGCCCAGACATGTATATTTTGACTTCATTCTTTACAAAATCTATGTCAAGAGGACAAAGGTGTCCTTGCTGGTCAAAAATAGAGAAGCTCGTAATGTTAGTATATGGTCTCTTCGTAGTGTCTCCATCTGTAATAGTAATTACTGCAGAGGCAGGAAACAAGAACAAGAAGAGATATTGTATCATCAGGTTAGCAAGTATAATATATCTTCATTGAGTTAGACATACCTGAGTTGTGTTAAGATTTTATGATACCTGTATATGTTTTGCACTTAACAATCAAACACAACCATGCATCGGTCAGTACCACACACCTGCACATCAACATGTTACACTTTAGACAATAACCCCTTTAGCAATAAGTACTGTATAGCCTCGAAATAGTTACACGGTCTATTGTGTTTTTCAATCAAATTAAAAAACACAACAAATAGAAATATTACCCCAGTACCACCGACGGTAGAGAATCCCTAATCGAGCAATGCTTGGTCTGCCCCTCGTATTCTGGGGGAAGCAACGTGTGCTCCAGTCCAGGCACAAGCCTGGACATGTCAGGCTTTGCAAAGGCCATTCCAAAGATTGAAATTTTTCCAAAAAATATTCTGAATACTTTGTAACACCGTTTTCAATGCATTGAGGGAGGCAAATTTGTCAAAAATCCATTCTATAATTTTAAATAGTTCTAATATAATAGTGTCACGAGCGAGACAGCTGCCGTCCCTTACCCTACACCTTAAAGATGTATCATAGGATGTGTTATTCAAAATGGGGCGACAAGTTCAGCAAGTCCAGGGACCTGATTCTACTATTTTTTAAGAAAAACCATTCTTTTATAATGCAATTATAATTCAATTACAATTGTGACTAAAACTGAAAGTCTGCAACAATTCTGCAACTGCTTACAATTGTCTTGTTTTAAATTTAGTTTGGTAAAAATGATTTTAAAAATATTCAAAGAATTTAACAATGTGATTGTTTTTAAAATATTTGAAGAGTTTAGTTAAACTTTTACCTTGGATAAAGTAAATATGTATGTACCTCAGAAGATAACTACCTACCTAACAAATTCATTATAAATATGCTACAGCATTTCGATGACTACAGCAAAAATAAGTCACCTGAACTTTCCAATGTAAACAAAACTAAATATCTAGTTACTTACCTAATTCATATATATCCATTACAGTATTCTGCACATGTCATGTGAGAAAAAGAATTAGGCTCTTACATTACTTGTCTGTACTTTTGATTTAGTTGAAAGATTTACTGATTCACAAATAACCTTTGTTCCAGATTATTCAATGAATAAAAATAGTAGAAATGCCTGGATAAAAAAAAAACATGAACCCAGTTTGGCTAGTGTGCTGTATTCAAAGAGGTAAAAAAAATGGATTAATTTCAGTTTTTTTAATTCAAGCTTTTGTCCTGGGGGGCTATTCCTGCGCATGAGATGAGATGTGATTTTATCTTGGTCACTCTCACACCTATGACATTTCAAACGAGAGCAACAAGGACGAAAAAAGGTGAGATGGAAATCTCAAATCTCTGAATAGGGCCGCTGGAATAATTCCTACTTTGCCTATGCCTGCAGGAGTAAGTAAGTAACCTAAATATTAAAGTATAATCTCTTCCATTTTGTAACAGTTTAGTGGTCAGCACTGGTGTCCGACATGGCCTTATTATGTCCTAAGACAATATAATTGTATTATTCCAAAACAAATAAACAAGCATTGTACATAGTTGTTGATTTCATTTCTACATTTCATTTAACATATTAGATGTTATTTAACCCTTTAACTGCCTGAAAACCAGTAAGCAAGTAAACCTTGGAGAAAACTTACTTGGAGAAAATAAAATCGTTACAGATAACCAGTTATCTAATCTCGGTTACAAGGAACAACAAACATCCTTAATGCGGCAATTCATAAGCTCCCAATCTATCTGTGATTTCATACCACACTGCTAGGTACCAAATGTTTGGTCTGCTACTGTATTGGAAGTCTGTGAGTTAACCAGAATTTTGTCTTTTTTGATAGAGTTACAACTACAAACTCTGAAAGAAAAAGACAAGACACTGATTAACACTTCGGAGGATATACACCATTATTGCTAACGAGGTAGGGGGAAAGTGGACCAGGTGAGCGGAGCTTCGCTACACTTCACACAGCTGCACTGCCCTCCACCAGCCCACCTATCGTCTCCATTCCATCCAGATCAAGTCCGCATACTTATATAATTTATGTAAAGTCCACTCAGACCAACTCTGTTTCACTCCACTTTCACTTAGCATCCAATATAACAAATTTTAATTCATATAACAATTATTTTATCTTTGTAAAGAGTTTTTCCGCAAACAACATAGTAACAATTGCAAAAAAACAATTTATGCAACACTTAAAATTGTGATGATTTAGAGACCATTATGGCAATTGAAACACCTGTTAGAAAATTGTAGACCAATTAATAACACCAACATGAAACAATTGTCAAGCCATTGATTATGAGCATATGAAATGTATGAAAATTTAAATTGTTTTTCAATGGTCAGAATTACAATTTTAATGCAATTGATTAACTATTGAAGTTATTAGAATAGTAAAAATGTCAAGAATGACAATTTTGAGGTAATTCAAAAGCTATTTAGAAACAATTGGTTTAGTAGAATCAAGGCCCACCACTGATGTCCCTGATGGCTTGGAGTATATTGTAATCAATAAACAACATTTACCTGCAGATTGAAGTAATTGCTCATGGGCCGGTGCCAAACTTGCTTTTACAGCAGCTTGTTCCTCATCTTGCGCATAACGAGACATCTGAGTGTGGTTATTGAAACATTTGCATGTGTGGCCATCTTCAGATTCAAAATTATTATTGTTCCGCATTGAACTATGTGGGGCTCGATATGAATTAGACCTTGGGTATAGAATAACATTGGTTTCAACTGTATTGTTGTTTAGATACAGTACTCTATTAATTGTGGTGTAGTTCCCAGATGTTGAACTCATATTAGTATTAGCACCATCATTTCCATAAAAATACCTCTGTTCAGTAGTAAAACTTGTACTTGAAGTTGGTAGATTGTATATTTGATCAGTTATTTGTTTGTTAGTAGTGTCCTCTGAGAATTGGACATCTTCCATCTCATATTGGGTACTACCTGCACCCTCATTGGCTTCTGTTCCTTCACTATGTGTAGTTTTAATTCTTTTCTGTAATTTGGTAATGCTAGCTTGATAATAATCATGAAATACCTGTAGTACCTACCGGAGGATGAATTAGAGAAGTGTTGTCTAGTTAGTTTTTGAATAAAATACAGTGGATTACAGACAAAGTTGACAAACCTATTATATTTTATTATGTTAAACTGATTCCATAATTTACTATGTGAAACCTGCCATATGAGATCATTAAAAAAGTCAAAAGATCTGGTGACAAGCCATGACTAAAAAGTCATGACTGCTGCTCTTAAAATATTTACAATATTGAGGCTATATTGTAGGTACTTACATTGATATGTGATTCATTGAGATCTGAAGTAGGGCTCCTTTTAAATGGCAGCATATTTTTGCAATTGTTATTTAACTGCTACCATTACCATTTCTAGCAATCTTCAGTATGTTCTGTAAACCAAAGTAAAATTAAATGTTTCCAATAAGTATCAGTTTTTCCGGCAACCCAATATAATTGCATAGACATGAAATGCATAATGAACTCCATAAATGCAATATGGAGTATTCTGTGTAAAATTGACACAAATTTTCCATTCCACGAAAAGGTCAAAAGGAACCAACTAATTATTACATACACTTTAAATTTAAGTCATGGTACCAACATACCTAACTAAGTATGTGATTTTAATATCTTAGAAGAAGTCAAAGTGAGAGGCGTGATCTGGGAAGATGTTACACACAAAGTCTTAAACTGCAACAAACAGATGTACTTAATCACAAACTGCAAACTGCACTTTTTAGCTGTTTTTTTTTTTCAAAATCGCTACGTTATTATTAAAATTTTCATTTAAAAACAGACGAACAAATAGGTGACTTTGACATAAACTAGGGTAGCGTCTAGATTCTCTTTGGACACATCTATTTCCAAAAAAAAAAACTCAAACGTCAAAGACGAACTCTCGTGAACGTCGAATGAACGACTGAACTTCAGTTGCGTTCGTTCTTTTTTAGCTCACCTACGTTTTTTTGTCAATTCAACGGATTTCAACGCATAGAAAAATTACACTGATGCAACGCTTAACCTTTAAAGGTCGCTGTATACGTGACGGATAATATCTCGGACGGGACGGCGACGGAACGTGACATTATCAATGCCCGGACGGGAGTGTAACGCATACGAACCGTTTGCTCACTTCACTACACCACTCTCCGGAGCGAACGGGGCGAGTGTGCATACACAATTACGCAGCGGAATCACGGACGAGACGAGCCCCGCACCGACCGCGACGTGGTAAACATCGTCTACGATATAAACGCAAACTCTACCCCCCATCCAAACACTCACCCCTTTCCAAACACTCCTCCCCATCACACTCACACAGTCCACCAACGCAACGCAAGCCGCGATCCCCGCCTGAGAAACTTCCTCAAAAAGCGTATCCATACACGATCTTCTGGAAAAAGCAGACAGAGGAGAGCCGGGAGTACGGATTCGCGGTGTGGCACTCTTCATGGACAGCAATAGATTAAGGTTGGGAATAAGCTTTTGCCTTGTCAGGAACCAGAAACGTGTTCGACTATCGCCCGGGTTAGCATGTCTACTCAACGGGAGCACTGCAAAAATAACTATGAAGCGGAAATCCTACGCAGCTATGCCAGTGTGCATGGCAGACGGCCATTCCGAATAGTGCGAATGAAAAACAAAACGATCGCACTGTTGGAATGGGCGGCACAATCACCTTTTGCGTAAGCTAGCTCATTGCTTAATTATCTAAGCAAAAATGTAGACAGCTCACCCCGGGTAATAACGGACGCGATGATGGTCAAATATATAAAAGCGGAAGTCGTAGACCGGTTAGGTTACACCAAGGCCTCTGAACACCATGAGGTTGTCGTGTACGAGGATAGAGGAGAAAACTTGAGCTTTCTCAAATCCTAAATACTAGACCACATATGTGCTACAGATAGCTGGGGACACCCCGTTCCAAGTTCGACCACCCAGTCTGGCTCCGAAAGGGCACAACAAAAAATTGCCTCTGAAAAGGTCGCACCCCATCCAAGTGGTAACCGATAAAGAGGGAATGGCCACATAACCGGTTTCTTAACAACATTCAGCGCTGTAACGCAGAGCTTATTCCGTATCGCACCCAAATTACCATCCCCACTGACCTCGAAACTCGAGAGCTGCTCCACAACTTCAAGCAGCTAGGACGAGAGCCGACATGAGCCAGGTTGATTCGCCCCGTTATGTCTCGGCCTCGGGACTGCAAAGCCATGCGAGAAACGCCTTCCTCGAATTCCTAGCCATACTGAGAGCGAAGAAACAAGTTAATCTCAGGGCCTGCGACAACATCCTGCAGTCTTTTAGGCTAGGAAGTGAAAGTCTTTTAAAAGAGAGGCTTGAGGAAGCGGAAGCCGCCATATACAACGTCACTTCTTAGGTCATGAAAGGAATCATGAAATGAGAGTAAATGGCAGCCTATAGCGCAGAACGAGGTTTTGTAGCGCTCGACGAGACAGAGGCGGAGCGAATAGGTAAACCAAAGTACGGGACACCATTGATGGATCCAATTGTAGTCATCGCCAAGTGCACCAAGATAATGCTGGACGACCGAATCCTAGAGATGGCCAAAACTATCGAAGGGAACCCAGACGTCGGCGAAAGTTGGGAAAGCTGGTCGGTACCAAAGATACAATGGGTCAATGGGGTGCCAGGGTGTGGCAAGACATGTGTAACTCGTAGATCCGTAACTTCGATGTGGACAGGGACGCTATCATCACCACAACAACAGAGGCAGCAAAAGATCTGAGAGAGAGACTATCGCACCGTATCGGAGACCTGGTGAAATCCAGGGTACAAACCATGGCTTCTTCTCTCGTAAATGGTTTTGGAAGAGAGTTTCAACCGCCTCTTGGTAGACGACGCGCTCATGCTCATGAACGAGAGCTTAAAAAATACTACCTTGGCTGCATTGCTGCATATCTTTCTACCTTTTGCCCATGCAAAAGGTAGGTATATACAGAAGCATAATTTCCAAACTCTCGATAGGTACCGTATAATCGGTATCCCTATTTTTAAACTAGCACCGTTGCTGGGTAATTACAAAACTGTGTGAATCTCTAGGAATCTAAACAACCATTTCACAATAATCTATTTATTTTAGTGTAAATTACAGAATCTTAATAAATAATATAAATAAAGTACTTACAAATTAATCCTAAAATACTACACAAGAAGTAGGTATGTACAAAAACAGAAAAGTTTTTTTTTTTTTTCAAATTTATTTTTATTAAGAAGAAAGATAAGTACATACAGGCAGGTTCATCAAAGTTCATACCTACTCTAAATTATTATAAAATAACACAGTAAATCAGTAACTACGTAACATACGTACTATAATTACCTAATACATAATTAAATTATTCATAATGTTTCGTAATCTTTAATGGCATTGAGGAATTTAGGCAAGCGGCATTGGATAGGCGGGTTTGTAGCTGTGTGGGTCTGAAATGACTACTTTGAGCAATTCATCTCAAAATTATTCATAAAATTGAGGGACCCAAAATTTAATTCGATAACAAGTAATATAAACCATATCGGCTGCAAGCTGTAATTCATGACGAGATGAAAAGGAAGAACTACCTATTCCTTTTTGTTAACAATATACTCGTAGGATCATAGTATTTTTATGATTCGGTAAGGCAAATGTTTTACACCCACATATATAAAACAAAGGTTTTAGACACAGAATATGCCCTATTACAATGGTTTTAGACCAATGGGCTGTTTTTTAAGTGTCATTTTAGCATTATTTCTTTTTCATTAGGTACATGGTTTTGGCGACAGTTTTGGTAACAGTGAAATGATAATAATTATCATTCAAACAAAATTTAAACATTCCAGGAGCAAACACGCAAGACGTCACTCGTCGTCGTCTCTTTCGAACTCGTTTTACATGCCATATTTCGGTCTTGCTTAAGCATCGATTGACGTCACTACGTGTTACCCACGTGACCGGATCGCTATGTATGGGGCATTCGATTCGCTCCAGTATTAGTCCTCAACACTGGCTGTCTAGCCGGACTACAGATTCTGATGGCTCGCCGACTGTTCTCTTTACAACTTCAAACAACGTTCTATTATAAAAATTTGCTTCAAAATGCTTTGAACATATACAACAGGCTGTTGTCCTCACAACTTCATACAACGCTCTATTAATACAATTTTCATCAAAATGCTTTGAACATATTCAACAGGCTGTTGTCCTCACAACTTCATACAACGTTCTATTAATACAATTTTCTTCAAAATGCTTTAAACATATTCAACAGGCTGTTGTCCTCACAACTTCATACAATGTTCTATTAATACAATTTTCTTCAAAATGCTTTGAACATATTCAACAGGCTGTTGTCCTCACAACTTCATACAAGTACTTACTATTAATAGATTTTTATTAAGATTATTTTCAATAACATTATCGAGGCTGGTGTGGTTATTACGGAGAACTGCATAACAGTATATATGATGCTCGAAATATGATTCATGATAAAGTGCTATTTTGACAGTAGATTCCAAGCTTTTGTAATATTCTTTCTTAGCCAGTGATTTGGTTTTGTTATAATCAGTCTGTTATACAAAAATAGGATCCTTTATGGTCACCGACTTGACTGGAGCATGCAAATCAAACTAGGCCAAACACTGTATTTACAAACTTTAACCGTATCGTTTAATCAGAAGTCTGAAATTAAGATCCCATCTTATACCCTCTCTCGCTTGCTCGCTGAAGGCGTTTAGATACAATTTAGTAGAAGCGGCAGCAAGCCCCATGGTTTCTGTCGTGCGTGAGGTCGCGGCGAAAACGCGCAGCTTGTAGCAGCGAGTTGCGTAGCTGCCTACGCGCTACGCGTAGCTGCCTACGCACCACGCGTAGCACCAAGAGGCGCGTTTTTCTTCATCCGCGCCGGCGCGGCGCTGCAACACCGTTGACAACGTTAGATCGTTGGACGATCTACCGATACAACATCTACGCTCGTCGCAAGGTCACACCCAACTTTGTCGCGATAATAGTAACAAGACGTTTTCGCCCTGCTCCTCCGGTATGCCTGTTATTTCTAGATCGTTCTGGACGATTCTACGTCTCCCAATCTTTAGTCGAATCCCCCTACGACACAGCGCAGGGCATTAAGCTGCTCACGCAGCGACTTGGTCGGTCGACTCTCCTCACGGTGAAAGAGAACTTCCTTCAGGGTCTCGGCGGATATGTTTTCAGTGTTGTCCTTGCGGCAGGCCCGGATCTAGAATTTATTTGAACCGAGGCTGAAACTTGTGGCGCATAGCACACTCCCCCCCCCCCCCCCCCATGTCTCATGTATGGTCTCACTGCGGCGCGGACGGTTCGTGAGCCAGCGTGGTGGCGGGCCGCTTGCCGCTGGAGCCGGGCGTGCCCACGTGGACGCAAGCCCGCGCGGGCCAGTTGGTCGGCCGCGCGCGCTCCATCAGCCCCAGGCAGGAGTCTGCGCTGGCCCCCGTCAGCCCACTCTGGCCGCGAGACGTGCGCCCGCTGGGACGTGACGTGTGCGACAGCGAGTGGACTGATATCACCTGGAAGCATTTAAATAACTGCTTATTTTTTAATTCAACAAGTTACTAGTATATAGGTCACCTTGAATGGTGATCTCGCATATACCAGCTCCTCCTCCAGTTCAGCTCATATTCGATCTTAAAATTTATATCATCGGTACGTTTAAAGATATTAACAGTGTACACGGTTTAAACCTACATTCTTAGTAACTTGGGCCGCTTGCAGGCAACTCAGACTAGCTTACAATCGCCTAGAGCTACATCCAGTTGCGTAAAGCTACATTCCGACTGACCTTGGATCGGTGGTGGAGCAGAGGCTTACTCTCCGAGGACGAGCCGTCTCCCTCGATGGCCCTAGAGTTGTACCCGCGAGCCATGCGCAGGAAGAGCAACATGGCGGCCGCCAGTACTGCTGCGTACACGAAGTACTCTGTCGCCTGCAACGACAAGGGTTTTCCTTATTTTAACCCCCGATCCAAATCAAAGTGGTGTTTTCAACGAGATTTATGTACTAAGTTGACTACTGAATTGCTAATTTACGTCCGCCCAGGTTCACACTTTGATTCCAGTACACAGCTACACAGCACGCGTGTCGGAACCACACTAATGCAAGGTGCAGGATTTCAGTGCACTGGAGTAGATGAAAGTTCGTGTTCGGATGATGAAGTATAGTACATATACAACGAGTTTGTGTAGGTATACTCCACTAGCAGAGCACGAATAAACTCCATAGTTTATTCGTGCTGTTGCACGAATAAACTATGCTGCTTTTTTTTCGATTTCAAGGTTGCCCCATGGCAACCTTGAAATCGAAAAAAAACAGCAGTTCCGTACAGTTACCTACTTACATAACAACATAAAAATACAAACAACTTTAACTAATATAAACGAAATCATCATCTGCTTACCAATCATCAATTTCTGCATAGTTTTTTTATCCTAGGATCGGTATTTTCAGGATTACGGGAAATAGAGGTACTCAGCCGAAAACAGGTACTCATCATTCTGAGTAACTTTTACTATGGGACAAACCTTGTTGAAAAAAATCAGGTTTAGTGTCCCTTCCCTCTAACACAGTATTATTACCGCAGCAGATTCGACGATATCAGTTATTTGATCACGGAATTAACGGGTCAACTTACCCTCGACTCAAAAACTTTGGTCTGAGCGACCAGTATCACGATCAGGTTGCCGAAAGCGACCGACACGTACCAAGCGGCGATCGTGATTGTTTTCATGCTTTTCGGCGCCTAAAAAACAATACAATGAATACATTAAATTATAATCTACTTAATATTTCGTAACCTATTCGTCAAAACTATGCGATTCTTTCATTGGTCGTCCCATGGGTCGTTTCTTATTTGTTACTCTGCGCTGATGTCGCGGCCACACATTGGTCGTATTTACACCAATTTAGGTCTTGGGACCAAGACACCAAATTTGTGTATCAGTCTCAAGCCATTGGACACACGCTTGATTGTAAAGCCAATGCGTGACGTAGTAATAAGGTTCAATATTGGCCATTTAAAACTGAAGCCAAGCTTGGACCCAAAGTTTAAACCAAAGTGAGACCGCGGCGTGAGCGAAATGAAGGAAAGCTATCTTTTGGGCTTATGCATTAGGCTTTTTTTTGGGCTCTACATTAGGGGCAGCGCGCGTGCAGCGCATCGTCAGTACTTCAGTACGTACCTGATTGAAGAAGAATTCGTGTCCGGAGACAACGAACATGATCTCGGTGAAGGAGATTAGCATGTACTGCGGGATGATCCAGGCAAGGTGCAGCTCGTTGGGCGGGTTGGGCGCGTGCAGCACGCCATCAGTACTTCAGTACGTACCTGAGTGAAGAAGAATTCGAATCCGGAGACAGAGAACATGAACACGGCGAAGGAGACGAGCACGTTCTGCGGGATGATCCTGGCAAGGTGCAGCTCGTTGGTCGGATTAGGCGCGTGCAGCGTGCCGTCAGGACGTACCTGAGTGAAGGAGAACTCGAGTCCGGAGACAGCGAACATGATCTCAGCGACGGAGACGAGCATGTACTGCGGGATGATCCAGGCGAGGTGCAGCTCGTTGGGCGGGTTGGGCGCGTGCAGCGCGGCCGCGTCCAACCGCCCGCGCCGCTCGCGCACCGTCAGCACGTACACGCCGCCCGCACGCAGCGAGCCCGCGCCGCCGCCCCGCAGCTTGCTGTCCGAGCTGCGCACGCGCCACCGGAACCTCGCACGTCACAACACACGCTTACTAACTGACCTATTTAGCGAGCGATGATAGTCTAGTTGGGAAAGACTCGCCTCGCAAGCCAGAGGGAGCGGGTTCGATCCCAGGCAAAGGTACGCTGAAAATCGCCCGGCGCAGTGTGCGTGTTGTAATACGCCTCTGTCAGCCCCTACGGGGGCAAGCCGTGACGATATGTTTATTTTGCTTCACTCTTATATTTCTTTGTTTATTTATTTCGTGCTTCCTTCAAACCTTGAGACAGATTTTTTACTACTTCCGTTAAGTCTATATTCTTAAGAAACTTTGCACTCTTTTTTAATTCAACAATACTATAACGATTATATGATGGTTGATTTTCACCATCGTTTTATTAGTATATATTATATGTAGGTAGTTCGGTTCAAATAGAGAAACATTACCTTTTTAACCCCGACGTAAAAACAACGGGGTGTTATAAGTTTGACATGTCTGTGTATGTGCTCCCGAACGAATGATCCGATTTTGTTTTTTTTTTGGAGCTTGTTCTTAGCTATATTTGATGAAAATCGGTTGCGGGAGTTTTTAATTGTTTAATTAATACTTGTTGAAATAAATATTGGTGCAAAATAAAGTAAAACTTGTGTGACAAATGTTTACAAACCCTGACCAAACGGTCGAAGGTCAGTGAACATTCTCTCAACCTACAATTGACTCCTTGAAGACAAAGGTCGAAGAATTCTTCCTTAGATTCATTTGAACCGAATTATACCTAGTAGTTACCTCCAACGAAGACCACGCATGTCTCCATAACTTCTAGTCGGATTTCCCTCATATTCGATACAAAAAATTGTATTTGCATGAACCTACTAAAATTGTACAACGTTACTCAAGTTATCTTCAAACAAGCAAATGCCGGGACGTCCCAGTAGATCTCGTAGCGCTCGGTCAAATAAACTAACTCATCATCTAGAAGTTTCTTCTTCTTTCTCTTTTATTAATATTTTATTTACAGGAAATTTTACAAAAAAGTTTTTAGGCAATAAAAGATGCGGACATCCCGGGCAATAATTGATTTCAAAGTGACGCTTGAAGCTCTATCAGGATCTGTCAGCATTTTGTGATTTTATACCCAGTAAGTGACCCTAAAGCTTATGAAAATAAAAAATAAAAATGATTGGAAATTTAGTTAATTAAATTTAGTTAGTTAAAGACGTTAATTTCTATTTCTGCTGGCCTACTACGACAAAATCTAAAAGAAACAAACGACTACAGTAGGTATTTTATTTAGCTTTACCAAATATGTGGACTTTCATGGATATATGGACAGGTACATTATGCCTACGCTATCATAAAAGAAATAGACCAACTTGGGGCCAATTTAAGGGATCACATTTGAACACTTCAACAAAACCAACGAAGGTAAACAAACGGAGTACACAAATTTTTTGTTTCTCAAACTTAGATCTGCAAAATTGCATAACTTTATTCAGTTAATGACGAAAAAAGGCAATTTTACGATTTACTTCGACTACTAAGCAACACTTTAAACAAAATAAGCTATTTTTGTTCTAAAAACGGAATGTCGTTCCAAGGCTGTTCAGTTGGACTCTTTTTCCTTGAAAACATTGAGGATGTTACCCAAAAAATTCATAAGATTGATCAGTCGATAAGTTGAATTGAATGCAATGATTACTAGAGAAGGAATTATTGCTATATAAATGAACTAGCTGCAACTCGGGGTTTCACCCGCGTTCAAAAAGTATCCTATGTGCTATTCTAGACTATAATCTATCTCTGTGCCAAATTTCATCCAGATCTGTTCAGCTGTTCTGGCGTGAAAGAGTAACAAACATTCATCCATCCATTCTTACAAACTTTCGCATTTATAATATTAGTAGGATTACCACCTATACCCGTACCCCTTAGCAAACGTTGTATAGCTTCGAAATAGTTACACAGTCTTTTATCTCTTTGGATCGAGTTCAAACATTTTAATGAAAGAAGTATGTGTGTATGAGGTTTCTTTGGCACGCCCTACAGTCTAAACAGCTTGATGGATTTCGACATGTGAGGTGTCATTTGAATCGTCATGATAGTGGAAGTGCTATAGAGTAAAACATTATAATCATATCCGGAGTGTCAAGACTACATTTTGCAATTGGGTTTATTGTTTTTATTTTAATAATGTTATTTGTGGTATGTATGTGTATCACCTTCCGGCTTGCAGGCACATGTAGGCCGATTCTCCGATGTGGTCGACGGGCGAGTGAGACACGTAGTAAATGTCGCTCAGCCGCTTCTCTGTGTCGACCGTGATTGAGACGTTCTTGCCGGGGCCAGTGTTGCCAATGTACACCACCCTGGAAACGAATGTTCATTACAGGGGCCCTATTCGGAGATTTGAGATTTTCATCTCATCTATTTTCGTCATTGTTGCTCTCGTTTGAAACGTCTTAGGTGTGAGAGTGACCAAGATAAAATCTCATCTCATCTCACGCGTAGGAATAGCCCCACTGGTGAGTGATCGCGAGCGAGTAGCATCAGCGTACATACATCAGCGGATAGCGGCACACGGTGGACGCATTTTCGATTTTTCATTTAAGATTTTTTTTTAATCGAATTATACGACCTCTACGTATATTTTGATGCTCTAAAACCGATCTCGAACCAATATGGTTTAAATTGATAAATATGTGACACATAACCATGCCAATTCATTATAATTAAATGTTAATTTAGAAATTTAAATCCGATCTCTCGCCGTCCGCTGGTTTGTCCTTTTACAAATCTACTACTATTGGTATAATATGTACCTACTGCATACTAAATTTCATCATCCGAAAATCCGAACATTGACTTTCATCCACTGTACTGTACTAGTGCGGCT
Organism: Peribatodes rhomboidaria; assembly: GCA_911728515.1. Taxonomy (NCBI): domain Eukaryota; kingdom Metazoa; phylum Arthropoda; class Insecta; order Lepidoptera; family Geometridae; genus Peribatodes; species Peribatodes rhomboidaria. The sequence goes on from OU452166.1 coordinate 22,247,709, forward strand.
TTAACACGCACGCTGTGGGATTGTGTACGGAGTGAGAAAACTGCGATCCAGCGCTGCATCTTGTGTTGTTTGATTTAAACAGAATTTTTAAAATAAATATTTCTAAGTACCTACCTATTCATATGATACGAACTTTAACTTTGGCTTCCCGGTTAGAGACTTGGCGTAAGGGCTCGGATCCATGTGGTAGAAGCACATCTCATCGACGGAGTTCTGTCCGATCACCACTGTCGTGAACTGTAAAGAAAATTTACGATTTACTTAGATCCGGGTTGAGTTTATGGTATCGTATCGCTGCGCAATAAGTTTCAAGGTCGCGCAGCTGCGCCCCACGGTTTCACTCGCGGGTATAAAATATCCTATTTCGAGACCATAATCTATCCCTGTGCCAAATTTAATCCACATCCGTTCAGCCTTTCTGGTGTGATTGTGTAAGGGTGCTCCTAGACGGACCATACTTTACTGCAATGCGTTGCTGCAATGGCGACTGTAGTCCAGCCATCATTAGCCATGCAAGAAATGTTAGTTTATGAACTATATGGCTGGGCCACACATTAAAAATATGGCCCGTGTAGTACCACCCTAAAGCCGCAGTTAAACAGCGCGAGATAACACGAGCCGCGCCGTCCGTGTACACTCGGCTCGCGAGCCTAATCGTTTACACGGTGCGTGGAACACAACGCCAGCACGAGCCGCGTCAATGATCTGGGGGGGCTATTCCTGCGGGTGAGATGAGATGAGATTTTGGTCACTCTCACACTTATGACGTTTCAACAAGGACAAAAAATGTGAGATGAGAATCTCAAATCTCCGAATAGGGTCCCTGTCCACGCGCCTTTGATCTGTGTTGAAAAACCGACAAGCGCCTGATCGTGCTAGCTTTGACGATAGCCGCGCCGATCTTTTCCAAGCGCACGCGGCGCGGGCGGGTGCAGCGCAACGCGCGCCGTGCCTGGCTTGGCTCGAGCTCGCACGCGCCGTTAACCCGGGGCTTAACAAATAACCATCTTCCATCCATCTATTCATACAAGCATCGTTTGTCCTATGAGGGTAGTGACTGACCGTCCCGGCGACGGATCGCACGCTATCCTTGACGACGTGTCGGTCCATGAGCCGTCCGGCGCACTGTATGGGGCAGTGGGCCGCGAAGGCGAGCGTGCGGTGCGGCAGCGGAGCGAGCAGCGCTGTCCCGTGACCCTCCACCGACGCTACACCTGTACATAGACGTGTCGGTCCATGAGTCGTCCGGCGCACTGCACTGGGACAGTGGTTCCGGGAGTTGATACACGACTACGTCACTCGTCACCTCGAACTTGTTGTCGATTACTAAAATCGATGCTAAAATACGAAATTTAAATGTTTATCAAATCTCACAAAATTCAAGAGAATCGGTTAAGAAATGCGACCTGTAGACGAAGAGAGATTCGGACAGAAATGCGGACATACGAAAGCATTTTTTGACGAAGCTGGAGCAGAGACGCTTCTCTCGCTAACGCTCGCTCGGTCGATAAAAGAGAGAGTAAGTTGGTTTGTGCTAAATCTTCAGTTTCTTAAAAAAATCGTCCAAACGATTGAGCGTGTAGAAGTAACAAATCAAACACGTTAACATATTTTCAATCTATAATTTAAATAGGAATCATAAGCCCTCCCTCGCGAGGCGCAGGCGCAGACTGACCCTTCCCCGCGAAGGAGCTGGCGGATGTTAGTGGTCACGTGATTTGACGACATCCTTCGACATAACACAAAATATTACTAAACTAACTCAATTTTAGCTCTAAAAATTTGGTAAAAAAAAGATCAATCATATGTTTAAATTTCCTATCCGAGGGTGTAAAAATATATAGTGACGTAATCTCCGTTATCACGGTGATGCACGCTATGAGAACGAAAATAACGTTCATATTTTTTTATTTTATTTTTTTATTTTAACTTTCAATTTTTTTAGTAAGGAATTTGATATTTTAATGATTTGAATTAACAGGTAACAGAGTGATCTTATTGATGATATTTTTTTTATCGGTAGAGTCCGTAGCTTCTTCACTAAGACGAGTTAAAGAGACGCGTTTAGCAAATCTTAGCGGCTTCATTATGGACTTGTCTGACGCAAGGTAAAAATAAAAACGGCGTACCGCCGAGTAACTGTTTAAAATCCTGGATCCAAGAGAAAAATTAATAGCATAGGCAAACGTGTTCCATCAAACCGAATTACCCGTGGATCCACCTGTGGATTTAAGAGGAGAAAAAAGTATCCGTGGATCCACATGTGGAGCCCAGCTGTGGATCCAAGTGGAAGGAGGGGATTCTGGCGAGCCAGAGATCAAACACTCTAGTCTGTAAAAAAAAAGCATAAACTAAAAATTTAGAAACCCCCGACACCGATTTACTTAAGCTCCGATTTTTATCAAATATAGCTAAGATCACTCCCGACTTCAACTTTCAAATTAAAAAGTCAAAATCAAAATCAGTTCATCAATTTGCTTCGATGCCACAGACAGACACACGCACAGACACGTCAAACTTAGACCCCATCGTTTTTGAGTTGGAGGTTAAAAAAATAGCATTTTCACTGTAGTTATGGGTGTGCAATAAAGTAAGAAACAATGAAGTAAGAGACAGGGTGGCGTACCTTCGCCCTCGACCGCCACGTCCACGGGGCACGGCAGCGTGTTCAGCAGCACCACGCCCGCCTGGTGGTGCCGCGGGGCTTGCAGCGTCGACCGCTGGCGCAACAACATTAAAAATAAATAAATTCGGGACACTTCCATACACGGTCGCCTGACAACAAACTAAGCAAAGCTTGTACTATGGCAGCCAGAGACAATTGAGACAATTTACAAAGCTGTCAAAAAGGGTAAGTACCTCGATCCCGATCTGCAGGATGCCGGCGGCTACGAAGGAGAGCGCCGCCAGGATGCCTCCGAGGAACATTTTCTGCAGCGGCACCATGTCAGGCAGCACCGGGCAGCAGCCGCCAGGGCAGGCGGGCATCATGAGCAGCACCATGGCCGGGTTCATCACTTGCAGCTGGTCCGGCATCAGCGTCACCCCGAACACTTCGCTGCGGAGTCGCGACGCTTGGAATGTCCATCGGGAGCCCTGCGGACAAACACGAAAGCGTTTTTAGGCGAGCTTCAAGGTGAACGCGCACTTAGACGCGCCGCGGGAGCCGCACGTGGCCCAGTCGTCGTATTTGTAACCGACTTCAAAAACAGGGGGGATATCAATTCGTCGTAATCTTTTTTTATGTGTGTTCACCGATTACTCAAAATCGCCTCAAACGATAGAAAATTTAGTTTTTTATTTCAAGTCATCAAAATTAGATAGAAAAATCTAAAAATGTTTACAAAATCCAGTTTTAATTAAAAAAGACTATTTAATTTTCTTTATAATATAAATTTGTATGCAACGTCACGCACCTGACCGCGCTGCACTTGAGGATTTAGCTGCAGATATTCGTTGACTGCGGCGCGTCTAGCTGCGCGTTCATCCCTAGATATGAGCGACCCAAGGTGTATAGCGAGGAAAACTCTACTGTTAACGAGCTGGAATAACGAGGAATAACGAGCTAACGAGGAATAAAACGTCGATGTGTTCACTACAGTTTAATATTGTTACGCCAGTCGCAGCCGATAAAGAAGCTATACGTTAATCTGTGGAGATGTTTACAACTACCATTAGGTAACACAGATTACCAGTAGTAGCCACTCGAGTCGCGCGTCCCATTGTTAAAATCCGGAACGAAACAGATCTTTCTGGAAATCAGTTTTTGTGCACCGTTATTTTCTATCGAATAATAGGGTCTTTATTTGGATCTTTTGTACTTTCCGAATATTCCACATCGAACGCATGTCTCTGGGAGATAAACAACTTTTTGTGTCCTATGCGCTATTGTTTAACCGAATCTTCTGGATCGCTTAAATTTATATAAGTAAATACGCGGATGACCGACGACTCGGCAGTCAGTTTTGAATATGCGTTCGAAGTAATTGTACGAGTAGTGTTCAAAGCGTTATAGTGCAAGTATCTACCGTAGGGTAACAATGTTTGTGTGTGTACTTGGTGAATAAAGTGAATCTTTGGATACATCTACGTTTCATTCCTTTTATCCATATCCAGCTTGTAAAATTATTATACTATGGACTAGATTACTGATTAGCACTGGTCTAAGCCAAGTGGCGGGCAAGGAGAGAGGCCTATGTGCGAACAGCTACGGGCTGATCATGATGATGATTATGATTGTAAATGGCGTTGCAATAGCTGACCTGTTGGTCGAAGAGTGACCAGAATATCGGCACGGGCAGGTACAGATACAGTATGGAGAAGACCACCTTCATGTCTGCCACCAGCTTCTCTCCGTACTTGTCTATGGAGTAGTCCAGCCAATGCGCGTGCGCCACTCCATCGGTCTTTGCGTTGAACTTCAAGCGCTTCATGAAGGCATACTGTTATTGAAAAAAAAATTGAGAGAAACGTTTTTATATTGGAGTCATTTTTCAGAGTTGTTCAGAGTTGTTTGCGCAGTCTAATTTGTTTGTGTTTTGCGCAGAGCTTTTACTCAAAGCCTCTTCAGAGGTTAAACTGATAAATCGTCGTACGCCGCGCCGCCAAGATTTAGATGCAAACCTTGAGTAAACACACTATGAGTGACATATTATTTTCTGAATAAACGGGAACAAAATCTCAGGGATCAGCTAGTCAAATTTAAAAGGTCGGCGACTTTTGTGTTTTCCTAAAACAGACACTAGCCGTTCGATCTATCTAGACACGCGGTAGCGTGTCAAGCCAAGACCAATCTAACAGAACTGGCGAGCAACACCGTGTATCATACCGTGTACTCACCCACGTGCAAGTCACGAATTTGATGGTAATGTTGTCCCGTGGCTGCTTTATGCGATACCAGGGCTTGCCAGCAACGAATATTACTGAAACAGTGATTTCATGGAACGTTTAAAGATTTCCCAACGTTCCTTTTTATCTGACTTCGAAAATGAAGAGATTCTCAATTTGGTTTTTAATGTTGTTACCGCATAACTCCATTATTTTTGGACAGATTTTGTAATTTGTTATTTTTTTGGAAGGATCTGCTTACAGATTGGTTCCAATTTTTTACAAAAAACAATTCGGATGACGTCGGGAAGTCAGTTTTCTAAAAGGGTTTTTGAAGTTGGCTATGGATTAGTAATATAGTGACCAATAGAGAGCAGCACGAGCAGCGCCGGGAAGCCGAAGCCCAGCGCGTAGCAGGTATCGTCTCCGAAGCACATGACACTCCTGCGCAGCGCCGGCGTCATTACCATGCCCATGAAGCCGCCCAGGTTCACGGTGCAGTAGAACGTCGAGAAGAACCGCTGCAGGAGCTGGTTCTCTTCTGGCAGCTTGAACTGTCCAGCGCAGAGGAAACCGGTTTACTCTTTCTGCACTTTCTGCACTCTTTTGCGCACTGACGCGAACCCCGCGCGGCACCGCAATGTGAACGATTGCGTCTCTGTCCGTACCGTACATAGGTACAAGACGAACAGAGACGCAGCTATTTGCGTGGCATATTTGTTTCAGGTAAACATCTAGATATAATAATAATAAATTGATCCATTAAAAGGTATTGTTTGACTATTGATATTTTTCAAACAAATAGAATTTTTGAACTTTTTTTGAAAAAAATAATTGCCCTTCAGTTTCTTGCCTGTTTTTCTGAGCAGTGGCTCTCTTTTTCCGAACAAGGCGGTCGAGTCTATTTTATAACTTTGACGTTTATAAGTGTATTTTTGATCCCCAAATTGAATAAAAACATTTTGACTTTGACGTTAAATACAAAAATGGGAACGAAGCCTTAATATTTTATGGTATTATTTTTAACGCACAAAAGGAAATACTTAGGGATACCGTTCTCAAAGCACTTCAAATTGAGCAATTATGAGTTACGATTTTTCCGAATACGTCCTGATCTGGCAAACAAAACACTTGCATGTTTTCACTTGTAGAACCGCGCCATCTGTCTTCATTTTAGTGAACTTTCAATTACTTTAGCAAGAGATAACAGTGTATGGACTTGTTAGGATGTAGATCACCTAGATTGTAAGAGCTAGATAGCCTTACCTGGTCACCGCCGAATGCAGCCACGCATGGCTTGATCCCGCCGGTGCCGGTTGCGATCAGGGCTAGGCCGATCATTGAAGTCGTACTGAAATTATTCAATCATATACATTATGCAGGTATATCAGGCTCTGGCAGTCATAGTACAAGCTTTGCTTAGTTCGGGGTCAGGCGACCGTGTGTGAAAATGGCCCGAATTTATTTATTATTATCACAAGGTATTTATCATTATTATTATTATAGGCGGGTATCTATAAAACGACGCACAAACTCTACTACTCTAGTACAATGATATCCTCATTGTACTCACCATTATGACCAACGTGTACTATTAAGGTACATGGCCGTACCCACAGTGAGACAAGGTGGTGCATCTGCCCCACCCTGGTCCCTTACTCGAAGCTCAAAATGTAGGTGTTTCAAGTAAAACATTATGGGTTGTGTCCAAAAATTACAGAGAGTCGGTCGAAAGGTCAAAAACCATTCCACCGACATGAAAAAGGGTTCTAGAAGGACAAATTAAATTGAAAACTAAATTTTAGCTAGATTTAGACAGAATCGAGAAGGAAAATAAAGATCAGCATAAAGAAAGAAATGGTGTTTTCTAAATTCCTACTATGTATTTAGTTATCCAGTATATTTACTACTGCTCTACCTATAAAAAAAACTAGTGCGTACTTGAAAGGCTCAACCCAGAAATTAAGAAAAAAAAACAGCTATCGACAGTCGACTGTGTTCGTCGACAAAATGTTTTGTCGACAATCAATGACCTTTTTCACTTCATTTACAAAGCAAAGTGATCCTATTTTGGTAACTTTTTTTAGAATTTAAACATTTAATTGCAGACGATCGGAACAACATCGAAATGCACACATTTTCGCATACTTAGGATTCTCAGTCTATGGTAATTAATCTCACGTGGGAGGCAGCATGAGCGGGGGAATCGCCGAACAGCAAGTCAGGACAGTGCCCGCCAAGTAGATGGTTGAGAAATACAATATCACCCTGAAAACAATGCACCCACTCAAGTTATATTAACTTTCTACTTTCATTCCGGTTAACAAAGTTTTTGGCCTTTCGTGACTTTACTTCTAAATGAAGAAACTTCAGAACCTTAAAAATTGTTACTTGAACTAATATCTACATAGATATTATTAGTTCAAGTAACAATTTTGAAAATGAACTTCCGCAAAGTAACGCCTGATTCAATCAACTATCTTAAGAACTTTCGTTGGTAATAATATTCACTCACTTAATTATGTATTTAGTATAATTGTATACCTTTATGCAATTCCTTTTTGTAAGTAAGCATATTTTATTTTTGCATACTCTTCTAATGGATTATGACCCAAAACATTTTTAAACAAAGAATTAGAATTTGGACAACTCTTTCTCCTATTCTCAAAAACATACATACAAACAAACTTTTACAATCTCATTATAACAGATCTGTCGTCTATACACCAGACTGCATCATCATACCAGTTCTACGGTACCATAATGATGCATTGTCACCAAAGTATGCTGGTTTACACGCTGCAAGTTTCTTGCATGTTGCATGCAAAAATAGAGTTTTACCTAACAAATTACTTGCATTGTCTCTATACAAAAACTCATTCATATCGTCACGTTTCCCTCGAAGGGGCTGGCAGATGTGTAATACAACACCCACGCTTTGCCGGACGATATTCAGTCCAGTGTGACAGGTGACGAGCCTGTCGTCATACACCGGGCTCCAATCATGTAGCATACAATACGCACATATTATGCTCACACAATGAACAAATTGGTGCGTGTCGTCTGGGTTCGATCCCGCTCCCTCTGGCTTGAGAGGCGGGCATTCTCCCAACTAGGCTGCCATCGCTTTTCCAATGTAATAATGTAATAATTTCCAAATCAAACGGATATCGTAAGGGGTTTAAATCATGCAAATAAATGTGAGGTGGAATAAAAGCTTGTGAAGCCGCCGCTCGTACCTATATCTTCCAATGAAGTTGTCAGCCAGTATGGCGCCCATGAGGGGCATGGTGTAGCACATCATGATGAAGATGTGGTAGACCACCGTGGCCGCGTTCTCGTGCAGACATAGCACGTTCCTCAAATACAACGACAGTATAGCTGCGCATGCAATCAAACATAAATATAAATACATTTGTATGTCCTTTGTCTGTTACTTATACTTCTTAAAGCTTAAACGGATGGAGGGATTTTGATGAAATTTGGTATGAAACGAGCTTATACTCTGGATTAACACCATAACTATGGTAGTTTACAACCGCGGGTAACACTGCGAAGCGCAGCTAGTAATAGTAAAAGTTTGTGTGTGTGTGTTACTTCTTCACTCACAAACGGACAGATTTGATAAAACTCGTTCGATCGGGGCACAGCTGATCTATATAAAGGCAACTTGGGTTCAAATGGATACTTGCTTCTCAAGCCGCAGAAAGAGAATCTTTCACAAAACTCAGTAGCAATAATACAAAATATCGACGTTGGATGCCCATTTAACATTTTCAAATCTGCTAAAATAGAAAAAATATATAAATTTGCACAGTATGGGAGTATCAGAATATGGTTTGTGTTTTCTTTTCGAACTTTTTGACAAACTTTTTGACTTTGACAATGAATTGACTTTGTCTTTGAACATTCGAGAAACTCCAAAGAGATTCATGCTAATTTTTAAAGGTTTCTAATCACTACATATTACTATAACACTATCACTACATAGTATAAAACAAAGTCGCTTTCTCTGTCCCTATGTCCCTTTGTATGCTTAAATCTTTAAAACTACGCAACGGATTTTGATGCGGTTTTTTTAAAAGAGTGATTCAAGAGGAAGGTTTTTAAGTAAAACTAGCTTCTGCCCGCGGCTTCGCCCGCGTATTTTACAGAAAATGTATGACGTTTTTAACTTCAGAAATAAATACTATAAGCGGTCACACTCGCTCTCAATTGAATACACAAACTGACAATATCCCAAGCAGGGCAATATGGACGAAGTTCTTTAGTTAACTAAACTATCTCTGGAATGAGAAAAGTAGGAGTAGTAGTATTGTATCAACAGAACTTAAAGCGTGTGTGAAAAGATAAAATTAGAAGACAACCGAAAGTAGATAATTGGCAATTAATAATGTTTACAACGAAAACCTATTTTTTTTTTCTTTTTTAGAAAAACCAGGCTGCTCCATGAGCTTACTCTGTAGCAGGCCACGTATAACTAACCGTGTGAAAAGCATTTTAGTCAATTATGAGTTTGGCTTGAGATTTATTTATGGTCATGGCAAAGCAGACTTTGAGGGGAAACTGCACCGAACTACCCCTTCGAGTTAAAACTCGAAGGGGTAGTTCGGTGGTGTTAGAGATATTAGAGGAATCCTCAGCATAAACACAGACTCATTCAGAAACTACACCAGTCAGTGTGCTGGCAGACCTTTAGTTAAGACCTTCGAAGCAAAGACAACCCGTAGTAGGTTTTGTCTTCCTAATACTAAAGCAGCTTCTTCTATTGACTTCGTCTATTTTTGCTAAATACTGCTTCTAAGATCAGACAGACATAATTATAAATTTCATCTCCTAGCTCATCTACCTGATCTTTATTGACAGAAAATCTCTTCACTTGCCGTTTGTAATCTTCTGACAGGCTTGGACTTAATTCTTGTATTTTTCCCTTACTGATTAAGTAGGTTTCAAATTTGATAGAATGTCAGCAATATAGTTCACATATTTTACACGGAGATTCATATGAAAATTCAATGATAGCTTCGTATTTAATGTCATCTGCTACATGACTGGAGCCCGGTGTACGTATGGCGATAGGCTCGCTACTTATTACATTTTGGACTGAATATCGTCCGGCGAAGTGAGGGTGTTGTAATACACCTCTTAGGGTAATGGCGTGACGCTTTACCTACTATACGTAGCTACCACCGTTATCTAGATCTGTACCAAACTCCAAGTTGCTGGCTATTACAGTTTCCAAGATAATCAGCTCACAGACATACAAACAGACAGACATCGGAGTTTCATGATAAGATTCCTTTCAAAATTTTAGTACGGAACCCTAAGAATGATAACAGCGTCGTTTGTAGTGGGTTAACAACTTTCTCAACAAAATTTTCGGAGTAAAAAGAAGCCCTATTAGACTCTGTCGGTGGATGATGATGATGATGATTTTGGAAAAACTGTGATACACGTGTCTCATAATTTTAATTGAAGAGTATTTGTACCAATTTTTGAGTCAATCGACCTAGAGAATTAAAAGTTTCATAGAAATTTCAACCCCACATTTCCCCACTTTAGGGGTAGTATTTCGAAAAACCCTTTCTTAGTGGATGCCTACACTGTACAAAGAAAATATCCTCCAAATTTCATGTTTCTAGGACCAGCGGTTTAAGCTGTGCGTTGATATATCAGTCACTCAGTCAGTCAGTGAGGACTTTGAATTTTATATATATAGATAACATCCATTAAATAGTGGAGAAATACTGTTACTTTTGAGGTTTCTAATGTGATGTCGTTAATTATCTGTTTTTTTCCGCTTACATTGCAAACGCAGGCTGAACCCTACGAGATTTATCAAAATAATGTACTAATTATTTGTACACATTGAAAAGGTCTACAGAAAACTCCGCGATGGTACCTATTTGTCTATCTCTTATGGATATCCCACAATAACATTTTTTTGTTTAGGTATACTCGTGCGAAGCCAGAGCGGGCCGCTATGTTTTTATATACAACGTTCACAGTTTTTCTGTAGTGTATTTAGTATCAGCACTGCACCCGTGCGAAGCCGGGGTGGGTCGCTAGTAATACATATTTTTTCTTAGAAACTGACACAATACTGAAGTACGGTAAGTATATATGCTCAATATATTTCCGGGAGGGTATCAACCACAGATCTAGGATGTAAAAGATCGACAGTGACAATTCGATAGTGATACAAAAAAACATTTGCGCATGCGTGAGTAAATTAGTGTTGTGAAAAGTACTTATTAATTTATCGATTGACCAAAAATGGTCCTCCGGGTGCTTGTCGATAAATATAATCTTTCGCATACCAATTGAGTTGTTTTTTGTTCCAAGTAACACCGCTGCTGAGCTAAAATGAATATTAATCACTAAACGGGTGTTAAGCTAGGCGGAAGAGTTAGATATCAGTGTCACCATGTATCTAAATCAACATAAGAAAAGTAAATAATAAGATCAATATAATACTATCCTAGTAATTCGCTTCGAATTGTGACCCCTGACCAATTTTACTCGTATATGGATTAGGATAAGTAATGATACTTATGTTTTGTACATTTATTTATAATTTACATATTTATTATTTAATTAAATTAAATATAATTAAATTAGACTTGGATGTAAGACACCCTAAATGTGTAAATTGAATTAAAAATGATGATCAGAAATTGAAGGTACATACTTATATTTAATACAAAAATGTTTTACGCCTCATCATTCAGTACAAACTCGGAAAAATGTCAATTTACTTTTGATGGCATTGATTTAAAAATGTATGCTTTGTTTATGTATTGCACCCATCGCCTACCTAATGAACTTTGATAAAAACTATCGATAATAATGACGTCATCTTTTTATCCATCTCTAGTGAAAATCGAGCGTAAACTAACTAATATTTTAATGCTGAATTTCATCACCAATTCTGCTTTCATCTAGGAAATATAGATGTTACGAAGAAACGACAACAACATACCGCTGGTAAATCGGTTTTTGGAACCAATTTATGTTATGTTTTAGACAAAATTTAGACAAAAAGATCACAATGGAATTTTCATATTTACCCATGAAACGACAAATTTTGTGGGTTACATCTTGGATTCACATCACAATTGCTTTACTCACAAGATGACATAACTGCATTTAGTCACAATTGCTCTTTTTTGAGTCTATTTATAATTATTTTAGTAAAAATATAAATCATAGGAATTTTCGCGTGCTCCCAGGTGGCGCGCTGTCATTTAATGACGAAAGAATTATTGACTAACATTTTATTTGTAGGCGACCTCTTTCTCTCTTGTGGAGTTTACATTTCGATGGAGACTTCTCTGTCCCACGCTTCGTTGGTCTTTTGCGAAGCAAAAAAAATCTTAGGTCTGTGGTATCAACAGTCCCAAGGTGGTGTTGGGTTCGGGATTCAATTTCACAAGTCCCTCGTGAATGACGTACTGGTGCCCTATTCGGAGATTTGAGATTATCATCTCACTTTTTTCGTCCTTGTTGCTCTCATTTGAAACGTCATAGGTGTGAGAGTGACCAAGATAAAATCTCATCTTATCTCACGCGCAGGAATAGCCCCCCTAGACACGATGATAAGAAACTCTGTTACAACCTTAGAATAAAGGTTACAACTTACAAGCTTTGGCATATTGGCTTATTAATAAAATATTGGCGCGCGTTCTTGAAGTATTAATTATTAATGAGAACATGGTTTTAAAAAATTTATAAGCTAGCTGCAATCTGCGGTTTAAAAAAGTAGCCTTTGGGTTTCTCCAGAGTATATATAAGCTATCTCCACACCAAATTTCATCAAAATTCGTCCACCCATTTGACTGTATAGAAGTCATAATAAACACGCACACAACAAAGTGTGTGTGTGTACACACGCAAAGTTTTGAATTTATAACATAATGTAGGTAGGATAAAAATATATCCTACTCCTACTATTAACTAATTACTACTAACTACTAATTACTCTTTCACGCCAGAACGGCTGAACAGATCTGAATGAAATTTGGCACAGAGATAGATTATAGTCTAGAATAGCACATAGGATACTTTTTAACCGCGGGTGAAACCGCGGGGCGCAGCTAGTATTAGATAAAACAATAATAAATTGTGGCAAATTCATTAGTGTAAATACAAAGTAAATTACAAGGTTACCAAATTTTAAGTAAGTGGAATTGAGATTTTGGGGTAGCATAGCAGCCCAGCTAGTCGACGGCAAGAGGTCACGAGGCCGCAGCACCGGCCGCAGCCCGATACGTTATTTATCTTGTCTTTCATGCATCAGACTTATTTAATATTTTTAGCTTTACAACCTCCTCAATTTGAAATTGTATCAATCGATATCTTTCATTAAATTTTATCCGCCGCTTCTCTCCTTTCTCTTTTAAATTCTCTCTTACATTTTTTCTAATTTCTTCAACCTCATGAACCTGTTATTTTTTTATCGAAGGTCAAAACCGTTGGGCTCCCAGACATAATTTCACAGGGTGTGAACCCTGTACTTTCATGAAATGTGTTATTGTATAATTTTAAGCGTTGGAGTCACAGCTCATCAGACAGTCTAATTTATTGGCTGTGCAGAATTGCATTAACTCTTCTAGTGCTGAATGTGGCGCTGCTTCCGTGATGTCCAGGTGTGCCGAGGCCAGAATAACAGTGCTGAGATTGCCTTATGAGCCTGTCTCCAATCTTACTACCGTGAGGTCGTCAGTGCATAAGTTTGTCACCAAAGGCGCCTTATATGGTTTCGGTAATAGAGCATATTCTGTGGCCACAACTTAATAAAAATAAATACTTAATTCATAGGAGGAAAAAAAACGCACTACATAATAAAAAAAAGCGTTATACATAGGTATAGAAAAAAAAAAAACAAATCGCAAAATAAAAAAATAATAAAAAATAGTGCTCCATGAAGGTTTGAACCCTCAACCCAGAGGAGCAAAGGAGCAAAATCGACAACGACTCATTGGTTTCAAGCAATGCACCGTTGTCGAACGAGAGACAACCTCCAAATTTGGGACTACTATCCGCGAAATGCGGTTCAATTCAAGAATTATACCCTCTAAATCAATGTCATTAAAGTTCAACCCCTCGCGAACAAATTGTAAGTGACTTGGGTTTAGAATCCTTCGTTACGATTGACTGTTGTTGGCTCTGTATGGGTGGGGTCTAATTTATGGGTCCAATCAAAGCCGCGCCAGACGGCATCAGTGCGCATGTCTAAGATCTTGTCAATTTCAGTTGCTTGTTATTGTCAACCTGGGGTTGTCATCGTCAACGTTTCTGTAATTTAACTTGGTTAATTAAGTTTTTTTCTGGATAGAGATTAAAATTTAGTTTCCGGACGCTTGGATAAAATGTTGACTTGGCCATGGTATAATACTTTACTCCGCCAGGTAAAGCATTCCAGTGGGCAACACGTAGTGACGTCAATCGCAAGCCAGTTTGTGTCTCAAAATAGTTTTTTTTAGATTTTCATGAAATCAGTAAGTACTAGGTAGTTATGAAAAAAGTGTGTTTTATGCGCTAAAAGCCGTAGTATTATTAATTATTAACGTTGTTTAGTTTCGAAATTGTTAAAGTAAGCCTTTTTTGATAGTTATAGAAAATTCAAGATAGAAATAGTCATCTAACACTGTATACAGCGTTGTATACCGAGGCTATACAACATTTAAATGTAAGGGGTGCCTACTTATACCTATACCTACGGCTATATTATTTCAAAAATCTGACTTAAAATTTGATAAATATTAATGCAGGTCTAAAAAGTAATTCCGGGAGATATGGACCAGTGGGCGAGAGACGGACACTTAAAAAAACGACCAAGATGTTTTTTTTTTTAAGTGGCAAGACTTAAATGTTCCTGTTGGCTAGGACTTCTTGGCGGGAAGTCGAATCGAGCGGGTGTTCTACATTTCTCGAAATTATCATCTTTAATTTTCTGTGTAAATATTGTATATTTCTGTGTAAACAATATTTTAGTGAATAGTATAATTACATTACAAACTATGAGTGTTACCAGCGACGGGGAGGCCCCGTTGATCTGCCAGGGAAATAGAGGAAACTTTCCTCTAGACTCTACACGAAAGAGAAGAAAGATTAAAAGAAGAAATGCACTAGCTTTAGTAGAATATATTTATGACTTCGGTATCTAGACAATGGGGATATATTAAAAAAAAATAGGTAGTAGGTATTTTTAATAGGTTATTAAATGATGAGTGAGTACCAAGTTTTTTAGATAAAATTTAACAGATTCTTCAGAAATAGACGAATTAGAAAATAGAGAAATTATGAGGGTTAGAAATTAAAAGCCTACAAAAAATCGAACTCGAACAATAGGAGCACTTTACCTTAGTTTCTCTAAAAAGAAAGGTATGTCTATGTTACCTACCTTCGATCATTCATTTGGAACATTCTGATCACAGCATCGTTTTCAATCTGATAATTTGTTCTTCGATTACCTGATTTCAATTGGCAGGCTTTAACAGAAGAATCTTTTTCTATGTTGTTCAAGAACTGGAAAATAGTCGCTGGCCTGGTTATGAATGTTCCGTTAATGACGCGATGCCACCCTGGGTGCGCTTGGGGTTCATACAGAAACTTATTTACCTACTTTACAAACTTACCCAAGTCGCACCTTTCGCTAAAATCCAGCACTTGGGATTTTACATACTCAGAATCCTTCCGTAATACGTTCTTCGGGCAATAGTGGAAGAATGCTGTACAAACTTAAATTTTTTATCTTAGTTTGTTTTTAATATCCAATTGATTTTCTCCAGTTGTTTGAGAATTGCGTATTTCAGTCTCTGGCCGCCATAGTATAAGCTTTGCTTAAATTGGGGTCAGAGGATAGTGTGTGCAAGTGCCTCGAATTTTATATTTTTTTTTAAATAGTTTGAATTACAACAGAACTAGTGAGAACTTCATGATAAAAAATAACATAGCTGTTTTCAGAGAAATATATTCCATGAACGATACTAATTGAGTGATAAAAATTTGGGCACTACAAATAAAATTACCCTGTCTAATAATACTTTTTGATATTAGTTTTTACTTTGTCTTTGAGTTTTTGAGAAGCTCCTATATTTTCATTTCGTGCCATATCTAAAAGAAAACTCAATATAATATTTACTCGTAGCGCAGCGCAATATTGGAGCAGGCAAAGGAGAATGACCTACCTAAAGTACGTTGTTTATGACCGTGTATCTCTAAGGTTAAGGAATAGCTTCGGAATAATTTACTCCGTCTAGCACCAATCAATAAACTTTGTAGGGTTGATTTGTAGTCTACCGTTGATCGAAGCCATCGATCGATTTTTGCGGTAACTTACTAACACATAATAATACGAAGCACAGAGTAACTATTGCAAAGGTTCCAGTAAAATGACTCGATTTTATTACGACACCCATTTATTGACAGTAGCGATCATTACTAAAGTCTTAATACATTTAAAGACACATATTTCCTTTGAAACCTAACCTAATTCAATCTTATTATTATATAAGAAAAGAGAACATTGAATCGGTAAGTGCGCTAGCCACCAAACCGGATGAAATCCCGTATCTAGGTAGCTAGTTACTTCCTGTAATCCTAAATTCCTAACACCTAAACAGCGAATACTAGAAACATCTTACACATCGTTGAGTAATCCGTTTCGTTTCGTGAAATTTAGGACTTTTAATACAAATTATATCGGAATGATTTCGCCTTCACAGTCACATTTTAATGCAAGAGTAAAGAACCACCCTCAAAGCATTCTCATATAAATCAACTTCACCTTGCAACATCGGCTAGGTCAAACACATCACAAAATAAGTAAAGGAATAACAATTTCAAAATAATTTATGTACCTCTAGGTCAAACTTATCACAAAATAGGTAAAAGAATAACAATTTCAAAATAATTTAGGAGGCATGAAGTATTCAGGATCAAATTACTCATGGATGCGTATGGTTTCTTATTACACAAAACGAGTAAATATGAGTAAGGACGATAACATATTTGTCGGAGTCATCGATGTCTGCACGTCTCGGATCATGTATATCTCGGACGACACACAATCCACGATTCCGTCGATTTGCAATGCCAGTTTATGAATCGAATAGCGCTGCCAGCAGTGGACTGGCTATAGCAGCAAGGACAAGCAGGAGACGGACACCGACAAACATGGTAATGGCGTGCGCACGCGCACGTAAATCGGGGTAATGCTATTCCCCAAAATCATCTTCAAACTCGTAGATCTGGTCGAAGGAGGGCGACGGGACCATCGACTCGAGGAAGGAGCGCCAGCCGTGGGGCGGGATGGGCTCGCGCGCCGGGTCCCCGTAGTAGCCGTACACGTCCGTGCTGCGCCCGCGCTCGGGGTACGGGTTCGACGAGAACGTCTCCTTCATGTTCGGCGCCGCCTGCACGCAAACAAACATCGCTTCGTTTAAATTCTGACCAAGGGGTGTGGGTTCGATTCCCACCTAGGGCAAACATTCATGTGGTGAACATTTGTGTTTGTTCTAAGTCTGGGTGTTAATTGTCTATTTAAGTGTGTATTTAAAAATATATGTGTAAGTATATCAGAGTCTGGCCGCCATAGTACAAGCTTTGCTTAGTTTGGTGTCAGACGACCGTGTGTGTAAGTGTCCCAAATATTATTATTATTGTTTAGCAACAAACAAAAACAAACAAGTTACACTTTAAAAAAATCATACAGTTGACAAAAACACCGATGACCATACACAAAAATATATAGACAGACGAATAGAAACTCATCCTTTATGGAAGTCGGTTAAAAATAACTTTTCAAATTAATGTTTTTTTTTTAAATATTATAGCTTAGTATTGCCGCGGGAGCTAAACGTGTGTGTAAAGCTAATAAAATCGTTTAAAGCAACACAATAAAAACTTTTTGGGACTAATATTTTGAGAAGAGGGCTAATATTCTGAGAAGGGTAAGTATAAATTAATAAAACTGTTTAATACCCCATCGCACAATACACCAAGTATAGTTAGACAGCACTACAACTCATGCCGTCTCTTTCTCGTGTATCTACGAGTAAAAGACAAAAGATTCGAGACAATGACTACTAAATTAATTACTTACTACGTTGTATACTTACGCCATCGACCAGGAAGTTCGACATGGACTTGATCACGAACATATGACGTTTGACTTCGATCGGGTTCTCTTTGAATAGCAAATGGCGCGCCTGCATCGCCGCGTTGCAATCGAACTGTTAATTAGAAAGATAAATTATTGCATGTGTTTATTGTTGAATAAATATACCCATTTTAATCAAGAGAAAAAATATGAATTAACTCTTCTTGAAATTTTTCATTGTTTAGTGTTGAAATATTGTCTATAGAAAATACAATTTAATGTAGTATTCCTATTAATGAATAGTTCATACGAAATAAAAATGTTAGTAGATTTGTGTCTCCGCCTTTAAGTAATTAATTAATTTGGACTAGAATGATGGCGTGGGTTCGATTCCCACCTAGGGCAAACATTTATGTGGTGAACATTTGTTTTTGTTCTATGTCTGGGTGTTAATAGGCTCAATTCTGGCGTCACATCTTAAAATTGGTAAATTTTATAAAAATTCTAAATTTAAGTGACAGAACTTAAAATCGCAATTCAGAGGGCAACGTAAGGCTAAAATATTGAACGGAATTATCCTTTTTCTTGTTCACTTAAGTTGAATTCACAGATAAAATAAACCTTCAAAAAAGAATGTAAAAAGGTCACCGTACACTGGCGTATTAGAACGATATTTTCATCGATTCATTCAAAAAATTTTTGTATCTGTAGCTTCGTCCATGCATCAAGTTGTTAGTGTTGCAAGTTTTATGCCACTAACATAAATTCGTGGAATTATTTGACGGGTGTGTCATGTATTACTGAAAAACCTACGCTTATTTAATATGCTAATTTTTAAGAAACACATTAAATTCTCTGTAATAAAATAATAAAAAATAATTAGTGCTCTGTCATTAATGAATAATTACAGAGCACTAATTATTTGCAAATAAATCGTAATATTTCAAAAATCTCAAGTACTTTTGGTGTTTTAATACTGGCAATTCACTATGGAGTTTTACAAGTCTTTGTTTGTTTACAATTTCGCTAACAAGAGTTAAATTATTGTGCCCAAAAATTAAGCTAAATGATGATGTGCTGATGAAATTCTGAATTATTTTACGTGCGTGACGTGCGTGTCACTGCGCCTAATTTTCTACAAAACCTACGGAAACGCTGTAAAGGTAAATAATAAACTAACCTAAAATCCGAACTACTTATTCGATTTTAGAAGTTCTGTCTATAATAAAAAGCTAAACATTCACTGAGTACTACTAGGCTATGCAACGTGAGAGAAGTTGTGGGCAGATAGCTAGTCTAAAATATTGTAATTACAGAAAGTCAACTTGTAATACTTGGTAATGATAATTTAATTGTATCTTGCCTAGACACTAAATAAATTTGGTTTTAATTTTCAGTGCCATGAGGAATGCTACCAGAAACACAACCAGTCTAAAAGCGTAAAATAAACAGACTTGAAAACTGTGGAGACGACTTTCCAGTCTGTTGTATCTATCATGAGTGGTCCAAGTACAGTAGTAACTGAAAAAGCTATGTTTGTGCAGAAAAGGCTATGAGATAAATTGCTGATGATGCAACTGCAGCTCCTGGACTCAATGTGCTGAAGATTAAAGCCCTAATTGCTGTGGGTTTTCTGCAAATAACAAGAGTTACTTCCCAGTAGCACTGGTACACCAGCCATTTGGGCTAGAAAGGGAAGTGACACACTGGCACACAAGTGACATACCTACTAGGAGATAACACAGCCAGAAAAGTCTCAGAGACCATTGTTTTATATAAAAAGTGTATGTTGCTTTGCAAGGTTTTTTAAACATGGGCCTGTATTATATGTCATAATAAACAGTGCCCGCAATAAATTAAATTTTTTTAAATAACCAGAGAGATCTGTAAATAATGAAATCCTACTGATTGTTTTTCTATTTACTCTATCTGGTATCTGCTTTTGTCCATGCCCAAGTTGTAAAATATGGAAATTATAAAGTAATAAAAATTCAACAATAGTAGGTATTTCAAGTATGTACAGAAAAAGATGAAGGTTATTGATAGCAAACATTTAATATACAATAAATTTTTATTATTTCAAATTGAATTTATAAACTGAAATTTGTATTATTTGTGTTGTCTTTTGAGCTTGTTGGTATAATGTGAGTATCAGAGAGTGCTTGGGCTAGCACACAGGTTCTTCCATGAAACCTCTTGCCAGTACTTAAACATATGACCTCGCATCTGAAAGTAAATTTATAATTACACCCGCTACTAAGTTTCCGTGTCAGGGATGCCATGGAATACATAAAGCCATGGATAACAACACCTAGCCCTGGATCTATATTTTTTTAAATCCATCATTTAAAATAGCATCCTCACCAGGAACTGCTTCCAAGCTGTTTCATAGATATACCTATTTAGAAACCAGTAGTGTCTAATTATACTTTATGAAGACACCAACTAACGCTTCAGGGTTCAATGACTGGTAAACTGTTATGAGAGGGGTCAGTATAGTGTGAGGCTTGGCAAGTCTGTCACAGTATAAACTTTCTGACACAGCATTACGCTAAAACAGGCCAGCTGCGATGCACCCAGAGATCTTAACAACTCAAGTCACCTCAATTGATTATCCTGTAATTATGGAGGATTGAAAGCCTCCATACATGTAATACATACGAAATAACAATGGAATAATTACTTAATAATATTAGTACCCATATGATGTACCTTGGAAATTAAGCACTCTCTTTTGATTTTGTTATGAAATTATGATCGATTTTGTGTTAATTTCTCTTGGGGTGGGTTTTGATGCACATCCATCGCTATTGTTGCATGCATGTTCTATAATATAGGTTCTTGCTAAGATTATTAATGAGATGAGAGCTAAGTACACTTCCAGATTTTGACTTTTTAATCCTGTAACAGTGCGTACTTTGATCACATATCGTGCCGAACTGAAATGATTATGAGGCAAATTATGCATTTTATACATTTTTCTGAATCGTTATCTTTGCAAAGGTTTACTTAGTTTAAGTAAAATCAACAAAATACAGAGATTTTTTTTCACTTTGAAATTATAGTTTTTTTAACAGGATTCCAAAATGGTGCCCTCTAAAATTAACCTCAAATTCGATCTAAACAAGTTAAAATCATCTAAAATGTGGGCGCAAGAATAGCAATTTCAGCTAAATTTTCTAAATTGAGTAATTTTACGAGATTTTGTTCATTCTATTTAAAAATTTGAATTTGACATTTCTAAATTAGTTAAAATGTTGCCCGCAGAATAGCATTTAGCTAATTTACGTTTTTTAGGATTTTTAGCAGATTTAAGTGGCTTAGGAAATTTAAGTGTGACGCCAGAATTGAGCCTAATATCTATTTAAGTATGTATTTAAAAATACTTAAGTATGTATATCACTCTCTGGCAGCCATAGTACAAGCTTTGCTTAGTTTGGGGTCAGGCGACCGTGTGTGGAAGTGTCCCTAATTTATCTTATACCTTTAAATGAGCAATTCTTGTATATATATATATATATAATTGGAATCTCGGAATTGGCTCCAACGATTTTCATGCAAATTAGTATATAGGGGGTTTCGGGGGCGATAAATCGATCTAGCTAGGAATCATTTTTAGAAAATATCATTTTATTCGTGTTTTATCGATAATCAATCTCAACTGAAAAATATGACTCTTCCTGACATCTATTGGCGAATAATAATACTACTATTTTTTGTGAGCAACTAATTGCTTTAACGACACAACAGCAGATGGCGTTGTTAAGTAACACGAAGTCAATGAGTGTTTGCTTTGAGGTTAGACTAAAATCAATTGTTTATTATCCAAAAAACACAATAAAAAAATAAAAAAAATACCGAGCAAAGCCGGCCATCCAGGTACTTATTATTATGTAAGCAAATCTACTGTGTTGGTATGATGACATTTATGACAATTGATAGTTACCCTGAGAGTACTGTTGCTGTCAAACTCCTTGCACAGCCGCAGGGCGTTATCCTTCAGCCACAGGATGTTGTTGTTTTCACGCCACTTGGGACCAGCCAACGCGACATACAGCTGCTGCAATTGACGCAAGTCGTCGGATGTTCTGAAAAATCATAACGAAGTCAGTATATTCTATATTATAAATGCTAAAATGAATTTGTTTGTTACAATTTTAACGCCTTAACAACTAAACCTATCACATCGAGCGTCACCTCGATGTGACTGCCTCCGTGGCTCAGTTGGTAGTGAACCTGCCTTCTGAGCTAGGGGCGTGAGTTCGATTTCCACCTAAGGCAAACATTCATGTGATGAACATTTGTGTTTGTTCTATGTCTGGGTGGTTATTATCTATTTATGTATGTATTTAAAAATATTTAAGTATGTATATCAGTCTCTGGCCGCCTTAGTACAAGCTTTGCTTAGTTTGGGGTCAAACGACCGTGTGTACAAGTGTCCCGAAATAAAAAATATTGTGCGATTTTGTATTTTCGGCTATTGGTGTTATGGTAAATTTTTCAATGACACCAAAAATTGTTGACGGAAAAAGTAAGGGGTAGTAAACGTAGGTCCTTGCTAGGTTCTTATGGAGGTCGAGAGGTCGCGAACTACTAGTAGTAAAATGATAGCCACTCACGACTTCTTGGTCATTTTGCTGAAAAGCTCGTGTTCGGCGACTTCAGGGCACTTCACCTTGCAGTGGTCGAGCAGCATCACAGCTACGTTCGGATACAGGATAAGTGCATCCTTAAGGTGCCGGTCTGCCTCAACCCGCTCCACTGCAAATAACAATACAATACCATTATTTGATCTCTAGTGATAAACTACTAGAGCAATATAAGCAACACTGGCCCCGCACTAGAAACAACCCATATCGCAAGGATCCACCCTCTTTTCATTAAAGCAGTTTTCACACGTGATTAGAATGTTCCTTCAGTGATCCCTGTTATTGTTACTTCAAGCAATCAATATTATCAAATCGCCTCACCCTCCTCTTTGCTCTTCAAATAGAGATGGTATTTGGCCAAGGCGTGCGAGTACAGCATGTGGAACAGCTTCTCGACGTCCCTTTCCAACTTCCAGTGCTTGTAAATGTCGACCAGCCAGCGGTGCTCCCTGGCGCGCAGCGCGAGCGTGTCTATTATGAATATGACGGCCAGCGGGTCGCTCGGGTCAAAGTTCAGGAGCACCTTCGCGATTTCGAGCGCGGTGCGATGGCAAGCCTTGTTGGTCAGCACGTGGATATACTTCAGAAGGAGGATGTGATACGGCCGGTTCTCTATTATATCGTACTCGAAGAACGTCTTGCCCTGCGCAGATGAGAAGGTAACTGTTTATTTGCATTAACCGTGAGTGAAACGTGCGTTTGATGGTAAGTTTACATTTATTTAAGACGAAGTTTATACATGGTTATTTATAACTTACCAAAAACTTCTTAAGGGTTCATTGCACTCATCAATATGAACAACTTTTACTATGGGTAGAACTCTGAAATCGCGAAAAAAATCAGCTGTTCCATACATTTTGTCTCAGGCCAATGAACTCTTTGTATGGAACAGCTGGTTTTTTTTCGCGATTTCAGTATTGGCTTCATAGTAAAAGGTGTTTTTATATTGATGAGTACAATGAACCCTGAGGAGGTTTTTGGTAAGTTACAAATAACCATGTATGAAGCGTGTGTAGGGGTCAAGATTTGAAATGTCACCTTTGGAGCGCCACACAAAAGACGCATATCGACCCCTTGACTGTCCTTTAATGCGATAAACCAAGCTTCATTCGCGGGCCAGCCATCAAGGCACTGTTGTTGTTAAATTGTCAACGAATCGCCTCAATTCGACACTTTAGTTTGCCACAAGTTTTATTGAGGCCCATGAAAGCAAAACGGTATTTAAATTTTTATTCTAATGGTTTGCAAGCATAATTTACAAGCGATATAAATATCTTAATGTTTCAAGTCAATAGACGCCGTTGGCTTACATGTTGCTTATCAAGTGACAGCCAGAGAGGCAATATGTTTCTTTTATTTATTGGAACACATCAATCTTTCTTAATGTTTATTTTGTCACAAACAATGAGTACAAATTCATTAACATGAATCTAATGACTCCGAACTGCTGTAAATAAATCTAAGTTTATTATGCCTAGAAAACCAGATTGTGTGTGTGTGTGTGTGTGCGTGTGTGTGTGTGTGTGAAACTTACATCAATGAAGCTGAACTCGGTATGTGCGATACCCTGTATGAAGCTCAGAGCGCCTTCGAGACTTTGAACCGCCGCGTTAGTTTCATCGAGCTTAAAATACAGGTCAATGTTCTGAAATACAAAAAGATCAATGTAAATTATAAATATATTAAAAATAGCAATACTAAACGTGGCACGGAAAATCTTCTTTAATCTTAATATTTATAAATCTCGTGTCACAATGTTTGTCCTCAATGAACTCCTAAATCACTTAACCGATTATAATAAAATTCGCACACCATGTGCAGTTCGATCCAACTTGAGAGATAGGATAGTTTAAATATAAATCTTATATCTTTAAATGAGCAATTCTTGTATATATATATATTTATATATATATATATATAATTGGAATCTCGGAATCGGCTCCAACGATTTTCATACAATTTAGTATATAGGGGGTTTCGGGGGCGATAAATCGATCTAGCTAGAAATCATTTTTAGAAAATGTCATTTTATTCGTGTTTTATCGATAATCAACTTAAACATAAACTTGGAAGAAAAATAACAAAAATATGACTCTTCCTGACATCTATTGGCGAATAAAATAATAAAAATTTTTGTGAGCAACTAATTGCTTTAACGACACAACAGCAGATGGCGTTGTTAAGTAACAGGAAGTCAATGAGTGTTTGCTTTGAGGTTAGACTAAAATCAATTGTTTATTTTCCAAAAAACACAATTTAAAAAAAACCGAGCAAAGCTCGGACATCCAGGTACTATGTATATATATAAAATAAACGCGAACGAAGTCGCGGGGTGACAGCTAGTACATATATATAAATTACGTGTCACGTTGTTTGTCCGCTATAGACTCCTAAACTGCTTAACCGATTTCAATCAAATTTGCACACCGTGTGCAGTTCGATCTAACTTAACAGATAGGATAGCTCATATATATAAATAAATAATAAATAATAAACGCGAACGAAGTCGCGTGGTGACAGCTAGTGTACATATAGAAGGACATTTTTGGATAGAGACATTTTAGGAAGAGGAAACTCTGGGATAGAGAAGTTTTGGTACCTGGGGACATTTTGGGAAGCGGACGTTTTGAGACTAAACGTAAAAACTCTGCGAGGTAATGCACTGTGCTCGTCACGCTGAAATAGCAGACGTTAAACGCAATGTAATTTACACTGCAATATTATTCACGATTACAGTGATCATCCCGTAATAAATCTTGTTCATCATCTTGAGTACAGCGATGTTCTAGAATATGTTCGTCCTTTGATGAAACAAACTGTTTAACAGTTACAATATAACAGTTTTTTTAATACCTGAAGAATCCCCTCTAGGGTTGTGTTCGGGTGAACGTCAAAGTCCGGGGCCCTGGCCCTGGTGTTCACGTTATGCTTCACGTTCTCAATGATGCCGCGCACCAGTGACTGGTACGGCTTATTGTGAACAAACTTGAAATACTTCTGGCCCTTGTAGGTATCCACCTTTATCATGGTTATCCCTGCAAAAAATACGGGTCTTATAGAAAGTTACACATTATAGGGATACTACCTACTACCTATTAATAAAGATTGTATGGCCTCGGAATACTTAGTGTTTTGTCTTTTTCTTTCTTTTACATTTTTGCATTCGGTGGTAAAAGACAAAACGCTGTAAAACTATTCCGAGGCTACACAACGTTCATTCGTAAGGGGGTAAGAAGATAATGCAGCGTCTAATTTTCAAACAACTTGTCCGCCAGATCGTTAATAAATCAGAATATATAGAGGACTCCAATAAGAAATGTCGAGCAATAAAAGAGTTTACAACTAACTCCATTAACTACTCTTCTGGTTTCGCTCACATTCGAACTTAAAAACTGTACCTTCTTATGCAGATACATTTTTATGTAGTTTTTCGTAGTTTATACTACTTGCCTACTCTCATGAAGATTGGATCTCACTCATGTCATCAATCAATCATCTCACGATACTCAAGTTACTGACGGACAAGCAAATGCTGGGATGCCCCAATGTATTGAGACCTCGCTCGGCTCGGTCCATAATGTAACTTTTGAAGTCTAAAAGGGTCATAAGCCGCGTACCCACCTAGCGCACAGGCTCGCGCGTCAACCTCGGTGTCCAGATCGCAAGCGATGGCTCCCGAGGCAGCCTCAGTAGTTTTATCAATTTACACGAGGCCGCCTCGCAAGGCAGGCTGAGCCATCATAAGTCCGCGAGTATTCGAAATGGACAGTCGTGTATTTTCAGCTGCAGCTATTTTCCTAGCTGCTTATTGTTTAAAGAAACGAAAACAGTCGCGTATCAAGAAAAAACCTAGACCGACCTACCGACAACAGATGGCTCGGGGCCGAGCAGTGCTCAGCCGAGCAAACGCGCGCCCGAGGCAGCCCGAGGCACGTCCACACCAGCCGAGGCATTTGGCTCGCGAGAATGCCGCGCGAGCCTGTGCGCTAGGTGGGTACGCGGCTACTGTTGTATGAAAACTAGACGCTTGATTTAAGATAGTGAAAACTACTTACCGGATATTTTCATGTGATTCACTTCGTTGGGGAATATGATCTGCCGTTTAAGCGAAAGCTTAGGCCGTTGATTCCTGCAAAGGAAATAATAACGTAATCACTACAGTCATCACAAAACGGGCGAAATGACGGTTGAACACCTATTTTCGAATTAAAAAAGAAACTTCACGCCAAAGCCGAGCGCGCTGCGATTGCGGAGGACGTACGCCAAGTCCACGATCTCACCCGTGCGTTCGCGACCACGAGCAAAACAAATGTAAGACATTATTCAGGACGTGCCACGAGCCGTGCCGGCGCGCTTTATGGAAAGGCGACAGGAGAGAGGTTGCGGTCACTTTTCGCAATTCGCGCGACCGGAAAAAGGCGTGACTATATGTATATTTATATTAAAACCGGCGGTTTTATTTATCGTATTATAGTGTATCAGGAATGGATCAGGAGAATGGGCCATAGTTGCAAACCTACCTGGGCTCATCCTGGTCCGGGCCGAAGCGGCGAGTGAGTTCCTCGAGCGGGTTGAGGAACTTGTAGTTGACCTGCGTGAGCGCGCGGCGAGCGCAGGCCTCGGGTTCTTGTTCCTTAGGGCGAGGCGGCGGCGTGGGCGGGTCGCCCAGCATGAAGTTTACCTCAGCCAAAGCCCTGCTTACTTCGTCCTGCAGAAATATCTTGTATCTAAATATCTTGTTGTCTTCTATCTTGTTGTAAAAGTCTATTTCCGCTGCCGGTTTCAACCGTGGCCACACAGGAACCGATATTTTGTTCATGATGAAATGTACCCTATGTTATTATTCTCTGTACCCCTACCAACATGCAAAATTTCGTGAGGATCAGTTAAGTAGGTACGGCATGAAAATGTAACAAACAAACAAATTAACAAAGAAACTCATTTTCTGATTTACAATAATCCTAACTAATCCTACTAATATTATAAACGCGAAAGTTTGTAAGAATGGATGGATTGATGTATGTTACTCTTTCACGCCAGAACGGCTGAACAGATCTAGATGAAATTTGGCACAGATATAGATTATAGTCTAGAATAGCACATACTTTTTAACCGCGGGTGAAACCGCGGGGCGCATCTAGTATTTTATAAGCGAAAGTGACTATGTTCGTTTGTTTATTTGTTACGCTTTCACGCCTCAACTACTTGGTCGATCTTCATGGAATTTTGCATGCACGTTGTTAGGGGTACAGAAAAGGACAAGGCTACTTATTATCCCAAAATCCCAAAATAATAAAAAGCTCCTACGAGTATGTCACTAGTATAGAATAAAATAATAGATTAGGATTGTTTTGTCATAAATAAATGCGCTCAGGCTGACAACGTCCAGTGTCCTAGAACCTCTAGTTTGCTAAAACTTCCATGTCGCATTACGTCTAGTCCAACAATGTCCAGTGTCCTAAAACGTCTAGTATCTAAAAGTCTAAATCCGGAAATTACGTCTAGTGTCTCAAAATTACTAGTCCGATATTATCTAGTCTCTTTGCGGGCAGTGTCGCAACCGCCGAGGTTACATGATCGCAAAAATCAGCAATTCCGTAAGTTTTAAAATAAAACAGCGGGTCCGTAGCCGCAGCGAGCGCGGGTCATAATAGCTCTATGAGTTCCTAGACAAGTGTAAACCGATCCTGATTCCTGACGCGTAACGGACGTATCGTCCAAAAGAAAGATAGGAAATAAATCTTATTTCTTTCTTCCATAAAATGTTTCCGATTCCCCGTTCCATAGAATTCAATAACCGGAATACACACAAATCTCTGACCCATACTTCCGATGCAATATAATTTCTAGATGTCATGATACGCTAGTATGTTTTTTCCGTCTTGATTTAGTTTTACAGTAGTTTTATAGGAGTACTTCGTTGGATTTTTTAAAGATTTTAATTGTTTAAGAGCATTGGCATTTAAAGGTAGGGCAATACCCCCTCCAGCTCCGGCCCCGTTCCTGCGCTGCGCCCTCCACTTGCGCGTTGAAATGCCTAGCTCGATCGATCACCTGACCTGCCGAGAGCCGGGAGACCTAGATATGTATTTGGGCTACTAACTACTGCACGTTGCACTTGCGCATTGAAACGTATGGCCCCATCGATCGCCAGGGACGTGAGGTACCTAGGTGCCTGTTTATAGACTACGGGTGGATGGAATGAATATTGACATGGCCTAGATTCAGTAAGCACAAACTGAATGCGAGCGCGAGAAATTAAGGTTGATTTGTCGTAGTTTACAAAATTTGCCAGGCGTGCACACTCTCACTACGTCAAGACCTATATGATACTCCTACTTGTCTATAAGACTCTTGTAAATAAGAAACAATAGTAAAATTCAGACGTGTCAAATACTCTTGAGATGCTCAACAGAGAGGTTCAAAAATAATGTTTTTACTTTAATTTTATACTTTACAGTTTTAATCGGATTATGAAATGGTTGTAGTTGTTCTTGAAATTGTGAATAATTTTAATATATATAAATTACGCGTCACTTTGTTTGTCCGCTATAGACTCCTAAACTACTTAACCGATTTCAATCAAATTTGCACACCGTGTGCAGTTCGATCTAACTTAACAGATAGGATAGCTCAAATATATATATATATATATATATATATATATATATAAATAATAAACGCGAACGAAGTCGCGGTGTGACAGCTAGTATTATATTCTCTCAAGTTGGATCGAACTGCACATGGTGTGCGAATTTTATTATAATCGGTTAAGTGGTTTAGGAGTTCATTGAGGACAAACATTGTGACACGAGATTTATATATATTAAGATAAGATATACCATTCCGAAAAATCAACTCGTTGTCAATAACTTTTGGAATCGACAATATGACATACATTTCGTCGAGTGTGAAAGGAAAACACCCATCCTGCTAGTTTCTATAAGTATGGTAGTTCATAGATAGAAATGAAAATAAAAGTACTTACGTAAAAATATCTAGTACCTAAGTACCTTGATGACAATTGTAAACAGGATGGGTATACAATTTTCATCAAATGTTACAAACACTATAAGTAAGAATTCTAAGTACGCTACGGAACCTTTTAAATAAATAAGAAAAGTAATGTCATAGAAATGTAATTTATTATACGAAATGTTATTTGTTGCTTTTGTTTAACTGAAATCGTTCAATCACCCAATCAGTATTAATCTTATGAAATAATCATAATCAGTATTCGGTAATCTTACTTTTTTATTTTAGTTAATAATATTAAAATTTTGTGAATCCTTATCTCGACTATTTTAATCATGAACACGGGTGGATGAATCACGTTTTCTATTCCGTATCAAATGAAAAAAACTCGCTTAATTCATTAACTTCTTTTGGTAGCTTGAACTTTTAAGGCTTCAGTCGTAGAAACGAAGTTCCTTAATAAAAATGTATGAATTGAACAAAAACAGTACGTTTTTCCTGCGTCAGTAAACTTTTTAGTTTGTTTACCTGCACAGTAGGTACAGTTACGGATATATGGAGACTTAATATTTTTTTTAGCTTTCTAACTAAACTTGCCTCATGAAAATATACTATACTAAAGTACCTATACAATATACTATTATACCGGATATACTAAATCGAGATTACACCTTTCAATCTACCAAATTGCACTAAGTTTTATTTAAAATATCTTTCTGAAAATTTAAAGTCTTTTTACACTCGTTTAACACGTTTTCTTAACTAGAAACAATTTCGATATTCGACGCCATTGTTATTGATATGACAAACAGCGCTGCAAGTACGAACTAATTACCAAAACGGTCGGTGGTTCATATCCCGCCCTATAACTACGGCTAGCTGCATTGAAGAACGCGGAGCGTGCATTCACGATTATCTGTATAATTTTGGAACCTGTTCACAAAATTTTACGAGAACCGGTTGAGATATGCGACATGTATGAGGACAGACGTCGAACGCGAGGTCTCCAGCTCACAATGCTACTAGTTTTATTATGTAACTTGATCTCGATATCTATACTAAATACCTTTATTTTTTTAATTTGTTAAAGATTCGTCCAGTAAACCGGGACAATTATTATTACTGTCCTCGAAAAAAAAATAGAAACCAGAGTCACCGATTTTTGTTATTGTTCTCGAAAGCTTATATTATTATTAATTTTTTTTATAACAAACTAGGCATGCGTTTGACCACTGACTCGCCTGATGGGAAGCGTTGCCGTGATAGAAGGTGTAACACGCTTGCCTAGGAGATATTTACCTACTCACTTTAATCTTAAACACCCCCGGATTGTATTTAGGTGGAAAGACAGACGCAGGCAACGAATTCCACACCTCTGCAGTTCTTACAAAAAAAGTTGACTTGAAACGCTTAGTGCGTTTTGGCGGAATTTCCACCATGAGAGGGTGTCTCTTACTGGTGCGCCTGGTACAATTATAAAAGAACGGTGATGGCTGGATCAGGTCGTGCAGTTCTTGTGCATGCTCGCCGTAGTGTATTCTGGAGAATACCGACAGACTGGCTACTAAAATTAAAATAGCATTACCCATTCCGACCTCTGATAATATGATGTGATCTGTGAAAACCGTGACCGCGCATCGTTCTACAGAGAGATACAAAGGCGTATAATGACAATTTTTGATTCGGAACCTAGGAGTATATTATAATGCCTTGCCTAATTAGAACACGGCACGCACCACTTTGCTTATTTCTACATACATGTACGTATTTAATGGCATCTGCTATAAAACTAGAAAGTGTATTGTGACAGACTCGCCCCTCGTCACGTTTTGCCGTGGGGTTATGAAGGGAGACATCAAAGGGAATTCTCCCTCGTTTCGACGTATTCAAATTAATGTACCTATATGGATCAGACAGAATAAAATCGATAGCAAAGGGTCGGACCATCCAGGCAGACAGATCTCTCTGCCACGTCAAATATCATGCTAGGGGTGGATCCAACTAAACTGGCGCCAAAAGTAATTAGTTAGCTGAAAGCCCTACCTACACACCTTTGCCTAGATATAGATAATTATAGACTAGACAGACTAGTAATATGTCTGTAAAACTCTATTTATTTTCCAATTGGATGCTTCGTTTTTGTGCATTTTTTTCATGTATTTATTTAATGGAAAATCAACAGGTAAAACACCTTTTGACTAACTTATAATATCTGAGAGCTAATTACAGAATTTCACGATTAGCGACAGCCTTAGCTAATCTAAACATGACAGTTAATGTTGGATTCTTTCAATTCTAACTAGGTCTAGATACCGAATATTGAGCTTTCCACACCTGCGATGCAAGGATACTCCGGACAAATGTGCCATAAAGTATTTTAAAAGTATTGATCCGACTGAAACCAGTCGAACTTCTCATAAGGAAGCCTAGTGCTCTTGAAGCCTTGGAGACGATAGTATCTATATGCTTATCAAATAATAATTTTACTGACTCCGAGGTCCCTGACAACGTTACACTTTGTCAATAACACTTGTCTAAACAAATATGATGACGGAATTATTTTAATTTACGAGTGAAAGTTGTGTTCGTTATGTGAACCTTATTATGTGCGTATTTACTTAATGTACATATGCTACATAACTGGAGCCCAATGACGGGTGACGGGCTCGCCCCATTTGGGGCTGAATATCGTCCGGCGTAGTCGGGGTGATGCAATACACCTCTGCCAGCCCCTTTGTAGGAATGGCGTGACGAAATGTTATGTTACTTTTTTTTGGTGGCAGTAAAATGATATTTAATGTATTGTAGTTTAGTCTTCGATCACACAACCCTTCAAATCTTTCTTGTTTACAATATTAGTGTAGATACAGATGGACCCGCAGTGAACAACCTACCCCCTTTGAAATAAACATTGTATAGCCTTGGATGGAATAGTTATACTTAGGGCCGGTTTTATAAACTTCCGTAAGTAAAATGTCGTATCAATTTCGGTAAATTCGAACTACGTAAAATTTTCTGCGATTTGCGTTTGGTCCGTAACATTTTACGAATGTTTCTTACCGATGCAGATCGGAGCGGTTTGAGCTTACGAATAGTTTATTTTAACGTTTGACATGCGTTTTATTACAAAAATATTTTGAAAAGCTGATTTCGAGTGTTCGACAAAGGACCATAGTCGGAATTGTCCCCAAACATCAACAAAAATTAAATGTAGCTCAATTGATATCTTTGCAAGATGATATTTTTTTACTATGTGGACGTTGCCTTAATGCATTGGGTTCTCGTAGTATCTGCCGTAATGTGTCCGCGATCTGTCTTGCGACAAAAGTTTTACAAGAGGTACTTATTGAAAATGAACCTGAATTAGTAATCTATATATCACAAAATGCATAAAGTAACATCATAATGCAAAATATCTTTTATTATATAAATAATACGTCAACTATATATGTAATTCTAACAAACATATATTTTGCACAATATCCCACTTATTAATGTTAGAAAAAAATATTTTAATGAAATAGGGAATACTTTACAAACACATTGGCATCAGTTCCATGTGTGTTGGTAGGTGGGGACGGAGCCCATACAATTTTGGCAGGAGTCCGTCACTCGCTGTAGGGAACGAGTTAGCCTACCCCTTCGCATACCCCCGGGCGTACAATGGGCTGCCGTGAACTGCACTCGCGCGCCTGTGCGCTCACACCGCAAGTGCAGAAATTCGAAATTTGAAGGTAGACAACAAAATGACAATTAGCCAAAAACAGTTCACGTCAGTTTCAAAACCGGCTCTTAGTGTTTTGTTTTATTTTTGATCGAGTTCTAAAATCTAAAAGAAAGAAAAAGACAGCACTGTATATTGTATAACTATTCCGAGGCTTTACAACGTTTATTGCTTAGGGGGAAGCTAGTCACGAAGAAAGTAATTGCTGCGCAAAAAAGGTAATAGATATAACAGGTGACAATACACTTACCAGTCCCGTAAGAGGCGGCCCGTCACGGCGTTTGTTTTTCTTCTTCCTGTTATTCCTCTTCTTTCTCTGAGCCGCGCCCGCGTCCGGCTGGTCGTTGCTCGCGAGGTCGTCATCGTCAGTAGGGATAGCCTCATCAGGCGTCTCAATGTTCAGCTAGAAACAAAGGTCTCCGTCGACTTACAAGCTCAGCGCCCGACCACCTCTTAATGATATTTAAACGAAAAATGAAAATACTTTGCGACAAAGTTCTATATACACACCAGTGAGAAACAATCCTTCAGTTCATTTAGAGTGCTTTCTAGCGCGCTGTCGAGAGCGGCGAAATCCTCTGCTTTTTCATTCTTTGCAGAATTTTGAAAGCTAAACTGAAAAATAATAGTATTGTGAAAAACAAGACAAGAAAACAAAAAAGTGAGCTCTAACCTCTATGGTGTAAGGGATGTGAAAGGATGAAACTGCGAAAGGGAAGATGTATCTACCTTGTCTACCAGTTTCAAACAATACGTACCAAATCATACGAGGCTTGGTTATTGTTGCAATACAGTGGCGCAAAGTCGCCTGAGCAAGCCTCATCCTTTTCTTCGGATTTTGCGGCTTCCAACTTCACCGCTTGCAATTTCTCCTGGAGTCTTCTGATTTGACGTGAAGACATCTAAAAATAATATTTTGGATTATTGGTACTGTCATGTTCTCAAATGAGGGTAGTTCGAGAATAACCAGTCTGGTGCTGAACGTTTTTTATGGTAAGTAGATCATGAGAGAGTATGGCATCTATTGCACACGAGATGGTTTGAAAAGCAGAGTATTCAACTTAGGAGAAATCATCTGTTGCACACCCGAAATAAAATACGCCATCTCGTATAGACACAAGACGATAGATGACTTTCGTCCCTTGTTACACAATCTACTATAGGGCATCATTATGAGCGATGAGCGATGATAGCCTAGTTGGAAAAGGCTCGCCTCTCAAGCTCGAGGATGCGGGTTCGATTCCAGCCCAAGGCACGCTTGTTTTGTTCATAATGTAAACATAATTATGTGTTTATTTAATGTCATCTGCTATACGTAACTGAAGCCCGGTGTATGGTGACAGGGTCGCTTCTTGCCATATTTAGGACTAAATATCGTCCAGTGAAGTGTGACTGCCAGCCCCTTGGGGGATAAAAGTGAAGGTATGTTTTAGTACGGAACCCTAATAGAGATTGCATTTAGATGGAGTAACTATTGAGTTATTTTAAAAAGTCACTGGATGTCGTTACTTTTTTCATTTTCGCCAAGGCAGTTGGTGAGGCGCTAGAATAGCGACAGATTCGCCAAAACGACAGCTCTTAAATAAATATCTTTAGTTACTTACTTTTTTTCTTTTATTATGCCTAGCGGATTTAATTTTTATTTTGGAGTTCATTGTTACAGACCTGCAGAGGAATTCTCGATTAAATCTGATTCTTCCGATTACACCCAAATCTCCAAATCGGAAGCCAATCTATACAGATTGGCTTCCGAAGGAACTCTATTAGGCTGGGGCCACACGAGCGTAGTGTTTTCGTTTGAGTTGCACAATTTGCGTCGCGTATTTTGCGCTCAGCAGAGAATCCTGGTTGAGCCGCCACTAGGGAATGCAATCTCAAAACGAGATCGAAGTCGAAATCTCGAGGGATCAGAAATTCGATCTCGAGGAGATCTCGGCATTTTCGAGATCTCAAATGGATTTGGAAAAGTATTGTTTTAATTAGATAACTGAAACATGATTAAAACTGCTTAGTAGTTGTGATTATGATGCGAGTAAGATACAACATGAATTATTTTAATAATGTCTTTATTTTTATTATCTCTTACCTATGTTAAGTTAATTAACACAAAAATTCAGGCCCGACCTCCATACCGGCAACGAACTATTAAACTCCATGTATTAACTTAACAAAGTATTAACTTAACAGTCTAGCACTTGCGTAACAAAATAATACAAATTTCATTCAATAACCCACAAAAACACGTTATTTAAGCACACCACGACAGTAACTGCACAACCAATACAACTATTAACAAAGAAGTCCCTGCACGCACTCGAATATCTTCTGCTCACTTCTCTAGTCAGAACTATATCACTTTTTCTTTTCTATCCTGCTCGCCCAACATCGGGAATAGTCGGGATAGCTTGGTATACAGTCCGACAGTTTCCTTCGCCAGTCAGCGAGTCCAGCGACTCGCTCGAGCGCACAGAGAACACGCGTCGTACGTCGCTGACTACTGCCGCTCGATCTCGGTAATCTCGGCCGCGATCTCGTCATTTTATGCTTCGAGATTGATCTCGAAA
This sequence comes from Peribatodes rhomboidaria, assembly GCA_911728515.1. Taxonomy (NCBI): domain Eukaryota; kingdom Metazoa; phylum Arthropoda; class Insecta; order Lepidoptera; family Geometridae; genus Peribatodes; species Peribatodes rhomboidaria. The sequence continues at coordinate 22,283,553 of OU452166.1, forward strand.
AATGAGGCGAGATCTCAGAAGATCAGATTCTCGCCTCATTCGAGATCGAGATTGCATTCCCTAGCCGCCACATGAGCGTAATTTTCGTAATTTTCTGTCTAAAGAGATGCATTAAAATTTAAGTATATACCTACTTGTTAGGTTTGTAAAATACAACTAATTAGGCAAGCCGTAGCAAAAACGTAATCAGACGAAAAATATATTTTGGTGTGTTGGAACTGTTTTTTTTAAATTCGAAATTAAAAACAGTATTTAACTCGGTAGAAAGCATATATGTTTTGCACACTTGAAATTTACTATCTCGTGTGCATTACATGACTTAATAAACAATCTACTATTGCGTCACTCCATACCACCGTAAGTGATTTCTGTATAAAACCGAATGCAGCGTAAGCTCGTTTGACCCCAGTGTCGCAAAAGGTCAAATTCTTCAATGTGAAGAGTTCGCAAGGCGTCAAATTACCGGTATGTCCGATTCGCAAAACGACCAATTCGAAATATTTTTAATTTGCACAATCTCAAATTTGTGAAACGTCCAATTCGCTGAATATCCACCATTCACGGTAACTTAAAACAAATGGTTCCGTTTGAGATATGTTCCGTTGGACATTCCACGAATTAGACATTCTGCTAATTGGACACTGTAGTTGAAAACTTCGCGAATTGGATGATTTGCTAATTGCACCGGATTACCAATGTCCAATTCGCAAACTGTGGAAACTATATTCCAAGTCTTCATCAAAAAGCATTGTTGCGTTTAGCTTATGCATTGGAAAATAAGAAAATTTTCTCACAAAGCAAGTGACACCGAAATATTGTTGACTCACTTTAAGAATCACTTAAGTTTGTTGGATATACGGTTTTAGCTATGACTAAGCCCAAAATAGTTTTCAAATTTTCGTGAGTGGAATCTATCAAGTGATTGTGATTTTTTGCGAGAGCAAGTTTCAAATGATAATAGCGAGGAAGGAGGATAGAGGATGGGATGGCAGGGGAAAAGAGCGTCAGGGTACAGGAAAGAGCGAAACGAAAGAAGAGCAATGCATGGTTGAATAATATACTCCGCCAGGTATAGCATTCAGAAACACGTAGTGCCAGTGACGTCAATCGATGCTTAAGGAAGACCGAAATAAGTCAGTTACAACAATTTCGAAAAAGGCGGATGACGATGATGTGTTTGATGAATGCTAGACATCGTTTTTTTGAATCATGAGCGAGCGACCAAGAGACGTTCGGACAGTGAAGGAGCGGGCTTGGAGCGGTGGAAGGAGGGCAGGAGTAGATTTCAGGAAGAAGAGAATATACTCAAGTCTCAGATCAACCTAGAGAATAAGATGGCGCACGGCGTATGATTTAGGTAAAGCAAAAACCATCCAAAAACTACGCTATTGTCGTATAATGTACACAACACGCACACATTGACCTCCGATGCAGCAGTCCAAACCGCCTTCAAAGAGTTTATTGATTCTCGCCCCCATGGTTTTTATAGTAAAGGGATCAATGAACTACCCATAAGATGGCAAAAGTGCATAGATAACAACGGTGCATACTTTGATTAATTAAATATATTTTACAAAAAAAAATCGACTTTTTATTCCTCCCGTACAAAACGCCAATTTCATACGTAAGGACCTAATAATAGGATACAGATAAACAGAATAATAATAGGATACAGATATACATAATAATAATTGGATACAGATATACAGAATAATAATAGGATACAGATATACAGAATAATAATAGGATACAGATATACAGAATAATAATAGGATACAGATATACATAATAATAATTGGATACAGATATACAGAATAATAATAGGATACAGATATACAGAATAATAATAGGATACAGATATACAGAATTATAATAGGACATCGGTGGCGACATGCGACATTGTTATGGCGGTGGGCGGGCAGCTGTGGATGGCTGCACTAGCTAGCACAAGACAGGAATTAATGGAAATATTTACATATTTTACAATACATTTACAATACAGGAATATTTTACAAAAAAAAATCGACTTTTTATTCCTCCCATACAAAACGCCAATTTCATACGTAAGGACCTAATATTATATTAGTTTTCGTGGAATTGTCAATGTGTTTCATGGCAACATTACCACGCACACAAGTTTAATAAAGAAGTGGCTTGAGCGAGATACATATAACGCAGTGTTCCATCTTTTCCTCTAGGTTGATCTGAGACTTAAATAAAGGAAATTAAACTTAAAAAATTTGAATAAAACTGATAAATAAAACTTTTTTTCAGGCTAAAAAACACTATTTTACGTATCATTTTTAAATAATAGGAAGCTTGAAAACGTAATCTTTTTATAGGACCAAATTTGACAATTACAAAATGATAGAATTTTATAGCCCAAAAATTATTATATACATTTTGAATTAATTATCTTTTTATTTATAATTATCGTTAATTTTTTTTTTAACAAAAATTAATCCGCCGAAAAAACTGAAAAGCAATAAATAATTTATTTGACCTAAACAATCAAGTTCATAAAATAATGTTAGAAAACCTAAGTAATTTTGAGTCGACGACATCATCAGGTATAGGTTTACTGGTACCTATTTACGACGCCGCCGCGCTTCACGCTTTACGTAATTAGTCAATTTGCTTGTTTGGCGCCGACTCAAAATTACATAGGTATTCCTATATTAGTTTAAGAACTTAGTTATTAAATTTAGTTTCTTGTTCAAAGTTTTTATTTTCAATTTTTTTGTGGCTTTAATCTATTCATGACTAGATGCTTAATTTTTGAAAACTTTTATAATAGCTACCTTTAAAGATTGAGAGGTAAGCAGACAACGGGCTAACAGGTCTAAATTCAGTATTAAAATCTGTAAGTGTAAATCACCCCTATTTTCCCACCTTTGCGGTAGGTTTTTTTTCCAAATTTATATGGGACCAACACCGAGTTACCCTTTCTAATAAAAAAAAAGAAACTATCAAAATCGGACTACTCTGTAAAAAGTTATGCGTGGTCATGCGTTACAATCAGTGAGTGAACAATCATCCCCTGTTTTCCTACCTTTTAGGGTTAGAATATTTTTTCCAAATTTATATGAGTCCCCCTTCAAAGTATACCCTAACCAATAAAAAAATAATTTTCAAAATCGACCTACTGTGTAAAAAGTTGTACGTGATCATACATGAAAAAGACAAAGATGAAGACATAATAAAAAACAACATGCTCCTGTATTAAAAGAAAGTAATCAAATAATATGTGATGCCTCCAAAGAACACTAGACCATTCAAGACACTAAGTGTTCTAGTACGCTTGCTCATTGCTGGAAAACCTGAAGGAAGTTCATTGCTACGAAATCACTGTTCATAAACTAGAAAGAAAACAATCTAAAAGTAGTTTCTGAACGGAAGCTGTCTTCCAATTCAATTAGAATAGCCCTGCTACTTTTCTGCTCTCTGTTGCATATTTGTTTTATGCAATTCTTTCTTGCCCCACCCAAATGAATGGCAGCACGACTGGTTATGGAAGCATATCCAAAAAGACTCAAATAAAGAAACATCTTTGACAAATACAACACATTTCAAAGACAATAGAAGAGAAGTCTCCAATGGATGACCAACTCTGCAAGACACATCTATTATGCCAAATTGGCTTAAGAGTCCCTCGACACTCTGAAATTTTCATACAAACGCGCTTCTCAAATTTCTTGACAACCATTTGTCAGATTATGATAAAATTTAGCATGTACAATTAAATTAATAATATCTCCGCCCCTATGGTCTTGTTTTTTTTTTTAAACGTTCTCAAGCGAAAATAGAGCTATGAAAAATATCCGCATTTGTAAGGGGTCACTTTTGACTGATTTATTCAATAGATAGCCAAAGCAAATCAAAAATCCCTTTACATAGAGAGGTTGTCTACATCATTAAATGAATCCATAAAACAAGAGGCATTCTTAGTTATTTAAGTTAGCACTTTGTCACTCTGTAGGTAACTTTAAAGGCTCGTCAGTATCTTTACTTGCTCTCTTCGCTCGTCATCTTCTTCTAAACGAAATGGCTGTGAAAAACCTTAAGCCAATGCGAATTTAGTCTAGAGTGGTCGCCGGACTCTTACAAGTTTAGGGACTGATTGTGAGTAGAAGCAAAATACAAAAAAAAATTGTAGTGTCAAGGTCTTCTTTAAATAGCACAACATTGTGTGCAAATCTCAGGTGAGATGGCATACATGCATTTATGTTTATTCCTAACCTCTCCCAATCTGGATTTCTGAAGAATCTTCAAACAAATAATGCAAAATTTTAATTGGTATTGAAAGATTAAAGGAAGCGGGTCTCAGAGTAAACAAAGTGAAATGTAGATTTGCAGTGCCAAAGGCACAATTTATAGTGTATATAATGTATAGTTTTATATAATTTATATATTTGTGATTGATGAATATAGAATGTCTGCAGTGTCAGTGGACGGAAAGTGCTCATTAAAACTGATCACTGACCTTTGTTGAGAATATTTAAACTGGGGAAACCTATTCCAAACATAAATAGCCTTAGAAATAAAGTTTTAATACATGTGTATACACATTGTGTAACACCAAGGCTGAAAGAGAAAAATATTTTTGACTTACACAATGTGTGCAGTTCGTTTACAGATGTAACAAAATCCAGCCGGGTGCCCTTGTTTAGCGGGTGTGTACGGGGTCAAGATGGCGGATTTCACTATAACAGCTGATCTAGACTCAGTAACCATGATTGAATCTGTGTACTACGTTTCTCTATTGCCAAAATAAAAACGTTTTTGGTAGTGTGACATTAGACACATTGTAGTGTTGGTAGATTGACATTTGACGGTTCCGTTCAGAAATTTGTTGTTAGCCTCCCACTATTACCTAAAGAAAATGTTTTCCTCTAAAACAGTTTATATCAACGAATTTTGGACAAGAGATTTAAAAAACAACTTAGTATGATTAATATTCCTTTCCTAAAACGTAAATTGTATGTGCAATATTAATAATAAGTGAGCTTTCTTAAAAAATAATTATTTAAAAATTAATTAATAGACACTACTTAATGATGAACTTATAGTAATAGATGTAGACTAAAGAACATGTGAAACATTGCGGAGCTGTCCTGAGAGAAAGGCAGGCCAAGTGCTTTGAACCTAGATAACTAGTGGCTAGGTAATAGGAGGCTAGGTCGCATTTTTCAACCGATTCTCGTGAAATTTGAAGTTATGAAACAAATCATATCTCCGCAAACTGAAAAAAATCATATCTCTGCCATTTTGAAAAAATCAATTTAATTCATTTATTCGGTCAGAGGTATAACTACTACACACTTGAAAACATCATTTAAAGATTACATAATTTTATTAATTTAAAATTTAATGAAACAATACAATATAGGAGATAGGCTGTAAAAATGCCTCGTCAAATTTGCAGCTGTAAAGAAGCTTTGTCAGATTAATAATAATTGAAAAAAAACTATAGGTATAATTAATAAATTGTCATAATTTTAATTACATTAAAAACGAAGTCTGTAATGATTTTAATTTTAATAAACATTTCTCCAGAGTAGTATGCTTGGCTCATCAAATAATTCTTAATGCTATTTTTAAATTTGCTTTCACTAAGACTTCATAACTGTTCTGGAATGACATGGTAAAAACGCACTGTTTCTGAGAAACAATTTTTTTGTTTTGTTGAAGCCTACACCTAGGAAATACGAGTCTGTGTTCATAGTGTGACGCTTCAGGCTTTTTATTAATGCCACATTGATTTTTTCTGGCATACATAATGCATTCATGGATGTAAAGAGATGGCACGGTCAAGATATTAAAAGTTTTAAATTTCTGCCGTAGTGATATCCTAGGTCTTAAATTGTAAACAGCATGAATTGCTCCTTTTTCCAATTCGAAAATTGTATTTATGTCTGTGGCCAATCCCCATAATAGAATTCCATATGATATTACGCTATGGAAGTATCCAAAGTACACAAGTCTAGCAGTCACTACATCTGACAATCTTCTTATTTGATGAACTGCATGAACAGCCGAACTAAGTTTTCCAGCTAGTTTGTCTATATGACTGCCTCGGTGGCTCAGTCGGTAGTGAACCTGCCTTCTGAGCTTGGGGGCGTGGGTTCGATTCCCACTTAGGGCAAACATTCATGTGATGAATATTAGTGTTTGTTCTATGTCTGGGTGTTAATATCTATCTAAGTATGTTTATCAGTCTCTGGCGGCCATAGTACAAGCTTTGCTTAGTTTGGGGTCAGGTGACCGTGTGTGGAAGTGTCCCGAATTTATTATTATTATTATATTATGTGGACCCCATTGGAGCTTAGAATCTATTGTTATTGACTATTGTATTTTTATTTATATAACTATCATTGGGGGGACAAGGTTTTTCAATGCCAATTACTAAAAACCCAGTTTAGCCATAAGTTTCCTTGCTTTCTTGGCGGCTACCTTTATAATAAAATATTGTCCATTACTAACCTTAAAGATTTGAACTCTTATGAGTTATAAAAGACTAACGGTCCTTCTAAAAGCATATGATTACAAAAAAACAGAAGATTTGCTGACAGTTCTGAAATAGGGTTGCTCAAAGACCTAACTACCTGGTTCAATCCCTTCTCTCTCTCCTGCTTCCCCTCCTCTCCCTTCCCGTCCCGTCTACAATTCCTATAATCTATAATAGAATTTGTAATGTAATAGTAATTAAATATAATGTAAATAAATTAAATCTTATGTATTTCAAATTCAATGAGCCATTCCGGCAAAACAAATTATAATTAAATTAAGTATAGTAAATATAAATGTAATAGCAATTGAACTTAGGACGTAAATTTTGACTTTAAGAAAGGAAGCGCGGGTGCCTGTAACAGGTTTTCTTAACCTAGCACAGGCACCTGAGCGAAAATAACTAGTGTAACATAAGGTTTCTTTATATTGATCATCAATTTGTAAAACTCAATTTGTAAACTGTTGTAATAAATAATATTTGATTTCATTGTAATAACAATAATAAACTGACTGGGCAAAAACATCTGTTTATTTTCCGAACCTGCTCACAAAATTTCAAGAGAATCAGTCCAAAATGCGACCTGTGGAGGAGGGACTGGGATTTTTGTTGAAGCTGAAGCTTCGCTCGCTCGGTCAAAGAGTGTGTGTTCTAGAATTTTTGGGAAATAAGTGTGAATTTAACAGATACTGCAAACATTCTACCGTTTTTGTTCAGCTTCTCTTAGGCAGATAACATCACACTTTTTAATTAACTTCCTTTTGATCATCAACCGCACAAATACTGAAACACAGGTGGGTTTTCAGTTAAAGTTTTTCAGTCGGTGTTGCATCTTGCAGAGCAGATGCAGTCTGCAGGCGAATGATGCCACTTAATGCTTGATTCACGGAATCCGAAACTTTGAGCTTACAAAAACAATTGTGGTACTACAGATAAGTGGCAGTATCAGTAACAATACCACCTTAAAAATTCAATGATTGACAAACTATCTAAAAATGTTTTCGTATGACAGACTTACACAGACTTCTATAAATATACAGATGTTTTGTTTGTTTATTTAACAGAGCGTTTGCCTCCACTCACCCACTTGATTGGGCCATTGTGCCTGAAGTATACAGATAGACAGTACACAGATAAGTGGGTAGCGCTTTAGTTATTTTTCGTTTTTTAGTGCCATATTCTGTATAAATATTGAATACTTGATGATTTTAGTTAGAAAATGTTGGTATTATTTACGAAATTTATAAATTTAATTGAAATGCGCACAAACTTTTTTGCTATGAACTGTTCGTTGACAACAACATTTCATACAGTGCTCGCTTTTCTATGGAAAACGATTGTCATACAGTTATCCTAGTCTCATGAAAAATATTTACGTTTGAAATAACGTGACTTCTCGCGACACTTGCATAGAATCAGTGGGGGAGTTAGTCAATTGCGTCGTGTACGATATCGACGTCTACCCGACACTCCACAAATGCGCCCGCTCCCACGAGAAATCGTACCACATATTGAAGAGAACTCAAAATAAGAAATACCTACATAGCCGATAAATTAATTGTGGCTACAATGACCGCGGAGTAGATACCCCGTGAGCTAATAGCAATGGGCTACATTATGCCCGAGACTCTATCCTACTACCCCTAAAAAAACAGCAAAAAATTAGATACCTATGACGAAAATGTCGTTTGTTGTGTGTCGTCAATCACCATTTGTATATTGTGCTCTAAAATGCCCTTGTAGCTCGCTTCAACTAGATTTTTTTTATCCATATGGAAAACGGAAAGTTTTGCCTTGAAATTTTTACAATATGGGACGACGTTGTGCATTTTGTTCAAATGTGTCGTCCACCAAAGCCATCTCAAGTAACTATTAGAGGATCGAAGACTTGAAGCATTAAGACACTTAGGTATAGTTGCACCAGAGGTGTACCTACATAACAAAGACGCAATCTACCGATATTGCGTCTATGTTATTTACGTGATATGCAACGTTAAAACTATTTGGTACCAAAATTTATAAACAAAATAGCTAGCAGTTAGGGCCATAAGTAATAAGGTACCTACATAAATCTCTTACCTTGTGATGTTGCGATGAAGCTCAGAAGAGAAGACACAGGTCAGGTCGATCGATATGCAAGGTGAAATACCAACAAGGTAGGAATAACAACGTGGCGCATCCGCTGGCGCAGCAAAAGTTGATTCAACGGCTGTGACAGAAAATACAGATTGTGAGTACAAAAAACATGGGAAAGGTAAGCTTTTTATAATTTATTCTATCTAAATCAATTCACTCTACTCACCACAACAATTTTTCCCTCGATCGATTGACTTGTCTGACCATAGATCATAGAAGAAGACGATGTTGCAACTTTCAACCAACTGTCATACCAAAAACAACGGAAAGGTTAATCTTAAGCGCCCCGTACACGCCCAATAAGCAATCAAACATTTTGTAGGGTCAACTGTTATGTACGACGTGTTTTTACAGCACGAGCCTAAGATGCCTTAGCACGTAATGCCATGGCTGGGCTGTACAAAGCTGTGCTGGACATAATTGATGTCGTACATAACGTTCTCCCATTGTTATAGGTAGTTAAAAGTTACATTTCAGTAGGTACCTGCAGGGGCCCTATTCGGAGTTTTGAGATTTTCGTCCCACCTTTTTTCGTCCTTGTTGCTCTCGTTTGGAACGTCATAAGTGTGAGAGTGACCAAGGCAAAATCTCATCTCATCTCCCGCGTAGGAATAGCCCCCCTGTTCTGCTGTCTGGGACTGTTGAAGCAAAGAGTTGCTACTGTACAATATGTAACCTCATGTCAGTAACACAGGCTGGTTGGTTTTTTGAATGAGGATTCAAAAAGACAACTGATTTTCGAATCGTGAAAAATTTGTGTGTTGACAATTAGCAGCATACTTGTCAAGAAGTGAAAATTTTTATTAGAATGTTTTTCTAAGAGTTTTAGTGATTATTGTGTTTGTTTGTAATGTAATATCTAATAATATTGCATTAAACTGTTTCTCATGGATATTCTGCTTTATGTGTTCATAGACATAGTGTGAACCAACATTCATAGGGTAGGGTGACCCAACAGGGGTCACGGGGCAGAGGCCTTTTTCCCAACAAAGGTTATGGATCACCACGCACAAATAAACACAGGAGAGTTTAATCACTTGGGAGAAACTGTGACTAATAAAAATGACAACATGAGTTTGATGTCATTTGAAAAACTGGATGGCGTAACAAACTACAACTCATGGAAATTCTTAATGGAGTTGTATTTAACGCATGAAGATCTATGGGAGTGTACGCAGACTACGCCCGAAGATGGAATAGGCAAGAAAAGAGACCAAAAAGCGAGAGCTAACATTTGCTTGATGGTAAAACCAGAGTGCCTTATTCATGTGCGTCAAGCAAAAACAGCGCGAGAAGCTTGGCATGCTTTAGAGAAAGCCTATGAAGATAAAGGGCTAAATAATCGTTGCAGATTATTATCAAAGCTAGTAAGTCTGAAACTGGAGCAGTTCCAGACCATAAGAGAGTATATTTCGGCATTGATAACAACATCGCAAAAACTGAATGATCTTGGAAAGGAGATGGACGACGAATTATTGGCTGCCCTAATGTTACAAGGATTAACGGAAAATTTTCAAGCTATGCGATTGGCGATTGAAAATTCAAATATTGAGCTGACAACAGATTATATTAAAACAAAACTGTATCAAATGGAGGAGACACATTCAGCTAAGACTGCTAACACTCAAGCTCTTATTTCCAAGAGAAATAATTATAATAATGCACTGAAACAGAAGAAAAAGTTGGAATGTTTCATCTGCAAGGGACCTCATAAAGCAATAGACTGTCCAGAGAACAGAAGCAGACAGATCCAGACAGATGAAGCCTCGGTTGCATTGGCGTTGGCAACATCAAGCTCAGAAGCTGATTGGATAGTAGATTCAGGAGCTTCAAACCATATGACATCAAAGCGTGAATGGTTGCATGATGTGAAGAAGTTTGACAGGGAAGTGTTAGTAGCGTGTGCAAATGGTGAAAGGCTGAAAGGGGTCGGTAGTGGTACAGTGGTAAGTGGAAAACCTAATGTTACGATTAATGCTATGTATGTTCCAGGACTAGCATCAAATCTGCTAAGCGTGAGTGCTATTACAAAGAAAGATCTTAATGTTGTGTTTTTCAAAGGCGGTTTTAACGTAGTAAAGAGTGGAAATTGTAAAATACTTGCTAAACCTTTACTTACAGGTGTAGAGGAAAACGGTGTGTACAAATTGAAACAAAGTTTGGAGCACACAGCGCTGGCGACTTCTGTCAGTAGTGAGATGGAGTTATGGCATAAAAGGATGGGTCACCTAGGCGTACGTAACTTAAAATTATTACGTGATCGTATGGCGACAGGGGTAAGTTTTTCTAACAGTTCTTTTACACTAGAGTGTGTAGCCTGCTTGAAGGGAAAACAAACCAGACAGCCTTTTAAGAAAGGTACTACAGCTAGCAGAGCTGACAATGTACTTGAGGAAAATTACGATTGCATGGTCGAAGGCGAAGGCCTTCACAGGTGTTTGTTTGCTTTTCATGTTCTGTGTCCTTATACTGTATTTATATATTGGGTGAGTGTTTTAATATTATTGTATCGAGTGTTATACAGGGGAAATGGAAGTCGTTTCCCCTGTACCGGAGCCCCCGGACCCACCGGACCCTCCTGAAATAATGGAGGTATCGGGTGAGACTCGTAAAAACCCGATTAACCCTAAAAAGCGGCAACTGATAGAGTCAAAGCGCCCAACGGCCGCTAAGAAAATGATAACGAACCAAGAGACAGCATCAGCCTCCGTTCAAACAGTGTACTTGCACCCAGCTATGGCTATTATGGGAATAATACAATATGAAGAGGCCGATGCTGGCCCTTACATTGTTCACGTATCAAGGGTGGAGCCGGATCCAACCGCAGGCACAACTATAAGACCTATAAAGTTTGGCCAATTTCTGCATATAAACAAGATTGAGGATGTCTGTCAAGATAGAGTGAAGAAAGTAGGTAGGAACAAAATTTCCATTCAATTCAAGACAGCAGCTGCTGCCAACAAATTTTTGACAAACTCCATTCTAGAAACACACAAATATGACGCAGTAATTCCAACTTACAATGTAACTCGGATGGGTTTAGTGCGAGGGGTCCCTGTGGACTGGTCAATGGATGAATTTGTAGACTCCTTACAAATTCCTGGCAACTCTTATGTTCTTAAGGCCAGAAGACTAAATAGAAAAAATAAAATAGATGGAAATATAACATGGGAACCAACACAAACAGTTGTCCTCACCTTCCGGGGCCAACATTTGCCAAATAGAATATTCTCATTCTATTCATCACTGATTGTTGAGACTTACCAATTCCCGACTATTCAATGTATGAACTGCCTTAGATTTGGACACATTAAAACTCAATGCCAATCCCAACCCCGATGCTACCGATGCACTCAACCTCATAGTGGGGAAAGTTGTGAAGTGCAAGAGTCAGAGGCAACATGCCTATACTGCTCTGCCCACCACTACTCTACCAACCGGACATGCCCAGAGCAAAATCGACAAAAAACTATAAAAATGATAATGTCCCGTGATGGTATATCCTATCAGGAAGCCTGTGGCCAAACACCAAAAGTAAGCAGGATGTTTAACCAAGTTACTCGAGTAGCAATTGGGGCACATGACCCAACCTCTCAGCCTCTCCTCCCTCACGCTACTGTCACACAGTCCAGCCAGTCCTATAAAAAAACAACATACCAAAAACCACGCCCTAGAGCGCCTCTTGGAAAAACTTATAATCAAACTGCACTCCAGAACATTATTGCCCAGGGCCCCTCCTCTCTTCCAAATGGATACTCACTCCAAAGGTCCCAACCCCAGCTCTCAACTCCTACATATAAACCTCAAGACCAGTATCTTGCCCAACTCCTTACTATCATAGTAAGTATGATATCCCAAAATTCAGACCCCCTACCGACCAACGTTGCTCAAATTATTTCTCAACTCTCTTCTTTAACAGGCCACAATGGACCTATGTCCTATAATTCAATGGAACAGCAGGAGTCTTCGTCAGAAGATCCCTGAACTAAACATCCTCATCAGGAAACATGCCCCCGTCTTGGTGGCTGTGTCGGAGACATGGTTTGCTCCCGGATCCCGGTACCGGGTTCCGGGCTTCTCGTGCCTCCGGGATGATCGCCAGGACGGAAAGGCAGGGTGTGCTCTGTTTGTAAGTCTGAAACAGACATTCACACAGATCACACTTCCTGATCACAGCCCAGAAATAAATGCTGTGGCTGTACGTGTATTTAATATATCATTTATATCTATTTATATTCCGCATCCCTCCCCATACCTCATCTCAGATATTCTTTTAATCATTGCCTCTGTCCCGTCCCCCTTAATATTAATGGGCGACTTCAATGCTCACCATCTCTCTTGGGGCTCATTCCATTGTGACACATTCGGACATCTTATATCTGAAATGCTAGAGGAAGCTAATTTATGTGTCTGCAATGACGGTTCTCCTACGCGTAGGGTGCTTCCTTCCCAGAATCCCAAATCGGCAGTAGATCTCACATTGTGCTCTCCCTCTCTGCTCCCATCCATATCATGGCAGGTCCTCCCTCTTAGTCGAGGGAGTGACCATTTTCCCATACTCGCAAATTTGACATTCAGAGTTTCCCATCCTCCTCTCACAAACCCTCTCCTAAAGTATAGATTGTCTGGAGCTAAATGGGACACTTACGCTTCTTCATTAGACCTTAAATTAACATCCCTACCTATCCCTTCTGCAGAAAACCTTTTAAACTGCTACTCAAATTTAACTGAAGCCATACTGTCCTCTGCAGACACATCTATCCCCATCAAGAAACACAAAAATAACTTGTACTCCCCTCCTTGGTGGGACTCTGAATGCACTGAAGCAGTTCATGAGCGTAACCTTGCAGAAGTTACTTACAATAGATCCATGACAACTGATAACTTTCTTAGATTCCAAAGAACATCTGCAATATATAAAAGAACCCTCTCAACAAAAAAGAAAATGGGATGGCTAAAATTCTGTGAATCTTTATCCCCAACAACTCCATCCTACATAGTCTGGAATCAGATTCGCAGGTTTAGGGGTTCATACAACTTCACAAATCCAACCTCAAATGACCCTTACTCTTGGATAGATGCATTTGCTGACAGACTAGCTCCCCCATTTGTGCACCAGAATCCTGACATAAACATACCAAGCTCCTCTCTCCCTTCTGGCCATTTCGACTCCCCTTTCTCGTTTGAAGAACTCCAACTAGCCCTAAAGGGATTGACTGATTCATCCCCTGGGGTGGATGGAATCCCTTACTCTTTTATCACTAAAGGTCCCGAGAACTTCAAAAGATATTTCCTAAAGTTAATAAATTTTTTTTTCGAACAAGGTGTTATTCCTGAGTCCTGGAAAACACAAATAATAATCCCTATCTTAAAACCGGGTAAGAATCCTGCTGATCCCAATTCCCGTCGCCCAATTGCTCTCTCCTGCGTAATGGCCAAAATTACCGAAATCCTTATAAAGAATAGACTCGAATGGTTTGTTGAGAACAATAACTTACTTCCTAAGTCCCAATTCGGCTTCAGAAAAGGAATGAGTACAGCTGATAGCCTCAGTGTATTAACTACAGACATTCGCATCGCTATAAAAAACAAGGAATATCTTGTGGCCGTGTTCCTAGATGTCGCCTCAGCGTACGATAATGTCCTTCTCCCGATCCTCAGAAACAAACTGTTACAGCTGAGTGTTTCGGCGAAGATGGTAAAATTCATCAGCTGCTTCACGACGGAAAGAACAATAACCATCAAAAACCACGACTCCATTACGATAAACAGAAAGGTATGGAAAGGGCTCCCTCAAGGCTCTGTACTCAGTCCTCTTTTATATAGCCTGTACACAGCAGACCTGGAACAATCTGCTAGACCCTTCTGTCAAGTATTACAATACGCCGATGATCTCGCCTTATACATCTCTTCAAAGACAATTCAAGAGGCAGAAACCTCAATAAATTCTGCACTGGCATATCTGGAGGACTGGCTGTCCGAACATGGTTTGTCCATTTCAGCGGCTAAAAGTAATTTAGTAGTTTTTACCAGAAAAAGAAATGTCCCCTATTTAAACATAAGATGCAATGATGAACCCATACCTCAAAAACATGCTGTAAAATTTTTAGGATTATGGTTGGATACAAAACTCACGGGAGTTCCACATTCTGAACACATTACTTCAAAATGCGAAAAAAATTTAAATATTCTCCGATCCCTGTCGGGCGTATGGTGGGGGTCCCATCCCTTCTCACAAAAATTACTATACAACTCTATTATTCGCAGCCATTTAGACTACGGAACATTCCTCCTAGAGCCTGGCAACAAAGCTGCTCTAAATAAGTTGACAGCAATCCAATCCAAATGTTTGCGCATCATAATAGGTGCCATGAAAGCAACGCCAATTAATGCCCTACAAGTGGAGTGTGGAGACCCCCCTCTACATCTACGCAGACAGTATCTGGCTGATCGGTTCTTTTATAAATTAGTACAAAACTCAAATCATCCACTCTGGCCATCAATATATAAATTGTTTAACCTTATAACCCCTCATGAAATCAGATTTGAAATTAACCTCCCTTGTATTATCCGCAGCTATATTAAATTCAAACGCCTCTCTTTCCCTGTTGTACAATTCCCAAGTAATCCCCTATTTACTATAAACTATGATGCCCTTGTCTATCAGCCCTCTATCATTCTTAATTTTGGAATTGACAAAGATTCAACTGACCCTCCGAAAAAGTTTTTAGAAATTATTGGTTCAATGTGGGGTGATTGGTTAACTATATTTACAGATGCTTCTAAGTTAAACCAAAATAGTTGCGTGGGAGCTGCTGTCTGGATTCCGAAGTACAAAATTATCCTTAGCTATAACTGTCCAAATCTTACATCAGTATTTACCGGGGAGGCAATAGCCATACTCGAAGCCATACGATATGTTAGCTCTCACTCCATCAATAAAACTATTATACTGACGGACTCTAGGAGCTGTCTGCAAGCTATCAGTGCTAATCAGTTTAAAGCTAAAAATAAATTTCCCATAATTCTGAAAATTAAAGAAGAACTATTGAACTGTCATAGATTGGGACTACATGTAGTGCTTGCATGGATACCAGGACACACAGGCATACCAGGCAACGAAAATGCTGATCGATGTGCCAAACAATCCATTCATTCTGGACTCAAAGATTATTTTCATGTTTACTCTCACGATCTTGTTTCAATCGTCCAACAACAATTACAAACTAACTGGAATTCCCTCTGGCAGAAGTCTAAGACCGTAAAAGGCAAATTCTACGGACAAATCCAACCCACTATCCCCCCAAAACCATGGTTCTATAAATCAAAAAAAATCCACAAACAGATTGTATCAACTATCTGTCGCCTGCGGTTGGGTTTCGCTTGTACTCCGGTGTTTCTTTTCAAAATTAGAATAAACAATCACTCCCTCTGTGAGTGTGGACTAGCTGAAGGGACAACTGATCACATTTTCTTTGAATGCTCTAGATTCCGTTGGTCCCTATATGACATGATCCCGGATGATGTCCCCCGTCCCTCTAATTTTTCCAACCTCCTCCCCCTCGTATCTTCCCCTTTTGTATATGTATTAAGCAAATTTATTAAAATTAATAATATTAAACTTTGATAAGTACTAATGAATACTACCATTTATTATAAACAACTTTATTTATTTAAGTACATAGTTTACTAACTAAATTTACATGTTTATGTTGTGACGTCCTGTATTTGTCCCTTGTAGTTGGTTAGAGGTGCCAAGAAGAATCATCATTTAACGGTAGAAGAAACTGAAGACTACTGACCATCTGACCTCATAGATGCGTAGAACCGAAATACTACCGGCCATTATCAATCAGAGAGCACAGAACTGCACACAAGACATTGGCAGAATTGTGGCAACACCACAGAAGCCATAAAGAAAAGTTGAAGTTGAAGTTGAATGTACTTGAGTTGGTGCATACAGATGTTTGTGGGCCAATGAATGTAGAGTCATTCAGCGGATTGAAATACTTCGTTACGTTTATTGACGATTTTACCCGAAAAACCTTCGTTTATTTTCTCAAATGTAAAAGTGAAGTTTTTGATAAACTTGAAGAGTTCAAGAAGTTTGCAGAGTTGCAGACTGGAAAGAAGTTAAAGGCAATACGGTCTGACAACGGCACAGAATACGTAAACTCTCGGATGACGGGTTTTATGCAGAAGTATGGAATTAAGCATCAGTTGACTGTCGAGTACACACCAGAGCAGAATGGTGTAGCAGAAAGAGCAAACAGAACAATCGTTGAAAAAGCAAGGAGCATGATCCAAGACGCTGGATTAAGCAATAAGCTTTGGGCAGAAGCGGTGAAGACTGCTGTGTATTTGAAAAACAGGTCTCCAACGATAGCAGTTAGAAATAAAACTCCTGAAGAAGCATGGACTGGAAAGAAACAAAATCTGAAGAGTATCAGAGTTTTCGGGTGTCGAGCGTTTAAACATATACCGATTCAGAAACGAACTAAATGGGATCCTAAAAGCAAAGAGTTCGTACATATAGGATACTGTGAAGAATCCAAAGCCTACCGATTATTTGACCCAGAAACCAAGATGGTTCACAAAGGAAGAGATGTAGTTTTCTTCGAAAGCCAATTTCTCTTAGCAGAGAAAGGCTCTGATTCAAGAAGAGATGAGACTCTTCTTATTTTAGAAAATGAAAGATTAACAAATAGTGACAGAGAAAATACGCGAGATGTTACTGGATTCGAACATCAACGTGAGTTGGATATTGAAGAAGAACATAACGAGACAGTAAGAGAAATAGCTGCAGAAGATTCAAACCACAATCAAATAGAAAGTAATGATGAATGGGAGTCTGTTGATGGAAGAGATGAAGAGGAAATAGAGGATATGCAGTCGGAATCAACCGAAGAGGTCGAACAACTGTTGCCAGAACCAGAACAACAAAGAGAAAGACGATACCCATTGCGTGAAAGAAAACCTAGAGAATTTCCGGATCACGTCACATATCAAGCACTTCAAAGTGATGTGCCCTTAACTGTCAGTGAAGCTCTATCAAGTAGTGATAAAGAGAAGTGGAGAATCGCGATTGAGGAGGAGATGAATGCGCTGAGAAAGAATGATACTTGGACGCTGGTGAAGCCACCGAAGTCGAGCAATATCGTTGATTCGAAATGGTTATTTCGAATCAAAGAAGAGGCGGGGGGAATAACGCGCTACAAGGCTCGACTGGTCGCAAGAGGTTTTAGCCAACGTAGAGGCATTGATTACCTCGAGACGTTTGCACCAGTGATCAGACATGGTTCTTTAAGAGCACTGATAGCTTTAGCAGCCAGAGAAGAACTAAAAATTGACCAAATGGACGTAAAAACGGCATTCTTAAATGGTGATTTACATGAAGTCGTGTACATGAAACAACCAGAGGGTTTGGAAGTAAAAGGTAAAGAAGATCACGTCTGTCTTTTACATAAAGCACTGTATGGACTGAAGCAAGCTCCGCGAGCATGGAATGCAAAGCTGCATTCTCAGCTCACAAGGCTAAAGTTTAAGAGATCAGAAAATGAGCCATGTGTCTACATGCGCACACATGATGGCAAAATAATCATCATTGCTGTGTACGTGGATGACATTTTAATCTTCTGGAATAACAAGCAAGAGATGCTTAAGGTCAAGAGCGAATTGATGTCCAGTTTCGACATGAAAGACCTCGGGAAAGCTGAACTAATGTTAGGAATTCATATTGTGCAAGATGCTACTGGGATTAAGCTACACCAGGAGAAATATGTAGATAAGATTTTAAAGGCGTACAATATGGAAGACTGCAAACCGGTAGTCACACCTGCAGTGCCAGGTCAAAGGCTAGAGAAGCCTTCACATGACAGAAAACCAGATGGAAGGATTCCATATAGAGCATTGATGGGGTCTCTTATGTACTTAGCAGTTTGTACAAGGCCAGACATAGCTCATGTAGTTAACTACTTGAGTCAATTCAATGAATGTTACGAGGAACAACACTGGGTCGCCGCCAAACGTGTGTTGAGATATCTCAAAGGGACAATGAGTCATGGGTTGAGATATTACACGGGAAGAAAACCGCAAGAAGTGATGGAGGCTTTCGCTGATGCTGATTATGCAGGAGATAGTGACCGTCATTCATATTCTGGCTCAGTGTTCCTTATTCAGGGAGGAGCTGTTTCGTGGCAGAGCACTAAACAACGAACTATTGCTCTTAGCACAGCAGAGGCTGAATACGTATCGGTATCAGAAGCTGTAAGAGAAGCAATATTTCTGCGAAGATTTTTAGCAGAAGTATCAGATCGACGGGTCTATAAGTTGGATGAAGCCATAACCATCTACTCTGACAGTCAGTCTGCCATCGCTATGGCAAAGAACCCAGTACACCACCAACGTACCAAACATGTAGACGTTAGATACCACTTTGTGCGTGAGGCAATTGTGAATAATTTTGTGATACTGAAGTACAAGGAGACAGCATGCATGGTTGCAGATGTTTTAACAAAACCACTTCCAAGGGGGAAGTTTGTGTGGTGTGTGAGGAGTATGGGTATGTGTGTTTGAGAAGCATGCAAGATGTTTGAATGGACATTAGGTTAAGGAGGAGTGTTGAAGCAAAGAGTTGCTACTGTACAATATGTAACCTCATGTCAGTAACACAGGCTGGTTGGTTTTTTGAATGAGGATTCAAAAAGACAACTGATTTTCGAATCGTGAAAAATTTGTGTGTTGACAATTAGCAGCATACTTGTCAAGAAGTGAAAATTTTTATTAGAATGTTTTTCTAAGAGTTTTAGTGATTATTGTGTTTGTTTGTAATGTAATATCTAATAATATTGCATTAAACTGTTTCTCATGGATATTCTGCTTTATGTGTTCATAGACATAGTGTGAACCAACATTCATAGGGTAGGGTGACCCAACAGGGGTCACGGGGCAGAGGCCTTTTTCCCAACAGGGACCCTACTCGGAGATTTGAGATTCTCATCTCACCATTTTGCGTCCTTGTTGCTCTAGTTTAAAATGTCATAGGTGTGAGAGTGACCAAGATTAAATCTCATCTCATCTCACGCTCAGGAATAGCCTCAGGAATAGCGTCTTTTTAAATAGACGAGAGTTAAGCTGACGGATCTGATCTATTGTGACGGTCTGCGGTGATCCAAATCAGAATTTCCAGGTTTCAAAAAAGGCCCTTGCCACGGTTTCTGCGGTAATATCTCGTAGCGACGTGACTTTAGGCCAGCGGATAAGCCGGTCTATTGCAGTCATGCCGTACCTGAAGCGTGATGAGGGTGCCATCAGACCAATAAGGTCAATATGGACGTGACTGAATCAAACGCCAGGTAGTCCAAACGTACTAAGAGGTGCATATGTGTGGCGATCTACCTCAGTTCCCTGGCAAACTTCGCAAGTTTTGGCCCAAAGACTACAATTCTTACGACTTGAGGGCCAAACAAATCGTCCAGCAGACATCATGCATAATGGTACCAGCATAATCAGCAGTCAACTTGTATAACGCTTTGATGCGCTCCAGTTTACCGACAGTGTCCCGGTAATAATAATTAATGTGCACCCGAATACATCACGATTGGACAAATTACAATTGAATTTTCGACAAATCCCGCTATTGTAGCCGTAGAATTTGTTCAAACTATAGACAAAATTAATTATTTTGTCGAAATGGGCCTTTACTCCTACGATTCGAGATATTTTTGTCCAAAGTGTGACCAAAAAAGGTCTCTCGCGTCATAAGAAGAGGCCCTAAGACCCCTCTTGATGAAGATGGTGTCGTGATTTTGGATTATTTTCTAAAACTTGTGATTCTTCCAGTGTTCAAATGTAATAAGGCTGGATTACTAACGTTCACCGGTTCGTTAACGTGCACGAGTGTGGGCAAATGATACAAACATTGCGAAACGCGTTTTTTTGTGTTCTCTGCAAAACTTCACTTGGTTTCAGTAAAGTATCCATCACTTTACTGGAATGGGGAAAGGGGAGGGATCATCATTTCCGTTATCACCTCATTATCATCATTACATCACCTGTGAAAACGAACGATTAGTACTAGACACTGGCAAATGCACATGACGTGCGACACCAAATTCCCCTGAATGGGGGAGGAAGAAAAACAAAGTCTATATCTAAATAAATATTTATAACTTTAGGTAGAGTTTAGGTAGAGAGGTATGAAAAGGAAAGGATTTGTGATCGCCATCATCACTCCATCATCTGTAAAAAACTATAATTATTAACTTGACCTTGGCAAATGCATAAAGCGTGCAAAGCCAAATTCCCCTGAAGTAAAAAAAATAAGCTTGACTGTAAATGTCAACTTGTCAGTTCGATGACGCCCAAATGACGTCGATCGAAGACGAAGTCAAGTCAAAACGAAATTGGTTGAAGTCGTCGTGTCGCGCAGTCGCGCTGAATTAAAACAGAATCGAGGTGAATTATGACGTGTATTGAGTGAGCGCTTTCAATAAAATGAGAAAAATTTAAGTCATCTCGCATAGTGCTTCACATCGCGTCAAAGCATTAAGTGGCAGTTTCCTATTTACTCTGAAGCGTGACGCTCGTAACTCATACAGCTAACATGCTGATCAATATGAAAATATGCTACTCGTATATTTTTCTAGTAACCACTGTTTCCATAACATTTGTGAATGGTGCAGCTATTGGAGAGGAGACCGACGTTCAACAGCAAGGACTGTACAGTAAGTCCGAACATGTTGATATATTAACGGCTCATAATTTTGACAAGAAAGTTTATGGTCAAAGCCATGCATACCTAATACAGTTTTACAACAGTTACTGCGGACATTGTAGAGCCTTTGCTCCGAAATTTAAGGACTTTGCATCGCAAGTCCTGCACTGGAAAAATGTCATAAAATTGGGCGTTATCGACTGCTCCATTGAGGAAAACAATGAAGTATGCAGACAGTTTGAAATCATGGCTTATCCGTCACTCCGGTACTTGCACGCTAACTATGCCAAAGGAAATAGTAATGTTGGTGAAAAAATACAAGCCACGGACACCACTGAAGGACTCAAAGAAGTTATTGTTCATAAGCTACAAATTGAGAAAACATTAGGTCGTCTACCAACAGCTCCTTCCTTTGATATTGCATCTTATACTTCATATTCTCAGGCTGTTAGAGGTGTCCCTGCAAATACACTTTACACATTTTTAGTTTTTGAAAATGAAAACTCAACTCTTGGGTCAGAAATAGCTCTAGACCTTCATACCTATAGAGATATAGCAATGAGAAGAGTACAGGATGTCAGCGAGCTAGCTGAAGTTGCTGGCATAAGACAGTCCCCTGGACTAGTTGCCGTCCAATCAACACTCGAACCTACCAGTCTCACTCCAAAAGAGCCAACAAAGACAAACTTTCTCAAAGCTATAAATCAATTCCTACGATCAAAGAACTATGATTTCCCTGAAAAAGACTTTAGTTCACATGAGAGTGTATCAAATGAATTCACCGATGACAAAACTTTTGTCCCAAATGCCGACATAGTATTTTACAGTGACCTGGAAAAAACTTTGAAGACTAGTTTGCACACTGAAATTACTAGACACAAGACATTGACGGGAGAACCATTGCAAGCTCTAATAGACTATTTGGATGTTTTAATAACTTCGTTCCCAGCTAAAGGAAACCTCAGAGAATATCTCACAGATTTACGAAACACTATTGTAGCTCAGCCTAGTTGGGATGGAACCACACTTTATGAAACAGTGAAGAGGCTGGAAGAAGCACATGCACCTGTCTACATATCAAACCTAGAGTATATCGGATGCAAAGGCAGTCTACCAAAGTACCGAGGCTACACCTGCGGTCTCTGGACATTATTCCACACTCTTACAGTTAACGCTGCAAGAAAGCAAGGCAATGAAGGTCCGAAAGTTTTGAAAGCGATGCATGGATATATAAAACACTTCTTTGGCTGCACCGAGTGCTCTCAACATTTTCAAGCAATGGCAGAGAGGAATAGAATATTTGATGTGAAAGAGAATGACAAAGCGGTGCTCTGGCTGTGGATATCGCACAATGAAGTAAATCTGAGACTTGCTGGCGATGCAACAGAAGATCCGCACTATCTTAAGATTCAATTCCCAAGTATGAAGCGATGCCCTGAATGCAGACTGGCTCGAGGCGCATGGAACCTGCCAGCGGTGTACCAGTACCTGCAGCGCATCTACGGCTCGGAGAACATCCGAGAGGTGCGGCGCTCGCGGGCGGTCGCCGCGGCCCCGGCGTCCTTCTCCACCCTCGACATTGGAATGCTAAGTCTCCTGTACATATTATCTTTCATTTTTCTCATAATAGTCATCCGATATTTTCTAACAAGGCGTCTCTACAGAAAGAGGATCTACAAGCTTGGCCGGGGTAAAGTATAAAAAAGTGGTTTCATAATATGTCTGAAAGGTTCCTTGTCGTGAGTGTTTCTAAACTCATTGCACATTTTACGGAATTCTCGATAATGCGGAATTGATTACTTTGTTGAGAACTGGTTACTCACCTTCTTCAGTAGCTATTAAGTCTGTCAACATTACTAACAGATGGTAGATCATATTTAACCCCTTTTTTGGGAAACAATACACATTATATTGTGTTTGTTTCAAGGTTCTATTTCTTGAAAAGGAGTTGTTTTCCTTTAATTAGCTGCCAAAGTATTCACATTCGCATGGCAATGTTTGCATGTTACATACTTCCAAAATTTAAAGTATTGCATGTGTGGTAATAATTTAACAAAATTTTATGATAATAATTTATTGATTTATGTGCTCTTTAAATCTGCGTCTCTTTATCCAGATTGATGAATTGCACAAAACATTCCATTAAACTTCCAAAAAAGCATATCTGAACGATTCTTCTTCTAGATTTTGCTTAAGTTGATAAATCTAACATACCTATCCATTCTTAGGAATATGTATTTGAATTTTCTGTGATTGTTTTGCTTCCCTATGTATTTAGTGTAATGTAATTAACATTCGTAAAAATAATTCTGCTGCTGTTTCTTCCAGACACAACACTTTATAAAATGTAGTATTTGTATGGTGCTGACCATGTGTTTAACAAATTAATATTGGTACTTACTAATAATATTAACCACATGCAGTATGTGTAGAACCAAACATCTATTTATTTTTTTATTAAATTTTGCTGCACTAGTGGTTTTACTCGCAATTTAATGTCTCTTCCAATCTTTTTTGAGACAACATATTCTATGTGCGCTCTTTGTGCAATCGTGTATTTTTGCCTTACATCAAACTCGGTTTTTTTAAGTATAAAAGAGAATAGGTGACGGACAGAGAGCCGATGACAAACAAACATGCGGACAGGCAGACTGGGCCTCGATTCTACTAATTCTACTAATTGTTTTGAAATTATTGATGAATTGTCTATTTTTGACACTTCTGGCGTACAAAAAGTGTCAATTTGAGGCAAGTCATTAACAATTTTGAAACAATTGGTTAGTAGAATTCAGGGGCAGATCTCTTGCATTTATAATTATTGTGATAATAGTATTATTGTTTGTTTTTATCAATTGTAAAATTATTATTATATAAAATTGTATTTATGAATCACATTTTCCGTACATACTTTTTAAAGTAAAGAGATTCGTCTACTATAAAGTTCTGTTAAGACCACAATTTGCAAAGGCGCACACAACCATACATTTTAGTATGGCGCGCGTCTTCTAAATTATCCGGATAATATTGCCCTGCATAGTCTCGGATTGTATCGGCGACAATGTATAGCGCGTAAAACCATTGGCCGCAGCTAGTGTATATTATTCCATATATATATGTATACTTAGTTATTATTAGGAAAATTATAAGGCTGGTTTTAAGTGTTTTGCTGTTATGAAAATGTTGATAGAGCTGTACGAAATGTTGAATGAAAATGTTTAAAGTTTATTTAGGTAGGTAGAAAGTATTTTAACCCGTAGCGAACTTCCATAAAATACAGTATAACAATATTTACACTGGCGATCGACTGTTGAACGTCCGACGTCTTTAAACTACCTAAACAAAAGTCAGGGTTATGCGCAAGGTACTGCACTTTCCTTGTCCATGGACAATGGCAATCCCACGATTAGGTTCACCTAGATTAGATTCAACACTATGTTTAACACATTTTTTTGTGCTACTTCGCGTTGTTGAATTTTGTTGTGTTCGGGGTTTTAAGTTTGGGGTATACCAAACCGAAAACACGTTGCTTGCTATGAAAGTCATAAACAAATACAAGAACCCCTGTAAAATCGTACTTCGTCAAAAGACGATTTTAACGATACACCGCTTATCAAAATCTGCCAAGCGGTTAAGACAGTAACAAGACACGGAAAAACAAACTCACCAGATATCATTTCCCTCCTTTTTATTTTAACGTCATCACTGAGGCGCTATATTTAGGGAATTGATCACCGGTTATTTTACTAGTTATTATAAATATACTTGCCATTAATGAACAGTACATTTCAGAAAAAAAGTACATAAACATATATATACTTAGATATATTATCCTAGTATACATATATATACTGCTGACCTTTTCACTGCCGTATTTCTACTTACTTATCTGTATCGACGTGGTGCACATAGGTATGTAACAAAAAAATAAGATCACACATTAAGTACATAATTAATAGTAGGTATGATAGTAGGTACAATGATATCTTGCTACCGAAATGCAAACATCGTGGTAACTCAAACAAACATAAATATCATATATTCGTTAAAATCGCTGAGAATTTTATTGAGAGTTAAAATTGAGACTTATTGTGACCGACCCGCCCGGCTTTGCACGTTGTGAAACCTTTCGTGAAAAATCATCTCTGATAGTGAAAACCGGTTTTAATATCCGTTGCGTGGTTTAAGAGAAGTTAATTTATCAAATCTAATATACAGACAGACGGGCCGGAAAGCGGTTTTGTTTTATATTAAGGACAGAATAGAAGAGATTTTGAACAAAAGATCTGCCGCCTGTCCATTTTACCCGACTATGAAAACTTAATAGGTTATCCGTATAATTATGTCAGTCGTCGGATCGGATTTATAATATTAATAATAATGTAAATCCCAACCACGCCAGTAGTGCTTTCCAGCTAACAATCTATGAACACGACTTATATAATTCAGGACTGGGGGGCTATTCCTGCGCGTGAGATGAGATGAGATTTTATCTTGGTCACTCTCACACCTATGACGTCTTAAACGAGAGCAACAAAGACAAAGACAAGTGAGATGAAAATCTCAAATCTCCGAATAGGGCCACTGTTCTGTGGTCTGAGATAGCATAGAGCAAAGAGATACGAGTACGATGAACTATCCCAGTTCAAATACGGATGTAACCGTACTTGATCTATGACTAAGTGGGCTTTTTGTAATATTAGGTCATGACCCGGCACGGCAGGATGAGTGGAATTGGCTCAAGTATAAAATTGCTATGTTATCGAGATGCGCAGGCGTCTCGTCTTTTACAGGCTATCAGATGCCGATAATAGCACAATTTCAAAAGGTAGTTTTGCGCGATATTTAATGATAGTCACAATAGGTAGTTAAAAGTTAAACGTACTCAACAGTGAAAAGTTAGCGAGGTCAAAGAGAGGCAGGCAGGGGTAAACTTCCAATTTGAAGGTTAGTTTTTTGAAGTCTCTGTGTATGGTAAACTCTTCTGCTCTTGAGGCTGGCGGGCGTTCAGTAAAACAAGTCAAGCTTGCGGAGGGACACCAGCACATAGTAATTGAAGTGACTATTTTGATTAACTACTGTAACAGCAATAATATTCACTAAATATTAAAACACAACATCAGGGGGGCTATTCCTAGACGTGAGATGAGATGAGATTTTATCTTAGTCACTCTCACACCTATGACGTTTCAAACGAGAGCAACAAGGATGAAAAAAGGTGAGATGAGAATCTCAAATCTCCGAATAGGGCCACTGATGTGATCTAGCACAACAAATGTGTTACCATATTTTGTTGCCCAAAAATACGCCACTGACTTGCCGCATACCAAACAACTCAAAAATCAAATAACAAGTGGGATTGTTACAAATATTAAACACCCGACTGCACACCTACCTAAGACACTAGGGTTTTTAAGACGAATATAACGATATCTTAACTATCGAAATCGATCTAGCCGCTTGAAAGATACGAAGTAATGAATAAATCTACTAACATACTAGATACGCGCGAAAAACATAACTCTTCCTAGCAGTCGGGTAAAAATAAGAAAAACAATAGCAAATCGTAGGTAATTGTTAACTAAGATTTTAAAATATTTGAGTAAAAAGTTGATTATTATATCACTAAAAGTTTGAATACTATTCGCTAAAATTTTATTTTATTATCACGTAAAAAGTAGATAAATAAAAATATATATACATGGTTCCATATTATGTGATATAATATTATTGTAAAAATTTAGAAAAAAATATAAAAATGAATTAAAATCGAAATCTACTTTAAATGAGTATCAGCTATATGTATATAAAATTTAATTAATTTGAGCTGCGTTCCGTTTTATTGTTCTAAAAGTTTTTTTTTTATTTGGACGAGGTTTCAAATTATCCCGAAATGGCGTTTTCGTTTAAGGTGATTCGTTTCGCTCATGGCGCTAAATTTAAATTTCAAATTTAGATTTTTGTTTCGGAGCTAGACTCTAATTAACTAAATTAAGTAATAAGGGAATTCGTGACCATTGTATACCATTTACGATATTTACGAACAGCAATGCGTCAGATAATCAAATTACTTAACTGTTAAACTGACGATTTAAGCTAACTTGAGTAATCAGGTGCATGTTTGACAAATAGATCTGTAAAATAACGAGAAAAACAGTCTAAGAGAACCGCAAATTCCATTATCATGTACAATTAGTTACCTGGTCTAACTCCAAAAACAACAAAACTGTTTAAAATTTATGTTTTGCGCCATATGCGGAACGTTGAGCCTTAATACAAATTTTTATTCTATCTTACATGTGTCACAAACTGAAGCACAACAAATATAATATGTAATCTTGAACCAGGTTAGTAAAGCATTGCAGCGCAGCGCATTACTGCGCAGCGTTTTTATGTTCTGTGCGGCACTGAACTGTTGACTGATGGGCAAGCGTATGCTTGTCTCCTTATTAGAAAAATTGAAGTAATCGCAAAGCTTAGTTGCTTGTGTGCCTTTTTAGGGTTCCGTAGTGATTTCTTTTTTAACGAGAGCTTATATTTATGGATAATATATTTTTTAGTAAAATATTTTTACTATACTTATTACTTTAGGTTGATCTGTGTGTGATGTTGAAAAACTGTCTTTCTAAGCATAATAAAATTTGAATTTAATTATTAAGTCTGTCATAGATGTTTCTAAAGAAATAAAGTTAGTATTCTATTGCCAATAAAATATTTGAAATTTATTAAAAATAATTATACAGTTTTAAATGTATCTTCCATATAGTAAACAAGAGAAAAAATATAATTATATTGTTCTCTAATAAGCAACGCACAATGCTGTAAGTATTAAAAGAATCAGTTATTCAAATTATGATGATAAAAACTGTCGTTAAAAGCATAATAAAATTCACAATATAAAATTAATGTTATAGGTAGGCCTTTGACAGTAAAGATTCTATTAGTAATATAATGTTCATTATACAATATAAGAATTTTATTATACAGTTTCAAATTTATCTTACGTTTAGTAAAGAAATAAATATATATATATACATATAAATAAATTTATTTACAAAACAATGCATAATATTGTAGGTATTAAGAACAAGAAATTTAGTGCAATTATTTAATCACGTTGTATAGTTATTCCTAATATTAAAGCTGTGCAATAAGAGCCAACTGTGAATTAATATCTCTTACTTAATACAAACTAGGTATTTAAATTGGGGAATTCATATTCTCCTTGTTTTTGATGCACAAAATAATATCGTGACTGCCGTTATCTTAATCTTAACTGATTAGTAAATAAATATGACGACTTTTTTTACAAAGTCGTGATCTTCTAGTGTGTTCTGAAGTAGTTGTCGTTTGTTGTATAAATGTATAGCTTATTTAAAGGTGTCTGCCTAATAATGTGTCGGAACAGAACTATATCTATATCGTTTTGAGTCACTATTTACCTATATATTAGTTATGTTAGATATTAAAAGTGCTACGCTTGCTTCGTGCAAGTTAGCCGAGTCCATGTTATTTTTAACTATATACTATCTTCCGATGTAAATGACACAAACGCGATAAAATCGTTTATTACGCGTTTAAATATGTTACCATGCATCTTAGATTAATTTGAAATCAATTAAAAGTACAATTTAAATACATTGATGTAGCTATTGTAGCTCCTTCGTAAAGATAAATGAAATACATGGAATTAAAATAATATAGTCGTTTTAATTATATTATTTTGTAAATAAACCCTTGTAATTAATTTTATTTTTTATTGTCAGTGTTATTCACCGGATCTGGGTGCTAAATGGGCTCTAAACTGGTACTTTGAAGGTAACTTAACTTTTATAACGAGGTGGTGGGTAACTTAAAAGTACGCTAATGCAACTAAAAAAACTATAAATAATGCTAATAAAAAGAACAAAGAACATTTAGCTCTCTAAGTGTACCTTACTTTGTGACTAGAATTAATTAAAAAGATAGGAAATAATTAGTTAGCACCGTTACCAGCTAAGGTGCAATCGTGCATGTTATAAATAAGTTATTTAACAAGTTATTAATACGTGTCATGGCATATATTATGCTGCATGGAATGTACGATAACTGCCTGACTAATACAATGCCACTGCTAGTGAACTTCGAACTTACGTCTACAGCATTGTTTATTGTACCCATTGGTGCCTGTTTGCGATACTTACTTTACTTCGGTCTCTAGAGTTCCCTAGACCACGTGCTATCTTGTAGTAAATATAGTTCGCATAATAATCTTAATTTCCTAGTGAGTTATTAACGGGCGTTTTTGCTTTCTCGCTCACACAGTTCAGCGTTTTTAATAATTAAATATGACTGGGTGTGCAAATTAAAAATGTTTTTTATAAATTACTATTTAGTTTAGCTAATTATATAACTGCTATTTAAAACTCATTTTAGTTTACATACCTGTCTCTTAGACGGAGAATTCGAACTTCGAAACATTTAAATGATCGATGATCTAACTCTCCGTTTAAGAGAAAGGTATATGACAACTAAAATCAGTTTTAAATAGACGCTTCAATGACACCTGTTAAAGGTTCCTAAGTAAAATATGGTAATGTGAGCACAGGTGATGGCTTTTGACCCTTTTACGCCGACCGTGTAATTCGACGTATTTTATACAAAACTGAAAACGTCTAAAATGGGTACTTACTTGAATTTGCGCTAATCGAATCCGAAGCGAGTTGCCAGTGACAGATAAATGAGATAGATATCATAATTTATACTTATCTTAGATTGTAATCGTGTTGAATTAACTGTCAACTTACTTTTATTTGCATTTACCGAGGTACCTACAATAGGTATTTTATTCTTGAAAGAGAAATAAACCAGTTAAACTTAAATATGGATCAATAATGGAATAAAAGTTTACAGATAGGTAGAGAATGGTTTGTTCAATAATGAAATAAAAAGTTTACAGATAGGTAGAATGGTTTGTTTCCGACAAGTAACACCTGTAACACGGGAAATTCCTATAAAAAAACCCAACCAGTAAGAATACATGATTAATGACTAATTTCTATATCTCCTATTTACATTTTGTGCATAATACGAGTTTCCTCAGAAAATGGTTAATACCAAGATAACCTATTACATCATTTTGAAAGAATAATCCATGGGTAACTAAACTGCAATCACAATTTTTATGTAATTTTATTCGATCATTTCTATAATGCTCTATAACATTTAATACTAACCTGCGCTTGCTTCGCTGCGGGGAATTAATTCCGCTTAACTCTGAGTAGTATAAGTTATGGAATTTGCAGCTCAGAAATTGAATTGTCGCCCGGAAACCCTTTTGTTGGTAGAACCGAGTTGGCACCTATTGTTTTAGAACCCAGGGACCACCTGCTGGAATCCAGCTGTAACTTTGACAGCTAAGCAAAATTTTAAACTATTATTTGCGTCTCAGTTAGTAGCAAAATAACTAAGATAGTATTTGCTGCTCAATTTTAAGCCAACAACAAATTTTTTAAATTAAGCCTTGGTTCACGAGGTTCACATTCCTGTTTACCGTTCACACATGACCCGATTTTAGTAAAAAATATGCCAGCGCTCTTTTGTTCTCACCGTAACATGCAGTAAAATTGAATGTGAACCTTGCCTAACTTGAAGATTTAAATAGTCAGCATTATATTGAATAGCTGACATTTAAATCATAGCCCAAATCTAGTAAGTACCTATTCATTACCTACCTACTACATACATACTTAATCACTAACAGTATTTTGTATTTGTTGGCAGTTAACAAACAATGATTATGAAGGTGCACACTGAGAGCGAGTCAGAAGCGAAGTGTAAATTGAGTGAATATAAATTACGTCACGACTCACGAGTGACACATGCAAGCTGAGCAAGGTGTCTGTATGTCATGAAGCACGTAGACGCCGCTGAAGCCTCGCGGAGGCGCATCTTTATTGGGCATCGGTCATACGAACAAACGATGCGGTTTAGATGGTTTTAGTTACACAATTTCAAACATTTTCGCGAATATCAATCAAATGAAAATTGCGATGCGTCGTCGTTTGTACGTGTAAGCGATAGCCAAAACAATTGTGCATCGCGCCTGACTTCGCTTCTAGCCCGCTTTCACTGTGGGGAAGACTAAGTCATGACATGACACAGCATAATTACTTCCCCATTCGCTTGGGTTTATCTACTTCCTAGGAATATAATTATAGGAAAAGTCGTGGAAAAATGGCCAGAACAGGGTAAAAACACATACACACGACACGACGTCGTGTCGTGTATCGTACCATAATGCATTGTTTCGAG
The DNA here is from genome assembly GCA_911728515.1 of Peribatodes rhomboidaria. Classification (NCBI taxonomy): domain Eukaryota; kingdom Metazoa; phylum Arthropoda; class Insecta; order Lepidoptera; family Geometridae; genus Peribatodes; species Peribatodes rhomboidaria. Next base: position 22,315,202 of record OU452166.1, read on the forward strand.
AATTTGTATTATGAGCCCCGTCTTAGGTTTCCACGACGTTGCAATCTGGCACGATGGGACGTCGTTTCTTGTGTTATCTTATGGCCCATAGGCATTGAGGCCCTAGGCTTTTAGAGCCACTGTTAAAATTCTGGGGTGTACAAGCTTATTAGGTTGTTAATTTTGAGCAAGACCGTACCGAGTGGAACAGCTGGTACATACTCCTTGTTGTAATGGTACTAGTGTCCATCATCAGCTGTTCACTCAAATATCGTTACTTTATATTTTGCAATAACAATTGGCACGTGAGTCGTAGGGAACGCATTGGTGCTTGTCTGTGTGTGCTAATACTTACTTATAAGAATCTTCAATCTACGATACTTGCGTTAGATTTTTCATGAATTAATATGAGTAAAATTGTTTAAGAGGCACGAGATCTTAGTACAAGGGGAACAACTAGTCAAAAAGTAGATTGAAGATCCTTTCGTATCCAAAGCATAACTAGATGGCACGTTTAAAACGCCATCTCCAGTTAAATCTTCGCCCTGCGGGTCTCCACTGACGCCAGCAGTTCCATACTAGGTACTACCCAAAACGCTTTTTGGATCATCGCGGCCCTGCTGCCTGCTGCGGTTGAAAAGGCGGCCTTAATGTCCTAGGTCCAAAACACACGTAATTGTAAGTACCCACATTTCAAACAAGTGACTACTATCACTATTTACGTAATAAGGCCTCTGTCATAACACTTACCTATCTTCAGTCCGATGTTCGATGATGCGCTCCACTTCTCGAAATGCAATTGTGCAAGTGCACGATTGATTGTTGGGAATGTTATAGGTACGTACAGTAAAAACAATATACAAGCGCACTCACACACCAAGATAAATTTCCTCGTCATGAACAGGACATTGCTCGATTGCAGTAAGGGGTTTGGAAAAAGAGTGGGGCGCGTCTTCATCGTCATCATCCACCAAAGTTGTCTAGATGTTGTGTTGTCTACATGTCAATGTGTACAAATCTCATTGTGATTGTACTATACATTTAGTGTGATTAAAGTATGAGTGCACTCTAGCGAGACATAGGTCGTTACCTGCCTGACTACCTCAAGCTAGAGTGTATAGTGTACCATGTTTCTTCCGCCAGACATCTTTGATGGACTCCCTTGATTTTGCCCCTTTTAGGTAGGTAGTAAGTACCCGTTTTGAAGTCTGCAACCCAACTAAGGTCCGTTTGTGTTCACAGGTACATGGGCTAATGTTGGACAACGGAGAGCGCCGATACTAGACGAGTTTCGGTGAAACTTGGCTGTGGTCGTGTTTTTACTCGTAAATAAGGCCGCGTGTTTGAACTCAGCGAGGCGAGAGCGGGTCGGTGATCTAACACATGCATTTATGTCACAGAAATAGAATACGCTGATTTGCATGGAATCTTTGCCGATGATAGTGGCATGGTTCCATTCACATGGGGCTGCCTGCGCTCTCCTTGCCATTTTCGCTCCGCTGAAGTCGAAAACGCGGCCTAAAGCCCGTTACACACGATGCGCGATGCCTCCATAAATTTAAACATTGTACTAACGTCGGTTCTCATGTTTTCACTCACACCTTTACTGAGAAAAATAATAACATACATACTTACAATTAATTACCATGTGCAACCTACCTACGCGGGTACCTACTAGTAGTTACCCGCGCCAAATTACAGCGCATCGTGTGCAACGGACTAACTAATAAGCGCATCAAATACTGTCATGTGTGAATAATGGCGTATAAAGAAAAAAAAATCAAGGAGGCGCTGACATCTTGAACTAGAGGCGTCTAAAAATATCAGCAACAATAATAAGTGAGGGACGCGTGCCCCTTAGGCCCTCGTAACCGCCGCTGACTTGTTCTCCAGTGATAGATAAGATTTATCTTCCATGTACCTTCCAATTATGTACTCGTATAAAATGTTGACTGTTTTGATTTCTCGATCACTTTCTTTTTTTTATGCACCTTCACAAGCTGTTTAGTGTGGAGCTGTTTTTTATACTATCTTACAATGAGGATAAGGCCCTCCTAATGACTTGTGCAACTATAGCACCAGCACACGGCCAAGTATTCATTTTTTTAAATATATCTTAGCCGCGACTGCGTGACTCAGTCGAAATCGAAGTCGAAGGTCAGTTCCAAACATCACACCGTCTATGGAAGGCCTTAGGTCAATGAATAGAAGTATATATTCTATCATGGTATAGGTACTAATATCTATGCCGTGGTACTTTAGAGCGTGATTGATTGACCAAACTAAGTATTAAATACGCAGTGAGTTTTATCATTAAGCTATTTAGTGTGTCGTTGCCAAAATCATCGCCTGATCTCATTATACATTTTTAACCCATTACCTGATATATGTTTGCGCATTAATCAAGCTGATATTTAGATTTATTAATATAAATATGTGCTTTGTTACATTATCTTTTATTTCTTTACCCGAAACCTTCTACGGACATATGTATAGGTAGGTACGTAAATATGGGTAACGAGGCAGCAATGGGAGGACGGTTATTAGTCAATAGATAACTCATGGAATTATAATATACTCCATTAGGTATAGCATTCCGGTCACGTGACGTCAATCGATGCTTTAACAATACCGAATTAAGTAATTTACAAATAGTTCGAAAGAGACGGATGATGGTTACGCGTGACGTCATCATTATGTGTTTGTCCCGGAATACTAGACCTTGTTTTTGGATCATGGGTAAACTGTTAAAGTCGTCAATTTTGTCCAGACCAGACAAAATCCACGACGTAGTCAAGTCTAAACGTCAGTTTATCGGTCGACAAAGTTCGTACTTGATGTTGTGCTGATTATATAGAGATATACCTACCTATTTATATGCCAAATAGTTTCGATAAGGAAGCAGTTCAAGCAGTGGATACGGACGGATATATTACTATTCCCTGTTTATAATATTCATGTCAGACGATGATCAGAGATTCTCTTTCGCAATTCCTATAATATTATGGGTTCCACATTAATAACAATCACTAGGTACTTAGTCTTGTATTCAACGTTAAACAGAGGAGGTTCTCATTTCGACGCGTAATATATTTTATAAGTATGACCACGCATAACTTTTTACAGAGTAGTCCGATTTTGATAATACTTTTTTTATTGGAAAGGGTATAACATAAAGTTGGTCCCATATAAATTTGGAAAAAATATCCTAGCCTAAGGGTGGGAAAATAGGGGTGATTAAGCTCACAGATTTTAATGCTGAGTTTAGATCTGTCAGTCTCTTGTGTCTAGACAAGGATGTAGGGGAGGGCAGGAGGGGCTACAGTCCCCGGGGCCTCCACAAGAAAGGGCCCCCACAATAGAGATTGAAAAAAAAGAAATTTACATAAAGAGATTTTTACTTTTCTTAAAACCTATTTGTACAAATATGAGTATTTGAATAATTTAATTTGTTTCTGGCAATAAATAAAATAGCAATACATTATTGACGTTTTTTCATTTTATTCTAGTGATAAATAGGTAAGAGGTTTCCACTTTCATGTTGCCCTAGGGCCTCCACACCTCTGAATCCGGCCCTGGTCTATCCTACCTATCAGTATCTGTAGGTAGCGATTTTAAAAGTAGTCAAAAAATATAACAATTAAGTAGTAGATTTTTTTTTAGTTAAAAACTTTATCAAAAAACCATGAACAGCCGAGAAAACTGAAAAAAAAAACTATTTACCTACTACTTTATTATTGAATTATTACCTTGAAGGGCTGAAATTAATGTAAGTGTGCGTAATTTTGTGTCGGCTTACAATCAAGCAAGTTAATTTTACGTAAAGCGTACTTCGCGGCCGTGGCGCGCTTAGTACTTTAGTACATAAGTAAGTATGGCGCCGCTTTGGCGTTTGGAATTTTGAGTTTTAACTTAAAATTTCATAAGCTGAAATGGGTCAACGGATTTAGACGATGTTCAGTAAGGAATGAAGAAAGCCTATGATTTTATTTAAGTATAATACAGGATATTTATCATCAAAAAATACTGGTTCCTTTAGGTTATAGAAAACTTGTTGGTAGGTAACTAACTTACGTACTAAGTACCTACACTTATCTAAACGAAAGAAAAGGCATTTCAAAGAAAACATCACATTATGCTTTAATTTTATTGAATACATTAATAAAAATCACGTCAATACACATGCATACAGAATATTTTTATTGAAAAATGTGACCCACACATAATAAATAAATACGTGTGCCACTCTGGTGCATCAAAACAGATGTTACAGAATTCGGCTTTAGTCAATACAATGTGTTAATTATTTCCACCACACATGAACGCCTAATTTTAAAACAAATAGCCACATTATATGTTACATAATACACATAAATTAAATTTATAGCCGGTTCACAACTTTCCCAATAAATAGGTATGTTAATCGCGAGTCGCTTACATAATATGGACACGATTAGTAATCCACATCGGAGATTAGCATTCTTTGGGAGTTCCGCGATCCAAAATGGGAAGTTAGTAAAACGCATAACCTACCTAGGTACTCTAAAAACACGTATTTTGGGCACGTTCATACAAATAGCATATATTGTGCTCAGGATTAGAATATAGATAATACATGATATACACCGTATTTTTATCTGATTTATAAATACCCAACTGTTATAAAAATAAAGTGTGTATAAGTTGTTTAGCTCTCATGTAATCTCTGACGACCTCACGGCCGTGGGACCTTGCTCTAGTGAACACAATGTCTATCAGCTGAGCTGTATTCGGCTGTATACAACGTTGTCCTAGCCCAAATTATACCGTCGTCGACAAAAAATATAAAGATGCATTATTTTTACAGACTAAATACAAGTTTCAATTGAACATGTGCCCATACGCAGTGAGGTGGAAATCAATTAATTCCAATACAATAAACACGTAAAAAATCGTTATCATAACATACAAAACTTATTTTACAAGTAACTAAGAAAATCATTGCAATAACATTCTACTTATTGTACAAAAATACAATATGTAAAATAATTGTGCTCAACAAGCGATTTATCAGTTTGTAACGTAAATACTTATTTAGGCAAAATAAAGTTAATAAAAATATCTCTCTTACAATTGTACATTTACATTACTTTAGCCCTAGTCTATCAAAGTAATAAAAAACAACAAAAGGTATCCTGAAACGTAAAGGTTATGGCACCTGAAGCCGACAAGATCGAGGTAAATGTCTATCTCTGTTAACTTTACCTAAAAATAAATGCACATCTTTGCGCTTACAATAACAAATAGTGGTGGACCTTTAATACAATACGAAATCAAAATAACTACAAATCAAATAAAACCTAAAAACCTAGATAAAAAACTAAATAAAACTCGTCGAGTAACCGATAAAAGAAAACCAGAGATTCATGTTATAAGTATTAAAAATTGGTTGTTCGGGCGTTTCCTCGTGGCCTAACTAGGTTGTCAAACTGATTAGGCTACAAGGAAAGAAATTTCCTCGTAGCCTAACTGCTTGTCAATTATATATTGACTCAACCTGTATTCAGTATGTCATACTGACATGGGCCAAGTACAGTCGTATGCACAAATATAACACATGACAAATACTTGTTTTCCTAATAAAAAAGAAAGATATTTTACTTACTATACTTCAAAACAAAGGATGAGCTAATTATGTGTTATTCTTCTGAGACGCAGCAGTTAGGCCACGAAGAATTTTAATTCCTCGTAGCCAAATTAGTTTGGCAAGCTAGTTAGGGCACGAGGGAATGCTCGGTTGTTCCAGTTATTTTCTCGTAATTAGTTGTGAGTTTAATGTTCAAGCTAGTCCAGTAAGGTCTGATCGCCTGCGTTAAGATGTATTGTGCCAGACTACAAAAAAGTCGAACGACATTGCTCCGTCTTTGGTGTAAAGAACTACAATCTAATCATAGTTCTAAGGAGACACTTTACACTTTTAAAAATTTCGCTAGATCAAAATACAAAAGATGAACTTTGACACTTACACTGTGTGACACGACATTCCACACAGGTTCACAAAAACCTACAAATTTTAGTAAATAATCATTCTTTTAGAAAAGTACATCAATAATGTCTACACCGCGTACATTAAATTTAATTATTAGAATTTCTAAACTGCACTTTTTGAACACCAAGTATTTTCATATACCCTAAAGACAGATTAGCTAAATAAAAAAATATAGGTTCCTTCTTTTTGTATAACAGTCGTTTGTAATTTTTCTTTCTACATTGAAAAAAGACGTAGGCGATTGGTCGCATATAGATTTACACTAGACATCAGTTGTACGTCTATACAGCATTGCATGCGCTACACGGACACCGAAACAATCGGGACTAACTAACACAATGAGGATTACTTTCGTTACAGCACTATTCAGTGCATTCGCAATTAATTCACTAAAGTTACACATACTCTGCATCGAACAACGTCCTACTCTGCTAAAAGCCGGATCCTTAGCTTTACTTTGATGGCAACCCATCGTCCGACCACTTGGTAAAGAACAGCGCGGTAGCAGCGAACTACAGAATCGTGCGATTCGACGAACGACTTCTCATCCCGTCTCTGTTAACTTGTGCTTATGCGTTATCACAATGTGTTTTGTTGACCAAGGAGCCTAAGAGGTGAGGAGTCGTTGATCGAGCAGAGCCCCGGAAGCAGCGAGCAGCGGCCGCCGAGGATGCACTACTTCCGACAGTTCCATAGGCCCGCCAGTCTAGCCTCGATACGAGCATGCCGAATATCGTATAATTCTAAATTGTAAACTTAACCTATTGTAGACACATCCCTTTTAATATTGCTCACGTTTGGCGTCAATTCTGGTTCAATCGACATTATTCCTGCCCCCATCTCTCGCAATTCACAGATGACAGAAATAATGCTTACTGCCCGAGAACAACGTAGAGGTAACAAATCAGACTAAACCAATAAACGCTACACATTAGTGCCGAAATATAGCGAGAACGGGAGTTTAGATAAAATAGTACATTTATATATTTAGCAAGGCGTTTACAAGAAATGAGTACGACTGTCGTAGCTCGACACACTGGTAGCTAATGTTATTATGGCTATAGTATAGATACATTAAATATTTATAAGGCGGCGTTCACGGGCTCGGCGGGTGGCGGCCGCGGGTTTTCTGGTGCAAGCGATTACAAAAAACGCGTGGTACTCGAGTCTCAGGTTTAATAAAGTTTAATTAGAAGCTATCGCGTCAGTTACAATGCGTATTTAAATTTGTTACGCTGTCGACGTGATCTATTATATTGAAATGCGTGAGTATTGGACAAGCGCCCGCTCCCGCCGCCGCCGCCGCTCCGCCAAGTTTGTAGACGCGGTCTAACGAGCGTTTTACATCGTAGTTTCACTGCGGTTGGTCTTCATCGTGTCTACGTTAATTGTAACACTTTGAGGCAATCACCTTTGACAATGTTCGTTACGATCTGCTAAAAATACAGATCCATTTTCATTTTATTTGGGTTTTCTAATTTTGTATACAAAGACATGGGCACGCTTCTCGCTACGATAGGTATCGCCACGTACGCATGTGCTTGTACGTTGCGAGCCAGAGGGTAAGACGATAACGATACAATAGGTAGCTGTTCAGTGATCATAGATCATTACTAAGACATCTACATGACGTCGGCTGTCCACTCTCACCGAGCCACGTCGAGTGATCGTACAGACGTTAACATTATGCCTCGTCGCGCGTATTTTTTACTCGAATCTAGAAGACTCGTCGGTTTTCGCAAGTACAAAAGGGTATCGCCGAAAGTGTACAGCCGGATAACACAAGTTTTCGTTGAACATTGTACTCTTATGAAATTTCAAATAACAGTTTGGAAGGTAAAAGTTTTACAAGATACATAACAGTGACACTTCGGTACCTACAGACGACCGATTTATATGTAGAGTTGGTTGGTTGTGGAGCCAGCATCGTATTAGCTAAGACAGAGCTAAGAAAACGTTTAGTTCTGTCATTCGGCCAACTCTAGAGATAAGTCAGTCGGCCTAGCTGGCCACTTAAAGCAACGACCAGCGTCGGTAGCCGGAGCGTCCAGCGTTTGATCTCGAGGCAGGCACGGTCCTTGAGACCTCGTCGGCGTACAGTTTCGCAAACAAGTACAGAAATTAGTATCACTATCTGCTGAAGCAACCATGTTTGGTGGATACTTGTTTAGGTCGATGAGTTAAACCTGGCACAAAGACATGTCTGTGAATAAGGGCACGACATGAAGACATAAAAAGATTTTCTGTCTTTCGCGCGTTAGTCATGAGAAGGACAAATTATTTTGTTCTTTATTCATAGTGCATTCATGGTACCAGCTTATAAAAATCATCTTTATTTACATTAGATGCAAGATATTTTACCACAAACATCAATTTGATAAATAACTGTTTAGTGTAATTTCGAGACTTGTTCGCGAAATTGTATTGTAATTGTATTGTAACACAAATTATAAAAATCAATGTAGCTCGGTAGCACGCGTAGATTGCGGTTTACAGCGTGCGAACACCCTGCAAAGGAAAGTTCACGTTAGTATTACGTAAGTGTTTTTTTAAAATTACACATGGATGGAACAATCCCCGGTAACACGCAGATTAGGGCCTATTCAGGACGCTAAATAGCTAAATCTAAACCAGCTAAAGTATACCCTTCGTAAACCAGCTAAAGTATACCCTTCGTAGTTCTAGCTGCATATTAGACAAGGACATGAATACTTTTAGCTGGTTCAGATTAAGCAGTTAAGCGTTCTAGGGCTTTGTTTTTGAACGCAACTGTTCATACTAGTTAATATTCAGTTGTTTTCTTTGTGTGTCTTTATGTGTTTTGGGAGCATAATAAGAGGAAGAAAATTAGGTTTATAACCCCGCGATCGATGTTTTGTACATGTAGGGGAAAAGAACCTAGGGGGTAAAAGGAGTAGACCTATCTATTTTATGTGTTCTTTGAGGTCTGGGTTCTATTCCCGGTCGGACAAATGTTTCAATTTCACTATCTGGGCCTGGATGTTAGTTGTCAATATCTGTGTTCCATGGCATCCCTAGACAGAGAACCCTATAGGGATCTATGAATATAAAGCTTTAAATAACGAATATCTCCGGTCAATACCTCCCTTACATCAACACGCTGACCAATAACCTACGAAAGGTAACGCTTGTTACAGCGATAAAGTAACTGGGCGTGATCAATTACGTTGCGGTCATGCTTTTGCATGCACGATTATATCCGGCCACGGGATTCATTATATCAAATCCAAATATTAATTGTTAATGAATTACGTTCCGCAGAATTCGATCAGACTGCACAGTTTAACTAATCAGCTTTACGTCGCTTTAATTAACTTTGCATTTAAGGTATTTTTTTCTCCATTAACATATTTTCACGGTCGCACTTTCCGATATCATTACACTAAGTACCCACTGTAGAGGTTGACAATTGAGGTATTTAGGATGAATGCGAAAATGTGGGCCAGGGAGTAGCCGAGGCCAGCATACGTTGCTACATTAAGATTCGAATAATTATCATAATTATACTCATATCATTCAATAATTCGGAAAAACGAGAGAAAGAGGTGTTTTTTTTAGATGGCTAGTATGCAGTGATTAGCTTATTTGGCCATAATACCAAATAATTAGGATGCAGCAGCATTCTTAGGGTAAAGCTAAAATGATACCTAGATTTCAGATCTGTTTTCACTTATCTATGAGTGGTCATCAGGTTATCAGGTTATCAGGTATACCTGATTAAGGCAAATTAAGGTCATTCTCCACTAGCTATGTTGATAGATAGTCAAGCACCTATCGCGATAGACAGTGAAGTGCCTATGTTAATAAAAAATAAAGTATCTATGGCTATACACAGTGAAGCCCCTGTGGCGATAGATTGAAAATGAATATTCCACAAAAGAACTGCCAGACTGTAACCACAATATCGTAATATAATTTTTAAAACAATTTTGACGATCTGTAGTAAAAAATAAAACAGATTATTTCACTCCCGCGACATTAGTTTGCATTTTTAGAGATTAGTACATATGCCAGAATCGACATCAATAACACATTATTCATACCACAAAAAGGACATCACAAGAAATGGGCACAAAAAGCGGCCTTATCGCTAAGTCGCGATCGGTCACGGTCGAGATTATGAGATTATTATAAAATCGTAGTATATATACTGAACAATATAATAATATGCAAATAACGAGAATGCTAGGAGTACTGGATTTTGGCTTAGAGAGATATGGAGTAGGTACTTCCATGTCGCTCGAGTGGAGCGGGGTGACGTAGCTGGTCAGCTATAGTCTGACAGCTGTAATTATAGCGTGCCATATGAACAAATAGTCGGATAATGACGCAAACGATAACGATAAAATTTGATGCCCAACAGACAGTTCCGTACGTAAGCGTCGACACAGGGTAATTCAGAGCTCGCGTTGCAGCTAAGTTTCGTCTACCAAATGGAAGACGATGGATGTAATCACGATTATTACAATTAAACTAAGTTATACGGTTGTTTCATTATCATCAGCCCATATAAGTCTAACATATTCATACAATACTAGCTGCGCCCCGCGGTTTCACCCGCGGTCCCATATGAAGCGTAATTTTTTTTTTCTAATAATTTTCTTTGCTATTAACCTCACGGAGCCCGAGACCTTTCCAACGAATGCAAAACCGTGGAAATCGGTTCGTGCGTTCTGGAGTTATAGCGTCAGGAAGGAAAACCCGACTTATTTTTTATATAGTAGATGAAACACTCGTTACGTTTGTACATACACTTATGTACATAGTTTTACGTGTTACAACTCTGTTTCGAGACGCCCTGTAAATGTTACGTACGGAATCTGATTATGAAGTAACATTTGACTTACTTCGCTTTAATTAGTATTAACAGTTATACGGTTGTAAGATTTGACAACATCAATGACAAGAATTATTTACAGTTTATTCCATTAAAAATATCTAATGCATAATAATGTCTAAAGTAATTTCCTAATTGTCATCATCATTATACGAGTTAAATATCATTGTGTCAATCATTATTTACTATGTTAGTTACCTGCTATCATATTAGTTAGCAGTCGTCATGTTAGTTACCTGCTATCATATTAGTTAGCAGTCGTCATGTTAGTTAGCAGCCGTCAAGTTAGTTACCTATGCTAACTGCTAGCGTATCAGTTGGCAGACGTAACATTAGTTTCATATTGTCATGTTAGTCTGTTCTACAGTTATCAGTTACCCCTCATCATATTATAAGCAGTTGTCATGTTCGTCACTCATCGTCAAGATTATTAGTCATTAGTCGTCAGTTTAGTCACTACTACTGTTACTTATCGTTATATTAGTCGCCAGGCGTAATGTTAGTTACCTGAGCGTTAGTAGTTGTGCAACGGCGTGCAGTTATCGGTTCGTCTTCTTGGCGGAGTCGCCGCGGGCGGTCGGCGTGGGCAGCGCCGCACTCTCCGCCACCGACACCGCCTGCCACCCCCGAGGTTAGTAAGCAACATGTAACATTATACCCGCTCTGAACTGTGCTATATACTTACGCCGTTATTCAGGTACGTCTAATTTGCTTGATTAAACTAAAACGTGCTTTGTCTCGTTTTCACTCGGACCAATTCTCGTCAGCGAGAAGTAGACATAGCATGTTATAGGATCGAACGTCTTTGAATATTAAGATCTGTGTTAAGGCTGTAGTGGCGCAACTAAACGCAGATACGACTTTTTCAGAGCGACTATAAAGTGTGACCCAGACTATACAGAGCAAGCAATAAAGGCGCGATACTATGACACCTCTAAACCTTAAAAATTACAATATTAATTTTCAGTAGGTATGCATAGTCACGCGCTATCATTGAATACAAGATATCGTTAATTCCAAATGACATGACTAAACTTTATTGTGTAATCTCATCGTAAAAAGCTAAAAACTAAATATTTTTTTTTTAATTCGGTAAAATGCTTGTTTTAGACGCCATCTCGTAATCATCGTCTTTGCATGACAGACATGAAATATTTCATATCCTGCCACTGCGTTAATTATACACTAGACTTCCTGAATAGTCTCTTGTGAATGTGATAGACCACGATCCTCGCATCAATCTAAATGCGAAAACGTCATCAATATTCATTTAGCCATGTCATTTGTACCGCACGATAAAGCACACGGATTGTAAGGGACAAGTACACAAAGAACTAGTGGACACGAACTGAGTGACATCACACACATAGATATATATATATTATGTATAATATTGTAAATATAACACGGTTAGGTGACGTAAATGATGTAACAAGGCACATAATACACATACAGGGTGTTTTATTTAAATCTGAAGTGGAAAAATAAGGTGGACAGAAAACCAAGCCATAATTAATACACATTTTTTAAATTTATAACTACGTCTTTTGGATGGTTGATATACTAACATGTTGTAACTTTTTCTTACAACAAATGTATTCAAAATCTGAATTAAACAGCTACAAGGGTTCTACTCCACGTGTAAGTCACACTGTTTTCCGTTAAATTAAAAAACACTTGTTAGTAAAAGGAAGATTATAATGATTCCAGAACATGCATGGAAAGTCCTACTCAAGTTAAGGTGAAAAATGAAAATGAAAATATTTATTGTAACAACTTATTACCTATAAAAAACATTGTTTACTGGTTGCCTCACGAGGCAAGCCTGTATCGAGGCAACGCAACCCAGGTTAAACGTTAAAATTAATTTGGGTTAATCACGAACATAGCGTCCAATTTGCACACTACTTCAGTTAACAATCACTTTAAGTTTTCTATCTGATATCATGTCAACGAAAAATGGCACCTTGAAAACTAGGCTTGGATCAAGTGTAAGCCTTGTTTCGATGTCAGTCGCTCTGTGATCGCGTCGGTGTCACGACGCCTAAATGTGCTAAAACACTTCAACAAATTTCATCGTTATTGCGGAATGATAAGGCTTAGATACAAATGAAGTTATATACTCGTATAAGTATTGGTTTATTTTCAATGGATAGTTAGGTGTCGATCTCAGAAGAAGGATGGTGTCGTTGCGGTGCCATCTTGGAAGCCTGATTTTGAATGCGACTTGAAAACTATGAATACTATCTAATCAAAGCTACAGGTTAATTTTTTTAATGCTCCTTGTTTCATAAAATCATGAAGTTAACTACAAATAGTTGTAGTTCTCATCATTTAGTCAGCCAAAATTGTATGAAAATTGGACGCTAAGTAACCTAGGACAAGTTGCAGTCGATTCCAAGCAACTCTGTTTCCAGAATCGCCAGCGCTCGAACGCTAGCTGCTGATTGGACGAGGTGACAATATGAACACGTGACATTTTTAAAGCTTGTATTTCGTCAAATCAGCAACTGACATTCACTTGGTCGCTTGGAATCGATTGCAAATTGTCTAGGACCCCTAGTAAATTTCAAGGGAGTGGCCAACGAAACTTCTTACGGCACAAAAACCATTCGACAATATTTAAAACTGTCAAACTTACCATCAGGCGATTCGGTGGTCGAAGGCGGACCTATTTCCAGTAAAAAGGTTGTTTATTTCTGAGTTATACTTTTAGGTGTGGCCTGTTTCGCTAACGAGTATTTGGCGCCAATTTGATTCTACACAGATAAAATTCTAGCTGAACCTAAGCTAAACTATTCAGGCTAAACGCACTATTTTAAAAAAATCTGACATTTTCTTGCGTCAAGTTTCGTGGGCCACGTTCTATAACACAGTGTTATGATGAGACTTCATAGTACGATACTAGAATTCAAGTTAGGGCCATTGATCGCCTGCGGCCCTTCCGTTTAATCCAACTGGTATAGTAGCAAGGGCAATTTCGTTTTTCGTTAGCACTCGGAACCAGTTAGACATGAGCAAAAATAACTATCACTAAAACCATGTAAAGGACTGTAGGCGACAAACGCGGTTACGCCGGCACCCAGCTACCAAAACACCCTGTATAAATCATGAAAATATACCCGTTTTTACGCGGCTCCTACGCCGCGGAAGAAAGAGAAAACCAAATGAGAAAACCTGGAGGGCGGAGGCTAATTTACTGCCCTAAGCACGTATCGAAACGGCTCTATCTGTCGCCGACCAAGGTCACCTCTGTCGGGGACGTGGTTGTCAACCGTGTAGCAGGCCCTTAAGCCGGGGCCGGAAATCGTAGTGACTATAGAAGTTTGGCCTCTCCCCGTCATGGATTTCTTTCGCGGTCCTGTTCATATGAGTACAATACGGCCGTCGTATCTTGGCAGGTACGAACTACGCACAGAAGGTTGCGCCGCAACTTTTTTTAAGGTTTAAAGTTTATTTGAGAGTTGCTAACGCAACGGGCGTGTCCCAACGCACTATACATGGAATGTTTTTCTGGCAATAACAGTTTACTTCCCGAATGTACATGCGCTAAATACTCAGAGCTTATGTTCAGTTTCGCCAAAATACGTTGGCCGTATTGTAACCATCGATCTAGCAAGACATTTTAGGTCTGTGATTGCCCATAAAAAACCCTAGACTTGACGCGACTACGTCACTCGTCATCGTCTTTCTCGAACTTGTTGTGTTCACTTATTCCGGTCTTCCTTAAGCATCGATTGACGTCAGTGCGTTTCAAATACGTGACGTTTTCTGTCTCGAAACGCTTTACCTGGCAGAGTATATTATATAATATATATTTGTAACTATATGTAACTAAGGGAATCGTTATAAGACCGTAGTAAATCCATGTTCCGCGCAAACGTAATAGTATCGCTTAGTTCCGTCCCACGTTTACACAGTTGGATAAATTGCGAAACGTATTATTATTTCTTAAAATTAACTGCGAAGGCTAGGGCCCAATAATTATCGCTACCTGTTTCATGATTGGTCAATATAAATAACGAAACAGATCTTATATTTTATGTAACGAGAGAGAGAGATCGATACAGATAGCTACAAATATTCTAGATATTGCCAAATTTTTGTACCTATTAGAAATTCGAAAGTAAATCTGTTATCTTTTCAATACTAAACATATGAATCGTACTTGGGGAGAAATGATTGAGAAAATAACGCATGCCGAAGAAGGACATAAAATACTGAGCCGCGGCCTCACAATGGTTTAACTTTGGAACAAAGTTTGGCTTTAATTCGAAATGTCCAATCAAATATTGAACTGTATTACTTCGTGACACATTGACTTCAATATCAACTTTGTGTCCAAAAACTGATACACACATTGGTGTCTTGGCCCCTAGACTTAGATTGGTGCAAATATATCCAACGTGTGGCCGCGGCATTAAATATAAAACTAGAAGTCGGAAGTAGAAGCGCTGGATAAGGATCTAGATTTGGATTGTTTTAGGTATCCGTGGTACAAAAATTGACCATGAAAAATTGACCATTCGATTATCTGTATTTCTAGATCTTGGGTGAATAACTAAACTCAAGATGCCTCCGGTGTTACAGGTTATAGCCATTAGGCGGCCCGCCTGCTTTTTTTGTCACCTATGCCATAAAGGGAAATAAAAAAGTTTGTATCAGAGATTTCGTATGTCTTTTTAATAAAGTTAATATAGATATACATATTTTAAATAAACCATAAGTTAAATTTATCTTACAGAGTTGTGCTTTTACGGAAACTAAATGTGTGTGCAACGTTTCACACGAATCTGTTTAGTAGAAGTTGAAAAAGCTTTTGCAAAATTTAAAACAAGAAATAAAAAACATACAACAGCACCCGAGCCCCAAGTTACAACCCTCCAGCTTAGTCACCAGTAATTCTGTTTCTTATACATTAATCTTTGTCATCCCAATAGTATGTGGAAGTCTAAAGTGTCTCCAAATGGTTCGTGTAACACAACACACGGTGCTGCTCGCCAGTTCTGTGAGCTTGAACTTGGCTTGACACGCTACCGCCTGACTAGATATAAGTACAGTAGAATGCCGATTATTCAAACACCGATTAACCGAATTGCCAATTATCCGAATAAAAAAATTAAAAGCCAAGTATTTTTTGTTTTGTTTTGTTGTAACAAGTTGGAGTCCAGATATATTTCAATTATTACGGTTGAAAGCTAGAGGCAAGACACAAAATGTGTGAATTTTTTTATGTACTTTGTATTTTTGTTAAGGACTGATGGGGTTGCAACTTACTCTGATCGAGAAATTCAAGTGAGCGTTATTGTAGAACTGTGTTTGTTAAACTTAATACAGTTTATTATATGTGTGACAGTTCGTTTTTCTTTATTACTAATCCATGTCCGATTATCCGAATTTTAGATTATCCGAATCGACCCCGATTCCAATTAATTCGGATAATCGGCGTTCTACTGTACCTGTGTAATTTCCTTTTGTTAATTAAAATATATCTTTATCTTCTGAGAAGCTAAATGAAACCGTGTACTTGCAATGCACAGTTGCTGTTCTACCGCTAGGCTAGTAATTAATGTTATCAGAAGTCATAGGTGACATAAATACTGTGTTAAGAATGTACTGAGACCCTTGACATGGCGTTATCAGTTTTCTGCGAATATTTGTGTCTGATAACGACGTAGTTATTTGTTTTTGTTATGCAATAATGTTATTAAAATAATATAACAGACATTGATGTTGAAAATTGGTGTTTTTTTGACGTACCTAATTTATTTTGATTGAAAAGTGTTCAACCATTTCCTCTAATGTAATTAATTAGTATGAATAGATTATTACGACAAGAACGTACTGGTATTACTCCAAAGAAACTTACCGTTGTCGAACATCGTAAACTAACCTAGTATGGAATGGTAATTAGCTCTCAACACCAAGGAAAGCTTCCGGAAGACACTGTTTATGTGTTTAGCGATAGATTCGACTTGTAGGTAGTATAGGTAGGCAGGTAGGTTGTGGGTATTATACTGAACACTAAAAAAATCGTTATCAGCAGCTGTAGCTTTGGGATTTGTCCCACGCCTTGCGACGTGACTTCCCAACTTTTAAACCACTGAACTAACACCGCAAAAAAGGGAGGAAGGCTCCCTCGTCACTTTAGCCGCTTGTCTTTTAGGAAGCAAGTAAGGCAGGTTGCTCGTCATGTCATAAGCGCGGTACCCACGTCTTGTGACGTGACAATTGACGTTCGAACAATTCTACTACTGAACTATCATTCTTGACCACAGCAACCTTGGCTCTATTTATCAGAAAGCGAGAAAGGCCCTGTCGTTTCTACGGCCGCTTTTTTCAGGAAACAAGGAAGGTACACATTCCCGTTGCTACGTCGCAAGCGCGCTGCCGCTGACCTAGCATTGTTGACCACAGGAAGACCTAGATAGAACTAGACCAGCGGTCGGCAACCTGCGGCCCGCGGGCCACATGCGGCCCTCGGCCCCCCTTCTTGTGGCCCGCGAGCGTTTTGTAAAAAAAAAAAAAAATCGGGACATTTTGCTCACACGGTCGTCTGGCCCCTAACTAAGCAAGGCTTTTACTATAGCTGCCAGATACAGATAAACGTTGATTTTTAGAAATCAGATAATACCTACATAAATAAATAGATACCTATGGTAAAATTGTACAGAAACCTGTTGTAAAATTTTTGAACAAGTGAGGTCCGTCACTTGCTTATTTTGGCACTGTGCGGCCCTTGCCTGCCATAAGGTTGCCAACCGCTGACCTAGACTGTCAGACAACAAAGAGAACCCCGTCGTATCTTTCTTAGATGGCAATGAAGCTGGCAGGCCACATCGCTTTTAGAAAGCCACCTCGCACTTTCGCTTTTTTTATGGCATAGGTGACAAACAAGCTAACGGCCTGTCTGATACCTGCCTACGGTTACCTGTAACACGAGAGGCATCACAGGCGGATATCACACCGCCGCCGCATCTCGCTTCGGTGTGCGGAGCAACGGATATTCGCGAGACGCGGCGTCAGTGTGTTATGCCCCGCGGTTCTTATATACAAATCGTGATATTACAATCAAAGTTAAAATCCGGATCACCGCACAATCCGCATCACCGCACACCGGAGCTGTGTCCACAGCCACTTCCGGAATAATCAAACTCCAATTCTAAATCCTATACTAATCCTCCTAACCAGAACTGCCAAGGACTAGAACGCGCTTCCTGCCTCGGTGTTCCCCAGCAATAGATACAACCTGGGTCTCTTCAAGACAAGAGTGAATAGGCACCTCATGGGCAAGCGTGCTCCATCTTAGACCGCATCCTCACTTTCCATCAGTGTTGTGGCAAACGTGGGCCCATTCAATCATAAAAAAAAAACAAAACGTAATGTAATAGCAAGTGCTACCTGTCTCGGTAGTCCCGACTGACCTTGGAGATGTCGACGCCGGTGACGTCCCGCACGAGCGCCGGGATGCACTGCACGATGCTGAGCACGTCGCCCGTGAGCTTGGCGGCGCCCACCTCGCCGCCGCCGCACGACACCATCGTCACCTTGCGCGCCTGCGACAGCGGCGCCGCCACCTCCGCCGCGACCTGCGCACGGTGCAACGCGGTAACACTCAGTACCAATAACTATCTGCTAATTCACAGATATATGTAATACTAGCTGCGCCCTGCGGTTTCACCCGCTGTCAAAATGTATCCTATGTGCTATTCTAGACTATAATCTATCTCTGTGTCAAATTTCATTCAGATCTGTTCAGCCGTTTTGGCGTGAAGAGTAACAAACAAACATCCATCCATCCATACATACAAACTTTCGCGTTTAGATATTAGTAGGATTATAAACGCGAAAGTTTGTAAGAATTGATAGATGTTTGTTACTATTTCACGTCAGAACGGCTGAACAGATCTCGATGAAATTTTGAACAGAGATAGATTATAGTCTAGAATAGCACATTGGATACTAATGAACCGCGGATGAAACCGCGAGGCGTAGCTAGTTCACAGATATAGGAAAAACAAAACAAAAATGTAATGTTGAAATTATAAATAGTTACATTCCAACAGTGCCGTAAACACACTGGTAGACTTTCCCGACTTAGACCTACACACATATTCACAGTCATTCGTAGACGTTTCCGATTGGATCCCAAAAATTTTAAACTCAAATTGTTTAAATCTGAGTCTACTTTTATGAATATTGGAATCGAGAATAAAACCGATCGGAAGAATGAATCACGTTTAAAAACTTATGAATGCAAGTTAATTGACCAAAAAGTTAATAACCGGCGCCAAAATTAACAGCAATGCATGAACAACAGATGATTTCTGTTCTCAGGATTGATCCCATTGTAAAAGTTGTTTGTAGAAGAACTTCCTTCAAAATGTTGCTAGTTTATTCAAAATAGCAAAGTATAAAACTTTTAAAGGTTATAAAATGTACCTTAGGCAGCGTCTCCAGCATCATGTCGGTCATCGCAGCCGATCCGTACTCCTTCCACGCCTCAGCCTTCTTCGCCATCTGCTCGGCGTCCGCGACCGCTTTCGCCTTAATCGCGTACGCTTCAGCCTGGGGGCGGAAACACTCACTTACATTTAAGCACTAAACAATATTTAACCTACTGGCTATGTGAACTATAAACCTTTCGAGTTAACCTTTGCATTATAAACTTTGCATATTTTGATGTTTTTTTAACCGATTTCCAAAAAGGAGGAGGTTCTCAATTCGGCTTTTTTTGTATGTATGTTACGCGATTACTCCGCCAATTGTGAATCGATTTTAATGATTGTTCATACAGGTGTTCCATTAATTTTTTATCAAAATCGGTCAAGCAGTTTTTAAAATATCAACTGAAATCTAAAAAATTTTTAATCGGATGATGGGAAGTCGGATTTTTAAATTATGCCTTAATAAGTTATTTTTGTACCATACCAACCCCGAGGAAAGATAACGATAAACAATAGCGATTCATCAAAATATTGCTGTCCTGTAACTTTCCTATTGTTTTCCGGATTAAGATATTTATAGTCGAGCCTCGAGAGGACGGTGTTGATTAGAACTAGTTAGTTACGGATCGCTCACTCTAATTAGTGAGGAAAATATTGCTAACATTTACTGCTTCAATAAACATCTACAGTCGTATTCCAAATAAAGCAACCGTTTCTTAAATTGGATTATTATCGGGGGAAAAACGAGTAAATATGTCTCTACGTTATTTATACAGTAGCTGTACAGGTCATAGCGATGAGAAGGCCCGCCTCTCAAGCCAGAGGGAGTAGGTTCGGTTCCCAGCCGAAGGCACAATTTGTTCATTGTGTGAAAATTTGTGCGTATTGTATGTCATCTGCTACATGACTGGAGCCCAGTGTACGGTGACAGGTGCGCACCCTGTCACATTTGGGACAGAATATCTAAAATGTAAAAGAAAGAAAACCAAATAACTATATAACTATTTCGAAGCTATACAACGTTTATTGCCAAGGTAAACAGGGCTTTAAGAGAGACAGTGCTTTTTTAAATTTTTTAACTCGGTTGAGAAAGACAGAAACTGTATAACATTACTTGTTTATCTATGTTTACCGTATGAGTTACATCGTAATTGCGCTACATAACTATATTATGGATATAAAGAGACTAGATTTCGCGATACACATCCGCCTAGTGCGAAATCTAGGGTACCCTACCTATATTTTCAATTTTTACTTAAATCCTTTTATTTAGATATACATTCTACTTGTTCTATGTTAAATAAACTATTCCGATGCTTTACAACGTTAATAAGGGGGTGTTCGTTTATAACCGCTTCACGAATAATCCTGTTTTTGTGAAACACAATAACTCTGCGGTCTTATCGTCCAATCGGCTGCTAATCGGATTCATGCCTATTCTGACGCGTGAGATGTTACCTCTCTCTCACTCCTATGACTTTTCAAACGAGAGAGACAAAGACCAGAAAATATCTCACGCGTAAGATATGCTGCTTTACATTGACGCTCGGAGCTTATTTTAACATACGTATTCACAAATATTACTTAAGTAAGTAAATACTAAATGCGTCTTTTCTCAGTACATTGACATGACAGCTGCCACACATTTAGTGTACCCTGTGCGTTCCATCGCTTATAGTAATGTTTGTCAATACGGCGGTAGGTGTCAAAATAGAGTCCATTCAGATTAACAGTCTGTAAACAATTAAGTTGGTACTCTGGATTCAATACATGGTCAATATCGAAGAATTCTTATTTTGTTCTCTTGTTTACAGCCGATTTCAAACAAGGAAAAGGTTATCAATTCGGTTGTATTTTTTTTAATGTTTGTTACTGCTCAACAGTTTGTTACAACTCCGTCATTTATGAACTTATTTGTAACTATTATTTATTTGGAAAGCACATAAATGTACAGATTAGTCCATTTTTATCAAAATCAAGTTCTGATGATGTTTTTTTTTTTAATTAAAAGTTTTTTACCTCTCCGCGAACTTTCACTGCTTCGGCTTCGGCCTCAGCCTCCAGCACAGTCTTCATCCGATGCGCCTCCGCCAGCTTCTCCAGTTTAAACTTCTCAGCTTCCGCAGGCCTGCACACAACACACACATTACATTTAAACTCATTGAGGAGACAATCTATAGACAATAATTAGTCTACGCAAAGCAAGGGAGTTTGTTTGGACTAGCCCTGATGTCAGAGTATCTAGGCCACTCGAATGCCTCTGATTGGCTTGAAAATTGTTGCTATATGATACCAACTTGATACGAGTGGAGAACAACGATGAAAAGTTAAAAAGCTGATGATCCGAATCGTTAGATAAGTAACAAAAGGAAGCAATGTCCAGAGAGAGTTCCGTATCGGTAATGAACGAAAAGTTACAGGACAACTTTTTATACTAGTCTTTACTAGGGTTGTGTCATACACTTTGTTCATTATGAGCCTAACAGTTGACTGTTATTTTTTTTGCCCCGTCCATGTAGGTAGAATGTATGCAAGAGAAGGGACAGAAGAGAAGAACGACGAGAGGGGGAGAAAGAAGGCAGAGAGGATAGAGAGAGAATGGGATTAGCAATTTTGGGGTGGAAGAAAGAGAAGTAAGATAGAATATGAAAGAAATTTCTTTTTGGGATGGAGATGGTTTGGAAGAGGGACATTTTGGGATAGGGGCATTTTAGGGAGGGGATACCGTCTATCTATTATATGTATATATATTATATATTTAGAGATTTAGGATATTTAGAGACATCTTGGGAAGGGGACGTAATAAACACAAAAAAACATTGTAAGCTTGACTCATTACCTGCGTATAGTGGCCTCGAGTTCCTTCTCCCGGCGCTGCACCTCCCACTTCTGGACGGCGATCTCCTGAGTCCGCTCCACGACGGCGATCTGCATCTGTTCCTCCTTGATCCGCTGCTTGGTCTTCGCCGCTTGTAGCTCGTACGCCATCTCGGCTTCCGCCTGTTATACGGGGACCACATTTTTAACACAGCTTGGTCTTCTTCCTACCCTTACCCTACGCTTCTGGTACGTCTACTGAGCTATGTGTCTATTACGTTGGGACGCACAGTGGACATTGGCGCCACTTATGCTTGGACAGACAGTCAAATTGTGTTTTGTTGGTTGATAAATGCAATCTACACTTTAGATGCTAATCGGTTTTGGTAGATAATTGAGTGTCGAAGATACAGAAGTCGGATTCTAAGCTCCTTGATGGCTCGTGCCGGGTGAGATCAAACCAGCTGATTACGCTTTTTCCTACTCAAGTGAGGTCGGTGCAGGATGTACGTTTCCGGTGCTGTTCTAATACAGCGCTCGCACACTATCGTAGAGCGATCTGGCCATAGCAAGTATGCAAGTTCGTAAAGGCCTACTGCAAAATTAAGCCATGACACACCAGATACAAAAACGAATTGAACGACCGCCCGCAATCCAAAATCGGTCAAGCCGTGTAAGGGCTTCTTTTATACGCAGTCGGATATGATTTTAAAAGTAGATTTCTGTTAACATGGCTTTAAACAATGCATTAAGTAAATAATTTAAGTTTTTCTAATACTACGAACAAATTTATGTCGAATTATTGTACTACGGTAATTAATAACTTGTTTCCTTCGTAAAATGCCATACACGTGTATTCGGTAATGATTATACGATACGCCGTGCGATGTTAAATTCTACACTACAGCTTAGGTTTATGGATACATTTAGGTACATACATTTATTTTTAGTTCATTTCTACTCTCCCCTATTGTCACAATGTTGTTATTAAAAGTGTAGTCGGTTTTACCTTCTTAGTGTGAACTTCAACGTCGTAGGCCGCTTTCTTGAGCTCGAAATCTCTCTGCGCCTTAGCGATCTCGGTGTCGTTGAGAAACTTGGCGGCCATCCTCTGTTCCTCGGCCATGGCCTCCTTGATCTTGGCCTCCGCTTGGGCCTCCGCCTCGCCGATCCGAGCGTCTCTCTTCACCTCGGCGGTGCGAGCCATGCCGAGCGCTTTCAGGTAGCCCTAAGAAATAATTATATTCTCATTACAAGGCTCACGCTGTAGGACGAGTGACAGACAAGACTGGCCTGTACCCAACAGTGGACATCTTTTTAGTTTTTTTTAAATTAGTGCATGTCGCTGTAGGACGAGTGACAGACAAGACTGGCATGTACCCAACAGTGGACATCTTTTTAGTTTTTTTTAAATTAGTGCATGTCGCTGTAGGACGAGTGACAGACAAGACTGGCATGTACTCAACAGTGGACATCTTTTTAGTTTTTTTTAAATTAGTGCATGTCGCTGTAGGACGAGTGACAGACAAGACTGGCATGTACCCAACAGTGGACATCTTTTTAGTTTTTTTTAAATTAGTGCATGTTTTAAGTCTGAGCCCTAGATGTCTTCAACAGTCAAAATCAAATAAAAATCGGATTGTCTGCGTAAAAAAAAAAATAGCAACATTAAAATCGAAGTGGTCTGCATAACTGAATCCTTCTAATCACGCAAAATTGAAACACATGTATTCTTATAAAAGCATCTATTATTTGTCACCTTTCCGCTTCGTGTTTTTTTTCTACTAAGTAGTTATATCAGTATTTACTAAGCTGACACTCAGGTCTGCGTGAGTATATAGGAAGCGTGCAAAAAACTGCGACCAATATCCACTGCTTTACACTCACTACCCCCTAAATAAACAAGCCCCTACCCCCCACCCCATCCACCAAACTGTGAATAGTCTTAACTTAGAATCCCTAGTTTACGGTACAAGCGTGTCAACAGTGAAGAAGCCTCCAACAGAGCAAGATATAAACTTACCCTTAAGTTATTATATACACGGCGCAACAACACTAAGGAATAACATGTGTCACAACACTCAGGACGAAACAACAGTGCGACAGACATATGAGTTTACAATAATATATACATAAACATATACACATATAAAGGCTTTCGACTTAACTAACGGCAAAATATAATATATGTAATATTATGATAATAATTATATGTAATATATATATAATAATATATGTCATCACCGCATCAGTTCTTAGCAAGCAAGCATTTGGCTGTGCTCTTTTTTAAATACATATGCATCCGTAAAATCCGCATCTGTTTCGTACCAGGTTATTTATTACCACTTCACATTCCTACAAATTAATATTTCATATACCTTTACTACTTGGTAATAAAGTACGTTACGATAAATTGAGCGGATTTTAAACAAGGTGGTATTTCGGTTACTTGTGTATTTAGGCCCTAGGTCTGGTATGGGCTGTAATCCGGATCCAACACTGGTCTGCGCACGCGACGTTGCGCGGGACCATGCGCCAAATCTCCAGTGCGGAGTGACGTCAGTGTGTAACAACTAAACGTTAAAAAGGTCCTGCACACCGTCGCATGGCGCGGAGCAGCGTGACACCGGCTTAACCACACGAGCTTAAAATCTGCTGTAATTAACTGAGTAATGTCATACTATCTTACCGTACCTAAAAAAACAACGACGTCTAACGCGTGTTTATTTTTTGATGTAAAAGCTATGACATATAAATATAAACTATACACTCAATATATATATACACACTGAGGCTTAAATATATGATAGCCTGTATGCATCAGCATAGGTATGGAGAACACAAACAACATCGACGGCAACTGACCACATACCTTAGCTCCCTGAAGCCATATTGGAAGAAAAATTTACACTAAAATGTAGTAGTAGAATAATGTCATAGTCACCATTACAAGAATGTGAATGCATAAGTCTGATATTTATGTATAAGTTGTTTGAAGTTTGAAAAACAATTTTTAATTTATTATTAATTAATAGCGAATTTTTAAATTGCATTCTCTAAGCCAGTGGTTTGTAACCTCGACCAAGATAATCATTAGTCACTATTTTGCTCGCAAAGAACAATACGCAGCAGGACAGGTCCATGCGGTTCGTGGCGCGATCTCTATTGTAATACCATCAGTGAGAACTAGGTACAATGCAAAACCCGTTAACAACTGTCACGGATCTCAAGGTTATGGGCCCATACCTTAATTCTATAATCTTAAAAACCGTTGAAAAACGCCTATATTTCTTCTAAGATAACTATTAAAGTGTACCACCTTATAATGGCGACTATGAAAATAATAATGTGTAGTTAATGTACATTTTATAACTCTACATAAACCGGAATGTAAGAAAAGCCTAGCAAAGTCTTACAGCTACCTATATTAGATGTAAAAACATGCGAATTGAGTCAGCGCCCGAAAATCTCTGATTTAGATTAGTAAAGTACATAGATCAAAACGCAAATAATAGACTAATGAACAATGTGCCATCTTCAGCTGACGAAAAATGGTTGCAAGGTTTTATGACAAAATAAGATTTAAATCCAGGTGTTTTATCGATTGTTATACTTATAAAACTGTTATTTGTGAATCGAAAGGTACAATAAACTGTAAGTACAATCAAAGACATATATATGATTTACAAGTAGCAGGAATAGCAAAATACTTTAACTGAAGACAAAAAGTACAAGTGTCGAATCTATGTACAATTTAAATTTCCTGAAACTGACTGCTGGTGGTAACATTGTCTCATACTATTTTTTATGTTAGAAGAGTTGAGCTATCATAGACATAATAGATGGAAGGTATACTGTATCGATTCAGTCAGTAATTTTCTTAATTATGAATAAGCACTTGCCCTAGTTTTGAAGAACGGACTCAACATATATTGATTCAATAACTAGTGCCATTCCAAGTTCTTTTTTAATATTAAATATTCGAGCGAACTGCTGGACTAGTTTCTTTATATGTTTAGTTTATTAGTATTTGCTTTAATCACAACTAACTTTAACTTCCTCTAATCATGCATAGAATCGACACCGCTTTGATTTGTGCAAAATTTTTATAAAACAGGCCAGACTTTAGTGAGTTTTAGAATAAAATACATAAATTAGTAAGACAATAGGTGATGTACGCACCTCTTCGTCTCTTATGTCCTTTAAGGTGTACGAGACGACTGTGATTCCCATAGTGATGAGGTCGCTCGACGCTACTTCGAATACCTGCAATGGATATAATTCTGAATGAAGATTTTTTTGAGGATGCAAAGTGACTATTACTACTTAAATACAAAATATGGAACTTGGAAAATATATTTTCTATCGTTGAAAATCACCGCGTCAGTAATGGATTCTATGACAGCTCACTGGTGACCTTCTGGTGTCACAAGCGCTATGTGCTAGATGGGGATCTAACACAGCGCTCGTAAGCTGTTCGCACTTACAGACTAGAATAGATAAAACTATGGATATATCATGCAAACAGACAGACAAGACAAACCTACCTTCTTGGAGAAAATCTTTCTATCCTTGTAAATCTCCTCGACGGTCATGGATCCCATGATAGCCCGCTGGTGACCCTCGAGAGTCACGAGCGCTATGTGCTGGATCTCCTGTTCGCTCTTGCCGAGAAACTGCTCACACGCGGAGAGTAGCATTTCAGCGTTCTGACCTTGGATCTTCACCTGGAATTGTAATCAAACTAACATTATGATTGCGAAATCTTGGGTGGATGGATGTTTGTCCTTGAATCACGCCAGATCTGCTGAACGGATCTAGATGAAATTTGGCACAGATATATATTATAGTCTGTAATATCACATAAACTACTTTTTAACAGCGGGGTTCACCTAGTAATAATTATATAGTAGAGTAGAAAGCTAATATTTTGCGTGGAGGCGCGGGCGCACGCGATCTGCGGACCACTATAACTGTAGAGAATTACGGAAAGCGCCATCTAGTTCAATTCGTTTCGAACTAAAAGATATTGCTGGTTGGTGATTTTTTACTAACCCGTTGTTTATTAATTATTAATAAAAACACTCCAAATGAATCCCTGAGCTTTTTATTTTTTTATACAAAATTTTCACCTCTGCTTTGATGGGCTAGTGAACAAAATAACCCATATGTTTCAATGATAATAACATAATTTCTAACAGCGTTATTATTTGTACCTATTACATTACATGTTCTTACTAATATGTTTGTACAAAAATCTTTAAGTAGGTACTTAGTATAAATTATTCTTAATACACATTTGAGTAACTCCATTGTATTTATTTACTCATACTATCTATCTCCTTGAGAAAATTACTATTCAACTGACCTACCCATTTTACTAACAGACCTTTAATTGGGCGTTGTGAATCATCGACTCGGACCACCTATCAACTCCTAATGTAATGAATAACAATTAACAAACCAGTAGACGGGTTATGGCAATTTTTACTGAACTGACAATAAACAAGTTCGTATAGTCTGGTGTCAAGAGTTTCTAGGCCGCCCGAAGGCCTCTGGCATGGCTTGACGATAGTTGTTGTAGAACAAACAACTGGGTACTATAATTTAACGTGTCATCCGAGCTGCGGTACCGCTCAGTAGACAACTGACAGTATACTGCCCAGTGGGGCTAAGTCGCATAATGTCCAAAGAGTCCACTGACACAGGGTCGCAAATTCTCCAAAGCGCAAAATGTCTAAGGAACACAACGAAGGTTCACAAGCACCAAAGAGCGACAGTGGACTACACAGTGGCCATTCCCGTTTTTATTACATGGACATTGACGACCAAGGCCACGCTGTGAGTTTCACAAAGAGATTCCCATTTCCCGATTACCCGATGTCCCATTAGCCCCAGGGATTGGCTAGCGTTCAGTGTTGTGTCCAGCAAAAGTATAGGGTTAGTACCTGTGCGATGCCGGTGACGGATATAGGCACTCCCTGGCTGGTGTAAACGGTGGGCGACTCCACCTGCAGTGTCATCGTGTTGAGCGATATCCGCTGCACGTTCTGGATGGCGGGCCAGACGAACGCGCGCCCGCCCGGCACCAGCAACGGCTTCGAGTAGCAGCATCCTGGAAGGCACACATTCGACATTACAATTCTGGGGTTCCATACCAAAATAAAAGGAAAAAATAAAAAGGAACCCTTATATTGAGATTACATATATTGAGACTTGGTGTCTGTATGTCAAAACCGCCAGCCGATAACGTAAAAGTTTGCAATAGCGAGAGCAGTAACAAAGCGGTCGAAGATGTCACTAAAAATAGTAGCTATTACGGAAGCCGATAGACGGTCCAATAGAGGGTAAGCTCTGAAGCCGCTGTACGATAATAAGCGCTGATAGAAAAAGTGACGTTTGAAAGCAACGTTCGCACGCCTGTTGTGAGCTTCGTAACTAGCCTGTTTTCTCTGAAACTATAAAAGCTAGCGGCTTGAAATTTGGTAGAGGTCTAGATAACGTTAGTGAATACAAGGTATCAAAAACAGTTTTTGAAAATAGATTGTCTATGTTTTCAAAAAAGAGGCGTGTCTCGTTTTCGTACTTAAGTATCATGTAGAGGCGTAGTCACGTGTTGACGTCCCGCTTGGAGTGTAAAGTGCATGTCTCTTTCCAGCAAAACAGCGCTTTGAAATATCGTAGAGGATCTAAACCGCTGGCAAAGTTGCTCCAGTGGCGTATGGCGTAAGCGGGGGTGTAAATAATAGAGGGAAACAAACATCCTTAAATAAAAGGTATAAAGAGGATTCGACGCTCTTATAAAGGTATTGACCAACAATAGCAAACAATAGACGGATTTGGAAGGTCTTTACCGAAAATAGGACAAGACGGACTTTATGGTATTTTTCTTTGTAAGTGTAAGGGATCAGTGATACCACATTCAGGTCACACGTGGAAGATTTGGCTGAGAAAGCGACGACACGAGGGCAATAACCAACAGTAGATAAGAAAGATTGATCATAATGATGATGATGTTTAGAATTTAATCTAAGCTATTTTCTTCTAGATTTTACCAATTAAACTAAAAATCTAATTAACATCGAGTAAAATCTGGAATAAAATTCGCGGACGTAACGCTGAGCTCGCATAATCATAAATCACACTAATATCATTAATGCGAAAGTTTGGATGGATGGATGTTTGCTACTTAAGAGGTTAAGATACGCCAATGACATTTGCCATTCGGCGCTCAGCTGGTTTTAGCGCCTCTAGTGATCAACGCTCGAAGCTTTTGAACATTGAGCTAGCATTTCTCAAAGACTAAACAAATTCAGACGAAACACCGTGAAAAAAATATGTTTGCCTAAAAATGAATGCCCTCTGTGATGTTATGCTTTATTGTAATGTTTTGTGACTAAATTATTTGAAGCCAACGGCGTTTTAAAGACTTGAGCCTTTTAAGCAGCATGAGCGCGGTAGTTTTATTATAAGTATAGGTAGATTAAGTATGTACTCACAAATATCCCGCATCTAAAGGTTTTGATTCCCTTTGGTCGTGCGTGTTAAATCTAAAAAAACAATCGTAGACCACGGACTCTCTGAAGTGTGAGATATCTTGGTTCATCGGATCTTGGTCCCTCTCACTTTTATGATTTTTCAAACGAGAGAGACATTGACCAAAACATATCTCGTGCGTAGGAATAGGGGGAATAATATAATATCGTAAGAATAGCTCTGGAGGGCTATTCTTGACGCGTGAGATGTTTCTTGGTCACTCTCACTATGACTTTTAAAACGAGAGAGACATTGATCAGAAAATATTTTTAGCAAGAATAGGGCTCCTGATGGGCATTCTAAGAACTCCGGTACCAGGGATAAATCACTCAACCTATCTTAAACCAATGCTTACAACATTTCAAAAATCTCATAACAAAAAAAATATTGACTAGGACTAGCAGAGCTGTTCAATCGACGGCCCGCTTTAAAAATGTATTCTACGAGTTGATAGTACTAATCTGTTTTATATAATTAGTAGGTAGTATAAAAATGACTAAAATTGTTGAAAATATAGTGGACCCAGAACTTACAACCTCATTATTTTCTCGATAGTTTCTTGCCTGATTTTGCTGAAATGTTCCTACTTGAAGTTAAAAACGCGTTTGTGTTTAATATCTTTTTCATCACTCTCGCTCGTAAAAAGGACTTTATTACATCAGTTTTAGCTCATAATCCGAGCTATTAAGCACGTGTGCTGTTACTTTACCATTATCGCACTAGTAACTAAACTAGACTTTTTTTTAAATAAATCAACAAGAGTTTTTTTTTACTTTTCTTAAATTCTTGATTTAAAGTATCATAACTACGTAATAACAGTAAATAAACATTATTTTTTTATCAAAATATTGACAATTAATTAGGTATGATAATTTAAACAAAGTATTCGCTTTATTATTTTGCCTAGGAAATATTTTATAGGTGGAAAAGCAGCAAAATGCGCATACATTTTCAGAAAAATGTATTGACTAATGCAAGTCTGTGTTTTTTCCCCTCGCATGTGTGATGAAAAACGTCACATGAAACGCGTGTGCGTTAATAATTACACTATTGGCTCCATTAGTGGGCTCGCATACGGCTCGCGCTATAATACCTCCTCGAGTGAATGACAAATACAAGAAACTAACGGAACGAGCTTTATTTTATCTACGCGTACGAAATCGTGAGCAACAGCTAGTAGTTAATATAGAAAAAAAATCCTCTATAGCTGGACTAAAGGGGTCTTAGATTGGATATTGAAAAACCTTTTGTAGCTGAAATACATGTATAGTGCTTAGATTTTAGCAAACACCAAAAAAATAATCAAAATAAACCGAGATTCAAAAAATATCAATAAATCAAATGCTTTGAAGGCAGTAATCGCTCAGATTAACACATCCTTAATCTAACACATGAAACTCAAATGTTGGTTTTATAGATGAAACATAAATTCGAGCGAAGCTTGTAGTTGGGAGTTTCCAAGCAAAGAGGTTAACATTGAATGAAAACTCAGAATAAGCACTGTAAGAAGAGTTAATTTGAAAATTGAACTAGCTACCAAGAAAAAAATACGAGCACGTGCTCCACGAGCTGCACGAAATTTAAAATAAAAGACTGTACCTTACTAGTACCTTTTTATTAGTTATGAGAGAGTATAATATTAGACAGAATTTTTAGTAGAGAATTCGCTTCTAGGATAAAGCAGTGTTTTTGTCTTGGGCGGCTTGAACCCCTCGCTGCCCTCAGGACTCATCTTCCCTTGCTGCATTCGGGAGTTAACTCTAGCTTCCCTCGTTACGCTCAGGATACAATAAGCCGCCCGCGACGTAAGGCACTGCTTTGTGCCCTCGGTACATAATCTACTATGTTACTCTTTATTCACAAAAAGGTGAATTTAGAAGCAAGACCTGTTTGCTTTTCTCCAATCAAGTCTCCTATCGATTGTTTGTCGCAACCAAATCTATTGTGTCTTGATATTTCCTTCAATTTTACGAAGAAGAAGCTAATGTTATAATACGCCAATAACTTTTGTCTTTCTGTTCTTGTTCTGCTTCTTCTTCGACGATGAGATTCGGCAATGAAGACTGATATTGTTGTTCCTAAAAACAATATTAAATGATAATTAATTTGCAATCATACCAAGTCCGAACGCTATCATCAATATCAATAATTTATTTATGTACATTGTGTACACAAAAAAATAAAAAAAGATTACCAGTTTATTCGAAGGTGAAAAAGTCCCTGTTCCTCGGATGCTCCGATACCCTTCGGCTGATTTTGAACTAGGCATCTGTAGATAAAAATATAGGATAAGTTTTTAGTATTTTTATTAACTGAAACGGAAGTTCTTCACTCGCGCTTCGCGCTCGCTGAGTGAATGGTTGTACTGGCGTCACGCATGCCCATAGCAGTTCAGCGCCACTCTGATTACAAGTAGTGGCTCTATGAGCAACGTCTCACAAATTACATATATCCGCTATTTTAAATAAAACCTAAATTTACAAAATTTCACAAATATCGGTTGAGAAATGCGATCTGTAGAGGAAAACAATCGGACATCCGTGCAATCAGACGCTGGACGCCGGACATACGACAACTTCAGCAATAGCATTTTCATTTGGCATAGCTCTGACTATGCTTGTCACCCTAATAATATAAGATGTTAAATGTCTTTTAACTCACCTTAGTTCAGTACTCGCATTTGTTGTTGGCTGAACGCTTGTGTTTAAATTTTGATAATTTCGTTGATCTCTGTTTCTGAAAAAATGAAATAGAGCAATTTAAAGATATTAATTACACAATATTCATATCACTCAAAGCGTCTCGTTTGTCTCTTTCCATGATACCATAAAATATAAAACAATTACCAATCTATAATCCCAGTTTAAAATATATTATTATTCTAGTCTTCATGCAATAGACTAAATTAAAATAACTATTAAGACTAGATGCAGTTTGGTATCAGTTACCAAAGAAATCGTTGTATATAATAAATATAAATAAATAACAATACATACGATAGTGACTCTGTGAGCTGGTGATCTCGTCAAAAAGGTTTTTTGGAAATTTTCCAATTATGCGGAGATATAATTATCTTTTTTTAAATCACATCTCTGCCATTTTGAAAAATTTCCAATAACCGCCTAGACAAGAAAATTCTTTTTAAATATCGGACTTACTCACAAAGTTTCAAGAGAATAGGTTAAGAAATGCGACCTGTAGATTAAGACAGGTCTGGACAGAGATCCGGACAGAAATCCAGACGGAATTCGGACATACGAAAGCATTTTCGTCGAATCTGAAGCATAAACGCTTCGCTCGCTAACGATCTCTCGCTCGGTTATTGTTGTAAGAAAATGTAATAACTTTTCTATCGAATTCAATGGCCATGACTCGGAACACTACTTTCTGAATGCAAATGCTTGACTTTTTGTATTAAATACTATTTTTTACTAAAAAATACTTTATTTTGATCAAAGTGACTGATCAGAGTGTTAGTAAGCATATTCTTTCAAATAAAAAATAAATGAGTAAATAACGAAGTTATGCTGCAACAAACATTTAGTAAAATTTATACAATGTAATTGAGTGCGTCCTAATTTTTGAAGTCGGTTAACAAACCAGGACAAGTTAGAAAAATATGCTCAATACACTGCTAAAAATAATAATGTATTGCGGACCGTGGTTGGTCAGCTATAACATAAAAATGTGATTGTTTCTAGTTTAGGTAGGTTAGTTTAGGAAAGGTGCTATACCAAAAACAAAAATTAGTATTAGTCATTTACACCGTTCGCACGCAACGACCGCTTTCCGATATTGACATCGTAAGTACACATAATAATTATCATTATTTTATTTTTACCCGATTGTTCAAGAAGGATTATTTATTATTATTAACTATAGAATACTCCCCATTTCTATGTTATTAACTAGGTGTTGGGGCATCAGCAAGTATGCCACAGCTTCAATTTGAAATGGCTTAGGTATATTGACCTTAGTATAATTTTTGTGAATAATTGAATCAAATGAAATCACGAGAAAAAAAACAGCTGTTTCATACAAAAAGCTCATCGATCGTCGACAAAATGTAAGCAGATGCTTTTTTCCCCGATTTAATTTACAAATAAAAAAGTTTAAAAAGTAATCGTTGTTTATAATGAAGAGTACAATGACCCCCGTTTGGCTTAGTACACCCTATACCGATAACCCTGTGCAATGTACAAATATGACACATAAAGGTACATTTGTACATAACAAAACAAAAATACAGTTCTGACAAGTCTTGCACTTGGATAATTATCATGAGCAACATGTACAATGGGGCCCGTGCCGTGGCGTGATGATTGTAGTACAGCACGACGTTGCGCGACCGCGGCTCGTATCACAGCAAAATAAGGTTCATGGTCGCACAGCGTCGGCGGGTAAATCCAACAATCATCGCAATAAGGTGTAATGGACGGTGAAGCCCTGAGAGTTAACATAGGTCGGAGGACACGTCTGTCGTTTTCTATTATTTTTATTAGGAAAACAAACGTCAGACCGAATCATATGCCACTAAAAACTCAGACACTAGGGTTAGTCACTTCAGTCTACACAATAAGAACAAACGGGTAAAAATATTTATGTGGTAATTAAATATTAATAGGTAGGTAGGTACTTACCACTTAGCTAGTTGGAGTCCAATTTTTTTCTTACGTCTAGCTGCCTTGGTGACATCTCCCATTTTCATCGGATCAAGCTTCTGTACCCTCTACTCACAACGCGATCAATTATTGTCCAAATAATTTCACTAGTAGTAAAGTCACTAAAAACTTATCAAATGTCTTGAAAAAGTACTTTTTTTTATTGTTTCTGGATAATTAAGCACTGTTTAATTGATGATTTACGTACAAATAGAAAAAAAATGCGAAAATATTTTTCGGCAAGGCGAGTAGTCCCTCCTTCGTGAGGCGCTAGCGCCGACTGGCCCGTCCCCCGCAAAGGAGCTCGCGGGTGTCAGTGGTCACGTGATCTGACGAAATACTTCAAAATAACACAAAATATTACTAAACTAACTCAATTTTAGCTCTAAAAATATGGTAAAAGGACGATCAATCATATTTTTAATTTCCTATCCGAAGGTGTAAAAATATATAGTAACGTAATCTCCGTAAGCACGGTATTGCACGCCATGAGAACGAAAACAACGTTCATTTAATATTTTTTTACTCGCAATCTAGTAAGTAATATAATATTTTAATCAGACTAATTAATAGGTAACAGAATGATCTTATTGGTGATATTTTTTTCATATCGGTAGGGTCCGTAGCTTCTTCACAATTACGAGTTGAATAGACGCGTTTGGCGAATATTCAAGGCTTAAGGCCCGGTAACACGAAATCAACGAAAACAAAAATTTTGTTTGCGCCTAGTTTGATAAGAAGAATTGATCAGGTGCAAAAAAATACAGCTGGTAGAAAAACAACTAAAATCAGTTTAACCGAAGTAGAATTTTGAAAATAATTCTCAAGTTCTTAATTAAAAAAGTATCTTCGTAAGCAAACTGTCTGAGCGTAGTTCTCTTAATTTTCAGCGATTACAAAACATTATTTTTCATATCAATAGCCAGATTAGTTCCCTAAAGTTTACCGAGTAACTTATTCTTATTTGTGTTCTTTTTACGATTAATACCAATTAAACGGCAAAAAAATGTAATTCTAGGCGCCGATCTTATTTTACCACCAAAATAAATATGATTTATGATTTTCAACTCTAAATTAAGCGACTTAAGTAAACGTGTGTGTGGGCAGATAATCGAGGTGTGACCGAGCCTTAATTACGCATGACCGGCAGAAAAGATCTGGATTAAATTTGTACATTTTTTTCTGGAAAAGCACATAGGCTACTTTTTAACCGCGAGTACTACCGCGAAGCGCAGCTAGTCATAAATAACTTAAAAACTGGCATCTTGCGCTCGCTTCGTTCGCGTGCGATGCCATAGGCTTCTCCTCTTTAATTACATAATCTTTTAAAATAAAAAAGACGACTTCCCATCATAAAAATTGGATTTTGTAAAAAATGGTACAAATCTGTAAGTATAAGTAGGTCTCCTTTCAAATTAATTAAAAGTATTTTTTAAATTGGTTCTTAAATAACAGAGTTTTGCGGTAACATACATTTAAAACATCATGCAACCGAATTGATTACCTCCTCCTTTATGAACTCGGTTTAACAGATAGAAACAGCATACTAATAATGGTATTAGATACTAATTTTAGATAGATTTACGTATACCTAGTACTCGAGCGAGCGAGCGAAGCGTCTATGCTTCAGCTTAGACATCTGTTCGGATATGACTAAGATATTTTTTTTCCAAAAAAAGTCATATCTCTGCCATTTAGAAAAAAATCCAAAAACTGACTCGGCAACCAGAATCTGTTCAATTATCGGACCTGGAGGGATATTCCTGCGCGTGAGATGAGATGAGATTTTATCTTGGTCACTCTCACACCTATGAAGTTTCAAACGAGAGCAACAAGGACGAAAAAAGATGAGATGAATATCTCAAATCTCCGAATAGGGCCACTGGAGGGCTATTCTTACGGAGTGAGATTCAATCTCACGATTTTTCGTCCTTGTTGCTCTCGTTTGAATAGTCATAGGTGTGAGAGTGACCAGGATGAAATCTCATCTCACGCGTAGGAACAGCCCCCCGACTCACAATATATCACGAGAATCGATTGGGTAAT
The DNA here is from genome assembly GCA_911728515.1 of Peribatodes rhomboidaria. Taxonomy (NCBI): domain Eukaryota; kingdom Metazoa; phylum Arthropoda; class Insecta; order Lepidoptera; family Geometridae; genus Peribatodes; species Peribatodes rhomboidaria. Next base: position 22,351,574 of record OU452166.1, read on the forward strand.
GCGACCTGTAGATGTGGGCTGTAGATGTGATATGGGCCGCGAGATCTACAGCTCACACAGCTAGTCTACTAGTGTTCTACAACAATGGAAAATGGTGATTAATTGGACGTCCATAATCATACACCAGGCACGGCAGGCGCTATGAACGAGTATAATTTTATTGTATTGTATGTTTCCATCACATGGTTTTATATAACAACAGTACGTCATTTTAACAATAATGATAGAATAGCGAGTGTCTGAACGTGGTAAAACATTTGCTTTACAAAAAATTGAGTCAAATTCAAATCAATGATTTTGTTGATATTGTTACGAGCGGGGTTGGATAAAAGGAATGAAACGTCGATGTATCCGAAGATTCTCTTTATTCACCAGTTACACACACACACAAACACTGTTACACTACACTAGACACTTGCACTATAACACTCTGAACACTACTCGTACAATTACTTCGATGTTAACACTTTGAACGCGTTATTAAAAACTGACCCCGAGTCGTCGGTCGTCCGCGTATTTATACAAATTTAAGATATCCAGAGCATTCGATTTAACAATAGCGCAAACACACAAAAAGTTGTTTATCACGCGGAGCCACGCGTTCAATCTAGAACATTCGGATTCAAATAAACACCCCATTATTAACTAGATAAAAACATCATAAAAACGGTGCACAATAATTGCTTTCCAGAAAGATTTCTTTTGTTCCGGATTTAACAATGGAACGCGCGGCTCGAGTGGCTACTATTGTCTAATCTGCGTTACCTATCGGTAGTTGTAAACAACATCGCCACAGATTAGCGTATAGTTTCTACGACTGGCGTAACAATATTGTACAAGCACAATGAACAACTTTTCCTGGATGCGGCTCAAATGAATTTGTACCAAATATTTGTCCTCGTTCTTACAGCAATGATTGATACGCACCACACATACTGTGATAAACATTTGAGATTATATAAAACTAGCTGCGCCTGCGGTTTCACCCGCGGTCAAATAGTATCCTATATGCTATTCTAGAATATTTTTTTATCGATAATATGTCGACGTTTGACCTCCAACTCGCCTGATGTTAAGCGACGTTGTGGTCTAAGATGGAGCACGACGACCTATGAGGTACTTATTATTCACTATAGCCTTGAAGTTTTGTTGAGTGAAGAAGTACAAAGACGGCAGTTGAGTGAGGCGCTACAAGTGCGCTACTGCTCAGACCCGTCTTCGGAACGGTTACACCGGACTACATCCCGAAACACGACTAGGTCATTTCACGGCGTGGCTTGGTCCGGTGGGTGGTAACTAGCCACGGCCGAAGCCTCCCACCAGAGTTTGCTACCCGGTTAGCACTACCCGGGGACCACGTGTAGGGAATCTGAATAGAGTACACTCCTACGGACGTGGGTAGCTCAGCCCCCAAAATATAATCTATCTGTCAGAATATAATCTATCTGTGTCAAATTTCATCCAGATCTGTTCAGCCGTTCTGGCGTGAAAGAGTAACAAACATCCATCCATCCATCCATCCATTCTAACAAACTTTCGCGTTTATAATATTAGTAGGATTGGATGAAACGAATATTCATTCAATATTGTTACCTAGCTCAGAAAGTGTTGCGTGGATTCCTACCAAATATCGATACGTACCTTATATTACGTACCTTTGCGTTTTCCGATCTGACACTGGACCTCAAACTAAAAAAACCTTGTATCATGAACCTACTACCGTAATAGCAGAAAAGCGCTCGACTTGATATTTTCCGTAAAAAAATAGTTAGCTAGACAGAGATAGAACTTACAATCTGTCTACTAACACTACAATCAAAGTAGCCACTAGTATTTATAGATGTTACCTAGTTGTAAGCCAAAATTTGTGAGACTGTAATTTATTTATTATTTGAAAAAATAATACCCTCAGTTTCTTGCCTGTTCTTCTGAGTAGAGGCTTTTTGTCCGAACAAGGCGGTCGAGTCTATTTAAATAACTTTGACGTTCATAAGTGTATCTTTGATACCTAAATTGAATTAAAACATTTTGACTTTGACTTTGAATCATTTTTGTCCCGAATAATGGCCGAAAACCGCGTCCAAAACCGTAGGATACAGCTAGTACTATCAATACTCAATAGTGTATAAATGTGAATCATCGTTTCGAATTCCGCGTCGAGTAGCTTTTACCGTGGTTATTACCCGCCTGTCCTATTATTAGAGATTTGAGGCCGCAAGCCCCGTATTCATATTTAATGCCTTACTTCGGGAACTGAACATACGCGAAGGTTAGAAACAATAAGCCTATCATTTTTAGGGTTCCGTCCCCTAGGGATAAAACGGAACCCTATTACTAAGACTCTGCTGTCCGTCCGTCTGTCTGTCTATCCGTCTGTCACCAGGCTTTATCTCCTGAGCCGTGATAGTTAGACAATTGAAATTTTCGCAAATGATATGTATTTCTGTTGCCGCTATATTAAGTGCTTCCCCACCCCGCTATCGAACATTTGAGATTAAAATAAAAAATACTAAAAATAACCTACAAGTATTTAAAATGAGTGGCATTTTAGCTATTTAAGTAGTTGGAACTTTAGTGGCGCCACCGTTAGGCTGCCGCCCCGGTTAGTTCCCTCCCCTAGGTCCGGCCTATAATTACTGTTAGGCAGTCTCTAATCAAAAATCCACTAGTAAATGCTTCCAATAAAGCATGTCATTATGATGAGGATCCACTATAATTAGTGCCAATTACCTAGAGACCCTCACTTTTGAATTAACTAGAGTTTTCAACTGAGTGACAAACTACGAGTCGCTCGTTTATGGACTAAAGGATAAGTACCTACTCGTATTAGTTGTTTAGTAGCTGTTAGAGTTTTAGTTATGAATGGTTTATAATTTAAAAGGCAAAGCTTTAAAAACCTACTTCCCATCCTATAATTCGTCATCCACGTAAACAATGAGACGTAAACGTTGAGTTGCTATTTTAAAAACTGCTTGGCCGATTTCAATAAAATTGATATGGGACCACCTCAAAAGTATGATCGATGGAAGTAAATCGATTCACAAATGGCGGAGTAATCTCATAACATACATACAAAAAAAAACAGTCGAATTGAAAATTTCCTTCTTTTTGCAAGTCGGTTAAAAACTGATAAGACAGATGGTCCAGTAAGAGAAAAGCCTATAACCAGGAGGAAAATATAAAGCTATGGATGATGACGGAATCCGTACCACGACGTTCGTCAATCTGGCATATTAGAATCTCGTTGTCTGAAAGTATTTCTGAGCACCATATAAGTATGCAAAGGTAGGTACTTCCCGGACAGACTCTGCAAAACATTCCTAAGACTTACAGCCGCCACTAAATAGCAACCGGACAGACTCCAATGCATCGTCCATTACGTAATGGACATGACGAGTGGTCTCAATGTTTTACGAAAACCAATTTGCTTATCATAGGCCAGAATTACGTAACAGCGCTCTGAATAGTTTCGCCCTTCGCCACTGGACGGATTCCTCTTACCTACTACGTTACAAGCAATGACAAAATCCAATTAATCGCAGAAGCTTTCAATTCAATCGAGCCATTAGTTGTCCAGCGTAAGAGCGGAGTGCCACTCCCTCGTGGCGGTTCCCGGCATTGATTAGGCACATAACGGCCACATAAAACACCTAGGCTAATGCGCCATCATCGCGCTGCATGACCTCATCGTTTTAATTTAGATGCCCTACATTTGGCCTCGCAGTGTTTTCGGTCCTCGTACTGTTTGTTCTGCTGATTGCGTTCGTGCCGTTTGCTTCGAAATACTACGAAACATCTACACTAACCCTACTTAAGCATAAATGCGAAAGTTTGTTCTTTTGCGTGTTTGTTTGTGACTTTTGTGACGAGTGGACGATTTGAATGAAACTTGGTAGAGGTAGCTTACAACCTGGATTACCTACATACTCGTAGGCTACTTTTTAACCGCGGGTATAGCACTGCGGGGTGCAGCTCGTATGTAATATCGTAGAACGTAGCTACACGTTAGTTAATATGTAGTGATGTCAGTGTAGCTGAATTAGCCGACATAAGTGAAGTTACGCAAACGCTTGGCCTCCAACATCCATATCCATACTTCTATACGAATATTATAAATTGTAAATTAACTCTGTTTTTTCTGTTTGTCTGTTTGTAGGCTTTTCACAGCTAAACGGCTAAGCGGATGTTGATGAAGTTTGGTAATTAGTCTATCACTAGTACATCACGAGGAAGGTTTTTGTATGCTATTTTCTGAATAAACGCGATCAAAGCCGCGGGTAACAAGCTAGTATTGAAATAAAAGTAATGAAGCTTACGTTTATCCTTAGTTATTAGTTTTAAATAGAGAAGCATCGACGCCATTGTAACTTATGGGTTGAGTGTACTTATACTATATTCCGGATGGAACATCGCGCTGTTCGTAGCATACTCGTCATACCATAATTATAGCCGAAGGCCTTCGCACGATAGACGTAACGACTGCTCCAAGGACTACAATAACATTTAAAAAGCCGATTGCTGTAAATGACGTCAACGGGGACAGGGCGCGGTAAATCCAGCCCCAATGTCCATCTGACTAAACAACGCAGTATTTAGTTTTTCAGCGCGATACTTGCCTATATGTATTTCTCTCGACATTAGGTAGTCAAAGCATTTTCACGTCACGAAAGGGTTCCGCGACGCTTTGAATCTTCCATACAAAGGCACTTGGCAAATTTCTTAAAAACCATGTAGGTACATAATTTAATGTAAATGTAAAATGAACTATTTATCCGCCCTAGGGTTTAGAACCGGGAAATCTCGGTGACGAAAGAACGGAAAACATCGGTTTTTTTCGGCCGAAAGAAACGAGAGATCCAAAATCAATTCCTGGTACTTTCGATAGGTATACTCGATTTTGATGATTTAACAAATAATTTTTTAATGCGCGAAATGGTTAATTTTACACCCTACGGTGTTCTAATATCAGAGAAAGTGTCTCTAAAAGTCTTACAATGCTTTGAGTTAGTGTTTTTCTTAGATGAATTTGAATTTTTGTTTTTCTTGGGTGGATTTCTTCCGAAAGGACGGAAAAAACGTGTCACATAATAAAGAAAAAATAACGCTTGCAGTGGCATCGTCAGGGATTGTGACTATTTTATTGCTTGGAAGAAAAACTACCAGGACATGTTAAAGTCGACAGAAATACACGTACAATAATTGACTTAGCTAACTAGTCAGTTATTCAGGACTACACATTAAAAATGAAACTACAAATTAAAAAACCAAATAACCCGTCATTACCCGTCCCCTTACTGTTCCCGGCGCAAAGTTAGGTGCGTAAAGTAGGCAGCATTACCACGCTGGCTGGCAATGATATCATTTGCAATGATAGCCACCCTTAGTTCCTGATCCTGTCCCCCATTTTCAAGGGCTAAACTTTTTGCTTGAGTGAGCATAAAATAATGTGGTACCATTGTTACCTACTTTTACTACTTTATACCAGCTACTACTACATTCTTTCAGGGCTAGCCACTATACGAACGGCCTATACGAACTTGCTTGCTTACTTTATACTGCCAGTATCCTATGCCGCTGCTGCCAGTGTGGGAACAGTAGGATTCAGGTGCGGTGGCTATGACAGGCCTGAGGCGATTCGCATCCTACATTTTTCTATGGCATCAGAGTCAAACCGTGAGGGGTTACTTTTATCGTTGAACCTACTCTAGTTTGGCGGCTCCGGCGCACGGGAATGTTGGGCGATACGAAAGTCAGGCAAGACTTCATCGTTCATATTTTGCCAAATTTACAGCGTACCACTGTCTATCATCTGCTTGAAGATTCTCTTAGCCCCTACATCACATGCCCGCTATGCCTAGAGATAAACTGGGCTTGGTACACCCAAGCTTACAGGAAACTAGACCGACACAGCCGCAGGCGCATAAGCTGTTTGTCCCAAGTACCATTGGAAGGGAGAATAATTGTGACAAGTTTCGAAACCATGAGCCGATGTCAGAAAACCCGACAGGCCAACATTAAGAGAATGCCGCAACTGATTGATTGATTGATCCACCGACTCATACAATGATCTTATAGTCAAGTCAATCAAGTCAAGTCAATCAAGAGTTTTAATTTTTGATGCTCTACAAGGACAAAATTCTACAAGAACAAGGTAAAGAGTTCTGCTTATTCTACTTTACTACTCCTATCTTGATCGCTAAGGTGAACTACATTGCAGGAACAGCAAGTTTTTAACGTCGACGTGAGTCTTAAGAGTCCGACGACCACTTTAGACTAACTTCGCATTTAACTCGTAGTCTTCTTCTAAACGAATTGGCTATAGAATACCTTATATTCTATAGCCAATTCGTCGAAGAGAGCACGTAATGATACTGACGAGCTTCTAAAGTTACCTACAGAGTGACAAAGTACAATTTCCGTTTTTTTTATGACTTCTGTAATCATTCTTGAACAACTAAGAATTTCCCTTGTTTTATTGATTCATTTATCTATGTGGAAAAGCTCCCTAAGTAAAGGGATTTTTGATTTGCTTTGTCTGTCATTGAATAAATCAGTTAAAAGTGATACCTTAAAAATGTGGATATTTTTCATAGTTCTATTAGAGGAGGTTTTTTAAAAAACCAAGAACATAGAACGAAGATATAGTTCATTTAATTGTACATGCTAAATTTCATCATAATCTGACAAATGGTTTCCAAGAAATTTGATAAGCGCGTTTTTATGGAAATTTCATAGCGTCGCGGGGCTCTTGAAACAAAACGACTTTTCAACAAAGCACTCGTTACCTAGTAATGCTATTTTATTGCTAAAATGTGTGGGAGGATTCTGTTGGATGAAGTAACGAGTAGAAGACTAACCTCAACTAGTTACTTCCCCTACATTATCGCAGCTGTCACGCGTCTAATAGCAATCTAACAAACAGTGTATCGATTGTTTGATACGCTGGATTGATGGGTCTGGTATTGATTCTTGAATGTGAACTCCATTTTACAAAGCTTGGAAACACGTCTTTTTCAATAAAATAATAAAATTCTGCAGCAAGCAAACTGTTCGAATGGGATTAGCTCGAAATAGAACCTTGCCTGGCGCCTAAGACAAGCTGTCATATTACAGCTTGTCTTAGGCGTCTCTCACGAGCGAGTGCGTTGCGACGATATTATCTTCGTGCCACGTACTTCTCTACACTCTCATAGAACGTATCTCCACACGACGATGTTGTGGCGAGGATTGTCGCGGTGCACTCGCTTTTAGAGGTGGCTCCTTACTCATATACTCGTAGGTGTGAAACTTGTACACTGTGCGTTTTAAGCGATCTTTTTTGCCGCACACCTACAATCTGTGGAATGAGCTCGGTATTTGCGAGTAGCTACAATGGGGTTCTTCAAAAGTGCTGTCAATAGGATCCTTAAAGGACGGCAGCGTATGTGTGATGGTGGTATCAGGTGGCCCGTTACCTTGTTTAGCACCAATAGCATGAAAAAAATAACAAAACTATTTGAAAAACGAATTAATTATTTGATTGTGCATTGCAGCCTGAGATGGCGGTATAGTTGCCTTGTTGGGTGAGACTATTGCCGCAAGCAACAATGTGTTTTTAATCAGTCGTTCGTGGCAATCGTAGCGGCTCTAGAAGGAACGTAAATAATTCGGCGGACCAATTGTGGCAACGCTGAATACTCGCCGTCCATCTTGACGTAGAGACAAGAACCAGTGTTTTAAAACAACGCTGCTGGCTCTTAGTTTTTTTGCAAGTTCTTCTGACTAATGTTATATTTGATCAAAACAGGCTTTAGGTTTATCTTCAAAACGGTTTATTAAACAAATCTATACTTCCTACTAATATTATAAACGCGAAAATGTGTATGAATGTATGGATGGATGTTTGTTACTCTTTCACGCCAGAACGGCTGAACAGATCTGGATGAAATTTGGCACAGAGATAGATAGAATAGCTCATAGGATACTTTTCAAACGCGGGTGAAACCGCGAGGCGCAGCTCGTTTATTATAAAGAGGAAAGATTTGTATGTTAGTATGTTTGTAACGAATTAACTCAAAAACTACTGGTCCGATTTCAAAAATTCTTTCACCATTAGCTACATTATTCCTGATTGACATAGGCTAAAACGTGAGCGAAGCCGCGGGCAAAACAGCTAGTCTTTAGTATATTTCCTATCGGTATCGGTAAGTACCTTTCGTAAAAATAGTCACATGTCCAAATTCTCAAAGCTGACAGTGGGATAACTATTTTGTCGAATGAAACCACAGGCATCGATCTACAAGGATATATTCTATAAATAGCTACTAGCTTTTTAGAGGCCACGTCACATGTAGTGGGGTGGCCTAATTTCATGCAATCCCTCTCCCTAAAACATTATGACCTCGTCTTGTCTGGAACATGTCCTTTAAACTAACAAGTATGTATTTATCCTTCAATTAATAACACACACATAAAAATGTGAGCGAAAACTCAATGTTCAATGTACGACAAGCAAACTCAATCGATCGTTCATTCAAATCAATTCGTTTAAGATGCAGACGCACAAAAATGTAACCTTGACTTGTTCGCTGGTGACTATCAGAAATCTGTGCCTTTAGCTTTGTGTCGTTCCAGCCATTAACATAATATGTAAATTGCTATTATTAATACTAAATGAAAATATTTTCAAAATGTTATTCTACACAACCAACAAATGAACGAAACGTATTTCAACCAAAAAACGAAGACAAATTATGGAAAAGTGTTTGTGTATTTGTCTCTTCTTCAAGAATCAAAAAATACAAAAAGCCCTTTCTCATCGTGCGAGTTATATTTTGATTAATAATTATAGAACATAATAATAATATAATAATATAATAGATAAACTACCTACTCGTCAAACAGCTTCAGACATTTTCATTGCGAGATTTCGTGTTTAGTCAGAGAGTATATGAGTGGCCTTTAGCATTTATATATAGATTGCGTATATTATTATACTATACACAAACAATAGAAATGACGACACACACTTCACAAACGGCGTCACAGCAGATAACAGAGGAATTTTGATTTATCTGTATTAGGACACGAAAATAATACACGTGTCATGTATACTAGCTGCAGCTGCAGGCTTTGTCTGTTAACACTATAATAGGCCTAGTATACTGTGTGTTTACGAAGTACTGAGTATACGAAGTTTAGATTAAGGTGACAATATTTTCGTATATTTTATTAATTTTTTTTTCAAATTGTTTTCAAATTTTGTGTAAAATGTAGTTTTTCTGTTTTGTGTTCGTCTAATTATTATTTTGGTAACGGGTTGACATTTTTAATTACTTTGTATTGTTATTATTATTATTATTTTTAATCAATTACTATCTAACTTAATATGGACTTATGGTCTGAAATAAAGAATTATTATTATTTACATTTAATATAGATGTTGAAATAATAATTCAAATAGGGCTAGATAACTTTTTTCTTACTATAGTAAATGCAGATGCCAAACGATCTAGGGATCAAATAATTATAATATTCCAGTTTTTGTTGAACAAGCTTAGGTATGTAGGATGGATTTTGTTCTCTGTACTAGATACTGTGCACTGTGGAGATCATTATCACTTGCAATTGAAAAAAGTGTCGTTTATTATTGACGTCAATTCAACACAACAACAAGTCACCAAGTGGAATTGTTCCCAACTTCTTTTAGCAAGTCATTTTTTTACAAAATTTGCAATTGTTCAATTTATTCTTTTTCAGTTCAATTTCCTCTATACTTTTCTACTGCTTTCTATTTACCTACATAGTTTGAACTAAACCATTCGTAAAAAACAGACAAGACAGCTTATACAATCACTTTAGTGTATTTACTTTTATTCCACTTTACCAATGTCCTTTTTGATAAATGAATCACTGATAACTGCACATTATACGTAGTTGCAAAGCCTTTTTTTATGATTGATGGGAAAAGAAGTAGTGTTCATGAAAGCAGCTAAAGCTTTATACCACTAAGTTTCGACATGGAGCGTCTTAAGAAGGGTGTCTATAATTTTTTTTCTGGGTTGGCAGTGCACCAACAGCACTTCTATGCGCTAGTGTTACAAGGTCTTTAAGTAGTGGGTACCATTTACCAACAAGTGGGCCGTCTGCATGTTTTCCACTCTTCTTATATAAAACAATACGCGTTATTCTAACGTTAATCAATGTGCACGTACGGTCCGTACGTACTTCCGTTGTCCGGAGTCCGAAGCTATCGTACAGGTATTACTAGGTATAACGTTTAGTAGCGCACGGCCCGCGGACCAATACGATAGCTTCGGGCGACGGATGTCCGATCGGACCGTCTGCTTAGCACTAAATCTAGGCAGTTTCCTCAAATTGGACTGTTTCCAATTTCGAACTTGGAGAGTCCACATGACCCAAACGTTAAAATTGATAATTTTATAAAAACAAAGCTTAAAAAAACCGCCTTCCCGTCATCCGTTAAAACTATTTTTAGATTTTTGTTGATATTTTAAAAACTGCTTCACCGATTTCGATAACATTTATACTCTAAAATATGATCTACCAAACAAAAAAAAATTCATCAAAATCGATTCATGATATTATGTGGAGTAATCGCGTAACATACATACAGAAGAATTGAGAACCTCGTTCTTTTTTGAAGTCAGTTAAAAAAATTGATTGATCGACCTTTTTTGTCTCGGTACATTATACTTGGTGGAGTGTGTTAATATACCATTATTAGTACCATGTACAGTATTTTATTATACCATGGGTATAAAAATATACTCTGCTCTGAGGTAGGTACAGCATTCCACAACAAAAAATGTCACATGGGTGCATCAAATATTATAAGGATAAAATGGTATGAGTCTAATTTCTAGTACACAGCATGTGGACCAAATACAACAACAAGCAAACAGACTACACAGCTCTGTTGACAGTATTATGTTACATGTATCAATAAGAAAGATACAAAGATGTACGAGAGAATGTAGCAAGATTAAGAACGGCAATGATTTTCGCTGTAGGCTTGTTGCATTTATTTCCGACTACCATGAATTGTGTATGCATCTAATGAGTCTATGATTAGATTTTCGTACTGTATCTCCCTAATATTTGATCGAAGCGTGGGTTACCTCCAGTGATGTTAATCGAAGCATAAGTAAGATTGGAATAAGTAATTTACAACATGTTCGAGAGAGACGATGGTAAAGATGAGTGACAGAGTTGGGTGGGTCCTGGGCTGGATATATTTTTTATTTTAAGAAAAGTACATCATAACCAACGTGTTTCCTGTCACTTTCATATCAAGGGCAGTTACAGATAACTTGATTAGATCTACTACAGCATAAATATCTCCTTCTTCATGTAGTGTTAGTTACAGACTACACCCATTATTTCTAATGGTCTATCTGTATGAAAGTAAACCTGAGGAATAAGCACTTTGTATGTAGTGACATTGTACTAAACAGTATAGTCATGTTAGGGTAAGAGGTTGTCTATTACAATAAATACTGTTTAATAAATACATAATAAGTAAGTTTCTTTCCCTCTTCCTCTTTTCTGGAGAGTAGCATGCTAAATATAAAACTGTGAGATCGTTGGACCATTACAAAAATAAGAAAAAAAACAAAAGTGACATTTCCAAAAAAAAAAATTAAGATAATGGACCTGCACCGACCACATAATGAGAACAAACGGAGTTAAATAGATGAAGGATGTATGAAGAATGGTACCCCAATAATGGGAACAGACAAAGAGGATGCCAAATAAAAAAAAAGGGAAAACAATCTACCCAAGGGATGGAGAAGACTAGCTCGCGATATTAATGTACATGACAACCTGACAAGTAGCTGGTTGCTGCAAACTAATTTTATTTTAGATACAGTACTGTAATTTTCAAATTATGTTGAGATACTAATGGTCTGCAAATAAAACTACACACAAAAACTATTTGTATTGAATCCAGCTGAACCTGAGATAATAGATGTTGATAGCTGGTACTTTGGGACAGACAGACAGAGAAACAAAATAACTTTTATACAATAGGTATAACAGTTTAAAATGAGATTAGAGTAGTTAATGACTGGCTTGTATTTTGTTTCTATAATCAGATATTGAATTACGCTTTACTATTTCGTCCCTTACTAATATAACGAGTTAATAGATATGGTATAGCAACACGATCTCATAAATACCGATACTTTGTTCAGGCATTTAACCAGATCATGATAAGGCTGCTGATTACTCATACTTTTCCTCGAGCTAATTCACTATCGCACTAGCTTCGCTACGCACTAAATAAATTTACCACTTCACATTAGAAGACAAGACTTAGAACTAATACAAAAAAATGAGATTTAAATAAACAAAACACAGTATTTACGTTAAAATAACAGAGGCTGTTGTTATACTTACCAGATACAACAAGTGCTTCATTCGGACCGCAAGTTACGAAACCCCACGTCATATTGAACTATGTTTCAAAGAAAAATCACCTTCAAATAAATATAATCAGCAAATTATATCATTAAAAACCATGAGAACAGATTAATTTTACATTAAAACACAAATCGGCTTCATACGGCACAGCTACGCCAGGCAAAGGAGGCCATAGAACATCAAATCAAACAAAATTGATCAGGCAGGGTTGCCAAGTGTGATTTTCCAAATATCGTACTAAGAACAATGAACACAAAATTTGTCTGTCTCGCCGCGCCGCCGCCGTCGTCGCGTCCTGTCGCGTCGGAACATTTAAAATAACTACGAATGAAATAGTAGAATACGTGTCAGTTAGATTAAAACAGTGACAGAGTGATAAACGAATCATTCGTTATTAAACCATATGGCTTCGTCCTGAATAACCATGCAGTGAGCTACTGAATGTTTGCCTCCAGTTGGCCTCCCGTAAAAACTTTAAATGGAGTGTCTGAACAACGCGTACTGTAAAGGCATTATTCCGCACTCTACCGCAGACGACACCAGCAGACGACGTCTCGTTGCGACACTCGCGACACGCGACTCTTTTGGTTTCTATTGATTTGTATGAGTCACATTCCGCAGCCAGCGACATAAAGCCAGCAACAGATGCAAGCGACACGTCGCTTGACCACAAGCAAGTAGGGCCACGCCGGTCGAACGACACGTCAAAGTTTAAAAATGAATTTCTCTGATTCTTAGGAAGACAAAGTTAAGCAAGAGAGAGAGAAAGAGAATAAGAGAAAAAGGTAAAAAAATACGCTGAAATCTGAAGCTGTCTTGTCGTCGGGTTCGGAATCATGACGACAGACGACAGCAGCAGACGAAACGACGCGTGACATGAGGCGGCGACACATCGTCTGCTGCTGTCCTCTGCGGTCGGGTGCGGAATGATTCGTTAACGCAGTTTGTGGTATCGTTACCTATCGCTTGCTGAGTTACTAACTGAGAGCATTTTGTTGTCACTTGAATCATTCAGTTAGCAGCCGATTCGCAACAAAATTACACGCGTGATTTGCTCCAGTTGGCGGTGAACCACGGTCGCCACGCTGGCAAAATCACATCCCTCGGCTTACTGATAGCACTGAGTTTGGCTTCTTTACCAAGAATTTATCAATAGCTTCGCGGCTAATTTACTATGGTACGCTGGTTTCTCGACATTGAACTTACTCGATTCGCGATTTAGAGTCAGTTGGCGGATAGTCAGCCGCTCGCAGTTGACCTAGACAGGACAAAGCCTAAGATTTTTGGACCAAATTGGTGGGACTGAGGCAAAATCAGACGGCATAACAAGAGATAGGTTAGTAACCAGCTGTAAAAAATACTTTAAGGTATCCATTCACCATCTTGACTTGCAGTCCGCGTGCAGGACTGCCAAGTAAGGTGTAGCTCACACACCATCGTGCCTAGCATCCTACACGTCGTGCATCTTGGATGTTATAGATGGACGTGGTTCAGGCTGCGACAACATTCACTATCCTACATGAAGCAGTCCGCCTTGCAGTCAGCCGACTGCAAGGCGGACTGCAAGGCAGAATGAGGAACGGTAACCTTTATGCCCTATTTTTTTTCCTCAACTGTGAGGCTTTTTAATTTTTTAGTTTTCCAGCATTCACAAGATGGCACCTCTGAGCTGGATTAAGGCGTTTCCCAGAAAGAAAAAAGTTGTAGTTCTAACAAGATAGATGGCGATAGATAGACAGTTTGTTGAAATTGCTCTACCCAAAGTGTCAAACTGATTTTGAAAAATACATGACATTGACTTATTGAATTTGACATTAGGGATTGGTGCTGCCAGTGCATCAACTAATTATTTCTTTAGATTTCTTTAATTCCTTTACGAATTAATCATTTTTGTTTGACAGAATAGTTTTTGTGCTTCTGCTACTATTGGTATGAACTATTTTTTATAACAAAAAAAACGCCTCTTTTGTCCTTTTTATTTATTTTTGTGTAATGCGGGCTTTGAGACATTGAATAGTGACCTATTAATGACTTCCTCACGAGCGCCCTCTAGAATTATGGCAGGGATGTTTCTCTTTGAAAAAACCTCATTGAAAAAAAATACTGCTAAACCTTGTAACATTGTCAATTGGATAATCTAAAAGGGATATTTTTTTTTATAGAAGTTCTTAGAAGAATGATAGGTGGCGTGGCAATCTGTGAATGATGAAATAAGCTCTATGAAATTATGCTTTATAATACACAGATTCGTCGGATTATTATAAAAATGTCATCTTGATGGCTGTCCCGCGAATCAAGTTTTTATGTTTTACGTTTAACGAACTGTATCGAACCATGGCTGCGAGCAAGGACATGGAAACTGACGGTTCAAATCGACGGAATCGGTAATTTCCAAACAAATTTGTCGATATAGTCGCTTGGTAACGTCAGTTTAAATTTCTGTGCTCGCGTCCCTTATACACTCAATCACCCTTAACACGTAACTGCTGAACTAACAATAAATTAAAATTATCTAGGAATGGCATGGAAGGTTTATGTATGTGGATCTTGTGGCCACTGGTACTAAATATAATTAATCTACTCTTAAGTAGGTCCTACCGCAGAACATATAGTAATACTATAGAATGGCCCTTTTACCACCGACCAATGGGAGCTTCCTCACCCCGCAACCAATTCAGCGGTGCTATTCACAATCATTCGGAAACGTTTCTGATCGGATCCCAGAAATTTCAAAAACTGTTCGAATCTCAGTTTACTTTCATACATTTCGAAATAGGGAATCAAGTATAAATACTATCGGAAGAATTAATCACGTTTAAAAACCTATTAATATATACTGAGTTTCGAATAATTTAGGCTTAAATATTTGAAATCCGAACGGAAACGTTTCCGAATGGTTGTGAATAGCCCTGCAGAGCTATCGAGGAGCTGACTTGAGCACGGAACGGTTGTATTTTAACTGCTTGGTGCCTACGGTGGACTTGACATTGACACACGCTTGACACGGCACACTTCATCATGATTGAATAAATACGAGCATTTAAGAGAAGAACATTAGTTAGTATTGTAGTCGGAATTATTATTTGTAATATTAACAAACGTTTGCAAGTGCAGATAAGTATCTATTATTTTATAAGAAATGAAGTGAAATGTGAGGAAGGTAATGAATTACCTACTCGATTGTGTGTTGGATACTAGGATATTCCTTCATTCAAACTACGTGATTAATAGAGTTGGAGTGTTGTGATTGTGAATGCTTCTGTATGGATGAAAAAATATAAATTTAAGAAATCTGTAGAGAGAGAGAGATAGAAACTAATAATATCAATTCAATTCAATTCAATTTTTCCTACTTAATTTTTTGACACAAGCCGTTCCGTAGGAGAATCTTAACTTTATGTGCCCGATAAGTGAATATTTCCCTAGGAGTGGTTTAAAACTAGCTAAGCAAGGACTTAGGCAATTCTTATTATAGTGCAAGTGGCCATTAGTATTTTTTTTCTAGCTTGTGGATTGGAGATTTTGACATCTTAGCGAGTTTTTCTATTTTTACGATGGTCACACCACACTGACTGACTGAAGTTCAGTTTTTTTTTTGGCGGGAACCGAAAAGATGGTGTCGTGTTTTTGTATTATTTTCTAAAACTTGTGATTCTTCGAGTGTTAAAGTGTAATAATGGTGGATTATTATCGTTTACCGGTTCGTCAACGTGCACGAGTGTGGGCAAATGATACAAACATCGCGAAACGCGATTTTTCGTGTTCTCTACAAAACTTCACTTAAAGTTTCAGTAAAGTATCCATAACTTTACTGGAATGGGGAAAGGGGAGGGATTCATCGTCTTCATCATCACCTCATCATCATCATCCCATCATCTGTTACTGAAGGAAAAATTATTACTAAGAATCCGACTGAAGGACGAGTATCCATGGTCATGAATAATTTAAAAAAAAAAAAAAAAATGACTGAAGTTCAGTTTTTTTTTTGGCGGGAACCGAAAAGATGGTGTCGTGTTTTTGTATTATTTTCTAAAACTTGTGATTCTTCGAGTGTTAAAGTGTAATAATGGTGGATTATTAACGTTTACCGGTTCGTCAACGTGCACGAGTGTGGGCAAATGATACAAACATCGCGAAACGCGATTTTTCGTGTTCTCTACAAAACTTCACTTAAAGTTTCAGTAAAGTATCCATAACTTTACTGGAATGGGGAAAGGGGAGGGATTCATCGTCTTCATCATCACCTCATCATCATCATCCCATCATCTGTTACTGAAGGAAAAATAATTACTAAGAATCCGACTGAAGGACGAGTATCCATGGTCATGAATAATTAAAAAAAAAAAAAAAAAAAATGACTGAAGTTCAGCAGTCAAGTAAAGTCTGCGTTGTTAGTGCGTACACAAGAAAATTAGATTTTATCGGTAAGTTTGTGAAAACATTTTAAAATTTATGCTATTTCTAACAGTAAGTAACATCTCGATACAGTAATCTTCCCATTTCGGCATATAAATATGACATGACATTTCTATAATAATACAACGTGCAACGCGGTTTGGTGAAGTTTTTACCTATTAAAAACATTTAAATATTCAGATGTTGAAATTATGAATTACCAACTATTTACTTGATTTTATGTCAGTTAATAATTCTGATTTTGTTGTTGGGTATCAAACCTACCTCATCCTAAATATTGTAAGAAATAAATAAAAGTTTACTACAACTTCACAAGTCTCGTTCTACTTTTCATCCGTTAGAGAATGTGATTTAAATCTTGTTAAAATATAAACCATACCATACATTAAGCATTAAACTAGCATGATTGGGCATATTACTAGTATTCAAAATCACCATGTGATGGTTAAATATGTGGATAAAACAAAAACATATACTTACCATAACTCTGTAGGCATTTAGTCTATAGTTTGCCATTTTATAAAACAATAAAATTCGGCTGTGTTTAAAATTGAGATAGTAATGATTTCCTTCAGTGTAATTTTTTTATTCTCTATTAATTTCTTCCAAAAGGATGATAGTTTGGTGCCTACTCAAACCAAATCTCTTACTAGCCAAATTAGACCCAAATGCTTTATTTCCAAGGAATTACAAATACCTACAGAATATTTTATTATCTTATGAAGTAGGTTAGGATGAAGTTATTTACCGCTGCAGGGTATTTATTTTTACTTACATACTTTTTTGTTTTGTTTCAGAGAATACAGCAGCACCTTGTAAGAAGTTTTTTTTAAATGGACAAATAATCCAACTTATGGAAGGAAGACTACAATGTAATAGAGTAGGTGTTGAATGTAATTGTACACCTACTTACACTGTACGCGCGAAAGGCGCCGAATTTATACTGACTACTCAGAAAACCATATTTCAATTGTGATAAATTGCTTCTATATTTTATGGAAACAAATCCTATAAAGAGTTCCTTACTTTAAGTAAGGAACTTTGGGAAAAATAATGTCTGAATCAAAGCTCTTTGTGTATCTAAGAGGAAAATCTGTCTTATTTTCACAATATGAAGAAGTTCAAATCAAGTACTTGAGATGTATTATCAAGTATAATGTATAAATAAAACTCTTTCATCACAGGTTCCCATTCATGTTCCTGTTCCTGACAAGTTGGGACGTCTGATGCTGTATCAGTGCAAGGTATGTGTGCATGCATTTAAGAAAAGCATTTACAACATTAACCAACTCTACACTGAAGAACTCTACACTGAAGTTTTTAGACTTGGCTTCCACCTGGCAATCAGAGATCTGATCTTCACTTCACTTCTTTCAATTACATTTTTCTTAGGCTTCTAACGGATCTAAGAGGTGGTGGAAGGGGCTCAGAAGTTCCAGAAGTTCAAGCCGCCCAATGTATCTTATCCACATTCTACCATAGTTGAAGGTGTTATCTGTTTTTTTTAGTGTTTATCTACCTTTGATATAGGTTACCCTCAGCTAAATCAACCCCGCCCCCGGGGTGTGTGTGGGGATTGGGGGGGGGGGTTATGGGTTATGGGTGCGGTTTGCCAGGGGGGTTTGACTTAGGTGAAAGTCCATTTATTTTACTTCTTGCCAACCTCTAAAAAAGTCGTCTGGGTTTTATGCCTTTTCCCAAGAAACCTTAAAAGAAAAAGTTTGTGAAATCGAGTCTCCGTACAAAAAAATAAAAATAAAATAAGGATGATATGTAAACCTGAATCCGCCACTGATAGGTCAGCCCAGGAGAGACATCAGTGCGGAATGGCCGGCGTCATTGTAGGTTGAAGAGCAAAGTGCTTTTAGTATTTTCTTAAATTATGCATCAGCCCATGATCCAAGAAAACAAGCGTTCCGGGAGTTGACACCCAACTACGTCGTCATCGTCTCCCTCGAACTTGTTGTAAATTACCTAGGTTCTTGTTCCGGTCTTGCAAACGTCAATTGACGTAAGTGCGTGTCACCCACGTGACTATACTTTTAAATACCTGCTATACCTGGCGGAGTATATTATTATGCCATGCCTCAGCTAAGATAGTAGTGGTGTATTGGTACATTCCTGGAGATACTGGTTTTAATGGGTGCCCCCATTAAAGAGGGGTTTTAGTGGGGTTAATTGTGCAACACCTGTGCCCCAATAAGGCCATCAAGGCACTGTTGAAAAAAATGCAAATAGATATTTATTAATGTGTTTTAAAAACCTGTTGCATCTTTGTCGTATTTTCAGTAAAGTGAAGTTAGGTCGAAGGATTAAGATGTAGTTCGGTGCCACTTTGCTGCGTCTAGAGTATACCTAAATCGACTACTTACTTCTGTATAAGCGCGTAAGCTCATCTGAAAATGTTAAAATGAAAAATGTTTCACGCAGCTTGATGAATGGCTTTTAGGCTCTGACGTTGCTTGACGGTCTGAATTAACATCATTCATGGATATGCAAGCGAGAGTTATAATTGAATGTTTCCCTAACATCGTATATGCCTACAAAACACTACGTTACGCACGATCAATAAATGCACTACTCCATCCCGTCAGAGAACGCGTCACGAAATCATAGTACAAATGTGTACTTACCCACTGGGCGAAACGTAAATGGGTTGCGAGCGCGAGTCAAAGCGAGTCAGACTCAATAGTTAACCCTGGAGAGCTCAGATAAGGCCGTTCGAAGGTCGAATTTACATCAATTTAAGTACGCTCACATCCCGATTGTAGTACGCATCGTCCATTCATAACAAACCTATCTGTTATCATAGTATTGCCAATTGACTATCGTCGTCGGTCGCTTAGTATACTCGTAACAGCATATGCCTCTATGAAAGCTTACGTCGTGTCGCTATAATTATATGTATGACTCTTCAATGACTGAGCTACATAATTGAATGAGCCATTATATCAATTTGTGGCGACCTGTTAAGAGTTTATTGAGCCTGTTTTTCGTGGATTATTGTCGGGTGGGAACAGATATTGGATAGAATTGTCTAATATACCCCCGAAGCTCTGAATTTTCCATACAAACGCGCTGCTCGATTTTTTTGGAAACTATTCGTCTGATTGTTATGAAACTTGGCATGTGCAATTAAGTGGGATATATCTCGTTTGCTCTAGACTTGTTTTTTTTTTAAAAAAACCGTCCTCAAGATTAAATAGAGCTATGAAGAATATCCGCATTTGTAACGGGTCACTTTGAACTGATTGATTGATTAGATAGACAAAGTAAATCAAAAACCCGACATAATTCGCTTTTAAATTAATCCGTAATAATGTAGGGTGGGCCAATTATAAGTTTCTTATTAAATGTTTAAAATAAAGTTAACAAAAACACTTACTTATCAAAATAATATGATTTTGTTAGATAGAGCAAGTATTCCTATTATTTATGGAGTACTTTTGCATTCATGTGGTTGCCTCGAATGTGTTTGCAGAAGCGCATCCTGATTTTACAAGATTTTGTTGATGGTTTCAGGCTCTATCTGACAAATGGCTTCGAAACGTAACATCGATCTTTCACAGTACCCCACAAAAATTAATCTAACGGTGAAAACTCACATCTACCCAATTTGGCGGAGGCGAATTGATATCGCCAAGATTACTGATTAAACGATTTCCGAACTACTTTTCAAAATTCGCACTGTTTCATATACACAGCAGTTATTTTAGTAGTACGTTTTCAATTTTCCCAACGTTGATCAAGAGTAATGCGTAATATGTTACTAATAAATAAATAAATAATAAATTCGGGACACTTCCACACACGGTCACCTGACCCCAAACTAAGCAAAGCTTGTACTATGCCTGCCAGAGACTGATATACATACTTAGATATTTTTAAATACATACATAAATACATATTAACACCCAGACATAGAACAAACACAAATGTTCATCCCATTAATGTTTGCTCTAGGTGGGAATCGAACCCACGCCCCCAAGCTCAGAAGGTAGGTTCACTACCAACTCGGCCACCGAGGCAGTCAACTTTACCTTTACTTTTAAGTTACTGACCTTTCGACTATATTTTTTAAGAGAAAAGGGTTGTCAGTGTTAAAATAACTTATAATTTAAAAAGAAACCACTGAATGGCTCACATTAAACAAGGAAAGCTCCTAGTTAGTTACGAACTAGCTGCGCCCTATGTGCTATTCCAGACCATAATCTACCCCTGGGCCAAATTCCACCCAGATCCGTTCAGCCGTTTTGGCGTCATTGTAATATACATGTGATTAGTAAAGTATTAGTGAGATGACTAGACGAGTGCAAAAGTCATAAAAAAGCTATTCAAAATGCAATTTGTCACTGTAGATATAAATTATAGTTGGTTGTTTATGGTTTAAAGGCTCATTAGTATCTTGATTTGCTCTTTTCGCTCGTCGTCTTCTTCTAGACGAAATGGCAATAGAAAACCTTAAGCCAATGCGAAGTTGGTCTAAAGTGTTCGTACATACATTTCACACACTATATACCTACGAGTAAGTACTAATTCTCTATTGTGCCATTTTGATTTCGGGAAATAGGGAATTGACAGTTTAATTTAATTTATTTACCTATTAGTTTTTTTATCACAAATTCTACTTTTATTGTCATCTGCTACATGACTGGAGCCCGGTGTATGGCTTCAGGCTCGCCCCTTGTTACATTGGAGAATGAATATCGTCCGGCGAAGTATAGGTGTTGTAATACTTCTCTGCCAGCCCCTTTGGAGGAAAGGAGTGACGATATACGAGTATGTTCATTAATTCTTATTCAAAATTCAACTTGTGTTAAAAATGCAATAAAGAAAATTCTAAAATGCACCAAGTGTATTGAAATGTTAAATAAAAAACGATTGTTTTGTTACCAAATATTTTAACTATTTTGTGAAACGGTACGGAACCCAATTTAAACTACCAATTTATTTATTTACACCCATTAAAATATAACTCAACAGAATTTATGAGTCGATCATCTAAAGCATTATATTTACTGCTAAATAGAAATCTAAACATGAAATCACAAACGAATTTTAAACAAGTAAAAGGTTACAACCAAGTTCCGCTTCCATTACATATGTATTGAAATGGATTTTCTCGACTCTTATTCCCAAACAAAAAAGTAAATTGTCATTAGCTTATTTCATTCAGTCCAATAACACCCGTCTTTAGTTTTTCTCTCTATAATCTCTTATTAATAGTGTCATCAACCAGGATTATCTCTCCTCTATAAGTTAACAACCTATCTCCATCCTCACTGTTGATGGCAAAATTGCCCCAAAACCCAAAGTGGCAGTAGCCATGTTTAAAAAAAAGTTCTGACGTGAAAAAAGTGACGTCACTCCATAGAATAAGGGCCGGCAATCAAAGACGGTGCGGCACAGCACGCTTCGGCATGCCGAAAGGTCATGCGTCATCCGGGAAAGTAACCGACTTCCGCTCACTCATTCAGTTTAGCATTGTGCTGCTCCAAAAGCAAAATTCATGGAATGTTGCGACGACGTGCCCGAGCAGCCCGGGCGATGAAGCGACGTGTCACATCATTCCGTGGCATGTTCTGTCAGTGCATACTTTCTTGAAATTTAGTTAAAATCATTGGCCACGAAAAACATCCTTTGCCACGCCGCCGCGCCCGTCCCGCCGTTGTGAGCACCGGCCCTAGATGTTGATTATATAATGGCTGGTCATAGTTGTCTTACTCGTCACGTGACCCTGCATTTTAGCGCAGACTTAATAGTCTAATGGTCCTTTGCACTAAACTAATGGTTTCCTAAGTCCTTGCATAACTAGTTTTAAACTACTTCTAGCTAAATATGTATTCGCTTATCAGGCGCATAAACTTAAGATTCTCCTAAGGAATGGCTTAAGATTCGTGTAAAAAAAATTAAGTAGGAGCTAACTAGTAGCTTAAACTAGTTAAGCAAGGACTTAGGAATTTCTTATATTTAGAGAGGCCATAAGATACGTAGAAGAACAATCCTCATCCAACTGTATACTCAATGAGATGTGTTTTATGTGCAACTAGCTGACCTGGTTAAGAAACGTGTAGAGAATTTGTAGAGGAAGACAGAGATCCAGACAGAATACGGACATACGAATGCATTTTTGTCGAAGCTGAAGCATAGACGCTTCACTCGCGGACGCTCGCTCGGTCATAAAATTAATAAATTCGGGATACTTGCACACACTGTCGTCTGACCTCAAACTAAGCATAGCTTGGACTATGAGAGAGCTGCCAGAGACTGATATACATACACCTATATTTTTAAATTCATACTTAAATAGATATAAACTCCCAGACATGGAACGAACACAAATGTTAATCACATAAATTTAGGCCTTAGGTGGGGATCGAACCCACGCCCCCAAGCTCAGAAGGCAGTATTACGGCCAAGTGAGCCATCAAGGCAGTCAGAAATGTGTGTCAAAGACATTATTATTTACGAAAATCTTAAAAAAAATAAGCCAGCTTAAAATCAAGGAGTAAAGTAGACACACGAGCAAAATCAAAGGTTTGTCACGTTTTATGGTTCGTCGGTAAAAACCGTCCGTGTATCACTTTGCGTGTATCACTGCACAATCAGTGCAATACCACACACAATACTGTGGTTTTAAAAACTGACCAAGCCCCGGTACTCTTAAGACTCCGGCGACCTAACTAATTTCGACCTATGCGACCTAGACTAACTTCGCATTGGCTTAAGGTATTCTATCGCCATTTCGTCTAGAAGAAGAAGAAGACGAGTGAAGAGAGCGAGTAATGATACTGACGAGCCTCTAAACTTACCTACAGAGTGACAAAGGGCGATTTTAATTTTTTTTATGACTTTAGCACTACTGAAATCATTCTTAAGTAACTAAGAATTTCCCTTGTATTATTGATTCATTTAACAGCTAATGATGTAGACAACCTCCCTATGTAATGGAATTTTTGATTTGCTTTGTCTACACCTATTGAATAAATCAGTCAAAAGTGACTCCATAAAATGCGGATATTTTTCATAGCTCTATTTTCGCTTAAGAACGTTTTTAAAAAAAGCCAAGAACATAGGGGCGAAGATATTGTTAAATTAATTGTACATGCTAAATTTCATCATAATCTGACAAACGGTTTTCAAGAAATTTGAGTAGTGCGTTTGTATGGAAATTTCAGAACGTCGCGGCCCTCTTATAACGCTCGTTTCGTACTCCTATGACTTTTCAAACGAGAGACAATGACCAAAAAATGTCTCGACCGGCAGGCATAGGACTCTTATCCGGCTCGTGGCTCGTCGGTACTGGAGTTTTAATTTTTACTCGGTTGGTCACTAAAAACCGTTTTGCTCACAGTCGATTGCGCCAGGCGAGCGAGCAAGCCCATTCATACATATCAGTGAAATCGCAGTTCCGGCAACGCGCCAGCACAGGCCCGTATCGGTGCGAGCGTGGCGCGTGCTGCAGTAGGCCTATTCACCAGTATCAGTGGAGTCACAGTTCCGGGAACACTTCCTCACAGGTCCGTATCAGTGCAACGGTGATGCGGCAGGTTTCAATTTTCAATACACACGTCGCTATTGTCAATATTCGATCCGCTAAGGATTTTCAGCCAGAGGGATTTGGTAATGCAAACACATTCGAGAGGTATATGCAAAACTGATTGATTATTAAACATGTAGGTGATATTGAACACAATTATTTCGGATTTCCCAACAAATGCCTAAAACCTTATCTAATTTACAGCAAAACAGTAAACGAAACAAAAAACCTCCAAGCAAATAAACTTAAAATTAAAATTTACAGTTTAAAAATACTTTTTGTAAGAAAGAATGTGCTGTCACGCGTGCAAGAGCCCAGGCTGAAAAGTTGGTGCAGAAGATGAACGAGTCACCTCAAATTGCGTTGTTTTCGATGCAGCGGCGTCCGTGATCCGTTAAAAAATAGAATAGTCACCGATTACCTACGACCGACCGTGATTGCAGACGCCGCCGACACTTTCACTGATAGCTTTGTCTTCACTGACACTGACAGATGTGGATGCGACATGAAACTGAAGTCCTCTACACAACACACCAAACCCGCCGGCCCGCCGGCTTTACCCGGCGGGCCGGTTAGGATGGTCGCATAACAAGCCCGGCAGCTTTTCTTTGGTGTGTAGAGGACTTAAGAATAATCAACTAAATCGTACATGAGTCATTCCTGTTCCATAAATCATAATATGTGAAAACCACGTCAGTTTCTATAATATGGATTTGTATATTTACTATAGGATCATACCTTAACAAAAGGTAAGTAACACAACAAAGGATAATCCATACATACTCGTATGTAACAACACAAATTCGAACTTATATTATGGTTGCGACAGTGGGTTGGTTTGGTTCCATTTTTAGTTTGTTTGTTACGTCTTTACTATTCAAGTGATTATCATGAAAACTTATCAGAGCTACAGAAAAGGGCAAAAAGAAGTCTGTTGGTCCGAGGTGAAAACGTGGAGCGCAGCTATTTTGATGGAAAACAGGATTACCAATTCAAATTGTTTGAACAGACTAAGTACTTCAGAACTGTAATAATGGTTTGGAAAAATATTAAATTCAGTTTCGTCATTCAGTTTTTGTAACATTTTCCTTTTCGGTAGATTATTCTGCACGCGGTGATATTTCCATACGCTGTTTATAATGCTAAAGAGTATTATACAATTTAAAATATGTACTCTTTTCTTTGAAGATAGTGTTCTATAGTATTCTAACTTTACTAAAGATCGCCTAATTTTTATTAAGAAATTTGAAAAATCGTAATAAATAAATAAAAAAGTACTTAAGAAAAGGATGCTTCTCTTTTTATTTTTTTAGGAAATGGTTTGTAACAGTATACAAGCCTAAGGAAAACGGGCATGTCCTTGTAGGGGGCAATGTGAATATTGACTAGATTTAAACCTCATTATAACTACCTTATCAGTATTTGTCTATCGTCAGTAACGTCTATTTTTGTCTCATTTATGGAAGCATCAATTGAAAAGATTTGTTAAAAATAGGCACGTTTAATGTAAAAGTACCTGGATGGCCGAGCTTTGCTCGGTATTTTTTTTTATTTTTTAGTTGTGTTTTTTGGATAATAAACAATTGATTTTAGTCTAACCTCAAAGCAAACACTCATTGACTTCGTGTTACTTAACAACGCCATCTGCTGTTGTGTCGTTAAAGCAATTAGTTGCTCACAAAAAATAGTATTATTATTCGCCAATAGATGTCAGGAAGAGTCATATTTTTCAGTTGAGATTGATTATCGATAAAACACGAATAAAATGACATTTTCTAAAAATGATTCCTAGCTAGATCGATTTATCGTCCCCGAAACCCCCTATATACTAAATTGTATGAAAATCGTTGGAGCCGATTCCGAGATTCCAATTATATATATATATATACAAGAATTGCTCATTTAAAGATATAAGATAAATGTATATAGGAGATACTTGCTTTTATATCTTTCAGTAGTCGTTTAGGGGCTATTGAAATCGCGGGTTGCCTTGGCGAGGCTGTTAGAGGTAGCATTGAAAGAAATTAAAAAAAAAGAAAAAAAATCGGCTAAGTGCGAGTCGAGCTCGCGCACGAAGGGTTCCGTACCATTATCTATTAAACACGGCAATAAATCACGTTTGTTGCATGGGAGCCCCCTTAAATATTTATTTTATTGTATTTTAGTATTTGTGTGTAAATACAACATCTGTTAAAAACTCAACTGTCTAACTATCACGGTTCATGAGATACAACCTGGTGACAGACGAACAGAAAGACAGACGAACAGACAGACAGACGGACGGAGAGCGGAATTTTAGTGATAAGATCCCATTTTACCCTTTGGGTACGGAACCCTAAAAAAAAAGTACTTATTTAGAAATCAGCATCAATTGCAATATAACTTTACGCAACTATAAACGCCAACCAAATCAGACTAAGCAATTAAATTGATTAAAAACATGATTTAAACATACGGCAAATACCTATTAAGTTTATTTTTGATGTTTCAAGATACAAACTACAAAACTAAATCATTGCCCTATTTATTGTTACGTTATAAAGTTGTTATTGTTGATTCCTACAAATTTACTGAATATTGGCGACTACTGATTAAGACAATCATTACTATTGTGAAGAATATTAGGAAGGAGAACATAGGAAGTTAATTTGAGACGTGCTTGGAGCATAACGTTGACAATATGGAATGGAAACTAATTTTATGATTCTGTATTCACCACGATTTTGGCAGCCAGACACACTACAACCAACCATGGTGCAAGCTTTAAAGCTTTAAAGTATTCCGTATTTCACACTAAAAATATTCGAAAACTGTAAAAACAAAGATATATTCGCCAACCGATCGACTACTATGACAACCGCTATGACAGGCCACGTACTATTTGTTACTTTATTGATTTTTTGACAGACAGAAAAAGGATTACGCGTAAGGGATGCAAGATTAATAGCTCTGTCCCGTTCCGTCTTTGTTTAGCTTATATTAAGCTGGTTCTTTCTATTTTTAGTGACGTCATCGATCTTACTTCTGCAGTGTAATTTTGCTAAGATTTAAAATATTTTTTGTCGATGGCGGAACTGTGATTTCACTGACATGTGAATGGGTCTTAATGTCATTCATTTCAAATTTTAGGGCTTCTATTAACACTTTAGACCAACTTTGTATTGGCTAAAGGTTTTCTATTGCTATTTCGTCTAGAAGAAGACGGCGAGCGAAAAGAGCAAATCAAGATACTACAAAGTTATCGGCAGAGTGACAAATTGCATTTTCAATAGTTTTTTTTATGACATTCGCGCTTATCTTCTCATTCTCAATAACTAGGAACTTCCCTTGTATTGAGGATTAATTTAAAAGCTAATGATGTGGGGAAACAGCTAATGAACCTCCATAAGGATTTTTGATTAACTTTGTCTATCTATCAAATCGATTGGTCCGAAGGTTGTAAGGGGTCACCCTTACAAACTCGCATATTTTTCATGGCTCTATTTTATCTTGACACCGTTTAAAAAAAACATAATCAGAGGGAAGGAGATAAAGCACATTTAATTGCACATGTCAAATTTCATCACAATCTGACGAATAGTTTCCAAGAAGGTCGACAAGCGCGCTTGTATGGAAAATTCACGAGCTTTTAGGGTTACGTCTTTAAAAAAAAGAAATTATGTAGTACCATCGTCTTTTATAAAATCAATTAAATGTTTAAAAAAATACTTCATTGCCTTCATTGGTTAATGATCGTCGATTTTTAGAATTTAAAAATTCTAAAAATCGACGATTAGAATTTAAAAATTCTAAAAATCGACGATCATTAACCAATGAAGGCAATGAAGTATTTTTTTAAACATTTAATTGATTTTATAAACATGAGAAAAGCTTGTCGTTTGGCGGAGGTTGCCGTCAGCAGGGGAAATGAAGCTCGAAATTCTGAAAGGGAAATCCGATGACAGTTGACCCGCGCCAACCTCTGCGCCCACGTTAACGTCGCCACGTCACTGGAAACCGGAACAGATGACGGGACATGACAACTTGGTACGGTTCACAGAACCTACAGAGTTTTACGTAAAGAGTTTGTAGAGAAATCTTATATCTTTAAATGAGCAATTCTTGTATATACAGGGTGACTGGTTGAACACTTTAGATATTCTAGGTTATCATAGTACTCATCATTGTGAACAACTTTTATTATGGGACTAACCCAGATTTCGCGAAAAAAAAACAGCTGTTCCATACATTTTGTCGAGTGTCATTGACATTTTTCTATGGAACAGCTGATTTTTTTTTCGCGAATTCCGCGTTGGTCCCATAATAAAAGTTGTTCATAATGATTAGTACTATGATAATCCAGAATATCTAAAGTGTTCAACCAGTCACCCTGTATATATAATTATATAATTGGAATCTCGGAATCGGCTCCAACGATTTTCATACAATTTAGTATGTAGGGGGTTTCGGGGGCGATAAATCGATCTAGCTAGGAATCATTTTTAGAAAATGTCATTTTATTCGTGTTTTATCGATAATCAACTTAAACATAAACTTGGAAGAAAAATAACAAAAAGGAGGCGTTTGAGTAGTCTCAACTGAAAAATATGACTCTTCCTGACATCTATTGGCGAATAATAATACTATTTTTTGTGAGCAACTAATTGCTTTAACGACACAGCAGATGGCGTTGTTAAGTAACACGAAGTCAATGAGTGTGAAAAATATTATTCATATTTCATCATTTTATTAGTAATTCGTACTTAAATATAATTTCCAAAAAACACAATTAAAAAAAAAAATACCGAGCAAAGCTCGGTCATACCCGGATGACCGAGCTTTGCTAGTACTTAAATTGAACTGGGTATTATGTAAATTCCAGCTGAAGTTGAAGAATTGTGATCAAAATTCTTTATCATGATTGTAATCCCCTATAGAAAATTAATAATGTATTTGAAGAATTTAAAGATTTTGTATAGATTATGTAGAAATTTAGCAATGCGGAAAATCCGGGATATGATAAAAATGGATTTAAATATTAAGAAAATGACTAATTTTAAAACTTGGAAAAATGTTAATTTGGAACTCATCGCTGGCACTTCGCTGGTACCCACACTACAGCACAAGACAAGACCCCGTAACGTTAGTCAATCCTCCTTGCTCCTACAGACGTAGGAGCAAGTGTATAACAAATATTTGTAAATAGTCTTTCATCAACAGAAATAGAAGTATCAATTTATCACTACACCAGACGCGTAAAAACCGTTTCAATACAAAATCAACCGTTCCAACTACGTACAATAAAACCGTAGTTCAAGGCATTCTTGAACAGGTAAGTAGGTGCACTTGTATTTACAATTGCCATACATCACATATTCAAATAAACATAGCTTTTATCGCTTCACTGGCTACTCCGCTCGTGTTTATTCCAAGCTTTTTGCTCTCGCTTCGATAAGTACCTACGTGTTTGTATAATTATTTGATTCCGATTCATCGCCGTGATCAGAGTACGTTATCTTCTGCTCACTAGCGGATCCAGAGGGGGGGGAGGTAGGTTCTCAGCCCCTCCCTTCTTAAATCTTATACCTTTAAATGAGCAATTCTTGTATATATATAATTGGAATCTCGGAATCGGCTCCAACGATTTTCATACAATTTAGTATATAAGTAACATGAAGTCAATGCGTGTTTGCTTTGAGGTTAGACTAAAATCAATTGTTTATTATCCAAAAAACACAATTAAAAAATATAAAAAAATACCGAGCAAAGCTCGGCCATCCAGGTACTGTATATAATTCAACAGTCTTACATGTCTGTTTTCAGTGATTTTGAGTTTATCTATCGAGCTCAAACCAAAAATCTTAACTACATTGATAAAGCGTTTGTCTTTCCACCTAAACACAATCCGGGGGTGTTTAAGAGTAAAGTGAATAAGTATCTCCTAGGCAAGCGTGTTACACTTTCGATCAAAAAAAAATAGCTTACTTTCGACTAAGCCAAGCCTCCCCCCAACCAAAATCCCAAAATCCTGGATCTGCCACTGCTTCTGTCTATAATTTGTCTTAGAAATTTGTTTTCTAAGTTCTATCCATTTCTAAACTAAATGTTATTATTACTAAGAGCTATAGTTTGGAGTTTTTGCGTAGAGGTCTACACACAAACTTCAAACTTTATCTCTTTCTAAATAATATTAATGTTATAAAGTTCAGACCAATAGTTTCGGAGATGGGTTGGTCTCTCGAGCTACTGGCCCGTACTTGAAAATACTTTTAGTATTAGAAACCTTTCCAAGCTTGTTTATCAAAGTATTTGTAAAGACGGAAGTGTCGAGTACTTATCCAATTTTTTATTATGGTGTTTTAAAAACACTCATTATTTTTATATCAAAGAAAGATATGTTTAGATAATAGGTCAGTTTCTTAAAGAAAGTCATCCTGTTATCAGGTTGAACCTCATATATTGTCCGACTTAAAAACATTCATTTGTTCTCTCAGAAATTATCGCGATGATTTCTTGTAAATAATAATTGATACGAAGCGTGCGAATTAATGTGGACCGCAACGGAGAGGTTGGAGAACGGCAGCGGCGGGGAGCAGTGAAGTGTTGCGTGGATGAGGGCGAGGGCGGGCGCGGTGAAGAGGCAGCCACGGCGCAAGTCGCCGCGCCGCTGCCCGTATCGACCGGCCCGGATGTGCACCGCTGCCGCCGGCAACATCACCCGCCCTAACCAACAAGGACACTACAAGATTGCGATGGATCTCTGCGCTCCCTCGAATGGCTTTTGGTCGAATAAACGCTTCATCGAATGGTCGCTAGGTCGAGTAGCCGCTGGTCTTAAATTGTCGCTAGGTCTAATTATCACTTCCTTGTTTAATCCTTTTATTAAGATTGATGAAATCAACAGTCGAGGCATCAGTAATATAAAATATAAGCTATTCTATCTAGTCATTTAGCTAGATCGACGTGCTCCATTGCTTGCCACATGTTTGCTTACAGGAAGAGCCGGTGGTTTAACGACCTATTCTCGATAAAAAAAATCGTAGAAGCAACCGTTCGATAACACGACTCTTCGGCCATGTGGTCGCGGCGGATCTACTAACATCACGAAATGAAGCCCAAATAAAATAACCAATCGATCTGTTCATCCCTGACGGAATAAAGGCTGCAGTAGATAAGATAATGATAACTTTCTCGTAACGCATAACTATATGTTCTTGCAAACGATCACCGATGTAAAGCAATGGTCCATACGATCAACCTTCCGATAGGTGATCGGGAACGTAGGTGGCATATAAAATAACCACAGAAAAAATAATAGTACCACGTACAGAAGGTTCTCTCTAGAACAAAAGTTTGGGGGCTGAGCTACCCACGTCCGTAGGAGTGTACTCTATTCTGATTCCCTACACGTGGTCCCCGGGTACTGCTAACCGGGTAGCAAACTCTGGTGGAAGGCTTCGGCCGTGGCTAGTTACCACCCATCGGACCAAGCCATGGCGTGAAATGACCTAGTCGTGTTTCGGGATGTAGTCCGGTGTAACCGTTCCGAAGACGGGTCTGAGCAGTAGCGCACTTGTAGCGCCTCACTCAACTGCCGTCTTTGTACTTCTTCACTCTACAAAACTTCAAGGCTATAGTGAATAATAAGTACCTCATAGGTCGTCGTGCTCCATCTTAGACCACAACGTCGCTTAACATCAGGCGAGTTGGTGGTCAAACGCCGACCGATTCTACATTAAAAAAAAAGAAAAAAAAGTCAAGTTTAGGTATAAAAATTCATCTACTTCTTTGACCGTTACGCGAAATTAAAACTCATCGTGTGACGCGCGTTTATAATCCGCTTGTCACTACTGACTCGAAACCTGTGTGACGGCAAGAGCACAGGCTTCCTACTTACCGGTAAATATGAAAATATCAAGCAATAAAAATAACAATGCTTATTAATTCTATAAACTAACTTTACTAAATAAGTAAGTGTAGTATAAGCAAAAACACTTTAACATACATGATAATTATATGACACATACATGATACGTTTACATGAAATAGCGATGGCAGCCTAGTTGGGAGAAGGCCTGCCTCTCAAGCCAGAGGGCACGAACCCAGCTGAGGGCACGCACCAATTTGTTCATTGTGTGAACATATGTGCGTATTATATGTCTTCTGATACGTGACTGGAGCCCGGTGTATGGCGACAGGCTCGCTCCTTATTACATTTGGGACTGAACACCGTCCGGCGAAGTGTGGGTGTTGTATTACACCTCTGCCAGCCCCCTCGAGGGAAAGGCGTGACGATATAATAATAATAAATTTTTATTTCAAAAACTACATGGTAAAGATAAAAACTATCAGATACAAACATTTTTTTTTTTAGGAACAATAAAATAATTTTGCCTGAACTAGGTAATCCTGTTTGTCAGGCGATAAATAAGGCAAAAATTTTAACTTAAAATAATCATTGCATACTCACATGTTCTAATTCAATAAAATTCTAATTAATTTTAAAACTATAAAATAAACTTACTGTAAATTTAAAATTAAACATACAAATTAAACACAAACAAATAACAACTTCTCTGTATCTTCGTAGGACATATTTTGGAGAACTTCTTTAACAGTTTGCTTACATTTTACATAAGTAAGGGAAAATAATTTCCCGAGAGAATTAAGTCTATTGTAAAGAAGCGGACCTAAAAACATGAAAAATTTTCTTGTAAAAGCATGCTTTGTTGCTTTTTGAGGGCATACAATATCTTTCCGTCTTTTATTAGTAATGTCAGTGTTGTAAGGAGTAGCTGCGTGCTGCTTTAGTACTATGTTCATTATGAAAAGCTGGCGAACGGTTAATACTTCACAAGATTTGTAGAGATAACCTATATATGATAACCTGCTGGTCTACCTTTCACCAATTTTTACATTGGCAAAACATGTCTGTCTGTTCCTAATATTTTTGTTTCAGACCGATACAATTAATTAATTACAAATTAATTTGTTTAAAGTTAGGTAAAATGCGTCGGAACGTAAAATGCGCAGTGACAGCCCCCTGACTATAACTGAGCGTCATCGCCTTCTAAATTTTAGGCGCTAGCCAGACACAAAAAAGTGGCAAGCCAAGCCAGAGAAAGGATGTAAAACAAGAACAAGACGCGGGGGCGCTGACGCGGCGTCCATTGAATGTACTTTCATACAAAATGTATTGAAGAGACACGACGCAACACATACAACCTTACAGAGAATACAAGACGCAGAAGGGGCACGGACGTGACGCTTCATGTTTTGTGTGAAGGTGTCACGTCTCCGCACCGTTGCATCTCGTCCTCGTGCTACGTCTTTTCTGGTCAGCACCGAAGGGTCGCCGTGTCGCCGTCGTGCCGTGTCCTTGTCTTACATCGTGTCTTTCTGCTTTAATGCGCTTTACAGCATGCGCAAGCGCGGCGTCCATTCAATGCACTTTCATACGAAATATATATAAGAGAAGACGCAATGCAAAGCGACACATATAGATTAGACGGGACAGGGACGCGACGCTTCTCGTTTTGTATGAAGGTGCCATGTCTCCGCTCCGTCGCGTCTCGTCCTCGTCCTACGTCTCGCCAGCGCCTAGAAGACGATATCGTTCAGTACGACGTTTTAAAATCTCGAAACAAGTCAACATGTTCTCTCATCAACTCATATTAAGCCGTTCACCGATTCTTTACTACAACTGATTTATATTTTCCCGCTTTGTCTCGTCTTTACGAAGTAGCTTATTAATGAACCCTATGTGGCATCAATTGAGCGACGCTGTCTCCGCTTCTCGCCACTCAATGTGACCTTTTCCCCGGCGGCGTGACATATCGTGTTAATCCTCAGCACAGGGAACTTTTCCCGAGCTAGCTCGAGAGTGCTTCATTGAGTAACTTAGTCCAATTATGTCAGTTACGTTCTGTTGCAAGTTCCGAGAATATCGTAGATAAAAGTGGGTTTGCATACGATTTTCGTGACATGGCGCAAACGGGAATCCAATATTTGACTAATTGCTACTTGTTTGTTACTAGAAATGTTGTGCAGAACGGTTTGACATAATGGAATTAGCTTTTATTTTTGCGTAGCAGGAAAGAGCGTAAGTTGATGTCTTGTTATGGTAAACAAGTTGTTACGAAA
This sequence comes from Peribatodes rhomboidaria, assembly GCA_911728515.1. Classification (NCBI taxonomy): domain Eukaryota; kingdom Metazoa; phylum Arthropoda; class Insecta; order Lepidoptera; family Geometridae; genus Peribatodes; species Peribatodes rhomboidaria. The sequence goes on from OU452166.1 coordinate 22,386,078, forward strand.
TCACGCCTAATTTAGGACAATTGGATAAATTAAAGGGATAAGTGGTTCTGTTGTGCGTGTTTTTTGGACAATAACAAGTTTATCTGTCTATAATTAGTTTGTGCCACTAGTTGTCTATTATTAGTCTATGCGATGCGACATTAGTTTGACTATTATTAGTCTGCGACACAAGTTTACGCACTCGCCGGAAACGATGTAGGAAGCGTCTATTTCCGCAGTGGGTAGGTCATTGACATCGATCAAGAATATTCCGGAAACGCAGTCGAGTGATCAGACAAAGAAGGGTACATACACATTACAGGCAGTGTACAGACAGCCGCAATTGGCACTCGTTAACCGAACACATCACTTGCCACAGTGACCCGCAGAAGCCCGCGGCTTCTGCTTGGTAGCTGTCTATTAGCGAAATACATTTTGAAATCGGACGTGGTCCTCTATTCTTGACGGTGGAGAAGTTTTTTGGTCACTCTCATCGACCGAGCGAGCGTTAGCGATCGAAGCGTCTCTGCTTTAGCTTTGACAAAAATGCTTTCGTACGTTTTTGTGAGTAGGTTTGATAATTATATTTTTTAGTTGAGACAGTTTTTGAAAATTTTTCAAAATGGTAGAGAAAGGTTTTTTTTCTCAGAAACATAGTTTAGAGCCACTAGTTCCTTTGACTTTTCGAACGAGGGAGACAGTGACAAAAAATAACTCAAGCGTCAAGAATAGGGGGCCCGTTGTTCCTGAGATTACCCCTTACAAACATACACACAAACTATAAGTGTTTATAAGTACCATGTAGATGTGCGGGTGAGGGCGACGACATAAAGAGTGCGCGAATTAGAGAGAAAAAAAAGAGTTTCGACTCTGACTTGTTAAGGGTCCCCCTCTGCTTTGAAATTTCCATACAAACGCGCGTGTCTCATTGCTAAAAAACTTTTCATCAGATTTTAATGAAACTTGGCATGTGCAATAAAATGGGCTATTATAATCTACCTCCGCACGGTCTTCATTTTTTTTAGTAACGCTCTCAAGATTATTTGTAAGGAGTCACTTTGGACTGATTTATTCAATAGATATAGACATAACATAACACATCGCCACGCCTTTCCCGCGATGGGGCTGGCATTACAACACCCCCGCTTCGCCGGACGATATTCAGTCCCAAATGTGACAGGGGCGAGCTTGTCGCCATACAACGGGCTCCAGTCATGTAGCAGATGACATTTATTATATGGACAAGAAAACCAAAATCCCTTCCCTTAGAGAGGTTGTCTACATCATTAGCTTTTAAATGAATTAAACGAATATTGAAATGCATTAAGAAACTAAGTATTTCCCTTGTCATGCAAAGCAATAAAATGTATGCTATTCACTTAGATAAGGAGAAAAAAAAAAGTTAAATATTAGGTCCTTACGTATGAAATTGGCGTTTTGTACGGGAGGAATAAAAAGTCGTTTTTTTTTGTAAAATATATTTAATTAATCAAAGTATGCACCGTTGTTATCTATGCACTTTTGCCATCTTATGGGTAGTTCATTGATCCCTTTACTATAAAAACCATGGGGGCGAGAATCAATAAACTCTTTGAAGGCGGTTTGGACTGCTGCATCGGAGTGGAATTTTTTTCCTTGTAAGAAGTTGTCCAAATTCCGGAAGAAATGGTAATCTGTTGAAGCAAGGTCCGGGGAGTACGATGGATGTCGCAGACATTCCAATTGTAGCTCAGCTAACTTAGTGGTTGTTTGTTATGCAGTGTGTGGTCTTGCGTTGTCGTGAAGCAGCAGTGGCCTAGAGCGATTGACCAATCTCGGTTGTTTAACAGCTAGTTCTTCCTTCATGGTTTGCAGTTGCTGACAATAGATATCTGCCGTAATCGTTTGGCCAGATTTAAGAAAGCTGTAGTGAACGACACCGGCGCTAGTCCACCAAACACTTACAAGTAACTTTTTCTAAGTCAATTTTCGTTTAGGGCAGGTTTTGGCTGGGTCTCCAGGGTTCAGCCATTGCGATGAGCGCTTTCGATTATCGTACAATATCCACTTTTCATCACAAGTAATGATTCGATTTAAAATCCCTTCATTATTGTGTCGGTTGAGCAAAGTAACACAACAGGCGACCCGTGTTTGCAAGTTCGATTCACTCAATTCATGAGGTACCCATCGTTCGAGTTTTTTTACTTTCCCGATTTGCTTCAAGTGGATTAATACAGTTTTGTCACTTACCCCGAAGCCTGCTGCTATCTCTGAAGTGCTTTGTGATGGATCCGCTTCCACAATAGCCTTTAATTCTTCGTTTTTCACTTTGATCTCCGGCCGTCCACGGGGTTGGTTCTTAAGGTCGAAATTTCCAGAACGAAAACGTTGAAACCAAAAACGTACCATGCTATCTTTAGCGACACCAGCGCCGTACACATCATTAATTCTTCGAGCTGTTTCTGCAGCACTGGTGCCACGGTAGAACTCGTACTCGTAAATATACCGATATTTCATGTTTTCCATTGCGCGGTAATAAGCGACGCCAAAGAAAAAATAATGAGGAAAATAACAAATGAATGACTGTATTCCAAAGAAAAAAAAACCAGCTAAATGAATTTATTAATTTGAATTTCGAATTCTTAACCAAAGAGGAGATATTTCAGATCAAATTGATCAGTACGACAAAACGCCAATTTCATACGTAAGGACCTAATACTTCCCATGTTAAAACTAGTATTAAACCGGTTTTGATGACGATACTACATCACATCAGGAGTTTCTCTAATGACTTAATTTCTTCGGATTATTTTCTTCCACTGCCACCAGTTTCCAGCTACATAATTATTGATGAACACTGCACCCAACACACATTACCTACCAACTGTATTGTATGCAGCCTTGTGCCAATTCATGCTTTGTACAATAATAATACAATTTTACAATAATGATACAATTGTACAATAATGAAACAATTGGCACGAGGCAGCAATCATTGAGAGTCCCAAGTCCCAGCCTTCAATTACGCTCATAGTAACCGAAGGCTACCTTGCAAATAGAACACTGTTACTTACTTGCAAATCCCAACTCCCTAGTCGGTTCATGCTCGTAGATTGGATTTCCCTCCTTTGTTGTGATTGCATTTGCCACTTACCATATTGGTTGGTTCAAAGCTTAATCTAAAAATATGTACAAATATTTATTTAGCTAACAACTGACTGACTGTAAGTTGGTCTAGACACCACCATGAAATTTTTCACAGGAGTTCACATATGATTTGCTTCAAAACTATTTTGTTGTGTTTGTTACTTCTTCGCGCTAAAATCCATTAAAGAACTTGAATGGATTCATGTGACCTATAAACTAGGGTCCAGACCAGGAATGCCTGCCTAAAGGTTTCCTGGAAGAGATCGCTCGTAATGATAAGGTGGCCAGTTGTTGCACTATATAGTTTTAAAAGATATTCTTTTAGGAGTTGTTCTCTCTATCTAATCCGACTTACCCGACGTTTTCCCTTGCTTAAGCTTTCCTGGTATTAGCTATTCCTTAATAACCCGGTAGCTCGAAACATTCATCTCTATATTTAGACGCCTCAATATTTCCGCGCGCCGTCGTCGTTGGTTTTAAGTACTTTATGAATTCCGCTTAGCTGAACACATACTCTCGCTGAACTCGTTGAAATTCCTACTAGTAACCGATTAAAACAATAGGCATCTGTGAGAAAAATTGAAGGCCCCGTTTATCCAGTTATCCGACACAGAACAAATATTGCGATACCGGATTTACGGGCCTATACACGACACTCATTAGTAAAGCGAGCCTTTAATAATACGTGTTATTACAGCATTATAAATATCTCTTTCTCTAACTATGACTTTAATTATGACTTCTGGTTCTGTGAAGACGACAAATTGTGAGAAGTGTTCGTGGCGCAGTTCCGACAACGTAATTGCTCTCGCATCTCATTGGACACGCAAAAAAACAGTTGCCTACTAGAGCCTACTTCGGAGAAACGATCGGTGCAAAAAGACTTCCGAGAATTAGTCAACGGTAGGCTGGTGCAAGCTGGGTAGCACAGCCAAAGCTTGAACTGCACTCAATAGACAAAAATAGCTTTTGATGAAAGAAATCCTCAAAGTATGCAGCTAATTTCATTTGCCACCAGAACCTTTCCTTTTATGAATTTCCAGTGTCTAACATTTTTAGAACATGCTAGTTTTTTACATTTATTTTTCGAAAAACGTTTACGGCGCATAAACAAACTGAAATTCATCAAAATATTTCTCGTCGAAATGATTTTTAACCTTAGACAAATTCAAGGGCTAGCCAGATTTTCCTAGTACGTATATTTCACTTGAAAACTGCTGCAAGTGTCAGAGCTACCAGGACCTTGAGTTTGCCGCGGTTTTCCCAAGCACTGTAGGAATTCACTAACATCAACGACTTCCGACAATTAAAACCGTCTACTGCTAAACGTCTCTCCAAAGCACGCCACTAAACTAAACTTCTACTCCGCGTCTGTTCCCTCCAGTTTCCGTATATTGAAACTCCATCGAGCCCTACCAGTATTTCTCAAGATACGCCTCATTTGTTTTCAAGAGGCTCTATAAAACGTTATAAATAGACGTTGGTACTAATGATCCTGAACTATGGGTTGCACAGGCAACCGTATAATGTTTAGTAGTCTTGAAGCGCGCGGCAGGCGGCGGCGACGACGCGGGCGTTTCTTTTTTTGTCCCCCGCGGATTCCGTTGCCCCATGGCCGTGCCATGTCCAACCTGTAAGTCCGGCAGTTTGCCGAGCGTTGACCGCGCGCCTTGCCTTGCCAGTGCAAAGCCGTTGGACTACCTACGGTGGACGCTTTCGAAGGCACCGTAAACCTTTAAACGATGAAATGTATGCTGTGGCCTTTATACGGGCTTCTTTGATGTTTTGTTTCTCGGAAGTCGTGAAAGTTGTACAGATATCAGCAAAACATTAAAGTGTATTGAAAAGGCATCCTTCCTAATATGATTTAGTAAGTAGTAACAGTTTAATAGTCCTAGAAAATGTCTTGTTTGCTTACTGTAATTGTAAAAGAGCTTTGTCTCGTTTTCGCGCGTAACACTATTCCGTTACTGAGACGCCGAAAACCACTTTTGATTTTGACGTTGCCTACTTGCCTGATTCCTTACCTGCACTAGCTCAGATTTTATTTACCCATAACCTCTAGTAATAAGGGAGACGGTATTTTGTTTTTACTGTTTTGGAGTTCCTCTAAGAAAATGCAACAACAAAAATTTTAAACCAGTCGGGTAAAAATTGTATTTTCAAATGATCCCTTTTGTCTATATTGCGAAGGATTAACATTTTTGCCTTCCTTTTCAATAACTTAATTTTTAAAACTGGTTGTACAAAATGTGTAGAGACACATCTATAGTTAGATTCGTGCTAAAATTCAAGTCCATTGTGACAAGTAGAATTGTAGACAGACTCCAATGTCTCTACAAAATGGTTTCCTTTTTGCCATTTTGGATTTAAAAAAAAAACCCTGAATAATTCTGTTTCTATAAAGAGAAATGCAAATCTATATAAAGTTTGCTTACAACCCGCCGCCCCCCGGCTTTGCACGGTAAATCTTCTGCGCAAAAATATCTAGTTGATGGTAAAAACAGCATCGAAATCCATTGCGTGGTTTATTAGAGCTGATACAAATATGTAGATATAGATGCGGAAAGCGACTTTGTTTTATATTATGTAGGTTGTAGATGTTCAACGATAGAGAAGAAAGCAGGGTGACTCGCGATGCGTACTGCGTGTCAAAAGTCACGTTACTGGAGGGCTCTTCTTACGGAGTGAGATTCTATTTCACCATTTTTTGGCCTTTTTGCTCTCGTTTGAATAGTCATAGGTATGAGAGTGACCTAGATAAAATCTCATCTCTTCTCACGCGTAGGAATATCCCCCCTGTAGACAGACACTACACCCTGTAGATAGACATTACACTTTGTACAGGCGTGGTGTGCTTGGGAAAAACAGAAAAGAATATAATTGTACGTGTATTTAGTTTGCGCCCGCAGAATAAAATTGTCACATAACTGATGGACCTACAGGAATGCTTAAAAAAAATCAAAGCATTTTCATTGGTCCCTTTCCTTTATCTTTATTTTTAAGTTAAGTCGACAGGTAGGTACGAAATCCTTGAGGATAGTTTACTTACAACTTGGTGACGTTAGTTTATGTTGGGCTTTCTAAAAAGCTCAGAGCGCGTGTACAGAGTGTCCGCCTTATTTGGTTGGTCTTATTTGTTTAAGATCATCACGTACAGTCCGTACATTACTTAAATTTAAATCAGCCTACCGTTAAGTAAAGTAGGAATTGAGAACATCCTCTCCGCTTCGTAACGAGACAGAATAACAGTGCGTTAGGGTGCCTATATTGTTTGGATGTCATGGGTGCTATTACAAAAAGAAACAAAGTCTCATAGGGGATAAAGCACAGAGTGAAGGGAATGAGAGGGCGAGTGTGCGCGCGCGCCGTTCATTGATGCGCAGGCGCGGCGCGGGGCGGCGGCGGGCGCGGGAGAGGAATGCGGTCGCGGCGAGCAATGACCGCGCCAGGGTCGCTTCCTTTACGAGAAGCGCAGGCCGTCGTACTACAGTCGACCCTGCCCCCCGCTCACCTCGCCCGTACTACATGCTCCTCTCGGCTTCGACGCGCGCTTTTCAACCCAAAGTCCGTTACAAAAATTAAGTGCGCCGCATTCCGCAATCGGTCTTGCATCTCTTTCGGTCGCAAGCTTCGCCGCTGTCTCTGTTCCTTTCCGAGGCAGCTTGAATCGTCGTCATCGCCCTGCAGGCTGGTTCCAAGTACAACGTTTAATTTTGTGCGCAGGCCCTGCAGTAGGTACAGGTTTGTGCACATAACCAGTCCACATACCTTTTTAGAATTAACATCATCATCTATATTTCGATCAAGAGCGGCTTTTACCTGCAGAGTCTCTTCCACTATTTACAGACTGAGCCAGTGAAGTTTTCACCTTCCTGTGGTAGATACATGACATTTGCACTTTTTGTTTTCCTTAATTTTGTTCGTACTCAACCTTTCACTGTAAGGTGGGTTTTAAAAAAATCATATAGTTTGGGGCCTACTATTTATTTTTACACTATTCTGTTTCTATTAGAATGACCTATGGCTAGAATTCTTAGTTGCTCTAGATGTGTCCGAATTCTATCCGGGTCTTTGTCTTCCTCTACAGGTCGCATTTCTCAAACGATTCTCTTGAAATTTTGTAAGTAAATTTATAGGTTCGGTAATTAAATAGATTTTTTTTGTTGAGTCTGCCTCAGCAAAGAAATCTGCATAATTATCGAACCTGCTCACCAAAATTTCACGGAAATCGGTTAAGGAATGCGACCTGGAGAGAAGAACAAACGTCGGCCGCGAGGTCTATAGCTCACAGAGCCCTTAGTATTTAGTAGGTAGGTACTTTCATATTCTTCTCACTATCACACTAATCGACCGAGCGAGCGAAGCATCATGCTTCAGCTTCGACAAAAATGCTTTCGTAAGTCCAAAGTCTGTCCGGAATTCTTTCTCTACTCAAAGTGTTTTTGTTCAATTTAGGTATCAAAGATACACTTATGAACGTCAATTTTTTTTTTAATAGACTCGACCGCCTTGTTCGGATAAAGAGCCTCTACTCAGAAGAACAGGCAAGAAACTGAGAGGCGTTATTTTTTCAAAGAATAAATAAATTACTGTCTCACAAAATTTTGACTTACAACTATGTTATATCTAGGTATACATACTAGTGGCTACTTGGCGGAAGTGGAAGGCTCTTTGTCTTCTAAATAAGTCTTAACATTATAATACCCTCTTTTCATTAACATTAACAGGTCTCCTACTCTACATTTCTTAACTGATTCTTAGAGAACAGACGTCGGCCGCGAGTTCTACAGCTCACTGAGCCACTAGTAGGTATTAATAATGCGAACATTTTGATATAATTATGTCTGGAATTCTGGATGTTAGTTAGTTAATTACGCCAGAACTACTGAACGGATCTGGATGAAATTTGGCACAGGTTTAGATTATAGTCTGGAATAGCGACTTCGTTCGCGTTTATTATTTATATATCTAGATATATTTAAACTATCCTATCTCTCAAGTTGGATCGAACTGCACATGGTGTGCGAATTTTATTATAATCGGTTAAGTGGTTTAGGAGTTCATTGAGGACAAACATTGTGACACGAGATTTATATATATTAAGATTAAGACTAGATAAGTATGTGCGTACATTTATCGAAATAAAAAAGTATCTATCATTTAATTATCGGGGTCACCGTGTGACGACCGTGTGTACAAAAATATCCTCTCGGCGCACAATGTCACGTGGTCAAAGTGTCACGTTAGCTAGCAACTTCACGTTTTTTTTCCACACTCATAACTTCACATACGCATAAGATCACGTTTTTTATGCCTCGTGTTTTTGCCTATCTTATACCGTTAAATGAGCAATTCTTGTATATATATATATATATATATAATTGGAATCTCGGAATCGGCTCCAACGATTTTCATACAAATTAGTATTTATGGGGTTTCGGGGGCGATAAATCGATCTAGCTAGGAATCATTTTTAGAAAATATCATTTTATTCGTGTTTTATCGATAATCAATCTCAACTGAAAAATATGACTCTTCCTGACATCTATTGGCGAATAATAATACTACTATTTTTTGTGAGCAAGTAATTGCTTTAACGACACAACAGCAGATGGCGTTGTTAAGTAACACGAAGTCAATGAGTGTTTGCTTTGAGGTTAGACTAAAATCAATTGTTTATTATCCAAAAAACACAACCGAGCAAAGCTCGGCCATCCAGGTACTGTAAAAATAAAACAAACAACAAAGCATCGGAAAAATAAATTAAGGGAAATTTTTGCGTAAATACTGTTAGAAGTTATAAGAGCTTTAAGGTTTCATCGAATCAATGGTTATGAATGCCTATTGTAAAACGTTGTAAGCTACTGAGCAATTAAAATGAGAAACAAATATTTCATTGTTTTTTTAAATCAACCTTTGAATGGATTTTATGAGGTGTTAGTAGTCCTTTGTTAAAACTCCTTGCTAGGTATGCTTTTTTGTGTTTGAAGGAGGACCTTGGGAACTTTAAAGGATCACATCGAAGTCCTTTGTGGTGGGCTTCAGTTCAGAGGATTTTCGAGAGGAACGTTAACATGTGCAAAGGCTCATGCGAACGTGGTTCTCATGGGCAATTCTGCTAAACAAAGCCGGCACTTAAGACGCGGTCATACCACGCTTTTTACACCCGTTTACATAAGCCGCTTCATATAAGTTGGAAATCGTATGTTATATTTAATGGTAAAATGAGATCAGCGCCTAGAATTAATTTTTTTGCCGTTTTTTTACTAGGGATAAGAACACAAATAAGAACAAGTTTCTTGGTTAAACTTTAGAGAACTAATCTGGCTATTTAATAATAATAAAAAATGTGTTGTAATCGCTGAAAATTTAGAGAACCACGCTCAAACTGTTTTTTTTAGAAGATACTTTATGTGATTTTTTTTGTAAAGTGTGAATAATTTTCAAAATTCTACTCCGGTAAAACTACGAGTATTTTTGGTTGTTTATTCTACCAGCTGTTTTTTTGCACCTGATCACCAAAATTCTTAATATAAAACCTAGGCGCGAACCAAATATTTGTTTTCATTGATTTCGTGTAATACCGAGCCTTTGACGTTGCGTTTGTTTTAAAAAACCGACGGAGAGTGGAAGTAATGTGTCAGTAGTCCAGCTCGCACGGTTGTGAGACAATAGTGATACGAAGCCGCTCCCCATCCGTTTTTAGGGTTCCGTACCCAAAGAGTAAAACGGGAGCCTATTACTAAGACTCCGCTATCCGTCCGTTTGTCTGTCACCAGACTATCTCATGAACCGTGATAGTTAGACAGTTAAAATTTTCATAGATGCTGTATTTTTGACGTGACTGGAGCCCGCTGTGTGGCGAAAGACTTGTCCCCTTTCACATTTGGGACTGAATATCGTCCGTCGAAGTATCGTATTACACCTCTGCCAGCCTCGAGGGTAAGGCGTGACGATATGTTATGTATGTCTGTTGCCGTTATAACAACAAAAACTAAAGAAACGGAATAAAATAAATATTTAAGTGTCTCCTATACAACAAACGCATTTTTTTTTTGCAGTTTTTATAGATAATGGTACGGAACCCTTCGCGCGCTTGTCCGACTCGCACTTGGCCGGCTTTTTGTGATAAACGTAACGTGAACGGTTCAGCGAAGCGCTGAGCATCGGCTTTGGTTAGCTGAATGGCCCCCTGATGTTGTCATCCCCGCCCGTTTGCTTGGTCAAGTTAGAGCTCGGGCATCAGGACGATTCGCTTAAACTCTTCCTACGTGTATACAATCACGTAGGGAAAAAAAAACGTTGAACTTTCCGAAGTCGCCCACTTTATGCAAATGTTCTTAATTTTGAAAAGGAGTAAGGTAGTTACTAAATTAATGCCAAACACATTATTTTGGCACAGTAGCCTACGCTTTTATTACGTCGTGGATAATGTCCCTACTGGTCCGTCTTGGTACGAAGAATTTTGTTAGCGGACAACAATCACTCGCCTGCAGAAATTAAACTCCAGCACTTCCGCGTTTTCAGAGGAAAATTCAATCTACCCTCGAGCTCTTCAATTTAAATAGAATTTAAAAATTAAACTGATTTCCTGCGAAAAAAGGCCATTAGCTCGAGCGTCCACTTTTTGCTCTACCGTCGATTTCGCTATCACGTTGAAAGCGGTCCGAGCTCGTGCCGTAATGGATAGTGGTGCTTATTCTGTGTACGCGTTGATCGTCAGTGTCCTCGACGAACGGGGACGGTCATGGCCGAGTTCGGGTCATGACCATAATCGTCTGAGACAGAGTTGTAGATAGTCTACTCGGATTCTAGGCTCCACGAAATTTGTTTGTGTGTGAAGCAGCATGCTGATGTGTGTACTTAGAATGCAGGTAATTTGATACGTATGACACGTAGCCAGAATAACTTTACCATGGTCTTATTTTATTCACGAAATCTCGCTCACGGCTTTCGTACATCTTTAATAACATGACTATTAATAATCCGTCTTATTTTTGTCCTCACATTTCAAAATAATTCTTGTACAATTTAATTAAGTCTGGTCTCTGCAGCGAACATCCTCTGGAGTACTGAAGAAATAAATAGTGAACAATACTACAAAGGGTTTCAAGAAATTCGTCGTATTATAGAGCCTTTTTCTCATGCCTGGAAACCGTACCTTTGACCTGGCTTTGTCTAGACGGGACATAGATTAGGTAACACTGTCTGAGCTGCTTGTGAGAAGCCTTCTTATGGGGGATAATAGAGAGTTTTCCTCGAAATTATATTTTCGCAGACTATAGCATTGCTTTCTGTTTATTCACTTTTCTTTTTCATAAAGCGTAAATAATGAGATTCTGTATTAAGTTTTTTTTTATTGTTTTACTACTAGCTGAGACTTGCGGTTAAAAAGTAACCTACGTGCTTTTCTAGACTATAAACTACCCCTGTACCAAATTTTATCCAGATCTGTTCAGCCGTTCCAGTGTGATTGAGTAATCATCCATCCATTCAACCAAACTTTCGCATATAAATAATACTAGACTAGATGCGCCCAGCGGTTAAAAAGTATTCTATGTGATTTTCCAGACTAAAATCTGCCCCTGTGTCAAATTTCATCAAAAGATCCGTTCAACTGTTCTGGCGTGAAGGGTATAACGAACATCCGTCCATTGTATATCCATCCAACCTTTCTCATTAAAAATATTAGTGTGACGTGATTAGTGAGCGTAAAATTCAGTCTAGTGAGTAAATTTCAAAATTGCAAACCCTTATTTGTTTCCCTCGGCGCTCGGCAGTTCGCCGCATCAACTAAAACTTCTGTAAAGAATCCCAAATTACCAACATAACATACCTTGGATTTTGAAAGCGAACAAACGACGGCGTAGTCCATTGTAAAGTTACATTTGGAGTTGCATTTGTCAGAGGACGTAATTTTACTTTTTAGAAATCCAGGGGGGGTGGGGGTCAGTTTAAAGTTAAATGGGGTTGCAACCCTTGGCCTCGGCCGCAACTTGGAAAAAGGGGTTCAAATGGTTTTTAAGGTTTACCTGACGAACTATAGGGGTCTTACAAAAAAATTGACAACATTTTTTATTGCAAAAAAGATTTTCTACACTTTTGTCAAGCAAACTTTAGTCGTATTACAAAAAAAAAGTTATGAGCGAAAATCCATGAAAATATGAGAAAAAAAAATCAATTGGTCGAAATAACTTTTTTTCTAATCATTTTACAAGAAAAATATGTACATCAGACTATTCTTATACTCGTAGATGGTGTTTTAAGGATTTGCATTGTATTTAAAAAAAAAAAAAATCATTAGTTAAGTTTAACAGCGCTGCGAAATGAATGTGGAGAACAGGCCTGCTTTTCGACTGTTCTGGGGAGACTTGCAGCAACATAATGGATAATGGAGATTTATTTTTTATTTATTTATTTGCCAATATATGTACAGTGCTGCATAGTGCTTAGACTAATTATAAGTACAAAGACCCTGTAAGAGCGCTGCAAAATAGGTTTAAGTATTTAAAAAGTGAATAATGAAAATTCGCTAAGATTCGCTTAAACTCTTCCTACGTGTATACAATCACGTAGGGAAAAAAAAACGTTGAACTTTCCGAAGTCGCCCACTTTATGCAAATGTTCTTAATTTTGAAAAGGAGTAAGGTAGTTACTAAATTAATGCCAAACACATTATTTTGGCACAGTAGCCTACGCTTTTATTACGTCGTGGATAATGTCCCTACTGGTCCGTCTTGGTACGAAGAATTTTGTTAGCGGACAACAATCACTCGCCTGCAGAAATTAAACTCCAGCACTTCCGCGTTTTCAGAGGAAAATTCAATCTACCCTCGAGCTCTTCAATTTAAATAGAATTTAAAAATTAAACTGATTTCCTGCGAAAAAAGGCCATTAGCTCGAGCGTCCACTTTTTGCTCTACCGTCGATTTCGCTATCACGTTGAAAGCGGTCCGAGCTCGTGCCGTAATGGATAGTGGTGCTTATTCTGTGTACGCGTTGATCGTCAGTGTCCTCGACGAACGGGGACGGTCATGGCCGAGTTCGGGTCATGACCATAATCGTCTGAGACAGAGTTGTAGATAGTCTACTCGGATTCTAGGCTCCACGAAATTTGTTTGTGTGTGAAGCAGCATGCTGATGTGTGTACTTAGAATGCAGGTAATTTGATACGTATGACACGTAGCCAGAATAACTTTACCATGGTCTTATTTTATTCACGAAATCTCGCTCACGGCTTTCGTACATCTTTAATAACATGACTATTAATAATCCGTCTTATTTTTGTCCTCACATTTCAAAATAATTCTTGTACAATTTAATTAAGTCTGGTCTCTGCAGCGAACATCCTCTGGAGTACTGAAGAAATAAATAGTGAACAATACTACAAAGGGTTTCAAGAAATTCGTCGTATTATAGAGCCTTTTTCTCATGCCTGGAAACCGTACCTTTGACCTGGCTTTGTCTAGACGGGACATAGATTAGGTAACACTGTCTGAGCTGCTTGTGAGAAGCCTTCTTATGGGGGATAATAGAGAGTTTTCCTCGAAATTATATTTTCGCAGACTATAGCATTGCTTTCTGTTTATTCACTTTTCTTTTTCATAAAGCGTAAATAATGAGATTCTGTATTAAGTTTTTTTTTATTGTTTTACTACTAGCTGAGACTTGCGGTTAAAAAGTAACCTACGTGCTTTTCTAGACTATAAACTACCCCTGTACCAAATTTTATCCAGATCTGTTCAGCCGTTCCAGTGTGATTGAGTAATCATCCATCCATTCAACCAAACTTTCGCATATAAATAATACTAGACTAGATGCGCCCAGCGGTTAAAAAGTATTCTATGTGATTTTCCAGACTAAAATCTGCCCCTGTGTCAAATTTCATCAAAAGATCCGTTCAACTGTTCTGGCGTGAAGGGTATAACGAACATCCGTCCATTGTATATCCATCCAACCTTTCTCATTAAAAATATTAGTGTGACGTGATTAGTGAGCGTAAAATTCAGTCTAGTGAGTAAATTTCAAAATTGCAAACCCTTATTTGTTTCCCTCGGCGCTCGGCAGTTCGCCGCATCAACTAAAACTTCTGTAAAGAATCCCAAATTACCAACATAACATACCTTGGATTTTGAAAGCGAACAAACGACGGCGTAGTCCATTGTAAAGTTACATTTGGAGTTGCATTTGTCAGAGGACGTAATTTTACTTTTTAGAAATCCAGGGGGGGTGGGGGTCAGTTTAAAGTTAAATGGGGTTGCAACCCTTGGCCCTCGGCCGCAACTTGGAAAAAGGGGTTCAAATGGTTTTTAAGGTTTACCTGACGAACTATAGGGGTCTTACAAAAAAATTGACAACATTTTTTATTGCAAAAAAGATTTTCTACACTTTTGTCAAGCAAACTTTAGTCGTATTACAAAAAAAAAGTTATGAGCGAAAATCCATGAAAATATGAGAAAAAAAAATCAATTGGTCGAAATAACTTTTTTTCTAATCATTTTACAAGAAAAATATGTACATCAGACTATTCTTATACTCGTAGATGGTGTTTTAAGGATTTGCATTGTATTTAAAAAAAAAAAAAATCATTAGTTAAGTTTAACAGCGCTGCGAAATGAATGTGGAGAACAGGCCTGCTTTTCGACTGTTCTGGGGAGACTTGCAGCAACATAATGGATAATGGAGATTTATTTTTTATTTATTTATTTGCCAATATATGTACAGTGCTGCATAGTGCTTAGACTAATTATAAGTACAAAGACCCTGTAAGAGCGCTGCAAAATAGGTTTAAGTATTTAAAAAGTGAATAATGAAAATTATCATATTTAATTAATTATTATAATGTTAAATTATCTTATTTGCAACAAAAAATGTTAACATTTTTTGTTGCAAATAAGATAATTTAGCGTCCTCCGACAAATGCAAACTAAGCCAAAAAAAATTAACATTTCAATGGGCTAGCGGCAACGCGGCCGGAATGTTTCAACGATGCATTTTGTTTGTAGGAAAAAATATTAGCACCCAAAATGAATGCTTAGGGTAAAAATGGCCAAAGCGAGAATAATAAGGTACTTTTCATTGTATACCTAGTTCAAATAAAACTAACTGGATGATTAAGAGTCGTGAAACAGTGCATGCATGTCGAAGCTGGATCCGAGTGGCGCAGAAACGACACAAATCGCGTTGTAAGAGAGGCTCAGGCAGTGGTGTAAAAAAGACTGTAGATGATGATGACATTCGGCCACACACCCTTAAAAATGCACGTGCAACTAATTCCGCGTCGGTTTACGGTTTGCTGAACATTATCATTACTCCAGTTATGTAATTCTATATTGCTTAAAAAAATAAATAGCAGCTCGTGTCCGCACGGCCGCAACCGACGTGCTGCATCACTGTTATTTTCGCCCAGTTAAGGCTGCAACGGAGCGAAGACGAAGGGTGACACTTCACCGAAGCGGGCAGTGGAACGCGTTCAAAGGAAAATTTCACATAATTATACTTCGCTTGTAGTACGGATTGTTACGATTTGATTGAAAGATTATAATTCTACTATATGGTTTAAAAAATAAATAGTTACTCATGTCTGACGTCCGCACGGCCGCAACTGACGTTCTGCATCACTGTTATTTTCGCCTAGTTGAGGCTGCAACGAAGCGGAGACGAAGGGTGACACTTCACCGACGCGGGCAGTGGAACGCGTTCGAAGAAGAGTTTTACATAGTACGTAATAATGAGACGTCGCTTCGCTTCTAGTACGGCTGGTTAGCGAATTGTATGGTTTTATTGGTAGAAAGCGTGTAACTTGACATGAATGTAGCTTTCGTTTGTTTTCTTAATTTCCGAAGCAGAGACACGGTAGGAATAATCGTTTCCAACACTTCCCCCACTTCAGCACTTTTTATTTGTGACTTAAAATACTGTTTTTTAGTTTTGTTTCAAGCGCTTCCAATACTTCAGTACTCTTCTTTTGTGACTTAAAATACTGTTTTTTTAGTTTTGTTTCCAGCACTTCCCCTACTTCAGTACTTTTCTTTTGTGACTTAAAATACTGTTTTTTTGGGTTTATTTCCACTACTTCCCCAACTTCAGCAGTTTTCCTTTATGACTTTAAAATATTGTTTTAACTGTGATTACTTTTTGACTACTACTAATTACGAGAAAAATTGTAAAAGACTGATTTCAAAGTTTTGAAAAAAATAAGTCCCTTTTGTTTTGCCTGCTCTTTTTCTGCTTTTTCTGAACATAGTGGTAGTTTAAAAAAAAAATAACTTTGACATTTATAAGTGTATCTTTGTCATCTAATTGAATAAAGACATTTGATTGGCTTTGCTCACAAAAAAATATCTTTAAATTATTTTCATTGATGCATTTTCATTAGACAGGTTATCAAGACATGCTAATACGCTAATAGCAATTACAGACCAATGAGCAGGCAATAAAAATGGCTATTTTGTACTGCTGAACAGGGTCGCAAAACCTGTTTCAAGTTTATAAAAGAGCTTTTCGGGGTTTCTTACCATCGCTGAATCCGATAAGCACTATAAAAACTTTTAAATATGACTCCTTGTGGATAAAACCGGAAGTGGTGGAAATAATGATTTCTCGAGGTGTTTTCTAATTCGGAGTTTAACTACACATACAAAAGTTACGTGCATGCAAAGTTTCATGCTTTCTGTCGTTTGAATCATAAGCCCTTACAATTAGTTTTGGTGCTAATAAATGCTGCACTTTGCCGAACTATTGATTAAATTGTGTTCTGTTTAACGTAATGCTAGAGGGCGATAAACTTAACATAGAAAAAGCGACGGTGTTCCTGGGTATAAGCATTGATTCCAAACTGCAATGGGGTCCACATATTAATGCTCTGTCTGGGTGACTTAGTTCTGCTGCTTATGCGGTTCGTAAGATTAGGCAACTGACGGATATAGCTACAGCTAGGATGGTTTACTTTGCTTACTTCCACAGCATAATGTCATATGGCATTTTGCTGTGGGGATCAGCTGCTGAAGTAGAGGCCATTTTTATTTTGCAAAAGCGAGCGGTCTGCGCTATCTACGGAATGGGTCTCCGCGAATCATTGACAGATTTATTTAAAGAAATAAATATATTAACTTTTACCTTCTTTGTATATCTTTGAAAATATTATGCACGTTCGCAAAAATCTACATAAATTTAAATTGAACAGTGACTATCACAATTATAACACTAGAAATAAGGATAGGATAGCTGTACCGAGATTTAGACTGACTAAGTCAAAAAAGCCATTTTTAGGCAACTGCGTTCGTTTTTACAATAAAATCCCGAAAAATATAACAGGGCTCACTGAGTGAAAATTCAAATCACATGTAAAAACTACATTAATGAAAAGAGGGTATTTATTATGAGGTTAAGAATTATTTAGAAGATAAAGATGTCTGGAGCCTTCCACTTCCGTCAATTGGTCGAGTCTATTTAAATAACTTTCACGTTAATAAGTGTATCTTTGATACCTAAATTGAATAAAAACATTTTGACTTTGACTTTGTTTTACCGCAGAATACTCCATATTATACATGTCTAATGTCTATGCGTATTCTTCATTGCGCCGCTCCGCTCTGTTTCAGCAAAGCGCCTTGATATCCGCCTTCTTATCTATCTATTAGTAGTACTACTATGCAGTGGCTCAAGAATTGACCGTTCCAGGTCTGTTATCAGTATTTAGCTTGCAATATATGTATATGGCACGTTATAAAATCTCATAATCTTAATCAATTATTTTGCTAATAAGTTTAAAAACATATTCTTTTAATACAATTCATTAGTTTCTATCTTTGAGGCCTACAAAAATTATAACATTAATAGCTGTCACCCCGCGACTTCGTTCGCGTTTTGAGCTATCCTATCTCTCAAGTTGGATCGAACTGCACATGGTGTGCGAATTTTATTATAATCGGTTAAGTGGTTTAGGAGTTCATTGAGGACAAACATTGTGACACGAGATTTATATTCAGTATTACTACACCCAAAACCAGCACGTTGTATATTAAAGAGATATCATTTTTATACATGTAGTTAGGTGCTATGGAGTTTCAAAAAACTTTTAGCGTCCATTGCAAATCTTTAAATGCCATATCTTGATATGCAATGCTTAGTTAATGATTTTGCAAGATCATTAATAATGATGTGCAAGTAAATATCTACTATAAACAAAACGGTGAGTGTTTCGTTAAATGGGTAATTGAATGAATGGCCTCATTATTTTTGTCAAATATTTGTATGGGTCTGACCATTACCATTAAGACAATTATTATGAACTTATTCTATTTATGGAATACTAGTAATTGATATTAACTAGCTAAAAGATAACATCTCATGAAAAAACAAAGGGCGTTCGTGGAGTTCAGTGCCATCGATGAATGCCAGGGATCGTCCAACCGGACACAGGCGAGCGCGGCGCGGCGTCCTGCATAACTCCGACCACTATGTAGATAGAGGCGCGTTGGACCTCGGCGCACCGTCGCCGCCGGCACGTAGCGCCACCCACTAGACATTTCACAGAGGAACAGCTCGTGAAACAGACTAAACTGTGCGAGCAATGTTTGCTACGCGCGTGAAAGACATGGATAGTTCATTCCACGAAGATGTGCAATGTTATGATAAGCGTACCATGTTTTTTTGTCAGTTCCAACGTAGCAATGGCATAAATTGTCTAAATACAAACAAAACTACAACACTCAACTTTAACACTTACTGGGAACTGAGAAGCACCTGTAAAAGCTCAATATAACAGTTTTTTTGCTAGGGTTTACTTTCACGAAAAAACAAAGTATCATTTTCTTCGCCTTAATTAAAAATTGACCGCTCCGACAATTTCGCTGATCTATTACAACTACCTCATGCAGTGCTAAAGTACCAGATAGCGCGTGAGGTTTCAAAAGTCGATGTGGCGGAGCAAAGTTAGGGTGGCCCCACCCCCACCAAAAAAATAACATGACGTTCTGCTAACGTAGCATGAGAACGTGACATTGTACGCCGAGCGGCCACCACCTTGTGGGATATACTCGTACATATATACGGAGATACAGAACGACAGACACACAGAGAGAGATAATAGAATCACCAAGTCAAATTACGTTAAAAGATGTTTCTCTGCAAATAGCGGAGTGTGTGATGCATCGTGCGTGTGGATATGGGTATGTAGGTTGTTTGTGTCGCAGCTCGGTGCAACGCGCGGCCGTGACGCGCCCGCTGTCCATACGCGATGTAAACACCCAGCAAGGTCAACAGCCTCGCGATCATGGCATTCTAGTGCACTTTAGGGTTCATTATCGCGGATGCATTCAAACATCCTATTAGGACGATTGTCGTTGACCCGAGAGCTTTTCTTCTTACTTATACAAAAGCCTTTGATATTAGAGCAGTTTTCATTTTTCCTTGTTCCATGCCTCAAAGGTAGGCTAATAAACGAGATTTTTCCTTTAGTTCTTGTTGTTGTTAAGTGTTCCTATAGGTCTTCTTTTCTCTGACTCTTTCTTCAAACCGTTTGTTGTGTTTACGTATTGGTATTTTGTGCAAAAAATTATCGTATGTACAAGCTCATAGAAAGAAGACAACTGAAGACTGAAGACAACTGTCTCATATGGATAAATGGTAGGCCCATTTCTTCATATGAAATAGTTGTCTTCATACTTTCATAAGATTAACGTCGTCGCCGCTGTACCCAAATCTATGTACGAGTATATCTTACTGCATAAACATAATATGTTATTCATACTAGACTTGAAATTTACATGAAACTGTTGAAACTAGCATAAAGGTACACCGCGAGGAAGCTGGCCAGCACCCTCTTACTCACTCGTAGATGGGCTTTGGAAAGGCAATCCGTGCTTGGTATTTAATATAATACTTACCTATTACATCACCCAAAAAAAGGAAAAACAAAAGCGACACAGTCGCTTTTCACAAGTAAGTTCAGATGTTTGATTAATAACGCGAACATATTCACTGCCCCGTGCCCCTGCGTGAATGGGAGCCGTTCTCCCTCCCTACCTTTTTGTTTCAATGCTCTTACCCCTGTTTTGTTCATTCCTCCTTTTTTTTCATTGTTTTTTGTTTCTTATTTTTGTCTTTATCCTTCTTACATCGTTCCTGTTTCGCTGTGAATAAATTTGCATTCGCATAGAACAGATTTCTATGCTAAGCCTCTGCATCTGCATCTGTTTAGTTAGCGCAGAACCTCTACAGACCACTTAAGTGGGATCACAATCTCGTGGAGCTCTGTAAATATTGAGTTCTTATTGAATTGCACTCCAGCTCGCTTTGTCCGCAGTGAGTAGGTTGTCGCAGCGCATCCATTACTTTGTGAGTAAAACGAGACAAACTTTTCCATTGCAATATTCAATTACGACGACGTTAGACGACGGACTGAATATCTTTGAATTTAAATGCTATCAGAATTCGACATTGGATTGAAAATAGAGTATCCGGTGCTTCGGAATATCGTGTTCTAGATTTGTTGGTGTCGTGTTAATTGGAAACGTTTCACGAAAACTTTTATCCTCGATAAAATTCTGTTTTTATTTTATTTTGATTTGGTAGTGCAGCAGAGATTCTGCTGGTCGTAATGGAAAAAGGTTCGCTCTCAATCAGTTTATTACAAGCAATTTTTATTCTATTGAGCGACAATGTAAATGACGTTACTAGCATCTCAGTTCATGTGACATTGCACGTTCTCTAGAATAAGTATAGATGACCTGCGAGATATAGACGACATGTAACAAGCGTCGCTCGTGTCGACAAGCGTCATGAATTAATAAAAAAAGGTTCATACAAAATGATACATTCATACAAAATGAAAATGATACATTCAAACAAAATTATATATATATTTTAATAATAATATTCGGGAAACTTGCACACACGGTCGTCTGACCCCAAACTAAGCAAAGCTTGTGCTATGGCGGATGAAATGATGAAAATGATACATTGTGAATTTGACGTAGTGAAAACATTGTGTATGGAAAAGGGAGCGAAAGAGAACAGAAATGACGAACAGAAACACTGACTCAACATAAGTGAGATAAGTACGAGTACATAATTATGTATACTCTTAAGTAGGTGAGATAAGGTGATGATGGAAATTGGTGTTAGTATCTAAATTGATAACACTAGCAAAATGTGGGTACTTCCCGTCTTTAACTCTGGCATTCTAGCAAAAATTTTTTATCGATACGAGTACGTTTGGCCACGTCGCTTACAGCTAGTTTCAGGGCCTAGAGTTTCCGTTAACGCGTTCCGCTCTCCCTGCGACGGCTGCGGTATATAATCCGTACAAACTAAAGAACACTTGTTTACATCGAGCTGCGCCGCTGAATGTTCATCATCTAGTCAATAAACGAGACGATAATCCGCCAGTTGCTAGCTTTATTTTTGGAAACTGTTTCCCCCATCCTCGAACCGCTGCTGCTGTCGTAGAGCTTGGGCTATTGCCGTTTTACACAAACTTTTTTTAACATAGGAACTATACAACAATTTTGCCTGGACTAGGTAGTCCTGTTTGTCAGGCGAATAGGCGATAGGAAGATCATAGTAGCAGAGCTCTACGCTTTAACATACTATCCTACAGGAACCGTACATATTGCTGAAAAAAAAAAACTTTATCAGTGCAGACTATAGTCTGCACTGATAAAGTTTTTTCCATTTCCTCACCTACATTTCCATATCTGCATACATTCTTCTATGTGTCGTGGTTTTTGTCTTTTTCTGCTTTGTCCAGCAGTTACGGAACTAGTACCAACACAACAAGCAATCTCACCTTTTTAGAAGAAGGCGCTGAAATTTTCTGAATGACAAGAACTCATTTGAAGTGCCTTAGTTTAACGCGATGTTCGTCAATGTAAAGTCGTACCGTGAAGTTGACGAGCTAACTCGTGGGGTATCGTCGTAGCTCACGCTGGAATCTTCATAAACTAAATAAGCCGAGCGGCTGGTCATTTGAAGTGACCAAAGCCGACTGCGCGCACTTTTCGTGAATTAGATGTAATATGTATTAGATGATAATTAGCTTGCAGGTCGTCATTCCATGCGCATTCTATGCATGCCCCAGTAACAGTAATAACGGTTCTTTTGTCTAGACAGGCAAATGCTCAAGTGGAACTCGCTCCGAGCATCGCTGCCAGTATATATTCGCGCTAAATAGCGACACTTGTGCCAAAAACATATTTCTATCTTGTAGCCATTTATTTGTTCTTTTCCATTTCTTTTTGCTTCACACCAAAATGTCAACGCTATGGCGAAGCTTCTTGCGAATTATAGCATTATTATTCCTGGTTTTGCTATAATGAAAAGATAATTGTTCAGCTAATTTTGGGAAGCTTCTTTACGTCATCAATGTTCCTGGTTCCGACAGTTGACCGACTCATGCCAGTTCACTCGCGTCGGCCGTATTTTATCTTTTTTTGATGGACCATTTACGAATCTTCCAGAATAAAACGAAGCTCCTAACTCTTTGATTAAAAAAAACAATGAATATGGGATCAGCGGTGAAATATCCGAACAAAATAAAGGCGAAAACAAGAGTAGTCATTGATAACAAAAACAATGGGTATCGGGTTCGGAACGAGCTAAAAAATATCCGAACAAAAAAGATAAACCGTAGTAACTTTTTAATAAGCTGTGCAAATGCATGCAGCCTGCAAGTGGTGCAAGTTAAATTGGGCATTGTGACGGCAAAGTTTTTAAATTAGTTTACGATATTTTTAAAGCTGAATCGGTATTAAATCGGGTTTACATTTCGTACTGAGTTTTGTACTAGATTTATATTAATTTCCCCATGTTAAAAGTGAACCTCAACTTCTATACTCATAGGAGTACCTCAACGTTCAACTTGTATTAATCATACTTTCATATCCCAGAAGTATTAACAAACATGGAAGCTGTTTAAATACGAATTCAACGTTTATTGAATTATAATGTGTTGTTCCTGCAAGCTAAGTACATGCGAAGACTATATGCTGGCTGTGTGCCATACTCCGCAAATAGTGCGGTGGCGATGCTCCGAACTATCGAATGATAAATATATCTCGCTATAAAGGCTTCCTACTTCCTATGGGGCGATCGAAAGCTTTATGAACTCTGACAATCTCAACAATAACACATACAATGTGATTCGGACTTTCCGGCTCCAGCATTTCTCACAATTCCGGGAACGGGAAATGATAATTGATGATCAAATTGGCGTAGCACGTATGTTTACGCCGAAAATAAGTGAAAGTTCGACAAATAGAATCAAATCAAACGTTTTTATTCAATTAGGTATCGTAGATAAACGTCAAAGTGATAAATATGACTCAACCGCCTTGTTCGAAAAAAGAGCCACTACCCAGAAGAACAGGCAGGAATCTGACGGGGAAAGTCGTCAATTTAATAAGTCAATGAAATCTGGTTTTGACCGATTTTTTACTCTAGAAAGAGGGTAATGGTGTTTGAGTATTTGTTACTATGTGTGTTTGTATAGCTATTTCTGTGAGACTTATATATTGTTAAAACGGCTTTACTGTTTTTGAGAACTATAGTTCTGTTAGGATTCGAAGACGATCCGGAAAGTCATAGTAAGCTGAAATATTGATGTCGGTTTTTTTCCTTGATACTTGTTTTAATCAGCTCGTTTTATACCACAATCAGGTGTTTTGGTAGCGAAACGTAGATACATCGGAAAAATAAAGATCCTCATTTACATTTTAAGGCTGTTCCTTCGACCTTAGAAGGACGTAATGCGAGCAAAGAGCGCGCGGCGGTAAGCGGTAGGCGACGTCTGCAACACGATGATTCGTTCAAACAACAGTTCCATACGAAGCATTCATTTGTATGGAGCCGTTCTCGACGATTTTGGGGTGTCTCCATCACAGTTTCATAATCCTAAAAAATACAAAACATAGTTTTAGCAGAAATGCAAGCACATAAAGGGCCGAGGCCCGCCGCTCTGCCCGCCTTGGCCTAAAGCTCGGCCAGCAGGCGGCGCGACGGGCCCCCAGCCTCGCACGGTGCTAACGGCCTCTCGCGCGGCTCCCAGCTCCTCTCGGTTACTCTGAAACATACGAGACTTGTTTTTATAAATTGGAAAACGGTCGCGATCGCGCGCCGTAAACTCTAGCGTTTTTATTGCTTTGCAATAAAGGCGTCGGACTCGAGTAAAAACTTCATTGTTATTCTCATATCTGTGCTATTAATATCAAAGAGAAACGCATTTTAATAAATTAATTTTAGTTTTTAAGTAAAATTACTAATATATACGAAAGATCAAAACTCTTACAATTTGTACTATTCACATGTGCCAACTAAAAACCCATATTTGTTTCTTGAATTCGACCGATCGGGCGTTAGCGAGCGAAGCTTCTCTGCTTCTAGCTTCGGCAGAAACACTTTCGTATTTCTGTCCGGCTATCTTCTTTTGCAGACTTCATTTCTCAACAGATTGTAGTGAAATTTTGTGACCAGGTTCAATAATTATATGTATTTATCGTTTTTTAGTTATATTTATAGAGTTATTTTTTGAATAGCGAGGTCAACAGCTTACAGAGCCACATAATTATGTCAGTTGTTTCTGGGTCTTCACACGTACGCCGACAGGGGGCAATATTCGGTAAAAGTCATTTCAAGTCAACCTACGCCGTTATCTCTGTGCGCTTTTCGAAAGCCATGACTGAATATCTGCACGGACAACTTTTTCTCGCGGGTTGTTGTTGGAATCGCTTAAGGCTCAGTCTGCCATACTTCGTACACCGAGGGGTTCCCACGCTTATTTCGCCTGTCTCCTTCTTACCAACCGACTCGCTCTTGCATACTACACCACTGAACTCGCCTATTAAAACATTGACTTGACGCTAAGATTCTCAAGACATGCTTGCAGGGGGCATAATTAATGTGCAGTAGATCGTCATTGTAAATTGCAAATATCAACGACAATCGGTTCATCGTGGAAGATGTAAGAGAAACAAAGAAGTGTCAAACTATAGTGTGTCTAAAGTGAGATCGTGCTCCATAAATAAAGTCTATTTGTGTTACATTCAGGGAACGGAACTGGAGCCGAGTGTAGAAATAGATGCACCTGTTGAGTCTGCAAGTATGCTTTCGGTATTGTAAAAGCTGTGCGTGCGGTGCGCGGTGGAGAATGTCGTTGGACGAGTCCGCCCGAGGCCTGGTGCAAGAGTATTCACAGGCCATTCCTGTAACTGCTTGACCGCATTCATGCCTTCTCGTTATCAACTTACTTGTTTTCGTTATACATACAGGCGTACCTACCTACGTACCTGTTGCACGATCAGTTAAGAGTCGTCACAACAAATTCTCTTCACAGAAGAACTTTATCTTCTGAATATTAAAATTTCAAATTCTTTTAAGTTTTAAACTTAGATATTTATTTTGAAGAAGATTATTATTAAGAAAACACGCACCTCATAAAAAACTTTTAATATCATTTCGCCGATACAGAAAATTTTTCTTGTGGAAAGTCAAAACATAATTTTAAAACGAGTGAGCTTCGGAAGCCAAAGTTTGTTTCTCAGTTTCGGATTTTGCTAGCATCGCTTTTTAATTTTTAAAACAACGTATTCACGAAACGTGACGTTCTGTTAACGTGACATTTTGAGAACGTAACATTGTGCGCCGAGAGGGTTTGACTTACTATGTCTGTGGTGTATTGAGTACTTACCTTCATGGATGGCAAATCGGCGGGGCGGTGCGGTGGCGCGTATTGTCATGCAGCACTCGGGCACGGGGCACGGTGACCCGCTACGCTGGCTTCCTTTCCACGGAGACCTAGACCGTTACTGATTGCTGGCCATTGTCGCGCGCCGTGCTAAAGTGCCGTACTGAAATTAATATGTGTCCGGCGTACCTAATGATTAGCATCGCATTAGTATGTGCCACTAGATATGTTTGCCGAGCACTCGGCTCTAGAAATATTTGAGTAACCGCTCGTCCGTCTGAAATGGCGGCTGCATAGGCCGTCCAGTAACTGAGCCACCTGCGGAGATTATTCGAGATGACTTTAGTAAGACGTGACGTACTCACATGTTGTACTTTACTTGCTACTACAGTTAAGCACGAAATTGTACTTGCTAAAATCGTAAGGACAGACGCGTCTATTCGCATCGATTCGATTGCCAATTCGATCTCACGATTGTTGATCTTCTCATGATTGTTGACTTGCTTTGTCGCCAGTACATCTTCTCTGCCGTTGTAAGTAATTTAGTTTCTCGCATAATATAGAATAGCTATAGGTTTGTCATCAGTTTAATCGTACTTAATTGTTCCTCCGCCGTTATTGTTTCTACTGTTCCCACAATTGGCATTACACGGTAAATTGCTCGGCATGATTATCTACATTGTCTAATCAGGTTTAATAATAAACAGTCTCAAGACCGTACAACTTATATATTAGGTCCTTACGTATGAAATCAGCGTTTTGTCGTACTGATCAATTTGCTCTGAAATATCTCCTCTTTGGTTAAGAATTCGAAATTCAAATTAATAAATTCATTTAGCTGGTTTTTTTTTCTTTGGAATACAGTCATTCATTTGTTATTTTCCTCATTATTTTTTCTCTTGCGTCGCTTATTACCGCGCAATGGAAAACATGAAATATCGGTATATTTACGAGTACGAGTTCTACCGTGGCACCAGTGCTGCAGAAACAGCTTGAAGAATTAATTATGTGTACGGCGCTGGTGTCGCTAAAGACAGCACGGTACGTTTTTGGTTTCAACGTTTTCGTTTTGGAAATTTCGACCTTCAGAACCAACCCCGTGGACGGCCGGAGATCAAAGTGAAAAACGAAGAATTAAAGGCTATTGTGGAAGCGGATCCATCACAAAGCACTTCAGAGATAGCAGCAGGCTTCGGGGTAAGTGACAAAACTGTATTAATCCACTTGAAGCAAATCGGGAAAGTAAAAAAACTCGAACTATGGGTACCCCATGAATTGAGTGAATCGAACTTGCAAACACGGGTCGCCTGCTGTGTTACTTTGCTCAACCGACACAATAATGAAGGGATTTTAAATCGAATCATTACTTGTGATGAAAAGTGGATATTGTACGATAATCGAAAGCGCTCATCGCAATGGCTGAACCCTGGAGACCCAGCCAAATCCTGCCCTAAACGAAAATTGACTCAGAAAAAGTTACTTGTAAGTGTTTGGTGGACTAGCGCCGGTGTCGTTCACTACAGCTTTCTTAAATCTGGCCAAACGATTACGGCAGATATCTATTGTCAGCAACTGCAAACCATAAAGGAAGAACTAGCTGTTAAACAACCGAGATTGGTCAATCGCTCTAGGCCACTGCTGCTTCACGACAACGCAAGACCACACACTGCACAACAAACAACCACTAAGTTAGCTGAGCTACAATTGGAATGTCTGCGACATCCACCGTACTCCCCGGACCTTGCTCCAACAGATTACCATTTCTTCCGGAATTTGGACAACTTCTTACAAGGAAAAAAATTCCACTCCGATGCAGCAGTCCAAACCGCCTTCAAAGAGTTTGTTGATTCTCGCCCCCATGGTTTTTATAGTAAAGGGATCAATGAACTACCCATAAGATGGCAAAAGTGCATAGATAACAACGGTGCATACTTTGATTAATTAAATATATTTTACAAAAAAAAATCGACTTTTTATTCCTCCCGTAGAAGACGCCAATTTCATACGTAAGGACCTAATACTTTGAACAGCTTTGCTCTGAATTGTTTCGGCATTACCATACAAATGTGTTAAGTTTAGCCAGACCGGTCTCATTTATTCATATTATCATACCTACGTTTAAAATTTTTGATATTCTTTAAAAACTATAGTTTGGTTTCAGTTTGAATGTTTTCAAGGCAGGACTCTTTTCAAACAATTCCAGTGTGCAATGTTAACTTCAACAGTAAAGATTGGGTTAAGATTATCGGTATCAACCTGTTTGATAATCAGTTTTTGAAAAACATCTGAAGTAAATCGCTTATTGGCACTAAAGATGTCTTTGCTGTGTCGTTTGTAGGAGTGTTTCTGTCAATGGCGTAGGTGTATTATGTGATAGCGGCTAAACCGGCGCGGAGCGGGCACGCCGCACGCCGGCCTTTGTTTGTGCTGAGTCACGGACTGCGCACGCGTCTATTTCTGCGCGCCCTGCGTGGGCGCCGCGTACTGTGCTCTATCTCTTTACACGTAGACTGCCTAGAGACATTTCTTATTATAAGACATTATGTTACCATTGAATACTGAGTCCTTAATAGCTTCGTTAGCTTTATCTCTTTTCCCTGGCTACTGAGTTGCTTGGCGATTTCTCAGGTCAGTGAGGTAATTGCTACGTCTCGGTGGGCCTACTCCACAATATTCATGCAAAAATCGTGAGTCGAACCTAAACAACCGGTCAGAAGTGGGATCCGATCAGAAGTGACCGGTCAGAACCGGTCAGAAGTGGGATTGTATCAAAGATATAGCTATAGATAAATGTTTTGCACACAAAACTACTACTGTCTACGGGACATAAGGAGTATTTGTCAACGTTACAATGTACGCCTAGATACGGTCCAAGTGAAGCAACGTTAATCACCTGTACACTTTTCATTTCGTACGGGCCGGGTCTTGTACCGGTGCGGTAGTTTGTTCCAAATGGTTACCCGCTAGAGAGGCCACAAAACGTGAGTTTCGATTCGCGTTTGGGGGCGTATAGACACTGAACCGTTCGTCTGCGTCTAATAGAAACTTGTTCAATGAACATCAGATGCAAAGTTTGCGAAATACAAAGCTTCCTGATTCCACACTGGTAGAGTAGGTATTGTAAATAAAGTGAGTAAATGTATTATAGGTACTTGTTCCTAATTTCTTGTGAGCGAGTGGACCAAAGCTTCAGTTTTTTCTTGCCAATTCTTAATTCAATTCAAAAATCTAAAAACTCAACTGCATCTGAAACAGAAATGATGTTTACGACTAGTTAAGCAAGAGCTTCGTTTGTAATGTACTCTCGTGCTTCCCATGGTTCAACTTAAATGGGTCAATAACAAAGGTAACATTATAGGTGCACAAATTCTGTACGATTCTCCCCATCCACCCTAGTACGGAGGGGAAAGGTGGGATAAATATTTTAATATACCACGGGAACGTGTTTCACGGGTCAAGTTTCTTTTGACTCGTTAAATCGAAGGCTTCGTATAATGAGTTCAGTTATCGCACAGTTTAATTATCGGAAGTTTTATTACGGAAATAAACGATTTGAAGGATTCCGCGAAGCTCAGAATCTTCCATACAAGTAAACGCGCTTATCGAATTTCTTGGAAACTTCTTGTCAGATTGTGATGAAGTTTGGCATGTACAATTAAATGTACTATATCTCCTTCCTTTTGTGCTTGTGTTTTTTTTAAAACATCCCTAAGATAAAATAGAGCTATTTAGATAGAGCAATTCGTCGATTTGTAGATAACTTTAAAAGCTCGTCAGTATTGACGCTCAGCACAGTACTTGCTCCCTTCGCTTGTCGTCTTTTTCTAGACGAAATGGCAATAGAAAACCTTTAGCCAATGCGAAGTTAGTCTAAAGTGGTCGTCGGATCCCTAAATAACAAGTAAGAGCAACAACTCAACGTTACTCACTCAGCAAGAAAATTATAAATCTGATCTTTCCTAAATCAAGAAACCTTGTTTTTGAGCTCAGCTGCCAGCAAAGCGCCAGCGACAGCGGGGAGCTGCCGATGAAAAGTGATTCTATGAGAACCATCTAAGCGTTTAGTAATTTCCTACATTTGTATGAGTAAAGACCACAACGAGGCAGTGTCGTACTATGCTCATAAATGGATCTGCAGCCTCTCGCTTGGCGCCGGCGGCACTGTATGCTAAGTTAAAAAGGGAACTCTGTATTAGAGAGAGTTAGCTTAACTTATTAGTTGTTATAGAGGGCATGGCCGTCTCTGGAGGCAGCGCGAGCCCCGCCGCCTTGCGCCGCGCCGCACCGGGGTCTGTTCTCGCCAGCCATCGCGCCGCGCCGGCCTGGCTTGCGTACTCAATGACAGACGCACCATGCAGTACTACAACTTTGCTAGTTCCATTAGTATCCTCATTATCTCAGAGGGAGTCGTTTGCGTTTGTAAAGTATTAGTTTAACCCTTTTTTTAAATTTCTTTTTTGTTGTGGGGTATCCGTCACTACCCTAAACTGTATTGGTCGAATGGTATGAGATAGCACTATGCGCCTCCTTATTTTCGTCTGTGTCGATAATCGCGTAGCTCAAAAAGTGGATTTGTATAGATCTACATGCGACTTGTCCTTTAATCGATTTTTACGATGCCCCCAAGAATTTGAATTTTGAATGTATTGCTAATGTAACGTCTGTTTTACGGGTGGTGATTTTGTATCAGCAAATTTAATGAAACCATTGGGAATTATTTGATAGCCTCGATATGATCTAGAATCATTGAGGCGTATAATTAAAGTACATTATGGTTCATATAAAAAATATAAATATTTGATGCAAATAAAAGGCTTAACGACATTATTTTGGCTTAAATATATTTTATCAAATAATGAAAAGTGGTCATCGATAAATGAGCACGCGTTGAACGGTATCGAAGCTGGGTGTATCGTGGAAGTAGTGGCGTCCTGTTGCGGTAGAGTAGCGTAAAGAGCAGCGCAGGACAGGGCAGCGGCGCGGCGCGCGGCGCGTCGTGCGGCTCGGCGCGTCGAGGGCGCGCGCGGTCGATGAGCCCGACGCAGAGGGCAGCACGGAGCCGCCGCGGGGGGCGCCTCCACCCGGCCCCTCGCCCCGCGGCCCGCCGCTCACGTTCGCGCACTCGGTACGATTGCGCCGCGCGTTCACTAATGCGTCATGCCGCCATCGCGATCGACGCGTGCTTGCTCGCTCTCGGTCGCCCGCTCGTACGCGCCATGTGAAACTTGAGTGAACGCTCCGGAACGCGCACGCTTTTCGCGCGGTCGTCGACGCTTACGTTCATAAAATTAACCCGTATCCAATGGACAGTGACAATATGCGTGTAACTATGGACTTGGTGGAGTGGTGGTTGCACGAGGTAGAGCGCACGTGTTTTCGCCGTATTGCCGAGGCTGAGTAAGTCAGTTAGTTTATTTTAAAGTGTGAGATCGGTCGACGTCCGTCGGCGGGATGGTGGTGTGCGCGTTATTTTGGCAGCACGCGGCGGCCAGCGGCGCCGCCGGCCGCCCGGAATGCGGCCTCCGCCCCGCCGCGCGCCGCGTGCGTCGCCGGCGCCGCGCCGAACGCGCCGCGCGTAGCGTAATAAATAAAGGCGGGGCGCGGCTGCGTGCGCGCGCACCCTCCCGCGCCCTCCTCGCCCTCGGGTCATTGACTCGCACCCGTCCGCCTGACGCTGCCGAACACAACACATTCTAGGAAGTGGCGCTGGCAGCCGCGATCTTGGCCCCAGAACGGCTCCGCTGCCGTGGCCGCCCGTGCCGATTTCAATGTCAATGCCGATGGAAACTTAACTTTCAGCTCGAAGCCGCTCTCCTCACGAGCATGTACCTATTGCTAACGCACACAACGCGCCCTACTATCTACTTGTCATAAGCATAATGATATTGACTCAACATCTACTTTGCACTTGGCTCGTCACCATTAGCTAGTAGGTACTAGGTAGTGGTCGCAATATTTTTTTGCGAAACCAGTTTATAGGTTGATGACTTGCCATTTTTTCCTGTGAACTCGGACCCCATGAGACTAGCGGTACAAATTAATTAGAAGCGAGAGCATTTGCAACCACTTTTTTTTCGTAGTTGGTAGGTACTTACTAATTTCTACTTTCATGCCATTTTGTATCGTTATAAGGTTTTGGACTTACAATAATTATCTACACTATGTTTGTGATTACAATGTGTTTTGGTTTAATCAATGATAACATCGTAGTTTATTGGATTTTCTTATCGCATTCAGTCCACAGCTAAGAGAATGCTGGCGTTGCTGCTCTACGCGTCATCAGAAGTTGGAACATAATGATCACATCAACTAGAACATTCGTATACATCAAACAAAGTTCATGCATGTTACAATCACCTTAAAAAGTGGCATTTTATAGTCTATGTTATTCCCTTTTATCAGAATCAACAGTTGGTGGAACGCTAAAAATAAACCGTGAACTTCCCGGTTGAATGGCGTCGCCGTTGGTTTAGTGCGGCAAAGCGCGGGGAGTGGCAGGCAGCCATTGCCCTCGCTGGGTTTGTTTACAACTCGAGCCAAGTGATCGAACCGAGCCTATTTGCACCCTCCCAGCCTCGCGTTAGGGTGCACAATAATAAAAACAGCCGCGTGTACGCGACCCCTGCGCTCGCGCCATCTGCGCAAGCGCGATTTAAATAAACTGCCGCCGAGACAGATAGTCACACAAAAACGAACCCCAGGCCGACGCCAGGTGCAGTCCGACCCTTGCCTGGCGTTGTGTGTAACGGAGGTGCACATAATAGGTATATAGTGTTAGGTCAGTTATTGTTGTAAGGCGGGCTTGGAAGCGTCGCTTGGCCCAGAGCCAACGACCAGTGTGCCCCACAGGGCCTCAACGAACTCCTTCTGAGAACCAAAATATATATTATTATAAACAAACTGCAATAAATATAAGAGAACAATCTCGCTTTCTACGTTTTGACAATAAAAATGTTTGATATTGATGTCAGTAACGCAACATGTAATAATGTAAACTAAAACAAACTTATTAGTTTAAAAACTAAATATAGAGTTAGTTTGAACTACTTTACTGAACGTATACGTTAATACGTTCAGCGAGCGAATAAAGTATTGCATGTAAGTGCAGAACTTGGCAGGGAGAATGCTTGTGTGCGTGGTATGCCATTAGATGCCCGGGCGCAGGCCTCGTGAGAAGTGGAGTGTAACGACGGATCGCCGCGTCTGCATCAGGTTCCACACGCAACGTCCGGAATGCGAAGAAAGCTCATCTCTCTCTTGTATACCTGTGTTCTGTCCGTGTTTTATGAGAATTAATGCCTTTCCACAAGAACAGTCATTTCAAATCGAAATTAAATATTTATTGATAGTACATAGCCGGGGGACGCCGGGGCAGCCGGGATCGATGAAATAATTTTCCCCATCTGCCGCGGTACTTGGGCAAGTACTGGGGTGGAGTGAACGGGACCAAACCCTAAAGATTTAGGGTAATAGAACAAACGCAGTGGATAGTTTTAAAACACCACGCTTCAGTTTATCTTGAAAACATTCGCCCTAAGTTTTCAATATTAAATTAAAATGTTGACTCGATTTCTCTCTGTTGAAATGATAAAAACATTGGTCTCTTTGAGTCTACTGTGTTTTGGGTAGAGTCAAAAGTACTCCGGCAGATGGGAAGCAATGATGTTGACAAAATCAAACTCTCCGCTGCACAGCGATCTCGAAGCGAATCGATCGGTAGCTATGAGGCGAAGAAGTCAAATTCGGGCTTAAATGGTTTTTGGCTGCTGTACAAGAAGCTCTTACTGCACTGCAGACACTGCAGTACAGCTCAGTATATAGCTGCATGAGCAGGGAATGCAATCCCGCAAGATAATCTCAGCTCTGCTCAGATATTTGCAGGATCCAGCAGCTAGAAAACTTATTACTTTTGAAGCGTTTCGATTGATATTTCAATCGAAGAATATCGAAGAGTATCAGCCCAACTAATGTACACTAATAATTTTATAAAGAGCAAAGATTTGTATTTTTGTATGTCTGAAAAGAATAAACTCCAAAACTACTGGTCAGATTTCAATAACTCTTTGACTATTGAAAAGCTACATCTACCCTCTGTGACATAGGCTATAAAACGCGAGCAAAGCTGCGGGCGAGAAAGCTAGTGTGTTAGAAATAAATTTAAACATATAAAAAAATGGTTTTATTACTAACAGAAAAGCAAGAAAGCCGACAAATGAACAGGAAAACATAGAGAGTAGAGGTACATACTGACATAAAAATAACAATAGTCGAGTAAAATAAATAAATAAATAAATAAATAATAATAATAAATAAATAAATAAATAAATAAATAAAAAGTGCGCAAATAATTGACTGTTAATAAAATTATTTCATCAGCTAAACGGTTGATGACCTTTTAGGCTTGCTTGATACACGTGATCCTGACATTTCGGGTTCCCGTAATTCTCTGGTCAATCATAATTTCATTGTTCGACTTCTTTTAAAAAGTACGACATATAAACGCCAAACTTACTATCTAAAGTGCCTATTCTTAAGGGCTTAGAATAAACAGGCTGTTTATTCTAAGCTCACGTGTTTATTTTTACGCATCTCGTCACTCGGTCAAAAAATGCTGACGTCCGAAGAGAGTTCATTGCCGCTTGCTGCATAGGATCGCTACTGACTCGACGATCGTTGTTTAGATCTTAGTCAGCATAGCACCAATATTTCGTATCTTTCTACAGCCGGATATTTTGATCTATCACAGATGCTCATCACCATCTTCATACCCTAATCCCTCTCAACTTCTCAAGCATGGTCGGTAGAGTATCTTCTTCTAGGCTTTCTCCTTTCGCCTCTGTCTCTTGTCAATTCCGTATTTCAGATCTATCTCATGTTGATGTTAGTATTTTATTTTATTCACTTTCCACTTAATTGAATTGTGGTAAAATGTTGCGTTAAAGTATATTTCACTCGATAATACTTATTAAAATTCCGATTAAGATCGATGTAAGAAAGCGAGCATCGATCTGATTTGTATTCTTATAATGTCTCGATTAGCAGCGCGTACCTAGTTAGTAATTGAAATTAGTTATTTTAGTCCAGCCTCTCGCTGGTTGTTCCGTGTTCGCGATGCTCGTCACACGGCGCGGCGTGCGCGCTCGGCGCAAGCGCATTATACTTGTTTGGAAAGCTGTTACCCGCGTGTACGCTTGATCGACTATTTACTACTCACTCGCAGCTGTTAGTCCCGTAACTGATTTCTTATTTTCTATAATATAAACTATATAATCATAAACTACGTACCTGTTAATTTAGGTGTATTTTTTAATTGTTCTGTTTCAGTTCAAGTTTAAATCAAAGTTAAACTTTAAATCAACAATTTTGTTTCGCAGCCCTTATATTTGATTTGATTCGAATTGTATTATGGCGCTATTATCTGAACAATTAGTTTGAAAAAATCGCTTCATGCGTTTAAAAGGTAAAACTGTCGTTGTTTCTTTAGTTTTTTCATGAACTTCATTTATATACAGCTAGCAGAACTCGCCCCGGCTGAGAAGTTCGAGTGTCAACTTACGTGACTTGTAGTCTAATGATCAAGTTTTAATGAATAACTTAGCATGTGGCCTTCCGGTAGGTCGCTGTGGCATCTCATTTGCAACCGTTTAGGATTCTGACGACCCATTTGACATTCAATTCAATTTTTTAATGCGCAGAACAAGGCTCAGACCATTCTAATGCATTTATTTTATATAACCGGAAAACTGATAGACAATTCGAATATTATTTACGATCCTATGTTTAGAAAAACTTCAATAAATGAACGTCTGATAAATTGATAACTGCGTCATCAAATTTCGGCTTTACTTTTAGCTACCGTATTCGTTCGCACGATTCAATATTATTGCAATACGGTTGAACCCACGCCTACTTTACTTGTATAATTTACATAGCGATCTGGAAATTGAATCAATTAGAATATTAATACGGCTACCAGATTAATCGAGGCACATTTCTCATAAGTAACATTTTGATCGTGTAACAGTGCTTCTTTAAAAACACAATCTCTATCCACGCGAAGTGCCTCTGCCGTTACATGAAATAGAGCGGCTCTACACGCATTCATTGCTACTAGCAGAAATTACTCTTAACATCCTATTCTAGCTATAGAATATCAGTTCTCATAACTGTCTAATAACGTTTAAGTTTGTTTCCACGGTAGTTTATTCATTTCACACGCTACTAAATTAGTAACTTACGCGCCGTAGGAGTAACTTTCGTAACAACACTACAACATCATTGTATTGTTCAATCGTACGTTTATTGTAAATGTTCAATATTCAGACGTCTAACAACGTACAGTTAGTTATGTCAGTCAATGAATTAATTTCACCAATTAAAACAATCGTGCCAAATAGGTCGAGATCCGGTCAGTCAGACATCCGCTTTGTAACAATTTAGTCAGTTCATTAATTTATTTTTTTATCCTGTATGTAATTGTTATGTAGAATTTAGGTTTAGAAATTGTTGGTTCATCCTTAAAATGATATTTCTTGTACAAACTCCATTCTTGGATAACTTGTCTAGATTAGCTGTAACTTAATTGAAATTAACATAATCATCATCCAAATTTTAATAGTTTCCTTTCTCTACACATCTAAAGAAACAGTATCATTGAAATTGTGAATTCTCTCCGAACGTTTCCGTTTAAAATATTTGTAAAAGTCACAAAACGCGCAGGTAGTCGATGGCTCCAGATACCCGACCTTTACAAAAACCGGGTTGAAGTTATGTATACACATTCTTTCCCTTTGTACATTATCTGCCTCTATCGAATGTCGAACTGTAGCGTTTTAAATAATTACTCGCATTGTGAAAACCACTCTCTTTGTTCTTTTAACTCCAATTTCTACTAACCTAGTGCTTGTCAATAAACCGTTCGCAGGTAACAATTTGGTGAAGGGGTCAATACTACCTACCCAACAGGTAGTATTGATTTGTTTGAACGACGCCACGAGGCTTTGCTGTCTATTTTGAGGCTCCGCCCTAACACATGGCTCTTAAATTTAAACCATCTGTAACCATGTATAGCCCTCGGGAACGGTTTTAGATGTTATTTTTACGTTTACAATGACTTTGTATTGTTCCAGATACCAGACATGGCACCTGAGCTGACGTCTCCTGAACCTGACCAAGTGACCTGACTTAGAACGGGAACGATGTCTCTTATCCAGGTGAGTCTCTACTTTTTGAGAGCTTTTAATTTTTTATGTTGGTTTTTGGATATTTTATTGTTTTTCAAAGTATTCATTTCAACTTTTCAGATTCAGACTTCAACTTTTTCTCTATCATGTATTGTGGAATTTGTGGGTTAATCTGCTTTATATTCATTTTCTCGCCTTTTCGTGGCTCTGCCTATTAGGCGTGCAGTATCTTGCATTGAACGTTCCAAAAACAATGCATCCAGAAACAATGTTGACTAATTTAGTAACACTGTTTTATAAAAAGTCAAATATTATTACGAATATATTGTTGGTGATTCTAGTGGACGTTCAAGTAAAAACTCCAAAGAAACCTTCTGAAGTACTTATCTGACTCCTATGTATTTGGTAAACATTGGAAGCATTTCTTTTGATTCGATATTGATAGACTGCTCGCAGTTGTGCGGGTGTTTACTCGTAATGGAGCAATCGCTAGAATTCCCTTTACAAGCGGTCTGGACTATCAGCTCCTTGATGGATTTCTGCTGGGACCAAAAAATCAAATTTTCATGACTGTTGGAGCAAATTGATGACAGCTTTTGCAAAACATATCGGCTAGGCACCGGTGTTATTTTCAAGATATTATTGGGTACTTTCTATTTAATTTAGAGTTGCGATTAGAATGTTTGGCACCGGGGAGCCGCGTTTTGTGTATTCGCTGTGATAATAAACGGACGATAAAACCCACGCGCCCGCAGCCACAGTCGCGACGCGCGCCGCCGTTTATAATTATTTTTATGATACGAACAACCGGCCCGGCGGCCGACTAACTGTGTTTTTGTTATAATACTACCTACGTACGATCAACAAAGTTTTGACTACCTGTCTCATTGTAAAGTGATATCCCGTTCGGGATCTTTGGGGTACGTATGGTTCGTATCGTAACCCTTTTCCACATTTTTTTTACTCGCGTGCGCCTTATTAATTTCTTTTAGACTTGAATCCGCTTCAGACTCCATTCATACTTTTTTACTTTTTGCTCGTTTGCGATCAGGTTCTTTTTCACCCCTCTCCATAACAAGTCCATTCATGCCGACATAATTAAGAGTCTTTGATTTCTGCCACCTGTGCTACTCTCGAAATTCTTTTAGCGTGCCATTTCTGTTTAGGTATTCTTGTCATAATTTACACGTCCATCACACAAAACGAGAACAGTTCCCTAAAATAAGCAAGCATTTTTGGGCGTCCGAAGGATGAAGTTGACTTGTACTGTACCTCCATACATGTTTTTTTTTTTTTTATGTACAATAGGTCGACGTTTGACCACCAACTCGCCTGATGTTAAGCGACGTTGCGGTCTAAGATGTAGCACGACGACCTAAAAGGTACTTATTCACTCTACCCTTGAAGTTTGTAGAGTGAAGAAGTACAAAGACGGCAGTTGAGTAAGGTGCCACAAGTACGCTACTCAGACCCGTCTTCGGAACGGTTACACCGGACTACATCCCGAAACACGACTAGGTCATTTCACGGCATGGCTTGGTCCGGTGGATGGTAACTAGCCATGGCCGAAGCCTTCCACCAGAGTTTGCTACCCGGTTAGCACTACCCGGGGACCACGTGTAGGGAATCAGAATAGAGTACACTCCTACGGACGTGGGTAGCTCAGCCCCCAAATTTTTTAGATTATAGGTTATAGGTTTAGTTTATAGGCTTTATACTCGTAAATGTTCGTTCTGCAGGAAATAGGTACCTATTTAGGGCACGTAGGGACCGGATGAAGGCAGGCTCTTTGTGACCTGACTCCTGAATTAGCACTGATTGTTCTTGCCAGTCAAAAGCACGATACAAAAAGTTACTCAGAGCAACTTTGAAGAGCCTGGTGCTTGGCGCGGGTATTGTTCCATAGTGCAGGCGAAGTTTTTAAAGTGGTTCACTCTGAAATTTGCGCGTTATTTTTCATTGTTATAAATTTTACGCTGCTGACGTTGAGTGAAATTAAAAAGTTATGACATTTGTACTAATTTGCAAAGCATTATGCGCCCCATAGTTCTTACTGAATTTGTGAGCCCTATTATTCGTATCGTAGTGAGCCCCTTCCTTTGTACCGGGGTGCGCCCCATGCTTCGCTTCGTAGCGTCATCGCGTGCCCCTTGTGTCGTGGCATAGTGTGCCTTATAGTTTTGTGGCGTTGTGTACCATTTCATTATTATTATTGAACCACTATCAGTAGGAAAAATGCAACTTAAAAATCGTATCGTATCGCGTTGAAGTGGTAACGGTCGCTATTAGTGCTAGTCGAAGTGGTAACAGTAAAGATCTGTGCGTTCAGTAATATCTGATTCTATTATTAACAACAATCTGAAATAAGGTTACGGCCACCGCTAACTTTCCGTTCGGTAATAAACTATTTTTATTTGTAGGGCTATTTTGGTACCGTAGAAATAATCAGAAACAATTATTTTACTGAGAGCTATTTATTTTGCCGTATCGCTGCTATAGTCATTTGAACGGCTGCACAGCACCGAGAAGGAAACTATTGTAGCTTCTTCAGACTATGCTATCACTCTCTTTAACCTTATTAGTCCTTCAGAGGTCAAAAGTCAAAATTGAAAATGCTTGTATTCAATTGGGTAACGAGATAAACTTAGGAACGACAAAGTTATAAAATAGACTCTCAACCGCCTGGTTTGGAAAAAGAAAACTTTTTTCGCGAAGCGAATGGTACTTGACCTAAGAAAGGTAAATGCATAAAAAAATAAGTAAGTACCTCTTCGGTTTCGAAACTTAAAAAAAATCGCGCAAAAGCCGCAGCCGAAAAAAAACGTGCACTGGGTAAAAATATATTTGGCACGTAAAATGCGAGAAATGTTATGTTGTTGTTTTATTTTTAAAATTTTCCGTTTCTTCAATTTTAAAATAATAAAAAACATATACATATATTTATCTCGGGAGAAACCATCTATTGCACACTCAAAATTAAGCGCCCTCGCTTCGCTCGTGTGTCAAACCATCTCGTGAGCAACTTCATTTTAATCTAAGTCTCAGTAGCGTTAATGACATTTGCTATTTTGCTTTATATTTATTACGCTATTTGCGTATTAGATTTTACATCTATACTTCTATATCTGATTGAAGGCAATAGATCAGGGTTGTCACCCACAGCGCGCAACCCGTGCTACTTTGTAAGTACCTTACCTACTTACGAGTATCTAGCAACGTGTGTAATGTGTGTATGCATCACCAGCTTAACTTACCAACGTTTTTCGTAAACCCTTGTAATATTCCTAAACTATCAACTATCTCATTTAGTAAAAAAATAGCTTTTGGGCTAACACTGAATACTCGGTGTCAGTCCGGTTTTTTACGTCGACTATACATGACGAAATGTTAAAATCACTAAATATAAAATAATAATTGTAAACAAAATAGTTTACCTTTATTCCGTTTGCGAAAATTGATGAAATCGTAATTCTTCGTGTAGAAACGATGACGAAGTTAATCCACGCACAGCACATGTCACACACACCATTTTATTTTACAACACATCAACACGTAAGCCCTGAATTTCGGCTACCACGTAACTTTGGCGGGCGATGTAAACTCGTAGTAGCCGGTAGCGCGACACTCGCGTCTCGCCCCTCACATCCTGCACGATCGCTGTGGTTTTGCTACAACTGAACATATCTTATAATCACGGGTAGGTTACAAATCGATAACAACGATACTGACCGCAAAGGACCTAGTTACAAAACAGGGTGTTTTGTACCCACAACCACGAGAACATGATTGGCACCACATCCGTCATATATCATGATATTAAATATCATAATACATTTTAACCCTCCTATAGTGACTGTTGGTCAGTATGACATGTCAGGACTGTTGATCCTATACTGTTGGTCTGTGGGACCTAAGAATAACTTTTTCTAATTAATTTATTTTTCCAGTTTGGACTTTTTACTAGCTCAATTTTAGTAGGCAGCACGCGTTTGTGCAATTAGTACGTGTTGGTGTATATCGGTCTGAGACCGACGCGGGTACAAAAGGTGCAACTTATCAGTTTCAGTAAGTACAATTTGGTTCTATGCAAAGCAAACCATGTTAATTTGATTTTTACTGTTTTTCATGGTACCATTTCTTTATCATTAAGACCTAAAAGATTTTTAATGTTTTTATCAATAAGACAACAAATTAAAGCGGTTTTTCTAAACCTTGATATAAACTTGTCATTTTTGAATCGATAGTCAGCAAAATAACAATCAATAATGTACAATTATCTAATTAATGTAATTAGACAATATTTTTTTAGTTTTCCTAGTAAAAAAATAAAAACTGGGGATCTGAAGCTTCGGTCTGTGAGACGGTGCAACAAAATTTGGCGGGGGTATAGGAGGGTTAAAGACCCCGCGTGTTTATTTTTGTCCTACAAATAGCTGGAAGAGTGTTATTAGCTGCATTTCTACTTGCTCTTCCTTTGCGTTCTTGTGAACTTGCGTTCAAACCATCCGATGATCGTTCGATCATTCTGATTCAGTTAGTTTATTGTTCAGTTATGTAGATTCAAATACGCAATGCAATACAAAATTATAAAAGCATGACCATGGTGGTAAATATCGTTATTTAGCAAAAAGTTAGTAAGTGAGTAGTATAGGCCGAGTGGCTAGATCTATTGTTGGTCCCATAACAACAACCGCAAGCCACGTCACTGGCCAAATTTAGTAGGTACGTCCAGGCGTCGAGGACAGGAATTAGAAGCAAGGAGGACCGAGATCGGGGCAACGTTTGCACTTGACCGATTTCAGCCAGCAAAGTCCGTGGGATTATGGCGTAGTCTGAAGGGTTTTATAGTGTGTATATACAATAAAGTAGGCACATTGTGCTGTTATCGGTCGCGTGACGTCAACGCGTTGTTTTTGTTTGTCCACGGTGCCGTCAATCGCTATCGCACTGTAATGTTTGTTTTATTCGTTACAATTTATCAGTGATATACGTACCTATTGCATAAAACGTTAAATGATTATCGCTTGCAATGTCATTAAAACGTATATAATTAAAGATATCATAATTGAACAGCTTAATGAGTTGGGATAAAGAAGA
The DNA here is from genome assembly GCA_911728515.1 of Peribatodes rhomboidaria. NCBI lineage: Eukaryota > Metazoa > Arthropoda > Insecta > Lepidoptera > Geometridae > Peribatodes > Peribatodes rhomboidaria. The sequence goes on from OU452166.1 coordinate 22,428,150, forward strand.
CGCTCTACGTTCCTTTACTTGTAATAGATACAGGGGTAGGGGATGGTAGCCACCATGACATTTTATTGCCTTGATGGTTACGTTACGTTTTCGACGCTGCGCGACTACGGACCGTATTGCGCGGCGTCATGGCAATGAAATATCATGGTAGCACCCCCGGTCGTCCACCGGTACGTTCTGTTGGTGTGCTTAAAAGTAAATTCGCAGAAACCGAGTGACTAGCCCTGCTGACAAAAGTTTTTAGGCCGACCAAAGGACTTTGTGGGCTTAGTATGAGTTTTCATAGTTACGTAAACTTTATTCGTTTTCTATTCTTCGGCTCCATACATGTCAATGAATACCCTGGCGGAAACGTTTAGGGACTAAGTTAAATATAAATTTATTAAGCAAAATGGAAACGAAAAAAGTTTACGTTAACGATCAAAAGTCAAAACTCAAACTACTGAAATGGTGCTAGTTATATTTTCATTTTACAAAAATATAAATATATCCTGTCGAAGGCCTCTGGCATGGAGTACAGCATGAGTATAGTTTGTTTATTTAATTATCGCCTCAACTGACATGTTCTTTGTTGACATAAACCGTGAAAATGTTTGTGTAAAGCTCAGTTTAGACTAGCAATAACTTACCGCATTTTTTAGTGCTTTTAGTTGTAGTTCGGACTAGAATGAGCACAAATGAGTCGATCTAGTGAAGAATACGCGACTTGCCCCAAATGATCAAGTCATTCAAATTTATAGGAAAACGCTTGTTTACGGAAAAAAATTGCGAGCAACACTTGTACTTTATTTGTGGTTTTAGCTTTGCTTACTGTACTCAATGTGCTACTGTCCTTACTGCTACGAACTAATCTGAACGTAAATATCCGGTGTCCTCTAAGAAACTCGCTCGCATTATTTCGTGTCATTGACTACATGCAAAACTTGGACGTGAAGGACGTGATGTTATTCGGGGGTATGTAATGTGAGCATGTATGGATGTTTGACTGTCTTTACACAAGGCTTTGACCGGACTACGTGCGTTATTATTATTAAGTAATTGTTTTTTGTTACTTTTGGTGTGAACAATAAAGAGTTTATCTATCTATCTATCTAAGTACTGTTGGGCATTAAATTGCTGATTCTGAACCTGAATTTATAAAATACTTATTTAAAACTTGCTAAAAAAAAAAAAAAATACGGAATAAGGAAATGAACCCACGTAAATCCCTCGAAAACTCGAAAGCGCATATCACCCTGTGTACGTTAATTGCGGGAATGAAACATCCCGCCTGCGGGCGGTACACAAAGGCTTTATTACTAAGGGGGGCAGCCCACATGATCAAGCGTCGGCGTCGAGGCGACGATGCGGAAGAGCCGCACCGCACTATGTTTTGTTTATAAAGAATGGGAGGGCGCTCATTTACTAGACCCATAGCTATGGTCATAGTGTAAAATCCAAACAATGGTCCGACGCTTTTGATCTTTCGTGAAATTCCACTTGCGTCTAGACAGCAATGTATGTCTGATCCTCACCAGGGAGCTCAGGGTTGTCAACCACAGCGCGCGGGATTTTACTTAAGTAATTTGCAAATGCCACTCGCAGTGTCACCCATATGAAGACTGGTCGTGTCGTCGGTTGCTCGATTAAGAACACCTAGGCGAGCTATAGGTACGTGCGCTGTGGAAGTGATGATCCGGCGATGGCTTCGATCAGATATAGCTAGGTGTCAAGTCTCAATACGAAAAATTGCACCTTTATAAACCTTGAAAACTAGGCTTAGATCAAGTGTAAGCCTTGTTTCGCAGTCAGTCGCTCAATGATCGCGTCGGTGTCACCTTAAAATACTTTAGCAAATGTCATCAAAGTTAATGCGGAATGATAAGGTTTAGATACAAGTGAAGTTATATGTATTTGGTTATTTATTTTGAATACAATGTTAAGTAAATGTCGATGCGGTGCCACAATAAAGGCCTGAATTTTATGAGACACGACATCTATGTATAATGGACCTGATTGATCGAAGGGCGATTATCTTCGAACAGTACTTGTCTACAAGTCGCTACTTACCACAAGATGCCTACTTTTAACACCTGCTGGGTGATAATCTCCTCATTGTAATTGGCCTTCACTCGGTCACTATAAGGGTCGATGCTCACTTAAGTAACTTGACACGACTTGCTAAACCTGTACTTACCAAAAAAAATGTTGCGATGAACGACAGGTTAAGGTGGGTTAAACGTCATGTAACAATCTCTTGTCGAGTCACTTGGGGGACTGGTTTTACACAAAAAGTGACGAGCAAATTATCAATCATTTATTGCCGCTCGCCCTTCGGCGGCATGGTGCGTTTTCTAGTTCATTTAGGACCCTTTTCTGAAATGGTCATAAATTTTACTTCGGACAAAAGATAATCAGATCGTAACTGCAGGCGTTTAAAACCAATTTTTTATCCCATTTATGCAAAAACGGTTTGGCTTCCACAAAAAGTGTGCCTAAAAGCCTTTTAGCGTTCCGTACTTACGTGTTTAGATTTGGAACTTTTTCCAGGTACCAATAATGAATTTCAATCAGGAACCTGATGGCTAGACCTATTTAAAATCGCGAGGTGTCGTTAGATTTATCTACGTGTCCGCCATGCCAGCGTTAATTTTGCTGTTTGAAAAAATAACTGCGGTTTCGTTTTTCAGTGTACTCAATGCCTTTCTGCCTGATAAAAATGAACCCACTTGGTGATAACAGTGTTTTCTTCACAGTACATTGGAAACGTAAATGACCTTTGATACCGTTGTCGGTCGATATTATGTATGTATTTAAATAGTAGCGGCAGCGGTCATGGTAAGACGACTCTTGGTCTACCAATCACATTCTTTTTTCCCGAGATTTTGGCGTAATTAAGGCAATTTTTTTTCTTTAAATATTACTACAGAAAAGTAAACGCTTACATTAATTTAAAAGGGTAGGCATACACAAAGGTGGTACTCATCGTCATGAAGTAAAGGTGGGAGCTATGATGCGATGGCCGATAAAGTCGATATGGAACGTATTATGTCTGTATTTAAGTAAAAGTATGTCTATCGGTAATCGGTAGGAAGGTTAGATAATCTGGGCTGAGCACGGCCCAATCCTTTATACACCTCTGGCCCTCGATCACATCACAACCTAATTTACCCCATCTGCAATCCAATTACGGCATGTTATCGATCGACCGCATTTTGTCGACGTTTGCCGTCAACAAAATCAGTTTGGTCGATGATTCTAACGTCATATTTAGCAGTTTTCGTCAGCTAATCTAAGTTTGTCCATTCTAAGTGTCGTCGCTCGAAAACGCTCGATATAGTTGCGGTGCTGTTATACGTACTTATAAAGGTAGGTATATACATATGTATAGCTTGGGGCTGGAAGCTCGTTAGTCTAGGGGGAAGCCTTTTAATTTAAATTGATCGAACTTTGATACCGATTAGACCCCCGCTGCTGAAGCTGATTACGTTAACCGTCACTCAAAATGACAATCATGCTTTTCCTCTCGGGCTATCATACTCGCACTATCCCCGGGGGGAGGCGCGATTGCGGTTTCGAGTGACAGCAAGTGTAATCAGCTGGTGAGCTCTTATCTACAAAGTTTGCTCTAACGGTTTTTAACACATTTGTTAAATTAGAGCTGTGAAAATTGGTTTGTCCGTTGCCCTAGTATTTACTTAGTTTAGTTTTTTAACGGTTCCGCGGGCTATTTTAAACTTGTCATGATGATGACGACGATGATTATTTAAAATAATTATACCAGTAATCAAAACCTCCGAGGGCCATTCTCACAGGTCTCGAGAACGAACGGGACTAACTTGTTTTAATACCAGACGTCGGCGTTGTCATTAGTAGAGCTGAAGCCCACTCGAATCACAAATAACACCCGTTGCATGTGAAAGCGAAACGTATCATATTGTAAGCAAAGCTTAACGACTATTACGGTTACTCTACATGCCTCGAATAGCATTCACACTACACGAGTTGCATTGTTAGCAATGAGGTTATTCTGAACCGACGCGGCCTACGGCACATGTACAGTACACTCGGCTCAAGACGGTTGTAAAAGTTGGCGAAAAAACGCGTGGCGTTGAACCCGGCGGTCGCGGCGGCGGCGAATGCACTCCGTTAGCTTTACCCGAGGTCAGGTAGGTATCGACGATAAACCACGTCGTCGTCGTGCCGTGTCAAAATATGCACACCGTCTCAGCTGGCTGGATAACGGTGACCGACTCATTTCGGACGGCTCGCTTCTCTGCAGTTTACGGTTTGCGTGTATTTCGACTTAGGTTATTGTTTCTCACGCCACAAACTAACTGTTATGGCGTAAGTAATTAGGTGTAAATTGCTAGTAAATAACGCTGGCCCCTAATAAATTAAATCTGATACACGAACAGTTTAATTAGAAATTACCAGTAAAACATTCGGAGTACGATCACGCCGATGAAATTTGCGCGAGAAAAGTGCGCTTAACTTATTCGAAAAAAAAGTTCTTCCTCAAAGTAGAAAATATCGAACCCATTATTTGTCCTCTAATAACTGTTCAACCATGTCAGAGGCCTTCCGTCGCCCTCTAAAAGACGGTCTAACGCTCTTCAACGTACAAATAGTATCATTTTAGTTACGAGCAAAGCCAATTTTATTATGAGATCAACCTACATGTGTCATGCCAGTGACGTGCTGCACAGTTTGTGAATTAGAAACCGAATGCACTTTCAATGACCATTGTTAACCTTGGCGTCTATGCGCCGTGAAAGTATCCTCAGTGAGTCACAGCACATTGTGCGTTTTTTGTGAGACGCTGACCCGTCTGGGCTGTTTAATGACCTGCCGACTTCAATAGAACAGACCTTCCAGCGGCTAGCATTCACTTGTTATCAGCTTCAGGAACTATTGTCACTAAACAATAGGGAAGATCCCAAGAATTTTTTCATCTTCATATTTGTCGGGCAGTCTTTGTATAGGCGACCGCAGACGAGCGCTCCAGCCATAGATCTTATCTTGGGTGGCTGGTTTTATTGTAGTATTAAACCTTGAAATAATCACAAACTTTTACTGGAATTTGTAGTTACCTTCTGCAAGTAAAGTTTCAAGTAGATGGATGGCACTAGAATATCATTAATGATACAATAATTCGCATAGAGCTGTATATTGGTACGAATGTTGGGAACACCATTATAAATGAAATGTGGAAAGTCCCCATCGATCCCAAACCCGCAAAACAAAAATTCAAAGTGAAAGTTTTTCTATTGCGGCCATATTTTTTTAAATTTTATGAAAAAGTTTCGTAGTGTTTCTACGTTTGAAAGGATACCTACTCTTACCGTTTCCATAACATATCGTCACGCCCATCCCCCGAGGGGGTGGGAAGGGGTGTAATACAAAACATCCACACTTCGCCGGACGATATTCAGCCCCAAAATGTGACAGGGGGCGAGTCTGTCGCCATACACCAGGCTCCAATCATGTAGCAGATGACATACAATACGCACATATGTTCGCTTACCGTTACCTAGATACTTTAATTCATTTTGTCATCACCTGTCGTCATTATTTCTTTGATTTGACCCACAACGAATCACATTTTAAAGCGCCTTTAAAGCTACTGAAAAGTTCATTGATAATGTGCCAAGTACACTAGCTCACAGATGACGTGAAAAACTGGATAGTCATGGAACTCAACTTTTTCTACCTTTAAGAATCGCTTGATTGAATTGATGATTTTTTGTAGATAAGAGCCATGATCTACATTTTTATTAATGTATTTTTATTTATCATAAAAGTACATTAACAAAAGCCGAAAAAACCAATCTTACCGTTTGGCTGAAAAACGCAGAAGACTCATATTTGCTAACTTTGACTTTTTGATAAGTGGGATCGATTGCGACTTTTCACGTATCATTTATAATGATGTTGCCGACATTCGACCAATTTTCAGCTCTATGTCAATTATTGTAACTTTGAATGTCTATTTTCACCGGACTATTTCTCTGATCAATCCGTGCTTGAGGAAAAACTGGCCGATTACCAATCAGACGTAATCATTATTGGGTCACTGAGAAACTTGGAATGTTTGCCGAGAAGATCGTTTTTATGTAACGTTGTTACATTCATGAAAGGATTTGTTAGATACTCGTAGTAGATTGTGAACTTGTGATGTAATCGCTGTTGGTAATGTAATAGTTTTTTAGTCATTCTGACGGAACTTTGGTAAGATTATTTTAGCTTTTACACATTTGTTATTTATTAGGTAAATGTGAGCTCTTTAAATAGGTGAACACTTAATTCAGCCGTGACTTATAAATTGTTGACAGCTGACAGTATGTAGTATACGATATAAATAAAACACATCATTTTATAATCGCTGCGTTCAGACGCGCGGCGCTCAGCCCGGCGCGGCGTGCAGCCCGGCACTCGCGGCGCTGAAAAGCAGACTGTGTCGAAAAACCGACAGTCGGTCGGTCGTTGAATGTCGCTTTGAGCGCGAGCGTCTGAACGCAGCATTATAGATTATGGATTATTTATTAACGCCCTTAGCGATAAACGTTGTAAAGCTTCGGTATATTTATACAGTGTTTTGTATTTTAGTTCGAGTTAAAAATTTAAGAGAAGAAAAAGACGACACACTGTATAAACTATTCCGAGGCTACACAACGTTTATGGCTTAGGGCGTGAAAATAACCACCGAGTAAAAAATAACATAGCAAAAGTGACACAAGGAAAGAGAAGTGTCGGCCTCATTTTAAATTGTTATAAACATACATTATGTACGTGACATGATTATAGTTCCTAGTCATTCTTTAAGTGTTTTTATTCATAAGTGTCGACTACACGATTAAAAGGATGTAGTGTAATTCGTAGGTATTACATGACAGCAGTATTTGCAGTAATACATTATAATGATGCGTGGAAATTACACACCTTGGTGATGGATTATGAGTGGTGCGTGTTGTCGGTGCAACGATGCAAAACCAATTTTATGATTCGTTTAGTATGAAATGACATACTTAGTACAGAGTTATCGGTATAGGCTATAGGGTGTACAAAGCCAAAAGGGGGCCATGTTCCCCATGTTCACAATTACCCCCTTTCGACTTAGTACACCCTTTCCTGAAAACTGTATACAGGGTTCAGACTTTCAGACAGTATCCCGGCCTCGAGTGAATCTCAAACACAAAAAAGGCTCGTGTCAATAGGATGTATTGTTCTTAAGGCTCCTGCAAACTCATAAAGCTAACTTCGCATCGACTAAAGATTTTCTAGTGCCATTTCGTATAAGGAGACGACGCCCAAAAAGAGCAAGACAAGATACTGGAGAGCCTCTAAAGTTATGTACAGAGTGCCGAATTAACCAGTAGTTAACAGTTTTAATCTTTTATTATGACTTTTGCACTTACTTCATTAACTAACAATTTCTCTTATATTATGTAGCCAACTCTTTACCAGAAGGGTTTTTTGTTTAACTATTGCCGCGAACGCGCACAAAGCGTTCCTATTGGTTGTTTAAAAAGTTTCCTACCAACAGGAACGGCAACGTATCGGTGCTTTCAGTTAGCCCATTTGAAATTTAGCAGGAAGAGATATTAGCCCGTTTCACGGCACATGTCAAATTTAATCACAATCTGATGAATAGTTTCCGAGCAATTTGATAAGCGCGTTAGTATGACGTTAGTTTCAGCCCTCCGTGTGCCCGCTAATATGAGTGTGATTAATGTGACGTGGCAGGTATTGATAGCTCTATGCAAACTAGTACGACGAGGACGTTTGTTACACGTTAAGCGGCAACCAGACCAATGACGCGGAAAACTGTTCCTATTGGTTATTAAAAGCTTGCTGACTAATAGGAACGGCGTATCGGTGCTTTGGCAGGCGTCCGCGGATATAGTCTGGTTCCGGCTTAAGACGATACACCGTCGTAAGGCTATTGACGTGAATATGAAGCTAGGAATGTCCACCAGGTAGGTGTCGTGACAGGCCCATGGTAGAGTTCCTTAGATTACATACGCAAAAATTAGCGTAGCCGAAAAAGGCTGGGTTCGTCTTCGTCATCATTATCAGAGTTCTGGAGTTAGGTTGGAAATAAATGTAAAAGTTGTACCGAATTCTTAGCTTGTATTGTTTTCCGAAACGTTTTGTTTGATTCGTCATAAGCATCCGTCGGTTAATGTAAAATAAACTATCAGACTTTAGTTAATCGTGATAATTGTAAATCTAATTTCTTGATATTAAAATAAACCTGCCGGCTTTAATCTTGACCAACTTAAAATCTGTTAAAAATTAGTTTTGGAAACCTCAGAAAGAATTTAAACTTTTTAACGACTCGTAGGTCCTACTCAGGTAAACGTTTTTTGTCATCGTTACTTTTTATGCAAGGGTAGCTTCCCCTTAAAAATGGCTACCAACATGTGAATGTTGTGAGCCCTGAATGCTGTCCTGAGCAGCGGTTATAATACATATAGCTGAATGCAGCATTCTAGAATCTAGAGCCTCTGAATAAAAATATTGCGACACACAGATCATGGCGGATGTTGCCAAACATATTTACTAGTGGTGACCTGGCGACCTCGCTACCGCCGCCTGTCCTCCTCTACAGGTCGCATTCCTCAATCGTTTCTCGTGAAACTTTGTGCGCAGGTTCGATAATTATACAGTTTTTTTTGCCGAGTCAGTATTAGTTTTTTTTTTTCAAATTTGCTGAGATGTTTAAAAAAAATCCTAGTCATTAAAAAAAAATCTAAAAAAAAACTATTACTTACTTATTAAAAAAATATGTTATAAAAAATATTATTAAAAATATATTATTAAAAGGATATTATTAAAATATTATTTAAAAAAAACTACCTCGCAAAAAAAAAGAAATCAAACCCGCTCACAAAGTATTATGAGAATTAGTTAAGAAATGCGACCAAATTAAATAAAAATAACATGAAAATTTTTGATGTAGACGAAGACAGAGATTTGGACGTACGGAAGTATTTTTGTCGAAGCTAAAGCAGAGACTTACTATGATATTCCAACTAAACATAAGAACCAGTAAATTATATACGTACTTAAATAATATATCTTATACCTTTAAATGAGCAATTCTTGTATATCATACAAATTAGTATATAGGGGGTTTCGGGGGCGATAAATCGATCTAGCTAGGAATCATTTTTAGAAAATATCATTTTATTCGTGTTTTATCGATAATCAATCTCAACTGAAAAATATGACTCTTCCTAACATCTATTGGCGAATAATAATACTACTATTTTTTGTGAGCAACTAATTGCTTTAACGACACAACAGCAGATGGCGTTGTTAAGTAACACGAAGTCAATGAGTGTTTGCTTTGAGGTTAGACTAAAATCAATTGTTTATTATCCAAAAAACACAATTAAAAAATAAAAAAAAATACCGAGCAAAGCTCGGCCATCCAGGTACTACGTACTTAACTCACAAAGACATACAGCAACGCCATTTTGGTAAAACAAACTTTTAAATCTGTTACCAAAAACGAGCTCAGCCTAGAGTGGACCCAGAATAGACGATAGAGTTCGTCGTTGGTAAAAGCTTTTAAAACCATTAACAATTTCCCGACACACTATTTTGCAAAATTGAAGTTTGAGAGATGCCGGCGTGCGGGAAGGCGGTGGCAGTGCTCGTACGGGGGCGTGGATCGGAGCCGCGCACGCGCCCCGCCGACGCGATCGATTTAAAACTACGTGGAGCGACCGATATCCGGGGGATACTCTCATACTACCAACAGTCACTTAGGCCTCGTCCACACTTCACGATAATGAACCCTGACAAATTGACGTTTAGATGGAAAGCCACGATGTTGCGGCCGTGCTCACATTATACACAGTTCGACGTGCGCTGCGCTGGCCGCTCGCTATCGTAGAGCTGATCGTCGTTGGTGCACCACACATGAGACAAATGTCTGCGCACTGCCCACATTGTTATTTTTTGACATGCGCTAAACTATGTCATGTTCCAGAAGGAGTAAGATATAGAATATAATAACCCGCTACGCTTGTCTACTTGTGGTGATGGGTGTGCGGGGGCCGACTACTAGGCTTGTAGGGGCCGACTACTAGGCATGTAGGCGCCGCCGCTTGAACGTAGGTGCCTACTACTGTTAGCAGAGCTAAGTTGGTCGGCGATCCTCGTATAAGATTAAGCCAAATTTCGTGATGCTAAAATTATTAAGGTTAAAATATTCAGAACAGCTCTCACGTTCACTAGTATTATCAACTTAATTCGTACCTTGCCGTCCCTGTCCCTTTCAACATGAAACTTTAGTAATTATTCAGACTAAGCCGTATTAAATTGTAAAGATTGATGGACGCTTTTCGTTTTGAGATATTGTATTCAAATCGTTGCCGAAGCGGGATCTCTACAAAATACTCTGTAATTTATTGCAGATTACTAAATGTTTTAATTTATAACTGGGAATAATATAATAACAGTTATTTTGTATCTTCCACAGAATGCTCGAAAGCAACATGCAACCTCCATTCTACTTGCCGCGCACTTAGTTTGGTAAGTTTGTAAAACGCTTCAATATCACTGTAAAGAAGCGGTCGGCAACCCGCGGCCCGCGGGCCACATGCGGCCTTCGGCCCTCCTCCATGCGGCCCTTGCGGTTTTGTAAATACATAAAAAAACGGGACATTTTGCTCACACGTCGTCTGGCCCCAAACTAAGCAAGGCTTTTACTACAGCTGCCAGATACAGATAAACATTGATTTTTAGAGATAATACCTATAAATAGAATAAATAAATGGATACCTTTGGTAAAATATGTAAATATAGAAACCTATAGTAAATTTTTTTAACAAGTGCGGCCCCTCACTTGCTTATTTTGGCACTGTGCGGCCCTTGCCTGCCAAAACGTTGCCGACCGCTGCTGTAAAGGATTTGAAATGCTCTTTCCTTAGATATGTGACTAGAAAAGGTATCTACTATGTTACGTAACTATGTAATGTGGTTTAACCATTAATGTTATCTGTCACTCGCATTGACACAGACATGGGAACAACATTGAAGCAATTTTGGTTGGCGATATACCTGTGAGAATAGGCCCAGATGTTGCAGTCACCTACTGAAGCTTGTTCTATTTATATACAAGCTTCAGTAGGTATATACACCACCTTATACACATCGAACAAGCTATCATTTACAACAGCTATATTGCGGTTGCAAATCACTCGTGTGTATAAGGTTTCAACCTAATCGTGAAGTCCATTATTCGGTGGAGTTGGGTTTTGTAATCTTGTGAGTTATTTTAGTCGAATGATAGATATGCAACTATAGTTCGGTTCAGATAGGTTGAAGGAAGAGCTCATAGAACTTTGTACCGTTCCGCCTTATTGGGGCCAATTCGGGGCCTAATTTGTGGATTCAGAATTTCATTGATCCTTCGTCCGTTTGATCAGAGTTTGTAAACATTTTTCGCACAAATTGTATTTATTTTATCAATAACATTTCATTTGACAAATGCTCATGTTTCTTTCAACCCAACTAGACCGAACTGTACCTACAATACCTAGTTAGTAAGTGATCAAATGTTCGATACCTTTCCTTTCATTGTTGTGATTTGAAGTACAATATCCTCGTATATGTATTGTCGACTCTCATGTTTACTTTTAATCTAGACATGCTGTAATAAAGTACTTTTGTTTTCATTCTTTTGCTAAGCGAATTTGTTTTGATACGAGCCTGTGCGCGAATTTGTTTTTTATTATTTGCTGTAGCTGTGCTTTGTATATTTATGTCTTTTACTCTATCTGGTAGTCTTATATTTATTTTCTTTTTTTTTTCGATATTCTACATGATTATTTGTTTAGACAAAGGAATTAAACAACGCTTCTGTTGTTACAGAGCTGGTATAACCAATCGAGGAAACATCTGTACCTGCTACTGCTATGCTCCAAAACTACCTAACTCTGAAGATTCAAAACAATTGAGCCTCATTTTACAGGTAAATTATACTTTCAGAATAGTTACTAATTTAGAAGTTATAATTAGTGTAAAGCATGTTATAAATAATGTCATTAATTAGTAAGTTCCCATCATATTTACTGCTTCACGAAATTTATGCCTGGCTTGTGTTTCTCCCCGGCAAATGTTTTTCCCAAAAGCGAATTGTGTGCTATGGAAATTTTCTACACAAACAGTATAGCATGCCTGAGTTAGTAGAGGAGACGACATTTCAGCACTACGCATATCACTCTCAAATATTTATCCAATCAGCTAGCTAGTTCTCAGGAGATAGATTTCTGTTACCTGACATTCTTATTAAGATGGCGTGAGTGACAGGGCAAGAATAATATAGAATGCTCTAGAATCAGCCAACCTCCAATGTCCAAAGCTGGCGTAGATGTTCCTCCACGCAATCGGTCATGGTGCTGTTTGAGCATTACGGTCACGAACTCTAATTGGCGAAAACGTCTAGCAGTAGCTCAATCAGCTTTCATGACCTATTGTGTAGAGGAGTCTTAAGTTGGTACGATGAATCATTTGAATAGATTTTGCAATCCATTCGACAGCCAGCGAACGGAGACGAGAAGCGAGCAGCTGCCGCGGCCCGGCTGCCGCAGGTAGGTCGCAGCCAAAACAGCACACCGTGAGTGGAACCCCTTGATGCGCCATCCACGGACGTTAATTCCTCACCCTAAAAAACAATATCCAAACTCGAAATCCGTACAAAGTCCTCAGTCTGTCAATAACGATCCACTCAAAGTAAATCCACTAACATTCCATTCGTTTGGGTAGGAATAACGTTAATGGATGGTTCGCTGTTCGCATCTACTCCCATCCCTTCGAGTAGAAATTTCACGTTCGTTTTTATCACAATCACGTTTTCATTTGCTTTCTCGTAATTTTTTGGTTTTTTAATTGTTTTATTAAGATACTTGTTTCGGCTTGTAGCTGGCTTTAGCAATGTACTATTGGATCCGTTTATCTATTTGTTTAATTTAGTTTATCTGTCAGTTAATAGAAACGACATATAACTAAAATGTTAGTTAAATCCAATCACTGTTACACTGTTTTACACCATTGCATTTTAATCACTTGTATCGCCGTTGGCGCCTAATTCATTTTTTATTTAGGCTTCACTATTTTGTCATTTGTCCTATCATTGTAATCGCTTGACGTGGCAGTGCCATGATTTCACTGCCTAAAAAGTAAAGTTTAATTGTGAATACATTTTAATTATTCAAAGTAATAATCAGACAGACAGTACATACACAAATTCATGTCTATTTGTGTATTCGCCCTTACTGCAGCGTATTCAAAAAGAAAAATAGGACAGAAAACCGGTTTGTCCCCATGGTTACGACTTTTAGTAGTGGACTCGGGAACAACCCCAACCAACTAATCAATGCCGACGAATAGTGTTTAGCAATCGCTCGCATCAGACGTTAAATTGTGTGGCCTGGTTGTTTGTTGGCCTTTTTTTTTTTAATCTCCATTAACCATCAAGCCATGTCAGACGCCTTTAGACGGACTAATAACTCGTGCCACCCGGGGTAGATACTCGGTCTATCTATATTAGATATCTAACATGAAAAATTACATTAAAATGCATTTTCACTATTCTCAAAATCTTAACTCCATTTCCGTGGCCACCTGCCTCGTCTGGCAGCCGTACTCGCGCGGGCTATTGTTATGAGAGTTTGTAGGGTGCCTATTCATCCTCACTGCATCGTATTCAATAGGGAAAGATGGGACGTAAAACCAGTTTCTCCTCATGGTGACGAATTTAAGTACGAGCCAGCGGGAACAACCCCATCCCAATTACACAATGCCAATGAATATTGTTGGGCTACGAATCACACGGTGCTGTTTCATTCAACTGCGGAAGCCAAGTTAAATTGTAAGCCCCGCTTGTTTGTTCTTTGTAGCCTCTGCTTGTTCAAATACTCGGTACGAGTATATATTATGATCCTAACTTCATTTCATTAAACTGCATTTCTCTATGAACCAAAAACAAGGTGACAACACATTCTGAGAGGTGACAACACTACATCGCTCTCAGTGTATCAGGACCGTCTCTTTCGAACTAAGTAGTTGTAGGCTACTTATTCCAGTCTTGCTTATGCTTCGATAACGTCACTGCGTGTCACCCACGTTACATTTGTGTATCGGTAAGCTAACACTTGATTTAATAAAATACTCCATTTAAACTATTTCTGAAGGGACGGTATTCAAAACCCCTTAAATGTAAATAACTAATACTACTAATAATCCAAACCAATTGTACATGTGGGTAATTTCAGTATGAATCAAATGGACACCCAGATCAATACTACAGAAAGACGCCAAAGAAAAACAATACGAGATCCGTCCTCTTCCGTGCTCCAGCTCAAAGTGCTGGTTGGCGGGGCGGGCGACTCAGACGAGCGCCTGAGTCGCCCGCCCCGCCATTCCCATTTCCTCACTAATGCCTTTGACAGTTCGCTCGGAAAACGTCACGCAGCAGAGCATTGCATTTTTTTGTATGTGTTGCTAACATCCATGGAATTCATTTCATGCGCTGACTATGACAACTTCATTTCCGTGTCCACCTGCCAAGTCTGGCAGCCGTTCTCGCACCAACCATTGTTGTTAGTATCTACGGCGGTAACATTGTACATGTCCATGAGCCGGTTACTACCTATAATGAAACAAGTTCACTTTTGTTACACACATTCTTATTCCATTCGCGACCGATTCGATTCGATTTGTGTCGCCATCTATCGGAAATGTCGCTTACCATAAAAATCCTTCTCGTCCCCCTTCCGAGTGATCATCCTTTCACTTCATACCGTCTCAAATGTTTAAATTAACTGTTTTGCTATGATATTAAAAATAAACAAAATATTTGTAGATATCCTTGGAGTTATTTTTGTGGAAAAAGTAGATACAAAGGTTTTCGAAAATAAAAATATACCTACCTAAAATACTCTTCTAAAACCAACTATTTTTAATTTGTTATTTAGTAGGTACAGAAGCAAGCAACAGCAACAGAAGCTCAGTAGATATTTATTGTAACATTTTTACTGAATTATTAATGATAAAACTTTTATCAAATTATAAAACCAACTTAAAGTATGAATAATTTAGATGTACGGCTCGATATTTAATTAAAACCTATCTTAACAACTTACATAGAATAATTAAGTTTTAAATGATTGGTCAAAGTAACTCGTGTAGCTTAGTATATTAAATTTTTACACTATGATTACAACCAGTACATACCTACAACACATGTAGAAAGCGCCATCTATATCAAAACGCATGAACTTCTTAAAGAAATGTTCTATGAATGGCGGTACACGGAGGTCGTGTCGCAACTCCATTGCTCAGGCGCAGCTCGAAGGAGTCCGATCCTTTTTTCATAATGACGCGGACGTTTGGTTGCAGCCGTCCATTTTTGTCCTTTTCGTTTGATAATGGACTGCCCCAACGTATTATCCCGCCTCTTTAAAAAAAAAACGAAAACTTCTTTCAATAATTGCGTTCGTAGTTAGGGACGCCGTAACACTTGAATCGAGACTCTTAAACACTTGTATCGTGCGTATGAGCCTAGCTAAATACACAACGAAATTAGTTTACCAAACTAAATGAAACCTTGGGAAAGCCAACAAAAATATTTGAACCTACTAAAATTACCCCTTCGTGCAGCTCTGTGATGTAACAAATTGGTCAATATTTTATCGACCGAGCAGCGTTAGCAAGGATTAGCGAGCGAAGCGTCCATGCTTCAGCTTGGTGCTTTCGTATGTTCGAGTCCGAATTTCTATCCGGATCAGTCAGGATGACTATTTTTTTTGAAAAATTTCCATAAACTGATAATAAAAATGTCGATTTTATTATTGAACCTACTCACAAAATTTTAAGAGAGGCCGCGACGTTCTGAATTTCCCATACAAACGCGCTACTCAAATTTCTTGAAAACCGTTTGTCAGTTTATGATGAAGTTAACAATATCTGCGCCCCTATGTTCTTGGTTTTTTTTTAAAACGTTCTCAAGCAAAAATAGAGCTATGACAAATATACGCATTTTAAGGGGTCACTTTTGACTGATTTATTCAATAGGTAGACAAAGCAAATCAAAAATTCTATTACATACGAATGTTGTCTACATCATTAGCTGTTAAATGAATCCATAATCATCATCATCCATAATACAAGGGAAATTCTTAGTTATATAAGAATGATCACAGAAGTGCAAAAGTCATAAAAATAATTGAAATTGCACTTTGTCACTGTGTAGGTAACTTTAGAGGCTCGTCAGTATCATTACTCGCTCTCTTCACTCGTCTTCTTCTTCTAGACGAAATGGCTATAGAATACCTTAAGCCAATGCGAAGTTAGTCTAAAGTGGTCGCCGGACTCTTGAGTATGACTACATTCAAAACCAGCATCTGGTATACTTATACCGGTTACACGTCGTCTGCACTTCCAACACAGTCCTGTAACAGCTACGTTGGCGATATCTCATTAAGGGCGTCACATAAATTGCATGGATGTGGATGTCGGACCTCGTACAATATGTTGACGTCACAAGCGTTCTATCTTATACCTTTAAATGAGCAATTCTTGTATATATATATATATATAATTGGAATCTCGGAATCGGCTCCAACGATTTTCATACAAATTAGTATATAGGGGGTTTCGGGGGCGATAAATCGATCTAGCTAGGAATCATTTTTAGAAAATGTCATTTTATTCGTGTTTTATCGATAATCAATCTCAACTGAAAAATGTGACTCTTCCTGACATCTATTGGCGAATAATAATACTACTATTTTTTGTGAGCAACTAATTGCTTTAACTACACAACAGCAGATGGCGTTGTTAAGTAACACGAAGTCAATGAGTGTTTGCTTTGAGGTTAGACTAAAATCAATTGTTTATTATCCAAAAAACACAATTAAAAAATAAAAAAAAATACCGAGCAAAGCTCGGCCATCCAGGTACTGCTTACTTATACAGGATGTTGTATAAGCCGAATCCGACACGTGAAGGTAATCACTATTCTGTCGCTGAGTGTATGTGTTCGAGAGAGACGTCAAAGGTAGATAGATAGTTGCTATGAGCGACTTTGCTCTCTATTGCTTGTTAGTACTTACTTAATGAAAATAAAGGCTTTAAAATAAACTTGATATTTATTTTGAAGCAATTTATTTAAATTTTCTATTCAGGTATAATATTTAAAAATTAACATTTATTAAATGAACACTGACTGGGTCAGTTTAATGCCTCTCTCACTCCGGACACCGGACACCAATTAAACAACACGGCGTGCAAAGCTAACTTATACACCTCTATCTAATAAACGTTGTATAGCCTCGGAATAGTTATACAGTGTTTTGTCTTTTTAATCGACTCCAAAAAGGACGAGGTGCTCAATTCGATCGTATGTATTTTTTTGTAAGTCGGTATGTTACGCGATCATTGCGCCAGTTATGAATCGACTTTGATGATTCTTTTATTGTTTAGTAGACCATACTTCAGAGGTCCCTTATAAATTTTATCGAAATCGGTCAAGCTGTTTTTAAAATATCAATACTGGTTTAAAAATTGTTACTATCCAATTCGGATGACGAGAAATCAGTTTGTTAAGCTATGCTTTTTTTCATTTTTTTTAAATTTGCAAATCGTTCAAAAAAGACATAACACTGTATAACTATACCGAGGCTATACAACGTTTATTAGTAATGGAGTCCATGTATAAACAGCTGTAAGTAATACCGACAAACTATTTTAAATCCTGTATCGAAGTCTACATTGGTCTTTGCTAAATACAGACTACTAAATAATTAGTTACTACCGTGATCAAAAAAAACAAGATCCATTATTCCGGGAGCAAACACTAAATGACGTCACTCGTAATCGTCATATCCGTCTCTTACTAACTAATTGTCAATGATTAATTTCGTTCTTGCTTAAGCATCGATTGACGTCACTACGTGTTGTCCACGTGTCCGGAATGCTATACCTGGCGGAGTATATCTTATACCTTTAAATGAGCAATTCTTGTATATATATATATATATATATAATTGGAATCTCGGAATCGGCTCCAACGATTTTCATACAAATTAGTATATAGGGGGTTTCGGGGGCGATAAATCGATCTAGCTAGGAATCATTTTTAGAAAATGTCATTTTATTCGTGTTTTATCGATAATCAACTTAAACATAAACTTGGAAGAAAAATAACAAAAAGAAGGCGTTTGAGTAGTCTCAACTGAAAAATATAACTCTTCCTGACATCTATTGGCGAATAATAATACTATTTTTTGTGAGCAACTAATTGCTTTAACGACACAACAGCAGATGGCGTTGTTAAGTAACACGAAGTCAATGAGTGTTTGTTTTGAGGTTAGACTAAAATCATTTGTTTATTTTCCGAAAAACACAATAAAATAAAAAAAAAATACCGATCAAAGCTCGGTCATCCAGGTACTTATTATAATATCAATCCACCCTTGATTCCGCCATTTTTGAGCGTTTGACATATCTTTGTTTATGAATTTTAAGATATAGATATAATGCTAATCACACATGTTAAATTATTGTTTTAGATTCTTAGCTATTAAACATTCTAACCTCGTCGACTGGATAAATACATATAAAATCATAAATACATATAAACTCTATACTAATATTACTATAAAATCGAAAGTAACTCGGTCTGACTGTCTGTCTGTTTGTAGGCTTTTCACGGCTAAACGGCTGAACGGATCTTAATGTAACTTTATAATTACATAGTTACAGTAGATCAAGAAGAAGATTTTTGGATACTATTTTCTGAATAAACGCGAACGAAGTCGCGTGTAACAGCTAGTAAATAATATTTAAATCAATCAATTTAAAGTTTCTGTTGTCCTCAGTCAGACTTATCCGAAAAAGATTTCCAGGCCGCTTTCATCTAGGACGACGCTATTGTTCGTCCTACGAGGCGAAAATCTTCTACAAAAAAACCTTTGCAGGAGATTAAAAATACCTAGTAAAAAGAGCTTTTATCTGCTAATGCGACCCGTATAATACGTTTGCTTAAATAAAAATAGACATTTAATACATGAAGGGGAAAATATGGCGCTCAAAGATTACAACTTTAGTGAGCAGTTGGTGGAAAATGATGATATTTATGTTACGGGCAATTTGGGAAGACTAGTCTATGAATAACGACCGGTCTGTATAGACAAAATGACTAGGATCGACAACGTTGACTACTTGCCTAGCCTAGACTTTGAAGTAAGCCTAGACTTTTTAGGTTTCGGGTTGTCATATAAAAACTAACCACGAAGGCTAAGGCGAGAGCTCCGCTTCGCTAATTGATCCAAGTCGTTTTTGCTCTGATAGAGGAGTCGGGCAGGAGAGACGCTCTTGGTCATTGGTCCATATTAATACTGCCCGGTTAATCAAGTTGCCCGTGTCATTGATCAGCATAGTCATCCAACGTTACTTAGAAGTAGAATAACCTCTACTTTATGATACACTAGATGAGCCCCGCGGTTTAAAAGTAGCAAAAAATGTCCAGATCGTAGGTCCATACCGTATCCAAAGTATATACTTCTGGAAATATCTAAATTTTATCAAAATCTGTTCACCCGCTTGATCAAGTGAAAAAGTAACAAACAAACAAACACACACACACACACAAACGTTCTCTTTTATAATAAAGGTAGGATTAAGTATCATACTGAAAGTTGATACTTAATCCTACCTTTGTGATGCCTGCTGCCTCCTGAAAGTTGGCTTGAAGGCGGGCCTGTTGTGTTAAATGATCATGTCAGCTGTTAATACGCCTGTTGTGCACCGCAAGGCTCAACGATCTATTTTGAAAATCTCGAGTGAATCTGAAGGGCTATTCGACTACAAGTCGATATAATTTTTGATCATTGTCTCTCTCGTTAAAGAAGTCAAAGGGGTGAAAGTGACAAGCTAATATTTCACGCTTCAGAATAGGGGGGCCTGGCAAGCGTGCTCCGCATCATGGACCTAAGTAATAGGTTAAATGATAGGTAGAAAGATAGGATTTATTGTAGTACTTACATAAATATTACATTATTTTTAGAAGTGTTAAAGTGGCCCAAACGTAATTATTATCAATCAAACCACCAGCCGACTTCAGACAGGCAAAATAGGTTATTTTTTGACTACACTGATCTGAATTTGGTCTTGAACAATGTAGCCTAGTAAATACAAGAAAATACTAACTACTCATTACTCGAAAGGTGAAAGGAAACCGTGTGATAATAAAATAAGTTAACGTCAAGTGGATTTTACGTCCTCCATGTACCTACAGTTAACCTGCTTGCAACGGTGAGGCCTGAATCATACAGGCCGGACGTAAGGCGGGGATGCGGCGCGGGCACGATTCAAGTGCGAAAACGGTGAAGCGGCCAGCGTCGCGTCGCTTGTTCCTGACACGTCGCTTTTATAAATTTTATATGAACAAGTTTTTATGCGAGACCGTGCCGTAATTTCGCTTTACGCCCGGCCGATATAATTCAGGCCTTAGAGCGAACGTAAACGACGGACGAGTAGGCTGAAACTCACTCAGATCACTTTCTTTCATTCTCAGTTTGTATGGGTCCACCGACTAAAGATCCGTCGTCTGCGTGTGCCGACCGTTACAGCTCTCTGTGTATGGCTTAGTTTGTCGTGTAACACTGTGTCTAGTTAAATGTACTCGTCAAATTATAGTCAACACACACGAGATACTATAGTTAGAACGGTGAAAAGGTTGTTCTAGTCTAGTTTCTGAAATCCTGATAATTGGCCCGAATCTGTGTGCGACGTCTGGGAGACTTTTCGCAGACTCACTCGGTGGACTACAATAAATGTTTAATATAAACACGCGTGCTGTGGAAGCAATTATTTTAAATTACATTTTGTAATACATCCGAGACTTCAAAAGTTACGCCATTAAAACTTTCAGTAACTTTGTTGCGAACTCCCGTACACGTTTTAATGGTGGCGGCGCGCCCAACCTCCGTGTAGTTTAGATACTTTGAGGTACAAAGGAGAGGTGTCTCGTGTGTGGTGGCCGCTATAGTATAGGTGTTCGGATACCCTCATCGTAGTCCAGCTGGCCAAGTCCGACGAAGTTCGCTACCTGCGCCGTGAAAGACATGTGTAGTGAGATGTCCCGTACATCAAATTCTCACTACCTTGTCTTTCATGCTGCTAGAGCGGTGTCTCCACTGAACGTCGCTACGTGGGACCGAGTCTTCGACACAACGTACAAGAGGAAATATTTACGAGTAGTCGAACTGTGTAATGTTAGATTGGTAGGCGAAGGATATTACGATACGAGAGTAAAGTTTGAATTAGTTGTCGTGATTTAATAAGTCCAACTCTTGTATAGATTGATGGAAGGAAGGCAAGAGTTCCTATTGTTGCTTGCTAATGAACGCATATAGTTTTATTAGGGTTGGTCTTCCGTGATACAAATGCTTGGCAGTTGGCTCTATCAGCAGTGCCGTTGAAAAATGTTGACCTCCCACGACTCTAGTAAAAAAATGGCAGTGATACTAATGTAATATTCATTCCCCTAAACGAACACAAGTCCAATAATGACGACCACTAGCGCTACTACAGCAACCTATGCTTATGCTTAGTACATAGGTTGAAGTAGTAGCGCTGGTGGTAAAGCACTACAACGTCCACTTATTGTCGTAGCAATAAAGGAGATCAAACTTCCCTTCAATTAAATGTGCCGACACAAATGTATTAAAAAGACGCTCGTTCACAATTAATAACGAACACGACTATGGTTGCCAATAAGCCTGATATCGTGGTGGTTGACCAATATCTGCGTCGGACAGTGCTCGTCGACGTCACCATCCCACGTGACGAGAACCTCAAGAAGGCCATAAGAACAAACGAGACTGGCTCGCGAAGTACGCCATGTGGATGATGACGCGGCGGTCATTGTCCCGGTAGTCGCCACGGTAAACTGCCTTAGAGCGGAGAGACTCGACACCCTAAGAGTATTTAGCTAATTGGGCTAGACGGTCAGGTCAAGCGACAGGCACAGACACAAAAGGCACTAGAACACTAGAAACGGTTAGCATTACCTAAGTTTAAGTTCGCATTCGTTAAGGTTACTCAATCTGTTGCCCTAACTACCTGTAACTTGGCCTTTTTCCTGCTGCCGCCCTAGTCTTTACTAAATGTCAGAAAATGTAATTGGTTTATTATGAATGTTGTAAAATGCTTACAAATATAACAAATACCTTATATATAATACATTTAATAATTTATACAAATATCTACAAAGAGTTCAGGAGCTATTTCGATAAATCTACCTTCGTAGTAGATAAAACAGAAATCAGATTGAATATTGCATTTCTAAAATCAAAATACTGAATAAAAAAAAAACTAATATTAAAAATTCGAAAGCTTGGATGAATGTTTGTTACTCAGGGCAACAAGATTCCTAGACGCACTTTGACTTAACTTTGATGGCAAATTCAACTTTCCAGACGAGATTCTCGAACTTTGCACCGAAGTGAAATTGAAGTGGGGTCTGTGAGTCTCACTCTCAATCACGCTACAACGGATCCGGATGAGAGGCACCGAGATAGATATAGGAAGTCATAGGAAACTTTTTAATCGCGGCTGATACTGAAGAGCGCAGGTTGTAAACAAAATTCCCGACATTTTTGCATATTCGTCGTGTGACCCCAAACTAAGCAAAGCTTTTACTATGGCTGCCAGAGACTGATATACTACTCTGTTAAAAAGTACCGGGGAAAGGTCACTAAAACACAAAATATTAATTACTAGCTGCGCCCCGCGGTTTCACCCGCTGTTAAAAAGTATCCTATGTGATATTCTAGACTATAATCTATCTCTGTGCCTAATTTCATCCAGATCTGTTCAGCCGCTCTGGCGTGAAAGAGTAACAAACATCCATCCATCCATCCATTCTTACAAACTTTCGCGTTTATAATATTAGTAGGATTGTAAAAAATTGATTGTTTCGCCTTCAAAGTAGGCTTCTTCCGAAATAACGTAATTACGCCAACGATTAGTATTATCGATAAAAAGAGTATAAAAACGCATACATTTTTCGATTGAACGCGGGCGCTTCGAAATATTAATTTAAGTTTTTAAGAAAAACGGGCGCCTCGAAATAGTAATTTAAGTTTTTAAAATGTTCGCCGGTGTTATATATCCGATGAATCCGCTAGTTTTTCAACACAATTTCCTTCATTTTTTCCATGATAACTTGAAAAAGAAAGTTGAGGGAAGAAGTTGACGGAAGAAGTTGATGGGCGACCAGAGAGAGACAATTCTTATACCACATCTCGACCGCTTTTAAATTTGTGTTCGTGTAGCACCTCATTTGGGTTGGACTAGGCGATTACGCACGGACGATTTGTGTGTTAGTAGTTTTGACTGTCTCAGTAGGTTCGATTCCCACCTAGGGCATACATTTATTTGATGAACATTTGTGTTTGTTCTATGTCAGGGTGTTAAATATCTATTTAAGTACGAATTTTAAAAATAAAAATGTAAGTTTATCAGTCTCTGACAGCCATACAACAAGCTTTGCTTAGTTTGGGGTCAGGCGACCGTGTATGATATATTATGTCCCAAATTTATTTATTTTCACTACTGGCAGCGGGTGGCACAGAATCTGTTTTAAACCGCCACTAGTGGTGGCTGGTTTGGTGCTGGTCATTGGGAGCAAGCCCTGCATGTCATTGTGTATTTGATAAAAGTGACTCACCGTAAGCTTACTGCAACATTTTCAGCAATTTGGAACACGAAATTCCGTTTGCGGTGGCCAGCTTGCGGCAAACTCTTAGTTCGATATTTTAATCCAATCATGAAAATCGTAAAACCCACTTGAGACGAACTAACGAGATCAAGCACTCAAAACAAACAAACAACCTATGGTGCTGAAACTTCACGCCAACATAGAAAACAGTTGTGCCAACTCAGCAATAAGAAAAAATTAACAATTCCCAATGCAGATTTTCTATATGATCAATTCCCGATGCTATTTTAACAGAATGTATACAATAATTTTAAATACATACTTAAACAGGTATAACACGCAGACACATGAACAAGCACATGAATGTTTGCCCTTGGTGGGATTAGAACCTAAAATTATGTTACGGGATATGCTATTTTCCCTTTATATATGAGTCAAAAACGGAAAGCTCGATTTTTCATAATAAATTACCAAATAAACTACGAACACTGTGAACAATAGCCCGTAGGCTCAAACTCCCTCACCAATAACAGTGGAAAAGCCTCTCGCAATTGTTGTGCCGTGTTTTGTCTTTTTTGATCAAGGTAGAAATAAAGAAAGGAAAAGCAGTAACACGGAATAGCTATTCCACGTTTATTAATTACTAGATGAGCCCCGCCGTTTGACGATTAAAAAGTGTACTATGTGCTATTCCAGACCATAATAAATCTCTGTGCCAAATTTCATCCAGATCCGTTCAGCCGTTCTGGCGTGATTGAGTAACAAACATCCATGTATCCACCCAAACTTTCGCATTTATAATATTAGTGAGAGTAAGATGTAGGTACATATGTATAGGTAGACACATCGTTAAGGAAACGTTCTACAATAGAAACCCGCAGTACAATGGCGTTTCTAACACATTAATTTCGAAAAAAGTACTCTATGACCGTTAGTGTGATGTACAGTAACTCCTTAATCAAAATCCGCTCAGGCGTGAAAACGGGACAAACAGACAGCTTTATCCTTTATTGTTATGAATTGATATTTTGTGCTCTTATCGTAATATCCCGGTTTATAAAACATTTTTGTAAAACAATATAATGATATCTAAGAACTACAAGTAAGTAGCTTGGAGTTCGAGGGTGATTTTGTTGTTTTGTTACATTTTAGTTTGTCGAATTGTACATTAGCCTATGTCTTAATTTGTCTTGTTGGCTATTGTAATTAAAATAAGATGTTTTAGTTTATACAAGCTTTTATAAAATATCATATCGATTTTGTTTGTACATGTTGTGTAAACAATTGTATGACTATTTGGCATGGACCTGTATGATCCGATGATGACATGTGCGTGGCTGTAGTCATGTTGTGATACAATGTTCACCATCATCATTATCACGTCGATTCCATAGCTACTTTTATAACGTTTCTTAAAATATACATATAAAATTGTTATTAAACCCATTTCCATATTCATTATTTACTTGACCTGAATCTAGCGACCTCCGCTGCTTCCTCGGTGGCTAAATTCATGTTATTTGTAATAAAATAAATCATAATAAGTCGTGTAATAAGAATAAAGAAATGTTAACTGATATGCTGTAATTGTTATGTGTTATGTTGTGTATAAGTAATTATATGTATCATTGAGGGCGTGAGTTTGCTGTGCAAACTTATATAGCTGTTTTTTTGTGTCTCTGTGTCCATTATTTCAATTACGACTAATTTGCAGGACTGCGGCGCGTGTCTGAAACGGCCGCCGGCGCTTTTCCGAAACACAATGTAATCGTGTTGCAATCAGACAATCCTATTGCGGTTATGTCTGTTTTGCGACAGAGCTAATACCATAATGGATTGAATCGAGTATTGCACGAATAATATAATTTGCTCGGGATTCATTTCAGTAAGTTGTCAGATGCTTGCTAAAAGCGACCATTGTATACCTGCAGGCTTCGATCCAATCCAATTCATTAGCAATTGCATAACAAAAACGAGACTGTAGGAGCCAGACAATGAATTAAAAATACGTCCGCTGAGACTACAAAAACAAAGATTATCCGGTTGTGCGATACTGCAATCAGTGCGCAGTGCTGCTTTGCATCCATTTTATGGTATTGATGAAGATTTAAGCCCTTTTTTAAATCTGATTGTAGATTTATTTATCATAAAAATACTAAATAGCAGTTACCAAACCAAGCAAAAGGTACGAATCGATTAAATGAAACCCTAAAATCTTCTAGCTTAGCTAATTAAAAAACTCAACTCCAACAACAACGATGTTAAAAGGAGCTGTAACGTTTTGGCAGAATTATTTTGTTTTTAGTTGCGCATTGACTTGACCTATGCCAATATACAGAGGACATTAATAAACGAAAAATGTTATGTTTTGAAATCTTATAAAGTGTCAGATTATCTTTAAAAACACTTTCATTTGGCTCGAATTTAGCTTACTTATAAAAAATCACACTCACCTCATCAGTTTCGTCATTCATCCATCATCTTTTGCAAATTGAGTCGTAGAGCAACAGTAATGTTGGAAATA
Source organism: Peribatodes rhomboidaria (assembly GCA_911728515.1). Taxonomy (NCBI): domain Eukaryota; kingdom Metazoa; phylum Arthropoda; class Insecta; order Lepidoptera; family Geometridae; genus Peribatodes; species Peribatodes rhomboidaria. Next base: position 22,454,399 of record OU452166.1, read on the forward strand.
AAATATCAAATAACAAGTAAACCTGACACTTTACGAGCCTTAGTTACAGCATTTGTTGTTAATCATATTGACGACTGCTATGCATTAAACAAGATATAAAAGATGACTGCACCAAAAAAAACAAAAAAGGTTTTGCCAGGCTATATACTAAAATGTTTCAACCCTTTTTATCTATAAACAAAGTTTTAACAATACTACCAATAGGATCACTTCAATTACACCGCGAAGTGATGCTATTTGTGGATTTTTATCGATTGATTGCTGACTGCGGCAGCCGCTGTCGTTTCTTCTCTATTATAAATGAAAAGTTGGATATTTTCCCACGTCATTTTTTAATTGAAGTTGTGTTAGCTCGAGTTGCTTAGAAATGGAGTTCTTTTCAGTTAGTTATTTGTGCTTCGGTAGCACCGTTGTTTACAGCTACTAATGGATACTCGTAGGTTATATCTACGAGTATAATAAAGGATTGTTAAACAAGCAGAGCGTTACTTGTCATGTCACGCATAAGTATAAATTGCACGATATTTGGCCATGATTCCATTTTCAACTCTCTAAACGAAACTTAATGCTATCGCTATCTTTAACTAATAGAATAGATAAAAGAGACAGCATACATTTTAGTGCTGTCAAACTAGTTTACCAAATTTAAACCTCGAAGAAAAGCCATACTAATAACTTATTTTTAGTCGGCACACCCGAGTAAGCTAGTATGGAAAACTAAGTTCCAACTTATTGGACAACATTGAAAGACAGCATGGAAATCCATGCTGTCTTTTACTTGTCTTGTAACAGATAGCGATTGCACTAAGTTTGTTTAGTCAGTTTATATCGGAATCGCTACCATTGTCACTATGGCGGGTCGAATAAGGCTTTATTGTATATTTCACCCAAGATTGAAATCGCCTACATTTTGAGACGTGAGCACGCAGAGTGGCAAAATTAGGCCAATCCCAATACCAGTCAGGAAATAAATCGCGGAATCTGATTTACGTTAGGGTTTTTGATTTCACCAAATCTTTCCTTTTCAATTGTTTCTCTCCGGGTGTTTATTAGAACGGAAACACAGACACCCGATAATAGCTTCCCTGATATTTTAATAATGAACCAATGCTCTGAATAATGTTAGCTTTACCTAACTATCTGTTTGTTTGTTACGCTTTAACTACTCAGCCGATTATTATGAAGTTTTGCATAGTTACTGTCAAGAGTACAGAAAAGGTTTTATCCCGAAAAAAATAACGGGCGTAGCTCTAGTAGTTTTATGAACTTCATACAGTAATTTGTTAGTTAACTTTTTAATAGGTATTATTAAAAAGTTAACTAACAAACCTCACTCGACGAATTGTTACAAAACGTTTTTTCAACATTTTAGTATTCTCCCTGGTAGGGAATAATACACTAAACTTATACACACTTAATATACATATACTTATCTATTTTATTAATATGAATAGTCTAAAACTTTTAAGCATCTACAACTTGCGAATCTTTACCTTTTTGTGATAGACTAGCCGCCCCTGGGTTACATCCGCGGTCCCACAATAACCGTTTTTTAAAGGAAAGCACATTATATCCTTCTCTGTATTCCTGACAACTTGTATGCAAAATTGTATAATGGTCGGAAGAGTAATGAGGGCGTGAAAGCGTTACAGAGAGGCAAACTCACTTACGCATTTATAATATTAGTTATTTGAAGATGGTATCCCAAAGAGTGATTCGCTTCGCCCCCAGATTCAATCAATTTACTGAAACGCGACCAATGTCACTGTGTAAATAACCTCTGTCAAATAGAAGGGACTAACCAGCTCCTATCAAAGGAAAAAACTCACTTTCGCATTTATGATATTAGTTATTTGAAGATGGTACTCCACAGAATGATTCGCTACGTCCCCTAATTCAATCAATTTACTAAAACGCGAACGATGTCACTGTATAAATAGCCTCTGTCAAACAGAAGGGGCTAACTAGCCCTTAAATAAATAATGTTTAAATTGGCTACCACTCGCCCGGTTTCCCGAACCGATAGTAAATTAATGGTTTTGCTTGCTTGTGCACTCTCGGACAACTGTCTGTATTTTAAGCTCTAAAAATACGAACATAGGACTTAAAATTCTTGAAAACCTAAAAGTGGACTTGATTTATCAAATGTTTATTTAATTTGATGGTTGGTTACATCGGTTAAGCGTGCGATGGGGTTGGAAAAAGAAGGGATGCATAGTCTCCTACCTACCTACTATATTTATTTTATTCACCTTTGAAAAGTTTCTATAGTAACAAAAAAAGTACTTCAAAGACTGAAGATGACGAACTTCCGCAGTGTATGGGCTATCTAGCTGCGCCCCGCGGTTTCACACGCAGTTCCACAGAATCGGCAAATTAAAAAAAAATTGCCTCATTTATTTTTCCGTATCTCTGATAATGTGTATGACTATTGATGATGATTAGTTGAGTAGTTTAGGCGTAATAAACTCAACTCTCTTATCGACCGAGCGAATGCGAAGCGCAACCGAAGCGTCTCCGTTTCAGCTGCGGCAAAAATGCTTTTGTATGTCCGGATGTCCGCCGCGGCTCTGTCTCCTCCACAGGCATTTTTCAATCGATATTTGTAAAACTTTGAGATCAGGTGCGAGAATTGTACGGATTTTGTTTATTGGTTTAGTTTTTGGAAATCTTTTAAAGTTTTGGTTTAATTTCTTGTTTGAAAACGTAAAAAAAAAAACCTATTTCAGCCATTTCGAAATATGCAGACAGACTCTTCAAGATCTTCTTACAGAGCCACTAGTGCCTATTAGTCCCTAACTAATAGGCACTAGTGGCTCAAGTGGCAAACATATTATTATGAAGAATTTAGGTAGCTTAGGCCGCACTAGACGCCATATTTCCTGTCGCATCGATCGCCGATCGTCCTATCAGTAATAGCGATGGACCCGGCCACGCCCAGAGCTTAGACACGGGGCGTTGCAACTTTTCGCTGTCAGTTGTCAACTTTTCATGTTGCAACGGATTGACGATTAAGTCTGTTATTAATTTAGTCAAGTGATCGTTTCCATGTCATTTACCGCACGCAAGTTGGCTGGCCGCCCTCTATGGCGCACTATCATCTGTGACCCCGGGGGCATCAGGGATGCGCTGCGACCCTCCAATACAACCCTTTTGGATAACACTTTGCTATAATTAGTCGTAAACGCCGCTCGGAGCTATTTCCACACGTTGCAAAATAACCACGTAATGAGCAATTGCATAGGGGCGCGAAATGTCAGAATAATAATCGGATCGGTGTTATCATTATCATCTTACGAAGAAACATTAACCGATATTTTGGCGCTAGGTATCCCCGAAACCGGAAGTTTCACATTTTTACAACATTACACATCTGGGATTCCTCGATCCTACACAAACAACTAATATTCTAATCGCATTACAAATATAATTGCCGTAATTGCCAGCGATAGTAGGTAACCATGGCATAACAGGCTTAAATCTGTTCTCTGAAACTAATCCGGTTTGATCTCGGTCTGATTAGTACACAATCGTACGTTTCATATTGTCTCAGTCCTGAATACGCAGATACCACTGCAATTTCCTATTAATGCAATCAATCCGTATCACACCGGTGCCAGTACTTACAAGGAATCATTATTATTCGAGATAGATGGGCGCGAAAAGTACTGACGTCCCCCACGGGGAGCGGGCGGTAATCCCCCGCCCAGCGCTTACCCGAGACTACCCGGCGCCTGTAACGTGGGAGCGAGGCTTCAAGCCGCTAGCACTCATTGTAAAGGCGCTGTCCCTCTGCAGCGCAGGGTTGCGCTGCCAGCGTTGACTTAATTGAGTTGAGTTTGAGTAGCTTCGTTTTGTATCAAAAATATGAGATAACGTCCTCTATAACCCACAAACAAACACGCTATAAGCGCGGTTATGAGATTTACGAGGTTGGTGATGCATACCTTCACCAATGAGTGTAGCTGCCGTGCGCAGCAGTGGAACAGCGCCTTTAATGTTGATGCGATGTAATTCAGTTGTTATGATGACATGATCCTGTGCTACCTCAAGCCAGCCAGTAGCAATATTGGTATCAGCAGTAGCGCAAAACGGATAAGGCTACTCTGACAAGAAAGTACTGGGAAAAGATCAATAACACACAAAATGTTAGTTATTCATCCAAATTTATTTTATCACCTTCAAAGTATGCTTTTTCAGAGACAATACGATGACATACGTCAACGAATAATCCAATCATCAAAACATTTTTTTAACGCTGTTTCCGGAACTGAGTTGAGTTCTCGCTGCGAATTCTCCTTTATGTCTCCCACGAGATGCCACGAAGTGGTAATTTGAGTTTAGAAAAAAGGAAAAAGTCGGCTGGAGCCATATGCTGGTGGTTGCTCGATGGTATTTGTTGGCCTTGTGTGGCGGCGCATTATCGTGGTGAAAAATCAAAAAATGCAAAATAATTTTCGTTCACGAATCTGGTCTTTTTCGTAAAATTTGCTCTCTTAAACGCCACACAATGCTTAAATAATATTCTTTATTTACCGTTTTACCTTACGGCAAGAATTCCTACTGCAGAACACCGCGAGGGTCCCAGAAAATAGTCAACATGACTTTGATTTTTGATCGACTTTTGGCGTTGTTTTTTCGGTTTCGGTTCAGTTGGAAGGCGCCACTTCGAAGCTTGTTGACTAGTTTACATGTTAAACTCGTAAACCTACTTCTCGTCACTTCACAGTCGGAATTGACTCGTTCTAGCATGTCCTCAGCGACTCTCATGCGATTGAGTTTTCGGAGAAAATTCTGGGCTTTTAGGACTAGCCGAGCGGCAACATGTTTCATGCCCAAGTGATTATTTAAAATGGCACGGATCGAGATGATGATCGAGATGATCGAGACTCGTGAGATACTGAAAGTTCGGCGGCTATCTCTCTCAAAACTTTCAGTCACTGTTTCCTTCATTTTTGCGATGTTAACTTCAGTTGCAGACGTTGATGGCCTACTAGAGCGAGTCAAATCCTCCATCACATCTCGACGGCTTTTGAACGCATTGTACCACTCATAAGCACGTGTTTTTAATAAAGTCGATTCACCGTAAGCCTTCTGTAACATTCTAAGTGACTCCGAACACGAAATTCCAATGCAAGAATGCAAGCAATATTTAAGAGAAACTCTTTGTTTGTATTTTTTGTACATTATGAAATTCCCAATGCACACTAGATATGATATAACTAAAAACAGCACTCTATTTAATATCAATAATAGATGCAACTCGAACTCCGCGCCAAAATGGAAATCAGTTGTGCCAATCTAACAACAGCAAAAAAACAACGTAAAATTGAATTTGGAACCATAAACAAATGTATGACCATTCCCGATAATTTTCTGACTGAATGGTTCGATGTTATAGGTTAGGGAAGGAAATAAGTGAGTTAAAAAACGCAATGTAATATTAAGTTTTACAAAAACAGTTAAATATCAGAAAAGACCTTAAGACTATGTATACCATCTAGAGCTTACTAATTTAACTACCTAGCTATCGACAGCCGAGGGTTGATGATGACGAGCGAAGAGTGGTGGCTAGCGTCTGGTTTCTTCGGATCAGTTGTGTAATGTAACACGGCGTCCGATATTATGAGTGTCGCGTAAGATTAAGAAACTTTCTGTGTAAGTAAATCAACGGGCAGAGACGTGTTTAGGGTCTCATCCGGCTCTCAAGGTCCCAGGTGGGTCCGGGTAGGTCCAGGTAGGTCAAGGACCGACAAATCACTTCAATTACAGACTTTGTAGAGGGTTACTTTTGTCTAGGTATAAGGTCATATCTCTTGCTCTTTCCTTGGAAGTTGAAGTACTCGTTGGTAAGACAAAGTGGATCCGAATTTAGAATTTTAGGCTGCTGATAGAAGTTGTCGATTACTACTACTAGTAGGTATTTACAATAGTATAAAAAATAGTAAAAACATTACAATAATTGGATTATTATGAATGCACTAGTAACATCTCCAACTGCACTCAAGCATATTGCATTTTGCTAGACCGCACTAATGATTCACTGAGCACACCTCCCCTTGACGCCGAGTCCTTGCTCCGCTCCGCTCCGCGCACCCGCTCGCATCAGATTCGCTCAACAGATTTAGTTCGCGTTAACGTCTCAAGGGGCGTCATTAGTCATTGGGTCAGAGAGGAGCAAAATTACGTAGACGCGCGAAGTGTGTGAAATAATATTAGTTTGCAAGCAGTATACTTCTTGCAAATACACAATATGTAAAGGTCAATAGGTTATACAAGAAAAATTGTTATATTCGCGCACGTGAGAACAATAATAATAATAATATAATAATAATAATAATAATAATTTTTATTTCAGGCAAAAAACCCATACATTAAATATCTAATCATAATTTATAATTTATAATAGTACAAGAGAAAAGTTGTGTAAACAATACTAATAATTGTATACAATACTAATACATACTAATACAATAATCAAATATAATCACTAATTAGGGCAGCTACCTCCACTGCCCTCCCTTGGCGACGCCAATGAGCGCCGCTATTTCTTATTTTCTATAATAATATAAATACTTACTAAGAAAGGAAAACTGGCTTGCTCGAGGTATTTACCTAGGAGACGGAGAAGAGGCGGGTACTAAGATTCATTGAGTGTGAATGTTAGTACCTTCTCTCCACCTTCGATAAGTCTATTTATAGGTGCCTTAGGGGTTACGCCCATACCGTTTCCGCCAGGCTTGCCTGTTTGATTTCAATCTATCGTATCTTTACTTGATCTATATTATTTTAGTAAGTCCGTATAGGCCGCGACAAGCCAAGGTAAGAGTTATTAGGCCGCCTGAAGACCTGACATGGCTTTTACGTCTTTTATTATAGAACAAACAACCAGCGCCTACAATATAACGTGAATCTGAGCCACACAATGTATCGCGTTTGTAAATGGTGGCCGCGGTTTCCCATCCGAAGAATGGACGTGTCGTCCGTTGCTTAACGAGACATGTTATTTACCTTCAGGCCTAGAAAGTATAATTTAATTCCGTGCTTGTACTGGAATGCAATCGTTATTCATACTAACGAATTAATAGTTTACTAATTGAAAATTAAAAACAAAACAAACAAAGCAACACAAACAGCAACAGGTTAAATTACCAAAATCGACTTCCCGTAATCCGAATTGGATTTTGAGAATGGAATCAATCTGTGAGTCCTATCCTCCCTGTAAGTAAGTAATAAATATCATTTCTGATTTAAAAAAAAATATTAAAAAATCAGTTCACAATCGACGTACTCGTAGTTATGCGTTAAAACACATTTAAAAAACACACTACCGAATTAATATCTTTCTCCTTCTTGAAGTTGATTTAAAAATAGCATACAAGTCATCATCTGCCTACCCGTGTTTGAGTGAAGTGAGCACGGTAAAGTATGTACACTTTCTCCATTCATCTCTATCACTAGTCACCTCAGAATTGACTCCCTTCTCATTCATTTCCTTTTTCACGCAATTAATACACACAGACGTTAGTCAATTTTGGTTTAATTTGATTTGATAACATGCCCGTACCACGACAGACGATGAGTTTTCAACTTTTCCGTCACTAGCGCTACTTTCATACTTACTTCCTCTAATTTACTCATTCCTTATTCTGTCCATTCTTGTTTGTTGTTATTGTTCTTGTTACGCCACACATCCATCTCAACATTCGCATCTTCGCTACATGCAGTTTTCTTTCATCCGATCCTTTTGTGGCCCAACACATGAAAGCATGCATGCAGCTCCGAAAAAACTGCATAAAACTACCTGCAGTAAATTATAATCTCTGAATAAAAGTACTGTGACAGACGGAACACGGAAACCTAAACATCAAAACCCTAAAAACTACATATTACGTAGTTTTCAGAAAATTAAAAAAAAAATGTTGTGAGCTCGAATTAGCTTGATTACTTACCAGCGTTACAATGGTAAGTATTATTTCTTTTGAATCAATTTTATTTTCTTAAACACACATTTAATTAAACCCAATTTAAAAAGTGAAAGAAAATAAGTATCTGCCGTATTAGGTAAACATATCGAGTGTTATATCTTATTAAATTCTAAATCTTATATCCAATTCAAATTGTAGATTTTGCATTTGAGCTGCTTGTTGTGTTCAGTTGATATTTCTCGGAATTGGTCAAGCTGTTTGGGGCGGGAGCTCGCTGGACTGAAAGTCTGCGAACAAAGGCAGTGGGCGGGTGCAATCCGCCCTGCTGGGGGAGGGCGGCAGGTGAGGATGGCTGCGTCGTGCGCCGTCCGCCGCAGTTCGCCGGCCGGCCGCGAACGGAGCAGCCGCTCTCACTTGACTCTATTACGACTATCTGTCCGCGACTTTGCTCGACGTTTCGTACCACTCAGTTTTTGTTTGGCTTTCCTTAATAAAATCGAAATTTAACTTAAAATTTTAGAACCGGACTAGTAGTTTCCGTGCCCACCCCCTAAATACGAATTTTCAAATTTTTTAAAATCAATCACTTAATTTTATTCTTTAAAATATTAGTGCAGATAATTGCAAATATTTGAGGAAATTGCGTGTTTCTAAGTGATTTTAAAAGAATGTAGCAACTATTAAAATAATATTTTTTGTATCCCAGGAGCGTGTACTCTCTAAAAATCTTCCATCATCTAGATTTGTTCTATCTTCATCCCAAATAATAAAATAGTTGGAATAAAAATATTTTGTCAAATTAAATTTATTACTTTTTTAATAATGTGTTCGAAAAAGCTCAAAATAGTAACAAACGGAAAGAAGATTAAAAGAAAGATTAGAAGGAAAATTAAATTAACATTTCATGGATCCGTTGATTCTGACGCGCGCGTTTAACTCTTTTGTACGGTTGCAATTCTAGAGCGCGCGGCCGACTTTGTTTAAAGTTTTTAAGGGTTCCACAACAAACTGAAAATCCTTGGTTTCGCTATGTCTCGTCGCGATACTTTTATTATGGAGTAAAAACTAAAATACAAATAAAATTTATTTTCACTGCTATAAAAATTCATACTTCTGTTATAATGTTGATTTTTTACGGAGGACTTCCCTTACTTTGAAAGCAAGGTAAAACTATTGAGTCAAATTGGGTATTAAAAAGAAAAAAAAGAAACCTTATAATTGTTCATTTTAAAAGGGAATTCAAATTTTACTGTTTTCGGTATTGTTAAGTTAAGATAAAATGTTAAAATACTTTCTGGAAAACCTGAAAATTGCAGACTTTGTTTCCGAAAATATTATAACTTCTTAGTTAGGAAAATATAAAAATGATTGTAAAATACTTGTGGTATTTCGTGAGATCTGCACAGTTAATTTATTAAATTGATTCAATTAATACTAAACGTATACTTAATAGAAATTGAAAAAACCAATATTATGTACATATTTGTTCATTAAATATTTGGAAAAATATACTTTGGAAATTTAAATTACACAATGTACCTACTCGTATATCATTTTATTATTTCTTTATGTTGTTAATCAAAATTTCGTTCCAGTACGTAGGTAATATTACAATAAAAATCCTTTGTGTAGTGTAGGACCGAAGACGAAGGACCGCGGGTACGAGACACCTTCCAGTAGTCACACGCGAACTTGCGGATAATTCGGAGAGAAATGCAAGAGAAAGACCTTGGCAAACAAAAGGAACAGTATTATCAATTAACAACAACAAAAAACGTCATACACTTTTACAGGAAATCGCGGCGAAATCGAACGCGGCTTTGCCATCAAAGTCGGCTTGTTATAGATCATGATGTAGCTATCACAGCCAGCTTTGATGAGCACGGCCTCGTTCGCCTTCAACGAAGCCACCGCACGCTCACGCTTCACCCGGCACCAGAACAACACCCCGCTTTCTCGGTCCGAGCCTATCAAAGCGGATGTGAAATGTGTTTTATCCTTCATATCACAGCCACTTTGATGTGGTCGGTTCACGGAGACCTACCGGCGGCGCTCCGACTCGTCGTCAGCTCGGCTTGAGCTTCGAGGCGCCCGGGCCGCTCCGCCCGCGGCCCACTCGTGAAACTGGTTGTGACATGTTATTAACTCATATCACAGCCATTTTTGACGAGCTGGACTGCGAACACTTCGATAGCCGAGTCGTGAAAACAGTACCGAAGATAACGAAGAAGAAACGAGGAGGCGCGTCGCTCTCAAAGTGGGTGTGATGTGTGTAATTGTACGGCCATATCACAGCCAGCTTTGATGAGCGACGCGACCCCTGCTACGGCCGCGCTGCCAACGGGAAACCACGCTGAAAACGACATTCTTTCAACATAATCTAACTTTGCTCTTTTTTACAGTTATGCTTTATTATATTCTATTCTATCTTAAAAGAATAAGTTATTTAATGATTAATTTTTAAATATAAAACAGAGTTTTAGTCAATAATTGTCAGAGACGGGCTGCTTTTTATTTACTAGTTTGTTTGATAAATGTAGTCATACTTTAAACAATAGAAACCTGAAGAAAGAAGAACAGAATGTGTGAAGCAAGAGCTCGCAGCGAGGTGATCGACAGGGCGGGTGTGAGTATGGTCTCTAGCGCATATCACAGCCAGCTTTGTTGACTGCCTCGCTGCTGCATTCGACGAGGAAGATATCGTACACAGACATAATGAATCACTTGACTGGCTGCTTCACTTACCGATTGTTATTTGTCGTGTCCTTTCAGATTGTTACTCGTGAAAATGATGATTATTTATTGCTCACACTAATTTATAACTCTTTTTTCAGACGGCTGAATCTGAGTGTTGGCTGTAAGGTGCCTTGTTGTTGTAAGTACTAGTTTATTATTATGTTACATATCTGTACTTCTGAGTTGGTTGAATTGGCAGCACGACTGGTTATGACAGCATACCCGAAAAGACACAGGAAACGAAACATCTTTGATAATTAACAAGCAACAACAAATAACAAAGACATTAGAAGAGAAGTCTCCAATGGGAAACCAACTCTGCACGACAGAAATAGAACAACAAATCTGCTCATAGTCTGGGGACTGATTGCAGATAAAAGCAGAACACAAAAAAAACTTCTGAGTTGAACGATGATTTTTTAGACGTAACTGATCACCGTATGGTTGTACGAACTGACTTTTATGAGCCACTCCGAGCCTTCAAAACGGATCACCACGACAGCCACAATGCTCAAAAGAAGAGCGGGGAGAATAATGTTTTCAACTTGGCGTTTAATTTTTTAATACTGCTCCGTTTAGATATGAACAATATGTTCAAACGTTTCCAAACGTTTGATTTATTTTGTTATAATAATTTGACGTAGTCAAGGCTAATGTAATGTCTTAATTTCACTGAAAATATGTTGTTGTCAGGTAGTGACTGGCCTGACTGGCTGACCCGACCTGCTTGCGGCATGATCTGGACGGGGCCACGAAGACAACGGTTAGACGCACGGTTTCGAAGCGCTGTTGATAAAACGGAATTGTAATCAAACTTATGTAAAAGCTAATCTATCCTATAAAATTATATATAAATATTTTGTCTCACTTTCATTTATTACTTTTTTTGTTAGCTATAAGTTGACAGATTATTATATAGCATAGATTGGCTTATCTAACGTTCATATCATGTTAAATATTATTTTGATTAAAAAGATTTTATCAATGTTATTGGCAGTATTTCATTTCTTTACCCCACGAATCTTATTTAGCTAACAGAACACTCTGTAGGCTGTAGATGTGCCCAGGGCCTGATTTAGGGGAGGGCAGGAAGGGCAACATCCCCGGAGCCTCCATCATATATTTTTTTAAGAAACAAAATCCAAATTCTGATTAGACGACCACGTTTCCTTTTTTTTATATTTCCCTTTTCTATTTTTTTAAATATCTCTATATGTACCTTTTCATAATTGCTTTCTATAATAGGTATATACTTAATCAATCCAAGTATCCAAGTACCAGATATCGAATGACTACTTCTATAATCTACCTACATCCTACCTACATATATACTTGGCCAAAGGCTCAAAATTTCGCTCATGGCGCAAAAAAATAAAATTGCAAACAGTTTTTAATTGTTTTTAGAGCTAGGCCAGGTAGCTAAATTCGGTAATATGGAATTTGCGGCCATTGTAGAACATTTGCTATATTTACGAGTTTTGTAGAGATATTGAGCACCAGTCAAATAAGCAAAGTAACTGATAACTTACATGAGTAATCAGGGCATATTTGTCGAATACATTACTTTTATCTGTCAAATATCGAGAAGAATAGTCTGAGATAACCGCAAATTCCATTATTACGTAAAATAGTTACCCGGTCCCGCTCCAAAACCAAAACAAAAATGTTTAAATGTTAAATTTCGTGCCATGATCGAGACGTATCGCCATAAGTTGGCTTGACACCGACTTCAAATAGACATGTGGTTACTGGGTAGCGCTTAGCTTTTAGTCAATTGTTAGGAATAATTCTACCTATGCCGATATTTAAGGCATAACAGGTGCATTCAAAGTTCCCAATCTTAGTTTAGGTGCCACAAGAACTTCTTTAACAAAAGCCGTTTACTGTGTGTAAGCTGGAGTGACGACACCTAAGCTACTCATATCATCTTACTAATATTTAAACGCGAAAGTTTGTGAGAATGGATGGATGGATGTTTGTTACTCTTCCACGCCAGAACGGCTGAACGGATCTGGATGAAATTTGGCACAGAGATAGATTATAGTCTAGAATAGCACATAATATGATACTCTTTAACCCGGGTGTAACCGCGGGGCGCAGCTAGTATCTTATAAACGGAAGGAGATATGACTATGCATTATAGCTCAAAAATTAGAGCATAATTTGTGCCATTGGCACCCTCAACATTTTTAAATCTCTGGGTTAAATACTCTATGAATGATTTTCCAATACCCATTTACCCATATATCCATATACCCATATTTTTACCCATGATTTCATTTGCGTTTATTCACAAAAACCATCCCCCTGATTTACTGTAATTAATTATCAAATTTCATCAAAATCCATTCAGCCGTTTAGCCGTAAAAAGCCTACAAACAAACACCTAGTTATCTTGATTTTATAAGCCTTATTCGTACTTATTATACTTATTACATAACTGAAAGTACATAACTCGCTCTGTCTGTCTGTTTGTTGGCTTTTCACGGCTGAACGGATCTTGACGAAATTTGGTAATTAGCTACAGTACATTACGAGGAAGGTTTTCGGAAACTATTTTCTGAATTAACGCGAACGAAGTCGCGGGTAGCAACTAGTATTAGTATAGATAAACCGATAACTATGGGTGAGCTGAAGTGACGTTACTCCAGCTTGCACATGCTGTATCAACGAAGCTATCAAACGTAGAGATTCGACATACGAAGATTCGAGATATAAGATAAGATCGAGATATAAAGGTAAAAATTAGGGCATAAATTAGTGCCATAGGCACCAAAATTTTCAAATTCCTAGACCTCGTAGTTTCCATGTAGTAAACAAAAAACAGTTTTAGCGCCAAAACATTAAAATGTTCGCTTATAAGCGGCGTTGCCGTTCGTGCGGTACATTAATGGAATTCAATTTGATCTTAGTGGGCATTGTAAGTCTCCATCATCCACCAGCCATAGGACGTCCACTGCTGGACATAGGCCTCCACCACAGATCTCCAATAAGACCGATTGGTAGCGGCCTGCACCCAGCGCGATCCTGCGGTCTTGATAAGGTCATCCGTCCACCTTGTGGGTGGACGTCCTACGCTGCGCTTGCCGGTACGTGGTCTCCACTCGAGAACCTTTCGGTCATCAGTCCTTCGTGCAATGTGCCCCGCCCACCATTTCAACTCGCCAAACCAGTGTGTGTTACCAGTGATGACTTATGGCACTGAAACGTGGTCTCTTACAATGGGCCTTATTAATAAGCTTAAAGTAGCCCAACGAGCTATGGAGAGGGCTATGCTCGGAGTCTCTGCGAGATCGAATCAGGAATGAGGAAATCCGTAGACGAACCAAAGTTGGATATAGCCCAGCGGATTGGCAAGTTGAAATGGCAGTGGGCAGGGTACATTGTGAGTATAAGAAGTAATTTTTATTTTTATTTAATCATTTTAATTTTGCTTGGACTGAGAGCCGCTGAGGCATTATGGGCAAAAGGCTACCTATGCCCTAAATAATGCTATAGGTAGAATTATTTTATCACCTATGAGGAAGCTGAAATTACGGACACAATTATAGTCCAGCGCAATCTGAGCCTAAGCGAATTTTATGGAAGTATTTACATATTAATGTAGGGTCAACTGGTACAAATGTGTCAGTGGGGCAATGGCGTCTTTCGAGAATTTCTGACAAACCCAATCAGGCAACTACCGCCATCTCGTACAGATTACTGCCTCAGACTGACTGCCTCGGTGGCTCACTTGGTAGTGAACCTGCCTTTTGAACTTGGGGGCGTGGGTTCGATTCCCACCTAGGGCAAACATTATGTGATGAACATTTGTGTTTGTTCTATGGCTGGGTGTTAAATATCTATTTAAGAATGTATTTAAGAATAAATATATTGTAAGTGTCTCTGGCAGCCATAGTACAAGTTTGGCTTAGTTTGGGGTCAGGCGACCGCGTGAGTAAATGTCCCGAAATTATATAAAATTATAAAGATATAAAATAGATGTACGTGGCGCCACACAATGGCAAAGGGACGAGGCAGTGGGTGGCGCATCCGAGCGCCTGTGCCTTAACATCTGGTATGTTAGATACAAATGTGTGGAGAAAAGAAAATCTTCGATCCACTTACCCCCCCAAATTAGCAAGTTATAATGTTACTGTGGACAATATAATTACACTAATCCGGAAGTTATATGTCAATAATGATTGTTAGCGACGGGCGAGCTCTAGACATAGGTAGACTAAGATCATTTAATGTAACTAGAATTATAATTAAATCATTAAATAGGATAACGTAAACTTAGAATAAGATTGAACTAATGTGACTAGATTTGAACAGTTTTAGCTTGATTATGTAAAATTGAACTTAAAATGTATAACGTTTAAGAACATTTCAATGCGGGCAAGAAGCCCCCGAAACATGTCACGACTTGTCCGTGGACTTTGAACTGTGTAAAAATTGGAAACGAAATAAACAAGCTCTAGGATTGGCTGAGTGGAAAATTGAGCGAGAGAGAAAGATATATCGGACGGTCCCGCACGCACGCGCCGCGCCGCTCATTGGCCGAACGCCTCGAGCGCGCTGCGCAACCAGTGATCGAAGTGCGGGCGGGATCGTGAGCCCTTAAGGCGAACATTTTGGAACGAACGTCAGTCGAGCTCGCTCTCCGACTCAATACACTCAGGTGACCCGAAAGCGATCTTAGTGATCCACCTCGAGTATCAATCAAGACCCGATCCCCGCTGTCGGCGCTTGGTTTGGCTGTGGTGCCTCCGGTATCACTGTGCCATAGTATACGCCGTAGTTACTACGGCGGTGGTACCGAAGGTGCCTCAGTTCTGCTGGCCTAGCGCCGACAGTTCTTGGTCCTTCGAGCCGGATTCTGTGTGGGCCCTTGGCGGCCCCGGAATCGAACGAGCATCGTCCTGTGTGGGCCTTTTGGCGGCCCCGGGATCGAGAACCGAGCACAGCTAGCGCCCGCGCCGTAGTGGGTGCTACGCTGCTACGAGCTCTACGCCACAGCGTGCTATGAGCTACGTCGAACAAAGAAGATCGCCGAACTACTTCACTGTACCATGGTGAAGACACGAAGCCAAGGAGAAAGCGTTCCCGAACAAGACGCTACGAACACTCCTGCGAACACGAACCCCGAAGAAGCTCGCCGAGTCATCCGCTTTGAGGAAGAGTCGCCGCGCTCACCATCCGTCCCAATGGAACGTCGCAACATACCTGCCGTCTCCCGCGCACGGGAGGAGGCGGGCTCCCGGATCGGAGGGCCACCCGGTCCCTCACGGGAGGAGGGCGATCTTCCTCTTGTTACAGACACTACGACGGAGCTGCTACAGCGTCGCAACGCTTCGCCTGCAAGATCGGTGGCGTCAGTGCGGTCTGTACGATCTACGGGCAGCACAGTGGCGCGGATCCGGCAGGCGCAGTACGAAGCGGAAGAACGGCTGGCTCTACTCCGGAAGAAAGAACTCGAACTTGAAGCCGAACGAATCAAGAGAAGACTCGCTCTTGATATTGAACTTATTCAGGAATCTGAAGAGACCACTGCACGACCGGTTGACCGAGCCAGAGCGAACGTCGAGCAGTGGATGGCAGCAGCGATCAGCAGAGTGGAGCCAGCAGAACGCCGTGCAGTCCCAGAACGCGGGACCTCCTTCACCGAACAGGAGGAGCAGACACGCAGCCGGCCCAGCCACACCCGGACAAGATCGCCGACGCCACAGCGAAGCACCTCGCGAACCCGAGGCATCGAACAACTGGTGGAGGCGCTGGAGAAGATGAACCGCTCCAGACCACCGCCCCGCCAGACTTACGAACTACCACTCTTTTCAGGAGCCAATTCAGAGTGGTTCTCCTTCAAGGCAGCAATGCGGGAGACGACGCGGCTCTACGGCTTCTCAGCGGCTGAGAACATGGCAAGACTTCGCAACTGCCTGCGCGGAGAAGCCAAGGAAGCAGTGTCTGCCCTTCTTCACACTGTTGAAGACCCGAACATCGTCATGAAGACCCTGGAGCAGTGCTTCGGCCGGCCGGAGATCCTGGTGGATCGAACAATCCAGGAGCTGCGCCAGATGCCGAAGCCGGGACTCTCCGCGAGCGACCTAAACACGTTCGCGGTGAAGATCCAGAACACTGTCAGCGTGCTCCGGGCGATCGACCACAAGGGCTACCTGAACAACCCCATGCTGTCCAGGGACGTGCTGGACAAACTGAGCCCGCACCTGCGATCCAGATGGTGCGACTACGCGGAAGAACACGCCGGCACCGCAGACCCGGAGATCATTGTCCTGTCCCGGTTCCTCATGAGGGAAGCGGACCGGGCCCTGAGGTTCGGCTACACCACGCCAGCCACCACATCCACTGCCGCCGTGAAGAAGGAAACGAACAAGAACCAGAACCCACCGAAAAAGAGACCGGTGTACGCGACCGACGACGCCCCCGAACGGAGCTACAAGTGCGTCAAATGCACCGGCGAACACTGCTTGACGAAGTGCCCGAAGTTCCGGAGCCTGAGCCTGGACGAACGCTGGGAACTCGTCAAGAAGGAGGGGCTATGCTTCAAATGCATAGCCAGTCGCCATCGCCGCATTAACTGCCGGAACAAGTCCTGCGGAGTCAACAGCTGTCGACACCCGCATCACCCGATGCTGCACTCCGAACGAGCGCCATCGAACGCTGCAAGCTCGTCGAACGCGAGCTCCTCACCAGAAGACGTCGAGGTGGTGACCGCGACCACTACCACCACCGTGAGGGAAGTCCTACTGAAGATCTGCCCAGTCACTGTCATCGGGCCGCGAGGAAGACTCAAGACCTACGCGCTCCTCGATGAAGGCTCCACGATCTCCCTCATGGACGACGACCTGGCACGAGACATCGGAGCAGAGGGACCAAACAAACCCCTCAGCATCAGCGGCGTCAGTATGAAGAAGGAAGACGCGACGAGTCGACACGTACGGTTTCGGATCCAGGGCACTGACAACAAGATCCACACGATGCGGGCCCGAACAATGGCCAACATGGAACTCCGGGCGCAGACGATCCCAGAGCAACTGCTGCGCCTGAACCACCTGGCAGAACTATACCAGGAGAACGTCTGCTACGACCGAAGCAGACCACGACTTCTCATCGGGGCGGACAACTGGGACTTGATCGTGTCCCGGGAGCTGCGTCTCGGGAGGAGGAACCAGCCGGCGGCATCCCGAACGAACCTCGGCTGGGTGATTCACGGAGCACTGCCAAGGACAATACTGAAGCAAGGACCGGACGAAGTCTTCCACGTGGTGAGCACCCACGACGAACGATTAGCGAAGCTCGTCGAAACTCACTTCAGTATCGACGCCCTTGGAGTAAGTCTCAAACCCAGAACGGTCAAGATGGAAGAACGCGCTGTAAAGATCTTCGAGACGACGGCCAGACGAACCGATGGCCACTTCGAAGTTGGACTGCCCTGGCGAGACGACGACCTGAAAATGCCGCCCAGCTACGCGATGGCCTGGAGGCGCCTACGGACGCTCGAACAAAAACTGGATAAGGCCCCGGCTGTAAGGGAGAACTATGCGCGTCAGATCCAGAATCTCTTAGAGAAGGGGTACGCCGAAGCCTGCACCGGGAACGAGATCAACAGCCCCAGAGCCTGGTACCTGCCGCACTTCGCCGTCACGAACCCGAACAAGCCTGGCAAGATCCGCCTGGTCTTTGACGCTGCCGCCAAGACACAAGGGTTGTGTCTAAACGACTTCCTGCTGGAGGGAC
Source organism: Peribatodes rhomboidaria (assembly GCA_911728515.1). Lineage (NCBI taxonomy): Eukaryota > Metazoa > Arthropoda > Insecta > Lepidoptera > Geometridae > Peribatodes > Peribatodes rhomboidaria. Next base: position 22,472,803 of record OU452166.1, read on the forward strand.
CGGACCTGCTGCAGTCGCTGCCGAAGATCCTGTTCCGGTTCCGAGAGAACAAAGTGGCGGTGACTGCAGACATCCAAGAAATGTTCCTGCAGGTGAAGATCCGACCTGAAGACCAGCCTGCACAGCTTTTCCTTTGGCGAGGGAACAACAGGAGCGGAGCGCCGAACGAGTACAAGATGACTTCGATGATCTTCGGGGCATCAAGCTCTCCATTCCTGGCCCACAGCGTAAGAAACAAAAACGCAGATGACTTCGACCAACAGTATCCGGAGGGCGCACGAGCAGTACGAGAAGCCCACTACATGGACGACTTCGTGGAGAGCTTCCGAACCGAACACGAAGCGATCGAGATCACCAAGCAAGTCGACCAGATCCACCGGAGCTGCGGGTTTAAGCTGCGCGGATGGAACTCGAACAGCCAGAAGATTCTGAACGACATCCCGGAGGAGCTGCGGAGCCAGAGCCAGACGCAGCTGCTCTCCGGACTGAACGCCCCTGAGAAAACGCTGGGGCTGACCTGGGACTCGGTGAACGACACGCTGGGCTTTAATACATCGCTCAGTCGAGTCAGCCGAGACGTCAAGAACCTGAACCGACCGCCGACCAAGAGGGAAGCTCTGAGCGCCGTGATGTCCCTCTACGACCCCCTGGGACTCCTGAGCTGCTACACCATCACGGGCAAGATCCTGCTCCAGAACCTATGGCGACAGCAGCTGACCTGGGACCAGACACTACCAGAACCGAACCAGAGCGACTTCATGAGATGGCTCCAGAACATGAACGAGATCACCGAGATCCAGCTGCCGATGTGCTACGACCGGGAGGAGAGCACCGTCAACCATCAGCTGCACGTATTCTGCGACGCCAGCGAACACGCATTCGCCGCCGCAGCCTACTGAAGACTGGAGAAGACCGACGGGACTGCGAACGTGATCCTGGCCGCAGCCAAGGCGAAGGTGGCACCACTCCGAACGCAGACGATCCCCCGACTGGAGCTGCAGGCTGCACTCATCGGGACACGACTGGCTGCCACCGTGAGAGACGACCATCGGTGGCCTACGACCGAAATCACCTACTGGTCCGACTCCACCACGGTACTCCACTGGATCCAGAACGAGACCAGCAAGAAGCACCCACCCTTCGTTGCACATCGACTTGGGGAGATTGCCGAGGCTACAAGACCAGACCAGTGGAGATGGATCCCGACCGAACAGAACGTAGCCGACCTCGCAACACGCCCCGGCTACATCCCCCAGAACAAAGACCGATGGTTTACGGGTCCAGAGTTCCTGCAGAACGAGCGGAACACATGGCCCAGAGGCGTCATCAAGAGAATCTACCCCGGACCTGACGGACACGTGCGCAGCACCGACGTGAGAACCTGTGATGGGAACACGCAACGGGATCTTCCGACGGCCGACTACGAAGCTCGCCGTGCTACGGGTTGAAGGCTCCGCTGATGCTACGCCGGGAGGAGAACTGTTAGCGACGGGCGAGCTCTAGACATAGGTAGACTAAGATCATTTAATGTAACTAGAATTATAATTAAATCATTAAATAGGATAACGTAAACTTAGAATAAGATTGAACTAATGTGACTAGATTTGAACAGTTTTAGCTTGATTATGTAAAATTGAACTTAAAATGTATAACGTTTAAGAACATTTCAATGCGGGCAAGAAGCCCCCGAAACATGTCACGACTTGTCCGTGGACTTTGAACTGTGTAAAAATTGGAAACGAAATAAACAAGCTCTAGGATTGGCTGAGTGGAAAATTGAGCGAGAGAGAAAGATATATCGGACGGTCCCGCACGCACGCGCCGCGCCGCTCATTGGCCGAACGCCTCGAGCGCGCTGCGCAACCAGTGATCGAAGTGCGGGCGGGATCGTGAGCCCTTAAGGCGAACATTTTGGAACGAACGTCAGTCGAGCTCGCTCTCCGACTCAATACACTCAGGTGACCCGAAAGCGATCTTAGTGATCCACCTCGAGTATCAATCAAGACCCGATCCCCGCTGTCGGCGTTTGGTTTGGCTGTGGTGCCTCCGGTATCACTGTGCCATAGTATACGCCGTAGTTACTACGGCGGTGGTACCGAAGGTGCCTCAGTTCTGCTGGCCTAGCGCCGACAATGATGTTTAAAACTTAAAAGGACCGCGACGCTCTGAAATTTTCTTACAAACGCGCTTCTCAAATTTCTTGAAAACCCATTTGTCAGATTATGATGAAATTTAGCATGTACTATATCTCCGCCCCTATGTTCTTGGTTTTTTTTTTTTTAAAAACGTCCTCAAGAGAAAATAGAGCTATGAAAAATATCCGCATTTTTAAGGGTTCACTTTTGACTGATTTATTCAATAGATAGACAAAGCAAATCAAAAATTCCATTACATAGGGAGATTGTCTACATCATTAGCTGTTAATTGAATCCATAATACAAGGAAAATTCTTAGTTATTTAAGAATGATAACAGAAGCGCAAAAGTCATTTAAAAAAAAAACTACTTTGTCACTCTGTAGATAACTTTAAAGGCTCGTCAGTATGTTTACTTGCTCTCTTCGCTCGTCATCTTCGTCTAGACGAAATGGTTATGGAAAACCTTAAGCCAATGCGAAGTTAGTCTAAAGTGGTCGCCGGACTCTTAAATGCCAATTTAAAAATGTTTGCACCTCTGACAATATGAATGAGGCAAATACATACGTTTCAAAAGAAGTATAAAAAATAGACGCACTTGCCTTAGCAATGAATTTACGAGTTTCTTGATTTACTTTAAACAGTCTAAATTTTTCCACAATGGTTGTTGAAAATATATGGATTAATTTAATGATAATTAAATTCACTTCTACACAACATTGTTACATGGTCATCATCATTTTATAAATTTAATTATTAAAATATAAGCGGGGTAATTGCGTCGAAAAATACACCATCACACAATATACTGTCGGGCCAGTAATGCAGTAAAAAATGGCCCGTCAAGAAGCACCTTTTTTCGTGAGGAAACGCCTTTACACATCCCCGGAGGAGGTGGGCGACGTATGTCGGACTCGGAGACAGAAGGGCACCTCTACCGTGTAAAACCTCACGGTGTCCCTCTTAGAAAATGGCGGGCAAATTTCGCAATTTGACGCAACCAAGCCTGCCGCTGTCCGCAGACCGGACACAAATCAGGAGGGGACTTCCCCCTCTTAAAACGGCTCGAGCAATGCCCAGGACACCTGGGCATGGGCTCCTGGGCCTCCGGAGACGGAGTGCGAGCCCGACAGGTTATTCTCCGTTTCCGCACCCTCCGGAGCAGGAGAGCGACAGGATCTACTTCCCTCTCTGTGACATCACCTCCTTGCAGAAAGAGAACATCGGCACCCAATACCTCTAATCAGCGACCATCCTGTTACGAGTATATGAGTTTCGCTGTTTTAAGTAATAAATATACATAAACTAGCTGTCACCCCGCGACTTCGTTCGCGTTTTGAACTATCCTATCTGTTAAGTTAGATCGAACTGCTCACGGTGTGCAAATTTGATTGAAATTGGTTAAGAAGTTTAGGAGTATAGACTCCTACGGACAAACAACGTGACACGTAATTTATATATATTAAGATAAGATGTATGTTTATCAGTCTCTGGCCGCCATAGTACAAGCTTGGCTTAGTTAGGGGTCAAACGACCGTGTGTGCAAGTGTCCCGAATAATATTATTATTATATCATTAAAGGCTAATTCTATAAACCTTAGCAATAAACGTTGGATAGCCTCGGCACAGCTACATAGCCTTTTGCCTTTTCGATAGAGTTCAAAAAATTAAAATAAAGAAAAACACTGGACTCGTATGTATAACTATTCCGAAACTATACAACGTTTATTGCTAAAGATGCTACTCTTTACTTTCAAATAAATATTGAATTACAAAATAACTGCGATGGATTAGTCAATTGAAAAGATGAACTTTAAGTTTGTTAAATGAAAGTAATTTAAGTGTTTCTGGAAGTTTATTGTGAATCCCAAGTGCCGTTAATATTAATTTCTGCGATATCCTTAGCTCGTTAAAACACTGTGGAAACGCTTATCTATCGTGGGGATATGTAACTAGTCTGGCCATAAATATTGTGACCATACAAACTCCTTCGTTAATTATTTTTTCTGCATTTATATTTGGAATGCGTTTGTTGTGTCGAAAACTGCAATCAATTTCCCGCTATTTCACGTTTATTTTTCGTGATTATTACTAAATTTACAACATGGAATGGGGTGTTAAAGCAACAGGATTGCAGTGATTGTGTTGCACAGAGTGGGTATGGAACCGTCGGTCATTTTCAAGACTCTTCAAAATCTTGGTATCAGCCGTATGTTAGTATATATCGTAGTATCGACAGATATACCGACACTTCCTCTGTTGAAGACCATAAATGATCGGGGCGGCTGCGTGCGATGAGGACTACTAAGGCTGTTAATGCTGTTAAAGCCAGAATTCCCAAAAAACCTAATGAGGAAACAAAAACTCTTATCGCGAGAAATGAAGATACCCGCGCTAGGACACTGTCGCGTATAATAAAACAAGACCTGAAGCTTGGTGCATATCGCCGATATACAGGACATGCCCTTAACTAATCTGCAGTTAAAGAGAGTAGATAGATCAAAACGTTTTCTATCGCGTTACGCAGGTGAAAGTTACAGAAATATCCTTTTTACCGACGAAAAAATTTTCACGATAGAAGAGCACTACAACAAGCAAAACGACAAAGTGTACGCTCACAGCTCTAAAGAAGCTACGGAAGTAGTCGGAAAGGTGCAGCGTGGTCATCATCCTGCGTCAGTCATGGTTTGGTGGGGCGTATCCTATCACGGCGTCGCAAAGCTTCATTTTTATGAAGAAGGGGTGAAAACTTCAGCCAAAGTGTATCAAGAGACCGTCTTAAATGGTGTTGTAAAACCCCTTAGCAATACATTTTTTTTAAATCTACCGTGGAGTTTCCAACAAGACTCTGCACCTGGTCACGAGGCGCGAACTAACCAAGCCTGGCTGGAAGCCAATGTTCCGGACTTTATAAGGGCTGAAGACTGGCCCTCCTCTAGCCCAGATCTAAACCCCCTGGACTACAAATTATGGTCAGTTTTAGAGGCCATGGCATGCTTTAAACGACACGCCGACATAGAGTCACTTAAGAAATCTTTGAAACCAGCAGTGGCTAAATTTCCCATGGAAACAGTCCGTAAATCCATAGATTGTTGGCCAGACCGACTAAAGGCCAAAGGTGGTCATTTTGAATAAAATATTAGTTATATTATTGTTAAGACTTCAATACATGTGTACACATAACTTTTATTAACATTATATTACAGTTGCCCCAAATTTTTATAAATAAACAAGGATTTAAGTGCATAATGCATGATAAGCCATAAGGGATGTTTTTCTAGAAACAAGGAGGCACAACTAAGGAGAGCAAAGATCATAGATCAAGAAGATCAAGCATGAAAGAAAGCCAATGAAGTGCAATCGCAAATCGATAAGCCGAACCGATAAGCTATAGGAAAATTTAAAAATATGTCTCCCTGTGTGTCAAATCGGAGAAATAATGACTACCGACGTACAAATTTTCAGCTCTATGCGAATTATTGTAGCCTTGCCTCTATTTTTTGGGTTAACTTGACCGGGCTATTTAAAGTAATACCCGATTGCGCAAGAAGGAGGGTTAAATTTTTTGAGTGTACTCATATGTATGTATGTATGTGAGGATGTATGTATGTGTGAGGTTACTTTGGCACGGCCTACAGCCTAAATGATGGATTTCGACATGCGAGGTGTCATTTGAATCGTCTTGATAGTGGAAGTGACATTTAGGTATATGGTACAATATTTTGCGGCCGGGTTTTTTGGTTTTCTTTTAATAATGTAACTTGTTTTGATATTGGTATTAAAACTGCGTAAAATGTGTCTTATCAATATTGACTTTTAAGTTATTCTTGTTAAACCAGTCTAATAAAGTCGTGATTGTTTTGGTACTAACATGGCTTCAAAGTACCAATGGTTAATACTATGTTCTAAAATCGATATTCTTTTGTTTTGGAATAATTATGCATATACCTGCAAAGAGGATTGAAACCGGTCATTGAAAGAAGTGGAAGCTACTTCATTTTCAGTAGGTATTCTTTTATTCTTTTGCTGATTTCCATGTGTCTAAACAAATCATCCCTGTTAATAACGTAACGACCACACGAAGGCTGAAGTTATTGCCTGTGTTATCAGCTGTTTTACCAGCACGGCCAAAAAATCTTACCCGCGCTACTACGGATTACTACCGACAGTCTCAGTAGTACTTACTGCAGGAAATTATTTTTTCCCGTATTACTTAGTATGGAGTTGTTGCGTAGTACTATTGTTTATTCTGTGGTTGTAGTAACACGGGCATGCATACTTTCCCGTGTTACTATCTACTAACTAGACTCAGTAGTATATAGCATGGGCAATAATATTTTCCGTCTTAATCCGCTATATTTTTACTGCAATATAAATTTACTGGTCCGGCAATATTGCGACAATATATTATATTTTAGTGGGACCCAGACATTTATTCATACATTTCTAGCGTGACTGGTTCACCTATATACGCATTTGAATAAAGTAGTAAATACTGTATGTACCTACTGAAACTCTAGGTGGAGTTTTCTATGGAACACGAAAAGCCGCGTTTCGTAATGTTTATAACGAAACGCATAATATTTACCCACACTTGTGTACGTTATCGAGCCGATAAAAGCTAATAAACCACCAATAATAGCAAGTTAGAAAATAATACAAAATCTCTTTTCAGTTTGCTGCCAAAATCTTATTTTATCTTTCTTCACTGGCCATCCCTTGCCCATTACACAAACCCAAATCGCGAAGGCACAAGACTAGAAAATTTGGTTTTTTTTTTGGAATTTTGAGTCGCCGCGTTTTATAAATGCGTTGACCTGTAAACCTCCTCCGTTTCGTCGGTTAAAAACCAGGCGATTTTTACTTTAAAAACTTCTTCATGGGTACAATAAAGTTTTATTAAATTTTAATTTAGATTTCCTTACCTAATATTACCTACCTAATATTACGAACCTAATATTTAGTCTGTGCTAATATTCAAATCACTGAAATGATTTCACTGATAGTAGCTACACATAAATACGCTAAGTTTCACCCCATCTGCCGTAAAGAGTGTAAAACCGGTTGTAAACTCTGTCTGTGAAACATGCAAATGTCGAGTTACCCCAGTCAACTAAAGGGTGACTTTGTATTGGTCTGTGCTAAAAGTCTGAGTAATGTAAAGTAGATGGCGGTCGCGGTGTACAGTATTAAAACTCGCACGCGTTTCATTCGTAAGATACGAGTACTTGGTGTGGTCGAACAATCCCGTTACCAATAGATAGTAAGAACTTGTTATGTTTTGTAGCTCGTAAGTAGGTCAAAATGTTAACGTTTATTAGGTCTTACTAAACAACACACCTATGAAATGGTTTTTTGAAAGTGTATAACTCCGTTATACGCTTCGTAAAGAAAAGTCGATGTGGAAATTAGTGTCCACACTTATCATCACTATATTTATTATATTTATATAAATAAATAGTACAAAATGAATACAATACAATACAAAAACTCTTTATTGACACCAAATACAAAATAAATCTAAACTAAACATTCAAAAATATAGGCGCAATGAGCGGTCTTTTCGCTTAAGAGCGAAAATGGCATCCCGCTGTCTGTCTGTCTCTACATATGTATGCTTAGATCTTTAAAACTACGCAACGGATTTTGACGCGGTTTTAACAGATAGAGTGATTCAAGAGGAAGGTATATTATATGTATGTATATTATATGTAAATTACATGCTTAACATAGTAAAGAACCACTGATTATTTTAGAGGCTTTTAATGAGATGTCGTAAATAAACATTTTTTTTGCACTTACATTGCAAACGGACGAACTGAACCCTACGAGGTAGATCAAAATAATCTCCTACAGTATTGTACACCTTAAAAAGGTCTCGTAAGGATAACCCACAATAACATTTTTTTATCCTTTACTGTTTACGAGAAGTACCTTAATGCCATAATTACAAAGCGATTTAAAGCAATACAACATTAAGTCATAAAAGTAAATACATTGTGCATGTAATATAGATCAATATGGCCCTTTACAGCTTGTAATTTGAAATAAATTAATATTTTCGAAGATATTACAGATTTAAAATGCAGGGACGTAGCGGTTGCGGCGGTACCGGCCGGGGCTGCGCGGCGGCGCGTGCCTGTAAAAACCGGCGAAAAATGAAAAGCCAAAAATAAATCATTTAACCTTAATAACTAAATCCTTAAACTAATGTAAGTTATGCCTGAGTAATTCTAAATCGGCACCTAACTTCAGTAGGTATATTTACGCCGGCGCGGCGCCGCGCATCACATTTTACGTAATGAATTAATTTGCTTGTTTGGCGCGTGTGCGTGAACTTAGCATATCATGTCCCAGCATATCATAAATAAAAGTGAGTTCTGTTCGCATGCAGTTGAGTTCTATAGTTCCTGATACTTTTTAGCAATAGTTCTGGTGATTTTACCTGAAAAAAATTAAACTGAAAATATGAGATGCCAACTTCCCGTAGCATATCATTTTCTGAAAAACACAGAAAAAAAAATTGTTTCTTAGGCATTCGGTTGAGTTATATAGTTCCTCATACTTTTTTGCGATAGTTCTGTTGATCTAAAGTGCCAAAAAAAAAAACAATTCATTGAAAAAAAAAACTTGAAATATAGAAAATCCTTCTAAAAATTAAAACAAAGCACCCAAAAACGCTGTAAATAACCATTTTCAAGGACTGAGCATTAGAACTATAACACATAACGCGAAATATGCCCAGCACTCACCCATGGGAACCAGCATATCATCGACGTAAGTAAAAAAAAAAACCGAAAATCTTGAATAAAAAACTAAAGCGGCCTCAGAAGTTGGAACTATCCGGTTTCGAAGAATTGAGCACTGACTCTATCAGGTGAAAGCCGAAATATGCCCAGAACTATCCCGTGAAGGCTAGCATCTCACACCTGTAGAAAAGCACAGGTAATTTGTGAAAAAGCCTTTTCAAAATAAAATCGAGCAGCCTTGGACACTGGCACTAGTCGGATTTGGTAGGATACTTCAGCACTGGGACTATCACAATGAACGAGATATATGCCCAGGACTCACCCGTGGAAACATGAATATCATCATCAGTGCCAGTGTCCAAGGCTGCTCGATTTTATTTTGAAAAGGCTTTTTCACAAATTACCTGTGCTTTTCTACAGGTGTGAGATGCTAGCCTTCACGGGATAGTTCTGGCCATATTTCGGCTTTCCTCTGATAGAGTCAGTGCTCAATTCTTCAAAACCCAATAGTTCCAGCTTCTGAGGCTGGTAGTTATTTATTTATATGATTTTCGCTTTTGTCACTTACGTCGATGATGATATTCATGTTTCCACGGGTTAGTCCTGGGCATATATCTCGTTCATTGTGATAGTCCCCGTGCTCAAGTATCCTACCAAATCCGACTAGTGCCAGTGTCCAAGGCTGCTCGATTTTATTTTGAAAAGGCTTTTTCACAAATTACCTTTGCTTTTCTACAGGTGTGAGATGCTAGCCTTCACGGGATAGTTCTGGGCATATTTCGGCTTTCACCTGATAGAGTCAATGCTCAATTCTTCAAAACCCAATAGTTCCAGCTTCTGAGGCTGGTAGTTATTTATTTATATGATTTTTGGTTTTGGTACTTACGTCGATGATGATATTCATGTTTCCACGGGTTAGTCCTGGGCATATATCTCGTTCATTGTGATAGTCCCAGTGCTGAAGTATCCTACCAAATCCGACTAGTGCCAGTGTCCAAGGCTGCTCGATTTTATTTTGAAAAGGCTTTTTCACAAATTACCTGTGCTTTTCTACAGGTGTGAGATGCTAGCCTTCACGGGATAGTTCTGGCCATATTTCGGCTTTCCTCTGATAGAGTCAGTGCTCAATTCTTCAAAACCCAATAGTTCCAGCTTCTGAGGCTGGTAGTTATTTATTTATATGATTTTCGCTTTTGTCACTTACGTCGATGATGATATTCATGTTTCCACGGGTGAGTCCTGGGCATATATCTCGTTCATTGTGATAGTCCCAGTGCTGAAGTATCCTACCAAATCCGACTAGTGCCAGTGTCCAAGGCTGCTCGATTTTATTTTGAAAAGGCTTTTTCACAAAATACCTGTGCTTTTCTACAGGTGTGAGATGCTAGCCTTCACGGGATAGTTCTGGGCATATTTCGGCTTTCACCTGATAGAGTCAATGCTCAATTCTTCAAAACCCAATAGTTCCAGCTTCTGAGGCTGGTAGTTATTTATTTATATGATTTTCAGTTTTGTCACTTACGTCGATGATGATATTCATGTTTCCACGGGTGAGTCCTGGGCATATATCTCGTTCATTGTGATAGTCCCAGTGCTGAAGTATCCTACCAAATCCGACTAGTGCCAGTGTCCAAGGCTGCTCGATTTTATTTTGAAAAGGCTTTTTCACAAATTACCTGTGCTTTTCTACAGGTGTGAGATGCTAGCGTCCACGGGATAGTTCTGGCCATATTTCGGCTTTCCTCTGATAGAGTCAGTGCTCAATTCTTCAAAACACAATAGTTCCAGCTTCTGAGGCTGGTAGTTATTTATTTATATGATTTTCGCTTTTGTCACTTACGTCGATGATGATATTCATGTTTCCACGGGTGAGTCCTGGGCATATATCTCGTTCATTGTGATAGTCCCAGTGCTGAAGTATCCTACCAAATCCGACTAGTGCCAGTGTCCAAGGCTGCTCGATTTTATTTTGAAAAGGCTTTTTCACAAATTACCTGTGCTTTTCTACAGGTGTGAGATGCTAGCCTTCACGGGATAGTTCTGGCCATATTTCGGCTTTCCTCTGATAGAGTCAGTGCTCAATTCTTCAAAACACAATAGTTCCAGCTTCTGAGGCTGGTAGTTATTTATTTATATGATTTTCGCTTTTGTCACTTACGTCGATGATGATATTCATGTTTCCACGGGTTAGTCCTGGGCATATTTCTCGTTCATTGTGATAGTCCCAGTGCTCAAGTATCCTACCAAATCCGACTAGTGCCAGTGTCCAAGGCTGCTCGATTTTATTTTGAAAAGGCTTTTTCACAAATTACCTGTGCTTTTCTACAGGTGTGAGATGCTAGCCTTCACGGGATAGTTCTGGGCATATTTCGGCTTTCACCTGATAGAGTCAGTGCTCAATTCTTCGAAACCGGATAGTTCCAACTTCTGAGGCCGCTTTAGTTTTTTATTCAAGATTTTCGGTTTTTTTTTTTTACTTACGTCGATGATATGCTGGTTCCCATGGGTGAGTGCTGGGCATATTTCGCGTTATGTGTTATAGTTCTAATGCTCAGTCCTTGAAAATGGTTATTTACAGCGTTTTTGGGTGCTTTGTTTTAATTTTTAGAAGGATTTTCTATATTTCAAGTTTTTTTTTTCAATGAATTGTTTTTTTTTTTTGGCACTTTAGATCAACAGAACTATCGCAAAAAAGTATGAGGAACTATATAACTCAACCGAATGCATATGAAACAATTTTTTTTTCTGTGTTTTTCAGAAAATGATATGCTACGGGAAGTTGGCATCTCATATTTTCAGTTTAATTTTTTTCAGGTAAAATCACCAGAACTATTGCTAAAAAATATCAGGAACTATAGAACTCAACTGCATGCGAACAGAACTCACTTTTATTTATGATATGCTGGGACATGATATGCTAAGTTCACTGACATGTTTGGCGCCGACTCAATAATTAATTTAGGTATATACTTACATTAGTTTAAGAACTTTGTTATTAAGGATAAATAAATTATTTTTGTTTTTTCAGTTTTTCGGTGGTTTCATTTTTTGTTAAAAAGTTTTTCTTTATGTCGATTTACACCAAACGAGCGAATGCTCATTCTATCCCCACTACATCAAATTCTTCAAGTGTAAACAGGCGTAGAGTATTCTTTCGTATTAATTAATTTATTTATTTATTACATTTCTCTTTCTTTCTCTTTACGAAAGAACGCTCTTGTCCTAGCTCTAGCTCTATGTTCGTTTGATGTAAATTGACCTTTTTACAATTTTTTATGGCTATAATCACAGATCTGGGATGTAAAAGATCGACTATGACAATTCGATACTGATACAAAAAAACATTTGCGCATGCGTGAGTAAATCATTGTTGTGAAAAGTACTAAATAATTTTATCGATTGACTAAAATTTGTCTTCCGGGTGATTGTCGATAAATACAATCTTTCGCATTAGTTGAGTTAACATTAACATTAACATTTCAATTGAGTTAGTTGTATTTTATTCCAAGTAACACAGCTGCTAAGCTAAAAATAATATAAACCACTAAACGGGTGTTAAGCTAGGCGGAAGAGTTAGTGTCACCATGTATCTAAATTAGCATAAGAAAAGTACAAAATAAGATCAATATAAATACTAATAATTCGCTTCGAATTATGACCCTTGACCAATTTTACTCGTATTTGGATTAGGATGCAAGTGCACGTCGGCTCCTGATGTAGTCGGGTCCACCCGGGACAAGTACATAAGGCATGTAGGCTCCACGACTTTGAGACCGGGTTTAGTCGAGGTACCCCGTTTGTTGAGGTTACAACGACGTTGACGATTTTTCCTCCTAATGTTCCTCCTAATTTTTTTGAAATGAAAGTTAATGCTAAAAAAATCGATAATAATGGCGTAATGATTTTATCCATCTCATTTGATAATCGAGCGTAAACCTCAGATCAACTTAAAGAATAAGATGGCGCACGGCGTATGATCTAATTGAAGCCAAAAACCATTGCCAAACTACGCTACTGTCGTATATGTACGCAACACGCACACATTGACGCAAAAAAACTAAGCTACTTGCTTGGTCATTCTTACCTCGACATTATCTGCATTAGTTTATGGTATAATTTCGTGTACATTAATATGCATAGTGCTTTATAAAACTGTGGCCAGGACTACATTTTGAGGTTCTTTTAAAAAAAACTGTGCAGTATTTTGCAAGTCAATTTTGAAAAAGCCGTAACGTTAACCAAATATGTGCAGTTTTAAAATATTAAATCGACTATGGTTGTAAATTGGAACGGAAATGGCTAACGTAGAGCTTAGGAATGAATTAGTTTTCGTGCAGTTGTAAATGTTTTTCATGGCAACATTACCACGCACACACATTGAAAAAGAAGTGGCTTCAGCAAGATATAACGCAGTATTCCTTCTTTTCCTCTAGGTTTATCTGAGGCGTAAACATACAAATATATTTTTTGCTAAATTTTATCATCAATTCTACTTTGATTTAGGAAATATGGATAGTACGAAGAAAAGATAAGAATATACTGTTGGAAAATCGGTTTTTAGAAACAATTTATGTTATTTTTAGACAAAAACATTACAATGGAAATATCATATTATACCCATGAAACGACAAATTTTGTGGGTTACATCTTGAATTCACATCACAATCGCTAAACTCACAAGATGGCATAATTATGCTCTATTGAATCAATTTAATTTTTGTTAGTAAAAATATTAATCAGGAATTTTCGCGTGAACAAATGTGCTGTGTCATAAATGACAAAAGAAAAATTGTTTAACATTTTATTTGTTGGCAACCTCTTTCTCTCTTGTGGAGTTTACATTTCGATAGAGACTTCTCTGTCCCACGCTTCGTTGGTCTTTTGTGACGTAAAAATAATCTTAGGTCTGTGGCTATTATCTATTACACGTTTAATTTTGATGACTTTTAAAATACGAGTAGCTACCTACAGAGACTGACATCAGGTCTAAACTCAGCATTAAAATCTGTGAGTGTAAATCACCCCTATTTTCCCCTACCCTTAGGGTAGGATTTTTTTTAATTTATTTGAGACCAACTTCGAGGTATACCCTATGTAATAAAAAATGAATTATCATAATCAGACTACTCTGTAAAAGTAATGCGTGGTAACACATTACAATTAGTGAGTGTGAATTATCAATCAGTCCCGGTTTTGCTAGAGGTTCCTTAGGGTTAGAATTTTGTTTTTTTTTTAATTAGACCACCTTTGGGGCCTAGACATTCTCATACAGCTTATCGTGCTTGAAAGTTTTGTTACCACTAAAAGCGTAGGGCGGCCGTGATTCGCCAGCAGCCAACTTAGGTCATGAAATTTTTCTCTACTTCAGGATTTGTGGCGACGATTGTCCTTTGTCCTTGAGCTTTAGCCAGGCCGAACTACGTAATATTCTGTAGCTAGGAATCTAAGATTCATAAAATTTTCAGGCTGTATTAAACTTATCCGTCTAAGGGTAGTTTTTTTAAACGATATGCCGGTTAAAAAAACACTGGCCTACACTCATTTTGGTGCCTAAGATTTTTAGACCTGATTTTGGGTATATTTTGTGAGCTGATACGAGAAAATTAGTCACATTTTTCATAGCAGCTCTTGTTCATGAGAAAGAAAGTCTACATACTATAAGTGAATTACCGTGTCATTAATCGGTTTCCGTTGATTTTTCATTATATATTCACCGCATACGTAACAAAACATATCAGGATCGTTAATGCAATTTCTTGAATGTTATAATGATGGCATGTACATCATAAATGTACTGATTTTGAATAATAAAACCGTATAAATTTAAAATAAGAATTGTAGATAAACCAGAGCTGTCAGCTGACATCTAGTAGCAGCAATGTAGTTCATTCATACTACCTACTTTACCGACTACAGATGCGAACAGAGCTGCACTAAAAAAAACTGAAAAAAAAAAATATAAAGTCATTTCAGGTTCAGTGAATCATTTAGCCAGGTTCTTTCAGGATTTTTCCGCTAGTTTAGGCAGTTACCAATGCTATTCATTCCTTTGCTAGCCGTCGCACTGGTCGAAATCTGAATATGGTGGCAATTTTCAAATACTTCATTTCGTATAACCGTTGGAGGCTTTAACCAGGCTTAAGTGGTATTCATTCGACAGCCTAGACATTTAGCTTATCGAGTTAAAAAGTTTCGTTGCCACTATAAGCGTAGAGCGGCCGTGATTCTCCAGGAGACAACTTATTTTTTTTATTAATTTGTGACTGAATATCGTTCGGCGAAGTGTGGGTGTTCTGTTGTACCTCGGCAGCCCCCTCGGAGAAAAGGCGTAATGATGTGTTATCTAATAATACTTACAAAATAGATGAATATAAATACAGCGATGCTAATTCTCAGTGTAAGGAGAGAACTAGCCCTTTGGTCGTATTAAAACCTTTAAAAACTTTTTAAAACTTGGTTGGTAATTAGCAATTACAAATTAAATACCCACCAACCTAGTTATTATTTAAGTAAATGAATGAGTTTTCTGAACACTTTTCCAGAAATTGATGAAACTGCGTTGAATGTAAATGAAACCAGTCCAAGTGGCTAAACAAATAAAGTTATCGAATTTCTATAGAAATTCGATAAAACAAAATCTACATGCGAATGTACTAAGGATTAAATTAGGTTAATTTACCTACTTAGATATTTATTTGCATTTTTAAAGGTATGTATAGGTTATAGTGTTTGTCGGGGTAGTGCCGGACAAACACGATAGATGACGCATTAAGCGTTAAAATATTATAAAAAACTGTCTTTGTCATCGCATATAGGTAAGTATGCAAAAAAAAACGCGATTTGTTTTCATTGTGAAATTTTAAATGCGAAAGTTTGGATGGATGTTTGTTACGCAATTACGCCAGAACGACTGAAGTACTGAACGGATCTGAATGAAATTTGGCACGGAGATAGATTATGTTATCGGAAATAGCACTCATGCTACTTTTTAACCGCAGAGCGCAGCTACCTAGTTATTTCATAAACGTTAGAACCGATGAAGAATAACATCCAGAGAGCTTATCGGAACAAAACATGATTATGGAACAACTGATTACAGAATTTATAATCAGTTGAAAAAACAATAATTTCATAAATACACTGAATATCTACAAATATATTGTAAATAGGATAAGTATACATAAATATTATAAAATATTTTTTGATAGAAAAATTTGTACAGAAAATTGGCCAAAAAATTATTAAGCCGACGCCACGCTCGTACAGAATAAGTCCAAACCTTCGCGTCTATCAACGGTGCTGTAAGTGAAGCTCACTGAACATAGGTAAGAATTATACCTAAGTATACTAAATGTGGACTTTAGGGATGTTAAGAAGTGGGTTAAACCGGACATGTTTAGAGGAACAATTTAGTTTCAACAAATTGAGAGTTCAGGACTATCAATTTGATATCGTACCAAATTGCGCTTACAGCGACGGAAACACCGATAAATAAACATCATGAAAGACTAGTTCGATAAGTATTGAACTTATTATAACAGTGATGTTAGAGCTAGACGAGCGCGAGTAAATAAATAATATTCGGGACGTTTTAGCACACACCGTCGTCTGACCCCAAACTAAGCAAAGCTTGTACTATGGCTACCAGAGATTATGTAGGTCCATACTATAATAGGAACATACATTTACAAATATTTTAAATACAAACTTAAATAGAAATTAACACCAAGACATAAAACAAACACAAATGTTCATCATCAAATGGCAAGTAATTCAAGAAGTAGCATTAACGATCCTGATATGTTTTGTTACATATGCGGTGAGTATATTATGAAAAATCAACGGAAACCGATTAATGACACGGTAATTCACTTGTATTCTGTATACTTTCTTCCTCATGAACAAGAGCTGCTATGAAAAATGTGACTAGTTTTCTCGTATCAGCTCACAAAATATACCCAAAATCAGGTCTAAAATCTGAGGCACCAAAATGAGTGTAGGCCAGTGTAATTATTCTATTCTATTCTTTAACCCACGCCTTCATGCTCAGAAGGCAGCTTCACTACCAGCTGAGCCACCGAGGCGGTCAACAATATAATTAATGTGATTTGCGCCTCGCTTGACTTTCAATACGCTAAACACACCTTACACAAACATTTTATACACAAAGAGGAACATTATACTCACCTGTTAAATTAGTAGATTTTTGTATAAGTTTATTTCCTATTGTTAAGTTTAAAAAAAATAAATGTAAAACTGAATAGGCTAATGGTGACCACAATCCCTGTGGGGAGGGCACTGTACGCCGAAACACAGGCATAAAGCCTAGTTCGGCAACAGTAGACTTTAACCTAAACTCATTAAGCTAGCCTTAATAATATTATATAAGATTAATTGTACACTTTTTAGGAAATAAATATTATTATTATTATTATTTAATACTTACAGTACTACTTTATTGGCATCATTAAAAAAATTAAACAGAACACACCAGAGACCGGCGCAACATGCGATCTTATCGAAGCTCGCTCTCTTCATATGTCTATCTACTTTGGTTTACTTAGGTTAGTTAAGTTAGGTACTTAGCTACATTACGATTACAGCTACAGTTTTCCTCACCGGCTATAGCTACTCAGCCAGTGCTAGTAGCTACGTAGTAGGTCAGCATTGAGTGCAGTCATTAACGTCCCACTGCAGGGACACCGACCTGTCCTACATCGAGGGTGGGAGGTGCATGTCACCAGTCTTTCGAATGATTAATGCTAGGACATGTCGGTTTCCTTACGACGTATCTCCAGCACCTAAGAGCACGAGTTTTATTTAAATGTACACTATTTTTCTACGAAAGAAAATTCATTGGTGCATGGTCAGGGTCGAACTCATGACTTCTGGACCGAATGCTAGTGTAGGTAGTGCTAGGTATTGATAACATATTATTATTAATATCCACGAATGACGTTTTAATGTCATCTGCTACATAATCTGCTACATAAGGTCGGCCCACTGAGTGCTCCCTATTACTGTATTGCATTGTAACCGGAGCCCAGTGTATGGCGGCAGGCTCGCCCCCTGTCACGTTTGGGACTGAATACCGTCCGGCGAAGTGTGGATGTTGTAATGCACCTCTGCCAGCCCCTTCGGCGGAAAGGCGTAACGATTTGTTACGTTATATTATCATATTCACAGTAGCTAGCTGGGACCCTATTCGGAGATTTGAAATTCTCATCTCACCTTTTTTCGTCCTTGTTGCTCTCATTTAAAACATCATAGGTGTGAGAGTGACCAAGATAAAATCTCATCTCATCTCACGCGCAGGAATAGCCCCCCTTGTGCTGCGACCCGGACCAGAAAGAAAATGGGTGTAAAATGTATGGAAACTCCTGCAAGTGTAGTTACGGCTGCCGCCACGAGTACATCTACAAGACGAGGAGGGAGTGCAGCAACGCTCTGAGAGGTACATACATACCTACTCATACTATGCCCCAGATTCCCCTTACAATGAAAATAATAATTATACAATAATATTATTTTGTGGTCTCTGACTACCCCTATGGGAAACAGACGTGACTACATATATTATGTTTGTAAGTATGTATTTTGTGAATTGAATTTGACTATAGAATGTGAACATAATAAAAATTTATTACTTACATGGAAAAAACAAAACATATCGCACTACATAATAAAAAAAATACATTATATAGAAAAAAACAAAAACAAATCACAAAAAAAAATAAAAAAAATAGTGCTCCATGAAGGATTTGAACCCTCAACCCCAAGGAGCAAAGAAGCAAAATCGACAACGACTCATTGGTTTCACGCAATGCACCGTTGTCGAACGAGAGACACCCTCCAAATTTGGGAATACTATCCGCGAAATGCAGTTCATTTTAAGAATTTTACCCTCTAAATCAATGCGGTAAAGTTCAACCCCACGCAAACAAATTGTTTAGGTTACTTGGGTTTAGAATCCTTCGTTCCGATTGGCTATTGTAGGCTCTTTAAAAGGGTGGGGTCTAATCTAAGGGTCCAATCCAAGCCGCGCCAGACGGCATCAGTGCTTGTCTTGGAAACTTCAGTTGCTTGTCATTGTCAACGGGGTACGTTCCTGCGGTTTAACTGGGATAAGATTTCACCTGGTTAAACGACAAATTCCGGACGTTCGTCGGACGAAATTTTGACTAGATTTAAAAAAATATATTAGAAAAATTATCTGCCTCGTTTCCGCTAGACTTCCAGAATAAAAATTTGTTCTATCTCGAATTAATTTTTGCCAAGCTTTTTTTTTTTTGTGTTTTATTTGCAATCAGTCGTTGAGACTAAAAGCAGTGACCCTATTCGGAGATTTGAAATTTTCATCTCACCTTTTTTCGTCCTTGTTGCTCTCGATTGAAACGTCATAGGTGTGAGAGTGACCAAGATAAAATCTCATCTCATCTCACGCGCAGGAATAGCCCCCCAGATGAGGTGAGTGAGTTGGCAATTTTACTTTGACTAAATATTATTCACTAAGTTCCTGTGAGTATTTCCGGTATGAGATTTGTATAAAGTGAAATCTTTTTCGGCAAAGTAAAAAGGTAGCAAGATTTTGATTTCAAAATCAAATCAAATCATTTATTTGGATTTTCAAAATCATATCAAGATAAAATTAAAACAGAAAACTAATACATACGGATGGATTTGGGAGAGATTGAGAGATTTGAGTTTCTGTCTCTCTCTAAAGTTTTTGGCTTGTTCTGTGTGACCAGAAATTTGTGAATTGGACAGTCGTAACAGTGAATAGTAAACCAACCAAAAGTGTATTTTCCAAGTGCAGTATCCTTGAATAATAAAAGTCGAAATAAATGTTTAGTTTTAACATAGTGTAAAACGGTCCACTACAATATAATCTAACCAAAATGTACTATGTTGGGAGTAATAGTTTTCGTATAGCAATTTTAAATTTTCCTCATTAGCGCCTTCCATCACGGTTAAGAGAAATACTAACATTATTTTTCCAAGCACGTTCAAGAGATGTCGCCACTTTCCATACATTCTACTTTCATATGAATTCAACTACTGTCATAGGAATTTGCAAAAAAAAATATCCCAGGAGCTTAGAATGTCGTTCCTGTGGCCCTATTCGGAGATTTGAGATTTTCATCTCACCATTTTTCGTCCTTGTTGCTCTCGTTTGAAACGTCATAGGTGTGAGAGTGACCAAGATAAAATCTCATCTCATCTCACGCGCAGGAATAGCCCCCCGTTTCAAACGAGAGCAACAAGGACGAAAAAAGGTGAGATGAAAATCTTAAGGGCCGCTTGCACAAGATTCCTTCTATAATTTTGTTTATCTAAATACGTTTAAATATTTAAACACGTTTAGCACTAAATGCGTTTAAGATTGCCTTGCATAACGCGCTTCCCGCTCCTATTTAACTAAACGTTTTTAGCCGTTAGACGTGATTAAGGATAAACGATTCCCATACAAATGTATTTTACCATTCATGAGCGAAGAGAGTTTTATTTGACTTTGTAATGACTTAAGTTGGCTTGGGTCTGGGTCTTTATTTGCGGTACATTATATATCGTTGAAAAAAACAACATATTAGTAGCAAAAATTACATTGTAATTTTAGTTAATTTTTGTCAATGTGCGCGTGAACACAGATAGTGTCGTACGCTTACATTTAGTTATGTTGGTAGCGGCACAGAATACGTAATAGTAATATTAACGGCGACAACGCGCGACGTTGCCAGCTTGTGGCATACGCAGGTCAAGCGCTGTTGCCGCTCTTCTCTCTGTTATCATTTCGCTCGCATCGTTCAGGTCAAAAATCAAATATTGAAGAATTAGACGAACGTATTGCCAGTATTTGAACGAAAGTAACTAAGAGTGAAAATTATACCTAAATTAAAAACAGTAGATAATTATAATCATCATGTAAATATTATGAAAATATAGCTCCAAATATACATGTAGTCACTATTTTCTAAATATAATCGTTTTAACTAAATCAAAAATTCGTTGGTAAGCGCATCATATGGGAACGGCTGTACCGATTTGGATTTTTTGGTAATGCTAGGTTTTATGAATAAAAGATTGGAAAAATTGCCGCAAAAATCGGAATGTAAAGTGACTTGCTAGTACATAATATATACGTGAGAAGAGTGTGGAAGTATTTCCATGAAAGTTTTGCTTATTAAAATAAACGATAATCAATTACAAAAAAATACAGAATTACTTATACATTTACTCATATAGCTTTACATACATATGTATAATTATGAGTAAATGAGTAGTAGGAGAAGGAAAATATTATTTGAAAGTACGATAATTTTCATGGAAAACATAATTTCAACTCTTGGAGTTGGTAACACTAATTGCGATTTCTTTGCTTGCGCGCGCCGGCCGCAAATCTCAATTTACCCACATTGACATTTCAGTGGGCGGCATTGACATTCCATTCGGTCGATGATTTTTCTCGACGTCTTGTGGTTTTCTTGTTTATAACAAAGAGTGTCTTTCTTAGTTTCTATTATACGGTGTTCATTTATAAGGCATTTATCCAAAATAAACCATGGAACCACGTACTTCTCAAAAAGATTATAGAAACCACCACCACTTGGTCCCAAGAAAAATCTGAAACGAGTTCGTGTAAAAATCTGAAAAGAGACGATTCCAGTGTTGCTTTAAATTCTGCGTGAGTAAAATTTCAACCTATAAATATAAATGTTGAAATGATTTCTATGGGTCTTGATCACATTAATTTTGGGTTCACATCTTTTCAGTATTTTCAAAGTCCCTTTGAAAAAACCCAGATGTGCAAGACCCAGGGTTGGTACTGTAATTGTTTTGTCCTTCCTGCTTGGAAAACAAGCATTCACCCAACTATCATATCACTTTCTGATTTAGATAAAATGTGTATTGTCTATAAATTTACACCTATATTTTCTTCAGACCCTGTGAAAACATACAGTGAAAACAAAAAGAAGAATCACATAGAAGCCAATTATACACAATATGAGCCGGAAAAGTCTAAGGCAAAGCCCACAACATCAGAACCTCTGGATATAAATTGACCACTAATCAATCCTACTGTCAACAATCATGAGTCAGAAATGTTATTTTGTGGGCTTTATTTCTCCAACTCAGGACATCACCGTATTTGAAATAGAGCGCGACGAAGTTCTCATATCCAATATGCTACCGAAGCTGGTGAAATGTGCATTGTGATGTGCAAATGGCAGCGTTCGCAGCTAGAAAGTAAAAAAAATCTTCGAATTAGTTGGCTGAATTTCATCCAGATCCGTTCAGCCTTACTAGCGTGATTGAGTAACAAACATCCGTCTATCTATCCAAACGTAATCAATCCTAATAATTAAATCAACTTCAGCAGTTATTGATTGTTTTTTATTTTTACCTGAAATAAGGACATACGAACACATTTCCACTTTTCAGTCATAATATGCCCTCCGGCCACTTAGATCCACCGCCAGGTTCCACCGGTGTATATAAAGGGCAGGGCATAATTCGAATCATGAAAACATTTGGGAATATAATCGATCAGACCGTTCTCAAATGATGCGCTCACTAATGAATAGCATTTGATTTTTACTTACGAACAAAAAACAAATGCAAAAAGAAACATAATTTGCAAGAATCGAACAGGGTTACGTTAAATACCTAGTCCCGGAACTTCTAGCCACTGGGCCAAGTTGTAAGATATCAGATACGTCGAAATTATCCCATAGTTGCAACCACGTTCGAATTCAACCAAAGCCTTGTTTGTATGCGTGAGTAGTCTACCGCCGCCCGCGATATTGCCTAGCACATATGCAAGTACTTTACAACTAAAATACACCTGAGATAAACCTAAGAAAATAGCAAATAATTCATTATTAGCGGTAAATATATTATCATGAAATAAAATGCACATTTTCATTTATAAAAAAATAAAATACGTCAAATTGCAGCATCAACGCCATCTATTGGCGCAGGTGTTCCTAGCTAACCGCATCGTTTCGCCTTACACGTCTAGCGTTCCGTTCGACGCGCTAAACATTTTTTTCGTCAAACCATCGTCAAGCAAGTTGAATTTTTTGTAAATTCAAGAACTTTTGCTTGTCAATGTCAGATATCTCAGAAAATAATGACATGACATTGTGATTGTAAACAAATCGTGTTCACTTTACTCTGTCTCGTGTTGTTTTCCGCTGTTTTCGTCCGTGATTTTTAATAATGTCTCTAAAAGTAAAATCAAGAACTCGTGCACCAAACTTTACGAAAGAAGATCAAGTTTTGCTCTTTGAGGCTATGAAGCCATACAACAGCATTAATGCAAGCAGACCGACTCCGTCAAACAAGCCGACAAGCAAGTTTGTTGGACTAAAATAACCGAAATATTTAACGCAAACTCGGTTGGCCAACCAAGGACTACGGAAAATCTAATCGCTTGCTACAGGAACATAAAAAGTAAAATTAAAAAACAACAATCTGATGCAAAAATGTTACTAGTCGGTGAGTACCTACCCATTCATTAAGTTATCTCTACTAAATAAAGCATCGTATTTATTGTGTTTTCCATGTCATTTTAGATCAAGAAAAGAGAGGATCCCTAATTAGGGCTATTGAGGAAGATGGAGACGATTGGGAGAAAGTGTCCTCAGCATCAAACTGGAAGGATCCCCAACTTTGCGAGCAAGGGTTTATACAACTCAAAAAAGAAACCCAAAGAGAAGAAAATAAAAAAAATAAAAAATTGTGATGGGAACAGGTAGCTATAAAAATATACCTAGTTAAAAATTCGTTAGGAATAGTAATGTATCCATGTGGTATTTATCATAATGCATGCAATCCATACTGTGCAAAACTAATTGCCGCTTCATATAAGCGTATGTGTCTTGATATTTAATTAAATCAAAAATTATAGGATTTTGAATGTCTCATATAATTGTTTTCAGGTGGGGGTCCTCATATGCCTGATGAAAGTTCAGAATTTTCCAGGATAAAAAAAAAATTGGTTCACAACTGGATGGAATGTACAGTACATATGATGGAGATAGTATGTTGATGGCGCAGTATCAACAAACACTACCCTTGGTTGAACGTAGAGTGCCTATAGAAGCATCATTTCTTGAATGTACAGGTAATTAAAAAAAATTATAGCACATATCTTCTTTGCTCTGTGCACTTTTAATTAGCGAGCAACATTTTTTGTTGCTACACATTGTTGCATTGGTGGACCTGATAACTAACATTGTATTCATTTATAGATAATCTGGAAGCTATTACAGACCTGAATATTGTTGACAACAAAGGGGAGCCTCTACTTCCTTGCAATGGTAATATATTATTATTTATCATCAAACTACTTACCTGCTACTCAATTTCTATTTAGCATCAGTGTCAGTTGCAAGCAACACATTATATCATTGAGAAGGTTAATAAAAAAAATGCATTAATTCACAGATAATCAAGATACAATTGTAGAGCTGGAAAAAACACCACAACTTAAGTCAAGAGTGGACATTCTTCGCAAAAAAAAAGAGCCTGCACTTTCTCACAATGGTAAAATATTTTAAATAATTTATGCTTTACACTCATCCTTCCGACTAAGCTTCCTTGTGTCGGGAATGCCACGGAACATAGACAAAAAAACACATGTATAACTAACACCGAGACCCAGTGGTGATATCATTCAAAAATCTGCTTCGTATGGACTACAAACCCAGGACAATCACATTACTACATCGGAAGCTAAACTTGAGTTAGTAAAATTACAAAAAAATGCAGCAGAAATGGACATAGCCTTCAAAAAAAAAATGCAGGAAATACAAATGGAAGACCTTATAAGAAAATATTTTTAAAGAAAAAATTAGAGAAAAAGAGCTTGAGCTAATGGAATTAAAAATACAGAATGCTAAAAAACTTTAATTATTATAACATTATTTTAATCATAATAAAAAATTGTAAATTGATTTGATTTTATTGTCTACTACTACTTTAGTTGCCTAATCAGTGGTTTTAAAGAAAATTGATCTTTTAAAATTGAAAATATAAATTTTACATACATAACATTACAAATGTTCGAAGTAATTTTCTATCAACATTCTCCTTTCTAAGTTGCGACTGCCTCTTTGTTGTAGAACAACTGATGTCTGGTTATCATGTACTTGAGGGTATTCTAGATCTTCAGAAATTTCTTCTTCATTTTGGGACAATGCCAGATTATGCAACACTGCAGTAGCCACAATTATCCCTGGTACCCTATGGAGGTGTACATTAATACCCTGTGACAAGATAGGAAACCTTCGCTTCCAGACACCGAAAGCTCTTTCCACTACATTTCTAGTTTTTATTTGTGACTCTTGATAGAGATTTTCTCCTCTGGTGCTTGGACTTCCATCAGGTAGTGGAGTCATCAAGAATTTGGTTTGAGCATATCCGCTATCACCTAATAAATGCTTATTGGGACATTTGCCCTGGACAAAATATCGCTTTATGGCACAGTTATCCCATATATATTAACCTAGTTTCCGTCTTTAAAGTTTCCTCCACGGGGCGCATTAGTGAAATGCATGATAAAAAAAAAAACAGTTTGGCATTCCAGGAGCAAACACGTATGACGTCACTCGTCATCAGTCTCTTTCGCACTATTTGCAAATGACTTATTTCGGTCTCGCTTAAGCATCGACTGACGTCACTACGTGTTGCCCACGTGACCGGAATGCTATACCTGGCGAAGTATATTATTATACCATGGTAAAATGTATAAAGCCAAACGAATACGAAAAGTTTTCGCAAGGATCAAAACTCATGGTAAAGCCCCAGAGCTAGCGAGGTAAATAATTAGGCTGGCGGTGGTGGGCGGATGGGATACCTGTGCTTGGAGGAACATTGTTTTAATGAATATAGGTTTAATAAAACGCCATTTAATCGACATACGATTTTTTATTACATCCAACATTTATACTTATGTGCTAAGTTAAATCTTAAGGACAATATTAAAGTAATCATTTTAATTTTTGATATCAGAAACCAGTTTTTTTAATAATTATTAATATGTACTTAAAAGGGGCTTACATAAATCCGATCATTCTTGTGTTAACGAAACCCTTCTAAAATTTGCTGTAAGTAAACTTATAGCTAAATTACAGTAACTGTCCCTTACATATTATAAGACAAAATTGTCAAAGAATGTACTTTTTACGTATACTTTCGTAAAGTTTTATAAAAAACACTCAGCTATTTTTAGCGACATATGCTCAAAGTGTCACCGCCGCACAAGCGTTGCGCTGCAGCGGGGAGCAGCGGTCGCCGAGGCGCGGCGCCGGCGACCGGGTGGCGGGTCCTACGGTCCTATTACACGAACTAACGTTACACCTAGTCTACATTACACTCACAATAAGAAACTGTATCAATTCCAAGAACTACTCACGTAGCACCGGTTATACATTTTGTGGATAGGCCTTTATGTATACTGGCCGTTTATAGAAAAGAAAAAGACCTTAGGCCTTTTGTAAATGGCCAGTATACTATGTTCATTGTAGAAAGATGCGGGTGACATTAGACAAATCGGTGCTTTTCATCTTTGAAAGTAGCTGCGACTTACAAACCACGGGTAGAATGAATAATTAATAGTCACCCGCACCATAAATAGAGTATACTTATATCTACGTACATAATAATGTCTAAACATGTATTATCATTATAAATTGTTAGTACAATTACTTAAATAGTAAAAATATCTAAAAGCGCCCCTACAATGGGTACAAACAGACAGGTAGACGCGCCCAGCCCTCTCTCCCAAATAATTAATCGTGTAAGGGCAACATTTCTAATTGGCCGATAGTTCTAAGCATGTGCGCCCACAAATACATTTAAAACACGCTGGCTAAGTGCTTGCATTCAAAGTGGTTTGGAGAACGGGTGGAGCGAATCATACCTGCTCTGCGACTGCCCTACGAATACAACATATACACTACAATACAATCATAGATGTGAATACAACAAATACACTACAATACAATCATAGACGCTTTAAGCAAATATACACGCAACATTTATTTTTTCGTCGGTAACGAATTACAACGAAAACTGAAACAAAGCCTAAAATGTACGTATTTTTGTGTTATGGTTTATAATTCTTGGACGTCAAGGAATTGGAACTACTTCCTGACGGTTAAAACTTGGTATTTTTGAGCATGGATCTGGTCTGATGATGGAGTCACAAAGTGGCCATGAGAACTCACTGGACGTGTTTGGGCTTGTTTTGATCAGCTCACGGCTCTGCCACTAACTTCATCATCATCATTAGTCTGATGTACACTTTTTAAAAGCTTGTTTTAAAAAATACATTTTACAAAAAAAATACCTTATTTTATCAGCATGCTATTGGCACTTCAAAAATCCCACTTTTCATCTTTAATGTCTTACCCAATGCAACACCACCACAATATTAAACCATTTGGAAACAAATATTAATGCTATGTTAATCTACACACTATAGTAGAAAAAAAATATTCAAATATACCTATATAGTATCTGCACATAATATGAATTTTTGTTTGCAACTTTAAAAAATGCTTATTTTTTAAGTTTATTCGTATTATTTTGGGTGCAGTCTCATCCATCAGTCTCATATGATGTGATATGGTCCATGCTGAGCAGTCTCTCGCACGGACGATGGCATACCTTCACACGGAGACGTGGGCGCCGTGCCAGCGCAGGCGGTGTTTCACACTGTATCTCCTTAGGAAAGTTTACGAGTGGCGGACGGAGATAGTTCGCCCGCGCCGAAATAAGGGTCAAACCCAGGACGACTTTATGCCGATGGTTTGTGTTTATTGGTTTACACCAATTTACACGCCTTAACGATTGTAGGCGGCGCGGGCGCAAATTGGTATGAAGGTAGCTACCCTGGTTTACAGGCAAAAAAATATGATGATTAAACTTTTAATGGACTTTTAGTTTATCGCTTGTGTTAGGTTTTTTTTTCATTTTTAAAGTAAAGTATGTTAACTTACTATATTATTACCTATATTATTGTATTCCCATTATTGTGTAAATTTATAAGAAACTTTTCGAATGCCAGCTCATGTTTGACGCGGTGGCACTTCATATAAATTATATTGTCATCGGCTTATTTTAACTATTCTATTTAAAGTTTTTAGCCTTTTATTTGGTTGTGAACGTTTGTTGCCCGTGGGAGCCACCGCCTTGTTCCTACCACACTCCTACCGTACTCTGATGGTTCGACCAAAGTTGTGTCCAGCGACCTGACTAAATCGGCTTCATTTTTACACTTTTAGTAGGCTTCCTTTAAAGGTCAAAATGAAGCGGATTCCTATTACTAGTCAGTCTTTATTATACCTATGCTTAAATTTAAAATGCGGCACAATCTATCTTGAGCAAGTTAATGCCTTGCATCAACGTCTTCAGTTCAATTTCTGAATGTGCCGCGTTTTTTTTTTTATGCCCGTCTCTGCTAGCCCAACTGGGTAAAGATAATGTTCAACATTTAATAGTTACTCGTAGTACCATCCAAATTACCCTGACTATTACTCGTAGGACTAGCGGCAGGCCCACGGGGAATCAATTGGTTTTAACTCTCATTAAGACACGCGTATTCATTTTTTGTTTTATTTAATCCCGCGGTAAATGTTTGTAAATATCGCGATATCATGTTGTCTTTCACTAATTGAATATGTTACTAAAGTAAGTACTGTAACCAAGACAATCTCGAGCTCAAGAATTGCTTAAGGTGCGTCCATACATGCTTGCTTGACCGTTCTTTTCTCCGTCCTATCGTCGTGGTCGTGGACGCACCGTCCACACGTGTTCTTTTCTCCGTCCTATCGTCGTGGTTGTGGACGCACCGTTCATACGTGTTCTTTTCTCCGTCCGATCGTCGCGGTCGTGGATGCACCGTCTACAGGTGTTCTTTTTTCCTTCTGATCGTCGCGGTCGTGGACGCACTGTCCACACGTGTTCTTTTCTCCGTCCGATCGTCGCGGTCGTGGACGCACCGTCCACAGGTGTTCTTTTCTCCTTCTGATCGTCGCGGTCGTGGACGCACCGTCCACACGTGTTCTTTTCTCCGTCCGATCGTCGCGGTCGTGGACGCACCGTC
Source organism: Peribatodes rhomboidaria (assembly GCA_911728515.1). Taxonomy (NCBI): domain Eukaryota; kingdom Metazoa; phylum Arthropoda; class Insecta; order Lepidoptera; family Geometridae; genus Peribatodes; species Peribatodes rhomboidaria. The sequence goes on from OU452166.1 coordinate 22,501,799, forward strand.
CACACGTGTTCTTTTCTCCGTCCGATCGTCGCGGTCGTGGACGCACCGTCCACACGTGTTCTTTTCTCCGTCTGATCATCGCGGTCGTGGACGCACCGTCCACACGTGTTCTTTTCTCCTTCCGATCGTCGACGCATCGTCCACACGTGTTCTTTTCTCCTTCTGATCGTCGACGCATCGTCCACACGTGTTCTTTTCTCCGTCTGATCGACGCGGCCGTGGAGGCGCGGTCCACACGTGTGTATTTTCTCCTTCCGATCGTCGTGGTCGTGGACGCACGGTCCACACGTTTTCTTTTCTCCTTCCGATCGTCGCGGTCATGGACGCACAGTCCACACGTGTTCTAGTCTCTGTCCGATCGTTGCGGTCGTGGACGCACCGTCCACACATTGTCATGTTCTTTTGTTCGTACCGTTCGTCGTCGCGATCCCTGTCGCGTCGCCGCGACCATCGCGTGCTAATTTTTAATATGGTAATATTTATTATAATGGTTCCTATTTCTGGGGTCCCACAGAACTTCCCTACCCCTATATCCATCGATAACGTACGCTTTTGCCTCGAAGGGGCTGTCAGAGGTGTATTGCAACACCCACACTTCACCGGACGATATATAGTCCCAAGCCTTCTTCAACTAGGCTAAAAAAAGATTACCAAATTTTAAAGAGAAAAAAAATTGACAGTGTAATTTTTTAAAACGCAATCAGATTCGTTAATAGATTATATTTCACTGGACAAAACATTTTTTTTTTCTGTTAATCTATTATGAACTTTTGGTAATAATTATCTACCATATGATAAAGGCGCAAAAGTCATGATTACATGACTATCGCTTTGCCGTGGATACTTTTAGTTCAAGTTATTTCGATATTTCTGTACCAAAGTGTATCAAACTAAAGAATAATAATTATGGTTATTTGGTTTTCCGATAACCTATAAATTCTTCAAATTTGGGCACACCGTAAAAATATTACCCTGTTTAGTTTACGGTTTATGGGGTATTTTAATTTACAGAGTATTTTTATGCAGGACTTAAATTTTGTGTAAAACGTGTTTGGGCACATCAAATAAACTACTACAAATTACCCTGTATAATAATTAGACTCACTCGGAACAATGTTAATGTTTAGCACAAATATAGCATTTACAGTTTATCACACTCCATTTTTCGTTTAGTCAGGGAACGGTCGGTGCGAACGGCGATTACGTCCACCGTTAGCGGTTTACCGTACCTCAATTGATCGGAGCGAAAAGCCTACTCGAGATGGATCGTAGCGCTCCTTTCACCGGACCGCACGTCGTACATTCCGCTCCGAACGCCGCCGCCATCCAAAATATTTTATAGTCACCGCGTTACCAACTGAGTCGTAGGGATATGGGTAGGGAACGGCAATAGGGATAGAAATGTGCAAAGCGTGTTATCGATAATCCGCTACCTGCATTCGACTCTCATTAGCGCTCGCTAGCTTCTGATTGGTCGTAACATCATGCCGCCGCGCTGCCGTCGATTCGAGTTGTAGTTTTGCTAAAAGTATTTGTGACTTGTGATTACATTCATGTTCAGCCTTCAGTTATCATCACCGACAATGCAAGCTATTATTCCATGCGACTTGAAAAGATACCGACATCAAATGCCAAGAAAGGTGATATCCAAGAATAGTTGAAGAAAAATATTAATTTTGACAAATGTGAAATAAAAGAAGAGCTATTAAGAAAAGTGAAGGCTAGCAACCCTCAGAAGATCTATATCATAGATAACCTAGCAGATGAACGGGGTCACGAAGTGATAAGGCTACCACCTTATTACTGCCAATAAAACCCTATAGAACTCTTCTGGGCTCAGGTCAAAGGAGAAGTCGCTGCGAATAACAATAGATTCAAAGTAGCAGATGTTGAAAACCTCTTTCATAAAGCTATTGATAACACACAGGAAGACTGGGTCAAGTGTGTGAGGCATGCCGAGGAACTTCAAAACACTGACTTACAGAAAGCCATTATATGAGATCAAGCACCAATCATAATCAATCTACAGGACGATACAGAGGACGAAGATTCCGATGAGGAAGAATCATTATTTATTTAACATTTATTACAAACGGCCCTTTTGAGGGCCACAACACTATCTACTATGTTTCTACCTAATTTTATTGTTATCGATGTGCGCCTATAACCATCTTCCGCACATCACTATGCGTCTCCATAAGACTCACAAGTACGAGCGAGGTAGACATAGTGAAATGATTTATGGCCGCGCGACTCAGTTGGTAACGCGGTGACTGTAGGGGTTTTGGATCGCGACGGGGAGCGGATCGGGCAAAATAACATATGTTCTTTATGTGGACATATACTAACATCCATTAATCTTCAATTCTTTCGATTTTATTAAACGTTTGACAGACTTCTATAAAATTTAAATAAGCTTTTGGAACAAAAAAAAAAAGAGTTCTCTAAATCGGTTCATGCATAAAAATATGTAGATTCCGACCAACGAGATTTATTTATTACGAGTACATTATATTTCGTTGATTCCGATACATTGCCAAGAATTGAGTGTTTTCTTGTCGAGTTCAATCTTGCATGCTGTTTTATGCGATTTGATCGAATCTGTATCGATTGTAAAAAAAATAAGAAATATATTGTTTCAAAATCAATTATACTTATGTGGGTTTAATGAGGGAACTTCTGAGTGGTCTCTTGTTGATCCGCGAAGTCAGTAACCTCATTTGAATTGAGGTCATGGTCCGGGTCGGGGCTGACGCGGGGGCTGACGCGGGGACTGACGCCGGGGCTGGCGCCGCTGGACCATGAGGGTGACGGAGTAGGGGGTTGCGGCGGAGTAGGGGGCTGCGGCGAAGTAGGGTACTGCGGTGAAGTAGGGGGCTGCAGCGAAGTATGGGGCTGCAGCGAAGTAGGGGGCTGCGACGAATCAGGCTGCTCCGCCATAGGGACGGGCTGCGGCGGCGAATTGGTCCGGCCTTCGACGTACGCCAGGTAATCATTGTATCTGAACCAGGTACCGTCGTGATTTAGGCAAAGGTGGGAGGGCCCTGACCTGTCCAAGTAGTGGATTTGTTTGTTTTCTGCGTGCTGATTGGACGAATCCGGTGAATCGACAAAAAGTTGCGGCGAGAAGATGTATGCCGTTGAGCTGGCGGACAGGGCGATCGCGATGCACAGGTCCGCCTCCTCCTTCTCCTTTAAAAAGTTGACGAAGTCGTGCGGCGGAAGCTCGGTCCGGTTGTGGCAGCACATGCCCGTGGCCGACACTTCCCCGCACACGTTGCAGGACAGCGGGTCGTCCGACGTGGAGTCCGGAAGCGGAAGCTCCGTTCCGGAGCTATCCTCTTCGGGCAGCGCGGGCAATTTTCGTGCTGGACGGCTCTTGCGCCTGCTCTTCTTCGGAGACGGAACCCACACCATAAGCGGCGAACGTGGTCTCTCCAGACCCTCGGCCAGCAACTGATCCTTTCGGCTCACCAGCCCGAGTGCGCGCAGCAGCAAGCTGTCACCGTGTAAGCGGCGGCGCCTGGCGCGGTGCATCGTCAGGTCCTGAGCGAAGAGCGTGCGGCGGGGGGGCGCGCGCGACCGGCGGCGCGGCGGGGGGCGCAGCGAGCGGCGCGGGGGCGGGCGCAGCGGGCGGCGCCGCGGGGGCGGCGGGGGCGGCGGGCGGCGCGGCGGGGGCGGCGGGCGGCGCGGCGGGAGCGGCGGGCGGCTCGGCGGGGGCGGCAGCGGCGGCGGCGGCAGCGGCGGCGGCAGCGGCCCCGCCGGCCGGCAGTTTCAGGGAGCCACCAGGGAGAAGCTATGTACCGGGCCTCGGCAGATCGGGCATTCGGTCAGCAGGATCACGCAGGGCGAGCAGAACCCGCTGCAACAGATGGTACCATGGGGCTAGTCTGATGATGGAATCGGACGGTGGCCATAGGAACTCTTAACTCTATAGTCAATAGTAAACTGGCTGTGTTTGGACACATTTAGATCGGTCGGTCGTTTCTAATAACTTCATCATCATCATCATCATCAGTCAGATAAGCACTTCCTAAAAGCTTTGAATGAAAAATTGGTTTATAAAGTGAGTTTCGTTTGTTACGCTTTCACGCCCAAACCCCTCAACAGATTAGATAAAGATAAAGTTTTCCATGCACATTGTCAGGGATACAAAGGAGTTAGTATTTAAGTGTGGGTAAGACTGCGGTAGTATTGTGTATGTGAGTATCTACCTGTGGCTGCAGGGGTTGACAGCGAAGCCTCCATCGGTCTCGAGGCAGACGCCGCAGCGCCGCTCCGGCACGCTGGCGTCCGCCAGCTCTATCTCCATCTCCACGGAGCGAGGCAGGATCTACAACGTACACCAAGCTCAAACAACATTTCAACACACTGGCCATTCACATATATACACCAACACCAACCAACACAATATACACTATATACTTTTTTTTATAATGTATATCTTTTTGTATGTTCGTAATGAATAAACTCAACAACTGCTTGTCTGATTAAAAAAATATTTTACAAGTAGAAAGCTACATTATCCCTAAGTGACATAGGCCATGAAACGCGAGCGAAGCCGCGGGCAAAAAAGCTAATATTTATTTATTTATTTATATTAAGGAAAATCAACAGCTGAAACATCTTACTAATAACTTATAGCATCAGAGAGCTAATTATAGATATTATTATGTATATTATTATATAGTATTATATATATTTTAAGTGCCCTCATCTAAGGTACTAAGCGAATGCAGGTTTTTGTTAATATGACTACCTTAACATTGGTAAATATGCCAATAAATTATTCCAAATCCGACACTGTCGTCTGCAGAGAAAGCATTATAGCATCTTCATCTTTTGTGACAGCCTGTGTTTTAATTGAAATGGTGAAATAAGTCCTGCAGCGACGTCCCGCTTGGGGTGTGTGCATTGCCCCTCGGGGCTGATGACGACAAACGTACCATCTTCTGATCACAGTTAAGAGTTCCGCAGTCGTTCATAATGCTGATCCGGCGGTCAGTAGGCGCGTAGAAAAATGGTTGAGCGCCGAAGTTAAACACAGCCTGCTGGTCCATCATGAACGTGGCGGCTGCGTAGAAGCCCTCCCTGCCAATTACATTACATCCATCAATAACGCTTGTTAGCTGTTTGGTTTCCTTTTAGGTAGATAAATAATTACGAGTATGTAAGTTGCTAGCCTGCTGGCTGTGCTGGTACACACAACTCTAACAGCTAGCTGTCAGTACCAAATTCGACAACTTTTATCAGGGTTAAGAGCCCTGTATATGTAAATAGTGTTGACGAAGAAGGATGATGTAGGTAAGGTGAGTGTAACCGGCGCAAGTGCACTCATCCCCGTTCTCAAACATTTACGTAAGTAAATGTACGACCTTTCAGACTTCCTTGACATGACAGCCGCCATACATTTTCCATACTCGAATTGGGTCGGTGGTCTCATAGTTATGTGTGAATACGGGTGTCAGTGTTGGGTAGTGTGGAGTTACCCTGAAGTAATGAAAGCGGGTTTGAAGGGGGGCAGCTGGATCCCGTTGATGCTGAAGATAACCTCCCCACGGCTGCAGTCCGCGAGGCAGCCCAGGACGTCCCCGGCCTTCCACGGGCGCACTTCAGTGTAGTAGGGCACCGGCTGCGCGTTGTGCCAGACCAGCCGCCGGCAGCCGTCGTACGCGATCGAGAACTCGTCGTCGCCGATGCCGTAGCCCTCCTGGGACCACAGACGGCAGTCCTAAGCAACATCACCAGCTCGTATCGCATTCTGACCGCAGCGGGCAGATTGGCAACAGCGGAAGCAGCATACAGAATGGCAAACTTGCTTTTTGTTATAACATGTACAAGTTGGAAAAAATTAAAAAGTAATATCTAGTTCTCTGCTTCACTCTTTCTTTATAGAGGAAAATAATGAGTCGTAACATTTATGATGGATTCTAATTTTTTTTTTCTAAAGTGATAATCTTTTAAGCATGCAAAATGCATGAAGTGGTTCAAAATGATAATTACAGTGAAAATGAAGTCGATGCCTTGCTGTATTCATATCTCTTTTCGCCACGCTGCCCGCTGATTCAAATATTTAGAAACAAAAAAAAAACAACCTAACTAAATAGGAACTTATGCAAACCAAATGTTACTATTTTAAACAGGGTGCTGGTTTTGAGAGTAGTAATACTTAAGGGTATTATTATACCCGTCAAAGTGAACAACTGTTAGAATACGAGTTTTCAAAATTTGAGAATAAAAAATCCAAATCTCCATACAAAATTGATCACGTGACTGCTAATCCGACGAAACGGAGGAGGTTTACAATTCAACGTGTATTTATTTTAATTTTTTATATATGATCACACATAACTTCTTACAGAGTAGTCCGATTTTGATAATTCTTTTTTTTATAAGAATAGGGATACCCCGAAGATGGTTACATATAAATTTAGAAAAAAAACCCAACCTCAAAGGTAGGTAGGTGATAATTCTTTTTTTATTGGATAGGACCTCAAAGTTGCTCTCATATAAATTTGGAAAAAAAAATCTCCCTGAGAGTGGGAAAATAGGAGTGATTTACATTCACAGATTTTAATGCTGAGTTTAGACTCAGCATCACTCTCGACTCAAAATTACTAAGGTATTCTGACATTCGTTTAAGAACTTTGTTATTAATTATTTTTTGCTTTTCAATTTTTCGCTTGTTCTTTTTTTGTTGAAAAGTTTCTTTTTTAATGTAGATTCGATTATTTTTCTTTCCAATTACGCAAACTTTACTTTGACGGGTAGAACAACGCCTTTATATTTTAGTACACCCAAAACCAGCACCCTGTATTTTATAGTAACATAATTATGGTTTGTCATACGTTCTTATTTAGTTGTAGTTAGGATAAGTTGTATAGTACCTGGATGTCCGAGCTTTGCTCGGTATTTTTTTTTATTGTGTTTTTTGGAAAATAAACAATTGATTTTAGTCTAACCTCAAAGCAAACACTCATTGACTTCGTGTTACTAAACAACGCCATCTGCTGTTGTGTCGTTAAAGCAATTAGTTGCTCACAAAAAATAGTATTATTATTCGCCAATAGATGTCAGGAAGAGTCATATTTTTGTTATTTTTCTTCCAAGTTTATGTTTAAGTTGATTATCGATAAAACACGAATGAAATGACATTTTCTAAAAATGATTCCTAGCTAGATCGATTTATCGCCCCCGAAACCCCCTATATACTAAATTGTATGAAAATCGTTGGAGCCGATTCCGAGATTCCAATTATATATAAATATATATATATACAAGAATTGCTCATTTAAAGATATAAGATATATGTTACCGGAAATGTATGAAATCTAGGAAATGTATACAAATCCTAGGAAATGTGTCTAATATAATTTGTTTTACACATTTCCGGGCGATTTTAGGAATTACATACATTTCCTAGGAATTGTATACAATGTGCATTTGCCAGTGTCAAGTACTAATCGTTCATTGTCACAGTTATGATGGGATGATGATGATAAGGTGATGGTGAATTTCATGAATCCCTCCCCTTTCCGCATTCCAGTAAAGTTATGGATACTTTACTGAAACTTTAAGTGAAGTTTTTGCAGAGAACACAAAAAGTCGCGTTTCGCAATGTTTGTGTCATTTGCAAATACTCGTGCACGTTGACGAACCGGTAAACGTTAATAATTCACTATTATTACACTTTAACACTCGAAGAATCACAAGATTTTAGAAAATAAGACAACATCACGACACCATCTTTTCGGTTCCCGCCAAAACCCCCTAAATAAATGTTTCTCTTTTTGTTATTGTGATACAGATGTGGCTAAGAGTCTAGCTAGACGATAAGAAATTCAGTTTGCAGCCAATACTACTAGATGGCGCTGTTTGTTGTTAAAACGCCAGATGGCGCTGTTTCATGGTGATCGAAACAATTTCAAAAATGAGTATGTTCGAAGACTACATAATGTATGTTAGTTGTGATTGTGACGTGAAATATACGTTTACCATCATCGTGTGTTGATACTTACTTGGCTAGCAAAATTTGTCTTCTTCGTCGCCCAGCCAATCTGCATCACCCCGGGGGTGAGGATCTCCACCTCGTAGTACCAGGTTCCAAACTTGAGCTGGAAACATGAGCTAGCTAGAGAAAGTAGATACCTTCAGAGGAATGAGCTGGCTAAAGCCAACTCAGGAATAAGCTGGCTTTACTGGAATGAGCTGGCTTTAGAGGAATGAGCTGGCTTTAGAGAAATGAGCTGACTTTATAGGACTGAGCTGGCTTTAGAGAAATGGGCTGGCTTTATAGGACTGAGCTGGCTTTAGAGGAATGAGCTGGCTTTATAGTAATGAGTTGGCTTTAGAGGAATGAGCTGGCTTTAGAGGAATGGGCTGACTTTACAGGAATGAGCTGGCTTTAGAGGAATGAGCTGGCTTTAGAGGAATGAGCTGGCTTTAGAGGAATGGGCTGACTTTACAGGAATGAGCTGGCTTTAGAGGAATGAGCTGGCTTTACAGGAATAAGCTGGCTTTAGAGGAATGAGCTGGCTTTAGAAGAATGAGCTGGCTTTATAGGAATGGGCTGACTTTACAGGAATGAGCTGGCTTTAGAGGAATGAGCTGGCTTTACAGGAATAAGCTGGCTTTAGAGGAATGAGCTGGCTTTAGAGGAATGGGCTGGCTTTACAGGAATGAGCTGGCTTTAGAGGAATGGGCTGGCTTTACAGGAATGAGCTGGCTTTATAGGAATGGGCTGACTTTACAGGAATGAGCTGGCTTTAGAGGAATGAGCTGGCTTTACAGGAATGAGCTGGCTTTATAGGAATGAGCTGGCTTTAGAGGAATGAGCTGGCTTTATAGGAATGAGCTGGCTTTAGAGGAATGAGCTAGCTTTATAGGAATGAGCTGGCTTTAGAGGAATGAGCTGGCTTTATAGGAATGAGCTGGCTTTAGAGGAATGGGCTGACTTTACAGGAATGAGCTGGCTTTAGAGGAATGAGCTGGCTTTATAGGAATGAGCTGGCTTTAGAGGAATGAGCTGGCTTTATAGGAATGAGCTGGCTTTAGAGGAATGAACAGGCTTTAGAGGAATGAGCTAGGTTCAGAGGAAGGAGCAAGTTTCAATTAATTGAGATTTTTTCAGAGGAGCAAGGTCACACGCCATACAAGATAAATAGCATATAGGATGAATTGCGTCATTCAAACGTTTCGTTTTGAGGAATATTTTCGAAGAAATAAAACTACGTTGTGGGCACTGATATTGTGCTTTTCATTCTTTGGTTTTATTCTCATTTTCGTTTTTCATTGGATATTCAATCATAGATAGCGATAGCATAGAATATAAGTAATCAATTGACCATAGAATATAGGACTCTATGCCGTAGTTAGTCTTAGGTACGCTTACCTCCATGGTTGCCCGGACGCTCTCGAAGCAGAACGAGTCGCTACGTGCCTCTAGCCCGTCCGAGCTTACTTTTATGTAATTACTCATGTCCCGAACGTTCAGTATTGCTCCGATTTTTTCCATCTTCGCATTCTGGAACGAAAATCTGCGGCCGACGAAGGGAACTGGAAAACGAACTTATGATAAGTATCGTAAAAACCATATAACATCTCGAACTAATATACAAATTATACATTATAATTAAAATAACTGAATGCAAAGAAATTTCCAACCAGCTATTCGTTTGTACTTACACGTATTGTCGAGCGCATAGGTCGCGGCGAAGGCGACGCGTCGCCAGGCGAAGTTGACCGATGCGTGGCGCAGCTCCAGGTGGAGCAGGGGGTGGAGCAGCTGGCGCCCCATGGCCGCCACGATGGCCGCCTTGTTGGGCGCGGTAATGGCCAGCCGCTCCAGCGCTACCAGGGCGCCCAGCACCAGCACGGGGCTCGTCTCGTCCACCTGGAACCGCACAAGACAAATACGCTGGTGGCAGCTCCACCTGCATCTCACCCCGTATTCACAAACCTGGTGTTTTTTTCTCGATTTCAGAGTTGACACCATAGTCAATATGTTCATAATGATATGTATAACTATGTCAGACTGTCATGTCGTAATGACGTATTACTATGTCATGCTGTCATGCCAAACACATTGAACATACACATACGGCTTTATGTACTTACCTAAGATTATTTATGTTTTTAGTGCCGGTGCTACAAGACAACTTGCCTAATATAATAATGACAGTAGCCCAAAAATATTAGTGTTCAGCAATATTTATAAAGGTTTAATTATAAGTGAAACTGTGACTTAGAATTGGGAATCAACATCATTATTATTTTGGTAAAGTTTGTGAATAGGGGGGTTGGTTGCTTCAGCTGACCTGCAATAGTCATATTCTTCAATCGACGGCCTGTCCTGTCCTAGCCAATATTGTAAACTCCGCGGTTTCATCCGGGGTCTCTCGGGACCGTTAATTTTCATTAAAGGTACGTTTTGCCCTTTTATACACATACGTCTATGCAAAATTTTGTGATGATCGGTTGGGCAGTTAAGGCGTGAAAGGGTAATAAACAAACAACAAACTCACTTTCGCAATTCTAATATCAGTTGGGAAGGATTAGGGTTAGGAAGTAAGCATTAGGATGCGAAAGTGAGTTTATTTGTATGTTACGCTTTCACGTCGATCCCCTCAACCGATCATCAATAATTTTTTTTTGTAATAACACGTACAATAAAAAGAACATTGGGTTCTTGTCGTCCAAAAAACTTAATAGTACCTGCGGGACCGCGGGTGAAAACTTATTTGGCAAACCGTTTCAAGATGTGTAACTTGAGACGCACCTAACGCACGTTAACTACTTTAGCAGGTTGGTGAGACATAACAACAAGCTTTGTTTTAGTTTATTTACATGAAATAAAACTAGATGGCGCTTTTCAGCATCAAAAATACTTTAAATTTGCGTAAATTACTCAAAGAACAAGGGCCTTGCAAAGATCTGGCGGCCTGGCGGCTCAAAATGGCCAAATGCGTCCGCTCGGCTGGCTGTTACGAAGGAACAATCATATTAAGAGCGACGCTAACTGGCGCGCGCATGTTTCGACGAGCGTTTATTGCTTAATTTACTACAGTTATTGATAGTTCCGTATTTTAGTGTTATGACATGAAAGGGTACTTCTGATTTGCTAATCGCAGCAAATTTCAAGGGTGAAAAGGAACGTATTGTCTAATGTCACCCGCAGCATCCTACAATGAAAATAGTATACTGCCACCCCATAACAAGGCCTTTATTCCTCTCACGCCGGGTGAAACTGGATACTCACGAGGAATGTGATGAGATAGTCTATCATGGCCTCGTTGATCAAAGACACGCTGCTGTGCGAGCCGAACTTGTTAGCGATGCAGCCGAGGAGGCAAAGCAGGTTCCTCTCGTCGCGCAACGTATCTCTGGTCATGTAGGCAGTAGCGCATCGCTCCGGGATCAGGTGAAGACCCTGCGTGAACTGAACAACACGAGAACGAGACATCATCAACTGGATATATAAGTAGCGCTATGCATTTCTGTGTCTCAGTTTTTTACAATAAATAAATATCATAATTTAACAAATATTAGGTCCTTACGTATGAAATCAGCGTTTTGTCGTACTGATCAATTTGATCTGAAATATCTCCTCTTTGGTTAAGAATTCGAAATTCAAATTAATAAATTCATTTAGCTGGTTTTTTTTTCTTTGGAATACAGTCATTCATTTGTTATTTTCCTCATTATTTTTTCTTTGGCGTCGCTTATTACCGCGCAATGGAAAACATGAAATATCGGTATATTTACGAGTACGAGTTCTACCGTGGCACCAGTGCTGCAGAAACAGCTCGAAGAATTAATGATGTGTACGGCGCTGGTGTCGCTAAAGACAGCATGGTACGTTTTTGGTTTCAACGTTTTCGTTCTGGAAATTTCGACCTTAAGAACCAACCCCGTGGACGGCCGGAGATCAAAGTGAAAAACGAAGAATTAAAGGCTATTGTGGAAGCGGATCCATCACAAAGCACTTCAGAGATAGCAGCAGGCTTCGGGGTAAGTGACAAAACTGTATTAATCCACTTGAAGCAAATCGGGAAAGTAAAAAAACTCGAACGATGGGTACCTCATGAATTGAGTGAATCGAACTTGCAAACACGGGTCGCCTGCTGTGTTACTTTGCTCAACCGACACAATAATAAAGGGATTTTAAATCGAATCATTACTTGTGATGATAAGTGGATATTGTACGATAATCGAAAGCACTCATCGCAATGGCTGAACCCTGGAGACCTAGCCAAATCCTGCCCCAAACGAAAATTGACTCAGAAAAAGTTACTTGTAAGTGTTTGGTGGACTAGCGCCGGTGTCGTTCACTACAGCTTTCTTAAATCTGGCCAAACGATTACGGCAGATATCTATTGTCAGCAACTGCAAACCATGAAGGAAGAACTAGCTGTTAAACAACCGAGATTGGTCAATCGCTCTAGGCCACTGCTGCTTCACGACAACGCAAGACCACACACTGCACAACAAACAACCACTAAGTTAGCTGAGCTACAATTGGAATGTCTGCGACATCCACCGTACTCCCCGGACCTTGCTCCAACAGATTACCATTTCTTCCGGAATTTGGACAACTTCTTACAAGGAAAAAAATTCCACTCCGATGCAGCAGTCCAAACCGCCTTCAAAGAGTTTGTTGATTCTCGCCCCCATGGTTTTTATAGTAAAAGGGATCAATGAACTACCCATAAGATGGCAAAAGTGCATAGATAACAACGGTGCATACTTTGATTAATTAAATATATTTTACAAAAAAAAAATCGACTTTTTATTCCTCCCGTAGAAAACGCCAATTTCATACGTAAGGACCTAATATTAAGAAAAACATTGATTGTTAAACAGGTAGTTAGGTTACAAGTAAATAATAAAAACGTGTTACAAATGACAGATGCCGCAGTATTTCCTTAACTAAGTAAGTAGTTGGAGTACTAGTGCGACTTTAGTCCTGCTTTATGCCAAAATTCAACAGTGGGAGGCAGTAGTACCTACTGATATTGAATGTGATAAACCGACATTTGAATGACCTTCGTTTTAAATTTCAATGTTTTCATTTCTATTGAGTTTTAAAATGCGTCAGCCGCAAGATACAGATTTGAATTTAAAATTTTGAAATAGAATAAAATCAGTAATCATTATTTACTTAAATATGGAGCCTAAACAAGGCAGTCTGGGAGGAGGGAAGAGAGGCGTTTAAAATATTATAAAATAATAATATTATTTTAAGACAATATTATTTAAAAGACAACGACTCTTTTCTTTACACTAAACTAGCCGTTACATAAATATACATCCGTCAACATAACTTAAAACACTAACGTTTAAAACTAGAACATACGCTAAAACGGTAACGCGTAAACGGTACCTAGTGATAAGTAAGGTTGTTATGTATAATTGTAATAGTAGTGTACCCTTAGGACGGTGTCCCTGCGAGGCAGGGGGCAGCTGTCGAATATGGTGGCGATGGCCACGACGCCGAGCGGCTCGTCCACCGGGACGCCGGTTATCAATGCCATCATCAGATTACACCAACCCTCTTCAGAATCCGCCATCTCGGAGATAAGCACCAGCGCCGGCGGCTCTGTGCCGCTGCAACAACAAACTCTACATCAGACTTTTATCAAAAATACAAAAGTCTAAGGAGCCCTTTTCCTGTCAGGCTTGAACTTCCGTGCGGATCTGCCCCGCGCTTAACCGCAAGCTCGCAATCTATATTTTCTTACAACGCGAGTCGCACGCACGCGCGCTCAACCCGTGCTTTGTCTACATCCTATATCATCATTTGACTACATCCGCACGCAGGCAGCAATCCGCACTACAGGAAAAGAGCCCTAAAATACTTTATTTCTTTTTTATTTTCACGAATACACTTACTGGTTTAGTCGCACAATATACAAAGAGCAAAATAACAAACGATCGCAAATTGTCAGAGGGCAAAATGTTTAATGCCGGGTTACTATAAGTTACCAGTGTTCGTATGTAAAAACTACCTGTCGGTAAACCGTTCCTGTATTCGAATGCCATGTTAGTGTTTCACATTGGTTTTACGTCGCCTACCAGCAACGAGGATTTGTTAGTAATATGTTTACCGATGGCCCTCCCTGCGTTTCGTTATTATATTTATGTGGGTGAAATAAGAGAGGCGTATTTTCAAAATATGTGGATTATTTCAATTTTAACCCATAATATCATTTTTAGTAAAATAATGGTTAGTTCTTATATTTTAAGTTAAAATTTTAGGTTATAATCGAAATTGCTATTTTTAGTGTCAAAACCAAAGAGTATGTAATCTAAATATGGTCAAAACGAAACGCAAATCAGTGATTTGACAATGACAGGAAGTCATGGTATAATAATACACTCCATCAGGTATAGCATTCAGAAACGCGTAGTGACGTCAATCGATGCTTAAGCAAGACCGAAATAAGTAATTTACAACAAGTTCCAAAAAGACAGTACCTACCTATATTGAAACGAAAATGTGACCATAATTATCGCTCGGAGTGGGAAGGATGGTCTCATGCTTTATATTTATTTATTGTGCAGCAATTTATCAAATTATCAAACAACTATCACAAAACTGCTCGAAATCGGCCGGTATTCCAGTTGCCAAGGGATGTTCAGTTTGACAGTTTAGGTGACGGATATTTTTTTATAGAAACACTTTACATCGGTATTCTTATACTGCACGACAACGAGTGTCCGTTAGGGCCGGTTTTATAAACGTTTTTAAGTAAAATGTCGTTTCAAATTTCGGTAAGTTTGATCTAAATGTCAAATTTTCTGTAATATGAAAATCCGTTCGTTTAGTTTCATTAATATTTTACGGACGCTCCTTACCGATTTTTTTAATAAAAACACAATTACTGCTCCGTCATGTTTACATCTTTTAAAGAAATTTGACGGTTAACTATACAAAAATAACAAATAGCCAACGACAATACACGTAAAAATTTCGTTTCACTTACGGATAGGTAAAATGCGTTTATAATACCACAATCAGTAAAAAATACCAACGTATCATTTTACGAGTAGTAATGTTACTTACTACTAATGAGATACCGAAAAAAAGTACATTGTTAATAAAACTAAGGGCCACCTTAGTAACCCTCCCATCCGTACGTAACAAATAGTCGGTAATGTTGCTCGGTATCGGTATTACTTATACAGAAACAGTTTTGTCTTACTATTCATCTAAAATGTTACTGATAGATAGCAGAACGATCCGTTCGCAAGTTATAGGAACCGGACGTTAGACTCACAAATACCAATGAGCAAAATGTCCAAAGCGCATAATGTCCAAAAATCCACTTATTTACAACGAAGTAAACCGATAAAATATACAGTTTTTTTGGTTGGACCACATTATGAAAATATAGTTTTTTTTTTAAATAAATTAAAAGATCTAAGTAGTCCAACAGCGCAAAACGTCTAATGAGTTGTGTGCCTAATTAGCTAAACGCCCATGAGTAGCGAAATCACCAACTATCAGACGGTCAAAACAACAAGTGGTCTATTAAGCTAATCGTACTGTTTTAATTGCGTACAGCCATGCAAAAAAAAGTAAAATACATCTGCCGAAGTTTAATCACACAACCAGATCGTTCAGCCTGACAACGTCTAGTCTCCTAGAACGTCTAGTTTATAAAAAAACGTCCATGTCGCATTACATCTTGTCCAACAATACTTAGTGTCCTAAAACGTCTAGTGTCTCAAAATGTCTAGTACGACATTGTCTAGTATCTAGTCTTATATTGTCATTACAATTAAGTTTTTTTTTTAAATTTTTTATTGCCAATTTGATATACGTAGATATATATGTATATTATGTCCGCGCGCGGCGCCGGGTGCCGGCAAGGAACGTAACTGACAATTAACGTTTCAGCACTCTGACACAAGTACGAGCGCTAGTGTGCAGAGTGAGTGACAGATGGAAGGCCGGCTTACCTCTATAATACTTACGACGTGGTCAAGTTAACAATTCAATTGCATCGCGGAACACATTACGTGTTCAGCGGAATCTTTCTTTAATTGTGATTTAGACTATCTCTTGTGTAATCTCTCTATATTTGCACGGATTGCTAATAAGTTGATGATTATAGCATACGAGTTTCGGAAATTGTTATTTTATTCCTCTCGCCGGATAATGCATGCCTACCCACGTTCAAAGAAAATTAACATAGTGTTTGATTGTGCCTGCCCTTGTTATTGTGCCAACATATACATTTATCATCTTCATTTATCGACCGAACGTTAGCGAGCGAAGCGTCTCTGCTGCAGCTTCGGCAACAATGCTTTTGTATGTGCGGATTTCTGGCTGCTCTACAAATCGCATTCCTCAAACGATTCTCGCAAATTTTGTGAGCAGGTTCAACAATTTTACAGAATACTTTTTTGCTTAGTCCGTTTTTGAATTTTTTTCTAAATGGAGTTGTTTTTTTTCTAAACACAAAACATGAGTTGAGACCTGTTGAGGAAGACAGAGATCCAGACAAAATTCAAACATACAAAAGCATTTTTGTCGAAGCTGAAGCAGAGACGCTTCTCTCGCTAGCTCGCTACCGCTCGCTAGTTCGATTATAATTACAGAATTAGCATAGGTTACTTCTTAACGGCTTTTTAGGGTTCCGTACCAAAATAGTTAAAAAAACCTTTATGGTGTGACCGATTTCTGTCTGTATGTAAGTGCTGAATTTATCAGAAACTATAAAAGCTAGCGACTTGAAATTAAACACAGGTCTAGATAACGTAGATACAGGTTGAGGAGAAAACACGTTTTTTAGGGTTCCGTACCTAAAGGGTAAAACGGAACTCTATTACTAAGACTCCGCTGTCCATCCGTCTTTCTGTCTTGACTCTCCGTCACCAGGCTGTATTTCATGAACCGTGATAGTTAGACAGTTGAAATTTTCACAAATGATGTATTTTTGTTGCCGCTATAACAACAAATTAAAACTAAAAAACAGAATAAAATTAATATTTAAGGGCGCTCCCCTTGGGAGATTTTTTGCTCGATATTGATAACGGCAATACATAGACGCTTGAAATATTCACAGAATATTTGTTTATATATTCATTGTAAATATAAATAACTATATTAAATTAAAATAAATCAAATATTTAAGGGGGGCTGCCATACAACAAACGTGTTTTTTTTTGCCGTTTTTTTACATAGTACGGAACCCTTCGAGCGCGAGTCCGACTCGCATTACGCCGGTTTTTTATAAATATAACGTCATTTAAAGTAATTGGGATCTGACAAGAGTTAAAGAAATATTGAAATTGAAAGGTCTTAATTTAAGCATTTCAAACCATTTTTAATATTTTCTGAAGTTATTATTTTTTTGTTAATATTAAAAAAAATGAAATCATCCTTATTTTCGAAGTTAACAGCGGAAAAGTCTGAAATAATTTAATATTCGACTCTTTCAACTTGCAATTTTCGGCATACGACTTTGGGCCATTTATTTTCTACTTGTGAATTTTCACATTCGACTTTCAATTTGCAACTTCAACTTGCGACTTTAGACTTATAATTGACGACTTTCAAAATTCGTAACTTCTGACTTATAATTACTTTTAACTTTCGAACAGAACACTAGATGACTAGACCATTCAAGTCACTAGACGTTCTCGTACGCTAGACTTTTTCGGACACTAGTCATTATGAAGCACTGAACGTTTTTGGACTGGACGTAATAAGGCATTGGACGTATTGGCAAATTAGACGTTCTAGGACACTGGACGTTGTCAGCCTGAACGAACCAGATATTTAATTTCAATGTTGTTTCGGAAATTCTTAATTAGCATGATATGAGAGCGTCCATTAATTACGAGAGGCGATTTTGGCAATTTTTCAGCCCATACTCCCACTTTGGTGAGATGTCGTGAGATGAGGCTCGGCCATCCTCCCTTCTTAATCTCACGTGACATTTTTTTAAATCCATGTTTTTAGTGAAAAAACGTTAACCAGAGTAGATTTGTTAAAAAAAAAATTGTTTAATTTTTATTAAAGTACTAGTAAGTAGATTAGTACGTGAGATTTGTTGAGTGATCGTGAAATTCGGTGAGATCCGGCTCGACCTTTAAGTTCATTTCGTGGTATAATTGGAAGTTGGGAAATTTTTGAACTGCTTTCGTCAATTTTTGACTGTTTCTCAATTTGCTATTTCGACATTGTGCGACTCAGCCCAAAATTATTTAGGTGTGAAAACTATCATAAGGACCTTTCGAGTATGAAAAACTAAGAAATCACGAGTGAAACCGCGGGGCTACTAATTAAACGAAAGACGTATCTCAGTGGCGGCAAATAACAAAATAAAAATACTATTAACAAAGGCCCACTCCGATATTACATTAGAATAATTATTTCGCAATGTCGCAATGAAGTTAATTATAGCACGCCAAGCCTAAAAAACTCAAACTTTCACAAGGCACTTTGAAAAGCCGTAAAAATTTGTATTATATTAACAACTCCCAAGTAGAAATATGTGCGGGGGATGTGGAGAGTGAACATGCCCATGTATCTTGGCCGAATAGGCCGGCAAGACAAGATAAAGAAGTTGCTCGACACACCGGAAAAGCCTGCAAAAGATATTGGGCCATGAAGGACTTTTTGAAGGTAACTATCTATGTGCCTAAAGGCCCGGTAACACGCTCAATCTTACTTACACATTTTCCAATTTGCACAAGCAAACATACGAGACGGTTAAACGGTATACCATTGCACAAAATTGACTTGCTCAAAACGCTAATTTGCATACCGGCTTGCACAAAACGCTAATTTGCACTAATGCTAAAATTGAGCGCGCATTCAGTCAGTCATTCATTCATTCAGTCACTACATGTAGCCGGCCCGGCTACATGTAGTGACTTACAAGCATTAAATCGAAAAGTTTTCGATATATGTATTCTCGCCATACTTAAATATGGTGCTACGAGCCCCGATGCAAAATAGTTCGTCTAGCATGGAAAGTAGTGCAAAGCGTAAAACAGGAAGTAAATATTGGTAAAATAATTAGGTACGTTTAATAAAATATTATATATTTAACCACAACTTGAGGAACATTTAAAGTTTATTTTAACATATTTGAAATACTTTCATGACTTTACATAACATAAAAAAATATTAAAATATTCTAAAAAATATAATGCAAAAGTATTCGTCTACCCTTGTCACTCACACAAAATATTTCGTCTGCCGCTTAGTTGTGTCGCCTTTGCTCTCAACTCAATGACAGCTTTAATGCGAAGAGGCATGGTTGCATCAACGCTGCACACTCCTCAGGCGTAATTGTCTCCCAGACAGCCAAGAGCCTTTAAGTCGCTCTTCGATCTTGGTGGATTTTTACGGAGATTTTTTTTCATTTTCCACCATAGGGTCTCGATCGGCGACAAGTCCGGGCTGTTAGATGGCCATTCGATTGTAGGGATGCTTTTCGCCAGTAGCCACGTCTTTGTTGTCATTGCAGTATGGCAGGAAGCATCATCATGTTGAAAAATGAAGGAATCTCGATGCTTAAGGGACGGAATAGAGGGCAGTAAATTCTCTTCTAAAAGGTTTTGATACCTTGCAGCATTGATCGACCCATCCACAAACTGCATACCACCAACACCTTGTGCAGACATGCAGCCCCATATCATAAGAGACGCCGGAAACTTCACTTTGCGTTTGAAACAATCAGTATGAAATGCCTCATTTTTGTTCCGAATAACTTTTTTCACTTCAAACATATGGCGTATATGGCGTAGTATCATTTGAAGTGACGAGTCCAATCGTAACTCCAAATGATACTACGCCATATACGATCGGAAGTCCAATTTTAATGATCACGAGCAAACTTCAACCTCTTTTTCTTCTGTACAGCAGTCTCCTGTTGTTTCTTTTGTAACAGTGGTTTCTCCTTAGCGGTGTAAAATCCGTAACCTATTCTTTTTAGGACTCTTTTGCACTTGCAAAAGAGTCAAATCAACTGAGACGTCATTTGTGACGTTGTGAATCATGTCCTTCCATTGCACCGTGAGTTCTCCAGCTCGAGCACGATGATTATTTTTGTAAATTAAATTTTCATCAGGATTCTGTTTTCACTGCACTTGTGATGCGTGGTCGATCAGTTTTCTTCAAACAATAAGTCGTTCTATTCTTTTTACAGTGCTGTATGATAGATTGGACTGTAGATCTGGGATGTATCAAGTCTTTAGATATTTGGCAACTTAATTTGCCAGCATCGACCCCACAAACTATTCGCTTTCGGAGCTCTTCACACACGGGTTTGCCACGACCCATTGTTATTTCACTAATGAAAAATAATGAAATTTTCAGAATATATACTGTCTCACTTGACAAATGACACAGAATTACTGTTACTAATTACTGACGCTTAGCTCGCGGTAATATACGGTCATATAAATCCCTATAATGTGTCTACCCTACTTTGTACAATATTATATTACAATAAATATTATTATGGGTAAGTACATATATAAGGTAGAGTCCAGGGTGGCTCTAGTGAGCTACCCGCAACCGAACCCGCACTGCCTTACAAAGTGCGGTTCTTTGTTTGAACTTCTATGGATATGCGCTCACTACATCAACCCAGGAGCTTCATCGGATCGCCTCGGTCGTAAGGTGGAAACGCGTGGGAGGCGAGTGGACCACTCGGAGACAACTCGCCACCTACAAGTGATTCGCGCATGGACAAGTAATCATCGCTGAAAAACTACTCGGAAATTGGTTGACCACGTGATATCCTATCGTTAACCACGCGACGTTCTCTCGTTGACCACGCGAGGGTTACTGGTTGAACTGCGGCGTCCACCCGTGGGGCGTGGACCACCCGTCGACAACGATTCGACGCGGTCCCGGCTTTAATGAGCAATGCTAGCCAGCTACCTTACATTTCAACAATAACAATCGCTGTACATATCGCTGTACAATCCCAACTAACTGAACCGATCATCATGAAATTTCGCACACACATTCAAAAAAAATCAATCAAATCTAAATGTTTATTTTTAAGACACAAAGATCCACATATTATTAAGTCCACACACATTGTCAGGGGTACAGAAAAAGACTGGGTATCGATAACTTAATTGTAGAGCAGCGGTCGGCAACCCGCAGCCCGCGGGCCACATGCGGCCCTCGGTCCCCCTCCTTGCGGCCCGCGAGCGTTTTATGATAAATAAAAAAATCGGGACATTTTGCTCACACGGTCGTCTGGCCCCAAACTAAGCAAGGCTTTTATATAGCTGCCAGAGATAGATAAACATTGATTTTTAAAGATCAGAAAAAACCTTCATAAGTAAATAGATACCTTTGGTAAAATATGAATAATACATAGAAACCTTTAGTACATTTTTTGAACAGGGCGTCACTTGCTTATTTTGGCACTGTGCGGCCCTTGCCTGCCAAAAGGTTGCCGACCGCTGTGGTAGAGTAATAGACAGCGAGTGAAATAGCATAGCACAGCTAAAGCGCTTATTACACTTGGCTGAATTGAATCATCTTAATTCAGTTGTTACTGATTTTAGTCTAATATAATCGCAAATAGGAAGCCTAGCGTCCTAAATTCAGGAGCAAGGATAGCTTGTGACTGACTGAATCATTTCGAAGTTTCTGATCTAAATTCAGCCAAGTGTAATAAGCGCATAAGCTAATTTACAGTGTAGGTACTAGTAGTATTCCCTTACTTAGTTTCCTCGCTGGACCCGAGGTGCCTTATAACTTGGGATATAAGGTCTCTCATGATGTGGCTCTCCATGATTCTCTGGCGCTTTGATGCTGGTCCAGTTGAGGGAATCATATTTGTGTGTTGAGAAGAGTTTCTAGCTCGATCGGCACGCACCTCACGTTGTTGTTTACATAGGCATGAACCCATTACCTAAAACAAAAATTAGCAATTAGCACTAGTCATGGGCGTCGCTCAAGAGATTCGAAAAAAAGCAACCAATACTATAGTGATACCGAGTAAATGAATTCTCGCGCGGTAAAGGGACGCGGGGAAAGAGCGTCATGTGGGAGCGAGGTAGGAGCGGGCGACAGGGCCTGCCGGACGCGCCTAAAAATAGAACTAGCCAGCAATTGTACTAAATGCACTATTACTGAACATGTGCACTGCACTTGGATTGCATTTGTATTGCACTTGTATCACACTTCCATTACGTTGGCATTGCATTGTATTTGTGCTGCACTTGTATTACACTGGCACTTGACTTGTATTTGACTTGTACTGCATTTGTATGACACTAGCACTGCACTTATAGTATTTGTAGTGCACTTGTACTACACTTGCACTGTTTTTGTTTTTTACTACGCTTTATCACACTGGCACCGCACTTGTATTGCATTTGTAGTGCACTTGCATGACACGGGCACTGCACTTGTACTACACTTGCACTATAATTATATTGCACTTTTATTACATTGTCACACTTTTTACTGCACTTGAATTGCATTTGTTGTCCCTAAATTTAAAATTGAATTTCCTTGTAAACAATATAACGTATGCTCAGCACACACAAACAAGCGAACGAAGTCTTATATTACAGGTTCTAAAAAATATTTAACGAATGTAAAAAATGTGTCATCGTGTGTTTAAAAACCATTGAACTATAATTAGTGAAACGGAAATATTGCTCAAACATATTTTTTTTTTTAAATCGGTATATTCAATAAAAAATTAAAACAACCGATTTGAGAATAAAGTCCTTTTTTGAAGTCGGTTAATAAACGCACTCTCACACATACACACAAACTCACGCATGTGCATGCGCGAGTCTGTTTCTATGTGTGGCGTGCGCGTGGCGTGCGCTAGCCGCCTAGGTATTGAAACAAATTATGTTCTAATAAGAAAGCGAGGGCCTTAGCACAAGCTCTCTTTTTGGGGGCTGAGCTAGCCACGTCCGTAGGAGTGTACTCTATTCTGATTCCCTACACGTGGTCCCCGGGTAGTGCTAACTGGGTAGCAAACTCTGGTGGGAGGCTTCGGCCGTGGCTAGTTACCACCCACCGGACCAAACCATGCCGTGAAATGACCTAGTCGTGTTTCGGGATGTAGTCCGGTGTAACCGTTCCGAAGACGGGTCTGAGCAGTGGCGCACTTGTAGCGCCTCACTCTACTGCCGTCTTTGTACTTCTTCACTCTACAAAACTTCAAGGCTAGAGTGAATAAGTACCTTATAGGTCATCGTGCTCCATCTTGGACCATAACGTCGCTTAAAATCAGGCGAGTTGGTGGTCAAACGCCGACCTATTCTAAATAATAATAAAAAAAAGCTATTTATCAGCTTAAAAAGTCTTAGTAATTAGATAAAATATATACGAGTACCTCGTGTGTTCATAAGACAAACTTTGTGCTTGAAAAATTAAATTAAATATTACTGGCTGGTATTTATTTCTTTTTTTATATTTTGAATTTGGAATGTAAACTTTTGTTTTATTTAATTTTTAAATTCATTTCTTTCGATTTTCTCGTGATGGAGGGAACTAAAAAATTACGCGCGACCGTGAATTCGCTATTTAAGGCAGGGAAAAAATCACTGGAGATTTTCCGTGAGGTGAAAACTTTTGGTGTGAGCCGTAACTTCGTTTATTACACTATCAAACGATACAAGGAGACAAGTTCTTCGCAAGATCGCCAAAGAAGTGGTTGGCCACGCTCTGTGAGGACGCCTGCGAACATCAAAATTATCCGAGAGCGACTTCGCCGAAATCCATGTCGCACTCAGAAGAAACTCGCTCTGCAGACTAATATTTCGCGCGTTTCAGTCAACAGAATACTGAAATATGATCTTAAAGTAAAGGCGTATAGCCGTAGGAAAGTTCACTTTTTAAACGAACGTCTTCGTAAATTGCGACGCGAATGTTGTCCAATACTGCTTAGGAGGCACGATGCGAGGAAGATACTCTTCACCGACGAGAAAGTCTTTACTGTCGAAGAAGTTTAACCGACAAAACAATAAAGTGTATGCCGAAAGCAACAAGGACGTCCCAGCTTCAGCACGGAATGTCTCGCGTACACATCATCCGGCTAGTGTGATGGTATGGTGGGGAGTTTCATATGAAGGTGTCACTGCGCCCCATTTCTGTCAACAAGGCGTTAAGGTTAGAATTATCAAAGTGACATCTTAGAGCCTGTTGTGAAACCCCCGTCTCATACTTTATTTCACAACAAGGATTGGGTTTTCCAGCAAGACTCAGCGCCATCCCATAAGGCAAAAACCACAGAAGGTTGGTTGATGGAAAATATGCCGGCTTCTTCGCGGCGAACGAATGGCCCTCTTCTAGCCCTGACATCAACCCTCTCTCATCAATCATCTCTGGACTATTCTTTATGGACTGAATTAGAGCTCAGGGCCTGTCGAAAGTCCCACCCAAACTTGGAGTAACTGAAGCGAGCCCTTATCCGAGAAGCAAAGCGAATTCCGCTGGAAAAGATTCGTGTCTCCATTGATGACTGGCCAAATCGTCTAGGGCTTGTATTAAAAATAAATAAAGGCGGTCATTTTGAATAACAATTTTTTATTGTTGATTATTATTAACTTAATGTGTGTGTACTGAAAATTTTAGAAATATAAGTTAATTATTAAAAAAGTTATACAACTTTTATTTCGTCTCAAAACTTATGCACACACGAGGTATATGTATTTGTAAATAAATTTTATTATTATTTATAATGCACTTGCATTACACTGGCAATGCACTTGCATTGCTGCCACTGCACTTATACTACACTGGCACTGCATTTTTTGCTGCACTTGCATTACACTTCATATACACTGACACTGCACTTGTTTGCAGGCTGTTATTGCACTGCACTTGTACACTTGCACTGCTTCTATTTCTTATCTTACACATCCATTACACTAGCACTGCACATTTTACTGCACTTACATTCAATTTATAACTGCACTTGCATTACACTTCCTTTACACTGGCACAGCACTTCTACAACTGTTGCGCTGCATTGTAATTGCACACTTGTGCTTCACTTGTACTGAACTACTGTAAAACAAAAAAATCTAGTATTGTTTTTTTCTGTCTTGGGGTTATCACTTGACAAGTATTTAACTAATCTAAACATGTGTTTTAAAAAATCGGAATAGTTAAAAAACACTAAATTCACGAAGCTGATTACGGTTTTTCACTAAGGTTTTTTACAACCAAATCGCAAGTACGAGTAAAGCCACCTAACAATCCAAGCAATCGGGCAAACCTCTTTGCGTTGGATGCTCACTAGGTGGGCCGCTCGACCCACGCGCCGTTTCCAAGGCTTACTCTGACGTCTCAGAAAAGGTACTGCCCAGGGCCCTAGTAGGTTGGTCTGGTCGGTACCCGGCGCTTGTACTATAACTGAACACGACCTGTCGCCCGGAGCTGCGAGCTCGGACTATTGTGCCGACGGTCGTTCCCATTTCTATTTATACAAATCCAGGAACTCCAGTACGTTCCATCACATAATGACGCACAAATTGTGTCTCCTGTTGCTACGCCTCTATAGAATATTCCAGAATGTTCAAATAATTCTAAGGGCACACCATGGCGTAAAAATCTCACTGTTCTATCAGTAGGTAGAAATATTAATATTTTTCATTAAATATTATTTTTTACGAAAATATTCCTATGAAAAACGAATACAAAGAAAAGCTCTTGTTGTATCTATGGAGACAACAGAACCCGTGCCAAACTGGGATACTGCCGAAACTGTGATCTCTTTTATGCCAGCCGACGTTCCTAAGCAACCGAACGGATTTTCCTTCTTTATAAAATCGATTTACCTATCAGAATTTCTGTATTGAATATTACGGAGTATTCTGTGATATTTTTAACCCCCGACACAAAAACGCATTGTTATAAGTAAGTTTGACGCGTGTGTGTGTGTGTGTTTGTGTGAGTGTGTGTGTTTGTGTGAGTGTGTGTGTGTGAGTGTGTGTGTGTCTGTACTCATCGTAGCTCCCAGAACGGATGAATCGATTTTGATTGTTTTTATTCTAAC
This sequence comes from Peribatodes rhomboidaria, assembly GCA_911728515.1. Lineage (NCBI taxonomy): Eukaryota > Metazoa > Arthropoda > Insecta > Lepidoptera > Geometridae > Peribatodes > Peribatodes rhomboidaria. Next base: position 22,527,811 of record OU452166.1, read on the forward strand.
GGTGAATTACTTGGAAGTGTTGTTTGATAAAGTCGGTGTTGATGAAAATCGGTGTCTAGGGTTTTTAATGTATACTTGTTTCAAATGTTTTTATCCGGAGTATATTATTATGTACCTACTTACCATGGTTTTATCCTTGGTACAAATAATATGATAACTTTATCATCATATCGTCACGCTTTACCCCCGAAGGGGCTGGCAGAGGTGTAATGCAACACCCACACTTCGCCGGACGATATTCAGTCCCAAATGTGACAGGGGCAAGCCTGTCGCCATACCTACTCCGGGCTCCAGTCATGTAGCAGATGACACCCAAGTGTACAATACGCATATAATTATGTTCACACAATGAACAAATTGGTGCGTGCCGTCGACTGTGTGACCACTTTATGTGCGTCATCGAAATGCATTGATCTGTGTTTTAGGTACGCACGTAAAATAAGTGTGTACTTAGTCGGGTATTCAACATTTGGTAAATAAGTCAGAGGTTAGGAAAAGGGGCGCTCTGTTATGGATTTCTAGGACAAAATCTTGTCCTTCTTAAGTACTTGAAAAATAATATGTATAACTTTTTTCTTAGACTGCACATAGGTACCTACCTACTTCAGAGAATTTAGACATATTATTAACTAATAACCATTTTATAATAATATTAATAATCGTTTATTTCAGACACTGGTTTTTATAAAATAACAAATACAGGCTTTACAGACTTCATATTCATAAATTACATTTAAGTATAAATATTTTAATGAAACTAAATACTTCATAAAATTTTACAAATTGTTCTTGTCGGGATATCCTGGATGTCACTTCTAAGTAGCGCCAGAACACAAACTCCTTGGGCCAGAAATCAGGAGAGAGGAGCACACTCTTGTAAGACGCAGGAAGTAGAGAAAGCAAGTAGGTCATCTTGACTCTTGAGCAAGTAGAACTTGAAGTTAGTCTTCCGCACTCTTGATTCCAGGCGCTACAGATGCACAACGAACAAGTCATCTGTAGCCTTCATCTTTTGGTATTATATTATAGTGGATCAACACATAATTTTTTATATTTTTGTTTATGCCTCATACTAAAAACTCAACACTCACTTGTCAACAAGACTTGTCTAGCATGACATTTGGTGTCTATTTACAAAATAGAAAGGGTGAAACAAAGATTGTGGATCAAAAAGAGAGAACACTTGCTGAAAAATAAGCTTTTCCTTAAGCCCGGGAAAAAGATGGATTGGGTGTTTGTCCGATTCTTTTAGGATGTTTAATAAATAATATAATAATAATAAGTTTATTTGAAATCTGTACAGAGGTATTGGTAACATTATTTTCTTTTCATAGAATAAAATAAGATACTATACTAAGATAACCATACTTCTTTGCTAATAAGCATTGTTTGGCCTCAGAACAGTTAAACAGTGTTTTATTTTTTTTTAGACTTTTATTTTTAGATTGATCAAAAAAGACAAAACATAGTTCAACTACCTATTCTGAGGCCACACAATGTTTATTAATAAGGTGGTATCTTTGTTTCTTAAATAAACTAATTTATAACTAAAAGAACAGGACAAACAGCCATTGTTTTTTTTCCTCGGGTCCTTTAATCAGCGAGTAGTCTTGGTTTACATGGAATGTTGGTGTTTCAACAACGGTGGTTGGTTTATTGTTTTCACAGCAAGGTCTTAATCCGGTCACAGAAGTAAAGCTCAATAATTTTATGCTTGAAATAGACACTTAGTAAACTAGATGTACCTAAGTGAAGAATAGAATTTTATTTAACAGCTGGAATAGCCGCATCTTACAATAGGTAGGTAAGTACTAAATTTAGCAACTCCCTGACCCACAGATTCATTTGACTCCACCATTTTAACAAAATGTTCCTTCACTAGCTACCACTAGTTTTATGTCAGCTTTTAATTTTTTACAAGATGCATCTATTTTCATTTTTATATGTACCAAATGTCTTTCTGCTGGGTACATTCAGAGAACAGAAGAATAATAAGCAGTCATCAAAACCTTTTGCATATTATACTTGACAAAACAGAGGGCACAGCAATAGAGAGAGCTATACAACTTTTAAAGTGCTGAAAACACAAAAGCTGTGCTGGATGATGATGATGATGATGATGATGTTAAAATCTCGTCCGGTCCGAACTCGCCAACAAAATCAATAACTGCATCCAAAATACCTTATACAGTAAAAACTTACCCAAAAACACGACCATAGTAGGAAACGGCGATTCTTCAAGCAACACTGAGTTTAGGCCTTTACTTTAATCAAAAAACTCGATTTTATTTAAGCAAATATGTGCATCGGATGCATTTACTTCAATCTGAGTTATGGCGACGACCTGACGCGGCCGGGAGCTAACTTGACGCATGCGCGAAGCGGTGCTCCTTGGCGGCGCGAGAAGGGAGCAGTATCAGCCAATCACACCATTACACACCACATAGCAACCAAATAATAAATCAATACAGCAGTCTCCCGGTCGGGACAAATACAAAGGGAACTAATTCCAGGTACCTATCGGACATGCGTCCCACGCAGCTCGTCTGGATTCCACTTTATATCTACATTTAGAAAAAACACCTAACAACAAGGATTTCTATCCCAGTTCCCAGTAAACTTTAGTAGACATTATACCTATCATCTGAAAAATATTATTGTAAATAGCAAATAGGTATTGTATAGACTCTTTTGAGAATAGGTACACTTACCGATATTAGGTTTTCCCTGTGGGTTTTCCATGTTCTCAGGTGTAAAGCGAAACCAAACTTTGTTCACGATAGGTAGGTTTAAATTTTTAAAACTACGAAGAAATTGATAAGATGTTTTATGTAGGCACCAAATTGTCGTTAATAATTCCAAGTCAGTCCTAGTCAACAAGTCACGGTTACGTCTTCAAGTGTCATTTTTTTAACAAGAAAACAATAATTGGTAAATTGTATGTTATCAAATGCCGAAACTACACGAAATCAAAAGAAATAAAATAAGGCATATATTATTATTGTGCTTTAAAAACACAATTAAGTAGGTAGGTAATATTGTAATTATGTATTTATTTGAAAACAGATTTTCTTACGATATTTTAGGTAAGTATGTAAAAAGCTTTTAAGTCGCGAGACAAAAAAATAACAAATTAGGTAAGTCTCAGGCATAGACATAGAGTATAGAGCATATTCTGTGGTCTCAGGCTCACATTAAGATCGCAGTATGGGCTGTGCTTTTTTCGTCTATGTCCAGATTTTGTTTAAATCCTACTAAGTAGCCCGACTGCATATGTTGGCCCCAACGTTGGCGCCAATACCATGCGACCAGGGACCCTATTCGGAGATTTGAGATTTTCATCTCACTTTTTTTCGTCCTTGTTGTTCTCGTTTGAAACGACTTAGGTGTGAGAGTGACCAAGATAAAATCTCATCTCATCTCACGCGCAGGAATAGCCTCCCAGTGTGTGGCTGTGGTTGGAGAGATTGACATTGGCCCCAACATTGGTCCACGTTGTTAGTTGGCCAGCGCGTATCGGATTAATCAAAGAAAATCTCCGCCGTTGGCAACGTTGGCGATTGGCTCAGTCGTCGCCACATACATTGAGTGTGTACATCGAGCGAAAATATCATCTTCATCTACAAAATCAGTTATTAAAAAAAAACTTTTTATCAAAAAATTAAACCGCCGAAGAACTAAAAAGCAAAAAATAATTAATAACTATAGCCGTCCAGAACCGAGTAAAACACAATTTGAATAACACAAAAGGGTCTTTATAAACGGAACTTGGTGCTACATAATTTTACACAGCCGAAAATTTGCTTCGAACCGCGGAAGATTTTGTCTGCACGCCACCGCAGAGATCACGTGTTCCCCTCGCGGTGAGGGGAGTGGGGACTGAGGTACGCAACTAGCGCCGAACGCGGAGCGCACCGTTGCCATAGCAACAAATACCTAAGACCCCGCGCTACATAACTAAGTTCTTGAACTAATGTAGGAGGATTAAATTTAGCTATAAGTACCTATATGCATGTAAAAATGTTTTTAATATTTTATTTAAAAAATAATTTAAAAAAAAAATACCTTTGTAGATATACCAAAGTAATTTTGTGTCAGCGCCAAACTTAGGTGCCTAGGTAACCTATACTTATTAACGCCGCCGCCGCGCATCAGATTTTACCTAGGTAATTAATTAAGAGTCCGGCGACCACTTTAGACTAACTTCGCATTGGCTTAAGGTATTCTATAGCCATTTCGTCTAGAAGAAGAAGACGAGCGAAGTGAGCGAGTAATGATACTGACGAGTCTCTAAACTTACCTACAGAGTGACAAAGTGCAATTTCAATTTTTTTTATGACCTGTGCACTTCTGTAATCATTCTTAAATAACTAAGAATTTCCCTTGTAATATGGATTCATTTAACAGCTAATGATGTAGACAACCTCCCTATGTAATGGAATTTTTGATTTGCTCTGTGTAGGTACCTATTGAATAAATCAGTCAAAAGTGACCCATTAAAAATGCAGATATTTTTCATAGCTCTAATTTCGCTTGAGAACGTTTTTAAAAAAAAACCAAGAACATAGGGGCGGAGATATTGTTAGTTTAATTGTATATGCTAAATTTCATCATAATCTGACAAATAGTTTTCAAGAAATTTGAGTAGCGCGTTTGTATGGAAATTTTCAGAGCGTCGCGGCCCAAAGATATATATGAAACTTGCCAATACACACAATGTAAAATTTACTTATTACTTACTAAATAATTGACACATAAATAAATAGAAAAAATCCTTAGTTATTATTATTCCGGTATTGTCCATAGCAGTATTGTTCAGATGGATTTTATCCAAAACTATCCGGATTTATATGATTTATTTACGTAACAATTTGTAATAAAAAAAAAAAACACTGTGTATTTTGCCAAGTATCGCCCATCGTTCAATCATGAAACAACACAATGGTAGGTTCTGATGCGAATAAACTATTTTTTACCTATGATTGCATCTAGCAAAGAAGCAAAATTAACTGTTTGATGAGGTTGTTTCCCGCAATCTTCTTTGACTATAGAATTTGATATTTTACCAATGGACTATACTTTTATACAAAGGATGAGCTAATTATGTGTTTTTCTGAGATGCAGCGAATTAGTAAGGCAACCAACATAGTTAGGCCACGAGGAAACGCCCATATCACGTTAGCATTGACGTCATCACGTGACGATAATTCGTCACGTACCTTTCCGATTTCAATTTGTTCAGCTTTTTGCTCAGCCATAAAAAAGGATTTCAAAATTTGGAAACAAAAGACGATCGAAATGGATACACAATAGACGACCGAAATATAGAATCAAAAGACGGTCGAAAAAAAAAAAACAAATGATGATCTAAATGTGGAAACAGGACATATTTATGTAGGTATACATTTTGATTGCCTTTTGTTAAAGTTACTATAGAAATAATCCGTTAACATAAACTTCTCTACACCACTCTCACAAAATAGATAGATTACGATTTTCATGTGCGATTTCATATTGTTTACTCTTCTTATTTTATGTTTTGAAGAGCCTGGAGCCCACGACACAGGTCACCCTAGTGTGAGATCCAGTGCACACCTTATTACACTGGCCTACACTCATTTTGGTGCCTCAGATTTTAGATCTGATTTTGGGTAAGTATATTTTGTGAGCAGATACGAGAAAACTAGTCACATTTTTCATAGCAGCTCTTGTTCATGAGGAAGAAAGTATACAGAATACAAGTGAATTACCGTGTCATTAATCGGTTTCCGTTGATTTTTCATAATATACTCACCGCATATGTAACTAAATATAATAATATGCGGTGCGGTTACTTGCCATCATACATGTATACGATTAATGTCATAAAAGTAGTTTTATCTCGGACTGATTTTGAATAAAACTACTTTTACAAAATTTAAAAAAGAATTGTAGATAAACCAGAGCTGTCAGCTGACTTCCAGTAGCAGCAGCAATGTAGTTCATACTACCTACTTTACCGAATACAGGGGGGCTATTCCTGCGCGTGAGATGAGATGAGATTTTATCTTGGTCACTTTCACACCTATGACGTTTCAAACTAGAGCAACAAGGATGAGAAAAAGTGAGATGAAAATCTGAAATCGCCGAATAGGGCCCCAGATGCGAACAGAGCTGCACCAAAACATTTTTTTCTTGTAGGCCAGTGTTACGTACCTAATATAAGTTACTGTAACGAAGTTTTTGTCAATAAATTAATGTAGGGATATGTGAAACTGCAGCTATATCCTACACTGGACATTTTTAAACACTAGTCAAGGTGGGTCTTATTCCCACTTGCAGAAGTTAGGGAGTTAAATTCTTAAACACAGGGTTAGTTACATCACGAGTTAAAATGTTCATATTGTGTTAACTTCGGCAGTTCCACATATCCCTACGGCAAGGTTAATTTTAATTAATATTAATTTATTAATTAGGCTATTTTTATCAAGGTCAGTTTCTAAATCTTGGTGGCCGCAAGACGATTCTACAGGATGACCTAACCAACCTACATCGGCAGCTTAACTGTTAAGGTTGAAGAGTTCTCCAGGTTCCAGAGAGTTTCCAAGGGTTTTCATAGGTAGCATCGTGGAAGAACGGGCTCAGGAGTTTACGTTCATGGTGCTCTCGATGATCACGATGTTTTAACATCGTGATCAAGATCTTGATCAACAGATCAAGAATCCTTTCGCTGTAAGAAACGAATAAAGCTGAAATTAGAATCACTGTAAAGATTGTACTGGTTTGACACAATTTTTTTGATTCCAGACTTTACTTGATCACGTGTACGAATCTGAAGCTCGACTGATGCATAGTACATTAACATATTCCGCCTTTTGTATCTATCTATCTACTTACTCTGTTTTTTTGGACCATGGGCTTTCAGACTTTTTCAACATCTGTCAGTTGTTTGGAAGTTAGTTAAAAAATCAAAAATTTGAAGCTGCCGAAGAAAAATTAAGTCAGGAGTTTTAATAGTGTCTCAGACCAATCTAGAGAGTAAGATGGCGCACGGCGGATGATTTAGGTGAAGCCAAAAACCATCCAAAAATTACGCTACTGTCGTAACTATATGTACACAACACGCACACATTGACGCAAAAAAACTAAGCTACTCGGTTGGTCATTCTTATCTCGACATTATGCGCATTGGTTTATGGTATAATTTCGTGGACATAAACATACATAGTGCATAATAAACGTGTGGCCAGGACTACATTTTGAGGTTCTTTTTAAAAACTGCAGTTTTTTTACAAGTAAATTTTGAAAAAGCCGTAACATTAAACTCTTACAAATATGTGCAGGTTTAGAATATTAAATCTACTAAGGTTGTACTCGTATATTGGAACGGGCTAACGTAGAGCTTGGGAATTAATATTAGTTTTCGTGCAATTGTAAATGTTTTTCATGGCAACTTTACCACGCGTTTAAAAAGAAGTGGCTTCAGTTAGATATAACGCAGTGTTCCATCTTTTCCTCTAGGTTGATCTGAGTAAAGTGTATGAATAAAAATATAAAACTAAACAAAGAGGAATAAATACACTGCAGGTTTTGGACACTATTTTCTGAATAGACGCTTACGAACTCGCAGGTAACAGCTAGTTTAAAAATAAAAATCATAAACTTGTTTTTAAATTCTTTATTTAATTTCTTGGCGAAAATGTCGAAAGACACTCAGGAGTGGAAGAACAAATAGTACAACAATAATGTGCTCCCTTTAAATAAGTGTATAGGAAGACAGATACGCAGACATCGTGTACAGACATTCATTTACCCTATTATTCTAATGCTTACGACGTTCAAACTATTATTTAAACAACATCGAGAAGTAAGTAACATATATACATACATGAACATATGTTAAACAAAGATAATTTACAACAGTTATGCTCAACCATCGTTTGAGCATAGAAGGTTTGCTGGATGAACAAACAACAACAACAACTATATTTAAGTGTAATTATTAATAATCAATGACAATCAACAATTAGACGATGAATAGGTCACATTTATTTTTTTCGCAACCTGCTCAAACAAAGTAAAAGTTAATGAGAATATTTATATATACATGAACTTAATTACTTACTTATTTAAAATAATAAATAATTTTGGGACACTTCCACACACGGTCGCCTAACCTCAAACATTTAATAATATTTAAATTATTTTATCAACACTTAAACAAAAAAATCTTATTTGAACTCGTAGAGATTATGATAATAATATAAATCTAGATGAATCTGCGATAATCATGTCTTCTCACTCTTACTATTGCATGTGAGTTGTATGCGAGTGAGATGACATGATTAGCGCCGTTTTGTTAGATTCATTCATATAATACTGCTCGTTCAGCTATATACATCGATTACTGACTACGTATATCTTAGACATTTATACTATAGACGTATTTTTCTGGTTATCTATAGACATATACATATATTGATCTCAAATATAGATTCTGAATATTTTCTTTGGTCATTAATGATTTCTTGATTTCCCTCCCAAGAGCGACTCCCAAAGGCGGCGGGACTGCATTGCCGATCTGGAAGAACACAATTAGGTTTAGTTTAGGCAGGTTAAGGTAATAAAATGTAGAAGGTGAAATACGTCCCTACTTATAATAGGACATCAGAAGTCCTAGACAAGTTGCAATCGCTTCCAAGCGATTCTGTTTCTGAGACGACGCGCGCCTGCGCAGGGTGCAGCACGCGGCCCTGCTTGCCTGGTGATGATGCCGAGTGTATACCTGGCGGTGCTTGTCTTGCAGCGAGCCCGCGAACACGAAGCGGTCGGGGAAGCCCTGCGAGCGCGCGCACTCGCGCACTGAGACGACGCGCGCCTGCGCAGGGTGCAGCACGCGGCCCTGCTTGCCTGGTGATGATGCCGAGTGTATACCTGGCGGTGCTTGTCTTGCAGCGAGCCCGCGAACACGAAGCGGTCGGGGAAGCCCTGCGAGCGCGCGCACTCGCGCACTGAGACGACGCGCGCCTGCGCAGGGTGCAGCACGCGGCCCTGCTTGCCTGGTGATGATGCCGAGTGTATACCTGGCGGTGCTTGTCTTGCAGCGAGCCCGCGAACACGAAGCGGTCGGGGAAGCCCTGCGAGCGCGCGCACTCGCGCACTGAGACGACGCGCGCCTGCGCAGGGTGCAGCACGCGGCCCTGCTTGCCTGGTGATGATGCCGAGTGTATACCTGGCGGTGCTTGTCTTGCAGCGAGCCCGCGAACACGAAGCGGTCGGGGAAGCCCTGCGAGCGCGCGCACTCGCGCACTGAGACGACGCGCGCCTGCGCAGGGTGCAGCACGCGGCCCTGCTTGCCTGGTGATGATGCCGAGTGTATACCTGGCGGTGCTTGTCTTGCAGCGAGCCCGCGAACACGAAGCGGTCGGGGAAGCCCTGCGAGCGCGCGCACTCGCGCACTGAGACGACGCGCGCCTGCGCAGGGTGCAGCACGCGGCCCTGCTTGCCCATCGGCTCGGGGTCCGTCACCGTGGTGCAGAAGTACCCTTCCCAGCTGACGCGCCCTGCAACACGACACCCTTACTATACTCCGGTTCAGGTGTTTTGAAAATTTGCGTCTAGTCTCTATTGACTACGTCCATATTCATGATCCATGTTAGCCTGCGTCTGAGTTTAGTTATACTGGCGCAACGAGCAGCCGATTTTAATAACGAATATACGAACTGTAAAGTCCAGCCCAGTGATTGTTCCTGTTGCCAGTGTGCGGTAAACACCACGGTATGAGGGTGTTCTCCTGCTTGTCTTCTGGCAAACAAAGCTGCCCAGATGCGCAGGCGCACAAGCCGCGCAGCGCGCCCGACTGAGACCGACCGTTGCGATTGTCGTTGTGACGGTGTTGCAACACCTGGAAACGCTCAGACACAGTAAAACTGATTTTATTCAGCAACAGGCTTGCGTTTGGGCGCCATCTCGCCTGATGATAAGCACTGATGCAGCCAACGATGGAGCACAATTACCCAGATAAAAATGTTACAGAATTTCGAGTTATTATTTTTGTACTGTAAACTCACAACGGGTTTGCCATGTATTATTTGTCATACGAACTTTTTGAACCCTTGAACGTTAAATTGCATTACTTGCAAAGAAGCTAGAACACGCAATCAATATCCCTTTGCATGATCGCAAATCGTGTCGCGTATTGGAAATGTGTACCTTGCATTTATTTCCATCACCGAGCTCGACAGAGATGTTGGGCAGGTCCCGCCAATCAGAGCCGTGCGCGGTCGGGATACAGGAGATTCTCGCTTGGACCAGCGGTGCCATTTCCTTGCAGATGTGGTCCCTCAGTTTCGATGTGTCGTCCGTCCCGCGCGCCACGCGCTGGAACTGGCTCCCGGGCTCCGACCCGTACTCCATCTCTTCACAACTCGCGCCGTCGCCGATCTCCGGCAAGTCGCTCATGGCGTCGCGCACCGTGCAGCTCCGCCGCGGCGCGCTCACCTCCCCGCGCAGGTTGCTCGTGAACCTCTTCCTGTCTATGGTGGCCGTCAAGAAACAAACGCGCCGGCTGAACACGTGCGTCGGCTCCGGGTACGACGGTAAGACGTGCGTCGGCGCCGCCGCTAGCACTATCAGCCGCCGCCGCGTCTGCGGCACTCCGTAATGTCCCGCCTGTAGAATCCCGAACGTACTACACTGATAGCCCATATCGAGCAACGCGCGCAAAGTCAACTTCACTACCATCCCCCGCTTGAATGCGACGAAATTGCGCACGTTTTCGAGGATGATGTACTTGGGTCGGTAGTAGTCGCAGTAGGACAGGAAGGTGGCGACGAGCGAGTTTTTGAAGTTTGAGTAGTCGCGGGAATTGAATCGGTTCATGTCGGAGAAGCCCTGGCAGGGCGGGCCGCCGCAGAGCAGCTCCACCTCGCCGCGCATCGGCAGCCGCCAGCCGCCGCTGTGCGTCGCGTCGCTCATCTTATCGCGCAGTAATGCGTTACAATCCTCCGTGAACACGGCACATTTTTTACTGTTGAGCGAATATGCGTGCGCGGCTGCTTCAAAGTTCTCGACGGCCCAGCGGCATTCGGCGGCGCCGGACCGATGCAATCCCCCGCACTCAGCGCACCCTTTCCACTTGCCGGTGGCCTCTTCGGTCCTACCGACCGCGGTAGCATGGCTCGGCACGTCCACCACGCGCCCAGTTCTCCGATCGTATGCGCTTCTAAAGTAGAACCTGCTAGGGTCTCTCTCGAGCCACTTGTGAAGCGTTTCCTGTTCGGGAACATTCCGCTTGTAAATGGTAAATGGTAAATCTTCAAAGCAAGCAGTAAATGTTTTGTAGTACTTGCTGTAGAAAAATGTTTTCCCGTCGTCATCTCTGGAGTTATCCTCAACTTCTCCACGTCCGAGGTTGAACCAATCGGCTGATATATCTTTTTTTTTTAACGCAATCTTTCCTCAAAATAGATGAGAGAGGAGCTCCATGGCAACATTCGTTCCACAAAAATATTTCTCTTAGGTCTCCCAGAACCGTATCTGAAGATCTCATAAATACTTCTCCGTGGAAGAAACCCTCTCCATAATTAGACACCTCTTTCCACATATACACACATCTCGCAACTAATGAGGGAACGTTTGAAAGATGAGTTTCCACCAAGACAAATTCACCAATACATACACAGTTCTGAATCGTCGATCTCAACCTTCTCATAGTACACATTTTTAGCGTCTACTTTGACCGGTTTACCGATCCATTTAATTTTTCTATCATAAGTGGTCAGCTTGAAAGACACCGCATCGTCGACCTCGTGTCGTTTGTGTTCCGATATCTGTCGGTTGGCATCGTGGTCGGTGCTCAAATTGTCGTCCTGTTCGAAGGCCATGTTTGGAAAAACGCGACGCACGCAAGCATCTTATTCTCCGTAGAACATGGTTAGTGTTGTCAAACTGATTCGAGAAAACTTTTTCAAATGCTTTTCTCACTAATGGTGAGAAAAGCAAGCTAAGGCCACCACCATGACCTTAGTCCAGGCTTTCTTGTAAGTATTCGATTTTGGTGCATGTTGTATTTTTGCCGAAATTAATGCCAATTAATTTTATCAACTTTCTTCACGGTACAGCAATTAGAGGATCATCGTCTTCATCTGTTATTAGGCTGACAACCTGGTTACATAAAAAGTTTGCATGTTTGTGTAGCAACTCCTCCGTGATCTGTTTTTCATTCAACTCTGGGATGGAGTGCCGCCCAATATTTTCTATCAGCTCCTCATATTATTATGATGGCTGCAGATAATGGTTTTTCTTTAATAATTCAACAACAACTTTACAGATCCATATTTTTTAAATAAAGAATGTCCATGAGAGGTTTGTATTGTTTGCTGGGAGTCTGTAAGCTTTAATCAGCAAACTCAGTGGACTCAGTTATGCGGTTCTTGTCTGCACCGTTGAATCTGAAAGATATTTTACTTTGTTACTTTGATTGTTATTTCAATATTAACTAGGTATATAAGTATATTATATAAATAATATTAAAGAAGTGTTCTACTGACTGCAAAATGAGTTTTCGAAGATGTAAATAAATCTGCTTTGAATTTAACACACCTCATACTTATTATATTTTTTCTCTTTCTTTGTAGTTCGATTAAGAAGCAAGTGATCTATTTCAGTTAGCATCTGTAGATAGATAAATCTCAGATTAGTGGATAGGTAAATAGATACCAAACTAACCAAGTCCTTTTAGGTCCTTTTTCAGAAAGTCGCATTTGTTTTGTATAACTTTGTTTCACTTCTGTTTCTATGTATTGAGGACCCGTGTTACACGAAATCACCAAAAACAAGTTCTTTTTGTTGCGCCTAGTTTGATAAGAAGAATTATGATGATCAAATGCAAAAAAATACAGCTGGTAGAAGAAGCAACCAACTAAAGTTTAACCGAAGTACAATTTTGAAAATCATTCTCATTTTGGAAAAAAATAATCACAAAAAGTATCTTCTTAAAAAAACTATCGGAACGTAGTTTTCTAAATTTTCAGCGATTATACCACATATTTTTTCGATTATTAAATAGCCAGATTAGTGCATGATAATAGCCAGCTTTATTTGTGTTCTTATTACGATGAATACCAATAAAAACGGCAAAAAAATATTTCTAGGCATCGATCTCATTTTACCATCAAATTTGATGACGATTTTCAATTCTAAATAAAGCGGGTTACGTTAACGTATGTGTGTGTAGATAATCGTGGAATGACCGAGCCGTAAGTATTTTATTTTTTGCTAATTTTTATTTAAGTTCCATGTACTTAGCAGATTAATTATGAAGACGTAATATGATCACTGTTGGCGTATAAATAAATAAAGTACCTGGATGGCCGAGCTTTGCTCGGTATTTTTTTTTATTTTTTAATTGTGTTTTTTGGATAATAAACAATTGATTTTAGTCTAACCTCAAAGCAAACACTCATTGACTTCGTGTTACTTAACAACGCCATCTGCTGTTGTGTCGTTAAAGCAATTAGTTGCCCACAAAAAATAGTAGTATTATTATTCGCCAATAGATGTCAGGAAGAGTCATATTTTTCAGTTGAGATTGATTATCGATAAAACACGAATAAAATGATATTTTCTAAAAATGATTCCTAGCTAGATCGATTTATCGCCCCCGAAACCCCCTATATACTAATTTGTATGAAAATCGTTGGAGCCGATTCCGAGATTCCAATTATATATATATATATATATATATATATATACAAGAATTGCTCATTTAAAGGTATAAGATAAATCAATAGATGATAGAAAGAGGAATTATGTTTGACCACCTTGTATGACATCAAACATTGATGACGTCTGTCTATATGTGCTACGTACTAGATTTCATCATCCGAACATTGACTTTCGTCAACTGCACTGTACTGCAATCCGTACACCTTACATTAGTGTGGCTTCAACACGCACTCCGTGTGGTATATTCCACCTTGTTCACCTGGGAGCACTGAGTGGATTTTTTAGTAGCGTTATTTAACTTTAGTACTTAATACTCTACATAATTGGTGTCCTATGTATTAGAATTATATCACCCAGGTAAATAAGAGCAATATTTTTAAATATTTTAATGGAAGTTTTCCATCTAAATACAACATGTTCAGAACTTCCAAATCAGAGTCATTTTATCAAATGTTGTGGAGCAAATACGGAGTTGGTCAGACTTACTATTAAACATATATGGTAATCAGCATTAAAATTGTGATTTTGGTATGTAACCCGAAAAAGCCTAAGTATTTTTTCCTCCTGATAAAATTGTACCAATGAAAATGTAACAACTAATTTGGGCTCTGAAATAAAAATTTCATGCCCATGACCCACTGAAAAGCTCCGTTTTTGATTTTCAAAATTAAAAAAAATGTATTTGTTCTGAGAATTCTAAACATGACAAACATTGTGCGTAGGTGGTTAATTAAAATATACTTTCTTCTTTTGAAATAAACAAACTAGGCACTTCTGTAAATAATTTATTAAACTAACAATAAACTTAAAAAAATCAACTTCTTTAGACTTATTTATATGAACTATAAAAATACTAATGCTAAAGAGATCAATGTGTACCAATAGGTACCCATTTTTAAACGTTAAATTGACCAGAAACTTTATAAATTACTTAAACCACGAAAATAAAATTTAAGGAATAACAATGCATACAATGTCTCATCTGCAAGCATACTTCTGACTAAATTAAAAATGTATTAATCCCGAAAATCCCGGGATTAACTAATTTTGATCCCGAAAATTTCGGGACTAAAATATGACTGGAATCCCGGGATTCCGAGATCCGGGATCGAATCCTCTAGTTACAGCATATCACGAGGAGGGTTTATGAATACTATTTTCTGAATTAACACAAACGAAGTTGCAAGCAACAGCTAGTAAGTATTAATTACCTATGTGATGGTGGGACAACCTCAACAAGCATAGGAGGGACTGGCCATTGTAGCTCAAGATAGAGTAAAATGGAACTAGGGTAGGGAGGCCTTTACCCAACATTGGGTCAGCACAGGCTCATAATAAATAATAATAATAATTTACATGAAACACATGTTGGTACCAAACCCTAAATATTACAAAATATAATAAAATTTTGTTTTTAATTTACAATTTAACATTAACTGGGCAAAACAAATATTAGCAATTAGTGTTTTCTTTGTAGTTAAAGATCATAGTTTGTGTTACTGCACTGATGTCCTGCATGGAATATTGTAATCATATCCTAATTATTAATTATAATATTTCAATAAATTATCTTTACCTGCAGATTGAATTGCTCATGGGCCAGTGCCATACTTGCTTCTATAGCAGCCTGTTTCTCTTCTTGCGCTGAACGAAATGTGTCACTTTGGTAATTAAAAAAATTATGCATATAGCCATCTTCAAATTGGTAATCATTATTGTTACGCGTTGAACTATGTGGAGCTTGATTTGAATCAGGCCTTGTATATACAGCCACATTGGTTTCTACTGTAAAATTCCTTGCTGGACTGTTCCCGAATGTTGAACTTGTACTAGTACTGCCACCGTCATTTACATAAAAAGACCTTGGATCCATAATATTACTTAAATCTCGACTTGGTCGATTGTATATTTGATCAGGTATATGTTTGTTAGTAGTGTCCTCTGAGTATTGGATACCTTCCATCTCACATTGAGAACTACCTGCACCCTCATTGACTTCTGTTCCTTCACTATGTGTTGTTTTAATTCGTTTCTGTAAATTGGTAATGTTAGCTTCTTAATGAGCATGAAACATCTGTACCTACCAAAGTTGTAGTTAAAGGGGGATGATACAGTAAGTGACAGTATGTATGGGCCATATGGACAACAAAGTGGAATCTATGGTGAGAGCAAAATAGTTGAGTGGTCATAAGGTCAAATGGCAAACCGTGACAAAAAAAAATCACTATCACTGCCCTAAAATATTTATAATATTGCAGGTACTCACTCTTTGTGATTCATTGAGATCTGAAGTAGGGCTCCTTTTAAATGGCAGCATATTTGTAATTGTCATTTAACCTCTACCATTATCATTTCTAGCAATTTTCAGTGTGTTCTGTGAACCAAATTAAATTTAATGTTTTCCATAAGTATTTGTTTTAGTCGTGACAATGTCTAATAAATCGATGAACGCTAGCTGAACACACTAAAACAGATGATTCATTGTCCCGTTACCCTCGGTCGATTGGAGTGAGAGTGCTACACGAGCGAGCGTAAGGCACGATCGGCTTGCACCTCATCTATGGCCTCTTCCACTCCATTGGACTATGCTTCCGAAGATTTCACCAATGTTTTGTTAAGACGTTGTCACATTAAACTATTGTTCGACTTTACAGACAACCAAATTTTTCGTCAACATAATTTAATTGCATAGAAATACCTACCTTAGATGGAGTATTAGTTTAGAGTTTAATTCTCTGGAAAATTGACACAAATTTTACCATTTCATTGGTTAAAAATTGACACAGATTTTACATTCCAAAAGAAAATCAATAGGAACCAACCAACACTATGAAGGTAGTTTAAAAGTCATGGTACCTACATACCTGGTTAGCCACCCACGTTGGTTTATTGATTTCCTGTATAAAGAACGAGAGTAGGTACAGCTCGAGCTGGAATTAAAAAACTTACTTAATTAAGACTCCAAAGGACTTGCCGAATTTTCCTGAAAAAAGTGGATGCTTTCATAATATTCTTTCGCAATTAATAATCTTGTGCAAAGGATAATAATAATAATTTAAACCGCAAACTGAAGGCACTAGGTCACTGCGCTGGACCAAAGAGTATTTAAATACTGGCACTGGACTCACTGGCACTACACAGCAAAGATAATTTAAATATGGGCCACACAGCAGTTCACAACACAGGTACTAGCAGTGTTGCCACATGTTTCTTAGGAAGATCGTACGCTCACAAAAAAAATCGTATTATTTAGGAAAACTAAATAAAAAAGTAGTACAAAGTCGTATCTAAACTAGTGGCTCTGTGTGATTAAGACGTCGCGACCGACGTTTGACCTCTTCTACAGGTCGCATTCCTCAATCGATAGTCGTGAAATTTTGTGAGCAAGAAGTTTTTGAAATTTTTCAAAAACTCAACAAAAGAATCTGTAAAAAATTATCGAATCATCTTACAAAAGGAGACATTCAAAGAGACATCCAAGTGAGCACTGTGGAAGTAAATAATAAAGTTTTCAGCAAAAGCATTGCATATCCCAATAGAAAGCTTATTTGTCTTAATTTTTTATTTTTTTGTTGTTTTTACTGTCGTTTTATTAGAAGCATTTTGATAAAAAGAGGAAAATAAAGGAATCTTGCTAAGCCAAATCTGATTTACTTATTAAGATTTTGAGTTGACATTGGCATTATCGATTACCAAACAAGTAACAGCTGGCAGCTGAGTCAATATTTTTGAATTTGACATTGACAGTTTGTAGTTTAGTCCGCCCTAACATTTAAAAAATAAAAAAAGGTGGTAGAAGATCCAAAAAAAAAGCATTCAAGAACACGTGGTGACGTCAATCGATGCCTATGTAAGGCTGCAATAAGTCATTTACCACAGGTTTGAAAGAAACGGATGATGATGACGTCATTATGTGTTTGCTGAATGCTAGACCTTGTTTTTTTGATCATGATGAAATAGCAACGCTATTTAATCGAGGTTGGATTTTATTTACGTTTCAAACATTCTGCTAGTCACCATAACATAATAGTAATTATTGTAATGTCTACATTGGAATCAGAGTCTCTCCGGTTAGAATAGATAAATCAAAATAATTTGAACATATGTACATTATTTGATTTTCAATTCTAACTGGAAACCGGTTCTGCAGGGCTATTCACAACCATTCGGAAACGTTTCCGTTCAGGGACCCTATTCGGAGATTTGAAATTGTCATCTCACCTTCTTTCGTCCTTGTTGCTCTCATTTAAAACGTCATAGGTGTGAGAGTGACCAAGATAAAATCTCATCTCGTCTCACGCGCAGGAATAGCCCCCCTGATTTCAAAAATGTTAAGCCTAAATCATTCGAATCTCCAGTCCATATTCATAAGTTTTTAAACGTGATTAAGTCTTCCGATCGGATTTATACTTGATTCCCTATTCCAAAATGTTTATAAACAGACTGAGATTCGAAAAATTTGCGTTTGAAATTTCTGGGATCCGGGACCCTATTCGGAGATTTGAAATTCTCATCTCACTTTCTTTCGTCCTTGTTGCTCTCGTTTGAAACGTCATAGGTGTGAGAGTGACCAAGATAAAATCTCATCTCATCTCACGCGCAGGAATAGCCCCCCAGATCGGAAACGTTTCCGAATGATTGTGAATAGCACCGCTGGTTCACATCCGGTTGTTTAAGTTAGTATAATATTTTCTTATATTTATTTAATATTTTATTAACCGACGAAACGGAGGAGGTTTACAAGTCAACGAGTATATAGTTATAAATATATTCATTATATGTATGATCACCCATAACTTTGTACACAGTAGTCCGATTTTGATAATTATTTTTTATTGGATAGGGTAAACCACGAAAATGTTCCTTGCAAATTTCGAAAAAAAACACTACATTCAGAGTAGGAAAATAGGGGTGATTTCCACTCATAGATAGTATTTCAATCGACTCTATACGTATTCGTATGTTGTGTGTCTGGCAGCACTGTAAACAAGTAAACGTGTGTGAGTTTTGGCGGGAACCGAAAAGATGGTGTCGTGTTTTTGTATTATTTTCTAAAACTTGTGATTCTTCGAGTGTTAAATTGTAATAATGGTGGATTATTAACGTTTACCGGTTCGTCAACGTGCACGAGTGTGGGCAAATGATACAAACATCGCGAAACGCGATTTTTCGTGTTCTCTACAAAACTTCACTTAAAGTTTCAGTAAAGTATCCATAACTTTACTGGAATGGGAAAAGGGGAGGGATTCATCGTCTTCATCATCACCTCATCATCATCATCCCATCATCTGTTACTGAAGGAAAAAATATTACTAAGAATCCGACTGAAGGACGAGTATCCATGGTCATGAATAAATTAATAAAAAAAAAAAAAAAAAGTAAACGTGTGTGATGCGTACAGAATAAAGCAAACGAAGCCCTCGTAATGCTTCGTCTCGCTTTATTTTATTGAAACGAAACGAGACGCAGCGCATTCTGTTGCATTCGTTGGCTTGGTGTGTACCCAGCATCAGCATTTAAATTACACTTAGAGTAAATAATCATTAATGAGTTAATAACTAGGTATATATATTATTATTATATTAAGTTCTTTACATATTTTTATCATGTAAAAATTTGCTGTGTGCTGCCGGCAGCGGGGCGAGGCTCAAGCTGCCGGTGGTTAGGGCTGAAGAGTGAAGAACCTCCTAATAATACGGCACGTATCTAGGATTACTGACTTTAACCCAATCGTCTAACGAGAGCCTCTTCAAGTGTTGGTCGAGGCTCTTCGATATAAGACCGTTTACCGTGACGACTATCAGGACAATGATCGTCGAGTCAACATCTCACATGGTGGTTACCTCGTGAGCCAAGTTAAGGTACTTGTTGAGTTTGTTCTTCTCGGCCTTCACGAGGTTCTCGTCATGTGGGATGGTGATGTCGACGAGCACTGCCCGGCGCTGGGACCGGTCGACCAGCACGATATCAGGCTTGTTGGCAACAATAGTCCTATTCGTGATGATAGAGCGGTCCCAGTAGAGCAAAGCATTGGCATTCTCGAGAACTGGCGCTGGTGCGCACTTATAGTACGGCAGCTCGAACTCGACAAGACCGTATTGAAGGGCAAGTTGCTGGTGGAAGATCCTGGCTACTTGGTTTTATCTGTGCAAGTACTCTCCGTTAGCAAGATACGAACCTCCCATGTAGCTCCTTGCCCTTCCATACGTTCTTGCGATCCTCGGTGCTCAGCACCGATGGTTGGCGCCAGTTCTCGTTTTCCAAAGAGATCGGCGTGCGTGAGGCCCTTGTCAACTGCTACAACATCGCTTTGCATGCCAGAGCCGTTGTTCCACTTCGCGGTTGTGGAGGTTCTAGTCATTTAACATGCCACGATCTCCCCACTTCCGCGGAATGTACAGTCTCATAATAGACGACCGTGGGTGTAGCATACGGTGTGTTGTGAGCAGTTGATGGACCCTTCTATCCAGGACATCCACCTCAGTCTGATTCCATATTTACACAAATATACACCCGAAACTAACCTACGCAGACAAAATAAATTAAAACTACCAGTACCGCGATTAGAAATTTTCAAAAAAGATCCTCACTATTCTTCTCGTATTTAGAATAACATCCCGGACACTATAAAAACGGTTACAAATGATAAAACTTTCCAAAACCAACTACGCCAATTCTTAATAGCAAAGTGCTATTACAATATAAACGTTTTTTTTAAATATTATTTATTTAGTTAGTAGATTATTAAATAGATTATTATTATTAAATAATAGATATTTAAATAATAATAGATTAGAAATAATAAATTAGATTATATTAAATTGATCTCTTAGGTTTGGAAGTCAGTTAATATAATTATTATCTTCCACTCCCTTATAACGATAAAAATGTATAAGTAAAAAAAATTAAAAGTAACTTTAGATTTTATAATTTAATATATAGAATCGATAGTAGGTATTTACCTACACAACATTTGTTTCATATGTTTACAACATTTTACATGCCTATGATGGTATGTAACTTGACTGTGTCTAGTTACACACTAGCACGCCACACTTGCAGCGCCCTATGCACAGGTTACATGATGTAATTTACTAGTTTAAGTGAAGAATTTGTAATATCAGCAATAAATTAATAACCAAAGGAGTAAGTATATCAGTAATGGCATCACCCAACCGTTAAACGCTCGGCGCGCACCTTTATTATTGCCGCCCAACAAGAGAATATAATTGTCTCTTGTCTATTGTCTCTTGGAGAGATTATTGTCTCTTGTCTACACTCTACTCTTGAGTACAAGTGTAAAGGAGTAAAGTATTTGTAAATTCAATTGAAAAATTGTGCAGTTGATTGAGAATTGAGAATGTATGGCATATTTTTTTTGGATAGTAGTAAGTACAATTGTTGTGGCTTACCACTATGAAAAAGGAAATGCACAAAAACGAAGCACTGAGTTTGAAAAAGTTCAGAGTTGTACAGACATGTTGAGTGCTTTATCCAGTCTATAGGTACCTAGGCAAAGGTGAGTAGGGCTTTCAGTGTAATTACTTCGGCGTCAGTTTAGTTGGATCCACCCCAAGCATGATATTTGACGTGGCAGAGAGATACGAGTATGTCTGTCTGGATGGTCCGACCCTTTGCGATTGATTCCAGTCTGTCTGCAGTTCTGCACCATGTACACTTCGATAAATTACTTGTATGGATGGAGTGTAGCGCTTCGTAATTTAAGGCCCGGTATTACATGCAATCAACAAAAACAAGTATTTTTTGCGCCTAGTTTGATATGAAGAGTCGTGATGATCAGGTGCAAAAAAATAAAATTAGAAAAAGAAAATTATAAAAGTTAGAAAAACTTGGTATGACCGAGCCTTAACAGCAGGCCGGCTTTGGAGATCTTGTGTGCGTGTTTACACACACAGATGCATAACCTTAGCTGTTTTAGTGCGGAAGATACCAGCAACTTGAACAATTCCCATAAACAATTTTATGGAGAGAAAAATAAGTTGTAAATTTAAGATGAACATACAATTTGTACGTGTCTACTAATCATTTAAATAAATGGACTAAGTATATCAGTTTTATGTTAAAATGTACCTAGGCTAAATAGTAAAATATTTATTTTGTAGATCTAAAAATACAATTGTAAGTATATCAATAGGATACATAGCTGTAAGTACCAATATTTAGACTGACTAACATCTCAAATAAGTCATTTTCAGGCAACTGCGTTCGTTTTTTAAAACTACATTGATGAACAGGGGATATTTAAAGTTGACAATTATTTAGAAGGCAAATATGTTTGGAGCTTTAGCTTCCGCCAAGTACCTAAGTATTCTTAAAAATTATTTTTTCAAAAGAAAGATTTAATAAAAGCTTTTGTGCTAGCTAACATTCTAAACATGCTATAAAGACAGTACGAGCGTAAAAATATCTAATTACATTATTATTTTTTGTACTTAATAAAGTGTTTTAAACTTGTATTTTCCAAATGGGTCCCAAACACACCTATTTGGTTTGTCGGGCCCTTTACCAAACACCTGGTATAACCAAAGCATGTACGTTAATAATAATTGGAATACGTCGAAACGGGGGAGAATTCCCTTTGATATCTCCCTTCATATTCAACCCCTTGCAATTGAATATTGTGTGGATATTGATCAATAGCAACCCTCGTCGGGCTTCCCAGACCATGTTAGCATACGAGCGTGACATTGAATGTTTTTAAAATTCGCCAGATAAAAAAACATAGGTACTACTTTTAACATTTATAAATAGATCTCTTTTGTAATCTAAAGAGGCACACTTAGTCAATTTATCAATTGTTTTTTTTAAATTTGGCGCCAACTATGAAAAGTGTCACCACTCCCAGCAACCGCGTGAAAATTATGTTATCGGTTCATGATGATTTATGATATTCGCTGTGGCCAGTGTTTTGATCGACTTCGGTTGGCGTTTCAAGATGATGTACCATCTCTGGCGACTGTTTTTATCTGGTGCAGCAATCTGAAGCGTGGTCGTATTCTCTCCGATGATACGCGTGACGGCAGACCTGCAACTACCGCAGGAATAATATTGAAACTGTGTGCCACATGATTGAAACTGACAATAGACTAACCTATCGTCACGCCTTTCCCTCGGGAAGCAGACAAAGGTGTATTACAACACCCACACTTCGCCGGACGACATTCAGTCCCAAAAGCGATAGGGGCCGAGCCTATCGCCATACACTGGGCTCTAAGTTATGTAGCAGATGCTCAGATCAACCAGAATAGGTTGATCTGAGTAGCAGATGACATTAAATGGGCAACTTTTGCAACAAGATCATGAAATTTGACAGTACCTAAATTTTTTAAAAATATTTTATCGAGTGAGCGAGCACTAACGAGCGAAGCGTCTATGCTTTAGCTTCGGCAATAGTGCTTTTGTAGGCATGTCCGGATCTCTGTATTCTTCTACACAGCGCATTTCTTAACTGATTCTCTTGTAGGTAATTGTATGAGTAGATTTTTTTTGTCAAGTCAGTTTAGGATTTTTTTCAAAATCGTTGATATTATATTTTTGGATAAAAATCATCTGCGCCATTTCGAACAAAATTTCACGAAGATCGGCGACCTGTAGAGGAGGACAGACGTCGGCCGTCACTTCATGTGCTACCCGCGTGATTGAGTAAGAAACATCCGTCCATCCAAACTTTTGCTTTTTTAATCATTGAAACAGGTAGGGCGATACAAAATATTGTATTAACACCACGCAATACAGCTAGTTGATTTTAAAAGCTATGGTAATCTAAACTAATATTATGAAGAGGAAAGATCTTTATGTAAGTATGTTTGTAACGAATTAAGTCAAAAACTACAGGAGGACTATTCCTACGCGTAAGATGAGATGAGATTTTATCTTGGTCAATCTTATACCTATGACATTTCAAACGAGAGCAACAAGGAGGAAAAAAGGTGAGATGAACATCTCAAATCTCCGAATAGGATTCCGATTTCAAAAATTCTTTCCCCATTAGAAAGCTACATTATTCCTGCTTGACATAGGCTATAAAACGTGAGCGAAGCCGCGGGCAAAACGGATACTATTTTAAATAGGTAAGTATGTACACTTAAGCACACTTATGTAGTTAGATAGCTAAAAAAATATTAACTCTACATCCATCTGTAACTGTAAGTACCTAACCGTACATGTAAACAAACTGAAAAGTATACTGACGCAAGAAAGCCGTATACTGTTTTTGTTCAATTCATCAAGTTTTTTTTCAAAGAACTTTGTTTAAACAACTGAAGCCTTAAAATTTATTGTTTAAGCGAGTTGTTTTCTTATTATTTGGAAATCCGATACGAGTAGAAAACGTGGCTGGTCCCCCGTGACCTAAACGAAAACTCGACTGGAAAAGTTTTCTGACGCACGAAAAACGTACCGTTATTGTTCTATTCATACATTTTAATTGAGAAACTTTGTTTCCACGACTTAAGCCTTAAAAATTCAAGCTACCAGTGGCCCTATTCGGAGATTTGAGATTTTCATCTCACCTTTTTTCGCCCTTGTTGCTCTCGTTTGAAACGTCATAGGTGTGAGAGTGACCAAGATAAAACCTCATCTCATCTCACGCGTAGGAATAGCCTCTCAGAAGGTCTATTCAATTAAGCGAGTTATTTACAATTATTTGGAAAATAAAAAAATTAAGGAGGAAGAAAAAACTTTAGTTAACAAGTAGGTATCATTACTAAAAGAAAAACATTAAACCCGAGTCCAAAATACATAATAAACATACATACACATATCGTCACGCCTTTCCACTAAGTGGGCTGGTGGAGGTGTAATATGACATCCACACTCGCCGGACGATATTCAGTCCCAAATGTGACAGGGGGCGAGCATGTCGCCATACACCGGGCTCCAGTCATGTAGCAGACGACATACCATACGCACAAAATAATTACATAATGTTCACATAATGAAATTTGTGCATGAACAAATTGATGCGTGCCATCGGCTGGGTTTGAACCTGCTCCCCGGCTTGAGCACAGACCTAAGATTTTTTTATGCTTCGCAAAAAACATCCCACATCTGTGGGTTTGAGACGCTTTCTGCAAAGAGACTATCATTGTTTGTATCATTATAAATAAATAATAAAAAATGTATATCTAAATTGAACATGGGAAAGTTAAAACTAATAAAATACAAATATATTTTGTGGAACAATACAGCAATTTTGCCTGAAGTAGGTAGTCCGGTTCGTCAGGCGAAAATAAGGCAGCAACTTTATCCTAAAATAGTCTGACACTCCGGATAAAAGTTCTACCAAGCCACTCCAACAACAAGACGACTCAAATGACACCTCACTTGTCGAAATACATCAAGCTGTTTAGGCTGTAGGCCGTGCCAAAGAAACCTCATACACACATACACTCGAAAAACATAACCCTCCTTCTTGTGTAGTCGGGTAATAAACAAGTCTTGACCCTAGTGATAACAATTCATTGTGCACGTCTGGCAGATTTTGTTTATCACGACAAATCAATCTTAATTTTTCCATCCGCGTTCAGAATCAGTTTGTGCTACTCGACCTAGGGCGTGTCAATATTCATTCCATCCACCCGTAGTCTATAAATAAGTAGGCACCTATAGTAGGTACCTCACCTCCCTGGCAGCTGGTAAGTGATCGATGGAGCCAGACGTTTCAATGCGCAAGTGCAACGTGCAGTGGTTAGTTGCAACCAAAATACATATTACCAGGGACCCTATTCGGAGATTTGAGATTTTCATCTCACCTTTTTTCGTCCTTCTTCCTCTCGTTTGAAACGTCATAGGTGTGAGAGTAACCAAGATTTAATCTCATCTCATCTCACGCGTAGGTATACACTTACATATGTAGATCAACACCAGATGCTGGAGTCCGACTAGTCACGCAAGTGATAGAAGCTTGGGAGAACTCACAGGATACCATCGGTGTTTTTTATGATCTTTCTAAAGCGTTTGATTGTGCAGAACACCGTACCTTGATTCGTAAATTATTTACGTAAATCGTTACGGAGTTCGTGGAATCGCTCTAGATCTTGTCGAGTCATAAATTAACTGATAGACAACAAAAAAAAATTGGAATGAATGGCGTCAGATCTTTCGGATCTTTAGTTACAATAAGGATACCACAAGGTTCTATCGTAGGCCTGCTCTTATTTTTAGTGTATTTCCATTTGTAAATGATTTGTCGTATATGGGTAAGGACCTTACAGACATAGTTCTATTTGCTAATGATGCATCTCTTATTTTACAGATAGGAAAGATAATGATCTTGTGCATCTTGTGTAGACAAGACCTCGGTGTT
The DNA here is from genome assembly GCA_911728515.1 of Peribatodes rhomboidaria. Taxonomy (NCBI): domain Eukaryota; kingdom Metazoa; phylum Arthropoda; class Insecta; order Lepidoptera; family Geometridae; genus Peribatodes; species Peribatodes rhomboidaria. Next base: position 22,553,846 of record OU452166.1, read on the forward strand.
CGTGGGTATAAGCGTTGAATCCAAACTACAACGAGGATGGGGACCTCATATTAGTGCTCTATCTTGAAGACTTAGTTCTGCTGCTTAAGCGGTTCGTAAGACTAGTCAACTGACAGATATAGGTATAGCTCTGATGGTTTACTTGGCTTACTTTCACAGCAAAATGTCATAATATGGCGTTTTCCAGTGGGTTGCAGCACCTCCTGATGTAGAGTCGATTTGCAAAAGCGAGTGGTCCACGGGATCTACGGTTGTTAGAAAGATGATGAGTTCGATTGGTTAGTTTACATTTATTTTGGTTAATAAAAATTTTTTGACGTGACAACGTCTAATAAATCGATGAACGCCGGCTGCAACTGCTGGCTCTTTTGCTGTCTCGCCACTGTACTCGTTAGGTGTAATCATCCTATTAAAGTGAGCTGAATTGACCCCAAGTACATTGCTAGTGCTTGCGCTCCTAGCTGTTTTCGGAGGCAGAGGGCGCTGTAAATCGGCATTGCGCATGTGCTGAGCAGCGTTGCCAATCTGTGGGGAATTCCCCTAACTAGGGGGATTTTCAGTCCAATTGGGTAATTTGTGGGGAGAGCGTCTAGGTGGGAAACACGTAGGGAATCCTTACTCCAGGCAGGCGACCCGTATCGAGCTTTTCAAAATTTGGAAGGCAACCCGTTCTAGGTCGATGGTTTAGTTCCGGAGAATTTTAAAAAGTCCTGTTAGAAGAGTGAAGCTAATAGCCTAGCTAAATCGTTCAGTAGACAAAGTACAACCATGTTCCCATACATATTAATATTCATCGGTTCAACGTTTACTTTAACGGTTTATGCGCAGACAACATAAAATAATCGAGTTTTTTTGAACCCCAATGTTTGTTGTTTATTTCGTATACTAGTACAATCAAGATTTAGAGCAAATATAGACACGTGGTTGTTAAAATGTAAAGATTTTTCTTTACATATTAACAACCAAAAAAAGGACAAAAAGGCACGACAAAAAGGTAAAAAGACAAAAAAAAAGACGACGATAATTCTAAGGTACTTATGTCATGAAATCATGAATGCTCGTTTTATCTTTCTCAAATGCATTGGTAGAAAGATAATGTAGAGTCCTGAAGAATTTAAAAACAGAGAATCGAAATCGCCTACACACCGACACTGTAGTAGCGATTATGGCCACTAGAGAAGGTATTAAGAAGAAAGGAGGGAGCATAAAATTTGACCCTTCCAATGATATGTTGACCAAAAAGCTTGGCGTAATAAAGAGCTGCAAAAGGTAAATTAAAATCATATAAATTAGTAGATACATTGTAATATATTAAAACCGTGTGTAAGGAATTTAATTTGATATTTTATAAATATAACTGAAATTTTTTGTATTAAATAAGTTTGATTTAAACGAACACGTTCCCCCAAAGTTGGGGATTTTCAGTCCGATGCTTGGGTAATCCAGACCAAAGACATTGGCAACACTGGTGCTGAGTTTCCGACGCCGCCGCGCGCCGGTTGGTTTAGTATTAAAGTCAACTTAGCTCTTGAGTGCGTACCAGTGCGTACATTCAAATTTGTCGGAAGCCGTTGTCGTCTAAAGTGGTTCTTTGTGGGCTTGTTGTAAAGTTATATTCGTCTTGTCGCAAAATGTAAGTAGCACATACGTGGTCTGTAAAATGTAGTTAGTAATTTCCGTGCTAGGTATCGACGATTTCTGGGTAGATTAAGTTATAATACCTATAAACTAAGATGGATGTACATTTACAGGCGGCTAATGGTGTATGCGGCTTGCAACTACGGCTCTACGGCGCTGGTCACGACGAGGCATTCCTGCTCATGTTCGTGGAAGACACCCAGCATTACGATTTCAACGGAGCCGTGCAAGGATTGACAGCATAGAAAGTTTTTCAGGTCAGCTCTCTATCATCTTTTACGGGAAAATTAACTTTTATTTATCATGCAGTGTCTTTATTTTGCGCTTATTCCTTCTTGTGTATTGTAAAAAAACCTTGAACTTACAAGCTACTGAAAATGCGAATGCTTCTTAATTATTTTTTACTACTAGTATTAGTAGAGTTAGAGGCTTGACTTAGTATTAGTGGCTCTTAAAGTGGTAATTCGAGCGCACTCGGACGATGGCGTCCGATCCGTGTTGACTCGGACCGCGTCGACTCGGATCGCGTCCTAGTTTTCCGAGCTAGTATATAGTGAAACGTTCCTAGTTGTCCTAACTATTTAGGTGTAGTAGGTAGCAATAAGAACAACTAGGTAGTTATACAAAGTTATATTTAATACAGAAAAATGAGGGTAGTCGTAAATAGAAGAGTAATATAGAATAGGGTCGGGGTAAGGTTAATGTCTTGAGTCGAATCACGCTACACGACTATGACGACACAATGGCCTCGAGTTTTCAGCGCACGGAGTCCCCGGTGTGCCGTAGGTAGTAGGTAGTGCCACAGGTAGCAGGTGCGGCTCTGCACTGGAGACTTCAGCGGCAGGACAGCAGGTCCGAGCAGGTCAGTCCGTAACAGCCGGGAAGTCAGGTGGAGGAACCCTGGAATTCCGCATATCCGGGCGTTTTAGTAAAAGTCCGATTTTTATGTTTGACTGCCACACTCGATGATTTTGCGCGAGGTGAGGAACTAAGCAGTGGTGTCTAAAGCGATGAATAGGATCTAAGATGCGGCAGTCAAACTTATAAGCGATTATATACGAAACATAACAAGTAGTATCGTATACGATACATGACAAACACAAAATACTTTTGTTATTTAAAAGATCAGAAAAACAGATATGGGTGAACAAACAAAATGTAAAATGATAATGCACAGAAATAATGATAGCTACGTGACCAGAGAGTCTGATATATAAGTATATAAGTATTTCTTATATAATTATACAAACAATAAGGTAAGATGAAATAAAAGAACGATTAAAACTATTTAGGTACATTCAAATAGAATTCGAGCATTCAACGATTCTGGTGGCAACATAAAAACCGTTAGACTGACTAGGTACTTAGTAGTAATTTAAACTTTACCACCAAGCTTCACCATCACAAGTAGGTAGTTAAAAGGCAGTAGTAAAAATCACGAACAATTGGGGAGATTAAATTTTGTTTCTAAAAAGAGCCGTGTACCTATCTATTATAGTAACCGTTAGATAATGCTAAATTCTATTTAAATGTACTCACGTCATGCTCGCAAGCTACAATGCACTACATGATAGTTTAGTTAAACCACTCACCCAATTCGGGGTAACACAACACTTAGTTAATTAGAAAAATAGTTAAAATAATTATAATGCAAAAAGTAAGGTGCGAATCGCGGCCGAGCGTGACATGCGATTCACCGTATTGCTTTTGTCGCTCTGCCTCAGTCAGAGGTCGACGCGGGTCAGTCAACCCTCCGCCCCGCGTCGTCCTTACGACGCTCGCTCATTGGCTAAGCCGCGCGGCCTTAAGGCGAGGCTTTCCCAGAACTTTAGGTATTTTACTCTACCTCAGGCCGCACTTTTTGAGAGCGCGACGTATTCATTCACGCGACACAAAAGTTGTGTGCGATGCGCCGCGCGCACGTCTTTCACCCGTCAGTCACGTTATGGTATCGAGTACCTAAACACCCATTTTTAGGAAATCGATAAAATAATCCATCCGTCATTGTACACATCCATTTTATGAACATTTTTTATTTGATGCCAACCAAAAAAAAATCTAAAAAATGCCGTTCAAGCCAATATAGGTACAACCAATCTCATGTCCACGAGTTGTTGTATTTTTGATGTGTGAGCAGTCGTGGCATTAGTTTCATTTTACCGGTAGTGTCATATTTCCATTTTATCACACTTCACACTCATAAATACAAAAGATTGCGATTGTGTGTGGAAGTTAGGTACTTACTCGTATTTCACTTATTCACACCTAAACGGCTAGACGGATGAGGATCATATTTGGAACGGAGTTAGCTTATGCCCTGGATTGACACATAGGCTACTTGTTATCCTTATTAGGACAAATATTTATACAGGGTGTTGGAATGATTGTGTGACTACCGGTATTCATTAAATAATACAACATAGTAAATTTCATTATTTTTGTGTATATTGTATAACAATGGTAATAACAATTTTAATTACCTTAATTTACCACTAATAATATTGTATGGTTTGTTAAATGTTACAAAGTTTAAAAACTACACGATTCAGATACAATTTTGAACAATAATTATGAAAGAATCGAGTAAACTTATACCGGATATATACATACCCTGGGTACGAAGTGGCGGACATTCTGCTAGTACTAACAAAACATCCAATACAAAAATATACATTCACAATATTTACATTTATTTATACAATTGAGCTATAGGTACGTAGTATTATTATTTGTTCTGTGATATAGTTGTAGAATCGATGGCAGCCTAGTTGGGAGTGGCAATTTTGCTCTGCTGGGTTCGAACCCAGCCGACGGCACGCACCAATTTGTTCATTGTGTGAACATATGTGCGTATTGTGTGTCATCTGCTACATAACTGGAGCCCGGTGTATAGCGACAGGCTCGCCCCCTGTCACATTTGGGACTGAATATCGTCCGGCGAAATGTGGGTGTTGTATTACACCTCTGCCAGCCCCCTCGGGGAAAAGCGTGACGATATGTATGCATGTCTAGCCATAAGTTCTGTTACAAATGAAAATGCATTTATTTTTTTATACAGTAATGTAATGTTAATAAAAGTTATATTTACATATGTATTGAAGTCTTAACAAAAATATAACTATTATTTTATTCAAAATTACCACATTTGGCCTTGATAGAGGCCTTTAGTCGGTCTGGCCAAGAATCTATGGATTTACGGACTGTTTCCATGGGAAATTTAGCCACTGCTTGCTTCAAAGATTTCTTAAGTGACTCTATGTCGGCGTGTCGTTTAGAGCAGGCCATGCCCTCTAAACCTGACCATAATTTGTAGTCCAGGGGGTTTTGATCTGGGCTAGAGGAGGGCCAGTCTTCAGCCCTTATAAAGTCCGGAACATTGGCTTCCAGCCAGGCTTGGGTAGTTCGCGCCTTGTGACCATGTGCAGAGTCTAGTTGGAAACTCCACGGTAGATTTTTAAAAAGTGTATTGCTAAGGGGTTGTACAACACCATATAAGACGGTCTCTTGATACACTTTGGCAGAAGTTTTAACCCCCTTTTCACAAAAACTAAGCTTTGTGACGCCGTGATAGGATACCCCCCACCAAACCATGACTGACGCAGGATGATGACCACGCTGAGTGAAACAGGGTCAATGTCATCCACGTGCCTAAAACAAAATAAAAATAAATATTTATAAGTATGATGTCCAAAAGTTCAAAATATAAAAATTCTAAAAAACCGACCAAGTTCGAGTCGGACTCGCGCACGAAAGCTGTCGTTCAAGCTTGTTGATATGTATGTACATAATTATATAACAACTACATTATAAATAAATGAGCTTTCAAATGACACCTCAAACAACTGATTTGATGAGATAGAACTCGAGATATAAGCAATAATCTACAACGGTCGGCGGCCATCTTTGTGACGTATATACATAGCTTCGCCTGTCCCCGCTATCGCTTCTTACAACCGGCAGTTTCGAATTTCAAAGGCAACGACGAACACATCCATACCAGTCGTAGGTTTATAAAAGCCGTACTTACAAGATTTACCGAAATGCTCGATTTTCGCTAATCGTTAAAAACGAATATACAACTTTACGAGTTTTCTTCAAAACAGCCAAAATCACGTTGCAGTACTAATCTGGCCTAGATGTGTTCAAATCATACGGCTATAACACAAACGCTACCAAACACTCGTGTAGTACAGATTGTTCAGTCAAAAATGAAAGTATGAACGACGTCCCCTATCTCACCTAACACCCTATATAATTTACATACATACAGTACAGTCAAAACTTAGCGAAGATCCGCCACCTTGCATGTTACAAAAAGAAGGTAGGTACTTACGTTTCGTCAATTGCAATGTCATCAGAGTTTATTACATTCTCTTGAAGTACTCTTCTGCAAAAAAAAACGAAGATAAGTATTCATGTAGGTAAGTATAACTACGTAAATATCACTACTAGATATACCACTAGGCCGGGTATTTACTCGTTATGCAGTTCAGATTGCTCAGTAAAAATGAAAGTATGAACGTCGTCCCGTATCTTACCTAACATCCTGTATAGTTAAAACTTAGCGAAGATCCGCCGCCCTGCATGTTACAAAAGGTAGGTAGGTACTTACGTTTCGTCAATTCCAATGTCATCGGAGTTTATTACATTTAGTTGTAGTACTCTTCTGAAAAAAAAAAACAAAACTGTAAGATAGGTATTCGTGTAAGTAGGTATAACTATATAAATATAAATATCACTGGTATGCCACTAGGGCGGGTATTTACTCGTTGTGCAGTTTAGAATGCTCAGGAAAAATGAAAGTATGAACGTCGCTCCGTATCCGTATCTCACAAGTTGTCTGGGTGAAATAATAAATGGTGACCGACATAGTCAAAACTTCGCAGAACACCCGCCTCCCTGCGTGGTACAAAAGGTAGGTAGGTACTTACGTTTCGTCAATTCCAAAGTCATTGGAGTTTGTTACGTAGTAGTCTTCTGCAAAAAAAAACTGTAACTGTAGGTAGGTATAACTACATAAATATCACTAGTAGGTATACCACTAGGCCGGGTATTTACATCGTGAATACACGTAACGAGACAAAAAAGTATCTATGATGATGAGTATGATATTTGAAAACACTAAAACGAATATAAGTAGGTACTAATAGATTTGTTGATACATCATCTGACTGCAAAAAGCAATGCAAGAAATGTCGATTCTAGTAAATAAAAACAATGATTATCAATTTAATCTAGTAGAAGTTTATCTACTTACCGACGTTTGCTCCTTGACTCGTACGATTTTCTAAAAGCCAGACTTGAGCATTTTTTTCGTTTATTATGTTTGTTACCCATTATGGCAAAACTAAATGCTTGGTTGGTGTTGGTGTGTGCGGCACTGCGGAGATCACAAAAATTTGGCACACGTCCGGCGTCGACGGGGTCTGCGGGCGGACTGGCGGTCACGCAAACGTGCCTTTTTACCATGAATTCGTGATAAAAAAATCATATAAAATTACCATGTTAACTTTTTAACATTTTTATTTATGATTCCATTTTTTTATTGCATTGTAATTCGTAAAAAAAATAAAAAAGCAATATGATTTGTAAAAATTAAGTCGCAAATCGTGTTTAAAATACCAAATAGAGGTGACTTTGGATTTTTTTTCTATCGAGTGAAGTTATTCATTACATGTATCAGATTTATGATTCCACTTAAAAACATGCTTAAGAATAACATATTTTTTTTTATACAGTAAAAACCATGGTTTATCTTAGAGGAAAGTTGATTCTTGCTAGACGTTTTCTGGCCAGGCTCGCCTTAAGTACCGGTTGCGTTTACGCAGTGAGTGTTTTTAAATAAAAAGAGTAACGAACTGTTACAATAGTATTTCTCGGATATGAGTAGTATTAAGTGGTGAAAATCTGTAATTTTTTGACGTTAACATAGCTCACTCGGATAATTTTCTTCATTATTTAAAGAAAATGAATTGAGTGAACTATGTTAAAAGCAACAGTTATCCTAGTACACTCATATGAAGCTTACTCCTGCGAGTCCCCTCGGTCCGAGCACACCCTGATCGTGTCAGCTCGGCATTACATACTATAGAGAAGTTATCATACAGTTCTTTTTTCAAAATTGAGGATATCTATTTATTTATATAGGTATACATATATCTCTTTAACCTATTGATTTTTTCCATGAAATAAATAAAGAAATGATTAATAAAAATTGTGATTTTTATGTTAGAGGAGTAGGTTATGGTGCGGCGGGCGCCTCAAGCCGCGTGTAATTAAATGCTAAAACACTGTCTAAATGACTACCTACTGTTGTAGAATTGTCCATTTTACAATATCAGATTTACATTTTTATAAACATCACGCCTCTCCCTCGTAGGGGCTAGCAGAGGTGTAATACAACACCCACACTTCGCCGGTCCATATTCACTCCCAAATGTGACGGGGTGCGTGCCGTCGGCTGGGTTTGAACCCACTCCCTCAGGCTTGAGAGGCGGGCCATCTCTAACTAGTCTATCATTGCATTCTTACATAACCTATTTTTATTATCCTTACTTTACATTTTTATGGCCAAATTATGGTGAAAAATTGTAGGACATGATTTGTTTATGATATCCTTACTAATTATAAAATCGAAAGTTGACCTCTGTCTGTCTGTCTGTTTGTAGGCTTTTCACGGCTAAACGGCTGAACGTATCTTGACGAAATTTGAAATACAGTAGGTATGTTACAAGGAAGGTTATAGAACACTTTTTTTCTGAATAAATAAATCTTTTTGTCATGAAATTCTGTAAATTAATAAAAAATAACGCACCGCTTACCAAATGCGTCGGACAGCATCACAGAATAGTATGTAGTTAATACTAAAATAACAACTGACAACTAAAATTAAAACTCCGCTCAAAACCAGCCATTCACCATACCATACCATTCACTCACTCACTGACTGACTGACCGACATAGAGAAACCTTAAGGGTACACGCAGGGGTGGGGAGAAAATCGGAATATGGGGTCCTGTTGGTCCACAACCTCCAGGCAAAATCTGACATTGGCGATAAGTCCTACCCTGAGGGTATTCCCTGATATGTCAAAAACCAAAAACATTTTTACAAAAGCGCTCGGACTAAAATTGAAGGTGACCCTGGGGACTTTCAGGAGAAATTTTAAAAAAAACATAACTCTATTCCGAAAAAAAAATCTCGACTTAAAATTGAAACGTGAATAACTCAGAAACTGGAAGACTTTTAGGAGGTGTGTTTGGACAAATGTCGTAGGGAAGTGCACTCCTCGGAAAAAATCAGAACGTTAAAGATTTATATACCCTGGTGGTGGTATGCCCTGGTATCTCGAAGACGGTGAATATTTTTCGGAAAACATTAAAACTAATATTTTAGCAAACCCTGGTAGCTTTCAGGAGGAAATGAAAAAACTGACTCTCATACAATAAAAAAAAACGCTATTCAAAATTGAAACATGAATAACTCGGAAATAGTAAGACTTTTAGGGGGTGTGTTTGAACAAATGCCATTGTGACAGCTATCTGGTGATGGTGACGACAATCCAAGATGGCGGATTCAAGATTGCGGCTAAATTTCGAAACGGTCTGGAGGTCTGATTTTTTGTATCCGGGGGTGTTTGGGGTTCCCGATTCCAAATATGAAAATTAATTTTGAAAAAGTTCTTTTTTTAATATATCTGCAATACATTTGATTTTTTTCATACATCTTGGGGGTCGCCGCAGATTGACTGGGACGAGAAGGCCGAGCCTTGCAGCGGTCGAGTACAATTACACTCAACTCAAGTCTCCGTTCTTTGTGACAAGAGGCATTCGTTCTGATCATTCTGGCAGCGCTGGCGTTTCTACGCTCGGGTTCGTTGTTCCCAAAGAGCATCAGGCTTTAGGTCGCGCTCGGGAATGCGTATGCTATGATGCTGACCAGCACGAAGTTGGTTTACACAAACGCAATCAACTCTAAGGAGCAGTGTGGGCACGAGTCCGGCTACACGAAGGAAAGTATGTTATTGTAGAATTTATCATTTTTAAGTGTCGCTCTAGTCTTCGGATCGGGCGTCGTAGATCATCATCACCACCATTTGCCATTCAATGCAGAGATCAGAGAATAGATGGTAAAGAGATAGATATATTGTAGCGACTAGCGACCTACATACTGCATCGTGCTTCGCGTGGTCATGCGCGCGCACCGTACAAGCGCCGCTGCGTACTGAGGAGCTGAGCAGCGCGCGCGGATATTTACGTGGCGGCGGCGCGTGCGTCATAGGCGCGCTCAGTGGAGCGATGGACAAGCGACGACATCCCTGCGCGGTGTTCCTCGGACGACTGGCGCGCGCGCTTCGTTTCGTGTTTATTTATGTGAAGGCGCGTCTGCCGCAGCTATTTTATTTGTGTAAATTTTAATACTCGCTGCGCGATGTTAGTACGAAGTGCAGCGAACTGATTTGTACTTAAGTAAGTAAATCGATGAATAAAGCCTAGTATTTCTGCAATCGCTGTTTCCTTTACAAGATAACCTTCTCCCACGTAGCTCAGTAGTAGGTAGGGAACTCTGAGAACGCTTAGGTGCCTGTCACACTGTAATCACCGTAATCACTCAGACAGGCTACCTTTCGTAATCACAGCGGACTCGAGTTCCAGTAGGAACTTAGGTAGTTAGGAGTTTAGTCGGAATAGTTAGGCCAAATTGGTGAACCCGACGTGATCACAAGCACAATGGCCGAAGAGGGACCGGGAAGTAAAGGAAATGCATTAGAGATGATTGGGATCAGATCTCGAATCCCACAATTCTGGCGAGACAAGCCCAGATTATGGTTCGCCCAATTTGAAACAATGATTGCGAGTCAGAAGCTAGGAGACGAGAACAAATTCGGCATGGTCGTCGCACAACTTGAGAAAACTGATGTGGAGCAAATAAGCGACATCATTTTAGAGCCACCTCACACCGGGAGGTACGAGACAATCAAGAATCGTTTAATAGCACTGTACGAAGAATCCGAAGAAATCCAGTTAAGGAAACTGTTAAATGAAATCGATCTAGGTGATCAACGCCCTTCCCAACTATTACGTCGCATGAGAGACTTAGCACGTAAAAAAATACCTGACGATACTTTACGAATGTTGTGGATGGGACATTTGCCCAAATCAACGAGAGCTGTCTTATCGGTTAGTCAAGAATCGTCACTCGATGCATTAGCAAAAATGGCGGATAAAATGCACGAACAAACAAGAGAAGTTAACAGCGTATGCTCCTGCCAAGGCCATGCATCTACCTCACAACAACAACCATCAGCGGTACTGCCTAGCCACGACGTTATCGGCATGATCGAGGCATTGAGAAAGGAGGTCGCAGCCCTAAGGACGGATTCACACAACTATCGTCGGCAAACCTATCGTGGAAGAAACCGTTCACGTTCAAATTCCGCCCCGAGACGGTACGATAGTAGCGAAACATCGGGTACTTGTTATTTTCACCGCAAATTTGGCCGCGCTGCCTACAGATGTCGAAGCCCGTGTAACTTTCACACCAAGAAAAATGGCAGCCAAGAGAGATCGGGAAACTAGTGACGACTGAAGCTGTAGCGGGAGCTAATGTCGACGAATTGTTTGCATACCGCCTATTTATTAAGGATGAATCTTCGGGACTACATTTTCTCGTGGACACAGGAGCCAACGTCTCAGTCTTGCCAGCACGTCCCTCAGACAAGCAGGACAACAGTCCTGACAACTACCTCTACGCCGCCAACAAAACGCCAATTCCGACGTACGGGGAGCGCACCATATCACTCGACTTGGGAATGAGGCGCCCCTACAGTTGGACGTTCGTGATTGCAGCAGTCAGTCGGCCGATCATAGGCGCTGATTTTCTTCATCACCACGACCTACTCGTCGACTTACGCGGCAGGAAGATTATTGATCGAAAAACGAACATGCATGTACGAGGTTACTTAACACCTTTAACAGAAGGCAGCATTCGCACCATCGATGACAGCAAACCTTACCACAAGCAGCTCGCAAGGTTCCCCGATATTACGAGACCAACTCTGCCGAAGATTTGTCACAGCGAGGTCGAGCATCATATTGAAATCTCCGGAGCACCAGTTTACGCGAAAGCGCGACCTCTTCCACCTCACAAGTACAAGGCAGCAAAAGAAGAATTCCAAGAAATGCTAAACCAAGGAATATGTCGACCATCCAACAGTCCATGGGCCAGCCCTCTACACATGGTTTTGAAAAAAGATGGGTCATACAGAGCTTGCGGCGACTATCGGCGTTTGAACGCCATCACTGTTCCGGACCGGTACCCTATACCACGCTTGCACGATTTCACATATAACCTTCAAGGCAAGAAGATATTTTCCAAAATCGATTTGAAAAAGGCATATTACCTAGTCCGAAATCGCGATGAAGATATTAAGAAGACAGCAGTGATAACACCCTTCGGACTTTTTGAATTTTCAAGAATGTGTTTTGGCCTTCGGAATGCCGGCCAAACCTTCCAGAGACACATTGACAATGTCATGCGAGGTCTTCCTGTGTTTTGTTTCGTTGATGATGTGCTGGTAGCTTCTTCAGACGAGACGACACACCAACAGGATCTGGAAGAGGTGTTCAAAAGATTGAACGACAACGGCCTACAAATCAACGTGGCAAAATGCGTTTTTGGGCAAAGGAGATTGGATTTCTTAGGATACACAATCACGACAGAGGGTATAACGCCTACGGAAGAAAAGGTCCAAGCTATACAGGCGTACCCACTACCAGAAACCATCAACGATCTACGTCGATTTTTGGGAATGATCAATTTTTATAGAGAAGGAATTCCTCATGCGGCAGAAAACCAAAGGAAACTCAACGAGTACCTCCACAATGCAAAGAAGAACGATAAACGGAAAATAGCCTGGAACGACGAGACTACTAAAGCATTCGAGAAGTGCAAACAAGACATCGTGAACGCAACTCGTCTATCGCACCCATCTATAGACGCTCCTTACGCGTTAATGACAGATGCGTCTGAAAATTGCGCCGGCGCCGTACTGCAACAACACATACATGGCAGATGGAAACCACTTGGTTTTTTCTCGAAGAAGTTCAATGACGCACAGAGAAAATACAGCACATATGACAGGGAGCTTTTGTCCATATATATGGCAGTCCGTCATTTCCGAAGAATGTTTGAAGGGCGCGAGTTGATTATCTACACCGATCATAAGCCACTCCTGAGTGCTCTGACTGCCGACAGCAAAAACGAAACACCACTAAGGACCAGATACTTAGAGTTCATAGGACAATTCACTTCAAATATACAACACATCTCAGGGAAATTGAATGGAGTTGCCGATGCGCTGTCAAGAATATCAGTTGAAGCAATAACGTGTCCATCGCCGATCAACTACGACGACCTAGCCACGAGTCAAAGAACCGATGTGAGCCTAAACCGCATGAAAGAGGAAAGTAAACATGATTTAAGAGAGATTATCGTTCCCGGCACTTCTGCAAAGATAACATGCGAAATGTCTACAGGAACTGCTCGACCATTCTTAACAGAAGAATTTAGAAGACCGGCGCATCAAGCTATCCATGATCTCAGCCATCCAGGTGTTAGAGCTACGCGAAAGTTAGTCACTGCACGCTATTTTTGGCCATCAATGAACAGTGACGTGAACAATTGGACTAAAACGTGCATCCAGTGTCAACGCACCAAGATACAGCGACATACGCAATCACCGATTGGAGCATTTGAGGAAGTACAACGACTGGCTCACCTGCACATCGACATCGTCGGGCCTTTGCCAACATCTGCAGAGGGCTATCGATATTTGCTGACGATGATTGACAGGGCAACCAAGTGGCCAGAAGCATACCCGATGTCTGAAATTACCGCAGAAAGAGTCGCCGAAACACTTTATACAGGCTGGATATCGAGATTTGGACCACCATCTCGAATTTCTAGCGACCGAGGAGCTCAATTTGAATCAGATCTATTCAAGAAACTCATGCATCGGATGGGAATCGAACACAGTCGCAGTTGCGCTTATCATCCTCAAGCAAACGGGATGAGCGAACGGTGGCACCGGACACTGAAAGCATCGCTAACAGCAAGACTCAACACAACGACCTGGGTCCATGAACTACCTACAGTATTGCTCGGGTTGCGGACAGCCGTCAAGGAAGATATAGGCGCCAGCGCAGCTGAACTTCTTTACGGCCAAACAGTACGGCTCCCCGGGGAGTTCCATGGTGAACCTGTGAAACAGAGTTTTTCACCTTCACATTTCATGGATCAGCTGACCGAAACCCTCAAGAAAGCCCAAGCTCAAAGGAAGGCAAACAAGTCACGCGCTACTTTCATGCACCATGAACTGCCGAATAGCACACACGTATTCGTTCGAAACGATGCGCATAGACGACCATTAACTCCTGCTTACGACGGCCCATATCGCGTGCTAGATCGCAGTGACAAATTCTACAAGATTCAGTTACCCAATAGAAGGGACAATATTTCTATAGACAGATTGAAGCCAGCGTTTTACATCAACGAAGATACAGAGCCATTGACTGAAAAAGAAGCCACCTTCGTGACCAAGTCAGGAAGAGTATCCAGACCTCCTGTACGCTTTGCTCTTGCATAAGGGGGAGAGTGATGTAGCGACTAGCGACCTACATACTGCATCGTGCTTCGCGTGGTCATGCGCGCGCACCGTACAAGCGCCGCTGCGTACTGAGGAGCTGAGCAGCGCGCGCGGATATTTACGTGGCGGCGGCGCGTGCGTCATAGGCGCGCTCAGTGGAGCGATGGACAAGCGACGACATCCCTGCGCGGTGTTCCTCGGACGACTGGCGCGCGCGCTTCGTTTCGTGTTTATTTATGTGAAGGCGCGTCTGCCGCAGCTATTTTATTTGTGTAAATTTTAATACTCGCTGCGCGATGTTAGTACGAAGTGCAGCGAACTGATTTGTACTTAAGTAAGTAAATCGATGAATAAAGCCTAGTATTTCTGCAATCGCTGTTTCCTTTACAAGATAACCTTCTCCCACGTAGCTCAGTAGTAGGTAGGGAACTCTGAGAACGCTTAGGTGCCTGTCACACTGTAATCACCGTAATCACTCAGACAGGCTACCTTTCGTAATCACAGCGGACTCGAGTTCCAGTAGGAACTTAGGTAGTTAGGAGTTTAGTCGGAATAGTTAGGCCAAAATATCTCTTTACCGTGCATTTATCTTGGTCCTTTGTTAGGATCATATCCACCGCGTTCATGTCACTTTTACAATGTCTTAGGCGTTGTCCTAATAAAACGCGACCAGGCGATCGCCGCGCGAACTGGCGAATGAAATATTAAATCAAACATTTTTGATTCCATTTTTGATTTTTGAGCAAGTGTCCCATCCGGGCACAATACACATTTGTGTGATGGCTAAAGCGATCATTACATTATTTAGTTTGCAGTACGCTAGGTGAGCTAGCGTGCTGAAATTGGATAGCATAATGGCTATTGACAGTTATTAATTCGCACTAGGTTGAATTAATAACACGGAACATTGCCCGGATACTGCCTCGCCTAGTAATCTAGTGTGCTAGCTAGTCTAAAAATTTGATGGTGTAAAGGCATCTGGCGTGTTTAGTGCTAACTGGGGCCTATTCTACCTCGTGAGGTATTTTCTGTTAATTCACGGAAAAAAAAATTTGCTGCTGTTACTAAATTTTAGTTGTAGTAGCAAATATCCTTTCAAACTATAGGGACAGCTAAGTTTTTTGTTAGCGTAGCAAATTGTTTTTAGCTGAACGAATTTAGCTGTTGCAGCTAACAATCTTAACAATACTTATCAGTAGCTGCTAACAATCTTAACAATTAGCAATAGCAGGTAAATATTTTATCCTAAAGTAGTTAAAATATTTTGCTCTGATAGCTAATTCAAACATTCGAATTTGTTTTGTTTATATAGATAACAAATTTAGTAAACTCAGTTAAGTAATTTGCAGTAACTGCAACTTGAGTGTGATTCTTCTAGCCAAATTTTATTTTGAATAGTAGCTAAGCAGTCTTCGTCGTAGTCAACAAAACTTTGCCAGTGTTTCGAAGATATTTGGTGCAGCAGCTAAGACATAGGCAGCAAAACAGATTTAGTTGCCACAACTAAACCATTTTTTTCCGTGTTGTATCTCTCGTTTGAAAAGTCATAGGAGTGAGAGTGATGAAGATAACATCTCAAGCGTTGTGCAAAGTTCACTGTCAGTGTCATATCAGCTCATATGTCATTGTCAAATGTCAGTTGGCGCGCGCTCCGTCGTTGATCCTAGATCTATGATTTAAATTGTATTTATTCGGTTTTTTGGCCGTTTTACTACACGGTGTTTTAAGTACGGTACGGTTTTTTGCCCGTTCTTTAATTGAAAACTGTAAATTTTCATTCAAACAGGCTAACTAGCTTGGCTAGCTTAGTCATAATGTAATGAGCGAGCTCATTTTTAGCAGACTATGACGTGTGCGTGAACTTAGCATATCATGTCCCAGCATATCATAAATAAAAGTGAGTTCTGTTCGCATGCAGTTGAGTTCTATAGTTCCTGATACTTTTTAGCAATAGTTCTGGTGATTTTACCTGAAAAAAATTAAACTGAAAATATGAGATGCCAACTTCCCGTAGCATATCATTTTCTGAAAAACACAGAAAAAAAAATTGTTTCATATGCATTCGGTTGAGTTATATAGTTCCTCATACTTTTTTGCAATAGTTCTGTTGATCTAAGGTGCCAAAAAAAAAAAACAATTCATTGAAAAAAAAAACTTGAAATATAGAAAATCCTTCTAAAAATTAAAACAAAGCACCCAAAAACGCTGTAAATAACCATTTTCAAGGACTGAGCATTAGAACTATAACACATAACGCGAAATATGCCCAGCACTCACCCATGGGAACCAGCATATCATCGACGTAAGTAAAAAAAAAACCGAAAATCTTGAATAAAAAACTAAAGCGGCCTCAGAAGTTGGAACTATCCGGTTTCGAAGAATTGAGCACTGACTCTATCAGGTGAAAGCCGAAATATGCCCAGAACTATCCCGTGAAGGCTAGCATCTCACACCTGTAAAAAAGCACAGGTAATTTGTGAAAAAGCCTTTTCAAAATAAAATCGAGCAGCCTTGGACACTGGCACTAGTCGGATTTGGTAGGATACTTGAGCACTGGGACTATCACAATGAACGAGAAATATGCCCAGGACTAACCCGTGGAAACATGAATATCATCATCGACGTAAGTGACAAAAGCGAAAATCATATAAATAAATAACTACCAGCCTCAGAAGCTGGAACTATTGTATTTGAAGAATTGAGCACTGACTCTATCAGAGGAAAGCCGAAATATGGCCAGAACTATCCCGTGGACGCTAGCATCTCACACCTGTAGAAAAGCACAGGTAATTTGTGAAAAAGCCTTTTCAAAATAAAATCGAGCAGCCTTGGACACTGGCACTAGTCGGATTTGGTAGGATACTTCAGCACTGGGACTATCACAATGAACGAGATATATGCCCAGGACTCACCCGTGGAAACATGAATATCATCATCGACGTAAGTGACAAAACTGAAAATCATATAAATAAATAACTACCAGCCTCAGAAGCTGGAACTATTGGGTTTTGAAGAATTGAGCATTGACTCTATCAGGTGAAAGCCGAAATATGCCCAGAACTATCCCGTGAAGGCTAGCATCTCACACCTGTAGAAAAGCACAGGTAATTTGTGAAAAAGCCTTTTCAAAATAAAATCGAGCAGCCGTGGACACTGGCACTAGTCGGATTTGGTAGGATACTTGAGCACTGGGACTATCACAATGAACGAGATATATGCCCAGGACTCACCCGTGGAAACATGAATATCATCATCGACGTAAGTGACAAAACTGAAAATCATATACATAAATAATTACCAGCCTCAGAAGCTGGAACTATTGGGTTTTAAAGAATTGAGCACTGACTCTATCAGGTGAAAGCCGAAATATGCCCAGAACTATCCCGTGAAGGCTAGCATCTCACACCTGTAGAAAAGCACAGGTAATTTGTGAAAAAGCCTTTTCAAAATAAAATCGAGCAGCCTTGGACACTGGCACTAGTCGGATTTGGTAGGATACTTGAGCACTGGGACTATCACAATGAACGAGAAATATGCCCAGGACTAACCCGTGGAAACATGAATATCATCATCGACGTAAGTGACAAAAGCGAAAATCATATAAATAAATAACTACCAGCCTCAGAAGCTGGAACTATTGTGTTTTGAAGAATTGAGCACTGACTCTATCAGAGGAAAGCCGAAATATGGCCAGAACTATCCCGTGGACGCTAGCATCTCACACCTGTAGAAAAGCACAGGTAATTTGTGAAAAAGCCTTTTAAAAATAAAATCGAGCAGCCTTGGACACTGGCACTAGTCGGATTTGGTAGGATACTTCAGCACTGGGACTATCACAATGAACGAGATATATGCCCAGGACTCACCCGTGGAAACATGAATATCATCATCGACGTAAGTGACAAAACTGAAAATCATATAAATAAATAACTACCAGCCTCAGAAGCTGGAACTATTGGGTTTTGAAGAATTGAGCATTGACTCTATCAGGTGAAAGCCGAAATATGCCCAGAACTATCCCGTGAAGGCTAGCATCTCACACCTGTAGAAAAGCACAGGTAATTTGTGAAAAAGCCTTTTCAAAATAAAATCGAGCAGCCGTGGACACTGGCACTAGTCGGATTTGGTAGGATACTTGAGCACTGGGACTATCACAATGAACGAGATATATGCCCAGGACTCACCCGTGGAAACATGAATATCATCATCGACGTAAGTGACAAAACTGAAAATCATATAAATAAATAATTACCAGCCCCAGAAGCTGGAACTATTGGGTTTTAAAGAATTGAGCACTGACTCTATCAGGTGAAAGCCAAAATATGCCCAGAACTATCCCGTGAAGGCTAGCATCTCACACCTGTAGAAAAGCACAGGTAATTTGTGAAAAAGCCTTTTCAAAATAAAATCGAGCAGCCGTGGACACTGGCACTAGTCGGATTTGGTAGGATACTTGAGCACTGGGACTATCACAATGAACGAGATATATGCCCAGGACTCACCCGTGGAAACAGGAATATCATCATCGACGTAAGTGACAAAACCAAAAATCATATAAATAAATAACTACCAGCCTCAGAAGCTGGAACTATTGTGTTTTGAAGAATTGAGCATTGACTCTATCAAGGTGAAAGCGTATGGTTTCAAGAATTTAACGAAACAACTTATAGTTTACATAATAATTACCTGTGCTTTTCTACAGGTGTGAGATGCTAGCCTTCACGGGATAGTTCTGGGCATATTTTGGCTTTCACCTGATAGAGTCAGTGCTCAATTCTTTAAAACCCAATAGTTCCAGCTTCTGAGGCTGGTAGTTATTTATTTATATGATTTTCAGTTTTGTCACTTACGTCGATGATGATATTCATGTTTCCACGGGTGAGTCCTGGGCATATATCTCGTTCATTGTGATAGTCCCAGTGCTCAAGTATCCTACCAAATCCGACTAGTGCCAGTGTCCAAGGCTGCTCGATTTTATTTTGAAAAGGCTTTTTCACAAATTACCTGTGCTTTTCTACAGGTGTGAGATGCTAGCGTCCACGGGATAGTTCTGGCCAAATTTCGGCTTTCCTCTGATAGAGTCAGTGCTCAATTCTTCAAAACACAATAGTTCCAGCTTCTGAGGCTGGTAGTTATTTATTTATATGATTTTCGCTTTTGTCACTTACGTCGATGATGATATTCATGTTTCCACGGGTGAGTCCTGGGCATATATCTCGTTCATTGTGATAGTCCCAGTGCTGAAGTATCCTACCAAATCCGACTAGTGCCAGTGTCCAAGGCTGCTCGATTTTATTTTGAAAAGGCTTTTTTACAAATTACCTGTGCTTTTCTACAGGTGTGAGATGCTAGCGTCCACGGGATAGTTCTGGGCATATTTCGGCTTTCCTCTGATAGAGTCAGTGCTCAATTCTTCAAAACACAATAGTTCCAGCTTCTGAGGCTGGTAGTTATTTATTTATATGATTTTCGCTTTTGTCACTTACGTCGATGATGATATTCATGTTTCCACGGGTTAGTCCTGGGCATATTTCTCGTTCATTGTGATAGTCCCAGTGCTCAAGTATCCTACCAAATCCGACTAGTGCCAGTGCCCAAGGCTGCTCGATTTTATTTTGAAAAGGCTTTTTCACAAATTACCTGTGCTTTTTTACAGGTGTGAGATGCTAGCCTTCACGGGATAGTTCTGGGCATATTTCGGCTTTCACCTGATAGAGTCAGTGCTCAATTCTTCGAAACCGGATAGTTCCAACTTCTGAGGCCGCTTTAGTTTTTTATTCAAGATTTTCGGTTTGTTTTTTACTTACGTCGATGATATGCTGGTTCCCATGGGTGAGTGCTGGGCATATTTCGCGTTATGTGTTATAGTTCTAATGCTCAGTCCTTGAAAATGGTTATTTACAGCGTTTTTGGGTGCTTTGTTTTAATTTTTAGAAGGATTTTCTATATTTCAAGTTTTTTTTTTCAATGAATTGTTTTTTTTTTTTGGCACCTTAGATCAACAGAACTATCGCAAAAAAGTATGAGGAACTATATAACTCAACCGAATGCATATGAAACAATTTTTTTTTCTGTGTTTTTCAGAAAATGATATGCTACGGGAAGTTGGCATCACATATTTTCAGTTTAATTTTTTTCAGGTAAAATCACCAGAACTATTGCTAAAAAGTATCAGGAACTATAGAACTCAACTGCATGCGAACAGAACTCACTTTTATTTATGATATGCTGGGACATGATATGCTAAGTTCACTGACATGACTATGACCGCTTAATAAAAAAGAAAAAGAAGTGTCCTGAGTGACACCTCTCGTCTTCACCTACGAGCGCGCGACAGTCGCATCGCCAGTTCGAGCTGTATTAAACAACACCTTACGGTCATCAGTGTTTTTCCGAAATTTAAAATACTTATTCTGCAAAAAAAAAACAGAAATATGATTTTTAGTTATCTGTTGAGGTACCTCAGTAAAACTAGCGTTCTTTTATAGCATTGTGCATTGTTTTAGAGCACTACCTGTGCCTGCCAGCGAGTGAGGATAAGGAAGGAAGGTAAGGAAGTTCGCACCGGCCAGGACGGACACACTTGGATCACGGATTACTGTCACGTTTGTGTGCAGTGCAGAGAGTGTATCGGGTTCCAGGTTCCCAGGGCCTAAATATCAAACATAGTTCTGCTACTTTTTTTCCTAATACGTGGGAATTAGGAAGAAAATCTACAGACTCATGCACAGCGAGTTTCGTCGATAGTCAGAGACTTAGAAAAACCTCTCACATTCACGCTTTTCAGGTGTTCTCGGGATGTCTCGCCGAGAATCTGTGGGGACTTTAGAGCAGAGAGCAGACGGATAACCAGGACGACCATCAACGACACGACGGCCGAATGTGACGGACGGACGCTAGAAGTCTATCTCTTGCGAATTCTATTTGAGTCCCCTAAAAGACTCGCTGTTGTACTTCGACCACGTGGGGGATTAAACGAACTATTAATTTTTGTAATTAATCTGTTGAGAGTTCTGAGAATTTTCGACAGTCCCATCACTTCACTCGATTTCTGTAAACATATACTTTATGCGAAACGAGTTCCTTAATAAACGTTTTGAGTGTTTTATTTTAAATTAAAAAAAAAACCCTGTAAATAAAGAAATTAATAAATGATATGCCTAACATTCCTTACCCTACCTACTTACCTAGTATACCTTACTTATTACATTTACATGATATTTTATATTCTATTTTTCTATAGATATTTATATTAATTACATGATCTTTTATGTTCAGATGCAACATTAAAGCAACTCAAGGTGGAAGTGGTGTGGCAGGTCGTCAGGACGATGATCCGAGATACAGCACCGTTCTTAGCCGAGCAGTAAACCGACGTTTCTTATCAACAAATTGACGAATTAGAGAATTAGGCTAGTCATAAAATTGTGTGACGTGATTTTAGTACTTTCTAAATGAATAAATATGTGTGTTTTGCTATTATTAATAGTATTTAGGCCTACTAACATTAAGCGACTTAGATATGTAAACTTAGATATGTAAACTATTGAAATGTAACCTATAGATATGTATTTTAACTCAAATGTAACCTATACTTAGATATGTATTTAAACAATTCGGTCAATGAAACTTCGGTCCAGTTTGAGCACGAAGAAGCACCAATTGTTTCCTGAGCTTAAATGTCAATTTACCGACCGACGAAGAACGGTGCAAGCACTGGCGACAGCGGCCTCGCACCGACTGACGACGAAGGTACACGGCCACGAAGACGGGAAGTTCGAAAGTGAGAAACGAATTTTCTCTAACTTCTAATGTGGCCATACCTCTAGTTTATGATTTGTTCTTTAAATAAGACAGCTTAGGGTTTTTTTGCAGATAAAGAATTAAAAAGGAAGGGCAGGCGCCTGGGTCGGATGTAGAAAGACACCCAAGAGGAAAAGCGAGCTGCTTACCTGCGGCCAAGGTGGCTATACCTAGCGGGCATGAAGTCACTTCGGTGGCACAGCCTTCACCACATCTCATTATTTACTGACGCCGGTAGGTCCATACATTTATTTATTTATTAATAGGCTTGCGCTTGGCTGTCTTCTTGCTTGATGTTTAAGCAACGATGCGGCCTACGATGGAGCACGCTTGCCCAAGTCAAACTAATATACTCGAAACTTGAAGACACTCAGGCTAAAACTACACCGCACTACATGCTATTACTGCCTTGTAAATTCGCCTTGTGTACTGAATACATACAATTAACTAACATTCTGCTTATCTTAAAAGAGCCCATTTTTCCGACAGGTGGAGTTACTCGCCCAGTTGCCCGACCTGAACCAAACGATTGTCTCGATCCGAAGAAACAATCTTTTGGTTTTAGTGGGGCCACTGGGTACGCGGGTCATATGCGGATGCACATCACCGCATCATGCGGGGGCGCGTTCCTTGAGCCACGGTCGTGGACGCTGGTAGCAACCATACCGCCGTTCCAACCAAAGATGGAAAGCTATTCAGTTTCGGGAACTATCAGGTAACATTCAAAATTAAGCCTTATCCTCTCCATTAAGTAGGTCTTTCATGAAATGGATGCTGCCATTAGTTATTTTTAAAATCTTAAGCCAGTTCCTGATTTGTCTGTTCGTATCCAGTAACAGTATGCATACATATACGTCAGGGGTCACGCTCATTCCCCGAAGGGGCTGGTAGAGAACAACCAGGCTCGATAACGAATCTGTATCTGAAATCAATACATATGTACACACTGAGAAAAACAGTGCCCTACGGATAAATGGGAAAACAGCTCTTCGGTTTTTGTTATTTCTGGTGTAAACAATAAAGAGTTTATCCATTTATCTTATGTATATTTCGGCTTGAATTATTTCGTGTAATGTATTGCAGAAGAGGTCTCTCTATCTGTTTTAGAGTACCTACCACCCGCCCCCGCCAGAGTGTGAAGATAGTAAGCAATAAATATGTTCGTACCTGCCAGGAAGGACACACTTGGGACACCGGGTTTGCT
Organism: Peribatodes rhomboidaria; assembly: GCA_911728515.1. NCBI lineage: Eukaryota > Metazoa > Arthropoda > Insecta > Lepidoptera > Geometridae > Peribatodes > Peribatodes rhomboidaria. Next base: position 22,577,137 of record OU452166.1, read on the forward strand.
GTCTCTTGCAAGTTCTCGGCGCTACCCGACAGAGTATCTAGAGCCTAAGCATCAAAGATAGTATCTTCTACTTTTATTCGTAATACTAGGAAGAAAAGTCTACAGACTCTTCGGTGTGCCTCGCCGAGTGTCTCTAGGGGTCTTTAGAACATAGAGCAGACGGACGCACCAGGAAGACTTAGCGACGCGACAGTCTGACGCTAGAAGTCTTTCACTCGCGCATTCCATTTGAGTCCCCGATTCGGTTCCACAGAGGATCGAAGAAGACTCGCTATTGTACCACGATCCCGGCGTTGGGGATTTAAACATTACTTACTAAAAATTACTATTTCACTAAGATCCCCTAAGAATCTTAATGAAACGAAGAAAAAGAGATTCTTAATTAAAATTTGTTTAGTTTTTTTGCTTTAAAAAAAGAAAGGATTTCACCGTCGTAATGCAAGGAAAAACAAAAGTTGATCTAAATGGATGACAAAGGACGACCGAAATGAAAACAAGCAATCAAAATGGAAAGCAGAAAACTGGAATCTAAATGGAAACAAAAGACAATCGGAATGGAAACAAATGACGTCGGCGGCCATTTCGACGGCGAAATCTGATCTAATTTAACTGGTTGATCAAAAAACTGAACAAATTGGAATAAAGTTTTAAAATAAGTACATGTAAAATATTTTTTATTTTTCTTCATCTTTTTAAGAGTATCATAATGGAATAACAATTTGAGTACTGCTTAAATTCAATTTAGGGGATCGCACAGTGTGCGCTGTAGAACAAGCCAGGTGGACAAAAGTCGTTATCAAATTCCCGGAAATGAGTACTATGTACCTGTAAACAAAACCCCCAAACCCCCAATTCCAAGAACTATTTATGTCTAACATTCCATACTAATGAGTAATTGTTTATCAAAGTGAGCTAATGAGGTAAATGCAATTTAAAATATAGGTCAGTTGCATTTTAGCGACACTTTCACTAACACCTCATTGTGGCAGTTTTTAATTTTGTGGAAAGTTTAGTGATGGATTTCAATTCTGAAGGTATGTATATTAATATTTTATTATTAGAATCTTTTAATGTGCCTTAAAAATTATTAGAGTAGGTTCTCAACGAAAACACAAAAAAAAACATATTTTTTCTTTGATTTCAAACTTATCGAGTATGGGAAAAGCATGTATCCTCTTGTATCCAGGCTAATTTTTTTATATGTTTTAGCTGCATGACTATAGATTATTGTGACATATATTTTACGTAGCACAAATGAGTACAACTATTTTTTTTTCTCTTTTTTGCAGAAAAGCTCCACTCTATTAATAAAATAGAGTTTTTCGAAGAATGGCTTAGACACGAAAAAGACGAAAGAAATGATCGTCTATTTGAATTTATTTCGTCTAAGTTTGAGTTTTCTGAAATTTCTGAAGATAGTCAAAGAGACATTAAGATGAAGTTAGCCAGTATTTCTTCAAAAATCGCTTCCAAATGGGTTTCTTCAGGAAAGTCAAGGGAGCGTTTTCTTATTAAGAATAAGTTGTGGCTAGAAGGCGAAGAGTTAGAGTTCTGCGTGCGGTCAATTCAACCGCAACCGTCTACCTCATCCACTGACCACTCTCGACCCGGAAGACCCAAAAAAGACTTCGAAGATTCGTCTTTCAAAACTAAAAAACGTAGAGTTGAAGATTTAGTTTACTCGCGGAGTGTTGGCGAATTGATGACTGCTGCAGAAGTAGCTGCACGATCTACTGGACACAAAAACGTTGCCAGGGTTATAAAGGACATTGGCGAAAATCCGACTTCTGCGAGTGTGTGCCTTCAACAACCCAGTGCTGTGCAGAATAATAGACCACTAAGTAGTGACGAGGCATTAGCCTACTATATAGACTCTAAGTCGACCACTCACTCCTATAAACAGACTAGGAAATGGACTATGAAAGTCGGGCACCACGTGTTTCCATCATATAATTGCATTGTTAAATCAAAAAAAGCGTGTTATCCTTCTGAGGAGCACATTGTTGTGACACAATCTCGAGCAGAAATTGAGTTACAAGCTTTACTCAACAAAACAGCGGAACGGTTAATAGAAGCTCAGAGAGAAGTTGTCACAAGTGTGCTCCCCAATCCATCATTTACTCTTTTAAGTAAATGGGGTTGTGACGGGAGTTCCGGTCATAGTGCTTACAAACAGAGATTTGAGAACAGCGAAGACACTGATGAGTTCCTTTTTGTTTATTCGTTTGTTCCTCTTAGGTTAATCGACGAAGCTAACAATATCATCTGGCAAAATCCTCGTCCATCATCGACGATGTTATGTCGACCAATTAAATTTATTTTTGTCAAAGAAACTACAGAGTTGACAAAAATCGAAACCGATAAAGTTTTGGAACAAATAAACAACTTGGAGCCTACATCTTGTGATCTTGGTCCTTCTGAAATTTCTGTTAAACACAAGCTCCTGCTGACTATGACCGATGGAAAAGTCTGCAACGCTTTGACAGAGACCCAGTCAGCGCAGAAATGCTATATTTGTGGAGCTACTCCCAAAATGATGAATGATGAAGGAAGGCATTTTGATAGCAATCAAGATAATTTTGGCTTTGGTTTGTCAACATTACATGCTTGGATTCGTTCGTTTGAGTGCTTTTTACACATTAGTTATAAGTTAGATATTAAGAAATGGCAAGCTAGGACTACAGAGGAAAAAGCAAGTGTGAAAAAAAGGTCAGACGAAATCAAACAACGATTCAAGCATGAAATGGGATTAATTGTAGACAAACCAAAACCAGGATTTGGTTCTTCAAATGATGGAAACACGGCTCGACGTTTTTTCGGGAACCCCGAACTGAGTGCTCAGATCACAGGGTTGGATGTTACAATCATCAAACACTTCGATGTACTGTTGAGGACATTGTCTTCTGGTTTCGATATAAATCTAGTTGAATTCAATAAGCTTTGTCTCGAAATTAGAAGACTTTATCTAAGTCTTTACTCGTGGTATTACATGCCTGCTACTGTGCATAAATTACTTATTCACAGTACGGAAGTCATAAAGACGGCAATAGTTCCGATAGGGCAGCTTTCAGAAGAAGCCCAAGAAGCTAGAAATAAAGATTGCCGGAGATTCAGAGAGCACAACACGAGAAAGTGCTCGCGTCAAGCCACGAATAGAGATTTGCTCAATATGTTGATTATAACATCTGATCCTCTGATCAACAGCCTCCGGGAAGTTTAAAAAAAAAAGTCGAATAAATTGTGCGCGGAGGTCCTAAAGCTCATTATAGCTCCCACTATAGAGCCTCGATTTCCACAGCAACTAAGACCTCCGCAAAGTCAGGAAGACTATCTTGTATCGGAATCATCCGATACAGAATCCGATGATTCCGATATTGACAATTAGTTTTAATGTAGATACCTTTTAGTGTTAGTATATGTAATTTTTGTAAATAATGTAATAGTGTAAGGTTGTAAATATAATTAGCGGTAATATTTGTAGAGATTAAGGTAATTGTATTATTGTTTTAGTATTTTTTTCTGTTTTATAATATTGTAAATATAAAATATTTTTTTCTTATACATAAAACTATGCATTTTTTATTTTTTTTATTTTATATTATTATAATATATTTTCATGGTTCCGAAACAATGAAAATATATTTTTGTCCACCTGGCTTGTTCTACAGAGAACACTGTGGATCGTGGTGAAATAGTGAGCCTTTTCGATCACATGCAGCTATGCATGCTGGATTGAAATGGGGGACTCAAAAGGAATGCGGGCCTTATTTAAGGGATTTTCGTCGGTCCCATCACTTCACTCGATTAATGTAACAATTTAATGTAAGAATTTGGTAAATACCTAGAATTAGAATGTACTCTCTATTCACATAATTATAATATGTGTATTTCAGTAATTACCTAATGTATTTATGCTACTTACGTCTTAGTACCTAATATTATAAAACCTATTTCTTACTTGCCTACTTGTAACGCTTATTTATAATGTACTCCAATTTAAACATTGTATTGTCTGTACTTCTGTAATTATCTAATTAGCTTAATCACGTACCTATTATACTTATAATAGTGTTAGTAGTAGTTTTTTACTTGTCTACATAGACCTGGAGGGCTATTCCTGCGCGTGAGATGAGATGAGATTTTATCTTGGTCACTCTCACACCTATGACGTTTCTAACGAGAGCAACAAGGGCGAAAAAAGGTGAGATGTAAATCTCAAATCTCCGAATAGGGCCACTGTATTGTTGCTACCAGTGGAAATGTCTTAATGACTTTATTTATTGTAAAATCGTAATTGTGCCACACGCCTTACAATCGACGTCGCCTTCACCGCATTTGCTAAGAGTTCAACATCATTATTGTACCCTGTGTTCATTGAAAATAAGAAATGATCCTAAACAATGGGCAAGGGACTGAATACATATATGTATAACTTATTAAGTTGACAATTTCCCTAAAATTGAATAAAAATAACATCCTAGGGTGATGTAGAAAAGTGTTTAGCAAATGCGGTGAAGGCGACGACGAGTGTAAGGCGTGCGGCATGTTCGGTATGTGCAAGCTCGCTATTGCGTGGAATCAGTGAACCAGCGCGTCCCGAGCGTGACGTCTCCGAGCTCCTGCGACACCCTGTCGCTCGGCCGAGCTCCCTGAGCCGGCTGACGACGAACTCCGGCTCGACGAAGACGAAGTTCGCAAACGTGTCCGGCTGCGAACACGGGAAGTTGAAAGTAAGAATGACTTTTTTTCTCTAATAGGCCTACCACACGCACACACTTGTTACTGCGCAGGCCAGGCTTGAACACGGAACACCGCGCGTTTGGTTGGTAAAACTGTACACCTCGCCAACTCCACGACATGGGCAAATCGAAAAGATTGTACCGTTACCACACGGCTCGGTTAAGCAAGCGCAGGCCTCAGTTAAGTACGCACAGTTAAAAGTGTGGTGAAGCTTGTGCGTGTGATAAGCGTATAACTTCCTATCTGGGTGTACCGGTAGTTAACGATTTGTTCTGGAAATAAGACACCATTTTTTTGCAGATAAAAAAGAATCAAGATACAAAGGGCAGGCGTCGGGGTCGCATGAAGAGTCTGTTCGTGCGCAGTGACCGTATGTATTACCTTCATATATTTTAGCTAAATGTCGCAGCCAACTAGCTTAATTCAATATTCAATTAACAGCCCAGCCTTTTTACTAAACGGCGCCGTTCAACTAGCATCCTTCAGGGCTATTCACAACCATTCGAAAACGTTTCCGTTCGGATTTCATAAAAAATTATAAACCTAAATTATTCGAATCTCAGTCTATATTCACAAGTCTTTAAACGTGATTAAAACTTCCTATCGGATTTATACTTGATTCCCTAGTCTAAAATGTATAAAAGTGGACTGAGATTCGAACAATTTGAGTTTGAAGTTTCTGAGATCCGATCGGAAACGTTTCCGAATGATTGTGAATAGCATCGCTGAGCAAGTCGGCTACGGCATAGTATTTAAGGTAGTTTTCCTTTCGGATGTCATCCCGTCTCGCTCCTGCTAACATCGCTTTAGGCAGGGATCACAAATCAAAAAATAGGGCTCGATAACGAATCTGTATTTGTAGTCAGCACAGGTACATACTGAGAAAAACATGCTTTATCGATAAATGGACAGACAGCCTAAAAAAATACCTATCCCTTTGTTTGTTACTTTGGTGCAAATAGTAAAGAGTATATCTCTCTTTATCATTAATCTTATGTATGTTTTGGCTTGATTGATTTCATATAATTTACCTATTGCAGATAGAGCCCCTGGACTCGGACCGCCCTGTTCGGTGCGCCACTCCCGTTCAGTGGCCAACCTCGACCCTCGCCACGTTCGCAGCGACCTGGCTGAGTGCTTCTGGAGACCAGACATTCGTACAGATATCCCAGGCACTAATAGAGATGGTGTTACGTGGATAGGCTTGATGTTTTTAATTATATAATTGAAATAATAATGTATTTGTGCGTGTTTGTGTGTGTATGTTTAAAAGTTGGGCGAAATATTGCGAAAGTCGCAATTTCGCCCAGCTTTTTGACTTGACTCCTGCTTGTAAAGCGGACATTTGCGAAGTCCACGAAGTTGACTCATTGTCGTCATGTTAGTTGTGCATGACGCACGCTTCCATTTATAACAAACGTTGACATCGTTGAAGTGTCCAGTTTGAATATAGAACCTAAGCACTTAGATTACTGGTTTGTCAGTCAATCTTTCTATGATGTTGATAAAGAATTTGTGACATTGCAGGTCATAATTACTTATATCTCATGTATTAAAACATTGTGTTTAATAATGTACTGTTTACACATTAATTTACTATCGTTTTATTCATTCATTAATTACTACAATTTATTGATATTGACCAAAATTACAAAACATTAATACAATTGACATGTGTCAGTACTAATCACATAAATAAATGTAACAATAATTATAGAGGTCAATGTGTGGCACTCGGTGTTGTTATTTCTAGCTTCCCTGTCCTGTTTTGTTATAACGTCGCTTCCATTTTGCTTCGAAAAAGATCTAGCAAACAATATGACGTCTGAACATTTAAGTATCCAGAGACCGAAATGGAAGATATTTTTTTCTGATTTACTATGTATATTATTATTACCTATGTCTGAGAACAACGTCGTGACGTGCAGGCATGGACACGCGGACAGTTCCCGTCTGTTTGATTGACTTTCTCGCGCTCGAAATGTATGGACGGATTTTCAAGAAATTTGGTAGATATGTAGGTAGACTAACAGTAGGCTAGGCAACTTTTTAACCGCGGGTAACACCGCGGGCAGCCGCTAGTCTTATAATAGAGCTCAGTTCAGTGTGATCACGACATGACAAGTAACGTTAAAACACGCAGGAGGGCTATTCCTACGCGTGAGATGAGATGAAATCTTGGTCACTCTCACACCTACGACGTTTCAAACGAGAGCAACAAGGACGAAAAAAGGTGAGATGAAATTCTCAAATCTCCGAATAGGGTCCCTTGTCCTATCAGAATGTATGAGAATGAGAATAATATAATTGACGACATCCTATTATCAGATAGCCCATTCCTCAGAATAATAACTAAAGCAAGTTGTTATTATTTATTATTATTTATTGTTATTATTATTTATTAAGTTGCTTTAGTTATTATTCTGTGGCCCATTCTAAAAACATGTACAAACTTACTATGTATTTAGGTAATACTAGAGCGATAAACTTCGATTTTTGATTCGAAACTAACAGGATGGCGCCGATTCGTTTAAACGCTAAAATGCCGCTGACGGTTGTAAACGCACAGTGGCCCTATTCGGGGATTTGAGATTTTCATCTCACCTTTTTTCGTCCTTGTTGGTCTCGTTTGAAATGTCATAGGTGTGAGAGTGACCAAGATAAAATCTCATCTCATCTCACGCGCAGGAATAGTCCCCCTGATCCAGATACTTACCAAAATTTGTCAAACAATATTTTCCAAAAAAAATACGAAAGGAAATTAAGCTTAAAATGATAACAAAAATACCTACTAGTGGCGTGAGCTATACACCTCGCGGGCGACGTTGGTCCTCCTCTATATCAGGTCGCATTTTACAACTGATGAACTGGTGAAATTTTTTGAATAGTTCGATAATAATACAGACTTTTTTGCAGTCAAACTTTGGAAATTTTTCAAAATTGCGGAGATATGTTTTTTTCATTCAAACTTACCTAAATAGGTACTTACTTACGCAGCGCCGCGCCGCCGTGCATCACGCTTCACGTATAAATAATTAATAATTATGCTGGTTTAGTACCGACTTAAAATTACTTATGTAGGTATAAAGTTACATTATTCTAAGAAATTTGATAAAAAGGTTACGTAAATAATTTATTTTTTTGCTATTATTTTTTTGGGCTGTTTAATTTTTTACTTGAAAGTTTTTATTTTATAATTTTTTGTGGCTAAAATCATAATCTTGGCATCTATCTACTAATAACTACATGCTTAATTTTTTAATACATTTATTACAAATAAATGACGTAGTGAAACTGAATGGTCTACACACAAGAAACTGACAGGTCTAAACTCAGCATTCAATCTGTGAGTGTAAATCACCTCTATTTTCCCACCCTATCTATCCAATAAAAAATAAATTATCAAAATCGGACTAGGTAAAAAGTTATGCGTGGTCATACATAAAAAAAATACGCGTCAAATTAAAAGCCTTCTCCGTTTTTCGTCGGTTAAAAGTTATAGCTCAGATGTTCTTGGTATGCAGGCCTGAGTATTTATCAATCAGAGTAAACTTTTGGAACGGAATGCGGCGATTTCTTCGATAGTATGCGCGTATTACGTTGCAACTACAGAAGAAAAAAAAAGGCATTGGGACGACATCTTTGAAGTTTACATGGACGTAGGAAAAGGTTTCTACGTCCATGGACGTTCATCATTAAGTGCATCTTATATTGTATTTAATTTGATATCAAACCCTAAAAATAGAATTTTGTTTTCTGTGGCTCTGAAACACGAATTTGTAGAACAAGATTGTAGGATATAATACAAGAGTTTTTTGTGATTGGAAGCAAAAGTTATTTATATAAAAAAAAATGTTAAAAAACAACGACCAACAAACAGACAGTCAGTAAGTAGGTAAGTATATTCAAGTTTTTTTATTATATAATGCTCACGAAATACATTACATAAGTACCCATAAGTACCTACCTTTGTAGTTAAAAAATTATTAAATAAAGAGGCAGCAATATTGGGAAGGGCTCACGATTACTTATCTTTGCCATAATGTACATTATTGGGAGTATTCTGTGCCATAGGTAAGCCTGTCTTGGAGTTGATAAATCGCTCATACGGTAAACATTTAATAATTATTATTTATGTAAACATTTTTAAACAAAGAGCTACCTACCAATCTTGGTTACACATTTGATGTATGCCTAGCACGTTATCTTGATGGCTGTCCCGCGAATCAAGCTGGTTAAGTTAATCGAATTTAAAGTCAAGTCAAAATCGTTTTTTGAAGAGTTAATTAAAACTGTGTCTTCTACCAGATACAAACATTTGAAAACGCGATTTATCGAGTTCTCTGCAAAACTCCACCTTAACTTTTAGTAAAGTATCCATGATTTTACTGAAATGGAGAAAGAAAGGGGTTAATCATCATCATCTTCGTCATAGAATAACGACTAATGACAAGCATGGATGTCTTCAAGGTTTAGCTAGCTCGATTCAAAAAAAAAAAAAGCTTTTTAATGCAGGCTGTCACTAAAATTAAATTTGTCAATGTCAATCAATGTCAAATTTGATTTCACTTCGTTCAAGTACTGCGGAGTGCGGGATAGATCGGTTGCATTGCGTTGAAATAGTAAACACTGGAGTTATCTATTTATTAGAATTGACAATAAAGCTTTAACACCTGTATATATTTATTAGAGTTTACGATTCTTTGATTTAAAGTAAATTATGAAGATTCAGCAAATGGTTTGTGTGTTTACAGTTCTTGAGAAATGACAAACATTCCAAACAACATCATTGTTTACATCATCATTGTTTCCAGGACCTGAAGACATTCTGCGAATCTGACTTTGACCCTAAGATATGGATCAACAAGGCCTGGAGTTCAAGTGGCAATCAGGACAAAGAGGTGCTTAGTGTTACGACCATATAGACAACCCAACTTCATCATTATTAATGCAATATTTGATAGTACATCTGTTTTTGTGTGGTAAAAAGCATTTTTTTCATAGGTATTTTCTGCAAATGCTGTAAGCAGACTTCAGCTGTATATGAAACAACTAACCAATTCAATTGATGAGGTAACAACACAGGTATGTGGAGAAGTTATTTGGCGCATATCTTATATCTTTAAATGAGCAATTCTTGTATATATATATATATATATATATAATTGGAATCTCGGAATCGGCTCCAACGATTTTCATACAATTTAGTATATAGGGGGTTTCGGGGGCGATAAATCGATCTAGCTAGGAATCATTTTTAGAAAATGTCATTTCATTCGTGTTTTATCGATAATTAACTTAAACATAAACTTGGAAGAAAAATAACAAAAATATGACTCTTCCTGACATCTATTGGCGAATAATAATACTATTTTTTGTGAGCAACTAATTGCTTTAACGACACAACAGCAGATGGCGTTGTTAAGTAACACAAAGTCAATGAGTGTTTGCTTTGAGGTTAGACTAAAATCAATTGTTTATTTTCCAAAAAACACAATAAAAAAAAAAAATACCGAGCAAAGCTCGGACATCCAGGTACTATTGATGTAAAACAACATCTAATAAATTGTAAGTACATTTACATGTATACATTTTCAAATAAATGTAACTTTTTGATATTTCAAGAACAAGTGGCTCATGTTGTTTGCAAAAAAATATAATCATGAAACTGGTCAAAATTAGGTTATAGTACTTTTTCTTAAGTAAAAGTACAGGAATCAAAACACTATCAGTGAATGCTACACACTCCTTAAGGCATACTTTTGTAAAATCCTGTGACAATTCAGTAACATGTAAACATATTACACTTTTTAAAGTACATTTTCTTAGTTTCACCTTCATTAGTATTAGCTAGTTTTTTTAAAATTCTTAATGTTGAGTGTAATATTTGTGTACATGCAGTGTTTGCACTTAAAAGGCTTATACTTAAATGAATAAACTAAAAATAAACACAGGAAGTCTTCATATTATTATTTTAATAGATTAGTATTCATATAATATAATTGATTTAGCATATTTAAAATTAATAAACACACAAAGTGCAACAAAATCAACCTAAGATTTAAAAATCCACTCTAGCTTCTCGGTGGACAGTCTGCCTTTTCTATATCCAACAAGCTAAGGGTATATTGCTCCATAATAAAACCAATTTGGACATATGGAATCCAACTGTGGTCAACAGCCAGCAAACTCGACATGTTGTGCCTTCAGAGAGCTCAAAATAATATTCTAAGGGTACTATAATCAGCACCCTGGTATGCTTGCTACTCAGAAATCCTTGAGTATCTGGAAATCTCAACCATCTTGAATGAAGTTACACAATACTCAGACAACTACAAGGATCTTTTGACAACTCACCCATACCCTGTAGCCAGTATGATCCTGCAGCCAAATTCAATTAGAAGACTTATGAGTGGGACATGCTGTCCCACTATGGGGAGATGGAGCAGTGGCTCTTCCTCGCCTAAACTAACTAAAACAAAAAAAATAAATAATAATAAATACTAAATACTAATGAAAATAAATAATAAATAACTAAATACATTAGTATTCTAAATGTCAATAATTAATCCCGCTTTAACTGAAATCATGACAGACTACGCTTAGAAATTGAAATTGACTGCTAAAAAATACAGAACCATCACTTTTTTCTTACAAACTTTGAATAAGACTAATTCATGCGGGAGGTCCATAAGGTTTTAGAAATTGCCCTAAACATATGTATGGTTATAATGATTATTTGTTTTTGATTTTTATTTGAGGAAACATTTCTTTTAAAACTGGGAATTTAAACACCTAACACATGGATTTGGGGAACCAATTCAAAATGTCCAAAACAAGATTTGACTAAAATGGAAGTTGTTGATGAATGCTCATGTGAAATGTTGAATCCTGACAAAGTGAAATAACTCTTTCAAGGTTTACTATTATTATTACCATCAATAAATTGAAAATAAAAATACCAAAGCAGTTTTAGCAATAGATTCTGAGAATAGAACTGATTCTGTGTTCAAGAAAAATTTAGCATAATAAAATTACAGATTGTGACATCACTACCACATGTGGTGCAAGAAGCAGCTCATCTGCAGAAAATAGGTCTGCTGCTGCAACAGGAAGTCCTGGCGCTCGGGGAGACAGTGGAGGGTGTTGAGGAACAGACGGGTCACTCTATCAAAAGTCTGCAACGGATCGACAAGCTGAAAACCAAGCTTGAGGTATAACTCATAAGTTTAAAAAAAAGTACAGGTCTAAGGTGTAAAATAGGTTTAACCGCGTATTTCTCTCAATTTCATTCTTAAACAAAATAAATATCTTATTTAGTAACAAATTTAGTTTATTCAAAAATAAAAATACTAAAGTGATGTCTCTAGCTCGTGTATTTTTAAAACATTACACAAAATAAACCTTAAAATAAACCCAAACCATGTAACCATTTGTTTTCAAACACAAACTATCTCCTGCATAAAAATAAACTATGTGTTTGCAGACACAAATGTGTATGGCCTGGCCTCTTTTTTTTACGATGTTTTTGTGTAATGCAATAATTGCAGAATGCAGCGTCAACTCTTTGCGAAACCGATAAGTGGGCAGCTCTTACGTCATCACTGGACAGCATACTGGAAGCAGGCGTGCCTCCATTCGGAGAGAAACTGACCAAGCTCTCCAACCAAGTTACTGCCATGACACAGAGCCTTGAGGTACCTATATATTTCGCATTATGCCATACTGTAATGTACAATTCTGTGCAGTTTTATGTAAGAAGAAAGAGGTTTTAACTAACCTTCGCGGCGACAAGAGAGTACGATTCAGGCGTCAAGAAGGATGGTACAGCTTCTGCAGCTGCAAAATGTTTTGATCTCAATGGCGATTATTTTATGGACAACCCTATATAAGTACCTACAAACCCTAAAAGCGAAATGTGTCTATTCAGTTAATGAATTAATCACTCATTCATTCTGACAATAAAAACACATTTCGAAAACTAATAACCTCTGTAGTTTTGCAGATAGGTAAGAGATGTGAGCTAAGAACTGGTTTTGCGACAGGACCGAATTAAGAAAGTCCCCAGATGTACCCGCTGGGCTAGACCTCCCAACTTGAACTAGGGGTCAGTAGTAAATAACACAATCATGCACAGTGTTCTCGATATCCTTCAAAACTCTATTTTCCGCGCAGGTGCTAAGTGATACATTAGACTATGACAGCAAGCGAATGCAGTTGGAGACCTTGTACAATAGACTGGAAGCAGCGATAAGTCCTCCATTGATCGAAGCCCTCACACTAATGGATGCTGGTAGGTACTTTAAGATTAAGTCTAATTTTGCAAGTATATGTAATTTGTAGGTGCTGGTTTTGGGTACTTTATTTTGTATGGAGATTCCAACATTTTTCCTTTGAATTTTACCGTATGTCACGCGTGCGAGAGCACCGGCACTACGCTGGCCAGTGAGCGCCGCTTATACAACTTTTTTTTTGCGATCTTTTTAAAAGATTTGATACCGACATTGCATGATGACGTCATCATCAAGTGCACTGTATTCTCGCGCGAGAGCGCCGCTTCATTCAGTCTTGTTTCTTTCGTGCCGTCATAGATACAGAAATCACAAAAACATAAAAAATAATATCGCATAAAACTATAGTGAAACAACTGGCGGACTTATCATAGTGATTTGGCACGCTCGGTTTTAATTTAACTTGACGCGCTTGTTGTTTCTAAGGCAGATAGCACACTCGCCGCATCCCGCTGCGGTGTGCGGAGCGACGACATTTTCTCGACGCACTGCACTTCTTCGCGGCTTCTCCGCACGGAGACGCGGTTTCAGTCAGTGTGTTATACCCTGCGGGCACAGCCTGCGGGTTTTGCATATGAATCGAGTTTCTACAGTCAAAGTTAAAATCCGAACACCGAAGTGCGTTGACACATTGCAAATCAGTGAAAACCCTTTAGGCTGATTTGTTATTCACTTTTTGTAAGATTTTTGTAAAGCTGTCGGGTATCCATGAAATAAATAAGTAAATAAATTAAAAGGTTGTAAAAAAGTTTGTAAATTGAGCCATAAAAATTTGAATTCTATCGAAAAAGACAAAAACACAATTTATTTATTTACTCAAGATGTTGAATGTATAACTCGGTATCCTCGGGTCGGTTCGGTACTTGCAGAGCGCACGGCGACGTACGTGGCTCTGTTCCGCGGCATGGGGCGGCGCAGCGCGGCGCGCGACTGCTGGCGGCGCGCCGCCGCGGCTCGGCTCGCGGCCGCCTGGCGCCGCCTCGACGCGCACTCGCTGCCGGCGCTCACCCGCCTGCTGGCAGCGCAAGCGCTCTCACAGGTACTCGCAGGCACGGCGACGTAGGTAGCTCTGTGCCGCCGCGGCTCGGCTCGCGGCCGCCTGGCGCCGCCTCGACGCGCACTCGCTGCCGGCGCTCACCCGCCTGCTGGCAGCGCAAGCGCTCTCACAGGTACTCGCAGGCACGGCGACGTAGGTAGCTCTGTGCCGCCGCGGCTCGGCTCGCGGCCGCCTGGCGCCGCCTCGACGCGCACTCGCTGCCGGCGCTCACCCGCCTGCTGGCAGCGCAAGCGCTCTCACAGGTACTCGCAGGCACGGCGACGTAGGTAGCTCTGTGCCGCCGCGGCTCGGCTCGCGGCCGCCTGGCGCCGCCTCGACGCGCACTCGCTGCCGGCGCTCACCCGCCTGCTGGCAGCGCAAGCGCTCTCACAGGTACTCGCAGGCACGGCGACGTAGGTAGCTCTGTGCCGCCGCGGCTCGGCTCGCGGCCGCCTGGCGCCGCCTCGACGCGCACTCGCTGCCGGCGCTCACCCGCCTGCTGGCAGCGCAAGCGCTCTCACAGGTACTCGCAGGCACGGCGACGTAGGTAGCTCTGTGCCGCCGCGGCTCGGCTCGCGGCCGCCTGGCGCCGCCTCGACGCGCACTCGCTGCCGGCGCTCACCCGCCTGCTGGCAGCGCAAGCGCTCTCACAGGTACTCGCAGGCACGGCGACGTAGGTAGCTCTGTGCCGCCGCGGCTCGGCTCGCGGCCGCCTGGCGCCGCCTCGACGCGCACTCGCTGCCGGCGCTCACCCGCCTGCTGGCAGCGCAAGCGCTCTCACAGGTACTCGCAGGCACGGCGACGTAGGTAGCTCTGTGCCGCCGCGGCTCGGCTCGCGGCCGCCTGGCGCCGCCTCGACGCGCACTCGCTGCCGGCGCTCACCCGCCTGCTGGCAGCGCAAGCGCTCTCACAGGTACTCGCAGGCACGGCGACGTAGGTAGCTCTGTGCCGCGGCGGCTCGGCACATAACTGTGGTCATAGCTGTCTATAACTGTGACAATTACTATGTCCACAAGACGTGACATAGGTATATGTAACTGTTGAAGTTATCAATAAATTCTGATTTCTAAAACTGACTGTGAATGTGATTGTGACTACGACTGTATCTATAACTGGCTTTGAATGACTCGTTGTCGATTCAGAATATATCATTATATTTATGCAGTAGAAATTGAGTTCAAGCATGAATGTTTCAGATCGAGTGGCTAACGAATGTGCTGCAGGCAGAAGAGCCACTCGCAGACCTCATCAAGCTTTACACTGATCTGCTGCTGTCATTGGATCCATCGCCAACCAAGGTGAGGAAAACAACGAAGGGGTTTTAGAAGCACAAAATAAATTGAAAATGAAATTTTAACTAAATTTAGAGAGAACCCGCGCAGCTTGAAGCATAAGAAGCATTTTACTTTCACCCCATCCCTAAAAAAATTCTGGGTATGCCCGTGGTTGTTGCCGTTTTGCAGTTTTACTTACGAATTTTAAGTTTATTTGGATATTTGAATTTCATAAAAATGAATCCCTATTTCTCTAGGTCACGCCGTAACTTGAGATCGAATTTAACAATTGCATCCACCTTTTTTAACAGTTTTCTAATACTATGTAGAAGGACCGCAGGTAAAACTGCGGGGCGCAGTTAGTTTGTAGATAATACAGAGCCCGTACTGAGACAACGTATTGCGATGATTGTGAGGTCCGGCTGCCGACACTGCGCGACCTAAATAGCGACACTGTGTAGTGTCGAATTGAATTGACTGCGCATCCCTGCTTGCTGAAGTCAAGCTTGTGTCGCCATCTCTATTTCGTCTCGCAAAAGACACTCGCATCTATATACGCCCCGCCATAGTACGAGCTGTTGTGGCAATGCATTATTTTTGCGTACATTTACTAACTTTTAACTTTTCTCAGCATGTAGACTTATTCTCAGGCATAATGTTTCCAACATTTTAGTTAATAACCAAACTTAACCGACCTCGAAAAGGAAGAGGATCTCAATTTGGTTGTATTTTTCAAAAAAAATTGTTACCGCATGTCTTCGCGACATTATTGCTTTGTATGTCGCTCGCTGCGGAACGTAACTCATACAAATACATACAAACCAGTATTAGTTGATTGAATCAGGCATTACTTTGCGTTTTTGTAAACCAGTATTGTCGCGACGACACGTCGTCTGCGGCTGCCGCATGCGGTCGGGCGCAGAATAGTACCTTTAAGTGCCCAAAGAAAATAAAGATTTAAAAACATTAGACAGGGCCAATGGCGCAAATAATATAATATAAATGAATGAGGCAGTCGGAGCCAGACAAGTAGGGGTAATAATAAAAATGCTAATAATATGCTGATTGTATGTACTCAGGTGGCGTCTGCGAAACTGAAGCTGTGTGCGGACGCAGAGGAAGGCATATTGTACCTCATCGACCTGAGACGCGATATCGACGAGTTCGTCGCCACGTGCACCACCGTCGTCGACTCGTCGCAGGCGAGGCAAGGTAACATCAGCACGTTGTACCGAGGCACCGAGCAGGGTACACTCGTAACAACATACTCCGCCAGTTACAGCATTCCGAGTCAAAAATGGTCTCTGGCACAAAATGTAGTGACGTCAAGCGATGCATAAGCATGGCCGAAATATGCCACTTATAAGTTCGAAAGAGACGATGACGAGCGACGTCATTACGTGTTGGCGCCCGGAGTGTTTGTTTCTAGATCATTCGAGGCTGCAAGGGTTTGAGTGGACAGCTAGTTTGATTCTGGATTACTCGCATTACCTCCAGAGCGTCTGCAGCCGCACGTGGAGAGAGACTTCGGGCGCGCCGCGTACGCACCACTCCGCGACGCACTGCCGAGCTACACGGAGCTGCAGAGCGCGCTGCTGCGGGACTGTCTCCACGGCGCTCAGCTGCACCAGGCAGGTGACCACGCGCTGCTGCGGGACTGTCTCCACGGCGCTCAGCTGCACCAGGCAGGTGACCACGCGCTGCTGCGGGACTGTCTCCACGGCGCTCAGCTGCACCAGGCAGGTGACCACGCGCTGCTGCGGGACTGTCTCCACGGCGCTCAGCTGCACCAGGCAGGTGACCACGCGCTGCTGCGGGACTGTCTCCACGGCGCTCAGCTGCACCAGGCAGGTGACCACGCGCTGCTGCGGGACTGTCTCCACGGCGCTCAGCTGCACCAGGCAGGTGACCACGCGCGGCTGCGGGACTGTCTCCACGGCGCTCAGCTGCACCAGGCAGGTGACCACGCGCTGCTGCGGGACTGTCTCCACGGCGCTCAGCTGCACCAGGCAGGTGACCACGTGCCGCTGTCATGTGGACGCTTCACGTAGGAACATCGTCCTGAGATGGCGCTCGCGTTCATTTGCGAGAATTTACTTTGTAAACTTTATCATGGCAGTAGAGAAGTTCGTTCTAACCAACAAAATCTAACCAATATTATAAACTAGCGTTTGCCCGCGGCTCTGCCCGCGTGAAATCTATTGCACAGCAATTAATTACCTCTATGTCCACAGTCCTTTATTAATGAGCTCAAAATGGAGTTTATTCCTAGGAAATTGGTTCGAAATAATTCCTACCCTAAGTGGTTTACTCCAGCGCTCATTAAAGCTATTAAAGAAAAGTATAAGTTTTTTAGGAAATATAAAAACTATGGCATGAAATCGGACTTTGACACCTTTACGCTGCTACGTAAAAGAGCTCAATTACTAGAGAACCAATGTTATCAAAATTTTATGACACTTGTTGAAAATGGTATTGAAAAACACCCAAAACAGTTTTGGTCGTACATTAAAAGTCGCTCTCAAAACTCGAGTGGTATTCCTACTTGTGTCACGTACAAAGGCTCCACGGCAACAACCGGCGAATCTATATGCGAAATGTTCTCCGAGTATTTCTATTCGACCTTCCTGGCTGGTGAAGAGTGCGACGATCCACCAATTTCACACGAATCTGATTGTGCCTATGATATCAATAGTATTGTTATTCGTGAATCTGAAGTCTCGAAGCTGCTATCAGGCTTAGACGCATCTAAGTCAGCGGGACCAGATGATGTCAGTCCAGTATTTCTTACTGGTTGCTCCGAGTCCATCTGCGTGCCAATTTCACTACTTTTTTCCAAATCAATATCTGATGGCATAGTCCCTCAAATCTGGAAGTCAGCATTTGTCTCACCAATTCATAAAAAAGGTTCGAAAACCGAAGTGGGTAATTACAGGCCAATATCTAAACTGTGCATTATTGCAAAATTATTTGAGAAAATTATATATAACCAAATCTATGCAGCGTTACATCACTCCTTTAGCCTCTCCCAGCACGGTTTTCTTAAAGGACGTTCAACTACCTCCAATCTCGTTCTCTTTAATGACTTTCTCACTGAAGCCATGGACAACGGCTCCCAGGTAGATGTAGTCTACACAGACTATAGCAAAGCGTTTGACAGAATCGATCACCGGCTGCTTTTGTCCAAGCTTCAACTTGCTGGTATAAGGGGCGACCTGCTTAGGTGGTTCTCGTCCTATATAAAAAACCGTTCTCAAGCCATTGTTATAAACAACTACATATCTAGTTGGGTCTCCGTCCCCAGTGGCGTTCCCCAGGGGTCACTGCTAGGTCCCCTCCTCTTTTTAATCTTCGTCAATGATATTTCCCAATGCTTTCTTAATAGCCAATTGTTATGTTTCGCTGACGATATGAAAATATTTAGGGTCATCAAATCATTGGATGATGTCTCTAAACTACAGGCTGACCTCTCCAGGTTGGATAGTTACTGCAAAATTAATAAGCTAGACCTCAACCCATCTAAATGTACTGTGACCACTTTCACCCGTAAAATTAGTATAATTCAGTCTTCGTATTTGCTTAAACAAGTGTTATTGACAAAGTGTGACGTTGTCAGGGACCTCGGAGTGTTGCATGACGCAAAATTGTTATTTGATAAGCATATCGATAATATCGTCTCCAAGGCTTCAAGAGCACTAGGTTTCGTCATGAGAAGTTCGGCTGGTTTTAATCGGATTAAGACTTTTAAAATACTTTATTGCACATTTGTCCGGAGTATCCTTGAATATGCATCTCAGGTGTGGAATCCTCAATATGCGGTATATATAGATAGAATCGAGAGAATCCAACTCAAATTCATTAGGTACCTTTGCTTCCGTTCCAAAATTCCTTTTAAGACACGCGACTACGATGATCATTGCAAAAGATTTCATTTCCTCCCCCTATCAAAAAGACGCTATATCGCCGACCTAACATTTTTACTTAAAATAACCTCTAACTCGATTGATTGCCCAGAACTACTCAGTAAAATTCCCATCCGCGTTCCCCCTAGATTCACTCGATTTAACCCCCCCATTTCTACTCCCGTCGTTGGAACAAGGTACAGGCGGAACTCATTTCTTTGGCGAGCTGGCGACCAATTCAATAAATTGTGCAAGTTAAGTGACTTCGACCTTTTCGGTACGAGCGTTAATTCGGCCAAGCAGCGGCTGAGCAGATCCTACTTTGCAGGTGCTGCTACTGTGTAATTAATAATTACTTAGCTTTTTAATTTGTTTTTGTGTTTTTGCGTTTGTTATTCTGTTTTTGTTAGAACTTTGTGTTACCGTGCGTTCACATTAAAGTTTAACCATAGTTGCTAAGGCTGTCACTAATCGTGAAAATCTATAATTAGCTCTCTGATGCTATAAGTTATTAGTAAGATATTTCAGCTGTTGATTTTCCTTAATATAAATAAATAAATAAATAAATAAATAAATGTAAATCCATTCAATAGTTTTAGTGGTTGAGCAACACAGTTACCTAATATATTATAATAAACGTACAGTGATGTAAATAATAAGATGTTTAGCAAAACCAAATAAGTAAACATAAGTGTTTATTATTTTATTATTAAAATGATACAAATACATATAAGAAACGAATAAGAACACAATATATAAATTATAAAATATAATTAATAAATTAAAATATATTGATAGCCTAGTTGGAGAAGGTCCGCCTCTCAAGCCAGAGGGAGCGGGTTCAAACTCAGCCGATGACACGCACCAATGTGTTCATTTTGTGAACATATGTGCGTATTGAACTATGTCATCTTCTACATAAATTGAGCCCGGTGTATGGCGACAGGCTCGCCCCCTTTAAGTACCTAAATTTTTTGGTGACATAATAATTCTCATAATTTGACATAATAAATCAAAATTCAAAACCAACATCGACATTGTTTTTTGTTTCTCTAAAAAGTGTTGCCACATCATATTTTCGAAAACGCAGTGCTGTCTTCATTAATATACCCACGGTTTAGCGACAAAAGTACACTGTTTGATGAAACAAACACGTACAAAACTGTACAAAAAGAAATTATTGTTTTCCTAAAAGTAATTTAATATTCTCAAACTAATATTTCAGCATCCCGATTATTCTACTTTAAATTTTACCTCTTTGCTAGACTATGACTTCGATCACTCAACTTTGATTGTGACTATCAAAATACTTGACATGCCACTGGCTTAAATAAATCCACTAAGATACGACATTTTTTGTAAATTTGCATAACATTTGCCCATTTTGAGGCAGATAGAGCAATAACGTGCAACACTGACATAGACGTTCTAGACGGGTGCGTTCTATGCAAAGGATAGAAACCTGTTTCTCCGTTGTTTTCTAACGGCTCCGTTGTTTCATTCGCCTTACGAAACGACTAAGTTGTTCTATAACTTTGCTTGAAAATATGTTTTTTTTCAGTTGTAATACAGTTTAAATTTATTCAATGTAATATAATAATTTTTACACTTATGTTTTGAACGGCAGAGTTGCACACAGGGTGCGCTGAGAGCCTATCCTCTGAACGCGACCCCGACCCCGACCTCGGGCCCTATTCGGAGATTTGAGATTTTCATCTCATTTTTTTCGTCCTTGTTGCTCTCGTTTGAAACGTCATAGGTGTGAGAGTGACCAGGGTAAAATCTCATCTCATCTCACGTGTAGGAATAGCCCTCCTCGAGCAAGCCGGCGATTCTCTCTAATATAATCTCTATTGGCTCGAAATTTGAACTTGCGATTTTATTCTGCTTACAAAGAATTACACACCCAAAACCATAATTATTAAGTTTTACGCGATTCCAGAAGGTCAAGGAATCGAATTACATGCAAATTCCTGAAAAACAGGTAGTTGTTTGGGAGAAACATGTCAAGGAAGTTTTGTAGAGCGCCATCTCACTCCATCTTGCGTTTTTATCTCGTTCTGGTTTTTCACTTTTATTATATAGATGTGAAAGTGAGTTTGTTACGCTTTCACGCCTCAACTACTTAACCGATCACCATGAAAGGACATTCTCTATTTTGGGCTAAATTTAAAAGTGCCAGGTAAAAAAAAATTGTGTAAGTTTGTGCTATTGTGTTAGAATTCGTCCCCTGAAGATTTCTTCTGCAAAAAATGTAAGTCCATTGGCCTCAGTTTTATTTGAGTTTAAAATTCTCGTTTCAAACATATTTCATTTCTTAAAATATAAACAAACGAGAGATATTTTTTGCAAAGAATGATAAATTGAGAGCAATCATCATCATCATGTTTCTCAATAGACCTCCTATCTTTAGGAATAATGTTTAAACCGATATAACTGACAATCTTAAGCACTTGGGCGTGGCTCTGACTTCAACCTTCAACATCAGCAACTATATTAAACTTAATCAATCAACATCGCCCATAGAATTGCCAAGCTAGGTGGCAGTAGGCAGGGTATACCGCTCGTAGAACCGACGGATGATGGGGCAGAGAGATTATCGAATGACGACCACGAACTGAAAGACGCAGCTTGGGACGGCCTCGATGAAGACTGACAATCTGTTGAGGGTCACGGACTCCCGATAGATGCGAGCAGCGCAACACCGATCTTTGTGGAGATCATTAGCGGAGGCCTTTGTCAGCAGTGGACGTCTTACGAGTAAGAAAACGATGATGATGAATTATTATATTTTAATTTTATTTTATTATACCAAAAATATTTCATTTGTTTACATTTTAAAGAATCAAATATGTGTGAAAATAGATTTTTAAACACAAATAAAACTGTGGCCGCTTGACTTACAGCTTCAGTGTCATAGTAAAAAATCCTGAGGGCGACGAGTTCTAACATTATATAGCATATTTTCTTTTTGGCCGGCACTTTAAAATTTAGCCCAACAATGTATGAAGAGTGGGTGATGTCCTTTTGCATACACGTTGTCAGGGGAACAGAAAAGGACACAGATCTTTTATCCCTAAAAATAACGGCTCCTGTGAGACCGCGCGGCGCAGCTAGTAGCAGCCTATAGTTCCTCTTGCGTCAGTAAATTAGTTTAACAAATACGAAATGTAAAATTATGTAAACTACACTATCCATACTTTTATTATATAATCGAAAGGAACCGTCTGTCTGTAGGCTTTTCACGGCTAAACGGCTGAAAGGATCTTGATTTAATTCGATGGCTAGTCTCAGTACACCACGAGGAAAGTTATTGGATACTATTTCCTGAATAAAAGGGAACGAAATTGCGGGTAACAGCTAGTAATCAATAAGTAGTGATTGATGTTTGTCAGGACGATGTGTTGGAGCAGTCCCGCGCGATACTCTCGGCGGCGCAGCGCTGCGAGGGCTGGCTGGAGCTGGCGCACGGCCGCGCGAGGAGGATCGCCGGAGTCGCGGCCTACCCCTACTACCTGCCAGCCGTCGAGGTACTCCTAATGTTCACTTGGCGTCTCAAAAACTTTTTTAAATTTGTTGCTGTCTTGCGCTTGGCCGATATCTTAACCCTCTTATCTCCACCTACTCTACCTTTGTTCGTTTTCTTTAAACTGGCGCATTATTTTTTATAACAAAGTTGTCTCCCTGCTACGGAAAGGTCTCTCCCAATTGTTTAAATTTTTTTAATGTTCTGGCCTCCGATCAATTATATTTATACATAGATGTAAAGCATTCATACACAAAATGTCACCTTGAAACAAGCCTTAGATCAAGTGTAAGCCTTGTTTCGCTGTCAGTTGCTCTCTGATCGCGTTGGTGTTACGATGCCTAGATGTGCTGAAACACATCAGCAAATCATCAACGTTATCAACGTTAATGCGTTATGATAAGGCTATGATACACATCAGCCAGCGCCTTCGGGAGAGAGGCGTGATGATATGCTACATGACGACATGATAAGGCTTAGATTGAAATCAAATTATGTTTTGGAGATCCATGTCTGCTCGAGTCCGTAGGCCTCACTCTAAATACCTGCACGTAACTCCCGGGTACTGCTAAAGAAGCAACCGAACCACTGGCGGTAGACTTCGGCCGCGGCTTAGTTACCACCCATCGGGCAAGGACGTGATGTCGAGCGACTCGTCTTGTTTCACAATGATGCCTGTAGAAGCCGTTAGTGGTAGGAGTGTTGGTCAGCTGTGTCCGGCTTGGATATCTAAATTGGGGGTTTTGGTGCTTATACGTCGGGAGGGCTTGTTTCGGAGGGTAGCAGGATCCGCTGCTGTCCGACCGCAAGTTGTAGGAAGCCCAAGTAGTCTAGCCAGCTACGAAAGGCTGCCTCGCCGCTTGCAAAAAAACTGAGGTGATCCGTCGGGCCGATTGGTGGTCGGTTGTGAGGAACTAACGGCTCACTTCAGGTGGTTCGGGCGTCCCGGCAGTCTCCGCGCAAGTCCTTTGTACGCGTGTTCGATCTTTAGTACGTCCTGGATCTATCTATGTCTTAACACCTCCACCATCACTACTCACCTACCCTATTCACCAAACCATGAAACAAGGCAAAATAATAATCTTGTTTAAACGGCAGATGCACGTCCTCACACACTCCATCACCATCTAGAGAGCGCTAAACCTCACTTGTTTTTTATATCGGAGACGCTGACAGGATCCCCGTACGTCGTACCTAGACTACCCAGGCTATATCCTGGAGAACCGACTCATCCCGCATGCTGGTATCTGCGTGTATGTCCGTGATGATATAATAATATGCTGTCTGCATCTCCGAGATCTTGAACATCTGAATTTTCGGTGATCTGGATCCTGGTTGATACGGGGAGAGTACTTTTGTTAAGAGATACACGTCCAGTGCCCGAACCAGCTAGGTTGATACCCACACACACATTTCACATAAATTTTTCGTGATTATTATTAAATTTACTACATGTGATGGGGTGTTAAAGAAAACAGGATTGCAGTGATTGCGTTGCACAGAGTGGGTATGGAACCGTCGGTCATTTTCAAGACTCTTCAAAATCTTGGTATCAGCCGTATGTCCGTATATCGTGGTATCAACAGATTTACCGGCTCTTCCTCTGTTGAAAACCATAAAAGATCGGGGCAATACAAGTGTACATACCTAGTCTAGCCATAAGTTCTGTTACAAATGAAAATGCATTTATTTTTTTATACAGTAATGTAATGTTAATAAAAATTAAATGTACACATGTATTGAAGTCTTAACAAAAATATAACTATTATTTTATTCAAAATTACCACCTTTGGCTTTGATACAGGCCTTTAGTCGGTCTGGCCAAGAATCTATGGATGTACGGACTGTTTCCATGGGAAATTTAGCCACTGCTTGCTTCAAAGATTTCTTAAGTGACTCTATGTCGGTGTGTCGCTTAGAGCAGGCCATGCCCTCTAAAACTGACCATAATTTGTTGTCCAGGGGGTTTAGATCTGGGCTAGAGGAGGGCCAGTCTTCAGCCCTTATAAAGTCTGGAACATTGGCTTCCAGCCAGGCTTGGGTAGTTCGCGCCTTGTGACCAGGTGCAGAGTCTTGTTGGAAACTCCACGGTGGATTTTTAAAAAGTGTATTGCTAAGGGGTTTTACAACACCATCTAAGAAGGTCTCTTGATACACTTTGGCTAAAGTTTTCACCCCTTTTTCACTAAAATGAAGCTTTGTGACGACGTGAAAGGATACCCTCTACCAAACCATGACTGACGCAGGATGATGACCACGCTGTACCTTTCCAACCACTTCCGTAGCTTCTTTAGAGCTGTGAGCGTACACTTTGTCGTTTTGCTTGTTGTAGTGCTCTTCTATCGTGAAAATTTTTTCGTCGGTAAAAATAATATTTCTGTAACTTTCACCTTCGTAACGGGATAGATGACGTTTTGATCTATCCACTCTCTTTAACTGCAGCGATTGATTAAGGGCATGTCCTGTATATCGATGATAAGCACCAAGCTTCAGGTCTTGTTTTATTATACGCGATTGAGTCCTAGCGGGTATCTTCATTTCTCGCGATAAGATTTTTTGTTTCCTCATTGAGTTTTTTGGGAATTCTGGCTTTAACAGCATTAACAGCCTTAGTAGTCCTCATCGCACGCGGCCGCCCCGATCTTTTATGGTTTTCAACAGAGGAAGAGTCGATATATCTGTCGATACTACGATATACGAACATACAGCTGATACCAAGATTTTGAAGAGTCTTGAAAATGACCGACGGTTCCATACCCCTTTCGTGCAACGCCATTACTGCAATCCTGTTATCTTTGACACCCAATTCCATGTTGTAAATTTAGTAATAATCACGAAAAATTTATGTGAAATGGCGGGAAATTGATTGTAGTTTTCAACATAATAAACGCATTCCAAATTTAAATGCAGAAAAAAAAATAAACGGAGGAGTTTGTATTGTAACAATATTTATGGCTAGACTATGTATAACTTTTATTAACAATTACATTACTGTATAAAAAAAAAAAATGCATTTTCATTTGTAACAGAACTTATGGATAGACGAGGTACAATGTTGGTACAACGATGGTTCCGGGCCATCACGCTGCGCCAGTCACATAATGTAGACCTGATAAAACCTATCATTACTTGTTTCCCTTATCCATGATGAGCAAAGATTACATTTAATAAAATACTAATTCTTTTCGCAATATTTTTATGCTAGATGATATAACGTTAATATTTTACCAAAATCAATACTATACATTTATTAATAACTCCAACTAAGAAGTTGAATGCCATTATGTCAAATAATCTTTCAATATAGGTTATAAAAAAACTGACTTTCCGTCATCCCGTTGTAAAATATTGCCTGACTGATATCGATAAAAATGTAATGGGACCACCTGGGAAGAACAGACCCTTTGGAACAAAAAAGAAGTTTCCAAATCGATTCAGGCGTCTTCGAGTAATCGGCGAACATACATAAAAAAAATTCGTCAAATTGAGAACCTCCTCCTCAAGTCGTTTAAAAAGGAGTTCACTTTGAATTCGACAGAAGTTGATGTCAGATCTGACGAGTATCATCTCATCACACGGGCGGCACATCGAGACGGCCTTCCTGTCGTCTGTGTCCGCCGGACAGGCCACCGGCGTGCTGTCGGACACCTTCCCGGCCTCGCTGCTGCTCGAGAGAGCGACAACCACGCTGCTCGACACCCTCGCGACCAGGCACAAGGCGGAGACTTCGGAACCAGGTAGTTTATTACTTTACTATACTTACTCTTACTCTAGCAGCGTCTAACTTCGCAATAAGAATGCGATCGATGCGATCGAAAGCCTTGCTATAATCCGTGTAAATGGCATCCTCCATCCCGTCAGTCACCGAGTCAGTGAACGAGATCAGGTTGGATACCGTGGACCTCTCTGTAGGGAAACCGTGCTGCTGTGACGTGAAGTACTGCCTAAGAGCAGCAAATATTTGATCTAAACTTTTGAACTAACTTTTCGACGACCTCAGCCAAAGCGCAAAGTTTAGAGATCGGGCCATAGTTTGAGATACCACGCTTTTTGTGAAAAGTAGGTGTTATGGTTGCCGTTTTCCAGATTTTGGGCCTTATTCCAGAGATCAGTGATTTATTGACATATGACGCTAGTTCCAGATCCTAAAACCGTGTCTCCGCTACAAGACTTGTGCAACATGCTAGTGGAGGGCGATGGGACGCGGCTCGTGACGGCGAGCCGCCGCGTGGCGCCCGCCTGTGCGGGGCTGGTGCGTGCGCGCGACCACCTCGCCACGCTCGCGCGCAACATACTGCGGGAGCCGGTGGAGACGCAGCTCGGTAACGTGTACTCTATACTAGTGACGCAGGGCTGGTGCGTGCGCGCGACCACCTCGCCACGCTCGCGCGCAACATACTATTTATATTATGCTTTTTATATACCCTTTAGTTATAGTTGTTCTAAAAGAACACCATATATCTGATTTTGTTATTCAGATGTACCACAGGCTCGATTCACGACCCGACAGATATTAAACTGAGGTGTTCAAAAATCTGTTCTGGGATTGCTAGTTGCCCATGTCGTTATGTCATGGCATCCCTGACAAAAGCAAACCTTGTGGCAAAAGCTACAAGTGTGAAACATTATTTCAGAGAAAGTCCCGATACTGCCGGCTTGGAGCAACAACGATGCGCTGACGACAGACTTGCCGGACTTCGCGCTGTCTCCGCAAGAGTACATCACAGAGGTGCGTTTGTAAACATTGTTCATTATTAGACGCGCGGTGACATCAGCTGTCCGGCAGGAACCGTTATTTATTAATATATTGAAATACGAACGGCTTTTTAAAATCAAAATATACAATAGAAAATGAATAATAATAAAAATTAATAATGTAAGTCTCAAAAGCGGTCTATGTTTTGCCTAGGCGTTAGCATTATTGTATTTTTGATGTTCAAGAAGGCGGTTTGGTTTTCCAAATAAAATGGTGTGAACTTACTTTCCAGATCGGTCAGTACCTGATGACGCTGCCGCAGCATCTTGAGATGCACATGCCTGAGAAGCAAGCGCCCTGGCAATACCTGTCAGAGGTACTTCACACTATTACTCTTATTTATGCTCACTTGCGCTAAAGATAAGAATTCACCAAGTCTAACTATTTTAAACCACTCCCCCTAAGGAAAGTAGTCACGACACTGTATGTATGCCGGTGGCCGCACCGGCGGCACGTCACGACACTGTATGTATGCCGGTGGCCGCACCGGCGGCACGTCACGACACTGTATGTATGCCGGTGGCCGCACCGGCGGCACGTCACGACACTGTATGTATGCCGGTGGCCGCACCGGCGGCACGTCACGACACTGTATGTATGCCGGACACTGTGTATTGATGGTTGTCTCACTCCCGCAGGTGTGTGTGCACACGTGCGATGTTTACGCGCAGAAAATCCTCACGATACGAACCATGGACGAGCTCGGAACCCGCCGCTGCCTCACTGACATCGGTAAGTACCGCCAAAGGTAACGTCTTTAATGAATACGTCATACAGGACACAGTTAAATGTCGCATCGGCTTGTGTGATTACTGGATCCGGAATGTTAGTTTTAGTTTATCGAGTGTTATTTTTAGTTTTAAAATATTTTTATTTCACATAAATATTTAGACATCGGACAATCGAATCGAATCGGACAATGTAATCGAGTCTTAGCGGTAGCGAGAAATAAAACAATAGTTCGTTTCTAAGCTTAATAACACTTATACTATAAACTCACAGCTGGTCACTAATAACTAAACAAATAACTAAACAACTTATCAATTTAATAATGTTTGGTTTGTGAATTATACACCACTACTTTTTATGAACATCAAAAAAAAACGTAGGTATCAGTACACGATATGAAACATATGTGTTCAGTTAAAATTTAAAAAAGATCTTAGGGAGCCAAGTTATTTAGGTTTTTTATCCGAAAATTAGAGTAAAATTATGCACCTAATGTCAATTTTCGTTCATGTATCGCTATTGCATTCATTCCCTCTGCTAGCTCTCTCGCTCGCAAAAGGCCGCCCACAATTTTATTAGGTACCTACAAGGCTTGCAACATGGCTCGCTAATAAGAAAAGTATTGTTGGCTTATTTAAAAAAGTTAGAATCATGATACTTACAATAATGACCTACATTATTTACAAAATTTAAATAATTTACACGTATTTTAATTGTCCTTCAAAATGTCCACCTCCATTGGCAAAGAAAAGACGTTTCACCAAATTGTTTTTTCAAGAGAGAAGCACGCTTCTCTGCTGTTTAGTTTCAATAATTGTACACTATCTGGCTCACTTGTGTACACACGCCGTTTAATCTTACTCCATAAGAAGAAACCCATGGGTGTGAGGTCTACTGGCCCACCACGACCGATCCGCTGAGTTCCAAACTCTTCTGTTAAAAACTCGCACACTGCACTGTAGTAGTACCGGTGCCGCCATCCTGTTGGAACCAAAGTCCTCGCAAGCTGGCCAGTGGGATGTCATCCAGCATTGAGGCGACCATAGTCCGAAGCAGATTTAAGTAGGTTTCTCCAGTGAGCCGTCCCAAAATAAAATGTAGTCATTTATAATGCATGCCCATGGGCAGGCATCCTTGACCGACAGTCAACAACTGCTTGACAGGCTTGATGGACCGATCTTAGTCCCGATAGTCGTCTCGGGAAACGGTCTCATAGCGAAGCGCCTCGACCAACATCTCAAGGGGCTCTCGTTAGACGGTGGGGCCAGCTGCAGTCGGCGGTGTTCCTCGCGCCGTGTTGTGAGGAGGCTCCTCACTCTGCAGCTCTAACCACCGGTAGCTCGGCCTCGCGCCGCTGCCGGCGGCTCCCTACACTATGAGTATTATAATATTGTAAAAATTAAGGAAACAATAAAATATCCTGGAGTAAGAATAATAATAATTTTAATTCGGACAACAAAAACCCACAGATTACACAAACATTACAAACACAAAAGTTCTAATTTTAAAATTCGATATAGATAGTACTAGCTTCGCTTAGTTTGGGGTCACGAAGCTAAATAAAACCTGATTTCCCGTCTTCCGAATTGGGTTTTGTATTTTTTTATTTTGCTTATTTTTGGTTTTTAATAACCGCTTGACCGATTTCGATAAAATTTATCTGAAACCACCTCTGAGGTATAATTTACCAGACAAAATATGAGAACCTCCTCCTTTTTGAAGTCTATAATAATATACAAATTAGGATTTTTTCGGTGGAAACCTTATACTTACTATGGGAAGTAATGAGTGGTGTACGCGTTGTTCGCAGTGTACTTGTCGAGCGTGGTGGACGACCTCGGCAGCAGCATCACGCCGGCTCTGCAGAGCCTAGAAGTGTCCCTGCGCGCCGCGACTCGCTCCACGCTCACTGAGCACGCTCACTGAGCACGCGCGCCGCGACTCGCTCCACGCTCACTGAGCACGCTCACTGAGCACGCGCGCCGCGACTCGCTCCACGCTCACTGAGCACGCTCACTGAGCACGCGCGCCGCGACTCGCGCCGAGACTCGCTCCACGCTCACTGAGCACGCGCGCCGCGACTCGCTCCACGCTCACTGAGCACGCTCACTGAGCACGCGCGCCGCGACTCGCTCCACGCTCACTGAGCACGCGCGCCGCGACTCGCTCCACGCTCACTGAGCACGCTCACTGAGCACGCGCGCCGCGACTCGCGCCGAGACTAGCTCCACGCTCACTGAGCACGCGCGCCGCGACTCGCTCCACGCTCACTGAGCACGCTCACTGAGCACGCGCGCCGAGACTCGCGCCGAGACTCGCTCCACGCTCACTGAGCACGCGCGCCGCGACTCGCTCCACGCTCACTGAGCACGCGCGCCGCGACTCGCTCCACGCTCACTGAGCACGCTCACTGAGCACGCGCGCCGCGACTCGCTCCACGCTCACTGAGCACGCGCGCCGCGACTCGCTCCACGCTCACTGAGCACGCTCACTGAGCACGCGCGCCGCGACTCGCTCCACGCTCACTGAGCACGCGCGCCGCGACTCGCTCCACGCTCACTGAGCACGCGCGCCGCGACTCGCGCCGAGACTAGCTCCACGCTCACTGAGCACGCGCGCCGCGACTCGCTCCACGCTCACTGAGCACGCTCACTGAGCACGCGCGCCGAGACTCGCGCCGAGACTCGCTCCACGCTCACTGAGCACGCGCGCCGCGACTCGCTCCACGCTCACTGAGCACGCGCGCCGCGACTCGCTCCACGCTCACTGAGCACGCTCACTGAGCACGCGCGCCGCGACTCGCTCCACGCTCACTGAGCACGCTCACTGAGCACGCGCGCCGCGACTCGCTCCACGCTCACTGAGCACGCTCACTGAGCACGCGCGCCGCGACTCGCTCCACGCTCACTGAGCACGTTCACTGAGCACGCGCGCCGCGACTCGCTCCACGCTCACTGAGCACGCTCACTGAGCACGCGCGCCGCGACTCGCTCCACGCTCACTGAGCACGCTCACTGAGCACGCGCGCCGCGACTCGCTCCACGCTCACTGAGCACGCTCACTGAGCACGCGCGCCGCGACTCGCTCCACGCTCACTGAGCACGCTCACTGAGCACGCGCGCCGCGACTCGCTCCACGCTCACTGAGCACGCTCACTGAGCACGCGCGCCGCGACTCGCTCCACGCTCACTGAGCACGCTCACTGAGCACGCGCGCTGCGACTCGCTCCACGCGTGTGCGTGAACTTAGCATATCATGTCCCAGCATATCATAAATAAAAGTGAGTTCTGTTCGCATGCAGTTGAGTTCTATAGTTCCTAATACTTTTTAGCAATAGTTCTGGTGATTTTACCTGAAAAAAATTAAACTGAAAATATGAGATGCCAACTTCCCGTAGCATATCATTTTCTGAAAAACACAGAAAAAAAATTGTTTTATATGCATTCGGTTGAGTTATATAGTTCCTCATACTTTTTAGCGATAGTTCTGTTGATCTAAGATGCCAAAAAAAAAAACAAATAATTGAAAAAAAACTTGAAAAATAGAAAAGCCTTCTAAAAATTAAAACTGAGCACCCAAAAACGCTGTAAATAACCATTTTCAAGGACTGAGCATTGGAACTATAACAAATAACGCGAAATATACCCAGCACTCACCCATGGGAACCAGCATATCATCGACGTAAGTAGCATAACCGAAAATCTTGAATAAAAAATTACCAGCCTCAGAAGCTGGAACTATCCGGTTTTGAAGAATTGAGCACTGACTCTATCAGATGAAAGCCGAAATATGCCCAGAACTATCCCGTGGAGGCTAGCATATCACACCTGTAGAAAAGTACAGGTAATTTGTGAAAAAGCCTTTTCAAAATAAAATCGAGTAGCCTTAGACACTGGCTCTAGTCGGATTTTCAGTCCTTGAAAATGGTTATTTACAGCGTTTTTTGGGTGCTTTGTTTTAATTTTTAGAAGGATTTTCTATATTTCAAGTTTTTTTTTTCAATGAATTGTTTTTTTTTTTGGCACCTTAGATCAACAGAACTATCGCAAAAAAGTATGAGGAACTATGTAACTGAACCGAATGCATATGAAACAATTTTTTTTCTGTGTTTTTCAGAAAATGATATGCTACGGGAAGTTGGCATCTCATATTTTCAGTTTAATTTTTTTCAGGTAAAATCACCAGAACTATTGCTAAAAAGTATCAGGAACTATAGAACTCAACTGCATGCGAACAGAACTCACTTTTATTTATGATATGCTGGGACATGATATGCTAAGTTCACGCACACCTCCACGCTCACTGAGCACGCGCGCCGAGACTCGCTCCACGCTCACTGAGCACGCTCACTGAGCACGCGCGCCGCGACTCGCTCCACGCTCACTGAGCACGCTCACTGAGCACGCGCGCCGCGACTCGCTCCACGCTCACTGAGCACGCTCACTGAGCACGCGCGCTGTTGTTGGATTTTTGAGTATTTATCAAACCCGCTTGCGTACTTAATTAGGCCAATAAATCGCAACATCTGAAATATTTATAGTAAACAGATGTAAGTCCGTCACCATACAATGTAGATGCTATAATATGTATGTGTAGTATATTAGATCATGTAGAGAGATATACGTATTATTGAAGCAACACACGACGAACAAGTATACCGGGTGTAAGATAACGCTTTCGAAAACGAAAACTTGAAATAGTGCTGCGACTACTGATACAATACAACTTAAAAAACGAGGAAAAACAATTTTTTAAACTTCAAAATTGTATTTATTGTGGCCTATACAACTTATTTATAGTTACACACATACACACACACACACACATATAAACACATACAAACACACACACACACACGCTGAGATTCATGTTGTCCACTCATACATTTTATTTATTCTTATCGTTTCTGTTTTAATGTCTACCTAAAAGTGTCTCCTGGTAACTTCGCGCCGAGCCCCAAGAGCCTAGAGCTGGCCTAGAGCTTAGTTTGGGACTCACTGTCAACATTTAGTTCAGTACTAGTTTATTTAGTTAATCATATTTAAGAACCTGCCTGTATGTACTTTTCTTTCTTAATAATAAATAAATTTGAAATTTGATTTGATAGTTAAAAGAGTTTAATTTTAATTTTGATTAATTAGCATAATTATTATTCTGTAATAAACATTATTATCGTCCGAGCGAAGCGTCTATGCTTCAGCTTGGACAGTAATGCTTTCTTATGTCCGAATTCTGTGCGGATCTTGTCCTTCCCACAGGTCATATTTCTTAAGAGGGCCGCGACGTTCTGAAATTTCCATACAAACGCACTACTCAAATTTCTTGAATACCGTTTGACAGATTATGATGAAATTTAGCATGTAGGTACAATTAAATTAACAATATCTTCGTCCCTATGTTCTTGTTTTTTTTTTTTAACTTTCTCAAGCGAAAATAGAGCTATGAAAAATATCCGCATTTTAAAGGGGTCACTTTTGACTGATTTATTCAATAGGTAGACAAAGCAAATTGAAAATCCATTACATAGGGAGGTTGTCTACATCATTAGCTGTTAAATGAATGCATAATACAAGATAAATTCTTAGTTACTTAAGAATGATTACAGTAGGGCAAAAGTCATAAAAAAAACGCATTTTGTTACTCTGTAGGTAAGTTTAGAGGCTCGTCAGTATCATTACTCGCTCTCTTCACTCGTCTTCTTCTTCTAGACGAAATGGCTATAGAATACCTTAAGCCAATGCGAAGTTAGTTTAGGTCGCCTAGGTCGAAATTAGTTAGGTCGCCGGACTCTTAAGGACAGACGTCGGCCGCGAGGTGTCCAGCCCACAGAGCCACAGACGACTTTGGGCAAAAACCCGGTTTTTTGTCTTTAACGCGCCATCTACTAGCAATTACTAACAGCTCCGATATGTACGCTATACATTGCTGGTTTGCAAAATTGTAAAAGTTTGAAATGACAAGTAAATGGTTAATAGTTGTTGGATTCGAACTGCGTGTACTCGTTGTATGGTAAACGGCGTTTCGGCTTCCAGAGCGTTCCTTACACCCGGCATATATTAAGTGCCCTCATCTTAAACTATGTGCCTCATATTATAGTGCCCGATAACTCTATTTAGACTGTAGGTACCTCTAAGTAATGTTTAAAATCTACAATATGCTAATGTATGGAATGTTATGTATTATTATTTTGGTAATAAACATATTCTTATCTTAGGACACTGAGCGAAAGCATTATGACTTATCTTAACATTGCTAAAAATTTGCCAATAGTTTATAGATTTCAAAGAAAGAGGATTAAAAAAAAGGATAAGACGATTTAGTTATCTTCATCGTGTGTGACAGCTGTAGCTACAATCATATTATTATTTAATCTGCAGATTCTATATTGCATCGTCTTCATCATTTGGGACGGCCTTAAACTAACTAAAATATAGCTTTTATTGATTAAAAAATCGAGCTATACGTTTTATTGCTGTGTATTACAGATAAAAGACATAAATACAATTTCAGGCTTCAGACTTAACCCCAATTTTTGTACGAAATAACACAGATGTACTTAAACATTGATTTCTTTGTCAACACATTACCTTTTCAAGCGTTGACTGAAGAACGCGATCGGTTCGTAATATCCTCAGAATAAATGATCCTGAGCAATATCCTTAGAAGAGGCCTAGAGACCAAGTGTGTCTCGCGCGACGAGAGGAACCACTTCATAGGAGCGAAAATGGAGTTCTTATGCCTCTTTGCTCTTCAGTGAAGTTCAGTCTTCTGATTTTAATGTCTGTTCTGATTTAACGTTTCATGCTGAAATATAAGATGCCGATATTTATAATTGAACGATATTTTATCGCCATGACAAAAAAATATCGTTCAATTATAAATATTATATTTCCGCATGAAACGTTCAAGAAATCAATAGTTCTCAGCCTATAAGAAGGTAAAGTTAATAAATTGGTTAATTGTTGGCTGTATATTTATTGATTTCTTGAATGTTTCATGTGGAAATATAAGATAGCCATCATATTTCATTATATTTATTATTTTAATATTATATAATGGTTATTATAGAATAATAGGATGATTATGATAGGATTATTATGGGATTGTAATACTAAATATTATATTTATTAGATTATAATTTAATTAAGGTTGGTAAATTGGCTAATTTGTCCATTAACAACGAAGGAAACCTCAAATAGCACTTTCGTTGTAATTCTATTATTTATTCTAAGGCTATATTTTATTAACAAAGAGGTAAAGTTTGTGTGTATAAAAACTACGGGTCCGATGTTAAAAACTCTTTTTAATCTGCACAATCGCCGTCTACAGGTTGTGAAACACTAGCGAAGCCGCAGGCAGATAACTAGTCGTACATAGAGCTATAATCGAGAATATGATGAGGCCTTATAATGTTATTCTCTGCAATATTAAACGGGGATTTAGATGCAATAATCGTTAATTATTTTTAAGTAAGTACAGTAAATAATTAATTAATTACCTAATGTAATTAAAGTTTATTATAAGTATAAAGTAATTAAAGATGTACAGGCTTCTGCATATTTATTTACTTTGTGGTTAGTAAAAGAGGGCTTTTCTAACGCTATGGTAGATACTGCTGTGACCCACTAGTGGGGCTACGGAGGTTACCCCGCAGACCCACCGCGCTAGAGGTGGGGTTATGGTGGACCACAGCGGATCATACCTCGGGAAAGGCCCCAAAGCCTCTGCTTTAATGAGTCAATAAATATAATTTCAAAGGGTATTTCCTGTACATGAATAAAGTAATATAATATATTTTACTGTTTTCCATCCATAATACTTACACAAAATCAGAGAATATATCTAAGAATGCAAATATAAATCTATATATTATATATTATTATTATATAATATAGGTATTTAGTACAAGTTTAAGTAGATCTAGTTATTATTGAATTGCAATGTTATAAAAATAAGGTAACAACTGTATTTATTGAAATTAAAGAGGAATATCAAACTCGTATTTCAAGTTTTATTTCGTACCTACATACTAAGATTCATGTAAGGCTGGATGTACACACAAAAAATAGTAGTTCTCTTCGCCGACTCGTAGATAGTTCTAGCTTATTTAACAGGACTTGTAGAAATACTAAAAAAAACCAGCCAGTCATGGCGATTCTGAAGTTCCCCTATAACTTAACCTGACTGCTCTAACAATATTGCCATCTTTTCCTGACAACTTATAAAAAAAGCAATGCATACATTTGCAGGTAAATTTTGGTCCGATCTGATTAGATAAAAGAGGTAGGTATATCAGAATTGACATTTACGGTCGGATCAATTTAGATCGTTTTTGGTTATAAAGTACTTAAATAATAGTAGTGTCTCGGTGCCTTCCATTCGTAATGTTGCTCGTTAAATGATGACACATTCTTGCGGGAAGACCACATCGCGGATCGGGCTCATGGGACATGCTGAAACAAAACACGCTTCTATTAGCTGCGCTCGTTCAACAAGAACCTGCGCTACAATCTTAGAAGTCGACTTTAACCAACTCCTAGTAATTGTTGCACCGAAATAACTTAGTACATCAAGTACATGTGTATAGGTAAGGGTGCTCCTAGACGGGCATATTTTTATTGCAACATTGGCCCGGCTATACTCGCAATATTACCGACTGAAGCCCCGCCATCATTAGTCATGCCAGAAGTGTATGACTGTATGACCGGGCTTGCGTGGTGCCGAGCTAGCTAATTAGGTATTCCGGTAAAAGTATGGCCTATCAAAAGCATATACTTACTCCACATCTAGGGAATAGTAACAAATCAATTTATTTAGATTTCTTGCTCATCCCACGGGAACACTACCATTTTTATGTGCTAGTCCAGTTTGTGTTTGTAATGACACTTAGTATGTCTACCTCCATACTAAGTGTCATTACAATTGATCCAGCGCTGTCTATAAGTGATATTTAAACTGTAGAGCGTCTGATCGACAAGTGCGCGCTGTTTATAAGTGATATTTAAACTCTAGAGCGTCTGATCGACAAGTGCGCGCTGTTTATAAGTGATATTTAAACTGTAGAGCGTCTGATCGACAAGTGCGCGCTGTTTATAAGTGATATTTAAACTGTAGAGCGTCTGATTGACAAGTGCGCGCTGTTTATAAGTGATTTTTAAACTGTAGAGCGTCTGATCGACAAGTGCGCGCTGTTTATAAGTGATATTTAAACTGTAGAGCGTCTGATCGACAAGTGCGCGCTGTTTATAAGTGATATTTAAACTCTAGAGCGTCTGATCGACAAGTGCGCGCTGTTTATAAGTGATATTTAAACTCTAGAGCGTCTGATCGACAAGTGCGCGCTGTTTATAAGTGATATTTAAAATGCAGTCCCTCGAAAAGTAAATTTTGCAATTTTGAAACGTTTCCACATCTAAAATTTAGCTCACTAAAACTTTTTGAAACGATAATAGCCAAGTTGGACTAGGCTCTCCTCTCGAGCAAGATGGAGCGGGTTCGATCCCGCTTAAGGCACGAATCAATCTGCTAATTGTGAGAACTGTGAACACATGTGGGTATTTAAAAACATTATTATAAACAAACATATTTACACATTTATTTATAAACATACTAACATTACATAACCATGTCGTCACGCCTTTCCCCCGAAGGAGCTGGTAGAGATGTAATACAATACTCACACTTCGCCGGATCATATTCAGTTCCAAAATTAAATATGCCAGGAGGCGAGCCTGTTGCCATAGACCGTGCTCCAGAGAAAAAATAACAGATGAAATTAAATATGCATAGAAATGTTTACAAATGAACAAATTGGTGCGTGCCTTTGGCTGGGATCGGATCCGCTCCCTCTGCTTGATAGCCGATTCTTCTCCCATTAGGTTATCATTGCTCAAAAATAAAACCATAAAAAATGGGTAAATTTGGTTAACATGGCCACCCGAAATTCACTCACATTTAGAAAGTCACCGCCATGACAGAATTCAGTTCTGTCTTAGCTGAAGTTCCGTCCGACTTTTTTTCTACGTCCATGGTTCAAACCAAAGGGTTTCTTTCGCGGATAATCTATCTTAGATGCTATTTGTTAGTGTTTTTTTTATTTGAATTAGAGTAATAAGAGCGTAATAAGTAAAATTAATGGGGGTGGGACAAAATTTGACAGCTCAAGTACCATTTACAAAAACAGGGAGCGGATTGTGAATCTATAGGAATAAAGTTGAAAACATAGACGAATAACGAACGAATGACGAATAACGAATAAAATAAAAGTATTGCTTAACTTTTCCTTTGTCCATTGATCAGTATCAGCCATGCCAGAGGCCACTGGGCGGCCTAGAAACTCTGACATCAGGACTTGTCACTCAGGTTATACGGACATGCTTGCTTAGTGTCAAACCTTTACCTTGGATAAAGTAAATATAGGTTGAAAGATGTCTAATTGAAAGATATTCCATCACCATCTTATCTATTCTTGCTAGTGTGTATATAGATATATTTATTTATGTATAATGTATTTATATTTTATTTCATTTTTTTTTTCTCTTGCTGAAATGTCTGTGATCAAAAAATTTGTTTATTTTCAAAGATACTTAATTATGATGTTAAGATAGAAATAAAAATACTCACCACCTTCCTCATTGCGAATGTTGTGAATACCTATTAGGGGTATACATATCAGAACTGTTCCTATTAGCT
The DNA here is from genome assembly GCA_911728515.1 of Peribatodes rhomboidaria. Lineage (NCBI taxonomy): Eukaryota > Metazoa > Arthropoda > Insecta > Lepidoptera > Geometridae > Peribatodes > Peribatodes rhomboidaria. The sequence goes on from OU452166.1 coordinate 22,616,083, forward strand.
GTAAGAAAACTTAAATTGTTGAATATGTATACTGTTGGTATTCCTTAATAAATAAATAAATAGATATTGACTGAGTCACAATATAACCTTTGTTCCAGATATTCAACGAATAAAAGTAGTGGAATGCCTGAATAAAAAAAAAACATGAAGATCCAGGATTGACAACCCAGTTCGGCTAGTGTACTGTTCTCAAAGCACTAGCTTGATTTCAGTGATTTTCGTACAAGATTTCGTCCTGGAACAATTCCTATAGGAATGTTCGATCTAACTTAACAGATAGGATAGGATATATTTATACACATAGATGATCAGTTTATCCTTTTTATTCACAGTGACAATTCATTAATGGCATCTCTTTCATTTACCTGTTGCAACAAGATCTCACACATAAACAAAGACTACGACAGCACGTCAAAGTTCGATTGATTTGTTTTCATTTTTTTTATTTAAAAAATATAGCTTTCTTGATCATTTTATTGCAATAAAATTGGTGAACATTATGCAGTGCAGTGCATACCAGTGTGAAAGTGCTTCACTCAGCAAATTATCCATTGAATTTTCTTTTTAATCTGTACGTTTGATGGTTACATGTTTGCCATTAGAATTCCATTCGTTTTCTCCAAGGAATTCAAATACTTGTTCAAGCCAAAGAGTTTCTTTCGCGGATAATCTATCTTAGATGCTATTTGTTAATGTTTTTATATTTAAACTAGAGTAATTAGAGCGTAATAAGTAAAATTTGTCGGGATAAGGCAAAATTTGACAGCTCAAGTACCTAGCTTTTATAAAACAGGGAGCGAACTAAGAATCTAAACAAATCAAAAGTGTTCAAGTTAAAAGTTGCAAACTTCTTTGTGTTATAATTGTTAATGTATGGTTTAGGCATTATTCGAAAGCTGTTTAGTAACCAACAAAAAAATCATGCAAATGAAGGCTGCTGAATTAAAAATCTCAAAAAAATCGTAAGTCTTGTCGAGCCTGAATTTAGCAATAAAAAGTAAGTAACCCGTAGTTATCTAGGTTCAAGAATGAAACAAACTTTCAGAAATTACTTACAATTTTTTTTATTGTGCATTATAAATTAGTTTTATGCGGCAGCGGAAAGATCACAACCGCAAACGAAGTAGTAAGGCAAAATTCGTTTAAAATAATTATAAACTGGGAATGTGTTCTTATTTTTTGTATCAAGTGCCGATTGAGTTGCCGAGTGAATTGATCACTTTATTTGAATCATAGAAAAAACATAGGTGGGCCACCGCTTTACTTTCTGAGACAAAAATCTCTGAATATACATAGATGTAGGTACAGTTTAAACGTATGGAGCCAAACGAAATCGAAAAAAGTTTTCGTCATCTATCAAAGTTCGCGGTAAGCGCCCTGTTACATTTTGTACCTACCTATGTTATGGTTGTATCATTTATTAATAAACCTACTATAAAAATCCGCGGCTTTGCTTGTCATATAAAAGGATATTAAATCGCTTGGATTGGCTTACAACAGCTAAATATTGTCTGTAGAGTGTTTTTTTAAGCTTTGCATTTATTATTTTAATTTTCTCAGGGTTATTTTACTGCTAGACAGAGGCATCCTCTATTTGCTTTCAGGTATCCCTGTTTTCCGACAACTTAGTTCAAGGTCGATGCCCCACCTTGGACCACCACCGGTGGCCCAAGCCCCGGCGCGCCAGGTTGTCCTCAGTCCTAGACGCAACGGTATCTGGTATCCGTTCTGTGGTTTTCTCCACGTTGTGCGTTCGTATTATGATTGCACAACGTGGAGAAAACCACCCTCTGGAAAGGTAATGTTTGTTTTTGACTGACAACTAACCCATTTTTTTACATATTTACTATTCTTATAAAGATAAAGATAAAGATAAAGAATATTTATTTGCATACAACATGGTCATATAAAAGATGTTGGAATATTGACACAAAAAGGCTCAAGCATGTTGTGCCGGATAGGCGTACAAATGTCAGAGTGATGGCACTATGCTCGTCAAAATAATAAAATTAAAATTTCAAAATTGTACAAATTAAATTAATATACACAATTAAAGGAACAAATTAAATAACAAAAAACAGTTGATCTCAAAATTAAAGTAAGAATTAAATGTCAATAAAATAATATTAAAACCACCAATGTCAAATAAGGGAATAGATAATAAAAATGTCAGTTGTACATTAAAGTTTGTCATTCAAATAATCATTAATAGTATAGTAGCATTTGATCAATAATAATATTTTTAGCTTGTTCTTGAACAGGTTAAAATTCTGTTCCCTTATAGATTTTGGTATCTTATTGTAGATCAGAGGTCCCATACACACTATATTATTTCTCATCAGGGCTGTCTTCCCTTTGTGATTGCGACGTTTGTCCTGGTCGCGTCGGTTTCTATCGACAGTCTGAGACAGTGTGGGGAATCGCTCTAGGTTTTTTTTTACAAATATGGCTGTCTCTAAAATATATAGGCACGGAAGTGTAAGAATTTTGTATTTTTCGAAGTATGGTTTGCAACTATCTCGGGTTTTAAGCGTAAACATAGCACGAATACAGCGTTTCTGCCTTTTAAAAATGACCTCTTTATTAGTTGAGTTGCCCCAGAAAATAACACCATATCTTAGAATGGATTCGACTAGGCCGTAGTACGCAGTTAGTAGAGCGTCTGTATTTACAGTGGGAGCTAATTTGCCTAGCGCATATGCTTGACTGCTTATTCTCTTCGAAAGAGTCTCTATTTGGGGTTTCCAATTTAATTTCTTGTCTATAGTTAGACCGAGAAACTTCGCAGTTACTACTTCCTTTATTGATTTTTTATCGTAAACTAAATTCACATTATGTTTAAGTAATGATTCTCTTTGTCTAAAGTTCATGATATTTGTTTTATCTAAGTTGATTTTTAAGTTATTATTGTCCAGCCATGATATTATTGATGTCAAGGATTCATTAATGTCATTTTCATATGAGTCAGGTGTCTTACATGCTATGGTAATTGTGCTGTCATCTGCGAATAATGTCATAGGTTGTGTGGTGGCACAAGGTAAATCATTAATATAGGCTATGAATGACAGTGGGCCCAAAACACTGCCCTGAGGAACTCCGTACGTAACTTTACGTTCACACGATCTAAATAGTTCCTCAGTCTTGGTTTCAAGATTAACTCGACTTATTTCTGTGATTTGTATCCTATCAGTCAGATATGATTTAATTAAGTCTAAAACATTGCCCCGTATTCCATAAGCGTCTAATTTTCTTGTTAATATCCCGTGATCTACATAATCAAACGCCTGTGTCATGTCACAGAATATTGAACATACTGGAGTACTTTTATCAACACATAATAAAACCGGTTTGATAAAATCGTAGATAGCCATATTAATGTTTTTATTTTTTCGGAAACCTTTTTGTTCTTTGCATAGTATTGTTCTTTGTTCTAAATAATTATTTAACTCATTATAAATATATTTCTCAATAATTTTTGAAAAAATAGATATCAGTGCGATAGGCCTGTAGCACTCCATTTTCTCCTTATTTATTTTTTTAAATAAAGGTTTTACAATAGTCGTCTTTAAGGAATTTGGAAACGTACCTGTTGCAATACACACATTAATAATATAGCTAAGTGGTGCACATATATACTCACTGACAGACTTTATTATTTTAGTCGATACTTCGTCAACACCGACACTGTTGGTATTTTTAAGATCTCTAATAATTTTCCCGACGATTTGTGGCATACTTGGAGCCATAAACATAGAATCTTTGCGACTTCTTACATAAGTAGTGACGTTGTTTCCTGAGTTTGTAATGGGTTTTATTTTATCCACAAAAAAGTTATTAAAAGCGTTAGCTATGTCATTTGGGTCAATTATATCTTTATTCTCATGTTTAATTTTTGTTATAGAATCTTTAGGTAAATTTAATCTAGTCTTATTTATGATTCGCCACGCCGCTTTGGATTTATTACAAGATGATTCTATGCTGTAATTGTTTTGCGCACGTTTAGTTAATGCGATAATTTTTCTAAGACGCTTAGAGTAGTTGAGAAAAGTAATTTTATTGGTACTATTTGGGTTAAGTCTAAACTTCCAAAGAAGCTTTCTTTTATTTTTGCTGCAAGTCTTTATGCCACGAGATAGCCATTTTATCCGTTTGTTAACTCTAATAACAACTGTTTTATGTGGGAAACAAAGATCATAGTATAGTTTAAAGTTGGTTATAAAATAGTCGTATGCGAGATTTGCGTCAGAGAAGCTGTATAAGTCTGAGAATGAAATTTTTCTCAGACACATTTTAAACTTTTCGACGTTGTCCGGAGAATAGTCCCGTTGTTTTTTGCGCCAGTATTTCAATATTGCGTTTTTGTGGACTGGAAACTTCATTATCAAAGCGCTATGATCAGATAAGACTAATTCGTGCACTTCCGTTTTACATCTTTTGTTAATGTTATATGCCATATTATCTATACACGTTTGGCTTGCAAAGCGTGTCGATTGTTTAACCGCTAGTTTAAAATTATGATTTCTTAAGCAGGATTCAAAATCAGACGTTACAATAGAATCTTTCAAAATATTGATATTAAAGTCACCAGTTATTACAACTTGTTCGTATTTTTTGTTATTTGTCATATTTAACATGTTATTAAGTTTACATAGAAATGATTTTAGATTCGTTGAATTTGGAACTCTATATACACATATTATAAGAAGTTTATGTCTAATTAACTCAATTGCACAACATTCAAATACAAGTGTCAGGGATTTTTGTTTGAATTCAGGTGCTTCTCTCCATTCGTGTCCGTTTTTGACCAGAATGCATGCTCCGCCTTTTTTTACGTTATATCTAGAGAAAGATGCAGCTAGTGTATAGTTAGGAACATGTACATGTTGCTCATAGCCACTCATAACATTATGTTCTGTCATACACATTACATCCGGTATAATATTTTTCTCAGCGAGATGATCCAGAGCCGTCACTAATCTGTCAGTCTTGTTGACGAGTCCAGCAATGTTTTGATGGAGAATATGGAGATAATCATTCACGAAAAAACATTGTCTTGTTTATATTGTTGTTTGTACTTTGTGAGTTTGTAGTATGATTTTTGTTTTTTAAGTTAATTATCCCAGCAATATAGTTTTTAAGTGTTTTGAAAATTTGTCGTAGTCCAATGTTGTTGATACTTCCAGAATTCTTAAGGAACATAGTATAATCATATTTTAGTTTTCGGTTCGAGTCAAATATGTATGCGTACTCATGGGTCAATGCGTCCAGATATAAAAGGTTGTTGAAATTTTCTACTCGATGGTTGTATAATAAATTTTCTGAGACCTGCCCGCACTTATATGTAGGAAGACATATCACTATGTTCGTATGTTGTACTTTCTTTAATGTATCTCGAATGCTCATGACCAAGTCAAAATAGTTATTTGTCGTTATAAAATCTTCTTCTCCAATTAGTAATATACATATATCATTCATTGTGAATTTCAGCAATTTTGTGTCTATTCCTTTGATAAGTGACTTTATATTTCCATTAGGCTGACGATAGTGGCAAAGGTCTATGCAGTTATCCCATGTATCTTTCGCAATCGAGAGAACATAGAACAACATATATATAGAACAACGGTTCAATTTAATTGGACAAATTTATAAGAAAATGACTGAGACACATTATCTATTTATGATTGTTTCCCCTTAGGTTTACTACAGCGGCCAAGATAGTGGTCTCGAGTTCAAACTGGCCGATACAGCAGGCGATAGACCATGATAAAGGAAATTCACAAAAACAAAGCTAACAATTTGAAAAAGTTCAGTTTTACAGACATGTTGTGCTCTATCAAGTCTATAGTTATCTAGGCAAAGGTGAGTAGGTAGGGCTTTCACTAACTAATTACTTTTGGCGCCAGTTTAGTTTGATCCACCCCAAGCATGATATTTGACGTGGCAGAGAGAGCTGTCTGTCTGGATGGCCCGACCCTTTCCGATTGATTTTAGTCTGTCTGAACCATGTACATTAATTTGAATACGTCGATCCGGGGGAGAATTCCCTTTGATGTCTCCCTTCATAAGCCCAGGCTCCATGCAATTTAATATTGCGTGGATATTGATCAATAGTGTTAGCCACCCTCGTCGGGTTTCGTCTGGCTTCCCAGACTGTTATGATACGAGCACAGATCTAGGATGTAAAAGATATGATACAAAAAAACATTTGGGCATGCGTGAGTAAATTAGTGTTGTGAAAAGTACTTATTAATTTATCGATTGACCAAAAATGGTCCTCCGGGTGCTTGTCGATAAATATAATCTTTCGCATACCAATTCAGTTGTTTTTTGTTCCAAGTAAAACCGCTGCTGAGCTAAAATGAATATTAATCACTAAACGGGTGTTAAGCTAGGCGGAAGAGTTAGATATCAGTGTCACCATGTATCTAAATTAACATAAGAAAAGTAATTAACATAAGAAAAGTAAATAATAAGATCAATTTAATACTATCCTAGTAATTCGCTTCGAATTGTGACCCTTGACCAATTTTACTCGTATACGGATTAGGATAAATAATGATACTTATCTCATTGGTTTTGTACATTTATTTATAATTTACATAAATATTATTTAATTAAATTAAATATAATTAAATTAGACTTGGATGTAAGACACCCAAAATGTGTAAATTGAATTAAAAATGATGATCAGAAATTGAAGGTACACACTGAGAAAAATGGCTTTCGTAATTCCGGACAGTTTTAAAGGAATTTACGGACTTTTATCCGTATTCCCAACAAAAAGGTACCAAGAGTTCTTAATAGTGTTTTGTGCGTAATTCACCAAAAAATATCGTGAATAGTCGTCACCCATAAATATCAAGAAACATCACGACGTTATTATGTGCTTTAAACTTATGTTTTATCGTTTCGCGTCGTGACATTTTGTCATGACAAACACTCTGAATACTTAGAACGTCGATGACGAGAAATTATGATCGGAATGATAAATATTGTAGAAAACTGATACAGTACAATTATTTAAATGATGAGTCTTAGTGAACATCATGATAATTTATCGGACTTTCCTAATAATTGTAAGGGAAACCATTGAATGTTTTTCGTAATATCATGACAATTTTTTGAGCTTCCTTGTATTTTATCATTATAAACTAATAAGATTTAATTACCTATTCTAATGGTTTATTGGTATTGGAAGGATAAAATAAGCGACCTGAATACCTATAAAATAACAGTACCGTCATGACAAAGCTGTATGTTTTTTACATATTATCGGTATTTTACTGTCAGCATCTAAATAATAAATAATAATTAATTTAAATAAATCTAAATAATTCCTGATCTGGGTTGTGGGTCTCTGAGGGTGGTATAAATGACTTCAACACATAATTCAAAAGGGTATAGTATTTTATTTAACAAAGTTACAGATGGGAAACATGAAACAGTTTTAGCTATAATAATTAAAATACTTGCGCGAGCGCATTAGCCCACGTTACATTCTCCCCCTCTAACCTACATAAAGCGCCCTCGCGACTAAAGAGCTTAAGTCTTATAAAAAAAAAAAAACAATTTCATTCTTCCCACACAATACGCCTTATATTACATACGAGTAGGTCCAGAAGGAAAGTCTTCATACAAAACACGATTTTCAAACATGTCAAATTATTTTGTCTCAATAGAACCCTTTTTTTTCTATACGTGATGAACTTGCCATTAAAAAGTGTTTACCCGATTTAGTTGGCTAAATTAAACAACAATCCGAGTTATTTCAAAGAAATCACAAGACCGGAAACAAAGTATTAGGCCAGCTTAGGCCAGAGCTAAACTACACACAAAGTCTTACCCAGATCCATTCATGACACTGTACCTACTACAAACTAATATTATGGATTGTATGTAAACCTTAACTAAAATCAGAGAAGGTAAAAGGTACGAATTGAAGTGAAAATCAAGAGTACGAATTTGAGTTAAAATAATAGTAATCCCTTTAATCTTATTTACACATTATTAATTTTTAGTATCTGGATGACCGAGCTTTGCTCGGTTTTTTTTTTTTTTTGTTATTTGTGTTTTTTGGAAATTATATTTAAGTACGAATTACTAATAAAATGATGAAATATGAATAATATTTTTCGATCTTACCGATAGAATAATAAAAAAATATGAACTGGTTATTTAAAGAAAAAAATCATGAGTTAAAGGTAAGCGTTTTTTTCCAAGATCGTTTAGGCATTTTTAGTGAACACGTGCATTAAGAAGACACAAATAACATAAATAAACAATTGATTTTAGTCTAACCTCAAAGCAAACACTCATTAACTTCGTGTTACTTAACAACGCCATCTGCTGTTGTGTCGTTAAAGCAATTAGTTGCTCACAAAAAATAGTATTATTATTCGCCAATAGATGTCAGTAAGAGTCACTACTCAAACGCCTCCTTTTTGTTATTTTTCTTCCAAGTTTATGTTTAAGTTGGTAATCGATAAAACACGAATAAAATGACATTTTCTAAAAATGATTCCTAGCTAGATCGATTTATCGCCCCCGAAACCCCCTATATACTAAATTGTATGAAAATCGTTGGAGCCGATTCCGAGATTCCAAGATTCCAAGATTATATACAAGAATTGCTCATTTAAAGATAAGACACATTTAAGTTATTTTTCGGCAATAAATAACAAAATGCAAAAGAGCAAATTGTTGAATTGAAGAAATTGTTGGCGATGAGATTTTCACTAATTTTCATTTTTACTTTGGCGAATTATTTTTTTCCGCTGATCGTATAAAACTGGATTAAATTTAAGAAACCTAAAGATAATTTACTGGGAAAATCTAAAAATACCTGAAATATTTATTTTTCGAATATATGTATGCATGTATGTATGTATGAAGATACTTTGGCCCGCCCTATGGCCTAAACAGCTTCATGGATTTCGACATACGAGTATGAGGTGTCATTTGAATTGTCTTGATAGTGAAGTGAACATAGGGTACAACATTTTGTTTGACAACGCGTCGTTGCCAAACCGCGGTGTGTTTTCTATCGCCGCGCGCTGCGTCACTACAGCGCAAGCATAGACATATTACATACTATGTAGAAGAAAGACCCATAGTCGGTCAAAAATAATGGTTCCAAAAAAAGTCATCTACTTCATTGAAAGTCATCTAATTCAGTAGTCAGTGGCCCTATTCGGAGATTTGAAATTCTCATCTCACCTTTTTTCGTCCTTGTTGCTCTCGTTTGAAACGTCATAGGTGTGAGAGTGACCAAGATAAAATCTCATCTCATCTCACGTGTAGGAATAGCCCCCCAGATGTCATGTCATCCAACTGCGGTTACGTCTCTTTTACCTTAAACAACTATTTTTTTTAAACCTGATGAACTTGCCATTCAAAAGTGGATCCGATTTAGTCGGGTAAATTTATGATAGATTTATAGATAAATAAAGATCAAGTAATTTCAAAGAAATCTTATGACCAGAAACGAAGTAGACCTGTTGACAGTTGCTGTGTAACAGTTCCAGCAATCATTGAAGTCAGATAAGCAAAGAAGATTCAAACTATATTTTTGTAAAAAAATTGGTGGTTTGATCTTTATTACTTGACTGGTTCCAAATAAAAAGGCTACCATTGATCTGAATAAGAAAACTACATGATTAGCTTAAGCCGGAGCTAAACTACGCACAGTTTTATCAACCGATCGGCGATTAATAGACAAGGCGACGGTACTCCTGGGTATAAGCATTGATTCCAAACTGCAATGGGATCCATTAGTGCTCTGTCTCGGAGACTTACTCTTAGTTCTGCTGCTTATGCGGTTCGTAAGATTCAGCAACTGACGGATATAACTACAGCTCGGATGGTTTACTTTGCTTACTTCCACATCAGCATAATAGGCTCAATTCTGGCGTCACACTTAAATTTCCTAAGCCACTTAAATCTGCTAAAAATCCTAAAAAACGTAAATTAGCTAAATGCTATTCTGCGGGCAACATTTTAACTAATTTAGAAATGTCAAATTCAAATTTTGAATAGAATGAACAAAATCTCGTAAAATTACTCAATTTAGAAAATTTAGCTGAAATTGCTATTCTTGCGCCCACATTTTAGATGATTTTAACTTGTTTAGATCGAATTTGAGGTTAATTTTAGAGGGCACCATTTTGGAATCCTGTTAAAAAAACTAAAATTTCAAAGTGAAAAAAATCTCTGTATTTTGTTGATTTTACTTAAACTAAGTAAACCTTTGCAAAGTTAACGATTCAGAAAAATGTATAAAATGCATAATTTGCCTCATAATCATTTCAGTTCGGCACGATATGTGATCAAAGTACGCACTGTTACAGGATTAAAAAGTCAAAATCTGGAAGTGTACTTAGCTCTCATCTCATTAATAATCTCAGCAAGAACCTATATTATAGAACATGCATGCAACAATAGCGATGGATGTGCATCAAAACCCACCCCAAGAGAAATTAACACAAAATCGATCATAATTTCATAACAAAATCAAAAGAGAGAGTGCTTAATTTCCAAGGTACATCATATGGGTACTAATATTATTAAGTAATTATTCCATTGTTATTTCGTATGTATTACATGTATGGAGGCTTTCTATCCTCCATAATTACAGGATAATCAATTGAGGTGACTTGAGTTGTTAAGATCTCTGGGTGCATCGCAGCTGGCCTGTTTTAGCGTAATGCTGTGTCAGAAAGTTTATACTGTGACAGACTCGCCAAGCCTCACACTATACTTAATTACTTACCCCTCTCATAACAGTTTACCAGTCATTGAACCCTGAAGCGTTAGTTGGTTTCTTCATAAAGTATAATTATGTAGTGAATTGTAGCAGCAGTGCCATGTAGACACTACTGGTTTCTAAATAGGTATATCTATGAAACAGCTTTGAAGCAGTTCCTGGTGAGGATGCTATTTTAAATGATGGATTTAAAAAAATATAGATCTAGGGCTAGGTGTTGTTATCCATGGCTTTATGTATTCCATGGCATCCCTGACACGGAAACTTAGTAGCGGGTGTAATTATAAATTTACTTTCAGATGCGAGGTCATATGTTTAAGTACTGGCAAGAGGTTTCATGGAAGAACCTGTGTGCTAGCCCAAGCACTCTCTGATACTCACATTATACCAACAAGCTCAAAAGACAACACAAATAATACAAATTACAGTTTATAAATTCAATTTGAAATAATAAAAATTTATTGTAAATTAAATGTTTGCTATCAATAACCTTCATCTTTTTCTGTACATACTTGAAATACCTACTATTGTTGAATTTTTATTACTTTATAATTTCCATATTTTACAACTTGGGCATGGACAAAAGCAGATACCAGATAGAGTAAATAGAAAAACAATCAGTAGGATTTCATTATTTACAGATCTCTCTGGTTATTTAAAAAAATGTAATTTATTGCGGGCACTGTTTATTATGACATATAATACAGGCCCATGTTTAAAAAACCTTGCAAAGCAACATACACTTTTTATATAAAACAGTGGTCTCTGAGACTTTTCTGGCTGTGTTACCTCCTAGTAGGTATGTCACTTGTGTGCCAGTGTGTCACTTCCCTTTCTAGCCCAAATGGCTGGTGTACCAGTGCTACTGGGAAGTAACTCTTGTTATTTGCAGAAAACCCACAGCAAATAGGGCTTTAATCTTCAGCACATTGAGTCCAGGAGCTGCAGTTGCATCATCAGCAATTTATCTCATAGCCTTTTCTGCACAAACATAGCTTTTTCAGTTACTACTGTACTTGGACCACTCATAATAGATACAACAGACTGGAAAGTCGTCTCCACAGTTTTCAAGTCTGTTTATTTTACGCTTTTAGACTGGTTGTGTTTCTGGTAGCATTCCTCATGGCACTGAAAATTAAAACCAAATTTATTTAGTGTCTAGGCAAGATACAATTAAATTATCATTACCAAGTATTACAAGTTGACTTTCTGTAATTACAATATTTTAGACTAGCTATCTGCCCACAACTTCTCTCACGTTGCATAGCCTAGTAGTACTCAGTGAATGTGTAGCTTTTTATTATAGACAGAACTTCTAAAATCGAATAAGTAGTTCGGATTTTAGGTTAGTTTATTATTTACCTTTACAGCGTTTCCGTAGGTTTTGTAGAAAATTAGGCGCAGTGACACGCACGTCACGCACGTAAAATAATTCAGAATTTCATCAGCACATCATCATTCAGCTTAATTTTTGGGCACAATAATTTAACTCTTGATACCGAAATTGTAAACAAACAAAGACTTGTAAAACTCCCTAGTGAATTGCCAGTATTAAAACACCAAAAGTACTTGAGATTTTTGAAATATTACGATTTATTTGCAAATAATTAGTGCTCTGTAATTATTCATTAATTACAGAGCACTAATTATTTTTTATTATTTTATTACAGAGAATTTAATGTGTTTCTTAAAAATTAGCATATTAAATAAGCGTAGGTTTTTCAGTAATACATGACACACCCTTCAAATAATTCCACGAATTTATGTTAGTGGCATAAAACTTGCAACACTAACAACTTGATGTATGGACGAAGCTACAGATACAAAATTTTTTTGAATGAATCGATGAAAATATCGTTCAAATGCGCCTGTGTACGGTGACCCTTTTACATTCTTTTTTGAAGGTTTATTTTATCTGTGAATTCAACTTAAGTGAACATGAAAAAGGATAATTCCGTTCAATATTTTAGCCTTACGTTGCCCCCTGAATTGCGATTTTAAGTTCTGTCACTTAAATTTAGAATTTTTAGAAAATTTACGAATTTTAAGATGTGACGCCAGAATTGAGCCTAATGTCCTACTATGGCATTTTGCTGATGTAGGTAGAGGCCAGTTTTATTTTGCAAAAGCGAGTGGTCCACGCTATCTACGAGATGGGTAATCCGTAGTAATACGTAGATAGGTACGTAGATGGGTAATACCGCCAATCATTGAGAGATTTATTTAAAGAAATAAATCTATTATTTTTACCTCCTTTTTTTTAAATATTACATACGGTCGTAAAAATCTACATAAATTTAAGTAAATTGAACTGTGACTATCATAAGAATAACACCAGAAATAAAGATAGGATAGCTGTACCTACTGACTGAGGCGTTTGTTTTTATAATAAAATCTCGAAACATAAAACAGGGCTCACTGAAGGAAAATTCAAATTACATGTTCATGAAAAGAGGATGTTATAAGGTACACAATTATTTAGAAGCCAAAGATGTCTGGAGCCTTCCAATCCGTCCAAGTAGCCACTAGTATATAGATATTAGGCTCAATTCTGGCGTCACACTTAAATTTCCTAAGCCACTTAAATCTGCTAAAAATCCTAAAAAACGTAAATTAGCTAAATGCTATTCTGCGGGCAACATTTTAACTAATTTAGAAATGTCAAATTCAAATTTTTAAATAGAATGAACAAAATCTCGTAAAATTACTCAATTTAGAAAATTTAGCTGAAATTGCTATTCTTGCGCCCACATTTTAGGTGATTTTAACTTGTTTATATCGAATTTGAGGTTAATTTTAGAGGGCACCATTTTGGAATCCTATTAAAAAAACTAAAATTTCAAAGTGAAAAAAATCTCTGTATTTTGTTGATTTTACTTAAACTAAGTAAACCTTTGCAAAGATAACGATTCAGAAAAATGTATAAAATGCATAATTTGCCTCATAATCATTTCAGTTCGGCACGATATGTGATCAAAGTACGCACTGTTACAGGATTAAAAAGTCAAAATCTGGAAGTGTACTTAGCTCTCATCTCATTAATAATCTCAGCAAGAACCTATATTATAGAACATGCATGCAACAATAGCGATGGATGTGCATCAAAACCCACCCCAAGAGAAATGAACACAAAATCGATCATAATTTCATAACAAAATCAAAAGAGAGAGCGCTTAATTTCCAAGGTACATCATATGGGTACTAATATTATTAAGTAATTATTCCATTGTTATTTCGTATGTATTACATGTATGGAGGCTTTCTATCCTCCATAATTACAGGATAATCAATTGAGGTGACTTGAGTTGTTAAGATCTCTGGGTGCATCGCAGCTGGCCTGTTTTAGCATAATGCTGTGTCAGAAAGTTTATACTGTGACAGACTTGCCAAGCCTCACACTATACTTACCCCTCTCATAACAGTTTACCAGTCATTGAACCCTGAAGCGTTAGTTGGTGTCTTCATAAAGTATAATTATGTAGCGAATTGTAGCAGCAGTGCCATGTAGACACTACTGGTTTCTAAATAGGTATATCTATGAAACAGCTTGGAAGCAGTTCCTGGTGAGGATGCTATTTTAAATGATGGATTTAAAAAAATATAGATCCAGGGCTAGGTGTTGTTATCCATGGCTTTATGTATTCCATGGCATCCCTGACACGGAAACTTAGTAGCGGGTGTAATTATAAATTTACTTTCAGATGCGAGGTCATATGTTTAAGTACTGGCAAGAGGTTTCATGGAAGAACCTGTGTGCTAGCCCAAGCACTCTCTGATACTCACATTATACCAACAAGCTCAAAAGACAACACAAATAATACAAATTTCAGTTTATAAATTCAATTTGAAATAATAAAAATTTATTGTATATTAAATGTTTGCTATCAATAACCTTCATCTTTTTCTGTACATACTTGAAATACCTACTATTGTTGAATTTTTATTACTTTATAATTTCCATATTTTACAACTTGGGCATGGACAAAAGCAGATACCAGATAGAGTAAATAGAAAAACAATCAGTAGGATTTCATTATTTACAGATCTCTCTGGTTATTTAAAAAAATGTAATTTATTGCGGGCACTGTTTATTATGACATATAATACAGGCCCATGTTTAAAAAACCTTGCAAAGCAACATACACTTTTTATATAAAACAATGGTCTCTGAGACTTTTCTGGCTGTGTTATCTCCTAGTAGGTATGTCACTTGTGTGCCAGTGTGTCACTTCCCTTTCTAGCCCAAATGGCTGGTGTACCAGTGCTACTGGGAAGTATCTCTTGTTATTTGCAGAAAACCCACAGCAATTAGGGCTTTAATCTTCAGCACATTGAGTCCAGGAGCTGCAGTTGCAGCATCAGCAATTTATCTCATAGCCTTTTCTGCACAAACATAGCTTTTTCAGTTACTACTGTACTTGGACCACTCATGATAGATACAACAGACTGGAAAGTCGTCTCCACAGTTTTCAAGTCTGTTTATTTTACGCTTTTAGACTGGTTGTGTTTCTGGTAGCATTCCTCATGGCACTGAAAATTAAAACCAAATTTATTTAGTGTCTAGGCAAGATACAATTAAATTATCATTACCAAGTATTACAAGTTGACTTTCTGTAATTACAATATTTTAGACTAGCTATCTGCCCACAACTTCTCTCACGTTGCATAGCCTAGTAGTACTCAGTGAATGTGTAGCTTTTTATTACAGACAGAACTTCTAAAATCGAATAAGTAGTTCGGATTTTAGGTAAGTTTATTATTTACCTTTACAGCGTTTCCGTAGGTTTTGTAGAAAATTAGGCGCAGTGACACGCACGTCACGCACGTAAAATAATTCAGAATTTCATCAGCACATCATCATTTAGCTTAATTTTTGGGCACAATAATTTAACTCTTGTTAGCGAAATTGTAAACAAACAAAGACTTGTAAAACTCCATAGTGAATTGCCAGTATTAAAACACCAAAAGTACTTGAGATTTTTGAAATATTACGATTTATTTGCAAAATATAATTAGTGCTCTGTAATTATTCATTAATTACAGAGCACTAATTATTTTTTATTACAAAGATTTTAATGTTTTTCTTAAAAATTAGCATATTAAATAAGCGTAGGTTTTTCAGTAATACATGACACACCCGTCAAATAATTCCACGAATTTATGTTAGTGGCATAAAACTTGCAACACTAACAACTTGATGCATGGACGAAGCTACAGATACAAAAATTTTTTGAATGAATCGATGAAAATATCGTTCTAATACGCCTGTGTACGGTGACCCTTTTACATTCTTTTTTGAAGGTTTATTTTATCTGTGAATTCAACTTAAGTGAACAAGAAAACGGATAATTCCGTTCAATATTTTAGCCTTACGTTGCCCTCTGAATTGCGATTTTAAGTTCTGTCACTTAAATTTAGAATTTTTATAAAATTTACGAATTTTAAGATGTGACGCCAGAATTGAGCCTATATTAGGTACCTAGCTGGAAACAAAAATTTGTTAAACACTAATTTGTTTATTTTATGAAAAAAATAATGCCTCTTAATTTCTTACCAGTTCTCCGGAGTAGTGGCTCTATTTAGGAACATGGCGGTCGAGGCTATCAAAAAACCTTCACGTTCATAAGTGTATCTTTAATACCCAATTGAATAAAAATATTTTGAATTTGACTTTGACTTTGTCCAAAACTGGATCTCTAGGAAACCGAAATAAAACGCACTATAGGGAATTACAAAAAACTTATGGCAGCACTGAAATTACTTATACTTAGATGAGGAGTTTTGGCGGGAACCGAAAAGATGGTGTCGTGTTTTTGTATTATTTTCTAAAACTTGTGATTCTTCGAGTGTTAAAGTGTAATAATGGTGGATTATTATCGTTTACCGGTTCGTCAACGTGCACGAGTGTGGGCAAATGATACAAACATCGCGAAACGCGATTTTTCGTGTTCTCTACAAAACTTCACTTAAAGTTTCAGTAAAGTATCCATAACTTTACTGGAATGGGGAAAGGGGAGGGATTCATCGTCTTCATCATCACCTCATCATCATCATCCCATCATCTGTTACTGAAGGAAAAATTATTACTAAGAATCCGACTGAAGGACGAGTATCCATGGTCATGAATAATTTAAAAAAAAAAAAAAAATTATACTTAGATGAGGTTTTTGGCGGGAACCGAAAAGATGGTGTCGTGTTTTTGTATTATTTTCTAAAACTTGTGATTCTTCGAGTGTTAAATTGTAATAATGGTGGATTATTAACGTTTACCGGTTCGTCAACGTGCACGAGTGTGGGCAAATGATACAAACATCGCGAAACGCGATTTTTCGTGTTCTCTACAAAACTTCACTTAAAGTTTCAGTAAAGTATCCATAACTTTACTGGAATGGGAAAAGGGGAGGGATTCATCGTCTTCATCATCACCTCATCATCATCATCCCATCATCTGTTACTGAAGGAAAAAATATTACTAAGAATCCGACTGAAGGACGAGTATCCATGGTCATGAATAAATTAATAAAAAAAAAAAAATTATACTTAGATAGGATGGAGAAGTTTTGGCGGGAACCGAAAAGATTGTGTCAATCAAATGATACAAACATTGCGAAACGCGATTTTTCGTGTTCTCTACAAAACTTCACTTAAAGTTTCAGTAAAGTATCCATAACTTTACTGGAATGGGGAAAGGGGAGGGATTCATCGTCTTCATCATCACCTTATCATCATCATCCCATCATCTGTTACTGAAGGAAAAAATATTACTAAGTTAGGCATTAAGGACTTTGTATCCAGTTGCCAATAAATTAAAAAAAAAAAAAAATTAGATAGGATGTGAAGTTTTGGCGGGAACCGAAAAGATGGTGTCGTGTTTTTGTATTATTTTCTAAAACTTGTGATTCTTCGAGTGTTAAAGTGTAATAATGGTGGATTATTAACGTTTACCGGTTCGTCAACGTGCACGAGTGTGGGCAAATGATACAAACATCGCGAAACGCGATTTTTCGTGTTCTCTACAAAACTTCACATAAAGTTTCAGTAAAGTATCCATAACTTTACTGGAATGGGGAAAGGGGAGGGATTCATCGTCTTCATCATCACCTCATCATCATCATCCTATCATCTGTTACTGAAGGAAAAATATTACTAAGTTAGGCATGAAGGACTTTGTATCCAGTTGCCAATAAATTAAAAAAAAAAATTAGATAGGATGTCACAACACGCAAGATACATTTACGCGCTCGATTTCTGAATTGACCTTGACGTCATAGTTAAACTAGGCTTAGATCAGACACAATACATTTTACGGTTAGATAGATAGACAGATAAACTCTTTATTGTTCACACTACAAATAACAAAAAAAACAAGGGAATAATTATAATAATACTTATTCTATAGTGTAACAAATGGCGGCCTTATCACTAAAAGCGATCTTTTCCAGGCAACCTCGAGATGGACAGGATACGACAAATGAGTATGGGACAGGGTGTGCAAAATTAACAAAAAAAACATAAGATTTATAATATAAACAAACATCGATTGTTATACATACATAAACTATTTAAATTATATTTACATAAACATACATATCATACTTATAAAATACATTCTAATACTTAAAATACCTATAGTTAATAAAATATACTAATTATTACATACATCACTAAAATTAGTAACTTTCGATAAGATAAATAAATAAATTTAAAAGGCAATTTTGTAAATTCATTTTTTTACGGCAATCTAAAAATAGCAAGCGGTTTTGTCAAGGGAGCATGTCTGGCAGCGACCGGCAGCTTGTTCCACAATTGGACCGCCTGAAATGCAAACGACTTACCATAAAACGTTTTACAATAAGCAGTAGGAGTTTTAAGTGAAAGAGTATCTTTGGATCTAAGAAAATGGGGCTGAGAGGAGTGCAGTTATAAAAAGAGATCTTTTAAATAGCGTGGGGTGGAAGGGTTAAAAAGAGTAATGGATACAATGAATGAATGGTTAATGGATTCAAAATTTTTGTTTTCTTACAAAGTAGATGTACATAATTATGTACCTACGTGTTTAGATTGATAAAAAACAATTTATTGTTCAAAATAAATTAAAAACAAGAAAACCCTAATTGCTGAAAGCGATCTCTTCTACAAAGTAAGAAAATGTTGTTTGGCTTAAAAATTTAAATATCTGAACAGTTTCAAAATACATACCACGCGAATCAAAAGTCGACCCGGAATTGGTTAATCTTATCCGACTGACCTAATTGTTCTGCCTATTCTGCGACTTCTAATTTTACCCTAAAATCGATTTGCCGATTAGCTATTCGGTATTATACCGACATCCCTGACTTAACATAGAGAAACTTTTCACTCTGTTTACGTTAGCAAATAATTTCAAAAATATGCTTGTAACTTAATAAAAATTATATTTATGACTCACTTGTGATGTTCCAGTGCCTTTCAGTATTTCTTTAAAACTGTGTAGTTTGTTTGGTTTGTTAACACAATTCACCATATTTATTGGTTTTAAGAGTGACGTAATCGCAGTTGGATGACATCGAATACTGATCACTGATCTAGATGACTTTTTTGGAATCATTATTTTTGACTCGAAATTCTTTCTTCTATATTCATGTTCGTGACCGACCGACATGGGCGAAAAAATCGGACGGAATTTCAGCTATGACAAAACTGTGTGACCCATAGTAAGACAGTTTGCTGTACGTACAGGCCGGCATGCACACATTACACATTAGTCAACCATTTGCGCGCATTTTTACAAAACAGCATGTCTTGTGAGGTGAAATGGTGTAAAACCGTAGTGATCACTAGAATAAAAATCATGGAATCACGTTTCATAATTAAATGATTGATTTAATCACTTATTCCCAAATTTAAATTTCATTCACGAGAAGAACATAATTAATTAAATCATGAGAGCGTTCCGGGACTACGTCAAGCGTCATCGTCATCGACTCTCTCGAGAGCGTTTACTCCCACCTGTTCTGTTGAGTAGTTCTGTTGACAGAACTACTGGGATTTTTTTTCCCATTCGTTCTATCCACAAAACATATGGGAATATAATTCCCACCTGTTCTGTTGAGTAGTTCTGTTGACGGAACTACTGGGATTTTTTTCCCCATTAGTTCTATCCACAAAACATATGGGAATATAATTCCCACCTGTTCTGTTGAGTAGTTCTGTTGTGATTCAAACTATTTACTTCTCCATGCAATCAATTATCAAGTACTGGCACTTGAGGTAATTTATCAGCTATGATTCCTGATGACAACGTCACGATTACAATTTTTATTTTAAGCTTTTCAAAAGTGCCTTGAAGAGGGAAATAGTATATTGAAGAGGGTTGTTGTTATTAATTTTAATGAGTGAATTTAACCTAATAAGACGCGGTCGCGGTCGCGTGTTACTCAAAAATGGATTAGTTTAGTTAGGACTAGGTTAGTTAAGGTTGTGAAACAAGGCCGTTATGCCAAAATATTGTAAAATGATTTTTTTTTAAATCAGTAACAACCGTTTTTTTTCCCGTTATAATTTAACTTTTTTCGTATTATTAAATACACGGTTAGATTATATTTACCGGAATATAATTATTCCGGTAAATTAATCTAAACCATAAACCGTGTATTTTTTGTAAAACTGACTTACTTGTAACATTTAATGTTATTTATGGTCAGTAAATTTTCTGATTTCTGATTACGAATTTGAATTTTTGTATGTTTTTAATTTCTAACCCCCATAACTCCACCATTTTGCAAAGATTCCGCAACCGTTCATCGATGATCGGTTCGTCAATGTACTGTGCGTCGAAAAGACAGATTGGTAATAGAACAGGCGGGGATACAGTTGAGTTTTATGTCCGGTGTATAGTTTTTTAAATTACAGAACTAATGCGGAGAAATTATCAGTAGTTCTGTCAACAGAATTACTCAACAGAACAGGTGGGAATAGTAGAGATAAGTCAGGTGTAAAGCATAGTCTTTTAAGTCACAGAACTAATGGGGGAAAAAATCCCAGTAGTTCTGTCAACAGAACTACTCAACAGAACAGGGACCCTATTCGGAGATTTGATATTCTCATCTCACCATTTTGCGTCCTTGTTGCTCTAGTTTAAAATGTCATAGGTGTGAGAGTGACCAAGATAAAATCTCATCTCATCTCACGCTCAGGAATAGCCCCTCTGGTGGGAGTAAACGCTCGAGAGTGCAGTAAATTACTTATTTTCGTGTTGCTTATTTATTCAGAATCAGACTGATTTATTGTTAAACTGTGAGTTACAAAGATCTTAAAATATAATTAAAGGTTCAACTTGCGAAGCAAAAAAAAAATCTTAGGTCTGTGGGATCAATAGCTTCGTCCTTATCTCATATTAGTTCTCTGTTTTAATTTTATGTTGATACGATTTTAAAAATAGAAATAAATGATTTGATTTGATAGCAGATGTAAACAATGTCAGAGCTACTTAAATTATTTGTTAAAAATTAAAAAAAAACAATGAGCAAATTGGTCCAGAAAAGTAAAAAAATAAATATAAGTTTGCCCGCAGGGTTGGCACATTGCGCATTCGGTAGATTATTTTTAAGCATTAAAAAACCGTACGACACCAGTATAATTCAACCTACAGAAACCCGTATAATTATATGTCTTTTTAAGAATAGTAAAATATATTTTTTTATCAGAAATGTTAACAAAACCTCTATGGTGACGTCACGAATCACGAGGAGGTGACCTGCGTGGTGGGAAACTCTTACCCAGACAATCACCGTGAGGAGCGCATCATCTTTTTTTATCATGTGGTTGAGCGTGTCGAAAATTGTAGGATTTTTTTTAAAATGTAGATTAGGTCGTCGTTTGACCACCAACTCGCCTGATGTTAAGCGACGTTGTGGTCTAAGATGGAGTACGACGACCTATAAGGTACTTATTCACTCTAGCCTTGAAGTTGAGTGGCCTCACTCAACTGCCGTCTTTGCTACAAGTGCGCTACTACTCAGACCCTTCTTCGGAACGGTTACACCGGACTACATCCCGAAACACGACTAGGTCATTTCACGGCATGGCTTGGTCCGGTGGGTGGTAACTAGCCACGGCCGAAGCCTTCCAACAGAGTTTGCTACCCGGTTAGCACTACCCGGGTACCACGTGTAGGGAATCAGAATAAAGTAAACTCCTACGGACGTGGGTAGCACAGCCCCCAAATTAAATGAAAAATTCGAGGCTCTTAAGTTGTTTGCCGCATTGTTTTACGACCCAAACTCTTCGGTCAAATACTCGTACGTATAAGGGAGACAAGGTACGAGAACCTAAAAAACCGCCTAAATTAGGTGCTGCACAATATTTACCGTAGTTACAAATACACGCAACCAGTCGCAACCGGAATAATTATAGTTCTCGTTTATTCTTTTGTAGGTCTCCCTATCTTTGTTACACGTAACCCAAAACAGTGTCCGTTTGCTTGCAGTTATATATTGGGTCCACGCGCAGAGTGTACCAGAAATGAGACTCGAGCCGCTTCTTCGTTATATTATTTCGATGCCAAAACCGTATTAAATCAATAGCTTTGGTTATTCTGATTCCAAAAACAGTACTTTCAATTTTTTTTCGAGCACTTCCGAATAGTTCCTATAATCCGGGAGTTTGTTTGGATCTTTGGGTCAAAAGTCACTTCACGACATTCTCAATATCTTTCCTCGTAAAATCTTTTTTTTCGGTAGCTCAGGTAGTGAGCCTTAATTCAGAGCTTTGGAGCGTGGGCTTAATTCCCACCTAGGGCAAACATTCATGACTTGTGATGAACATTTGTGTTTGTTCCATGTCTGGGTATCTATTTATGTATGGTATTTAAAATATATGTAGTAGCTGTTACCCGCGACTTCGTTTGTGTGGACATAGTATGCATAATTCACAACCACGCGTTCTGTGCAGAACGGTTTTGTTGAAACTTTGTTGTTTTCCGTTGTCTGTAAACTGTTTTCAAGCTAGCTCGATCGGGCTAAAAGGTGAGACCCTTTCGCTCGGTGCCAACCAGGAACTTGTCTATAGACTTTCATTAGGTTAATTATGTTCGCCCATATATTCAGGTAAACTCTAAAAATGCCATCCCATTATGAAATTCCGTTTAAGAGCAGTGAGGGTTTTCAATTGACTGTTATAAGCAGCACAGGTGTAGAACTCGTTGCCTGCGTCTGTCCTTCCAACCAAACACAATCCAGGGGTGTTCAAAAGAAAAGTGAATGAGGTGTCTTATGCAAGCGTGTTTTATACCTTTGAGCACTCGATTGCGCCGTCACGTCGCTTTCCGTCTGGCAACATCGTGTCCAACCGTGACTACTGACTACGTATGCTAGTCCACAACAAACTTTGAGACTTTATTTACACAACTTTAGAGATGGTTTTAGCTCCTAAATTTGATTGTGGTTGGCCATTTTGCACTTTAGAAGAAATTAGTAAATCATTAAAATAAAACATTCGATGGAGAAAAATCCATCTGACGGAGAAAGGGGTAGCGAGAAGGAATATTTCCATGACCTCGGCCAACAAAACCTCTCTTTCTAGTGTGTTGAAGGCGGTTGCGTACTTAAATCGAGTTTCCGAACAACGCAGTTGTCGGGGGTACGGTACATAAAGAACATTATGTTATTAATTTGTAAAGAATATTAGGGATTACAATAAAGATTGCAAGATTTGAAGTATATTTTATAATTAAAGGTATATTTTATGTATTACAATCATATCACTAAAATTTTTTGCACTTGTCTAAAATTTTTTTCAGTTAGCAATATTTACATGTTCGCATGCACCATGTAATAATGTGAGTATTATTTGCAATGAAAGGGAAGTAGTTTTTTGGCAGCGTGACCTTTGACATGAGCCCAAATAAATTCAATGGCGTTGTGGTGGTAAACAGATCGATCACTGTACGGCCTTCATTCGCAATTCCATCCAAAATAAAAGTTGAAGTTTACGGGTTGAGGATTTTAACCAACATAAGTAATTCATTCATCGGCATTGTCTTGTTCGCTTCAATGCCTCTGCTTTGTAGATAACTATGCTGATGCTGTCAACTCAACTTTTCGGCTGCTGGACGTCGGCAGTTTATTTTTTGCGCCGTGTAGTGAAGAAGGGCTATTCATGATTATCACACGCGGCTTGTTTAAAACGCGACGACATGCCTCGCATGAGCAATTATGTGGCTTTCTTTCTCCTTTGTCTTCGCCTTTTCAGGCACATTGGTCGTAGATTGAGTTTTCTCATTTGCCCACGATTTTGAACCTGTGATCTGTGTTAAGCCTTGTTTTTTTTAAGCCTGCTAAGTGTGGGTCCGTTACGTTAAGAAGGGTTCCGTACCGATATCTATAAAAACGGCAAAAAATACGTTTGTTATATGGGAGCCCCCTTAATGCTGACCGACATTTTTTCACCGCGTCAGCTAAACGCGTGAAACAATGGCGCAACCTAAGCGCTCCGACACGACGATTGTCCAGGAGCACCTGGCTTTCGTGCAAAACAAGTTAGACGTAATGGACGAGCTCAGTCTTGAGCAAATCTGTAAGTCCAGCTTCACCGAGGCAGACATCCTGGAGGCGGAGAAGATGCTTGCCGAGACCGCTATTATCACCTCGCGCCTTATCACAAGGCGCCGAGACGGGATGGCGGGAAAGAGAGACCTACAGGACATTTTTCGTGTCCTGAAGGAGACCGATCCTGACGACGTGCCTACGTACGAGGCTCGCGAGCTGAGTCGACTGCCTCCTGTCACGTGGGACCACGTCGACATCACCCGGTTTATGAAGGACATCCTGCAGCTCAGAGAGGAGATTACAGGTATCCGGAAGTAGCTAGAAGAATCCGAACGGAATGTTGCCGACCTACATTAGGAGCTGGCGACATTGCGAACAAATGCTGCGTCGACAATTGTTGTACCGAATACGTCATCGCAGCGCGTGAATACGAGCTGCGGCGGCGGCCGGTGCGATATTTTGCCGGTCAGCACTTCCCCGAGCGCGATTGACACCGTTTCGCGGGCCGATGACCTCCCCACTTATGCAGCTCGTGTTGCTAAGATCGTGTCACCGCAGCACGTGAAGACACCAGCATCTTCTCTTCCACCAGCGAGACCATCAAAGACGCAGAAGAAGAGCAACACTCATCCCTCTCCTGCTCCAACTGCGCAGCTGATGAAGAAAAAGACAACGTTCGCCCCGGTTACGAGGAAACCTGATGATGAAGGCTTCACACTAGTAGACCGGAGGAAAAATCGTCAACGTCGTTGTAACCTCAACAAACGGGGTACCTCGACTGAACCCGGTCTCAAAGCCGTGGAGCCGACATTCCTTATGTACTTGTCCCGGGTGGACCCGACTACATCAGGAGCCGACGTGCACAAGTTTGTGTAGAACCGACTAGGAGTAGAGGCGCCGGTGATAGCGATGCAGCGCCTGGAGTCAACTGTCCGTGAGGCTTATTTCAAGTCTTACTTACTACGGGTTCCAGCGAAACACAAGGCAGCACTACTCTCACCTGAGTTCTGGCCAAAACGGCTAGTGTTCCGGCGCTACTGGGAGGCCGCACAGAGAGCAAAAGCCCAGAAGACATAGTTAATTTTATTAATTTCATTTATATGTATGTTAGTCTGTAAGGTATTTATTTTCTATGGGCCTCTATAACTTGCATTGTTTGCAAGTTATATTGCCTGAAATAAATGGATTATTATTATTATTAAGTATTAATTTTTTTTTTAAATTCTGATTTTTAGTTTTTATCGTTATAGCGGCAACAGAAATACTTCTAGGAAAATTACAACTGTCTAACTATTACGGTTCATGAGATACAGCCCGGTGACAGACGGACAGAGTCTTAGCAATAGGATCCCGTTTTACCCTTTGGGTACGGAACCCTAAAAACACTTTATCCAGTTTGTAATATTGCGTTATTATGCTTTGCGCAGTTACTAAAGTCGACTCGGGAAAGCGTTCGTTATCTGTTCATTACATTAACCATTCTATTTTATTGCTCTCTTTACAAATATACCCATTTTTTGTAATTATTGCAAATTGCTCTTATTATAAATGGACCCATTTTTTATCATTATTAGCAAATTGCAAGTTTCGTTGCATTGAGCAATCGAGAGATGATTTATTTTGTTAGCTTTGGAAATTCACCCCTCGTTTAATACGCATAACTACACCTCCACATGGTTGCGAATAGCTACGACGGGCGTCGAAATTGTCCGCTTCTGTAATTGTAGAAGCTTTATTTCTTTTTACCCGACTGCGCAAGAAGGAAGGTTATGTTTTTCAAGTGTATGTATGTGTGTATGTATGTATGTAGGTATGAATATTCATACATATACCCCATACATAAATACATTATACACGTACCCTTTGTCTCTTCCACTATCGACACGATTTAAATGACACCTCACATGTCGAAATCCATCAAGCTGTATAACCGTGCCAAAAAACCTCATGTGAGGTGTCATTTGAATCGTATCGATAGTGGAAGAGACATAGGGTACAACATTTTGCAGCTAGGTTTTTTGTTTTTCTTTTAAAAAATGTTATTTGTTACGTTTGTTGATATTCTTTTCGTCTTTCTCCATTTTGCTTGTCCATTTTCATTGTATTGAACTGTTGCTCGTTCTATAACAAGAACATCCGACTCTATAACATTAAATACTTTCATCACTGGAAGTAGGGGAAACACCTTAGAAAAAATTCTAAACGAACCCTTTGTTTTCATGTTCAAATTATTCACTCAGGCTCCATTGTCTTCACGAAGCCAGGTACACTATAAAGAAAATATATACACCCCCTCATAGCATCGAAATAATATAGGTAGGTAGGTATATACAGGTAACTCACCAAAAACCTCTTAAGGGTTCATTGTACTCATCAATACGAACAACTTTTACTATGAAGCCAATCCTGTAATCGGGAAAAAAAACAGCTGTTCCATACAAAAAGTTTAATCACCTGAGACAAAATTAATGGAACTGCTGATTTTTTTTTTTCGATTTCGGTGTTCGCCCCATAGTATAAGTTTTCATATTGATGAGTACAATGAACCCTTAAGAGGTTTTTGGTTAGGTACCTATAACGCTTTATAATCGAAGGTAGGTATTACTCGTATGCTCGAAGTCTCACAGTGAAACAGAAATTTGCTCTAGTTTGTTCTAACCGTTGGTTTCTGTTTTCGCCACCATAGCTCTCTTACCAAACAGACTCTATCCCTTTTAGCAATAAACTTTGTACAGCCTCGGAATTATAAAAAAAAGTAAAACAATCGGGACACACACACACACAGCTTGTACCTACTATGGCTGCCAGAGATTGATAAACATACTTAGATATTTTTTAATACTTACATACATACTTGAATAGATATTAACACCCTTACATAGAACAAACACCAATGTTCATCACATGAATGTTCACTCTAGATGGGAATCGAAGCCACGCCCCCACGCTTAGAGGGTAGGTTCACTACCAAATGAGTCACCGAGGCAGTCTATATATTGTACAGTCAATAGTAATAAATTGTTTTGTCTTTATCAATCGAGTTCCAAAATTTAAAAGAAAGAAAAAGAGAAAACACTGTAAAACTATACCGAGACAGTGTACAACGTTTATTGCTAATGCCACGGCTACACTATCGGCCTTCGGTGATAAATCGCGAAGACCGCTAATACATCTATCGCCACAAGTGTAGCCGGTTAATTTGACTCGGCGATGTATCGGACGAATTGTCGCCCACGACAGAAGAACGCAGAAAGGCGACCAGTTGACCGCTAATGTAGGCAAGAACATTGCCGATAATCGATAACACTGATTTTAGCACGACAACGCGACACGAATAACAAATTACTGGAGCCCCTTATGCCGGGGCTACTTCAGTATCCTGTTTATGAGTAGGTATTTTATTTACTCTATCCGTCCATCCATACATCCATGAAGGGATGGCAGAAATAAGTTTGAATTAAAAACATAGAACAAGAACGCATTGGGGAAGCAGCGCGTTATTTTTGATATTTTTTTAGAATTTTATGACAAAAAGATTAGTTTGTTCAGAAAATAGTATCCACAAATCTTCCTTGTGATAGAATACAGGGTCGTACTGAGCTGGAAGGGCCCAGGTGGCTCCCCGCAAGCCAGGGGCCCGATACGGGGTGTAGCTTCCAATGTACCTACCGTCTGGCTTGCGGCAAACCCCACAAGCCAAGTTCGAGGGAGGCCCGCGTCGGCTGGGGCCCGGCTGGCAAATGCCACCCTGACTATACGGCCAGTCCGACCCTGATAGAATATAATGTGGATAATATATTAACATTTACAAGCATACATTAATTAAAATACAAGCATTTAAAATATAATTTCGTCAATAACAAATATTTGCTATTTAAAGGCTATTGATTTAAATTAATATTAATATTGAATTGATTGTTTGTCTGTACCCACGTACAGATCAACAATGGAACTTATGGCGTGAAATCATATGACTTTAGCTAATACTCTATTGGTTCTCTTTTGCATTTTCAGTGCACGTTCGAGAACTAGAGTGTTACTGTGTAACTATTTAATAAGTTTAATCAAGGTCCGTACAGCCTAGAATTTAGTCGTGTAAAGCCTACAGACAGAAAGACAGAGCTACTTTAAATTTTAAATATCAGATTAGATAGTTAGGATTACTATTTAGAATTCCAAACAAAAAGATTTATTTATTCAGAAAAAAAGTATTTAAAAACCTTCCTCGTGATTTACTGCTACTATTTATCAAGTTTCATCAAGGTCCGTTAAGCCGTGAAAGGCTACAGACAGACAGACAGAGTTACTTCCTAAGTTAGAATTAAGATTAGAATTAGAAGTACTGTGCTCTCCCCTTCACCTTTTTACTTATGGCTGGGTCTGACATGGTCAACAAGTCATGTTATGTTGCCACCAAAGTTTCAAACACAGTGGAATACCAATAAAAATTAATTATTTAAAAATGAATAAAAAATACACCTCTGTACACAACCCGGAGCCCGCACCCGCCCGCCTACACGCGTGATGCATGTACATTGTACACAGGGTGATTATGCGAAACGGATTTACACGGGCTGATTTTCACACATAGGCACATGGCTACAATGTATTTTTTAATCTTGCCTACTGCGATGAATAACACGTTCTGGGTTATTCATCGCAGTAAGGCTATTCCTACGCGTGAGATGAGATGAGATTTTATCTTGGTCACTCTCATACCTATGACTATACAAACTAGAGTAACAAGGACGAAAAAATGTGAGATTGAATCTCACTCCGTAAGAATTGCCCTCCAGTCACGAGTCTCGATGTAAAACTAGTTTTACGTGTGGTCTAGCCAGTTTTAAATCGAGATTCATGACTGAGCATCGTTTTTGATCACACAATCTACAAATCCAAGTGGTCCGACGAAGCACTCTGGACTTAGACAGAGCAATCGTATATACGTGAGTTTGTTCGTTTGTTTTTACGAAATTTTGGGTACACGTTGTCTGAGGTACAGAAAAGGACATGGGGTACTTTTTATCCCGAAAAAGTTAATAGCTCCTGTGGGCCGCGGGTAAAATCGCTGGACGCAGCTAGTACCAATACAATATTATAAATTTAAATTAAAAAAAAAAAACATTAGTGTGTTGGTAAAAGACTTTTTCCCAACAGTAAATTAAAAAGAGTGATAAAAAACATGAAATAAAATTATTTAAAAAGAAATATTCTGATACAAATGACTGGTTTAATATTATTAGGTTAGCATATCGTCACGCTATGTCCCCGAGAGGGCGTGCAGAGGTGTAATAAAACACCCACACTTCGCTGGACGATATTTAGTCCCAAATGTGACAAAGAGTGAGCCTCTCGCTATACACCGGGCTCCAGTTACGTAGCAAATGACAAAAGATACACACAATGTATGTTCACACAATGAACAAATTGGTGCGAGCCGTCGGCTGGGTTTGATTGAACCTGCTCCCTCTAGTAATAGGTTCCTCCTCTATTATTGGGTTAGGTAACTACCATCATGTTCACGTACAGATGCTTGAAATTATATTTCGATGGGTACTCTACAGAATTTATTGAGGTACAAAGTTAAAGGGAATCTGTTTACATTTACATTTTCAGCTTTATGCACAGACTTCTTATGGCATAATAAGTACCTTACACGCAGCGTTTTGGTATTAAAAAACAGACTTGGTTTTTTGTTTCTAAGTTTTTTTTGTTACTTAAGTACCTAATTATTAATATATTCAAGATATTCCTAGGTACCTTGCATACTGTTTAAATTACAAGAATTCGATACAACAAATATACTGTTACCTCCTAATCCAACTCCTCAAATAAAGTCTTTGATCTTTCCAAGATCTTTTAAGGTTTCTGAAAACAACCATTGAATGCATCGTGCATCGAGGGCACGCAAATGAGACGAGGGGCATAGGGTGGTGTGTAGTGTAGGCACGTAGTTAATTGTACGAGGTGCGGGCGACGGTGGTGTCTGGCGGAGGAGCGGGCGAGCGTTGGTCGCGGCGGCGGCGGCCGATCGATACCGGGCGCGGCGCTGCAACGACGGCGCCCGTCGCCGCGCGGCACTCGCGCTGCGACTCGATCGGCCGGAGCGCCGCCGCGCCGCGCGCCCTCGCACCACCACTGCCGCGGCCGCTCGCGCCGTGACCACACGCGACGATGCGCGCCGATCGGGCCGCCCGTGACACGCGTCACAACAAGGACCATGACAATCTCAAATCTTCCCTCAAAAAGGGGAGCAAGTCTAATAAAAAGAACAGGGTCGTGTTCGATGAGAGTGCGAATGAATTTTTCGAGGCCGACTACATAATCGTCGTGCGAGATGAGTGCAGTTATTCGGATGAGGGCGAGAGCGAAGAGTGTGGCGGGTGCGGCGCGTGCGAGCGCTACCAGGAGCCGGAGGGCGGCGCGCTCAGCCCGCCCGAGGGGTACAAGGACCTGGGGCTGTTCAACCGCGACGGCACGCTGCGCGAGCAGGCGTGGTGGGAGGCGGGCGACGTGGTGCTGGTGGGCGAGCGCTCGGGCACCGTCTTCACGCCGCACCACCTGCAGCTGCTGCGCCGGCTGCAGCGCGAGCGGATGCTGCGCTCGGCCATCTGTGCGGACTGCGACGCGCACGCCGCGCTGCACCAGCCGCTCGGTGAGTCCTCGCGTGCTGCGACCCTCTGCTTCTCTGCTTCGGGGGACTGGGGATGCCAGCTCGCAGAGTTCACGAACAGCCTATCCGTCACCTGTGTACAGCTTTCGATGTTGTCAAATAATTTTCTTTTTTTTGGAATTCTATTGACTTTTACTTAATTTAAATAAACCTAATGTTATTGAATACAACGGTATTTAAAGAGATACTTCTGGGAAATTTAATCGGGTTACGTGAACGATGAGAAACCCTGCTCTACTCATCGTACGATACTCCACTCTCCCACGCAATTGATCCTTTATGCTCGACCGACAAACCGTGCAGCCCTTACTAACTGTCTCCACGTTACTTTTTAATTTATATTTCTCTTTCGCTTCCGTTAAATCATTCTACAATAATAAATAAGTTTGTACCAAATAATAAAAAAGTAGCTAGTAATAGGTAGGTATTTGTGAGTAAATAAAATAAATTTTCAATTATGTTCATCTGTATTCGTCCTTGTGTAAATTCAAGCTACGAGTAACATGAGAGTAATTCGATTTTTTTCTCGAAAGCGATTTCGTTATCTTGTAAGCATTCAGCGAATTCGATTTGAATAACATAAGTAATAGCTACGTCATTCATAAAAGATATCGACGTAGCTGCCTACTACGACCTTACCGAGAAGATGTTTTCACCATGGATAGGTATTTATGCGGTGTTTACTCTGGATATGACTAATAAAACGTTAATGAAATTAATAAGTCTCAAAAGTGTGTTGACACGCGATGTAAACAAGGTTCCGTACATAGTTTAAAATGTTCCCAGCGTGCTTGAATGAACTTCGTTGAGAGTTAGGCAAAAGAGATAGTGTCATAAAACTATTAGAACATTGAAGAACAAACTCTGAACTAAATACTACGGTATTTTCCACTCGATTCGAAGCATTTATTCAAGGAGAGTTTTATTATGTGGTCTAATATAATAGAAAGATGCAGTTTTCTATAAATACAAATAAAAATATCCTGTGAGCCCTTCGATCAAATATAATGTGAGCCACTTTAAATGGGATTTATTTCAACAGGATGCACTTGAAAAAAGGTTTTCTTTAATGAAACTTTACTTCAAGAGCCGTATTAAGGGGTGGATTACACCACATGAAGGGATACAAAGCAAATAAATCGGATCCAATACCTTCTATTTCGATAAAAACTTAGAACTCTCAAAATGTCCTAGTAGCAGGAAATACATTTGATACAAGTATATACTTTGGCTCATAAACGTAGTAGCTACACTGCGGCAGACTAAGAAGAACACAAAGACACAAGGGTGCTTCGTTTCACCACGGAACCTTAAAAACTATAGAGATCGTTATTAGAGCAGGTGACGCAAGTGGCGGAGTGTTTCAAAACAGACGAGGTGTCTATTGTTCTCGCCGAGCAGCTCTCGACACTCGATCGCTTACCTTTTTATGCGATCAATAGCCGTGGGGTTAAGTTAAGGAGACCTCTCAGCTAAGAGGCTGCCACTGTTGCTATTTTGTGCTACCCGCAGAACGTCGAAAATATTGTTCTCTGTAAAACATGATAACAGTAATACCTAGCAAGGCCGCCCGAAGGCCTCTGACATGGCCTGGTAGTTGTTGTTAAGCGGCTTTACACTATCCAATTTTAGCATGCTAGCTCAATTAGCGTACTGCAAATTGGACAATGTAATGATCACCTGAAACAAACAGCTTGGTATGAACTCAGCTGTTCGTTTTTATGCAACTTTAAATGTTTTGCCCGCGGCTTCGCTTGCGTTTTATAGCCTATGTCACTAAGAAATAATGTGGTTTTCTAATGGTGAAAGAATTTTTGAAATCGGACCAGTAGCTTTTGAGTTAATTCGTTACTTAAATATACAAAAATACCTGTCTTTCCTCTTTAAAATATCTGTATTCAGTGTACCTAGAATGTATTAGATGTCATAGATAGTGAGCACGTTCTAGAAACTCTAGATGAACGGTAGATGAAAGTGAATTCAATCGTTGCTCCCAGCGCCCCAGCGTTTAACGTACCTTATGCATTGTATAGTACAGCCTGTTGATTTGAACTCGAGACTACTTCTCAAGAGCAGGTGCACACTATACTGGTGATAGGTTGGTACGTACCTACAGCTATTGTGAACTAGTGCGAGCTGTAGACCTCGCGGCTGACGTCTGCTCTCCTCTAAAGGTCGCATTCCTTTACCGATTCTCGACAATTACCTATACAGAGTTTGCCGAGTCAGTTTAGGGTATTTTTTTTTCAAAATTGTGGAGTTAAGTACTTTTACAAATATGTATTTTTCCCCAAAAATACATAGGTATCTATGCCATTTTGAAAAAAATCCAAAAACTGACTCGACATTTTTTTAGATAGGTACCTATAATATAATTATAATATAATAATTGA
Organism: Peribatodes rhomboidaria; assembly: GCA_911728515.1. NCBI lineage: Eukaryota > Metazoa > Arthropoda > Insecta > Lepidoptera > Geometridae > Peribatodes > Peribatodes rhomboidaria. The sequence continues at coordinate 22,649,437 of OU452166.1, forward strand.
AGCTATTCACAAAATTTCAAGAGAATCGGTATAGAAATGCGACCTGAAGAGGAAAACAGAATTCGGACAGAGGTACACCAGCATTTTTGTCGAAGCTGCCCGCTAACGCTCGCTCGGTCGACAAATCAGCTAAAAATGTAAACGACCATTTCCCAAAACTGTCCCTGTAACTGTCTAAATCGGATTTTTCGAACAAACAAATTTGAGCCGATTCCGGCGATCCGATTTGAGGACGTGATATTACGTCTAATCTTCTCCAGCGGCGATAATCTGTGTCCGATTAAGTAAGTATGCTAAAACGACATTCAGTCATGAATCTCGTTTTAAGGCGAGCCTGGCCAGAAAACGTCTAGCAAGAATCAACTTTCCTCTAAGATAAACCATGGTTTTTACTGTGTGAAAAAAAATATGTTATTCTTAAGCATGTTTTTAAGTGGAATCATAAATCTGATACATGTAATGAATAACTTCACTCGATAGAAAAAAAATCCAAAGTCACCTCTATTTGGTATTTTAAATGCGATTTGCGACTTAATTTTTACAAATCATATTGCTTTTTTATTTTTTTTACGAATTACAACGCAATAAAAAAATGGAATCATAAATAAAAATGCTAAAAAGTTAACATGGTAATTTTATATGATTTTTTTATCACGAATTCATGGTAAAAAGGCGCGTTTGCGTGACCGCCAGTCCGCCCGCAGACCCCGTCGACGCCGGACGTGTGCCAAATTTTTGTGATCTCCGCAGTGCCGCACACACCAACACCAACCAAGCATTTAGTTTTGCCATAATGGGTAACAAACATAATAGGTAAACGAAAAAAATGCTCAAGTCTGGCTTTTAGAAAATCGTACGAGTCAAGGAGCAAACGTCGGTAAGTAGATAAACTTCTACTAGATTAAATTGGTAATCATTGTTTTTATTTACTAGAATCGACATTTCTTGCATTGCTTTTTGTAGTCAGATGATGTATCAACAAATCTATTAGTACCTACTTATATTCGTTTTAGTGTTTTCAAATATTATACTCATCATCATAGATACTTTTTTGTCTCTTTACGTGTATTCACGATGTAAATACCCGGCCTAGTGGTATAACTACCAGTGATATTTATGTAGTTATACCTACCTACAGTTACAGTTTTTTTTTTGCAGAAGACTACTACGTAACAAACTCCAATGACTTTGGAATTGACGAAACGTAAATACCTATCTACCTTTTGTATCACGCAGGGAGGCGGGTGTTCTGCGAAGTTTTGACTATGTCGGTCACCATTTATTATTTCACCCAGACAACTTGTGAGATACGGATACGGAGCGACGTTCATACTTTCATTTTTCCTGAGCATTCTAAACTGCACAACGAGTAAATACCCGCCCTAGTGGCATACCAGTGATATTTATATTTATATAGTTATACCTACTTACACGAATACCTATCTTACAGTTTTGTTTTTTTTTTCAGAAGAGTACTACAACCAAATTTAATAAACTCCGATGACATTGGAATTGACGAAACGTAAGTACCTACCTACCTTTTGTAACATGCAGGGCGGCGGATCTTCGCTAAGTTTTAACTATACAGGATGTTAGGTAAGATACGGGACGACGTTCATACTTTCATTTTTACTGAGCAATCTGAACTGCACAACGAGTAAATACCCGGCCTAGTGGTATATCTAGTAGTGATATTTACGTAGTTATACTTACCTACATGAATACTTATCTTCGTTTTTTTTTTGCAGAAGAGTACTTCAAGAGAATGTAATAAACTCTGATGACATTGCAATTGACGAAACGTAAGTACCTACCTTCTTTTTGTAACATGCAAGGTGGCGGATCTTCGCTAAGTTTTGACTGTACTGTATGTATGTAAATTATATAGGGTGTTAGGTGAGATAGGGGACGTCGTTCATACTTTCATTTTTGACTGAGCAATCACGAGTGTTTGGTAGCGTTTGAGTTATAGCCGTATGATTTGAACACATCTAGGCCTAATTAGTACTGCAACGTGATTTTGGCTGTTTTGAAGAAAACTCGTAAAGTTGTATATTCGTTTTTAACGATTAGCGAAAATCGAGCATTTCGGTAAATCTTGTAAGTACGGCTTTTATAAACCTACGACTGGTATGGATGTGTTCGTCGTTGCCTTTGAAATTCGAAACTGCCGGTTGTAAGAAGCGATAGCGGGTACACGCGAAGCTATGTATATACGTCACAAAGATGGCCGCCGACCGTTGTAGATTATTGCTTATATCTCGAGTTCTATCTCATCAAATCAGTTGTTTGAGGTGTCATTTGAAAGCTCATTTATTTGTAATGTAGTTGTTATATAATTATGTACATACATACCAACAAGCTTGAACGACAGCTTCCGTGCGCGAGTCCGACTCGAACTTGGTCGGTTTTTTAGAATTTTTATATTTTGATCTTTTGGACATCATACTTATAAATATTTATTTTTATTTTGTTTTAGGCACGGGGATGACATTGACCCTGTTTCACTCAGCGTGGTCATCATCCTGCGTCAGTCATGGTTTGGTGGGGGGTATCCTATCACGGCGTCACAAAGCTTAGTTTTTGTGAAAAGGGGGTTAAAACTTCTGCCAAAGTGTATCAAGAGACCGTCTTATATGGTGTTGTACAACCCCTTGGCAATACACTTTTTAAAAATCTACCGTGGAGTTTCCAACTAGACTCTGCACATGGTCACAAGGCGCGAACTACCCAAGCCTGGCTGGAAGCCAATGTTCCGGACTTTATAAGGACTGAAGACTGGCCCTCCTCTAGCCCAGATCAAAACCCCCTGGACTACAAATTATGGTCAGGTTTAGAGGGCATGGCCTGCTCTAAACGACACGCCGACAAAGAGTCACTTAAGAAATCTTTGAAGCAAGCAGTGGCTAAATTTCCCATGGAAACAGTCCGTAAATCCATAGATTCTTGGCCAGACCGACTAAAGGCCTCTATCAAGGCCAAATGTGGTAATTTTGAATAAAATAATAGTTATATTAAATTCGGGACATTGTCACACACGGTCGCCTGACCCCAAACTAAGCAAAGCTTGTACTATGGCTGTCAGAGACTGATATACATACTTAGATATTTTTTAAATACATACTTAAATAGATAATAATACCCAGACATAGAACAAACACATTTTTGTTAAGACTTCAATACATATGTAAATATAACTTTTATTAACATTACATTACTGTATATAAAAATAAATGCATTTTCATTTGTAACAGAACTTATGGCTAGACATGCATACATATCGTCACGCTTTTCCCCGAGGGGGCTGGCAGCGGTGTAATACAACACCCACATTTCGCCGGACGATATTCAGTCCCAAATGTGACAGGGGGCGAGCCTGTCGCCATACACCGGGCTCCAGTTATGTCAGATGACACACAATACGCACATATGTTCACACAATGAACAAATTGGTGCGTGCCGTCGGCTGGGTTCGAATCCAGCAGAGCAAAATTGCCACTCCCAACTAGGCTGCCATCGATTCTACAACTATATCACAGAACAGATAATAATACTACGTACCTACCTATAGCTCAATTGTATAATAATATATAAATGTAAATATTGTGAATGTATATTTTTGTATTGGATGTTTTGTTAGTACTAGCAGAATGTCCGCCACTTCATACCCAGGGTATGTATATATCCGGTATAAGTTTACTCGATTCTTTCATAATTATTGTTCAAAATTATATCTGAATCGTGTAGTTTTTTAACTTTGTAACATTTAACAAACCATACAATATTATTAGTACGCACCTAATGGTAAATTAGGGTAATTAAAATTGTTATTACCATTGTTATACAATATACCTACCCAAAAATAATGAAATTTACTATGTTGTATTATTTAATGAATACCGGTAGTTACACAATTATTCCAACACCCTGTATAAATATTTGTCCTAATAAGGATAACAAGTAGCCTATGTGTCAATCCAGAGGGGCTATTCCTGAGCGTGAGATGAGATGAGATTTTATCTTGGTCACTCTCACACCTATGACATTTTAAACTAGAGCAACAAGGACGCAAAATGGTGAGATGAGAATATCAAATCTCCGAATAGGGTCCCAGGGCATAAGCTAACTCCGTTCCAAATATGATCCTCATCCGTCTAGCCGTTTAGGTGTGAATAAGTGAAATACGAGTAAGTACCTAACTTCCACACACAATCGCAATCTTTTGTATTTATGAGTGTGAAGTGTGATAAAATGGAAATATGACACTACCGGTAAAATGAAACTAATGCCACGACTGCTCACACATCAAAAATACAACAACTCGTGGACATGAGATTGGTTGTACCTATATTGGCTTGAACGGCATTTTTTAGATTTTTTTTTGGTTGGCATCAAATAAAAAATGTTCATAAAATGGATGAGTACAATGACGGACGGATTATTTTATCGATTTCCTAAAAATGGGTGTTTAGGTACTCGATACCATAAAGTGACTGACGGGTGAAAGACGTGCGCGCGGCGCATCGAACACAACTTTTGTGTCGCGTGAATGAATACGTCGCGCTCCCAAAAAGTGCGGCCTGAGGTAGAGTAAAATACCTAAAGTTCTGGGAAAGCCTCGCCTTAAAGCTGTTTTTATGAATAGTAAAACCAGTTTTAAGGGTCCTGCGAACACTTTAGACAAAATTCGCATTGACAATAGTAGTCCATGGCTAAAAACGGGTTAGATAAACATGAGCGAACACAGTTTGGGGATTTTGAGGATCGATAGGGGGGTGTATTCTGAGCATAAATTCCAATTTGAGGGGTTGTACTGAGGTCAGCTCAAGGTCATTTCGATGGAAACGCGTTTAATTCGATATTTCGAGAATGGTTAGTGTTAGACGTTTTTCTCTGGTGGGAGGCTTCGGCCGAAGCTAGTTACCACCCACCGGACCAAGCCATGCCGTGAAATGACCTAGTCGTGTTTCGGGATGTAGTCCGGTGTAACCGTTCCGAAGACCGGTCTGAGCAGTAGCGCACTTGTAGCGCCTCACTCAACTGCCGTCTTTGTACTTTTTCACTCTACAAAACTTCAAGGCTAAAGTGAATAAGTACCATATAGGTCGTCGTGCTTCATCTTAGACCACAACGTCGCTTAACATCAGGCGAGTTGGTGGTCAAACGACGACCTATTCTGCATAAAAAAAAAAAAAAAAAAAAAAAGACGAAAAATTGTAGAAACCTTTTCTCTTCCAAACAAAATTTACTAACTTTTTTATCTGAAACTTTTTTTATAACATTAATATTTTTTAACTTATTACTCCCGCAAGGCAAAAATTTTACTTTTTTTTATATTTTTCGTCGTTTTCTCCCCAACCATTCAATTTTATTAAATTTTACCGATCATCAAAGTGTAAAATCGAGGTTCATGACTGAGCACGTTTTAGCATACGGGCCTTAAAGGGTTAAGGGTCCGGCGACCACTTTAAACTAACTTCGCATTGGCTAAAGGTTTTCTATTGACATTTACGGCCAAGAGAACTAGTAAAGATCTGTGTGATCGGCTCGTCTGTACAGAGGTATCTACAGAGTGACAAATTGCAATTTCAATCATTTTTAAGGCTTTTGCACTTTCAAAATCATTTATAGATTTCTAAAAACTTCTTATGTATTAGTTTAATTTATTAATTTAATCACAACCCATCACAACTTTCCCCTATGTAATGGAATTTTTGATTGGCTTTGTCAATCAATTAAATAAATCAGTCAAAAGGGACCCCTCACAAATGCGGATATTTTTCATGGCTCTATTTTCTGTCCAGGACGTTAATAAAAAACGAGAACATAGAGGCGGAGATATAGTTCATTTATACATACTCACCAGCCAAATTTCATTACGATCTGAAAAATAGTTCCCAAGAAATTCGAATAGCGGGTTTGTATGGAAAATTCAGAGCATCGCGGAACCCTTAAATAAAGATTCATGACCGAGTACGTTTTAGCATACGGGCCCTAAAGGGTTAAATAATAACTGCACCCTGTGTTCGTAAACACTAACTACATACATACAAACACTCTCAGACACACAAAGTGAAACGCAATAGTAGGTATTCTTGCACAGTGCTACGGAGTCGTGGCTACAGAATAAACTGCACTTACTAAGGTAGTGACGTCAAGTTCGTCGACCCAACGCATCACATCTAAAAATCAATACGCCAAGGGTACCTATTCGTAGTAATAGTGACTATTACTCTATCTGCCATATACCTACCTATCAGCTGACGAGTCATAGTGTGCTTGCGTAAAACGTAATTCTGCAATAGCGTGCGCGTAGGCTTTGAAATGGGATCGTATGTTCATACGAGTACCTACTATTCACCTACTATTTGGTCTTCTATGTGTTCAATGAATATTTCGTTTTTCCAAATCAACGAATCCGTACGGTATGCCGACAATACGACCTTCATCGGTGAAAAGCTTCATTGACTACAGGTTTGTCAGAGGTCGGTTTCACGTAAACACCTTACGACGCTAAAATGATTTTACGAGATCATTTTTTCGTCGACGTTGAATTTCACGAATCTTTTTCGATTGTAGGTAGGTTTTTGTGGCCAGTTCGTTTTTAACAAAAGAAGCCTTTACCGATAGACTGGTCCGCTATGTCCGTAAAAAACACATTGCCGGGAATGTTTTTCTTACAGTTTTAACATATTTATATCGTCACGCCTTTACCCCGAGAGGGCTGGCAGAGGTGTAATACTACACCCACACTTCGCCGGACGATATTCAGTCCCAAATGTGACAGGGGGCGAGCCTGTCGCCATACACCGGGCACCAGTATTGTAGCAGATGACATACAATACGCACATATGTTCACTTCACACCATGAACAAATTGTTGCGTGCCGTCGGCTGGGTTTGAACCCGCTCCCTTTGGCTGGAGAGGCGGGTCTTCTCCGACTAAGCTGTCATCGCTTACAATTTTAAGCGTACGTTTATGATCATAATGCACAATTGCATAAATTCATGGTCCTAGCGGAGTAAATAAATACAAAATATTGTAAAAAAAAAAACACAATTTTCAATGATCTACGCGCTCTCTCCGCCCTTCCAGTTTCCACTTTATCTTCATTTAGCTCCTTACTTCGATCCACTTTACTTTAACCTACTCTACTTTCCTTTCATAGAATTAGCTTTCAAATTAGGTAACCTATATAGAAGCTCATATTGGTTGCCTTTGAGTGAATAAGCGAGACGAACAATTCGAAATGTGACCTCTTCATACCTTCTCGTAAAAGTATAGGGATAGCTAATTTGGGAAGTTTTAAGTTTGACCGCGCTAGTACCAGATTCGAAGCACTGGCCCGCAGGAAGCCGAGCTGCCTTCGATTTCTATTTCAATATGAGGTCAGAGAAGAGTGGCACATCGTATATAGAATCGGAAGCCAGCAAACGATTTGGGTCGCTGCGCCAACACAGTTAGATTTTTCATAAATATGAAACCTGCTAAAAATTGCTCCGGATTTTCTGGATACAGTATTGTGATGTAAGGTTTAGACATTTTATTTGATAGGTTATATAGGGTAATTGTATGGGGTAATTAAGAGTTTAAAACGAATTAATGTTTATCAGTGCCGGATTACGGTAACTTGGCGCCCTTAGCAATCTTCCCCTGTGTGCTCCCCTATCCTTAAGTGAACGACACAGAATTAATAAAGAAAATGTTAATGCGTACCGTAGACTGAATACATTAGTATGTGCTGTTTCTCCTGCCTTCACCCCATGCTAGGTGGTGTCGACATAACATGACTTCATTGTCCTAGGATTAGGCTATATATTTATGCCTACCTGACGTCAACGCACCTCGAGAACATCTTCCACAGCCAACATAGGAGTTCGTCTCATTTGACCGTGGTCAGCGCTGGCCCCCGTTCTGTTCTCCCTATACACGCATGACATTCCACGTCAGGTTACATTATCTCCAAATAGTCAAACAGTTAAACCTATTAGGGCTCAAGCGCAAACCCCCTCTGGGTTGCCTAGGCAAATCGACTCCCCCCCCCCCCGGCGACGGTCCAAGCCGAGGTCCGTACCTTAGTGGTGCCCTAGTGCCAGTCGCCCTTAGCTTTAAATAACTAAAGTCTATTAAGGTCCTGCGCCCTCCGCGCGTGCCTTACGTCCGGTACGCTGTAGAGGCCTCAGTGGCCAACAGCATTAGTCATTCACAACAAGAAAAAAAAAAAAAACATTTTTATTATTTACATATTCGATGAAGGTCGAAAAAGATACGTAGGCATAGTATGAATAATGTGATTAAATAATAATTATTAGTAACCAAAAGCTTTTATTGTTTTCTTAAATGGGAATTGCGATTGTTTCCGACATAAAATTCGTGGTAAATAGTGTTTAAGTCCAAAGTTTCGAGTACTTTCGAGCATATCGGATTCGATGTTAAAGGCGGTGTATCTAATAGTTGTAGTTTTTCTTTTAATTTTCAAAAAAGATCTATCTAAAGTACAGTTGGTGATCATTAATGTTACCGACGGTTGGAAACGCTGATTCTAATTAATCATCCTGTAAAACTCTATATAATTCGGCATGAGTTAGGTTACTTTTTGAGTTTTATTTTATAACGTAAGAATGAAACAGTTGAATTTCTACTTCTAAGTCTGTGTTTAGATCATTTGGGTTTTGTTTGAATAAATTGATACTTTGTTGGATATTTTCTTTTTCATTTTCCTGTGCTTTAGTTTAAAAAAAAACTTTAAATAAATGTTTCAACCCTTTCTCCACATCTCGCAATTTAATTTATCTATGATAAAATAAAAAGTTATGTAATTCAGCAGGTCCATCGATAAGCACTTGGCTTATCGATGGACCTGCTGAAGATAATCATTTATATCTTCAGCAGGTCCATCGTTAGGCATTTGTTTTCACCGTCTTTGACGAGTATCTTTATCGTCCACGTCGTGTAGTTTTTCTTGTGGCTGTAATTCTATTCTATCGATGACTCCCTGTAATAGTTCTAGAAAATTGACGAGTGAATTATAGAGGTAGAAACATGTACACGTGTCCAAAGTAACTTCAAGGTCTTGTAGTACTTTGTTGGCTTTTCGGAAGGTTATCAAAATTTCGTCCCACATGACCAACAGCCGGTTGCGACACTAGTTGCCAACTACGAGTATTTTGATTTGTATAATACCACCCCCCAAAATACCTACTTGTTCACAACTCTCAAAATTATTACTTTTACATTTAAACCTTTTGTTCAAACAGGATAGACATACTGATTTAGTCAGGGCGTGCCACTGAGTCGAAATGAGTGTATAAAAATAAAAGCACCCGAAGTGTGTACCCGCAATCCCTCGCCGCGCGCACAGGGGCATATATGCCTCGAAGTGGTTCAACCAAATAACTACAAACTGAAATTCTTGCAGTTTTTATATGACAAATTACTTCATTCTCTTCTGGTCTCTCCATATCATCATTGCATATCATTCGTAGAAATTAAGTCTAACGCATCTATAATTTTATTATTTGTCTCCGAAGTAGCAGATGTTGCATTCGCGTGAGCTTCTCATCTGGTATCTGATAGAGATTTTGAGACATTTTAATTTTTACGTTTTTTTAAATATCAACCACCACAGCCACATTTATGGTTGAACTAGATTTTTTTATAGATTCTGGACTAAAGAAATAAATGTTCATCTGATAGGCAACAAATAAAACAATCGAAATCGCTTCGACCGACGAGATGGAGAGAATGGGCTGCACATGGGATATATATTGCAAACGGATACTCATCTAGAATATTTTACTGCATGCCGTTGTAACACCCAGATATTTGATGCATTGTCGTATGACTGGCCCCTACATTTGGAAAAACTTAGGCCATTTTCTTTATTAAGGTATTGAAGCGTCTGCTTTGCTAATTCATCACCAGTGTGGTGAGTTGTGTGTGTGACACAACAAGTGATCGGAAGTGAGGTCATGACCCGGACCGAACCGAATGTCAACGTAAATTTAAAACGCGCGGATTTTGAAATTGCTTTAACTTTCGAATGCTCGTTTTTTTTTCTCGGTCGTCTCTGGTCCCTTCTAGACAGAATGCCCTAAGCAATTGATTATTAATAGCTTATAGGCTAATCCAGGACTGATTGTTTATACAGAGATGGAGTATGGGTACGAGGAAGAAGAAGGCAGCGATGTAGACCGCGACCGCGAGAGGGAGCGGGACCGCGAACTGCGGCCCGTAGTGCGGCGCACGGCCAAGCACATCGCCGCCGGGGAGGAGCGCCCGCGCATCAACTCCAGCCAGCAGACTACCCCAACTGACGGTATGCATATTAATCCTACTTATCGACCCAGCAAACGTTAGCGAGCGAAGCTTCTCTGCTTCAGGCTCGAAAAAATGCTTTCGTATATCCGAATTCGGTCTGGATCTCTCTGTCCGGGTCTTTGTCTTCCACTACAGTTCGTATTTACAAGCTGTTACTTTATATTTTTGTGAGTAGGTTCGATAATTATGTAGATTCTTTTTGCCGAGTTAGTTTTTGGAAATTTTTCAAAGTTGCGGAGATAAGAGTATGATTTTTTTTCAATATCGAATCTGCTCACAAAAGTTCGCGAGAATCGGCAGCTCACAGAGTCACTGGTATTCTAAAAGCAAAAGTTTGCTTTCATGTGTTTGTTTATTTGTTACCATCACGCTCAAACGGATCGACGTGTTTAGATAAAATTTGGAACAGAGATAGCTTATAGCCCTGGGTTAGCACATAGGCTATACTTTAACCGCGGGGCGCCGCTGGTAATGCTTATTTGGACCACTCTATAGGACGTATAAATACCTAAATAACGCTTAACATTCACACTTCTAGCTTCACACTAGGTTTCTCTGTGTCGGGAATGCCTTAGAACACACAAGGACAAAATATAGCCTATATTGCACTAAATAAATATAAGAATTGCCTAACTCCTTGTTTAACTATACTAAATCTATTCCTAATTAGCTCTTACCTAATTTTTATTACATGAACCTTATGCCACTCCTTAGGCGAGCCCACAGACCTAAAATGTTTTCTGGGAGAACCTTAACATTATGTGCTCAATAAGCGAGTATTTCGCGAGTATATAACGAAATCAATTAAACAAGTACCTATTTTGTTTGCTCCTAGATTTTTGTTTTTCGATTAATAATTAGCTAAACATGGTTCTCTAAAGTATAACCGAGTAACTTATTCTTATTTGTGTTCTTATTACTTACGTTTAACACCACTAAAACGGCAAGAAAATGCAATTCTAAGCTCCGATCACATTTCATCATTAATTAAGAAATACGATTTTCAACTCCGAATGAAGCGGCTCAAGTGAACGTGTGGAAAATCGTGGAATGACCGCGCCTTAAACAAAGACGCAGGCAATTCTTATATTTAGTGCAAGGGCCCAATAGACCAATAACGCCCAGAACCAGAACAGATATCTAAATAGAAGATGCCTAATTCTTTACTGGCTCATACATTACAGAGAACCTGTGAGAACTGTACAATGTTGTGAAGAAACATTTACGGATTATTGTAATCACAAAGATACATCGGAAATTTCGTGCGTTTAACAGGCAGACTGGAAGTCGATGATTGCCCAGAGGAGTCATTTTATAAAGTTTATCTTTCTGTCAATGAAAATAACCTTGGGCAATAAACGCTTTGTCCCGGGGCGTATTGTGTGTGGTAGCTCACAAACATTACGTACCTACATCGTCTGTATCAATATTAATCTTAACCAGGGCTGGATCAGTAAAAGATTAACTTAGTGCGTTTTAATTTATTGCATATTTGTTGCAGAAACAAATTAAATTCTATTAATTACAAGAATTATTATCCTAAATTTAACTAGTAGTTAGGAACTCGCCTAGAATGGAGACCTCTCATATATTTATAATTTCTCGTAAAATATTTAAACCTATAAAAAATTACATTTTTTTTTTTTTTTTTTTAATGTAGAATAGGTCGGCGTTTGACCACCAACTCGCCTGATGTTAAGCGACATTGTGGTCTAAGATGGAGCACGACGACCTATACGGTACTTATTCACTCTAGCCTTGAAGTTTACTAGAGTGAAGAAGTACAAAGACGGCAGATGAGTGAGACGCTACAAGTGCGCTACTGCTCAGACCCGTCTTCGCAACGGTTACACCGGACTACATCCCGAAACACGACTAGGTCATTTCACGGCATGGCTTGGTCCGGTGGGTGGTAACTAGCCACGGCCGAAGCCTCCCACCAGAGTTTGTTACCCGGTTAGCACTACCCGGGGACCACGTGTAGGGAATCAAAATAGAGTACACTCCTACGGACGTGGGTAGCTCAGCCCCCAAAACATGACCTACTTGAAATGATTCTAAGACATCACTTCGCTTTTACATGTGTGGATCCTTGCCATCCATTTTTCGACAAAAAATCGTTAATGATTTTGGTGAAATACAGCTCCCGGAGTAGATTGCTTTCAATATTAGACTTGTAGCAGATAGCTTCGACAGGCGGTTTTGTCTCATTGTAGTTCGATGCTTATTTTTAAAATTTTAATTTTTTAAAACGCCTGCTTTCCAGTGCACGACAACATCAAAACCAAGTACATTGTCAGTACGATTTCGATATTTAGGAATGTAGCTCTAAAACTTTCATTTTCAAGAATGTGATAATAGAACAGCTCTTTAGAATGATATTTTTCAATGGTCGGTTTTTAAGAATCGATCGACACAAATTGACAGTCAGAGACAAAAATTAATACGCGACTCGCAACGAAGAATTGAACACTGAACTTCTGAGGCTGAACGAATATGGTTATTTTTTTTTTTATATTTAAGAACACACCTAATTGTATTTGTACAAGTAGGTAGGTTGGTATTAAAAGTTTTTTTTTAATAGTAAAGTTCAGACACGTCCGACTTTATTTTGTGATTACCATTGTAAGCGCCCGATCTTGCAGAGGCCCCGGGGCTGTGGCCCCGCCTGCCCTCCCTCCGGCCCTGAATTCTTAACAAGCAGCGTACATTGTGCGACATATGGTCTGCGACAGCTTGTCACCGGTCATTGCACTGTCCAATTTGCAGTATAAAAATAATATAGGTATGTGCAATAGAAAAAATGAATTGCTAACTGTCTGACAGATATTATCAAATTTTAGCACGCTAGCTCACCTAGCGAACTGCACATTGGATAATGTAATGACCGCTGAACCGAACAACAAGTGAAGTGAGAAAACTTTGCGACTCCTACTAGTTTGTCGACTTCAGTCATTAGTATTACACAATCAATGTAATAAGAAAACAAGCGATCTCATTATCTCAGAAAACTCTAGAAACCAGATTAAAGATTAATTAACACTGATAAAACGCTTCAAACGACAAAGTGTCACACTCCAACATTTCTCTGCGAGTTAGCCTTGAGTGTCATAGACGGAAAAGTCCTTAGCATAATAATTACCGGAAGTTTCTCACAATTGCGACGGCCGTTTTGCAAGCTGACGGCTGCGCACTACGCAGTGTGACAACTTGAACGCCTCTTATTGTGGCTAAATTAAAACATGGTTGGATGGTAGGTACTCGCACGCTCGGATACGATTTTTTTAGGTTGTTTCATGTAGTGTACAATGGGTGAGAGCCCTTCCCTCCTCCCCTCTCCCGTCTTCTCCGGGGCAATATAGGCAAAATATCATATAATTCTTTTTCGCAAGTTACAGTGTAATAATTGAGAGAGAACTGGGTTTAGCACTGTAGCCCCTCGATTTTTAAGCTATCATTGTAACGATTGGCCAAATGCGTGCAATTTGACAAACCGTTTTCTAAAAATATGCATTAAGAATAAACTCACGCGCGATTTGGGGGCGGGGAAGAGGGTTAATCGCGAAAAATCGCCAAATTCACCTTACGTAATGAATGGAGGACTATCCCTTATGGGTAAATAAGCGATAAAAAAAAGACAAATCGCGAATTATTTTTATTTAGACGTCATTGTTTCAGATTGTCCACCTGCAATGTGCAAGCCAGCGATTGAAGAAACGCAGACTGAAATGCCCTTGGCCCTAATCAGCACGAGTAAGCAAATTTACATAATTATGGTGTAATGAACTCACCGCAGGTGGTGACACACTCACGTGTGGATGTCATACCTACACGCCGAGTTGAAAATAGACAGACCTTCCTCATTCATTTCCCCATTGCTTGCGCTCTGTATACAACAAAAAAAAGTGTGTTTTTTAAACGTAGGTACATAACGAAACATGGGTATCCCCAATTCACTTTTATAACTGATCCCTACGGCCAATAAAGTTTGTAATTATTTCTGCCGTGCTATTTATAGCAGTAAGTACCTGTCGTTTTGTTAGCGGTAATTGGTGGATTTCCGGTGGTTCCCAACGGGTTGCGCCCGATCCTGTCAGTGTTACTCGTTGGGATTTTTCCCAACTATTAACATTTATTCCACTGAGTTACTCGTCGGAAATCCTGAATAAAAATGTTGCAACAGTTGACAGAGTGAATCAATAGGGGGAAAAAAACAATGAGTCCCAGCCTGTATTATTTTACAGGCGAAGTTTTCCATTTCATAAAAAAAGGACCAAACAATATTTTGTACTTATTTCAAAATTTTTTCGTAATGTGTGAGTAAAACTGCAACCTTAGCGCACCTCGGTCCACACTTTTATGATCGCTTAATAAAATCTTTTGTCTGTCGCCCCGGTAATGAAGAATTTATAGGAGCATCCGTGATTTATAAATAACTTTGTCTTCACCTGCACCAATTCGTCCTTTTGATGTTTTCAGCTTTAGTTACAAGACTGGATGCTGTTCATTGCGCTATAAGAATATAAAAGTGTAACTACCTCATAGATGGTCAACAGTCTTTGATAAATGATACGTCCAGATGCACTGAAAAACATTGCACGGGCCAAAAAAAAACAGCCAACTGTTAGGTTCATAATGAACGAGCAGTGTGACGCAACCCTAGTAAAAGACGTACTGCGTACACATTCTCTGGACAAGTACTCATAGTCAACAGTATGCTGTTTCACACAGGTTCAAAGGATTCTCGGTAAAATTATTTCAAAGTTAACGGTGATTTTAATAACGGTTTTAAATGAAAAGAGAATATTTCCAAAGACAAGTGGATGAAAACGGTGGAAAGACTATTTCTCCACGCCTCGTGCTAGGTCCACTGCTAAGGTGTAGTAGAACGTTAAAATATTTTAGGGCAAACTACACTCGCATTAATACTAAGAGTCTTGGTTGCTTCGATAGGGCTGGCAATCTTAGATTGAATAGAAACTCGTTTTAATAGGCTCGTATTGTACCCTCATCTTCTTCGTCCTGAAGAATTTTGTACAAGAGGATAATTCCTCGCACGTACTTAGCCCGTAGCCTCGACACCCCATTTATTAAAGCCCGTTTTTGTCACTCGTCATTTGTTATTTGTAAACAAACAACGACCTTTAAACGGAAGTTCGGTATTTTAATGAGAACTGTGAGGCATCGACAGCTTCCATGAATACATTAAAATACTAAATATCTAGAGCAAACATTTAAAAGGTGGGTTATCGAGCCAAGCTTTTTAGGGTCAACGAGTTGGTTTTATGCTGTGAGTTATCGTTTAGCGATTTGTAGAGAGCGGTACATGTTTAAATTATTTTAAAAGCTTATAATGATGTTATGGTTAACTGAGCCTAGTTACATCTAGATACCTTACATGCTATATATGTACCTACATAAGCAAAGGGAACTTTAAATTTTCTCTAAGTGTAGGACGTAGGTATGTGAATCCTAAAACTTACGGAAAACTACACAACAAAAAATAAAAAATGCCCAACATATGCCATAGTACAAAGACAGAGGCAACTTTAAAACTTTCACTAATAGAATTGTGTGTGCAAAGTTTCATGAGAATCGGATTTAAACTTACTTGGCAATATTTATAACTGGTGGTTCTGTGAGCTGAAGACCTCGCGGCCGGCGCCTGTCCTCCTCTACAAGTCGTATTCCTCAACCGATTCTCGTGAAGTTTTGTGAGCAGATTCGATAATCATACCGATTTTTTTATGCTGAAGCAGTTTGTTGATTTCTTTTTTTAATTGCGGAGATTGGTATGTTTTTTTCTTAAAGATGAATTATTACTTACTTACGTTACACTTTTTCGTTATCTTGTTGCTAATATAATTACCCGATTGTCCAGGTGAGGAGAGCGATGTAGGGGAGCTGGAAGGTCGCGTCTCCTCGGAGAACTCGCCGCTGCGCCAACGACGCGGCGGCATCCTCAAGGGCGGCCGCCTCTGGAAGTCCTTCGACAAGGACGGTGACAAGGACAACGAACAGGTCGCTATTCCTCACCTTCACCCATAGCCTATAAATAAATCCATTCAGTCGTGCTAGACAACCGTCTAGACAGAGCCATCGTGGGCGAGAGGCGAGACGTGAGTGTCGCGCTACCGGCTACCTTCCATGCTACCTTACCTCTTACCTACATGTAGCCCAAATGCAGGGCTACCGTGTGTTTGTTGCTTCAGTTAATTTCAAATAAAATAGTAATTAGGTACGACAAAAGCTCTCCGAGCATGCAATTCCCATCTATTTTTTAATTTGTAACAATTATATAGCAGACATTTTTTTTCATTATTTGCATCTCGTTTAGTTAGGTAAGGTTAGGTTAGCAATACAAATTAACTCTAGAACTGCCCAATGAAGTATTTTTTTGTTTGTTTAGCGGGCCATTTTCCACTCTTAGCCACTTGATTGGGCCATTGTGCGTGGCTTTTCTTCTCTTCTCTTCCTCTTACTCCAACCAGCCCAGGTGCTCCCAAAAGATTAGCAGCCTTTTCAGACTGTCGTAAGCCTCCGGGAGCGGCGATGGCGATTGAGAGGATCCGAGCCCGATGATCTGCCTCGCTCCTGCATTCCATAAGCCGTGACGTGGCGTTTCCTCTGCTTCCATGCATCCTCTGCATAGAGGGCTGTCTGTCACACCTACATTAAACAGGTGTTTGTCTAGGGGACAGTAACAAATTAATCTATAGCTTTGCGAATTTTGTCCCTTTTTTAGTCGGATGAGGTTGCCGGAACCGCAGTTTTAATTTGCCTGGAGCCCTCAACATTTGTCTATTCTGTAAGGTTACGCAGCCATGTTTTTCTTTGGGCCTGGGGTATAGGCATTAGTGGTACCGGTCCATACACTATTTCTTCTGATCCCCTTCCAGCCAGTTCATCTGCTGCGTCCTTACCTGGTGAGTTGCTGTGCCCTTTCATCTGAAGAGTTACTCTATTTGTTCCAATGAAGTATTATTAGCTAAACAAATTATTATTATTGGTGACAAAAATATTTTAGAACTGACCTAATGTATTTTTAGAGCAGATTATACCTTTAAAATATTGCTGGTCATTACAAATATTTACAACCTTAGAAATAAAGTTTTAATACATGTGTAACACAAAAGCTGAAAAATAAAAATATTTTTGACTTAAACGTTGTGTACAGTTCGTGCATAGATGTAACAAAATCAAAGGAAAATAAACATTCGTTACACGGCCGGGTACCCTTGTTTAGCGGGTGTGTACGGGGTCAAGATGGCGGATTTCACTGTAACTGCTGATCCCTCAGAATAATAACTAAAGCAATTGCTTTATTTATTATTATGTGGCTGATCCAGACTCAGTAACTACCATAGAGTCTGTGCAATATGTTTCTCTTGTCAAAATAAAAACGTTTTTAGTTGGTAGTGTGACATTAGACACATTGGAGTGTTGGTAGATTGACATTTGACTCCGTTCAGACATTTGGTGTTGGTCTCCCACTATAACCAAAAGAAAATGTTTTCCTCTAAAATAGTTTATTTCAACGAATTTTGGACAAGAGATTCAAAAAACAACATAGTTTGATTAATATTCTTGTCCTAAAACGTAAATTGTATGTGCAACATTAATAATTAGTGAGCTTTCTTTAAAAATAGTTATTAAAAACTATTTGGACAAAAAAGTTTCTGAACGAATTTACCAAAAGTTACCAGACGAAAAAGATAAAAGTGTTAAGCATGTGTGTAAATACCCAATGCCGATCCACTGCCTATACTGTACTGTACTATACTGCCCACTCAACGTCTGACTGAACATTAGTTTAGCAGATGTTTATGCATTTTTTTATTTCTAAGGCTGTAAGTCTTTACTTTCAATCTGAAATACATTTATATCTACCTATATAGGTATCTTACCGAAGGTCTTTACCTAACTTATGTATATCTAAATAATGTTTAGTATTTACGATTTAAAGACATCGGTAGTGACGATGGGTTGCTAGGTAAGTAGATACTTACGAAGTAGCGCGTCCCACGTGCTGTGGTTGACAACCCTGAGCTGTGTATAGTGTGTCTATGTTTAGAGTACCTACTTTACTGTCTAGACGCAAGCGGCTTTTCTCGGGACATCAAAGGCGACGAACCATTGTATGGATTTATATGGATTGTATTGCAATGTGCTTTCACTAGACTTTTACCACATTTTAACTCTAAAAACTTTTTAAAATACGATCACAAGAAGCAGATAGTACCAACGACTCGGGAGAACAAGGCGGTGAATGGCAGACTTGTACAGTACTGTGATCATTCGAAAACTTCTATTCTTTTCAAAGTCAAAGTCAAAGTCAAAATGTTTTTATTCAATTTAGTTAGCAAAGACACACTTATGAACGACCGCCTTGTTCAAAGTCAAAGTCAAAGTCAAAATGTTTTTATTCAATTTAGGTATCAAAGATACACTTATGAACGTCAAAGTTATTTAAATT
The DNA here is from genome assembly GCA_911728515.1 of Peribatodes rhomboidaria. NCBI lineage: Eukaryota > Metazoa > Arthropoda > Insecta > Lepidoptera > Geometridae > Peribatodes > Peribatodes rhomboidaria. Next base: position 22,668,233 of record OU452166.1, read on the forward strand.
GACTCGACCGCCTTGTTCGGACAAAGAGCCTCTACTCAGAAGAACAGGCAAGAAACTGAGGGGATTATTTTTTCAAATAATAAATAAATAACAGTCTCACAACTTTATCATTTTCTTTATCATTCTTTATCGCTATTCTTGATTGATTGTAGAATTATGAACCAATTACAAAATACTTTTTGGAGTTAGCGGCAGAATACATAAAATACCTATGGTCTTATTTTTATAGTCGATCGCGTTGTGAGATCGTGGTGTCCTCATTAATGGAGATTTTTTAGACGTTTTGATTCTAAGCTTCTCTCTACTAATTATGTAAAGACAGAGTACCTAATTAGATTTGTAACATCATTAATGTAGGTATATCAAAGACTAACAAAGTGAGAAGTTAAGCCCCTAAATAAGAGTTTAATTAAAATAAAAACGGTTTCGTTCAGTCTCTGAATAATATTGTGAATAGATATTAATCCTGTAATATTATATAATCATGTTCTTATCCCGTCTTATCAAAAAGAGCTTGGTAGTTAATTCTTCGTAAACTGGGACCAAAATAGCCTTTTAATCTCAAGAGATTACGTTCTCAAGGAAAAGATATTTGAATTTGGAATGTGGATATTGTTGGTAAAAGCTTCAATCACGTAACATTGTATGAACTGGCTGTATAGTAAACCGTGCTAGAGCCAAATTGAAAAACAAGTTCGTGAAAAGAAAAACGCGCGAAATGCCGCCTTTGTTCGTAAATTTCGATATTGTTTACTTAAATTCGTATTTTACTTAGTTTTATTAAAAATGGTGTCTTTCTCAAGTAGTGAGAATAGCAATAAATGTTGCATTGTTGGGATAGTTTTACCACAGACCAAAAATTTAAGTTTTACAATATTTTGTTTTTTCACTTATTTCATCACAGACCGATGACCAACGATCCAACACGACGGCAAGCGACGAAGACGGCTCCGTGACCCCGCGGGCGGTGCGCTTCGTGGACAAGCCGTCCGACGCGGCCCCACACGTGGAGGACAATATAGACGAGTCACAGCCGCCACCTACCGAGAATTTGCAACAGAAAGAATTCACAAACCACACACACAGGTACAACGAACATCCTCCTCCTCCTTGATTCGTACGTTTGTCGCAGGAGATCGAATCTCTTGATCATGTATCTTTGAGTGTCCATGTTGCCACTGGATAAGCCCACCCTAATGAGCTCCTTGTACTTTATGGTGATGATTCTGCATCGGCCCGCGTTGCATTGAAGAGCTGCATAAGAATGACATAAGATGAGAATAAAGTCTTATTCTCATTTGTATAAAACTGTTATTAGTAGTGTTAATGAAATTTAGATTTAGGAATTAGCTTGCAAAATGTTGCTAATTGATGATGACATCCCCCCCCCCCCCTCCCCCCCTTTATAACCTAGAACAAAGCTCTACTAAAAGACTAGGTATAACCACCTGACCAAAGAGTCGAAAAAAAAATCCTTATGTTGTAGGCTCTCTTCATAGTATAATAATATACTTCGCTAACAACACGTAGTAACGTCAATCGATGCTTATGCAAGATCGAAATACGTCATTTGCAACAAGTTCGAAAGAGACGGATGACGTCATTACGTGTTTGCTAAATGCTAGACCTTTGGATCATGGGTTCTCTGATCTGATCTGGGCTCAAGTCGTTGTTCCCAGGATGAACCCAACCGGCAATTTTCGATTTTTTAGTGTCGCCATTTAAGTCGATCTGCGGCCACTGAATGGCGTTACTGATTTCACAACGAACTTAAACACAAATTTGTGTTGAACGTTTCTTTGACTTCAGTACCTACAGCAGGTACTTAGTGCTTTACGCAAACACGAAAATTAATTATGTCGTAAGTTGAAACAAGGTTGAAACTAAATTGCGTAGTCGAAATAATTAAATTTCTTCTTTGAAGCGTACTCCATCGTTTGCTTGACTATTCACGAATGAGAAGATTACAAACAACGTTTTTTAATTTTCTTTCTTTTTGTAATTAGTTTTTTTAATAGGTAATATGAAACTATACCAGTTGTAAGTTATGCAGTAGTTATACTCACTACCGACTAGGTTCACTACCGACTGCCTCGGTGACTCAGTCACAGTCAGTAATCCACACACAACACGGTAAACAACCAAATCTGAAACGGGGGAGGCAATAATGTACGACACAGATAATGTACAGCATGATATTTAACTGCCTCGGTGGCTCAGTTTGTAGTGAACCTGCCTTCTGAGCTAGGGGGCGTGGGTTCGATTCCCACATAGGGCAAACATTCATGTGATGAACATTTGTGTTTGTTCTATGTCGGGTGTTAATTTCTAAATCAAATCAAATCAAATCGTTTATTTGCTTAATACAGTCACATAGGTATAAAGGTCTTAAAGTTATTGTCGTAGGTATAGTGTATTATGTCTGCATGCAGACGTGCAAATATTTAATGTTGTAAACTATTTCTTCTTATAATTTTATTTTACCGCTAAAATTTAAAAATTCCTTAATGCTATAAAAACAGTTATGGTGAAGCCACTCAGTCAGTGACTTTTTGAAATCTAGTCCATTTAACATTTTCAAATTATTTGGAATATTGTTATAAATTGAAATGCACATATTATACACATTGCGTTTGTAAATATCTTTTTTGACAGGCGGTTGATATAATAAGTTAGCGAACTTTAGTCTTTTTTGACGCGTCAAAACTTGGCTGCGGTTCTTAAAATAGTCGGGATGTTCTTTCGCGAATAAGCAAATAGCTTTGATGTACATGCAAGGCAGAGGAAGTATCTTATTTGCCTTAAAAAGTGGTTTACAGCTGTCCAAAAACCATGCTTTATTTATAATCCTAACACATCGTTTTTGAATTTTGAACACTCTGTCTACGTTGACGGAGTTTCCCCACATTATCAGGCCATAGTTCAGTAACGACGACACATGGCCATGATATGCCGTCAACGCAGCCTCCATAGACACAGTATGTCTTATCTTTTTTAGAGCGAAAACATAGCGATCAAGTTTTTTACAGAGTATATCAATATGCATTTTCCAATTTAGATGTTTGTCAAGAGTCATTCCTAAAAATGTATAATTGTCTACATTATCAACTATTTCATTGTTATAATTAATGTCAAGGTTTAATATATTAGAATTATATGAATTGAAGTGAATTAGTTTAGTTTTGTTTACATTGATCTTTAAATTATTTGCTTCCATCCAATGGATTACGTCTGATAGAGCGTTAGTTACGGTTTGTTGCGCCTGGTCTTGATTAGTACATTTGATTACTATTGTAGTATCATCTGCAAAAAGTACACTCTTATGTGGAGTGGATTGAGGAAGGTCGTTAATATAAAGCAAGAAAAGCACTGCCGCCAAAATACTTCCTTGCGGCACTCCACTATTATTTATTAATGACTCTGATGTAAATTTTTGTTTTGTAAGCTTATTTTGAGTATTGTCGACAATTCTTGATAATTCTGTACATTGCTTTCTATTGTTCAAATAACTAGCTATCCAATTATATGCTGGACCCCGAATGCCATAGCGTTCCAATTTATCTAAAAGAATTGAGTGATTTACAAAGTCGAATGCTTTAGTCATATCTAAGAATAATGAAATTATTGGTGTACCGTCATTAATATTTTCTGTAACAAATCTTATTAGATTAAAACATGCTAGCGACGTAGATAATCCTTTCCGGAATCCAAATTGTTCTTCTTGTAGAATCGTAAATCTTGTAATAAAACTATTTAGCCTAATAAGCATCGCTTTTTCTAGGATTTTCGAGAGGACTGGAACTATCGTTATGGGACGATAGTTATTTGGGTCGGTTACATCACCCTTCTTGAACAAAGGCTTGACAATTGCCATTTTCAATTGTTCAGGGAATACTCCTTCTAAAAATGATAAATTTATAATATGAGCAAGTGGGTGGCAAATCCATGCGGCAGTCCTTTTAAGAGATTTGGTTGTAATGTCGTCGTATCCACTTGTTTTGCTGTTGTTTAAGCTCATAATTAATTTATAGACTTCGCTTGAATCTACAGGAGTTAAAAAGATCGTGTTTGTATTCGTTTTAATTTTATTTAATTGCAATTCATTTGTATTTTTAGAATTCTTAGATGTCAAATTTATGAAATAATTATTGAATAAATTAGCGATGTCACTTGCATTCGTATATGTCAAGTTGTTAAATTTTATTGATTTAATGTCATTTGTTATTAGTTTATTAGTGGTTGAGGATGCAATAGCATTCCAAATAGCTTTGCTTTTATTTTTATTATGTTTTATACGTCTTTCATTAACAATTCTTTGTGAATGTAACACTGTTTTTTTCAATATTTTACTAAACGTATTTAATTTAGTTTTGTGTTCCTTTTTATTTATGTTAGTTTTAATGTATGACAAGTATAACTTACGTTTCGTTCTACTAGATTTCTTAATCCCTTTAGTAAGCCAGTTAAGGTTTGCCGGTTTGTTGTTCATTTTAACAGTAATAGTAGGAAAACACATATTGTACAATAAACAAAATGTATCATAAAAATGTTCGAAAGCGACTGAACAAGTGTTTGATTCAAAAATCTCCGTAAATGAAAAGGAAGATAAAGCTTCACAGAATTTCTTCATGTTATCTTCACTAAAGTCACGTCTGTGTTGAAACCATGTAGTAAATGCTTTTCGTTTGTTTGCTTTAATAGTTAATGTTTGTGCGGTTTCGTGATCTGAGAGCCCTAGCGTATAGATATTTGAGCGGACGTTCTTAATATTACTTGCAAATTGATCTAGGCAGGAGTTTAATCGTGTAGGGCAGTTAATATGGGTTTGAAAATTGTAATTGTGTAGTTGGCTCAAAAGATCCTTGGCCGCTGCGCCCTCCTTCAATATGTCTATATTCCAATCTCCACAAATTACAATTTTCTTACGCTTAAAATGATCAGTCAGAAAATTAAGTAAGCTATCAAGTTTGTGAAGAAATATACCAATATGTGATTTTTATACCAATATGTGATTTTTACCTCTATTTAAGTTTGTATTTAAAAGTATATACGTGTGTATGTATATCAGTCTCTGGCCGCCATAGTACAAGCTTTGCTTAGTTAGGGATCATAAAACATTAAACATTTCGTCACGCCTTTCCCCCGAGGGGGCTGGCAGAGGTGTAATACAACACCCACACTTCGCCGGACGATATTCAGACGACCGTTTACGTAAAGCACAGATCAGTCTAATGTTATTCGCATCAATAAATTGAAATTTGGGTACTAAGGCCAAAGTTCACCAAAACTATTGTCCCGGTATTACGCGAAATCAACGAAAACAAGTATTTTGTTTGCGCCTAGTTTGATTTGAAGAATTGTGATGATCAGATGCAAAAATACAGCTGGTAGAAGAAACAACCAAAATCAGTTTAACCGAAGTAGAATTTTGAAAATTATACACATTTTGGAAAAAAAATCTCATTAATATCTTTTTTTTTTAACTGTTTGAGCGTAGTTCTCCAAAATTTTCAGCGATTACAACACATTTTTTTTCTATTAATATATTTATAGCCAGATGAGTTCTCTAAAGTTTAACCAAGTAACTTAATCTTATTTCTATTCTTATTACGATTAATTAAAAAAAATGTGATTCTAGGAGCCGATCTAATTTTACCATCAAGTATGATATCAGCGATTTTCAACTCTAAATAAAGCGGCCTAAGTAAATGTGTGTGTGGGTAAAACAACGTGGTATGACCGAGCCTTAACTTACTGTTTGTAACAGGTCTTCAATAAGTTAAGTAAGTCCTTTGAATCGTCTCGATAGGGGGAGTGACATAGGGTACGATAATTTGCAGCCGGGTTTTTGATTTTCTTTTAAAAATGTTACTTGTTTTGATATTGTATGAATATGTTTTCATCAACAGACTGGACACTCCGTTAATCTTGACAATCAACACGCCTAAGACCAACTCAGCCGTTCAGCAGCTGTTCAACAGCAGTCGACCGCCGCCGCCGGCTATCGAACCTCAGCTGGTCACGTCAGAAACCCTGAGGTAAGGAACGGAACTATCGAAAAATTAACAGATTCATTAACAGGGCTCTAATGGCTTATTTACACATCTATAAGTACACTAGCAGGTTGACTTCAGTAACAGCGAGTTTAGTTTTTACGCGTGTTTGAACGTGCTCACTACTGCAGGGACCCAAACCGTATCCTGACTTCCGATGCCAAGAACCGCCGATTTTTTTAGTGGTGATGATGATGGTGATAATGATGATGAAGCATTATGTAGCATTAAGTAGGTAGGCATTATGACAATTTATTGAGGATGCTATAGTTCACGTTACGTTAAAAGATCGCTGGCGGTCAAGCTGCTGGCGGGAGCTCCGCTTGGCTTCGCTCCCGCCTTAGCCTTCTAACCTCCAATCCAAGGCGGATTTCTCTGATAAAAGAGTCGGGCAGGAGAGGTTTTACGTTATTATTATATCATGTCTATCAGAATTGGCAAAAAATCACCTTATTCTATGAATGACCCAAGCATCAGCCTGGTCAGTTTATTGAATTTTGTATTAGACGCTACGGCTGAATACGATCAGGAAGCTAGTTGAAAGGCGCCGTTTAGTAAAATGGCTGGTTGATTAAGTAAGTTGGCTGCGACATGGTTGTAGAGCGTGGGACGCCGGCGTGAGGCCTAAGACAGAGGACGCGGCGGTGCGGCGCGTGGCCGAGCGGAACGCTCTGCGCTGCTCCCTGCTGCGGAGCGAGGCGAGAAAGAAACAACAGCCCAAGGTGAACGCGTTTGCTATCCCCTACACGCTATACACATTTATATAACGTATACAATAACACTTATAAGAATTACTAATGAAACAAGTTGGAAAACCTAGCCAATTTTAGTGAAAATTTTACCAAATACATATAACACTGTGTGTCTTTAAACGACGGACATATTCCAGGGTATCATTGTACTCATCATTATGACCGACTTTACTATGAGACCAACCGCAAAATCGTTAAGAAAAATCAGCAGTTGCAAACATTTTGTTGACGAACAATGAACTTTAGTAGCTGTGAAAAAGAAAACTTTCTCTTCCCGACTATCTACCCCACGTGGTGCGGTCAGCCTTCTTCACTATTCTATTTATTTAAAAAAACAAATAATCATTTTCGTAGCGTTCGGTTGTTTCTTACCCAATCGTTCAAGTATTACGTAAAGAACTTGGAAAGAGGGGGTGGGTCTTGTAAAACATTACAATGCGTTACAGGGGCGGGAGGGGGATATGTTTAAACTACGCGTTACGTAATATTGTTTTTGTTTAACCATTCTTCTTACACATTTTTTAAAACGTTTTTTTCTCAATATTTCGACATTCTGGTATTTCATTCATTCTTTCGCGCGCTTTTCTGTTGTGACTTTTAGGTAAAATGGTAACTTGGTGGTTATGTAATGTTTTACTTAAGGGAGACGAAAACGTTATGACGCGTTACCTGGAGGGAGAGAGGGTCAACAATTTCGTTACGTAATACCTACTTGAAAACTCCTTAATCTTGTCACTGAAAGGTAGTTACGTCTTTGTACAGGCCGATTTAAACTGAATAGTGGCCATAAAGTTAGGCGCGAAACGCTGAGCAGGAGCGAAAACGAAGGATTTGCGCGGGCGTCAGAGAGGCAAGACGCCGCAGTCTCGCTTATGGCGCAACGGCCGGCGACACCAGCGACAACGGCGACAGCCGCCGTTAAGTTCGAATTAGTCTGTACCAAGGAGTTCAAAGCCTCATACCGCGATCAGGAGACGACGTCTCTGGCGGAGCGCATCCGTCTGCTGACGTGCGACGTGGAAGACGAGCCGGAGGAGCGCGGCACCGCGCTCGGCTGCGAGAAGTCGTACGCGACCGTGGACAAGGGCAGCGAGAAGGCGTTCGGCAGCGCCTCCTCCTCCTCGTCCTCGTCCACGCTGTCCGCGCCGGCGCCCGCGCGCCACCAGCCGCCGGACCTCGGCGACGTGCACCAGGAGCCACAGAAGGTATGCTCACATTATATTCACTACCCTTGTCCGACCTTACTTTTTATAAAATCGAAAGTAACTCTGTATGTTTGTCTGTGTGTAAGCTTTTCACAGCTAAACGGATCTTGGTGAAATTTGATAATCAGTTAGTGTTTCATGAAGAAGGTTTTTCGATCCTTTTTTCTGAATAAACGTGAACGAAGTTGCGGGTAAACAGCCAGTAACCTTGTAAATTTTATCTTTAAAAATATTTAAATTGTTGTACCTACATTTAGACGATTATATTTCTACCATCGTTGACGCTTGAACGTCAGCTGCTGATTGGACGAAACACGAGCTGTTTAATTATTTATGTCTTATTGTCAACTCGTCCGATCAGCAGCTAACGCTAGACAAGTTATAATCACTTATAAGCTATAAACACACTAATGATTAAATTTCTAAAAAGTACAAAAAATATAAATTTTCTCGTGAGTTTTTTGTTAAATCCAGTCCTTCAATCGAGTTGGCTCATTGAATTCAAAAAACGTTTATTAAATGAACTACTTTAGCAAGTACGTAGCATAAAATTGTAAAAAAAAAGTTGAGGAGATTTTAGCACGGATATGGTCGTCTGACCCCAAAATAAGACAACCTTGTACTATGCGTGTCAGAAACTGATACAATACAATTACATTATCTAGAATTATTAGACATAGTTGGGAACCTTTGCTTCGTTCGGTCAATTATCTTCTATCAAAGCAGTTCTCAGAAAGGTCAAGTCAAGAATACAAAAAGTGATGGATACTTTACTGAAACCTCAAGAGGAGTTTTGTTCAAACACAAAAAGTTACGGTTCGCAATGTTTGTATCATTTGCACACACTGAAAACGAACCAAGAAGAGGTCAACAATCCATCCTGTATTATTAGTGCATATTTATATAATTAAAATTTATTGTTAGACATAAGCTGTAAATAATGTAATGATTGGGTATATTAGTCCGTAAGTTACATTTTAAAATAAATAAATAAATAAAAATAAAATAAATAAATAAATTAAATTACACTTTAACACTCGAATAATCACAAGTTGTAGAAATGAATAGAAAATTACGACGCCACCTTTTCGGTCCCTCAGTAAAATTTGCAAATGTTGCCGACTGGATTGAACACAATTCGAACAAAGCGGTAATTTAGGGCTAAAAAGCGATATTCCCCCAGCACCGCTTTCCGAGTTACACTGAAATTCAAATAACAACAGCCATTGTACATTAGGTTCAAAAGGAAAGTCTGAAATTAATCAACAATTTATTCACTATTGTTAGCCGAATGCTTTGTTTGATCTTCAATACTTACCTATTCGTTTTTTGGTTTCATTTTTAGGATACCTTAGCAAAATGGTATAAATTAACCCTCATGATGAGACTCCGATGTCTGTCTGCCTGTCTGTATGTCAGCGTCGATAATCTCAGAAACTATAAAAGCGACTTGAAATTAGACACAGGTCTAGATAACGTCAGTGGCCATAAGAAACCTGACTACCCGAAAAACAAAGCCCTTCTTCTAGCGCAGTAGGGTAAAAATAGAACGTCTTTTAATGTAAAGGGAGTCTGCAAAGAGCCATATCATCATTTAAAAGGTCTTAATTTAAGCATTCAAAGAAATTTTTTATTCTGTAATGGAATTTGGTAACTTCAAATAATATAAAAAATTGGTTGCCTGTAAAGTCGGTATACGGGCGAAAGTTTTACGTGACAACGACTTTTTATGTCTGTCTCTCTCGCTCTTAGGCGGGCTAACCATGCCCGAGTGGAAGGGACGCGTGCCTCTCACTCGCTCTCATTGTGAGCGCATAACGTGAGCGGAGCGTAACGCAGTTTCTTGAAGTGTCACCCGGCAAACCAATTTATAAGACGTTGTCACGTCAAAAAGCAGAACTCATAAAATCGACTTCCCGTTATCCATGTAAACCATTTTTAGACTTTTGTTGATATTTTAAAAACTGTTTGACCGATATCTATACAATTTATACAGGACCACCTCTACACAACAACAAAACTACCAAACAACAAAAAACATTAAAATCGATTAATAATTGGCGGAGTAATTCGCCCCTTAGCAGCTCCTTTGATTTAAATCTTTATCTGCCTCGGTGGCTCAGTTGGTAGTGGACCTGCCTTCGGAGCTTAGGGGAGCTCGTGGGTTCGATTCTCACTTAGGACAAACATTTATTTGAAGAACGTTTTTGTTAATTCTACTTCTGGGTGATAATATCATTCAGTATGTTAAATAATAATCATATTTGCTCGTTACAATTCAATTATATTTTAATCTAAAATATAATTTAAAATGTTAAAGTATGTAAAATATATTTAGGTGTGCATATCAGTCTTTGGCAACCATAGTACAAGTTTACTTAGTTTTGGGGTCAGACGATTATGTGTGCTAGTGTCTTGAAAATATTTATATTCTTACTAAGAAAGAGTTCTGAAATCGCGTCGTTCTATAGATAAACTCTTTATTGTTCACACCAGCAATAACGAAACATACCAAGAGAAAATTTATATCACGTAACCTATAGAGTAACAACTGACGGCTTTATCACTAAAAGCGATCTCTTCCAGCCAACCTCAGGATGAATAGAAATGTTATTAAAAAGCATGTAATTAGCATGTGGTATAATAATATACTCCGCCAGGTATAGCATTCAGCAACACGTAGTGACGTCAATCGATGCTAAAAGAAGACCGAAATAAGTCATTTACAACAAGTCCGAAAGAGACGGATGCCGATGACGTCATTACTTGTTTTTGCTGGATGCTAGACTTTGTTTTTTGGAACATGGTAAAAGTGTATTGTCCAGGTGAAGTCGGAGCCGCGGCGCCAGTTCCTGTCGACCCTGGCCCCGCTGACGGCGTGCGTGGGCAGCGCCGCGCACCACGAGGGCTTCTACTACCTGCCGCCGGGGGACCGCGGCTCCGGCTCCTCCGCCACCAACCTGGAGCTGCAGGAGCACAGCGACGCGCCCGCGCCCGACGTCGTCGCTGGCACGCCAGGTCACACCACTTTACATAACCATATAGGTTTTTTTAATTTATTTCTGTAGCACACAAAACAAATTACAATCCTAGAGTACTAAGTTATGGATCCAAATGGATCGCCAGAAATACAGATTAGATCTATGTAGATTGTAACTCAGACCATACGAGCGATATAGGTAGGTATGAACTTTAAGTCCATACTTACATAGTACATTATTGAGTAACAATATAATGATGTTTAGAATACAATGTAGGAAACCACAAAATACAAGATATTTTATGATGAGGTCTAACTATCCTTAAAGCGAAGAGAGAATTGGCTCCAGTTGTGACACTAGAATATGAGTGTAAACTTTGAGTATCACTACTCAGAGTCCTCACTCTGAATAAGTCTCAAAGCAAGTCAGTAAAGTCTGTCTGCTGAAGAGCAGTCAGACTTTACTCACCCACTACAGATTAGGTCTTGTCTGAGCCCGACGCCTATGATAAGGGATATTTTTAAGGACATTTACCTAGTATAAATTTAGGAAATAAGATGTCAGGGTTTGCGTTGGTTCTTGCCATTTCATTATATCGTTATATTACTAGGTATATAATTATAGACTATCAATGATAGCCTAATCGGAGAAGGCTCGCATCTGCTACATGACCGGAGCCCGATGTATGGCGACAGGCTCGCCCGCTGTCACGTTTTAGGACTGTATATCGTCCGGCGAAGTGTGGGTGTTGTACACCTCTGCCCCTTCCGGGGAAAGGCGTGACGATATGTACTAGGTTATATGACAGCTTCGGTGGCTCAGTCGGTAGTGAACCTGCCTTCTGAGCTTGGGGGCGTGGGTTCGATTCCCACCTAGGGCAAACATTCATGTGATGAACATTTGTGTTTGGCTATATCTGTGTGTTAATTATCTATTTAAGTACGTATTTAAAAATATTTACAGGTACGTATGCATAATTATCAGTCTCAGGCCGCCATAGTACAAGCTTTGCTTAGTACGAGGTCAGACGACCGTGTGTCCAAGTGCCCCGAATATTATTTTCTTATATTAATGTAACTAGTCCATTCCATCCGAGCGCAAAAAAAAACGACTTAGCTCACGTTTTTACTACTTACGAGTATATACCTATAACTTACGAACAAACGCTATAGCCTCGGAATAGTAAACAGTTAGACTTTAACCAAAACTCATTAAGCTAGCCTTAATAATATTATATAAGATTAATTGTACACTTTTTAGGAAATAAATATTATTATATTATTATTAATTATTATAGTTTTAGTAAACTAATTTTAATTTAAAGATAAAATAGGACAAAAAACTTTACTTTTAGTTGTATGGGAGAAAATGTATCAAAGTACTGGGTACTGTGTTTGGCATCTAAATCTCCGTTTAATTCAAAACACACTCTAAAGTACGATAGGTACATTAAACAATTTATTTAATCCTACTTCCTACTAATATTTTAAACGCCAAAGTTTGTAAGAATGGATGGATGGATGTTTGTTACTCTTTCACGCCAGAACGGCTGAACAGATCTGAATGAAATTTAACACAGAGATAGGTAGATTATAGTCTAGAGTAGCACATACTTTTAAAAAGTATCCTTTTTTAAATACTTTTTAACCGCGGGTGAAACCGCGGGGCGCAGCTAGTAATATTATATAGGCTTACCTATCCGCAAACTCCGCTCGTGTTTCAAAACTTATAGCACTGTGTAACTTCATTACTAATATACATTAGTGAAAGAATATTTGAAATCGGACCAGGCGTTCTGGACACTTATTTAATTTTATTTATTTGCACAAAATCCACAGCTCTCAATAATACATTAAATAAACTTACAGATAAACTTACAGCTAATTATTACGGATGCCTCGTATGTACCAAACATACAAACATTACTTCATTTATACAAAAACACATTATACATACATGACTGTCTGTATAGCAGACGGTGTCTGTATACTAATGATTATACAGACAGCGTCATATAGACTTTCGGTAGTAGATAGGTCTAAAGATAGGTTTTTTTTTATTCAGATTTTTTACATATCCAGTCTACTAGTATTATAAACGCACAATTTTGTATGAATGTACGTTTGTTACCCTTTCACGCAAAAACTACAGAATGGATTTTAATGAAACTTTACAATAATTTATCTAACATTTTATCCAACTGTAACGTTTACTTTTTAACCGCAGCGCAGGTAACACGGCGGAGCCAAGCTATAGTTATAAATTAACTTGACGACTTTCAACGGCACTCTAAGAGAACCAGGCGTTGATTCAAGACGAAGGCTATTTCAACCAAAAAAAAAAGTTTAAAAATCTTCGTGGATTCAATAAAGTATTTTTAATTAAAATTTGGATTTCCTTAAAATAAACTACCTACCTATTTACCACGAGGATATCACTGATATGGTTTCACTGATAGTAGGTACACACACGGAACTGCATGCCCGCTAAGTTTTACCCCATCTGCCGTATGCACTGTAAAACCGGTTGCATACAAGCAAGAGTATTATGGCTGTGAGCATGCAAGGCTCTAGTTACCCCAGTAAGAGGGTGTTGTTTTTTTATGTGCTAAAAGTCCAAGTAATATAAACTAGATGGCGTTGTACAACACTAAAACTCGCACGCGTTTCATTCGTAGGATACCGATACTTGGTGTGGTCGAACAATCCCGTTACCACTAGATAGTAATAACTTGTTATGTTTTGTAGCTCGTAAGTAGGTCAAAATGTTAACGTTTATTAGGTCTTACTAAACAACACGCCTATGAAATCGTTTTTTTAAAGTGTATAACTCCGTTATACGCTTCGTAAAGAAAAGTCGGAAATACAATTTTCAATTTCCACATCCACACTAATCATCCCTACATAGGAGTAGTATATATATTTTTTTATAATATAAAACTCTGTCTGACCCTATGTATGCTTAGATCTTTAAAACTACGCAACGGGTTATAATGCGGTTTTTTTTAAATAGATTGTTTGAAATAGACATGCATAATAAAGTAGAGAAACACTGATAATTTTAGAGGTTTCTAATGTGATGTCTGAAATACACATATTTTTAGCTTACATTGCAACGCTGGCTAAACCCTACGAGATAAATCAAAATGATGTACTACAGTATTGTACACCTTAAAAAGATCTACAAAAAAGAATGGTATATGTCTATCTTTTAGAGATAACCCACAATAAGCATTTTTTATCTCACTACTTTTTACGAGAAATAATGGCTTATTTACGAAGCAATTTTGAGCAATACGGCATTAACCCTTATCCAATGATGTTCCTGAAATACATTGAGCATTTAATAATAATAATATAATAATCCATTTATTTCAGGCAACATAACTAATGATCATCATAGATCAATATCGCCCTTAACAGCATGTAATTTAAATGAATGTTTTCGAAGATATTATAGATTTAAAATGCAGGACCGGCGGCGCGGATAATAAAATCAAGCCATGAATTATAACTCATTTAAAACATTTAACGTACCTACATCGCAGTTTCTTGCTTTGAAACTATTGAAAATGAGTAAGGCGGGTATTACACCGCCGCCGCATCCCGCTGCAGTGTGCTGCGCTTCTCCCCACGGAGACGCGGTGTCAATTTGTTATACCCTGCGGGTTTTATATTTGTTACTGGCAATCTCTACGATTCTGAAATTGTTTAAAATACCAGAAATTATTCAAAATAACATATCCAGCCTTATTCGGAGATTTGAGATTTTCATCACACCTTTTTTCGTCTTTGTTCCTCTCGTTTAAAACGTCATAGGTGTGAGAGTGACCAAGATAAAATCTCATCTCATCTCACGCATAGGAATAGCCCCCCAGGCAATGTATAAAATAATAAATGTTATGAATGTTATGCAAATCGAGATTTCAGTCAAAATTGTAATCCGCATCATCGGAGACCGGAGTGGTGTCCGGTGCAGTGTTTAGCGTATAATTAAAGTGTGGTGTGGTGTTCGTGCAGACTACCACCACAGCGCGCTGGGCTCGAGCGAGGGCGAGGAGGGGCTGGCGGCGTTCGCCCGAGCCGCCGCGCCGCGCACCGAGCGCCTGCGCCAGCGCTACGGACACGACTCACAGCCCGCGAGCAGCGACGACGAGCACGACGACTACGGTAACACACACGCACACACACTACTACACCACACACTACCTGTTTACATCAACATCTCTGTTGTCATCTGAAATCAATCCGGTCGGTTTGCATTGGAATTTCCCTTTACGCACCCTTGAGGGAAGTTTCGAAGTGATCGGCATTCTCGTCTTTGCAGCCTTCTTCATTTGAAATCGTAAAACCGAGGTAAATGTAACTGTACTACGAGTACTTCTCAATTGCAACACCTATAGAATGTCTGATCTGTTCTGCAGCTCGGTCTGCTATCATCATTTTAGTCTTGTCTCTGTTGATGACAAGTCCGAATCAGGAGACTTGTAACTTCTAAAGGCGTTAAATGACTTTCCCTAACTTCTTTAATCTGAGCAAGAAGAGCAATTTCATCAGAGTAACGAAGATTATTTATCAACCGACCACCTACAGAGATCCCTTGTTCCATCTTTCTAGGACAATCCGAATTAAGCGCTCCATATAGATTTATCCTTCTTTGTCATGATCTTACCCTCGATAGATATCAGTGGCGTTATCATCGGAGGCCAGGACCCTTAGCCAAGTTCCATTCTCTTCCAAGAGGTTATACTACACCGATAGCAATTGATTGAACGACTTGACGCTATGATCACGTGACATTTCTTATAGCTTGTAACTTGACTAATCAACACTACGTTAGAGCGTTCGCGATTGTAAATAAAATCGCATGCAAATTAGCTAGAGGCCCTGGATATGGGTTTGGTCGCTGCGCCATCAATGTTGGTCAAGGACACCCGAAGCGGGACGTCAGTGCAGGACTTATCGCCACCATCCTGGACAAGACTAGCCTCCGATATCCACAGACATTACTTGAGCATAACACTGTGCTAAGTACAACCTTTCTTAGTACGTTGACAAGACAGCTGCCGTACATTTTCTGTACCCTGTGCGTTTGAGAGCACTGTGAGACCTCATATATTATTTTTGTGGATACGAGACTGAGAATGTTAGCTAAGTAGGGTCCAGCACTGCATGATCCAAAAAACCAAGGTCTAGCGTGCCGGGATTTGACACCCGACTACGTCACTCGTCCTCGCCGTCGTCTCTCTCGACGTTGTTGTAAGTAATAACTTATTCCGGTGGTCTTGCTTATGCGTCGATTAACGTCACCTTTTTCACCCTACTACGCAAGAAGGAGGGTGACAATACAATACAGTACAAAAACTCTTTATTGACGCCAAATACAAATAAATCTAAACTAAACACTCAAAAATAAAGGCGCAATGGGCGGTCTTATCGCTTAAGAGCAACGTCTTCCAGACAACCTTTGGATGGAATAAAAAAAAAGATTATGATTAAGCATGGACGGTGGTGTGTCTGTGTGCTAAAGAAAATAAATTTTAAATATACTTACTAATTTGAGAATTATAATAAACTTACATGGGTTATGTTTTTCAAGTGTATGTATGTATGAATGTGGGTTTAAGGTATGAGGTTTCTTTGACACGCCCTACAGACTAAACAGCTTGATGTATTTCGACATGTGAGGTGTCATTAGAATCGTCTTGATAGTGGAAGTGGCGTAGGGTACAATATTTTGCACCGGGTTTTTTGTTTTTCTTTTGTCTATACCAACCTACGGCGGCGTATATTACTATAATGGCATGGTCCACAGTGGCTTGACATTAGTAACGTGGCAGGGTTCCACCGGCGGCCGGCCGTGCGCGGAATCGCCGCGAAGCAGCAGCTCGGGGCCTCGGACGACATCCTGCAGCAGATGCAGAAGGAGCTACAGCCGCAGAGCACGCAGACGCCGGCGCCGGCGCACGCCTGCCAGCGGAACAACTCCAACTACTCCTGGCAGTACTACTCGGAGGCGACGCTCAACTCCAGGCCACAGAGTCGGAACAGCACCTCTAATTGGTGAGTTTTATTCACTTTCTTTTCATTCTTTGGCGAGCGAGGCGTCTCCGTTTTAGCTTGGGCTAAAATGTTTCGTATGTCCGGCTGTTCTCCATTACATGCATGTCGCATTTACAACCGATTTCGCGTGATATTATATTTTGTGGGCAGGTTCGTAATATATTTTTTTTTGACGTTTCAGCTATTGGAAATGTTTCAATATAACTGTGAGATATAAGTAGTACTATTGATGGCGATGTTTTCAGCTCACAGGGCCACTAGTGTAAAGAGAAAGGAATGTTCCCTCGGTGACCACCCCTAGTACATATCAATACCTCTTTAGTTTTCACGTGGTTCTTTAAATACAACGTAGAGATTCGAATAATTTGAGGTTAAAAGTTCTGAAATCCGAACGGAAAAGTTTCCGAATGATTTCCGATTGTGGTACCTAGGCCGTTCCCCTGTGCTCTGTTCCCTGATAGGCTATACCCGTGGCGTTGCGCAGGTCGTCGAGCGAGTACGCGAGCGCGCGGCCGGCCGGCGCACCGCACAACGACGCGTGCTATGCGCACGCGCAGACACTCGCCTACGCACACTACCAGCAGAGGCAGCAGGACGCCATATACAAGAACTGCGCGCTCTACGCCAATATAGGGTAATTTTACTCATCTACTTATACTCTATATGTACTTTATTTATGATTTACTAGCTGCGCCCCGCGGCTTCACCCGCGGTTGAAAAGTATCCTATGTGCTATTCTAGACTATAATCGATCTCTATGTCAAATTTCATCCAGATCTGTTCAGCCGTTCTGGCGTGAAAGGGTAACAAACATCCATACATCCATCCATTCTTACAAACTTTCGCGTTTATAATATTATAAATAAATAAATAGTAGGAAGTAGGATACTTAGGGTATACGTGCCACGAAAGATGAGACTTGACAAACCACATGATTTGACATGCGCAGGAGATGATTTTTAGGTTTAGAATTGGATTTAAATATTGAGTTTATACAGGGTGCTGGTTTTGCGTGTAGTAATACTCAAAGGTGTTGTTCTACCCGTCAAAGTGAATAACAAAATTCAAAATTCAAAATGAATTTCAAAATTCGTGAAAAAAAATTAAAGTCTTCATACAAAGTTGGTCACGTGACTAATTTGTATGGAGAATCGATTATTTTTCTTTCGAATTTCAAAAAAGTTTTTTCTAAAAGTTGTTCACTTTCACAGGTATAACAATACCCTGAAGTATTACTACACCCAAAATCAGCACGTTGTTTATATTATTGAAATATTTCCCCATCACTGACGTACGTCAAGTCTCTTTCTCGAGTATATTTTGTGCCACGTATTATATCTTCTTGTCTTCTGTACTTTTTATCGCACTGGACATTACAGATGTTTCGTGTGATGAAATAAGTTGTTTCTCTCCATATTTTAATCATATTTAAAAGCGGGCATGTAATAATTTCCATAGGCTGCTTTACCACAAGGGAAGCGAGAAGTGTAGAGAAAAAATATCATTAAAAGGATCACTTTGTTGCGTAAATACTTAATCCACATAAAATCGAGAGTAGCTCTATATGTGTGTCTGTAAGCTTTTCACGGCTAAACGGATCTTGGTGAAATTTGATAATTCGTTAAAGTACATCACGAGGAAAGTTTGAAATAAAAATTTTAAATACTATTTTTTGAATAAAGACGAACGAAGTCGCGGCTAACAGCCAATTACATAAACTGTATTATTATCTGAATTCATTGACATTTAACAAGAATATAAACATGAACCAAAGTGATTCTATTAGTGCATTTTTTCGTCGCTACACATACACATTTCCGCGCCGTTCCTCGTTTGTTGCAAAGGCGCCTGCCTTTGCAATGTATGCAGTCAAAACGTTTTTTTTTTCAATTGGGTATCATAGATACACAAGCGAGCGTCAATGTTGTATAATAGAGTGTTGTGACGCGTCGCTCGGTGCCGGCAGGTGCTCGGACAGCAGCCAGGAGCTGTACAGCTCGCAGACGAGCTCGGAGCCGACGTCGCCGGTGCGCGGCCGCCGGCCCGAGTCGCCGCCGCCCATCCGCTCGCACCACCAGCTGCTGTACGTGCCCTACCCCGCGCACTACCACTACCAGCACGACTACCAGCACTGGACGCCGCCGCACCACCACCACCAAGACTGTACGGACCTTTGCCTTTTACTACCGACCGACATACGCACACACACACTCCGCACCACCGCACGAACTACGGATTTGCATGTTGTAGTATGGACATGCTAGCACGCTTTCGCCGCTGCACCATCCGCACCAGCACGAAACTGTATGGATTTGTGCCTTTTACTATTCCTATATTACCAGGGTTAGCCAGTCTCTACGAACTTGCTTTTGCTTTTATTATATTATTTAAATATTTCGTTTTATAATAAAATCCCCATGCAGAGCGATCTGAAGGAAAGTTCTAATCACAGTGTGAAAACTACTTTAATGACCAGTGGCTCTGTGAGCTAAAGACCTCGCAGCCGACGTCTGTCCTCCTCTACAGGTCGCTCTTTCTTTTTCTATCTCAACCGATTCTTGTGAAATGTTAAGGAAAAAATCATACATACGCCATTTTCAAAAATTTTTAAAGTCTATCCCGCAAAGAAAATCTAAACAATTAATTATTGAAGCTTTTTTGTCAAGATGAAGCATGTACGCTTCGCTCCCTAACGCTCGCATCGCTCGGTCGATTCTGATATTACCTAGTTCTAAGCCAAAATTTGTGAGACAATTTTTAGTGGAAAAAAATGCGCCTCAGTTTCTTGCCTGTTCTTCTGAGTGGCGGCTCTTTTTTCCGAACAAGGCGATAGAATCATTTTTATAACTTTGAGACGTTCAGAAGTGTACCTATCTTCGACACCCAATTAAATAAAGCCATTATGACTTTGGCTTTGATTCAGGACTCTCATTGCAAAGACTCTTTGCTCTCACTCTCTCATCTAGGACTCGCTCCCGAGTGCTAGATGCCGTCACCCAGGCGCGTGCTGGGGCCGGTATTAGGCCCAGTATTATTTAGCCAACGTAACGTAAGGTATCAATTATCCCAAGCAGCGAATTATGCACATATGTAGATCCTCTACTTGCGATAGCCAACGCCAAACTGGGTTTGTCACTACAGAGAACGTGTGGATGCGGACTGACAATATCGACTCTTCCAAAGTGACCAGAGGAAGGTGTACCGAAGCTAAGCCAACGTTACGGAAGGCGTGGTCTATCTGTAATTAAACATTATGCACATAGATATTTTTTTATAGATAAACCACGCCGAACCGTATTCGTCACTGCGTGCGGATGTGAATGCGGTCTGACAAAATCGACTTCCAAAGTGACCAGAAGAAGGTGTGCCGAGGCTGGGAGGGAACCGACTAGTGTTTGAACGACTGACAGCGACCAGGTCCCAACGCCATGTTTGGTTTCAGCCGGGGATCACTAGGTAAACTACGTTGATATAGAAGTAAGCCTGCCAAATGGTCCTCGCTAGAAATCAAACTACCCAATCGACGCCAAGAAGTTACAAAATCAACTGCAAAACGAAAATCAGTCCGGCAATAGTGCTGTAATTAAATATGATAAACTTATTATTGAATTTACGGTTGAATCATAATAAAACTTTTACTTTTAATAGTCTTTTACTTTTACACAATTTTGTTACAAAACAAACTTAGTTGTCCTTTCATTTTACAATTTTACGACAGATAATAGAAAACTATAGAAGAGACGTAACATTAGTGCTGTGCATTGTACCTATCTCAACATTACTAAACAAGAACAAACATGCTCTTCGCAACCAAATAAACAAAATACTTTTTCAGAATCGCCAGAGTCATCTCATACTAGCTGACTCCTCTAGAAAGTAATAAACAGCCATTGAAGAAAAACAGAGCATCGAACATGAAAGATTATTATATTACACTAGCTGTTACCAATTGTTTTGTCCCAATCGGAATCGGAAATCGGAAATCGGTTATTGAATAATAGTACCTATCCAAAAACCTTCCTCGTGATACCTATGTCGCAGCCAAGTTGCTTTATCAGCCATTCAAATAACAGGCTAGCCATTTTACACAACAGTACCGTATTACTAGCTTCTTAAATGATATGCATGCGGATGCGGATGCGGATGTAGACTGACAAAATCGACTTCAAAAGGAGAAGAAAGGAAGGTGTACCGAAGCTCAGCCAACGTTACGGAAGGCGTGGTCTATCTATAATTAAACGTTTTGCACATCGATCTTTTTTTATAGATAAACAACGCCGAACCGTATTCGACACTGCGTGCGGATGTGGATTGGACTGACAAAATCGACTTCCAAAGTGACCAGAGGAAGGTGTACCGAGGCTGGGAAGGAACCGACTGCGTGGTAACGACGGACAGCGACGAGATCACGGACTAGCGCGATGATTGGTTTCAGCCTGGGATCTTTCGGTACCCTTTGTTGAAATAAAAGTTAGACTACCCAAAGATCCTTGCTAGAAATCAAACTACCCAATCGAAGCCATGGAGTTACAAAATTAACAACAGAAAAATGAGTCCAGCAATACTGCTTTCATTAAATATGATAAACTTATAATTGAATCTTTGGTTGAATCATAATAAACTTTTAATACTTTTGAAAATCTTTTATTCCTACACAATTTTGTTGTAAAACAAAATTAGTTGTCCTTTAATTTTACATTTTTACAAAAGTGTGAAGCCACAAATAATAGAAAACTAGAGATGGGACATAACATATGTGATGTGAATTATACCTATCTTAATATGATTGTACTAAACAAGGACAAACATGCTTCTCGCAACCAGATAAACAAAAGGATTTTATCAGTATCGCCAGTGATCGCATTCTAGCTGACTTCTCCAGAAAGTAATAAACAGCCTTTGAAAAAAAACAGAGCATCGAACGGGAGAGATTATAATATTTTACACTAGCTTTTACCCGCGACTTTATTTGCGCTCATTGAAAAAACAATCATTATCTGTCCAAAACCTTCCTCGTGATATACTATAATTATCGAATTCATCAAGATTCGTTCAGACGTTTAATCGTGAAAAAGCCTACAAACTGACAAACAGATAAACAATTACTTTCAATTTTATAATATTAGTGTGGATAGACCAAGACTGCTCCACACAAACACTGACATGATTGGGGGAGGGAGGAGGTCAACCCAAACTTCACCCAATCTCACGTGGGGGTGGTCTCGACAAATATCACGTATTTTTTTTGCGGCAAAAAACATTGTAAAATTGCGTGTATGCATCTTGTTTACACACGGTGCGATGTGAACATTATTCATTAAAGAAAAAAATGACCTTTTATTATAAAGAATTGACACACTCATAATTTACGTTTTAAAACAGTTCTGGAACTTCATTATTTAGCCAGCGTTACGGAAGGTGTCGACTATCTTAAGCAGAGAATCTAGATCCTGTGCTTTCGATGGTCCACGCCAAACCGTATTCGTCATTACAGAGAGCGTGCGGATGCGGATGCGGACTGGCAAAATCGACTTCAAAGAGACCAGAGGAAGATGTACCGAAACTAAGCCAATGTTACGGAAGGCGTGGTCTATCTGTAATTAAACATTATGCACATCGATCTTTTTTTATAGATAAACCACGCCGAACCGTATTCGTCACTGCGTGCGGATGTGGATTGGGCTGACAAAATCGACTTCCAAAGTGACCAGAGGAAGGTGTACCGAGGCTGGGAGAGAACCGACCAGTGTTTGAACGACTGACAGCGACCAGGTCCTAGCGCCAAGTTTGGTTTCTGCCGAGGATCACTAGGTAAACTACATTGTTATAACTACCCAATGATCCTCGACAGAAATCAAACTACCCAATCGAAGCCAAGAACTTACAAAATCAACTGCAAACAGAAAATGAGTCCGGCAATACTACTTTCATTATACATATATTATAAACTTATTATTGAATCTTTGGTTGAATCATAATAAACTTTTACTTTTGATGATCTTTTATTTGTACACAATTTTGTTATAAAACAAAATAAGTTGTCCTTTCATTTTACAATTTTACTATGTACGCCAGATAATAGAAAACCAGAGATGAGACATAATATTAGTGATGTGCATTGTACCTACCTCAACATTACTAATAAACAAAAACATACATGCTTCTCGCAACCAAATAAACAAAAGGATTTTATCAGAATCGCTAGTCATCTCATACTAGCAACCTCCTCCACTAAGTATTAAACAGCCATTGAAGAAAAACAGAGCCTCGAACATTAAACGACGACCCAAACCTCAGCAATAATAATTTACGCTTTAAAAAAATATGTAATTTGTTACAACCGTTGTTTTATAATTCATTTTATTTTCTCCAAACATTAATAAAATATGATTTTCTAACTTATTCTTATGAAGTTACTGGGTTGTGAAAAGTGTCAAATCTTAGAATCCATTCTAAGATATGGTGTTATTTTCTGGGGCAACTCAACTAATAAAGAGGTCATTTTTAAAAGGCAGAAACGCTGTATTCGTGTTATGTTTACGCTTAAAACCCGAGATAGTTGCAAACCATACTTCGAAAAATACAAAATTCTTACACTTCCGTGCCTATATATTTTAGAGACAGCCATATTTGTAAAAAAAAACCTAGAGCGATTCCCCACACTGTCTCAGACTGTCGATAGAAACCGACGCGACCAGGACAAACGTCGCAATCACAAAGGGAAGACAGCCCTGATGAGAAATAATATAGTGTGTATGGGACCTCTGATCTACAATAAGATACCAAAATCTATAAGGGAACAGAATTTTAACCTGTTCAAGAACAAGCTAAAAATATTATTATTGAACAAATGCTACTATACTATTAATGATTATTTGAATGACAAACTTTAATGTACAACTGACATTTTTATTATCTATTCCCTTATTTGACATTGGTGGTTTTAATATTATTTTATTGACATTTAATTCTTACTTTAATTTTGAGATCAACTGTTTTTTGTTATTTAATTTGTTCCTTTAATTGTGTATATTAATTTAATTTGTACAATTTTGAAATTTTAATTTTATTATTTTGACGAGCATAGTGCCATCACTCTGACATTTGTACGCCTATCCGGCACAACATGCTTGAGCCTTTTTGTGTTAATATTCCAACATCTTTTATAAGACCATGTTGTATGCAAATAAATATTCTTTATCTTTATCTTTGTCAAAGTAAAATATTGATGATCGCTCTTTAACCCTCCTCCCCTCCTTCAACGGCCTAAACAAAGCATAAACAAATATGTATTAACTATAAATCAATGGACATGATGATTCCGTAGTCACTCTTGAGATCATACATGAGGGTCCGTGGATTCAACTAGAATTAATATTATTTTACGAATTTTAGTAGCTCCTATTTAAGTATTGTATTGTTCAATTTCCTAATGTGATTCTATACTTAATCCTTTTAATCCTAACTAGTCTGAAACAAACAAAATCATGAGCAAATTGTTTCTTTAAATAGGTACATCCAGCGCAATCAAGCACAGATTAACTTATTTACATTAAATTAATACCTACTTAGGCTTACGATTGTTAATAGGAGACAAGCTCTACCCGCCAGCCGTGCATGCTCAACGTGACAACGGTGTGTCGACTCTTTTTGTCGAGACAGACGTATGTTTACACGTAGCCTTGTCACGTTCTCACACGACAAAAAGTGACGAGAAGAATTTTGTCGCGCGCGCATGCTAGGCCTGCTGGCCTTGACAGTCAGTCGCACATCTGAAACGATGCATTTAACAGAACGCGAACTTCGGTATATAATGTACTACGTACTAGATTTCATCATCCGAACATTGACTTTCTTTCACTGCACTGTACGGCAATACGTACACCTTCCATTAGTGTGACTTTAACACGCTCGCCGTGCGGTTGTGTACAGAGCGAGAAACCAGCGATCTAACGCTGCATGTTTTAATTTGTTTGTTTAGACGACATAACGAATGTTTTAACGCTGCAGCAAACCTGTAGTCAGTCCACGCGAGCAGGCCCCGCTGTCATCTAGTTGAGTGACTTTTTTTTGTTTTGAACAGCTTCTACGAGTATAATACGCACTTACTTATACCCACAGAGTACTTTGTTATATGCGGAACTTTGTTATATGCTTATACCTCAACGAACGCAAGTGAGTGATGTGCTACAGCTAGTGAATATAGGTACAAGTCCAAATAATTTTGGTGAGTAAATATTATTGTGTAAATTCGTTTTAATAACTATTTTATTTGTTGCTAAGCTTTGTTATATCTAAACTATCCAGTGACTCGTATTGTAAGTAAATAAAAAAGTATAAGTCAACTTACGATTTCTCTGCTTACCTATAAATCAATCTAATAATCTATAAACGTCCTGAAAATCTTTCTTAAAACATTTTTATTTAAGGCAAAGCTACAGGAGCAGTAGTCTCGCTTGTTCGTGGCACTATTTTGCTATATGTAAGTACCTACTTAAAATAATTTAGTTCATAAGCACACTAGGCACCTCTTGTATTATCAGTCGTAAACTATATTCCACATCATATCATATCATTCATGTCATATTAATATCATAATAATATCACATTCATATCATACGTATCATAACATTTACAAATTGAAATAAATATATGTATTTATATGTATAGTGATTTGTAACTAACTAGTGTTTCGTTGTTTCTATTTCTTTACTCCACTTAACAAAAAAATGCTCGGTCTCATAAATTTCTTTATTTTTAATTTCTCATTACATCTATTCTTACAGGATTAACCTAATACAAATAGAGTAGTCAACATTACATTAGCTACTACCAAAACAATAAAAAAGTAGATTACAAAAGTTATTAGATTAAGATTTACATTAAATTGAGTAAGTATTCCATTGTCTACAAATTCAAACAATATTTAATGATTAAATAACGTCAATAAATAATAATTAAATTAGGTATAATATTAATAATAATTAATGTCAATGATTATTCCCATCGTAACAGAACAAGAATAATACCGCATTTTAATAATTCTGCAATAGAACAGACAAACACTGCTTATGCTAGTGCCTTAAAAATGAACAGTTTACATTACACTGTGCTCATAAAGTCGAAATGGCTGCGGAGGCACCAGATAATTTTAATTATTTATTTATAAAAAATGTTATGTAAGTAATCTGTATTTTTTTTTACTATTTTGTAAGTACTTATATTTTTGTGTTTCTATTTTATTAATGAAACAAATAAATGCTATGTATATTTATATGAATCAATAATTGACAGTATTTTATTTAATTGCCTACTATCTAGCATACGTCAAGTTTGCCCAAAAAATTGGAACAAGGTTACAATAATTCAGAGCTTACAATTGGAACGAATGTTGGGAACACCATTTTATAAGAAATATGAAATATACGATCCCCATCGATCCCACATAAGCTACTATCAAATAAATGTCAGAGTTCACAAACATGACATGAGTTTTTCGAATTTTACAGCCAAACGGTAAGTATAGTGATTATTATTTTTTTGATAATTGCATGATCTATAATTTTGTGTGACATATTTTTATGATAATACCCACTTACTGTTTATCTAAAAGACACAAAAAACGCATATTTATGTTTTTTTTTTACCGAGGAAACCATGTTAGGAAAATGCGCCAGTGTTTGTTTTTACGTACCATATTCATCTTAAACAGTTTCAAAGCTGTAAGCATTTACGACATTTGTACGGCAGTCAATTTTTTTCTATGGCGGCCATCTTTTTTTTTAAATTTCTTTAAAAGGAAGTTTATCTACATTTTAAAAGCACTCATAGGGGAAAGAGTAACAAAATAATTATTGTAGATAATACCATGATATACAATTTTGTCTAACATGCTTTAGTGATAAATCTTAGCGTTTGGCTGTAAAATGCAAAATTACCATGTTCGTGAACTTCGACGTTTAATATTTGTTTTAGCGGATGTGGGATCGATGGGGACTTTTCACGTTTCATTTAGAGGTATAATGGTGTTCCCAACATTCGTTCCAATTTTAAGCTCTATGCGAATCATCTAGCCTTGTGTGTCTATTTTTACCGAACTACATAGTATTTTTTTACTAAGCTAAACCTGTTTTTTTTATCATTGATCTATCAATGATATGATAATTTGATTGTGAGGGCAAATAGAATTATAAGTTATCGTTTGTTAATCTCCCACCGTTTTCTTCATGTGGGGCCGAAGGCCGTATAATATGGTGGGAGCAGACGGTAACATATCAGATTAAGTAAATAAAGTGAAAAAAAAAAAATTATACAAATAATGATTGCACTGTTTCAGATACACGAATGCCCAATGCATACTACCAGCAGACGCGCAGCGCCGCGAGCACGCCGCAGCCCGTCGCCGCCGCGCAGCCGCGCGCGCACTACACACATCCGCTTCAAATGCAGGTAAAAAAGCAAAAAATAGCACTCCATAAAAAACCTTACAAATATTAATCAATTATCTTTTACTCACAGAATACTCCCTATTACATAGGACCCTTCTATTTTATTAACAAAGATAATTATGTAAAAATACGGGGATTTAGTAAATCCAGCCTTCGGTCAGATTTACGTACATGTATGTATTTATGATGTAGATGTTATTATCTGATCGAAGATTCCAGAGTGTCAAAAGTGCGCTGTCTATGAAAGACCTTGCAAAGCTAATGCCGAAAGCCCAATCAGATAGTTTCAAATACATGATCCTTTCATGGGAGTTCGGCAAATATGGGAACTTTCTTTTAAGTGAACCCTTATCGCACTGTTAAGTTAATTAACAAAAATAAATTGCTCGGTTAAACAAATCAAATAAAAGTAAGTAATATATTGGTAGGTGCTTATTATAAAAAGCCAGCTGTGCCCTATAGATATTTTAATGCCACGATGCTTTAACTTCCACACGTTTTCCCTCACCATCAGCTCAAACTATTATAAGTTTGCGTTTCCACTAAAGCGGAGACAAGTGGAGCGGAGCTGGGCGGTGCATTATTTGACCAATTCACAATGGTCGAAGTCTCTACTCCGCTTATTGTGTTTGGCCAATTCATGCATCTCTGAATGTCGGTCTACTCAGCTCACTGCTCAGTCTTAGTGTAAACGCAGCCTACTCTGAAGCCACAGCCGAGGACGCAACGTCAACTTGTACGCTCGTTCCAGACGCTATGCCCCGCGCCCGCGCGCTACCGGCCCGTGCCCGCGCCGCAGCCGGGCGGCGGCAAGCAAATGATATGCTACTCTGAAAAGGTACGAGACCAAAACATATTTAATCTTTGAAGGTGCGTTTTCATTTCACTGAAGCGGTCACGAGCGGAATGGAGCTCAGCGGTGCATGAATTGACCAATAACAATCAAATCACAAATTACAAACGGCCATTCCGAGCACTGTGATTGGTCAAACCACACACCGCCGAGTTCCGCTCCGCTGAGCTCTGCTTCTCAGGGCTCGGTTTTATCATTGAGGTCCTTGAATGGCAAAGGCATATTTTAAGTTTATCGGTCAACTTAATCCTTCAGAATCGGCTGCATTGTTTCAGTGTATGCGTAGCAGCAGATTATCCCATTACGAGATCTTTGTTCCGACCCAGTCACCAACATTTGAGGCAAGCAAAAGCAAGCAAGCTATCTAAAGGCAGGGTGCTAAGCTGCGCCTAGCAATAAACCAATGAAAGAGAATTTTTATAGGTCTGTTTTGACAGATGCGTAATGTGCTAATCTAATGTGCTAGTCTAGAGTACGAAATCGATAAGGGATAACCCTGAAAAAAAAACTAAATGTATTATTTGTGTAGGGGCGCTCCTAGACAAGCCATATATTTTTTACTACAAAACTAGTCCGTCCATCATCAGCCACGCTAAAAATGTATGAATAAATGGCCGGGCCACACTCAAAATATTGCTGGGCCAGTATTGCTGTGAAAATGTAGAAATCTAGGAGCGCCCTAGTGGCGATTATTTTTAAAATACCCGTGGATCTCCAATTTTTTTTAGCATTGGTTATCTAACATAGTCTACAACAAGTTAATATAATAAAGAAGAAAGATTTGTAACTTTGTATGTTTGTAGCCTCAGATCAACCTAGAGAATAAGATGGCGCACGGAGTATAATTTAGGTGAAGCCAAAAACCATTCAAAAACTACGCTACTGTCGTATATGAATACAACACGCCCACATTGACGCAAAAAAACTACGCTACTAGCTTGGTCATTCTTACCTCGACATTGTGTGGATTGGTTTATGGTATAATTTCGTGTACATAAATATACATAGCACATTATAAAAGTGTAGCCAGGATTACATTTTGAGGTTCTTTTTAAAAACTGTGCAGTTTTTTACAAGTCAATTTTGAAAAATCCGTAACATTAAACTCTAACAAATATGTGCAGTTTTAGAATATTAAATCTACTAAGGTTGAATTTTAGAACGGAAATGGCTAACGTAGAGTTTGGGAATAAATCTTAGTTTCCGTGCAATTGTAAATCTTTTTCATGGCAACATTACCACGCGCACACGTTTAAAAAGAAGTGGCTTCAGCGAGATATAACGCAGTGTTCCATCTTTTCCTCTAGATTGATCTGAGGTTTGTAACGAATTAACTCAAAACCTGCTGGTCCGATTTCAAAAATTCTTTCACCTTTGGAAAGCTACATTATTCCTGAGTGAAATAGGTAAATTCGTATTTTAATTATAGAATTTGCTATTTAATCTTAAACTTGCGCTTATGACAAAGATAACTTCACTTAGGTTTAATTGGCGTTTTGGCGTGGTGGATAACGGATAATCATCGTTGACGTATGGTAGGCCTGTGTCCCTGCAGTGGGACGTACAAAAACTGTAATGATGATAAATTTGGCGTTTTTGCAATGCGATTGTAAGAATTATTCAATGAAAGGGTCATAAGAATGTTTTTTTTTCAGCAATGCGAAATATCTTGTGCAAAAATATTAAATATTCACGCACTAGCGCAAATAAAAACAACTGTCATTCGTTTTTTTTTTATCACACAACTGAATGAATGAATGAAAGTTTTATGAGTAAATGAAAACAACAAAAACTTAAGATACGTTACTATCACATTCATTATTACTTAATTTATTTACGTTGGCTTAACGAAGTACCAAAAATTGCGCAAGCGCCATATCTTGGCGATAAAAGAACTAAACTGACAATTCTTATTGAAAAGCTGGCTGGTCTGCTCTTCTGTCTTTTTTTTTCAATATTTATTTATTTCGTAACTTTCAGTAAAATCTGTATGTGCCCACTAAGAAATTTAGGGTGCGTTTTCACTGAAGCAGAGATGAGCGGAGCGGAGCTCAACGTGGTTCATGAATTGACCAATCACAATGCTCAAAATCTCCTCCGCTTTAGTGGAAGTATTCGAGCACTGTGATTGGTCAATCAGTAGGGAACTTGCATTTAAGTTTTAATGACAAATTTTGTTAATAATTCATTAAAGAATATACTTAAATGTACTATAGTGACATGTCTAATGAAAAACTATCACAAAATATGTATAGTGCACAATTAAAAATTACGTTAAACGGAACGTAATTTCAACCACCAACAAGCTCGTAGTGACGTATCTCGATAGAATAAGGGCACTCACTGACGGTGCGGCATGGCACGCTTTGGCATGCCGAAGGCTCCTGTTCTGTGGCATCCCACGTCGTCACAAAAGTAACCGAATTTCACTCACTCGTTCAGTTTAGTACTGTGCTGCTCTGAAGTGAAGCTCATAGAGGATTGCAACATTGAAACAACGTGCATGACATCAAGGAAGACGTTTCAGTCTATTCATGTTGAAATATAAAAAAAAAAGTTATTTTTTACTATTTTACTAAGTACAGCACTATTTACGGAATGGGTCCCCGCGAATCATTGAGAGATTTATTTAAAGAAATAAATATATTAACTTTACCTTCTTTGTATATCTTTGAAAATATTATAAACGTTCGTAAAAATCGACATAAATTTGAATTGAACTGTGAGTATCATAATAATCACACTAGAAATAAGGATAGAATAGCTGCACTGAGATTTAGACTGACTAAGTCAAATAAGTCATTTTCAGTCAGTCAGTTCGTTTTTACAATAAAATCCCGAAAAATAAATGTCCCGGTATTATAAGGTTAAGACTTATTTAGAAGACAAAGATGTCTGGAGCCTTTCACTTCCACCAAGTAGCCACTAGTATGTATATGTAGATATTACCGAGTTGTAAACCAAAATTTGTGAGACAGTAATTTATTTTATTCTTTGAAAAAATAATGCCCCTTAGTTTCTTGCCTGTTCTTCTGAGTATAGGCTCTTTATCCGAACAAGGCGGTCGAGTATATAAAAAAAAAACTTTGACGTTCATAAGTGTATCTTTGATACTCAAATGGAATACAAACATTTTTACCCTGACTTTGACTTTGACAGTACAAATTTCGTCCATTGCAGCGTTGTCTTGTCCCGTGCCTCGCCGCTGTGAGCACAGCCCTCAATGTTGACAATGCAAGGAGTCAAGGACTGACGTCATACCATAAATAGTGTGCTCCTCATATGACCCTGCTTTTTGGCGCTGACTTTTGAAAATGAAACTTGAAATTTTAACGTTTTTGTTTGGTTGTTTAAATTTTAAAATAAACTTTATTTACGATAAACTAAAAAAAATGGTTTACGCACCGCTGAGCTCCGCTCCGTTTAGCTCCGCCTCAGTAGGAACGCAGTTACGCGTAACATTATCACACCTGCGACATGAACGCGAAGATGTGAAAGGCGAACTTGTAAATTTTTTTACCCTTCTGCGGCGAATCAAAAACTTTGTTGTGTTTAGCCTGTATGCATGCATGTTTGTATGACTGTATCCATCTCTATGTTCCCCGGTTGAACTGATTTTATGAATGATTGTAGATTCGTCTTTATTGCGCGAATGTCAGCATGTTGGCTACATACAGTTACATATTATTCTATGAGAGTGATGATGTTTTTTGGAATTAAAATAAAGTAGATGATGTTCCGCCCCCCCTCCCCCCCCCCCCCCCCCATTATCTACTTTATTTTAATATCTCTTTGTGTGATGAATGTTGACGGCCATGATGTTATTTATCCAGGGGCAGGGTTTAATGCGTTATTTTTTCCCATTCATTTATGACTAGCTCTTATGCCCGCGCCTTCGCTCCGATTTCGTAGCCTATGTTATTCAGGGATATTGAAATCGGACCAGTAGTTTTTGAGCTTATTTATTACAAACACAATTACGAAGTCATGTATTTGGTTATTTTTGCTTTTTTAATTAATGTGAAAATGCTCATATTATGTGCGTATTTAATGTAATCTGCTACGTAACTGGAGACCGGTGTATTAGGTACGACAGGCTCGCCCCTGTCACATTTGGCACTAAATGAAAGCGAAGTGTGGGTCCTGCAATACACCGGTCCTTTCGAGGGAAAGGCGTGACGATATGTTCTGTTTGTATTCACAAGCGTAGGATTGCTCCTTGTGTGTTTGTAAATAACGGTAGGATTGTCCCGTGTGTATTTGTGAATAACGGCAGGGTTGTCCCGTGTGTATTTGTGAACAACGGCAGGGTTGTCCCGTGTGTATTTGTGAACAACGGCAGGGTTGTCCCGTGTGTATTTGTGAATAACGGTAGGGTTATCCCGTGCGGCAGGTGGCAGCGCCACTGTACCAGGCGGCGGGCGGGTCACCGGCGCGCTCGGCGCGGGGCGCGCCCGAGGGGGCGCCGGCCGCTGCTCCCGCCACCTCGCCCTGCGCGCCGCCGCAGAACCCCGTCTACTACGCGATGAACGTCTGACGGGGGGACTAGGTACCGACTGCCCATTACAAACAAAAACAAAAACACAAAAAAAGAAAATAAAAACAAGGTCTATCGTGCCGGGAGCAAACACCTAGTGTCATCATTACTCGACGTTGTCATCCGTCTCTTTAGAACTATTAGTAAATTACTTATTTCGGTCACGTTTAAGCGTCGATTGACGTTACTGCGTGACCATTTTTGACTCGGAACGCAATGCCTGGCGCCCCTGGCGGAGTATTTTATTATGCCATGCCTATTACATATTACTAGTGGATCTGTGAGCTCGCGATTTCCAGACAAATATAAAAAATATATATTTCAATTGTACGTTTTAAATATTTATCGATGATCCAATTATTAAATAACGTGTAACCGCGGAGCGCAGCGTATCCACACTAGTCCATCTATGCAATACTCGTATTTATAATCCATCTATACTATTCATCCTTTCTAATTATAAAATCGATAGTAGCTCTGTCTGTCTGTCTGCTTGTAACCTTTCAAGGCTTTACGGCTGAAAGGATCTTGATGAAATTTTATAATTAGTTATACAGTATATCACAAGGAAGGTTTATGGATACTGTTTTCTGAATAAACTTGAACTCGCGGGTAACAGCTAGTAGGTACATATTATTACAGCATAAACGAAGCGCAGAATCTAACAATGGCTCGCTGGTTTTAAACAGAGCCGCTTTAATCGTTGTAAGTACATGGGCCCTATTCTGATACTTTAGATATTATCTTGTCCTAATTACCTTGTCATTGTCTGTCTCGTTTAAAAGTCATAAGCGTGAGAGTGACCAAAATAATATGTTACGCGTCAGAGTAGAGTTCCAATGGTGATGTATTTTGTTTTGTTCAGGTGAAGATCGTGGTGGGTCCCACCGGTGCAGTCAGCATCAGCGTTCAACCACCACCAACCTCCAAAGACCCTCAGGACAAGCCCCAGTGAGCCGCACAGACTCAGCCTAGGGTCAAGTTACCAGCCACAGGCATTGGCGTAGCTAAAAGTTGTCCCATCGGGACGACACGATGGGACTAGTGAGACAGATCGGATTTTTGTGGATGCAGTCTACACGCTTATCGTCTTTCAGTTTAGGAACATAATTTTTATAAGATAAGGCGTGTTTCTCCTACCTAGCTACGCTGATGACAACCAGTATTTCTGCTACTTACTCCGCAAGGACCCGCAGGAAGCTGAACCCGAGAAGATAACCGAATGTTAAACCGAATACTTCCAATTTTACGAGGTTAATTGTTAGACACTTTATTGAATAGGTACTGTATAACGAATTGTGCTGTCCACGCAAAGAATGTTTATGTCAGCTTTAAGAATTTTATTGGACCAGAGGAAGAGTATTTTGAATGTATTTAGTTATTTAGTTTCTACTTTTGAGCTAATCGTTCCTGTAGTTTTTGAATGTGTTTTATAAATTTTCGGTCAAAAACATGAATCAGAAATAAAATACGGCAATTTATAAATTAAATCATACCATACCAATGAATAATGGACTCGATCTTAGTTTGCCTCCTACCTGGGAATGAAAGGTAGCAGTCTCGTATTTTAAAATTCGTGCCAAATTTACAAAGTATTAGCGAATTAAGACCGATTTGAATTATTTTTCCAAAGTCCGGCCTAAGAATAGTTACCCGTGGGACGCCCCGATTTTCTTAGCCGAACGTTTAGTTGACAGTTTAGAGAATTAAGTTCATCTAATCGATAGTTAGGTCATTAGTACAGCTAGACGCTTTGCTTTCTGTGTCCTTATCGGTTAACGCTTTGAATGTTTCATGTTTCAATGACTGATTAATGAATTTTGAGCCAATTGTTAAATGATCTCACTCAAATACCGCCAGTCGAATGGTAGATAACATTGTCACAGCGGAAACGAATAATTTTAACATTGGTGTCCTAACTATTCTACAGTAAAACTAGTCCATCTGGTAGTGTAAACAAACTAGTTTATATACTTAGATATACAAGTCATTGTGGCATTATATAGGGTGTGTCTCTAAACGACGGACATTTTCCAGGATATCATTGTACTCATCATAACCAACTTAAGAATAGGAGACCAACACTGAAATTACGAAAAATAAAACAGCTGCTCCAAATAAAAAGTTCACTGATCGTCGACAACATGTATGGCTGTTAACAGGCTGTACTACAGCTGTGTTTTGTGCTCGATTTCAGGGCTGGCCCTTTAGTGATACATAGTTGGTCCTAATGATGAGTAACATGATACCCTAGAACTTGTCTAACGATACACGGTGTAAAACCGAATAGTAGATAACTGAAGTGCCTACATGAGGCAGTGTTACCGTACACATTACAAGTGACAAATCGCACAACTGTTTGACCAAATGAATGACCAAGATTTTAACCTCATTGGAAATAGAATAACGAAAAAAATAATGTTACAGTTTTTATAAAAACGGGTTTTTAGGAAACAGACAAAATTGATATTGTTATCTAGCAGTATTGATAAGTATTATTTTAGGTTTAAGTACAGTGAGAACTCAGAACCATAGAATGTAAGTAATGAGGCACCAAACAAGTAGGTTTTGTTGACAATACAATGTCGCAGCTAGTTCACTCGTACGTAGAAAACGTACGGACGACACCGCGCAGTAAAGAACAGCAATGGACATGATATAGTCCGTTGAACTCACACTTTACTCACCTAGTTATTTACACAAAAATGTTTGAAAACACCTACTACTTCGAAAACACTTATTACAGCGAATTCTGGAGGCTTCATTGTCTCACCTAATAGTTACCTAACATTTTTGATGTTGTCCTATAAGCAGCAATAACAAACACAGCAATATTTTATAAGTATAAATCGGTCGACTAAATTCTTCCGATTTGGGTGCATAGTTCACATATATTAGGTAAGTAGCATTTGCAGTTTTGAGCTATAAATGATTGGAATGTGTAATAATTCAATATATTGGAATTGAATACATTCTTGTTTTGTCGTTGTTAATAATATACACATACAGGGTGGGTCAGAAATAGTTAACTTTTTAAAATATTTGGTAAAAAATAAAACCAATTAAAAGATCTTACTTACTTAAAATACAACACAGCGACTGTTCGCGACTATTAACTACTGGTTGGTGAGAAATTACCAATTAATTCGAAACGAACGAAACTAGATGTCGCTTTTTAAAATTCTATGAATAAAGTGTAAACTAGGAACAAGCCGCGGAGCGCGTGTGGTCCGTGCCTCCACGTAAAATACTAGTTATAAAAAAGTAGTAATATAAAAGTGAACAAATTCTTAGCCCACCCAGTATTTGACACTAAGCATTACGAATTAAAACCCATTTTGTAAAATAACCTGTAAATAACATAAGCCAGGAACAAAGCCAAAATATAGGCTTAAGTTTATAAGGTAGAAGAGAAATAGCAATGTAGCGCTTAGATGCATATTTAAATGCGGACTATTAAATATTTTCGCAAATATTTAGTCATTGACGTAAAGAGCGGGGTCTTTAGGTCTGAGATAAGCCCAAATTGTAAGTCTCTGTTAGTACGTTTAAAAAAGTATAGGTTTTGCAATGTGATATTATATTGTTTTGCTGCGTAGCAGTGCTTTACTTATTTACATTTTGAACTAGGTACTTGTATTTAAGTTACGACGGCCGCTAGTATCGTCATTGAGTTACATTATTTAATCTGTTAAGTTTAACTTTGAATAAAAAAACATTATTATTTTGGCGAGGAATAAAAAATCCTTTCATATTTACACTTTTTAAGTAATACATAAATTTATATACATTCGAATATAGGCATGTTTACATACGTATATATGTGCGCACACATTCGTATACACATATTCGTATTTAAACATGCATGATGTATGCATATAATTATTCGTATACATAGATCATTATATTTGTTAATGTGCTAGTCATGGAATAAAACAATATAAAATATGCAAGCACTTATAACTTAAACTTATATATTTATAATTTAAAATATATTAGATAATTCACAAGCACCAAAAATGTCCACAAGAAAGAAAAGTTTATTACATATAAAAGTTTAATTAAATTCTTAAATTTAGTTTTAAAGTACCTACGTATTTAAATTTGAAATTTATATTATTCTAGTTGTTTCGTCTCGAAGATTTAGACCGCCGAATAGCTGAAGGTGAAGCCGTGGGATACACCTATACCGACGAGTTATGTAAATGTTAGTCTAGCTAGTGAGGTAGTCCCAGGCACGTGTAGGTAGGTACTACCTGAGTCGCAGTCGGGCCGGGCGCAGGTTCGACGAGCTACCCCGGCCATGTAAAGTACGCATTAGTACAACTTACAGGCACTGGAGTGCGGCGCAACGCATTTTGCTATAATATGTTAAAGAAAATTGAAGCATGTATTAACTTAGACATGATTATGTACCTATTTCATACTAGACTTGACATCTCGAACTGGCATAAAACGCTTTTATTTTCGGCGCTTCTAGACGGGCCATATTTTTATTATAATACTGACTGGCCTGACAATACTGGCTCGGTAATATTGCGACAATATTTAGAGTGTGGCCCGGCTAGTCATAAATTTCTAGCATGGCTGATGATTCCTGGGCTACAGTCGGTATTATTGCCAGTACTGCCGAGCAAGTCAGTATTGCACTAAAAATTTGGCTCGTCTAGGAGCGACCACTCGTTATATTAAAATGTGCTACGCCGTGCTCTGGCGCGCGCCAGTGGGTACATCGTACCTACTCATATTATATTAAAATGTGTTGCGCCGTGCTCCGGCGCGCGCCAGTGGGTACATCGTACCTACTCATATTATATTAAAATGTGCTGCGCCGTGCTCCGGCGCGCGCCAGTGGATACATCGTACCTACTTATATTTTATTAAAATGTGTTGCGCCGTGCTCCGGCGCGCGCCAGTGGGTACATCGTACCTACTCATATTATATTAAAATGTGCTGCGCCGTGCTCCGGCGCGCGCCAGTGGATACATCGTACCTACTTATATTTTATTAAAATGTGTTGCGCCGTGCTCCGGCGCGCGCCAGTGGGTACATCGTACCTACTTATATTATATGAAAATGTGTTGCGCCGTGTTCCGGCGCGCGCCAGGTGGGTACATCGTACCTACTTATATTATATTAAAATGTGTTGCGCCGTGCTCCGGCGCGCGCCAGTGGGTACATCGTACCTACTTATATTAGGTAAATCAACAGTCAGTTATGATAATAATATGACTTTGAATATAATATAAAAATATAAATATTAGTTACAAAATACATTCTAGATATCTATGCCCGAAGCTATTAATGGACACGCTCCATTAAAAAATGTAACTTTCAGAAAGTTTAGGACGTTTTACGAAATTGGGTTTTTTTAGAGTCTTATTAAAATAAATATGTATTTATTTGTGAATTGTTTTTGTTAGAAGATATCGTTCGAGTGCTATGTACAAACAACTAAGAAGTCATAAAAGACACGTAGTTTTTTGCAAACATGGCAACTTTATTATTTTAGCGATTTGAACAAAAAGCATGTTTATAGCCACGTATTTTAACATTTGGTGAGCTGTAATCAAACGCCTAGCTTATCAACAGCAAAAAACTTAATTAGAATCTGTAAGGAATAGGTAGATTTTCTGAACATTGGTAATAAGGCAGATGTCGATGTATTTTAATACAATAATAAATTATAAAGATGCGTAAGTATTATACCTATAAGTACCAATTACGTCACGTTTTACCTATGTGGGGAAAACTTGCAGTTGGGCATTATTGTAGGAACACAGATCATGTTTTGTGCGAGTTTAAAATGGATGTCACATTTAGCGGATACATCTGAGAGTGTGCTATATATTACACGCCCTTTTATAAAAATAAGTTATATTTTTATAGTGAGATATATTGTGCTACAGTTAAAATTTTGAGCGCGACATGAAAAGATGCATTTCCGTGCCCTGTACCTATGCTGAGCTATAGAAATTAAATTAATATTTTATCAATATTCTGATTGTTTGCAAGCAGTTTATATATTTTAGTGGCGCGCGTTTTGTGTCGTCGTTAGTGTACAGGGTCCGCTAGAGCTTGTCAAGTGAGGGTGCGTTTTCACTGCTTAGCTGAGCGGAGCGGAGCTCAGCTGTGAATGTATTG
This sequence comes from Peribatodes rhomboidaria, assembly GCA_911728515.1. Taxonomy (NCBI): domain Eukaryota; kingdom Metazoa; phylum Arthropoda; class Insecta; order Lepidoptera; family Geometridae; genus Peribatodes; species Peribatodes rhomboidaria. Next base: position 22,707,269 of record OU452166.1, read on the forward strand.
ACCAATCACAGTGGTCGAAACGGCCGTTTTTCGTTGGTCATTTGATTGTGATTGGTCAATTCGAGCTCCGCTCCGCTCAGTTTCAGTGGATACGCACCCATGGTAACATTAGCGGTCAAAAAGTTAACTGTGACTGGCGGAGCTCGCCGCTCACTTGTCAGGATTCGGTAAGGTTCATCCTCCAGCGCTATTAAACTCACGCAATAAGTAAGCACATGTTCTGGGTTGTTGCAAACATTTACATTGTACCTTTCTATTTGTATAGCAGAGATTTACCAAAATTATGTAGTTATTGATCAAAGATTGTTGTTACTTTAAATAATGCTTTTGTTTAAATTTAAGAGGAAGGTAAACACAAGGTCATAGCTATCTCTTGCGCACTCAAATGTATATACAAAGTCTCTGAGTCGAAACTTTAATTTTTAAAAGAATAAGATTGTTAATCTTGAAAACTTTTTGAATACGCGAACGAGATAGCTTTAACCGTTTATCCTTCAGTAAAATGAACCCATAAATTAGTTATTAGGAAATGTAAAGATTAATTATCGGCCCGTACCATGTCGTCCTATAACCGTGACTGCTACGTTTAGTTTCCGAAGTTGCGTGACCATAAACCTTATAGCAATAGTTCGTAAAACATACGTATGACAAATGTGGCATCTTTGTGGCTGCCCCGCGAATCAACCTATGTTTGACGAACTATTAACGTTTCGCTCATGGCACGAAATTTAAATTTCAAACAGTTTTTTTTTTTGTTCTTGAACGAAAAACCAAATTCAGTAACAATGAAATTTTCGGCCATCGTACATCATTTACTATATTTAACTTAGTATATTTTGTAGAGATATTGAACAGTGTTGCACCAGATAGTTGACTACCTGTCAAAGTATAAGCAAATTAACCAATAAACGGTCGAGCCTGGTTTTCACGAGTAATCAGGGCCATATTTGCTAACTATACAGTTATACGGTCTAGCCGCAAAAACAAAAAGAACTGTTTGAAATTTAAATTTCGCGCCATGAGCGAAACTTGTGAGCCTTATTGCGCGACAATACGGTTCGCGGTCGCGCAGCGTCGACAGCGAAACCTAGCGTTCATGGAAATTAATGTCACGGTACGGGACCAATTTTGTTTTGAAAGGTATACAATACCAAACTGTTAGTAAATTGTCGGTCGCGTGTACACATTATATCGATTTTATAGAATACTATTTGATTACATAGTTTTCTTTTAAACACCAACCCAAGGTTTAAGGATAATGAGTATTTATATGTGTATAAATTAATGAGTGTTAGGGCAAGAAATTTACTGACAAATCAATGTTCAAATTTTATGTGCGTAATTGTAGAATGGTGATGAAATGAAATAACACTGCCAAGTGAAACCTCGCAAGGGTTCCGTATCTAACACGAAACCCTGAACTATGTCTAACTTATGAGCTAAACAAACGCGTTAAGGCCGCGAGCCCACCGACGATGTGCGCGGTAGACGAGCGCTGCGCGAGGAAACAATACACCAATACTTCATTTCACCCTCCTAGCCTAGTTGTTGCATTGTTCGACTGCTTAATAAGCAGGAGGTCGCGGGTTCGGTTCCCGGCCGGGCAAGTGTTTGAATGATAAATTTAAATATCTGTGGCGGGTCTGGGTGTTGTCCATGCTTTTGTGTCTTCCATAGAGTCTCCGATACAGGGAATTCTAGGGGGAGCTGTGAGTGTGAAACGTTGTTTCTTATCTTACAAAGTGAAGTGATCCTACTTGTCGATTTAAACCTCGCGCTCCGCTAATTCTCGTCGCATCGCTCGTCTTGTACCCACAGCCTTAAAAACCTAAAAACTACACACGGCAGGCCGCTGTTCAACACACGAGAAAAGCATATTTGACGACCTTCCTAGCCTATCGGTAACGTGTTTGCTTTATAAACAGAAGGTCCCAGGCTCGATTCCCGGCCGGGCAGATATTTAAACGTGAATATTTCTGAGCCGGAGTCTTAGATGTCCACTGTATGTCCGTATGTATTTCATGGCTTCCCCGAGGCGAACAGAGAGGAGCGTGAATGTAAACGTTGTTTCCTAATATTTCTTTCGTTTGTTGGACGTGGATCCGCCGTCTGTGGTGTTGGTGTGTTATTGTTAACGTTGCAAGCCCTTCGCAAGGCCTCGGAAGGCCTCACAAGACCACCCGCTGCTGTCAAAAGTGTATCGTCGCAGACCATAATGCCGCTCGACGATTTATATACCTACCATAGTTGTGTTTGTAAAATCCATTAATAGAATAATAATTAATCCAATCACCCAATTACTGAAGTACTTATATATATATAAATGCAGATCGACGCTAGTGCCATGTAGCGTTATCATTATGGGAACTTTTTGTCTACATCCTACCAGACAACTATTGTGAGATCACAATAAATACTTCTAAATTATTATAATTATAATTATTATTGCAAACAGCCTTAAATGTTCCACTCCAGGCCTAAAACCTTCCTATCCATCCTCCATTCTTCCAATCTTGAGCTATTGTCATTACATTTTTGGTAAGGAACCCTAAAAACATACACGTGCTATACACAGGAAGGAAACGCGCTGTACAGGAAAGACAGAAACGTTTTCTAATTTACGACAAAATAATAAGAAATCTGACTAACGCTAACCGGGAGATTAGATTTTTTTGTGAAATGAATCTAGTAATTTTAGTAAGTATCTACCTAACTCATGCATTTCACGCATGTAGCATGAGAATAGTAAGTATGAACAGTAAAAATCAACTAAACCTATCGCCTAGAAACTCTGACACTAGGCCTGGCCACTCGGCCTACATCGTCAATACAAGCTCCGCCGACACTCAAATTATTCGTTTCGCCCTGCGGTCCTACAGGAACTACCTATTTTTGTTTCAGAATGAAAGATTCTATGTAAGTTCTCGTATGTATGTTATTTTCTATATTGTGCTCTTTTCTGTACCCTTTCATCGTGTATGCAAATTTCATAACAATCGATTAAGTAGGTAGTTAAGGCGAGAAAGCATAACAGATAAACACATGAGTGCGACTCATGATATTAGGATATACCTAATGGACGCCGAACTTGAGAACACTGCTCAAAATACGCAGAGCAATACCCCCTAGTTATCGAAGTTTTTGTAACGTCAATAAAAAACAACGTCCATCGTACCAGCGTATATCAGGAAGGAGATAGGGAATGATACGCGAGCGTTCACCCGGGAGAGGATGCCGCTATCAGTCCCTACCAGCCCCGGCGCCGAGCGCACGTCGCCATGCGGTCCTGTCTGCTGCTCCTCGCGCTCGCCTGCTGCATCCGTGAGTACTCGCCTCGCTGCCACTCGCGCTCACACGGATCAATATTTGTGAAACTTGAGAAATTAGCGGGAACTTTGGCGTTGTCCCAATGCCTTTAAAGCAACCACGCGATCGTCGTGCGATCTGGCGAATGCGCGATGAAATCAAACATTGATTCCTAATAGTCTACCTAACTGTGCTTGCGCGATGGTCGCGTCTTAGCCTACGAGCACGCAGAGATCGCATCGCCAGCTCGCGAGACGATCGCGAACGCATAGAACAACGCCCACGAACAAATCTTTCTCCTAATCTATTTATTACTTGGAAGCAATTAATTGCTGGCTGTCTATCGTCTAATGTGCGAAAATGAATCGCATTTTAGGTTTCAAAAGTTATTCTGAAAAAGATAGCCATAATATTTCGGGTACAGATATTGAAACTTTCGCCCACCTACTTATGCATACATATTTCATAATGGAAGCATACCAAAAAATAGAAGTTCCAAAGTTAAAGTTTGAAGTTTAAATATTTTATTGTTATTTGTATGGAAACAACTACGAATAATACGCTGAGCGATATTTATTATACATATCTACATAAATAACATATCTACATGGTAATCAAAAGAAATTAACTTAGCCGAAATGGTATTTGTACTCATCATTATAATATGGAGCCAAACCTGATGTTACAAAAAATCAACTGTTCATTGATCGTCGACAAAATGTACGGAACAGCTGCTCTTTTCTCGATTTCAGGGTACCTATTGTTATTCATAATGATGAGTACAATAATGATAATGGAACTTTCGGCTTAGATCCTTTACACCCTTACCAGCATGGCTATTCAGAATCATTCGGAAACGTTTCCGTTCGAATGTCAAAAATTTTAAGCCTAAATTTTTCGAATCTCGTTCTATATTCATTAGTTTTTCAACGTGATTAATTCTTCCGATCGGATTTATACTTGATTCCCTATTCCAAAATGTATAAAAGTAGACTGAGATTCGAACAATTTGAGTTTGAAATTTGTGGGATCCGATCGCGAATGATTGTGAATAGCACCGCTGATAACCCTGTATTATGCCTATTTACATCCCCCTGGTTGAGGTAAAAGTGACTAGAGCGTTGTCAGCACTTCCACGCTGGATGGGCTTGATACCATCAGGCGGCCTACCATGACATCTTGTAGCCATGATAGTTATCTTTTGTTTTCGACGTTGCGCGACCGCTAATCGTATCACCGCGCAATAAGGTCCGTGGTCGCGCAGCGTCGAAAACGAAACGTAACCATCATGGAAGGCCTCCAGGCATGATAACGGCCGCCAGTATTACGTAGTTATAGACAAAAACTAGTACCTAGCACCAAAACTTTTAAATAAAATCAAATTTTATTTTGAAGTTTGCATTATTTTCGGTTTGAAATGTCAAATATCATCTCGCTGTTTATTGTTTGAAAGAACCATGGAAGTGTTTAAAGCGAGCGATAAACGAGTACAAACGATTCATTGACTTATCTGCGTATGTACCAGCGAGACAGCACGCAACAATTTTTTCACGACTAGAGCCCGGTGTATGACGACAGGCTCGCCCGCTGTCACATTTGGGACTGAATGTCGTCCGATGAAGTGTGGGTGTTATATTACATCTCGGCAGCCCCCTCGGGGGAAAGGCGTAACGATATGTTATTTTATAATACTTATGAACTTACGATAAGTATTATTAAATTAATTTTAATTTTAATATTCAAATTAATTTTAATTTGAATATAGCGATGCTAATTCTCAGTGCGTGAGGAGAGAACTAGCCCTTTGGTCGTATACCTACTACCTTTAAAAACTTTTTAAAACTACAAATTTAATACCTACCATCCTAGTTATAGAAAATGTAAGTAAATGAAAAAGTTTTCCGAACACTTTGCTCAAAATTGATGAAACTGCGTTGAAAGTAAATGAAACCAATCTAAGTGGCTAGATAAAAAAAGTTACGCAGATTTTCTGTAGATCGAATTTCTATAGTTTTATAGAAATTTGATAAAACATAATCTGCATGCGAATGCACTTAGGATTAAATTAGGTAATTCTTGTACTACTCAGATATTTATTTGTATTTTTAAAGCTAAGGATAGGTTTTAGGACAAAGACGATGGATGACGCATTAAGCGTTATAAAATTACAATAACTGTATTTTTTATCGAATATTTAAAAACGCGATTTGTTTTCATTGTGATATTTTAAATGCGGAGTTTGGATGGATGTTTGTTACGCAATTACGCCAGAACGACTGAAGTACTGAACGGATCTGAATGAAATTTGGCACGGAGGTAGATTATGGTTCGGAATAGCACTCTACTACTACTTTTAACCGCAGAGCGCAGCTAGTTATCTCATAAACGTTACAACCGATGAAGAATAACATCCAGAGAGCTTATCGGAACAAAACATGTTTTGTAAATAACATACGTTCTAAGTGGGTAGTACCTATCGGACCAAATAGCGCTTACAGCGGCGGAAACATCGATAAAAAAACGTCATGAAAGACTAGCTCGTTAGGTATTGAACTTATTATAAAAGTGATGTTAAAGCTATGACGAGCGCGAGTAAATAAATAATATTCGGGATGTTTTAGTACACACGGTCGTTTAACCCCATACTAAGCAAGGCTTGTACCTTACTATGGCTACCAGGGACTATGTAGGTGTACATACATATACAAATATTTTAAATAAATACATAGATAGATATGAACATCAAGTCATAAAACAAACACAAATGTTCATCATCAAATGAATGTATTACCTAGGTGGGAATCGAATCCACGCCCTCAAGCTCAGGAAGCAGCTTCACTACCAGTTGAGCCACCGCGAGGCGGTCAACAATAATTAATGTGATTTGCGCCACGCTTGACTTTCAATACTTACTTACAGTATTACTTTATTAACATCATTAAAAAAACTAAAACAGTAAACATCAGAGACCGACACAAAAGGCGGTCTTATCGCTAAGCTGGCTTTCTTCTTGTATCTACCTAGTTTGGTTTTACTTAGGTAGCTTCATTACGATTACAGCTACGGTTTTCCTCAACGGCAATAGCTACTCAGCCAGTGCTAGTAGCTACGTAGTAGGTCAGCATTGAGTGCAGTCATTAACGTCCCACTACAGGGACACCGACCTGTCCTACATCGAGGGTGGTTGGTGCATGTCACCAGTTTTTCGAATGATTAATGCTAGGACATGTCGGTTTCCTTACGACGTGTCTCCTGCACAGCAAGAGCACGCATCAAATATAAATGTAAACTATTTTTTCTACGAGAGAAAATTCGTTGGTGCACGGCCAGGGTCGAGCTCACGACCTCTAGACCGAAAGGCGCGGCCAACACCACCTGGTGCTGGGTATTGATATCATATTATATTTGCGGACTCAGATCAATCTAGAGGAAAAGATGGAACACTGCGTTACATCTCGCTGAAGCCACTTCTTTTCAATGTGTGTGCCTGGTAATGTTGTCATGAAAATCATTTACAATTGCACGAAAACTAATATTAATTCCCAAACACTGCGTTAGCCATTTCCGTTCCAATATACAACCTTAGGAGATTTAATATTTTAAAACTGCACATATTTATAAGAGTTTAATGTTACGGCTTTTTCAAAATTGACTTGTAAAAAACTGCAAAGTTTTTAAAAAGAACCTCAAAATGAAGTCCTGACCAGACTTTTATAATGCACTATCTAAATTTAAGTACACGAAATTATACCATAAAACCAATGTAAGTACATAATGTCGAGGTAAGAATGGCCAAGCTAGTAGCGTAGTGTTTTTGCGTCAATGTGTGAGTGTTGTGTACATATACGACAGTAGCGTAGTTTTGGATGGTTTTTGGCTTCACTTAGATCAAACGCCGTGCGCCATCTTATTCTCTAGGTTGGTCTGAGATTCGCGGATGACAGTTTAATGTCATCTGCCACATAAGGCCGCCCCACTGGGTGCTATAACTGTAATTCTATTGTAACCGGAGCCCAGTGTATGGCGGCAGGCTCGCCCCCTGTCAATTTGGGACTGAATATCGTCCGGGGAAGGGTGGGTGTTGCAAATGCAGCTCTGCCAGCCCCTTCGGAGGAAAGGCGTGACGATTTATTATTATATTCACAGTGGCTAGCTGGTGCTGCGACCCGGACCAGAAAGAAAATGGATGTAAAATTAATGGAAACTCCTGCAAGTGTAGTTACGGCTGCCGCCACGAGTACATCTACAAGACGAGGAGGGAGTGCAGCAACGCTCTGAGAGGTACACACATGCTACCTACTTATTCATACTATTCCCCAAATTCCCCTCACAATTAAAATAATTATACAATAATATTATTTTGTGAATTATTGTAAAAGTACCAAAAGGTAAAAGTTGTAAACCTACCTCTTACAGTGAAATTTACTTTTGTAAAAGAATATAGAATGAACCACTACCTACATAAAAAAAAACATTACTTAGGTATATAGAAAAAACCAAAACAAATCGCAAAATAAAAAAATTGTGCTCCATGAAGGATTTGAACCCTCAACCCACAGGAGCAAAGGAGCAAAATCGACAACGACTCATTGGTTTCAAGCAATGCACCGTTGTCGAACGATATACAACCTCCAAATTTGGGACTACTATCCGCGAAGTACGGTTCATTTTCAGGATTATACCCTCTAAATCAATGCCATTAAAGTTCAACCCCACGCAAACAAATTGTTTAGGTTACTTGGGTTTAAAACCCTTCGTTCTGTTTGGCTGTTGTTGGCTGTATGGGGTGGGTTCTAATATAAGGGTCCAATCCAAGCCGCGTCAGACGGCATCAGTGGGGCTATTCCTACGCGCGAGATGAGATGAGATTTTATCTTGGTCACTTTCACACCTATGACGTTTCAAACGAGAGCAACAAGGACGAAAAAGGTGAAAATGAAATGAAAAATGAAAATCTCCGAATAGGGCCCCAGTGCGCACTTCTTAGTTCCTGTGCAACTTCAGTTACTTGTCATTGTCAACCTGGGGTTGTCATTTTCAACGTTTATGTGGTCTATCTTGGCTATGGTTTCGTCTGGATAAAGATTATAGCTCCGTTTCCAGACGCTAGATTCATATTCTCTATTGCGCTTGTCGGAAGTTTGTCGGTTTTGTTATTCTCCATCAACGGGTGAAAGAAATTTTGACTAAGTACTTAGATGAAAAACTATTTGCCTCGTTCCCGGGGGGCTATTCCTGCGCGTGAGATGAGATGAGATTTTATCTTGGTCACTCTCACACCTATGACGTTTTAAATGAGAGCAACAAGGATGAAAATAGGTGAGATGAGAATCTCAAATCTCCGAATAGGGTCCCATGTCACACATGACCTCCGATAATCTTAATCTTAATGTAGATAAATTACGTGTCACGTTGTTTGTCCGCTATAGACTCCTAAACTACTTCACCGATTTCAATCAAATTTGCACACCGTGAGCAGTTCGATCTAACTTAACAGATAGGATAGCTCACATATATATCTTTTATCTTTAAATGAGCAATTCTTGTATATATATATATATAATTGGAATCTCGGAATCGGCTCCAACGATTTTCATACAAAGTCAAAGTCAAAGTCAAAGTATTTATTCACTTAAATAGGGTAAGTACATAAAGTTCTTCAATATATAATTTAGTTCTGCCTATTTGTCAGATAACCTGACATGTGAATATGTTAAAATTAATATAATTATAATAGAAATATTAGTTTATTAAAATTATTAAAGTTATGTCAGTCAATATCAAATTTAAAAATTATCTAATATTATTGAATTTATTTATTTTATATATACTTAGTATTCTAAATTAAATCTTATATTAGGTAACAATATTATTTTAAAAAGTCTTTAATACAATAGAAGCGTTTGTCTAGTAACCATGTTTTTAATTTCCTCCGGAAGATTCCGTAGGGTAGGTCTTTAAGGGTCGAAGGAAGCTTGTTAAATACAGAGATGCACATCGCGTAACAATTCTTTCTACATACTGCCAATCGAAGCGCATGCTTGTGAACCAATCTTAGTCCGTTCCTAGAATTGGAAGGGTATAAATCCTTGGCAGTGGTAAACAAGTCAGGGTGGTTACGCACAAATATTGCTAATTCAAAAATATACATGCAAGTCAGGGTCATAATTCGCAGTTCTTTAAAAAATGGCTTACACGACTCATGTGGACGAATGCCTACTATAGCTCGTATACATCTTTTTTGTGATAAGAACGCTTTCTGTATTGCCGTTGAGTTACCCCAAAGAAGAAGCCCGTACCGTAACACAGAGCTCACATGGCCATGATATGCCAGTAACACAGTTTGTCGCGATGAAGATTTCCTAAGCTTATTTAGAACATGCACAAATCTATTTACTTTTGTACACACATTACTTATATGCTCCTTCCAATCTATATATTGGTCTACAGTAATACCCAGGAAGCTCATCTTATTTGTCTCTTTAAGTAAAATATCATTATACCGTACATGTCTTGCAATAGGTTTTGATCCTTGCGTTAGAAATTGAAGATAGTTAGTCTTAGTCAAATTCACTTTAAGATTGTTATCATTTAGCCATTCAATAACTGATTTAATAGTATTATTTATTTCAATGTCAAAATTTGTGATTTGTATGTCACTTGTAATTAGTATAGAAATATCATCAGCGAATAATGTACATTTATAACTAGTAATGTCAGGTAAATCATTTATGTATAAAAGAAATAGTAGAGGTCCCAAGACGCTTCCCTGGGGAACTCCGTACTTATTTACGTGGTATTGTGATCGATTATGTCTTATTTCACAATTTTTAGACATATTTGAAATTTCAACACACTGTTCACGATTCGACAAGTAACTTTTTAACCATTCCAAAGTAGGACCACGCACACCATAATTTTCTAATTTCTGTAAAAGAAGAGAATGGGAAACAAAATCAAACGCTTTGGACATATCAAAAAACACCGCCATAGTTTGTAATTTATTATTAAGATTTTCCAGCACATTGGACACTAAATAAAAAGAGGCTAAAGTCGTCGATTTTCCCTTCTGAAAACCATTTTGTTCTCTTTTAATAACTGAAAACTTTTCTAGAAAACTCGTTAATCTTTTGTGCATAGCCTTTTCAAAAATTTTTGAAATTATCGGTATCAATGTGACTGGCCTGTAATTGTTCATATCGGTTCTATCTCCCTTTTTGTAAAGAGGCTTCACGATTGATTTCTTTAGCAAATTTGGAAACTCACCTTGTTCAAAAGAGAGATTTATGAGATATGTGAATATAGGGACAATTACATTCATACTTTTTTTCAAAATATCAGTTCTTATTTCATCATACCCTACAGAATGTGTATTATTTAAGGATTTAATTATATTGTGGACTTCTATGCAGCTCAATGGTCTTAAAAACATACTACAATTTAAGCGAGTCTTGTTAGTATTTCTACAAAAATAGTTGTTTGCATTAGTTTGCTTAATAAAATAATCGTTAAATTCATTTGCTATTTCTTGTGAATTGTCTAATAATTTATCCCCTACTTTTATGCTATCGATGAAGTTGCTCTGTACATTCCTATCTGTGTCATCATTTATTACGTCCCACGCCGCTCTACATTTGTTTTTCGAGTGTGAGATGAAGTTGTGATTACAAATCTGTTGCGACTTATATATACATCTTCTCAACATTTTGGCGTAGTTTACATACTCACTCTTACTCTCTACTGTTTTTTGTTTGTAAAACTTACATCGAAGTGTTCTTTTAGTTTGGCAGCTTTTTCGAAGACCTCGAGTAACCCATTTAAGGTCTCGCCTTTTTTGAGTGACTTTAAATCTCAATTTAGGAAAACATAAGTTAAAAAGTAAACTGAAGTCCTCGTGAAAATGGTTGAAGGCTTCGTTTAAGTCAGGAGTGAGAAATATTTCCCCAAAACTCAAGCAATTAAGATAGTTTATGAATCTATTAACATTTTCTGAACAGAAGTCTCGTTTTGTAGTGTAGTAAATATGTACGGGAAGAACCGTCTTTTTACAAGGTATACTAATCATTTGTGCCGTGTCATGATCCGAGAGACCAAGTTTTAAAATTTCACTATTACCTTCTTTTGCATTACTTATGATATGGTCCAGACATGAATTCAATCGTGTTGGTTCGTTTATTCGTAAAGTTAATTTATAGTTTTTTAATAATTCTACCAGATTTCTAACCGCAGTACTTTCTCTCAAGGTATTTATATTAATATCTCCTACTAAAACTAAGGTTTTTTTACTTTTGTATAATAATTTAAATAAAAGAGTCTCTAAGTATTCTAAAAACATGTCAACATTTGTTTTTCCTCTTCTATAAATACACACTATTATAAGATTTTGCTTCAGAACTTCAATCCCGCTACATTCAAAAATACCACAGCATGAGTAGTTCTTAATAAACCCTAATTCCTTATATTTTATTCCTTTTCTAATTAGAATACACGAACCTCCTCTAGATTTATTTCTACAGTAGCTTGATCCTAACTCATAACCTCTTATCTTAACCATGCATTGATTCCCCTCTTTAATATTCGATTCCGTAAAACATAGACAGTCAGGTAGTTTATTTTGCAATTTTAAGTCAGTGAGGGCAAGTTCGACATTATCACTTTTACTATTAAGACCCGCTATATTTTGATGAAATATTCTTATAAATGATTGATTAGCTACGAAAAAATGTTCTTGATTTGTTGTTGTTACCATTTTCTTTTGTTGACTTAAAATAATACGGTATAGTACCTCGGCGAGTCGGTGTCGTCGTCGACGGCGTCCCCTGCGACGCTAGCACCACCGTCGGTGACACCTGCTCGCCATCACACACATTGAAAATCCCAGTCTCTACATGTACATTTCTTAAGCATCTGTGCATAACAGCCCTGCCACTTAGTCGCTTATCATTCGCAACGGGAAGCATTGGTATGGTCATAGGCATAGCTGGCCTCAACATTTGCAAATTATATCTAGTTTTATTTCTCAAATTATAAATGGTGATTAGGTCTTGTTCTAACTTGGTGTGATTTTTTAAATCGGATTTTTTACATGTTTTCATCAAATCTATAAAATTACATGTCGGGTATTGAGCACAGATCATTTTTATAGCACTATTTAGCCATTTCTCGTTTAAATATCTATTTTGCTTAACACTAAGTACAATAATTTGTCGGCTATGTAGTAGTTTCAATGTAGCGGAAAGTTCTGTTAAAACTTTAGTAGGGTTTTTGTCATGTTCCCCCACTGAAACCACTACAACGTCATCCTTACTTATGCTAAATATATTAAATGTATTCAGTATCTCTTCGGTGTTGGCTTCCGGCTTGACAAATGCGGTAATTTCGAAGCCATGATTACTCTCCTTAATAAGCCTGCTAGCGAGCCCTTGGCACTGCGTACCGCCTATTATGTACAGACGCTTTCTTTGTGGTGATTTAAGAGTCGTAGATGTTCCCAATGACTTAGTTAATTTCTCGGTCTCTTCACACAGTGGTGGATTTTCCGCGATGAGTGATTCGCTATCTGCGTCAGATGTATCATTTGTACTTCTCCCCACGGTCATTGTATAGTCCAACGGTGCTGCAGAATTTCCTTTCTGGTCTGTGCAGGGAGTAGAGATCCGTGAATGTCTTTTCGAGACTTTTCGGCCACTTTGAATACTGCTCCGGCGATTAGAGATCGGGCTTCTGCAGATTTCTTTAAGAGAAGCTATCTGGTGATTTTTTTTCTTAATAATATTTTGAAGTTGATTGTTTTCCAATAACAGATCATCAATTTGATTATTTGCGCTCTCTAATTTAATCTGTAAATTCGAGTTTTCAAGTCTTAAATTTTCAATCACGTCGTTATTTACTTCGCCGGTTGATAAGTCCAGGTAGCCTAGACTTCTCATGTGAATTTCGGACTCTGTTGAGTTCAATGATATATTATGAGCTGAATCTGCAGAAAGTGACTGTAAATGTAGCCTCTTAGGCTTTACTCTTATTGTCACATGGTCTCTAGAGCTGCGACCCGTAGTATTAAGAGCCATAATGCTATTATTTTGCTTGAATGTTTAACGAGTACTTCACCTTCGCAATACAAAATATCCGGGGAGTGTACAATTTAGTATATAGGGGGTTTCGGGGGCGATAAATCGATCTAGCTAGGAATAATTTTTAGAAAATGTCAGTTTATTCGTGTTTTATCGATAATCAACTTAAACATAAACTTAGAAGAAAAATAACAAAAAGGAGGCGTTTGAGTAGTCGCAACTGAAAAATATGACTCTTCCTGACATCTATTGGCGAATAATAATACTATTTTTTGTGAGCAACTAATTGCTTTAACGACACAACAACAGATGGCGTTGTTAAGTAACCCGAAGTCAATGAGTGTTTGCTTTGAGGTTAGACTAAAATCAAGTGTTTATTTTCCAAAAAACACAATTAAAAAAAAAAAATACCGAGCAAAGCTCGGTCATCCAGGTACTATAATTATATAAGACGCGAACGAAGTCGCGGGGTGACAGCTAGTAATACAATATAATATGCTCTACCTCGAATATATTTTCGCCAGACTTAGAACACCCCCGTTTCCGGGCGCTACTTGGATGAATGTTGACTTGACCATGATATAATATTTTACTCCGCCAGATATAGCATTCCGGTCACGTGGGCAACACGTAGTGACGTCAATCGATGCTTAAGCAAGAACGAAATAAGTAATTCACAAATAGTGCGACAGAGACGGGTGACGATGACAATTGACGTCATTACGAGTATGCTCACAGAATGCTAGACCCCGTTTTTTTGGATCATGGACTTGACTAAATTATAGTTATAATCACTACTCCGTTCCCGTGATCATTTTCAGTATAGGCCGGCTATTTAACGGCGAAAATTCAGATTTTGGTCGAACGCTGGCAGAAGGGCTGAAACTTAGCAATATTCTTCACTTCCGAATACCTAGAAACCTCGACCACTAATTGTTACCCCCGGTTTGTGTCCCAACATAGTTTTTTTTTTAGATATTCATATAATCAGTAAGTACTAGTTATGAGAAAAGTGTGTGTGTTTTCTGCGTTAAAAAGCATTAATTATAAATGTTGTTTAGCCTCAAAATTGTCATAGTAAGCCTTTTTCGACCGAGTTACAAAATTGTTGAAGAAGGCCCGCCTCTCAACCCAGAAGGAGCGGGTTCGAACCCAGCTGACGGCACGCACCAATTACGCTACATATACGCTATACAATTACGCTGGAGTATGGCAACAGGCTTGTTCCCGGCACATTTGGGACCGAATATCGTCCGGCGAAGTGTGGATGTTGTATTACACCTTTTCGAGCCCCTTCGGGGAAAAGGTGCCCCTTCGGGGAAAAGGTGTGATGATATTACATAATTATGATAATATCATAAGATTAAAAGAAGGAAATAGACATACTTACCACTGTATAACACTGCATGCAACGTTGTTTACCGAGTTAAACAACTCGAGTATAAGTAGATCTACATATACCTACGACTTTATTATTACAGAAATCCTATTTAAAACTAGGACCAGCGGTTTAGGCTGTGTGTTGATATATCAGTCAGTCAGTCAGTCAGTTGTCACGTTTAATTTTATGAGATTTGATAAATATTAGTGTAGGTGTGTAGGGTAATTCCGGGCGAGAAGGACCAGTGGGAGAGACGGACCACCGATCAAGATGAATAATTTTTTTTAAGTGGTAAGACTAAAATATTCCTGTCAGCCATTTCTTCCTGAGTATAAACAACGATGCGGCTTTGTTATTGTTTTCATTTTCTAAATGTTCAAAGGTTTTGGAAGTCTCAGATTTTTTCAGCCAGTGTAGTTACTTGAAGGTGTGTACACGATTTTATATTTTTATTAGTTATCACGACATTGCTGTGCCTTAGTGTTTATGAAACTGTAATTTAATCTCATGTTTTTTCGATTCTGCTCGTTAGTTATTTTTTGTAGGCTATCTTTCCTTATTCTCTAATTAGGTATATTTTGTAGGGTATCTAGTCTGTAGAGATGGAGCATTTTTTTTTAAGGAGAGATGGTCCACTTTTATTTTCTTAGTTAAAAAAAAAGCCTTTGCAATATAAGAGGAAAAGCGGTGTTGTAAGAGAAAATGGACGAAATCGAATCTAATTACGATATTGAAGCTCAAACTGCCGGCATAGGGGTCAATGAGGCAGCAAATATGTATGACATACCAAAGTATACCTACTTACATTCAAAAGAAGACTGAAATACCGGATCCGGAGATACCGTCTCCAATCAGAATATGAACAGCTGATTTGGTTCTAGTTCTTCCTTTTTTTATTGGTTTTCGATTTGTTACGCATTTCGTTTTTATTATCGTTAGGTCCATCTCACCCGCACAGTGAGGGAGAGAGAGATGGACTTCGTCCATTTTTTATGGTTGCCAAAAAGTCTATTAAGGTTATGTTTTTAGTTTTTTTGTAGTGGTAATGTTAATTAATAGAACTATTGTCATATGAAATAAAAATCCATAACTTTTGATTAAAAAAAAATTTTTGGATTCGCAACAAAACGTGGTCCATCTTTCCCGGAATTACCCTATGGCTCAGCACGCACAATTTTATTTGTTGTTGCAATTTTCAAAATTCCGATATGAAATCGCACAGATCATTATATAATCAATATATCAGGTTTCATAGTTATTGTGAAATCGTAACAACAATCAACGAACAACAAACAATTTTTTACGCAGTGAGCGGAGTCATACTAGACACCGAGCGGAGTCTTACTAGAGTAATTATATTATATTATACACAAAAAAATTATTATAGACAAAACCCGATGCCTATGCAAGATCGGAATAAGTAGTTTACAACTACCTAGTTCGAGAGTGAGGCGATGACGAGTGACGTAGTCGGGTGTCAACTCCCGCTACGCTAGACCATGTGTAATTGTTACCTACATCCATGAAATATCTCCCCTCGCCCGCTTTCCTAGAACTGGACTGTCCGATCAAGCAAGCCTCATCGCTCCACAGAGCTGCAAGCCGCGACTGCGCCGCCCCCGCTGCCGGAGCGCTCGACCGACATCTGCTCCAACCTGCCTTGCCTGCGAGGGTACTGTCTGCAGACTTCCAACGAGCCCGGCTTCACGTGCAAATGCGAGGGCACAGGCTTCTACGGCCGCCGCTGTGAAAAAGGTACTTACATCGTTTTCATTTGCATGTCTTTTGATGTACAATGGTGTCCTAGAACATGTCAGTCGCCTAGAGAAACACCCTATGTATCCATAAAAAAAAATTAAGAGATGATAGCCTAACTGCAGAAGTCTCCAACTAAGCTTCTCACGCCAGAGGGACGCAGGTTCGAAACCAGCCGACGGCATGCACCAATTTGTGGACTGAATATCGTCCGGCGAAGTGTGCGTGTTGTATTACGCCTCAGCCCCTTTGTGGGAAAGGCTATTATTTTTTGTGTCATAAATTTATTTTTTGCTTTCTACCTATACCGGGTGTAAGGAGACCGTTCTCGAAAACGAAAACTGGGAATAGTGGTGGGGATTACTAATACAAAGCGACTAAAAAAAACGCGAAAAAAAGACTTTTTTTTTAAACTTAAAATCTGATATTTTAACATCGACACAAGTTATACAAGCTTTAAAAAGCTAGTTTAAACACCAATTACCAAAAAAAAAAAAAATTTACCCTAACGGCAGTCTAATACTAAATGCCTAACAGCTGACGCTAGAGGTGAACGCCCGCACACAGCTGCGCGCGGTCGCGACCTAGGTGCCGCGCCGCCCGCGCCCTCCGCTGTCTCGGCGCGCGCGCGGCCTGCGGCGGCGCGTCGTCGCACTTTCCGTAGGTACTGGCGCCGACCATTGACCCCCGCGATATAAACGCGTTACATTGCTGGTTTGCAAATTTCTAAAAGTTTAAAATAACAGTTATATGGCTAATAGTTAGTGGTTTCGGGTTGTGTATAGATAGTATAATAACGGCGTTTCGGCTTCGAGAACGGTCTCCTTACACCCGGTATGTACCTACTTAGTTTTAAAGTCGGACAAATTTAGGAACTAGCTATTTTACTAAATAGTAGTTTGCTTCGAACGGAGACCTCGCATGTCTCCTTGACTCCTCCAATGTTGCATATATTCGATTTTAGGAAATATATTATCATGAACTACTTGTCTGCAAATTTTCGTGACGATTAAAAAAACGATAGATACACAATTTTCGTCAAACAAACAAATGGCGAGACGTCCCAGTAGATTATAACATCGCTTCGCACAGTAAATAATATGTAGTTTAAAAATCACGCTTTCCACCTCCTCAGCATCAGCGCAGAATACTAGATTATAGTTTTGACATCCAAATTAGATGTGGAGTAAGTATATGCTCTTGATAGACCATACATTTACCGGAATACCTACTTAGCTAGCTCGGCAACCTGGCAAGCCCGGTCATGAAGTCATACACTTCTGGCATGACTAATGATGGCGGGGCTTCAGTCGGTAATATTGCGAGTATAGCCGGGCCAATGTTGCAATAAAAATATGCCCGTCTAGGAGCACTCTTACGTAAATTCACATGTATGATGTACTAAGTTGCAACAATGCAACAATTATTACTAGGAGTTGGTTAAAGTCGACTTCTAAGATTGTAGCGCAGGTTCTTGTTGAACGAGTGCAGCTAATAGAAGCGTGTTTTGTTTCAGCATGTCCCATGAGCCCGATCCGCGATGTGGTCTTCCCGCACGAATGTGTCGTCATTTAACGAGCAACATTACGAATGGAAGGCACCGAGACACCACTACTATTTAAGTACTTTATAACCAAAAACGATCTAATTAATTGATCTGACTGTTGGATCCGACCAAAATTAGCTGCACCCTTTTTTTAAGTTGTCAGAAAAAGATGGCAATAATGTAAGAGCCGTCAGGTTTAGTTTAAATAGGCATAGGGAACTTAAGAATCGCCACGACTGGCTGGTTAGAAAAATAGTAATAGTCACTATTTTAGTATTTCTACAAGTCCTGTTAAATAAGCTAGAACTATCTACGAGTCGGCGAAGAAACCTACTATTTGTGTGTACATCCAGTCTTACATGAATCTTAGTATGTAGGTACGAAATAAAACTTGAAATATGATATTCACCTCTTTAATTTCAATAAATACAGTTGTTACCTTATTTTTATAACATTGCAATTCAATAATAACTAGCTATCTACTTAAACTTGTACTAAATACCTATGTTATATAATAATAATATGTAATACATAGATATATATTTGCATTCTTAGATATATTCTCTGATTTTATGTAAGTATTATGGATGGAAAACAGTAAAATATTTTATATTACTTTATTCATGTACAGGAAATACCCTTTGAAATTATATTTATTGACTCATTAAAGCAGAGGCTTTGGGGCCTTTCCCGAGGTATGATCCGCTGTGGTCCACCATAACCCCACCTCTAGCGCGGTGGGTCTGCGGGGTAACCTCCGTAGCCCCACTAGGTGGGTCACAGCAGTATCTACCATAGCGTTAGAAAAGCCCTCTTTTACTAACCACAAAGTAAATAAATATGCAGAAGCCTGTACATCTTTAATTACTTTATACTTATAATAAACTTTAATTACATTAGGTAATTAATTAATTATTTACTGTACTTACTTAAAAATAATTCACGATTATTGCATATAAATCCCCGTTTAATATTGCAGAGAATAACATTATAAGGCCTCGTCATATTCTCGATTATAGCTCTATGTACGACTAGTTATCTGCCCGCGGCTTCGCTAGTGTTTCACAACCTGTAGACGGCGATTGTGCAGATTAAAAAGAGTTTTTAACATCGGACCCGTAGTTTTTATACACACAAACTTTACCTCTTTGTTAATAAATTATAGCCTTAGAATAAATAATAGAATTACAACGAAAGTGCTATTTGAGGTTTCCTTCGTTGTTAATGGACAAATTAGCCAATTTACCAACCTTAATTAAATTATAATCTAATAAATATAATATCTAGTATTACAATCCCATAATCTTAATATATATATAAATCTCGTGTCACAATGTTTGTCCTCAATGAACTCCTAAACCACTTAACCGATTATAATAAAATTCGCACACCATGTGCAGTTCGATCCAACTTGAGAGATAGGATAGCTCAAAACGCGAACGAAGTCGCGGGGTGACAGCTAGTCATCCTATAAAAACCATTATATAATAATAAATATAATGAAATATAATGGCCATCTTATATTTCCGCATGAAACATTCAAGAAATCAATAAATGTTAACATTAATATTAATAAATTGACAATAAATAATAATTCAATAATATTAAATAAACATTTTATTGACAGTCGCCATGGCACCGATAATGTTGTCTAGCGATGGAATAATATTTTATCCCATTTAAAAAATAGTACCCTATAATTATAATAGTTCAAAGCCTATAGAATGGTAAGGTTGGTAAATGATAACAGCCAACAATTAACCAATTTATTAACTTTACCTTCTTATAGGCTGAGAACTATTGATTTCTTGAACGTTTCATGCGGAAATATAATATTTATAATTGAACGATATTTTTTTGTCATGGCGATAAAATCTCGTTCAATTATAAATTTCGGCATCTTATATTTCAGCATGAAACATTAAATCAGAACAGACATTAAGATCAGGAGACTAAACTTCACTGAAGAGCAAAGAGGCATAAGAACTCCATTTTCGCTCCTATGAAGTGGTTCCTCTCGTCGCGCGAGACACACTTGGTCTCTAGGCCTCTTCTAAGGATATTGTTAAGGATCATTTATTCTGAGGATATTACGAACCGATCGCGTTCTTCAGTCAACGCTTGAAAAGGTAATGTGTTGACAAAGAAATCAATGTTTAAGTACATCTGTGTTATTTCGTACAAAAATTGGGGTTAAGTCTGAAGCCTGAAATTGTATTTATGTCTTTTATCTGTAATACACAGCAATAAAACGTATAGCTCGATTTTTTAATCAATAAAAGCTATATTTTAGTTAGTTTAAGGCCGTCCCAAATGATGAAGACGATGCAATATAGAATCTGCAGATTAAATAATATTATTGTAGCTACAGCTGTCACACACGATGAAGATAACTAAATCGTCTTATCCTTTTTTTTAATCCATTTTCTTTTAAATCTATTAACTATTGGCAAATTTAGCACTGTTAAGATAAGTCATAATTCGTTCGCTCAGTGTCCTAAGATAAGAATCTGTTTTTTACCAAAATAATAATACAAATACATTGGCATATTGTAGATTTTAAACATAACTTAGAGGTACTTACAGTCTAAATAGAGTTATCGGGCACTATAATATGAGGCACATAGTTTAAAATGAGGGCACTTAATATACCGGGTGTAAGGAGACCGTTCTCGAAGCCGAAACGCCGTTATTATACTATCTATACACAACCCGAAACCACTAACTATTAGCCATATAACTGTTATTTTAAACTTTTAGAAATTTGCAAACCAGCAATGTAACGCGTTTATATCGCGGGGGTCAATGGTCGGCGCCAGTACCTACGGAAAGTGCGACGACGCGCCGCCGCAGGCCGCGCGCGCGCCGAGACAGCGGAGGGCGCGGGCGGCGCGGCACCTAGGTCGCGACCGCGCGCAGCTGTGTGCGGGCGTTCACCTCTAGCGTCAGCTGTTAGGCATTTAGTATTAGACTGCCGTTAGGGTAAATTTTTTTTTTTTTTGGTAATTGGTGTTTAAACTAGCTTTTTAAAGCTTGTATAACTTGTGTCGATGTTAAAATATCAGATTTTAAGTTTAAAAAAAAAGTCTTTTTTTCGCGTTTTTTTTAGTCGCTTTGTATTAGTAATCCCCACCACTATTCCCAGTTTTCGTTTTCGAGAACGGTCTCCTTACACCCGGTATGCCGGGTGTAAGGAACGCTCTGGAAGCCGAAACGCCGTTTTTATACAACCATACAACGAGTACACGCAGTTCGAATCCAACAACTATTAACCATATACTTGTCATTTCAAACGTTTACATTTTTGCAAACCAGCAATGTATAGCGTACATACCGGAGCTGTTAGTAATTGCTAGTAGATGGCGCGTTAAAGACAAATAAAACAAATTTTTGCCCAAAGTCGTCTGTGGCTCTGTGGGCTGGACACCTCGCGGCCGACGTCTGTCCTTAAGAAATATGACCTGTAGGGAAGGACAAGATCCGCACAGAATTCGGACATTAGAAAGCATTTCTGTCCAAGCTGAAGCATAGACGCTTCGCTCGGACGATAATAATGTTTATTACAGAATAATAATTATACTAATTAATCAAAATTAAAATTAAACTCTTTTAACTATAAATAATATAAGTTGTATAATAATAATAATAATATATAATAATAATAAAGCCTTTTATTCGGATTACAGATATACAATTATGTTTCTTATACTATTGTACTGTTTTTATTTCTTCGTATATTTTACACAATTAAAATTATTCGTGTATTAGGTGCTTCTTTACTTTCTGTAAATCCGTTTGCCAGTTGGCAAAGGCCTCCTCCAACCTACTCCATTCTGATCTCTCTCTGGCTACTCTACTCCATGTTATGCCTGCCACCTGCCTGATATCATCATCCCATCTTTTTTGTTGTCTACCCCTTTTCCTATTACCTAAGCTGCCCTTGGGTACCATTGTGTGATTATTTTGCTCCATTTGTCTTTTCCTCTAATCATATGTCCCGACCATTTCCATTTTAGCCTTTTTAATTTCAGGGTTACATCCTGTATCTTGGTCTTTTTCCTAATGTTGAAGTTTTTTATTCTATCTCTCCTCTTTACTCCTATTTATCCTCTTTATTCCTTTAATATAAGTTGTATAGGCGACAATAAATACAATTTTAAAGTTTAAAAAATTGTTTTTCCTCGTTATTTAAGGTGTATTGTATCGGTAGTCGCAGCACTATTTCAAGTTTTCGTTTTCGAAAGCGTTATCTTACACCCGGTATACTTGTTCGTCGTGTGTTGCTTCAATAATACGTATCTCTCTACATGATCTAATATACTACACATACATATTATAGCATCTTCATTGTATGGTGACGGACTTACATCTGTTTACTAAATATTTCAGATGTTGCGATTTATTGGCCTAATTAAGTACGCAAGCGGGTTTGATAAATACTCAAAAATCCAACAACAGCGCGCGTGCTCAGTGAGCGTGCTCAGTGAGCGTGGAGCGAGTCTCGGCGCGCGTGCTCAGTGAGCGTGCTCAGTGAGCGTGGAGCGAGTCTCGGCGCGCGTGCTCAGTGAGCGTGCTCAGTGAGCGTGCTCAGTGAGCGTGGAGCGAGTCGCGGCGCGCAGGGACACTTCGAGGCTCTGCAGAGCCGGCGTGATGCTGCTGCCGAGGTCGTCCACCACGCTCGACAAGTACACTGCGAACAACGCGTACACCACTCATTACTTCCCATGCTCATAGTATAAGGTTTCCACCGAAAAAATCCTAATTTGTATATTTTTATAAACTTCAAAAAAGCAGGAGGTTCTCAATTTGACTGTCCGTTTTTTTGTACGTAGGTATGTTATGTGATCTTTTCGTCAATTTTATTATGAATTGATTTTGACGATTCTTTTTTTGTCTGGTAAATTATACCTCAGAGGTATAAATTCGCAGGTATAAGGTATAGGGTATTCAGGTATAAGGTCGCAGATAAATTTTATCGAAATCGGACAAGCGGTTATTAAAAACCAAAAATAAGCAAAATAAAAAAATACAAAACCCAATTCGGATGACGGGAAGTCAGGTTTTTTTAGCTTCGTGACCTCAAACTAAGCGAAGCTTGTACGAGTACTATCTATATCGAATTTTAAAATTAGAACTTTTGTGTTTGTAATGTTTGTGTAATCTGTGGGTTTTTGTTGTCCGAATTAAAATTATTATTATTCTTACTCCAGGATATTTTATTGTTTTCTTAATTTTTACAATATTATAATACAGTAAAAAACTCATAGTGTAGGGAGCCGCCGGCAGCGGCGCGAGGCCGAGCTACCGGTGGTTAGAGCTGCAGAGTGAGGAGCCTCCTCACAACACGGCGCGAGGAACACCGCCGACTGCAGCTGGCCCCACCGTCTAACGAGAGCCTCTTGAGATGTTGGTCGAGGCGCTTCGCTATGAGACCGTTTCCCGAGACGACTATCGGGACTAAGATCGGTCCATCAAGCCTGTCAAGCAGTTGTTGACTGTCGGTCAAGGATGCCTGCCCATGGGCATGCATTATAAATGACTACATTTTATTTTGGGACGGCTCACTGGAGAAACCTATTTAAATCTGCTTCGGACTATGGTCGCCTCAATGCTGGATGACATCCCACTGCCAGCTTGCGAGGACTTTGGTTCCAACAGGATGGCGGCACCGCACTACTACAGTGCAGTGTGCGAGTTTTTAACAGAAGAGTTTAGAAGTCAGCGGATCGGTCGTGGTGGGCCAGTAGACCTCACCCCATGGGTTTCTTCTTATGGAGTAAGATTAAACGGCGTGTGTACATAAGTGAGCCAGATAGTGTACAATTATTGAAACAGCGCATAATGGGCGCTTTTGACGAAGTTAAACAGCAGAGAAGCGTGCTTCTCTCTTGAAAAAACAATTTGGTGAAACGTCTTTTCTTTGCCAATGGAGGTGGACATTTTGAAGGACAATTAAAATATGTGTAAATTATTTAAATTTTGTAAATAATGTAGGTCATTATTGTAAGTATCGTGATTCTAACTTTTTTAAATAAGCCAACAATACTTTTCTTATTAGCGAGCCATGTTGCAAGCCTTGTAGGTACCTAATAAAATTGTGGGCGGCCTTTTGCGAGCGAGAGAGCTAGCAGAGGGAATGAATGCAATAGCGATACATGAACGAAAATTGACATTAGGTGCATAATTTTACTCTAATTTTCGGATAAAAAACCTAAATAACTTGGCTCCCTAAGATCTTTTTTAAATTTTAACTGAACACATAATTATGTTTCATATCGTGTGCTGATACCTACGTTTTTTTTTGATGTTCATAAAAAGTAGTGGTGTATAATTCACAAACCAAACAATATTATATTGATAAGTTGTTTAGTTATTAGTTATTTGTTTAGTTATTAGTGACCAGCTGTGAGTTTATAGTATAAGTGTTATTAAGCTTAGAAACGAACTATTGTTTTATTTCTCGCTACCGCTAAGACTCGATTACATTGTCCGATTCGATTCGATTGTCCGATCGGACTATTGTGACCGATTGTGCATTTATGTGGGCGAGTCCATTTTTCTTAACCCAAAATTCAAATTCGAGAAAACGCGCTAAAGAGAAGAGGCAGACGCATGACGTGTTTACTTATTCTGATGGGATAATGACGCGGATGGGCGAGTCTATCTTTGAATTTCTGATCCTAAGATACGGAATACCCAGGCGAATTTTAAGAGACAACGGAGTTCAGTTTATCAGCGAAATAATGAAACAGTATGTTCCACACATTCGGCATTACCCAGTGTCTCTCGCCGGTGTACCATCCTCAGGCAAATCTGGTGGAAAATAAGAACAGAGACTTGAAGCCGCAGATCACAATTATTACAACGCATGGTATTCTAACGTCCCGGCTATTCGCTTCGTGTGAACTCCGCAGTGACAACAACACAGGAAAGACATCCTTGTACCTTACATTCGGGAGCGAAATATGCGCGCCAGCCGACGCGTACAAGAATACTTGCGAAATCGAAGAAAGTGATGACGCTGCCCTATCCCTTACCTGGTGAAGATGTCGACTGTGCCAATAGGTGCGAGTAAAGTACGTGAAAAGGCTCAAGCTGATCAAAAGCGTTACGCCAACGGAGCTTGTTGCCCAGCTCTGATATTCTACTGTGGCGATAATACTTTTAAAAACACAAGGCAGTAGCGATCCGACCTGCAGACAAACACCCAAATTAATGAGAGATGGACCGTACCGTATTAGGGAAGCCGTGAGTGCAACCACGTACGGATATCTACCAGTGAGATTTTAGGTCGTTATCATCTCTTCCAGTTGACCAATTCGTAGGAATAGGAAGTACCACTCGTACTGCTCCATGCGAGAAGCATAAACAACGAAGACTTAAGCTCTTGAGTCGCGAGGGCGCTTTATCTAGGTTAGAGGGGGAGGATGTAACGTGGGCTAAGGCGCTCGCGCAAGTATTTTAATTATTATAGCTAAAACTGTTGCATGTTTCCCATCTGTAACTTTGTTAAATAAAATACTATACCCTTTTGAATTATGTGTTGAAGTCATTTATACCACCCTCAGAGACCCACAACCCTATAGATCAGGAATTTCTAGTGATCTTGTCAGTTAAAACAGCCTGCTATCAGAAATATTATTTAGATGCTGACAGTAAAATACCGATAATTATGTAAAAAACATACAGCTTTGTCATGACGGTACTGTTATTTTATAGGTATTCAGGTCGCATTTATCCTTCCAATACCAATAAACCATTAGAATAGGTAATTAAATCTTATTAGTTCATAATGATAAAATACAAGGAAGCTCAAAAAATTGTCATGATATTACGAAAAACATTCAATGGTTTCCCTTACAATTATTAGGAAAGTCCGATAAATGATCATGATGTTCACTAAGACTCATCATTTAAATAATTGTACTGTATCAGTTTTCTACAATATTTATCATTCCGATCATAATTTCTCGTCATCGACGTTCTAAGTATTCAGAGTGTTTGTCATGACAAAATGTCATGACGCGAAACGATAAAACATAAGTTTAAAGCACATAATAACGTCGTGATGTTTCTTGATATTTATGGGTGACGACTATTCACGATATTTTTTGGTGAATTACGCACAAAACACTATTAAGAACTCTTGGTACCTTTTTGTTGGGAATACGGATAAAAGTCCGTAAATTCCTTTAAAACTGTCCGGAATTACGAAAGCCATTTTTCTCAGTGATGTCTAAATATTTATGTAAATAAAAATATTTTCAAACTAAAAATAACACTCGATAAACTAAAACTAACATTCCGGATCCAGTAATCACACAAGCCGATGCGACATTTAACTGTGTCCTGTATGACGTATTCATTAAAGACGTTACCTTTGGCGGTACTTACCGATGTCAGTGAGGCAGCGGCGGGTTCCGAGCTCGTCCATGGTTCGTATCGTGAGGATTTTCTGCGCGTAAACATCGCACGTGTGCACACACACCTGCGGGAGTGAGACAACCATCAATACACAGTGTCCGGCATACATACAGTGTCGTGACGTGCCGCCGGTGCGGCCACCGGCATACATACAGTGTCGTGACGTGCCGCCGGTGCGGCCACCGGCATACATACAGTGTCGTGACGTGCCGCCGGTGCGGCCACCGGCATACATACAGTGTCGTGACGTGCCGCCGGTGCGGCCACCGGCATACATACAGTGTCGTGACTACTTTCCTTAGGGGGAGTGGTTTAAAATAGTTAGACTTGGTGAATTCTTATCTTTAGCGCAAGTGAGTATAAATAAGAGTAATAGTGTGAAGTACCTCTGACAGGTATTGCCAGGGCGCTTGCTTCTCAGGCATGTGCATCTCAAGATGCTGCGGCAGCGTCATCAGGTACTGACCGATCTGGAAAGTAAGTTCACACCATTTTATTTGTAAACCAAACCGCCTTCTTGAACATCAAAAATACAATAATGCTAACGCCTAGGCAAAACATAGACCGCTTTTGAGACTTACATTATTAATTTTTATTATTATTCATTTTCTATTGTATATTTTGATTTTAAAAAGCCGTTCGTATTTCAATATATTAATAAATAACGGTTCCTGCCGGACAGCTGATGTCACCGCGCGTCTAATAATGAACAATGTTTACAAACGCACCTCTGTGATGTACTCTTGCGGAGACAGCGCGAAGTCCGGCAAGTCTGTCGTCAGCGCATCGTTGTTGCTCCAAGCCGGCAGTATCGGGACTTTCTCTGAAATAATGTTTCACACTTGTAGCTTCTGCCACAAGGTTTGCTTTTGTCAGGGATGCCATGACATAACGACATGGGCAACTAGCAATCCCAGAACAGATTTTTGAACACCTCAGTTTAATATCTGTCGGGTCGTGAATCGAGCCTGTGGTACATCTGAATAACAAAATCAGATATATGGTGTTCTTTTAGAACAACTATAACTAAAGGGTATATAAAAAGCATAATATAAATAGTATGTTGCGCGCGAGCGTGGCGAGGTGGTCGCGCGCACGCACCAGCCCTGCGTCACTAGTATTGTAGAAAACGGCGCAGGGTTGTTGCGAGGGCACCACCGGGCTTTTCAAAATAAAAGCAATTTTCTCATTTTAGTCTTTTAATCCCAAAGAAAATAGTTTTAAACAATTGACACGAGCCGCTCGCGACGCGGCGGCTTCTCTCACAAGACTAATAACAAAATGGCGGTCGCGCCGCTTGCTGGTGGAAGCACGCGGATCGGGATGCCGACATATATCTCGCTCACTTTTACTGCGCGCGGTGCGACAACAAATGCGTTCGACCGAACTTCGCCCGATCGCGGCCGAGTGCTCCCGATCGGCGCGTCTCCACTACATCGGTTGCCTACATTCCCACCCCTTGTTCCTGAACAACATGAGTAGGTAACACCACGAGTTTAACTACTGGCCTTGTTACAGACCCTTTACAGGTTTTAATGGTTGCTATTCTTATGTGGCCGTCACGACCAGGGTGAACTGCGCTAACTACGCCCCTAGGCCACATGTTACGAGGCTGCTTTTCGTCTAAAATTAGCACGACGTCTCCTACCTTAATGGGCCGTGTTTCATTAAGCCACTTCTGGCGTCTTTGCAATGTAGGAACATATTCCTTTAGCCACCTTCGCCAGAACATGTCCGCTAGTGCTTGCGCCTTTCTCCACGCTTTCCTACCATTCAGATCTGAAGCATCGAAAGACCCTAACGTGGATGCGCCGGATGCGGTCCCTAACAACAGGTGGTTAGGAGTCAAAGCAATTGGCTCGTCGGAATCGGTATTGACGTACGTAAGAGGTCTGCTGTTCAATGTCATCTCTACCTCTGCTAGTAAGGTGAGTAAAACTTCTTCTCGTGGCGCTCGCTCTTTCAGAACGGCTTTTAGCGCCCCCTTAACCGTACGAATAAGTCGTTCCCAAGATCCCCCCATATGAGGAGAAGCGGGGCTGTTGTAAATCCATGTTATTCCTTTTGTCGTTACAAAATCACGGATCTTGTCATGCTCTAATCTACGCATTGCAGCTTTCATCTCTATGTCTGCTCTTACAAAGTTTGTACCCCTGTCGCTGTACATGACTGTCGGCTCACCTCGGCGTGCAGCAAAGCGCCGGATCGCCATAATTGCCGAATCTGCTGTGAGAGATGCTGCCAGGTCCAAATGAACAGCCCTAGTCGCCAGGCATGTAAAGATTACTCCCCACCTTTTCTCACGCCGCCTACCAATAGATATCTCCATTGGGCCAAAATAATCTATTCCTGAGTTTACAAAGGCTCTTCTCGTATTTTCAAGCCTAGCAGCTGGCAGATCAGCCATTTTCGGAGGTACGGGCAATGCACGTCGGACGCGGCAAAACTGGCAAGCAGCTGTGATCGATTTTACGGTGCGTCGAAGCTTTGTTATATAAAACCTTTCTCGTATGCAATTGATTACTGTCTCTAGGTTCGCGTGATGCGTTTGCTCATGTATTTTCAGCACAATAAGCCGCGCTGTATGACTATTACCATCCAGTATGATCGGGTGTTTCTCGTCAAACGTAAGGTCCGGAGCCGCACCCAATCGCCCTCTCACTCTGATCAATTGCTCGTCTTCGTACACAAACGGATCCAAATTCCGAATATTACTTTTCACAGGCAGGGTACTCCCGGTTTTCAGACTTTTGATCTCCTCGGAGTAACTTTCTGACTGTGCTTGTCTGATTAGCAACAATTCAGCATCACGAATGTTCTGGCCGGTTATTTCTTTCGCCTGTCTCTTCCGGCACATACCCACAAACGCGAGAACTCGTGCAGCTACCCTCAGCGCTCGTATCCAGGAAGAAAACCGACTAACATCAATCAACGACTCATGTTGCTTAACGACGTGAACTTTTTCCAAACGCTCAGAGTCCACATTCGCTGCGTCTTGAAACTCGTTCACTGGCCACTGGTCTTCTGGTAGACACAGAAAGGAAGGACCCTTAAACCATAAATTGCACTTCGTGGGCCAATACAGCTTCGTCGCTTCATCCGCAGGATTCTCGGCAGTCGGACACCAACGCCACTCTGTCGTACGGGACTTCCGATCGATTTCAGCTAACCTATGCGACACGAATTTCTGAAAGTCACGAGGATTAGAATGAATCCATTTCAGAACGGTTTTCGAATCGGACCACAAAACCCTGCGCGCAATCGGCAACCCTAGTTCTTTTTCGACCGTACTTGCTAGCCTACAGGCTAGTACAGCAGCTTGTAGTTCCAAACGCGGCACTGAAACGACTTTCAACGGAGCGACACGAGCCTTGCCAGCGACCATCGCCACTGCTGGTTTTCCTGAAGTGTCTTCACCGACCAGGTAAGCTACTGCTGCGTACCCTAACTCGCTAGCATCTCCGAACACGTGCAAGTCCACACTCGAGGGAGCCAATCCATACCATCGCGGGACACGTAAGTTCGGTAATTGTTTTATGTCCTGCAACCACTTCTGCCATTCCTTAAAATCCTTCTCCTTTAATTGTTGATCCCATCCTATGCCTGACCTCCAGATTGCTTGCAATAGGATCTTCGACTTTATCGTATACGAGGACAAAATGCCTAAAGGATCAAAAATGCTCATGACAAATCTCAAAAAGTCTCGTTTAGTAGGGATCGCTCTTCCCTCTACTATCTCAGGTGGCAACTTTTTGAAAGACAGATCAAATGCCAACTCATCAGATTCAGGTACCCAGATCATACCTAAAGTACGCTCATTGCTATTCGGTGACTTGTCGAGATTTACTGCACCAGCCACGACAGAGGGTAATTCGCGTCGCAATTCGGGTGAGTTACTCACCCACCCCAGTATATCGAAACCTCCCGCGGCGTGTATCATTGAGACGTCTTGTATAAGCTGGCACGCCGTATCCACGCTCTGGACGCTGTCTAAATAATCGTCCATGTAGTGCTTGCAATTGATAGCCTCGACAGCCTCCGGGCGCGTATCATTAAATTCTCTAGCGTTTTTCCTAAGCACAAAATTTGCCGAGGTCGGGGACGACTTCGCCCCGAAAATCATAGAATCCATCACGTACGGTTCGGGGTCGCGCGTACGATCTTTACCTCTCCACAAAAAGAGCTGCGCGCCACGATCCTCCTTCCTGGTCTTAATTCGCATAAAAAAGTCCGCTATGTCCGCTGTGAACGCGATCGGACCAATCCGAAACTTAAATAACACGCCCAATAACGAATTCAACAAATCCGGCCCTGTCAGCAGGTGGTCATTTAAGCAAGTATTATGACTTTTCGCTGCGGCGTCAAAAACTAATCGAAGCTTACCTGGTTTATTCGGGTTGGTCACCCCGAAGTGCGGTAACCACCATACCGGGCTTACATGCATAGGCTCTTTCACTTTAACGGCATACTTCTCTTTCACTAACCTTTCTATCTGTCGTTCATAAGTAGCTGCATAATCAGGATTTTTGTCCATTTTATTTTCAATCATACGCAAGCGCTTTAAAGCCGAATTGTAGTTATCGGGTAGGTGTACGTCGTCCCGCGCCCACAATAATCCGACTTCCCAACCACCGTCGACTCGACGGCTAGTCCGCTCTAAAATCTCATACGCCCGGTCGTGCTCGATATTCCTACGCGACGTCTCTAAAATACCTAACGACTCGAGCTCAAATTGCTGCCTTACTAGTTCGTACAAATCATCACATTTTTCCGCAACAAAGTTTACGGAGTCAGGGGTGGACTCAGGAATACCCAACGGCCCGTGAACAACCCAGCCTAATTTAGTAAGCGATGCAACCGGTTGTCCGGATTTACCCTGCCGTATCTCGTGGTTCACAATTAAATCCCAATTATCCTGCCCTATCAATACCGTCGGTTTAACCCACGACATAGCGCAGTGATCTAAGTCCCGTAAATGCGCATTCTGTTCTAATACCCTAGCGGGCACATTCTGGGGCGGCAAATCGACATTTTGCATGGTGCGTAAAGCGATATTATGACGTACGCCATTAGGGCCAGTAATTAACGCAGTTACTCTACAAGAATCATGGTCAGTTACAATATGGCCACTCGCACTAATAATCTTAAGCGGTAATTTTACTCCGTTCGCTTTAACACATAAACTACTGTCTATTAACGACACTGTGGCTCCGTCGTCAAGGAGCGCGTAACACGCACGATCAACATTGTTCATTGTTATAATGACAGGTAAAACCTTTAAAAGTGACTTTGTGCAACGCTCACCGCTCACGCTGGTTACCGATTCGGCGTCATAGCACACAGCTGATCCGAGCGGCTGGCGTCCGTCCGCCGCGCGCGATCCGTAGCGCGGCGCTGCAGCGCGCGCGGTGTCGAGCGCGGCGCGGGGGGCGGGCGGCGGACCGGCCGCGCTCTCCGGCGCAGCGCGCGTCGCGCGGGCAGCCGCCGGCCGGGGCCTACCGCTCGCGTTGTCCGACTTAGGGTACACACGGGAACCCGTCTCCGTCGACGTGTCGACGGGTGCACTCGAATTAAAGTGAAGCAGTTCGTGGTGCGAAGCACGACAGTGTGTACAACGCTTAGCTTGACACTGAAAACGCAAATGTTGTTTCACTAAACACTTGAAACATAGTTTGTTTTGTTTCACGAAGTCCCATTTTTGGTCACTACTCTTATCTATAAAAACACGGCACTCTGGCAACGAGTGGTACTTATCACATAGAGCGCACTGGTTATTCGATGATATCGTGATGCCCGAACTCGACGACTCGTCCGGCGATATATCCGCAGTTGCGTATACTCCGTGTGTATCCCGACGATCACGATGTTGCGCTGGTGAACTCTTCTCTCTCGGGGCAACATTGCGACGGGGCGGATCGGTGACACTCAGTGGTAGATAATACGATGACGCTTTCGACAGGTAGCTTAGAAACTCAAGGACGATATTCAGATTGGGCGATATGCGTAGGTCTTCTACACGTCCGGAGCTATCCATTTTCATTACGAACTCGCCGTACCGCGACCGTTGTATCGGGGATAGTTTTCCCAGAATCTCTTGTGTAATCTGCGGGTTATTAATGTAGCCCTCTGCCTTGATGTTTTTTAAAATATACACACAATTGCGCGCGGTGCGACCGCCATTTTGTTATTAGTCTTGTGAGAGAAGCCGCCGCGTCGCGAGCGGCTCGTGTCAATTGTTTAAAACTATTTTCTTTGGGATTAAAAGACTAAAATGAGAAAATTGCTTTTATTTTGAAAAGCCCGGTGGTGCCCTCGCAACAACCCTGCGCCGTTTTCTACATTCTCTGAATTGTTGCTAATCAGACAGGCACAGTCAGAAAGTTACTCCGAGGAGATCAAAAGTCTGAAAACCGGGAGTACCCTGCCTGTGAAAAGTTATATTCGGAATTTGGATCCGTTTGTGTACGAAGACGAGCAATTGATCAGAGTGAGAGGGCGATTGAGTGCGGCTCCGGACCTTACGTTTGACGAGAAACACCCGATCATACTGAATGGTAGGAAAGCGTGGAGAAAGGCGCAAGCACTAGCGGACATGTTCTGGCGAAGGTGGCTAAAGGAATATGTTCCTACATTGCAAAGGCGCCAGAAGTGGCTAAATGAAACACGGCCCATTAAGGTAGGAGACGTCGTGCTAATTTTAGACGAAAAGCAGCCTCGTAACATGTGGCCTAGGGGCGTAGTTAGCGCAGTTCACCCTGGTCGTGACGGCCACATAAGAATAGCAACCATTAAAACCTGTAAAGGGTCTGTAACAAGGCCAGTAGTTAAACTCGCGGTGTTACCTACTCATGTTGTTCAGGAACAAGGGGTGGGAATGTAGGCAACCGATGTAGTGGAGACGCGCCGATCGGGAGCACTCGGCCGCGATCGGGCGAAGTTCGGTCGAACGCATTTGTTGTCGCACCGCGCGCAGTAAAAGTGAGCGAGATATATGTCGGCATCCCGATCCGCGTGCTTCCACCAGCAAGCGGCGCGACCGCCATTTTGTTATTAGTCTTGTGAGAGAAGCCGCCGCGTCGCGAGCGGCTCGTGTCAATTGTTTAAAACTATTTTCTTTGGGATTAAAAGACTAAAATGAGAAAATTGCTTTTATTTTGAAAAGCCCGGTGGTGCCCTCGCAACAACCCTGCGCCGTTTTCTACATTGGCGCTAAAAGCCGTTCTGAAAGAGCGAGCGCCACGAGAAGAAGTTTTACTCACCTTACTAGCAGAGGTAGAGATGACATTGAACAGCAGACCTCTTACGTACGTCAATACCGATTCCGACGAGCCAATTGCTTTGACTCCTAACCACCTGTTGTTAGGGACCGCATCCGGCGCATCCACGTTAGGGTCTTTCGATGCTTCAGATCTGAATGGTAGGAAAGCGTGGAGAAAGGCGCAAGCACTAGCGGACATGTTCTGGCGAAGGTGGCTAAAGGAATATGTTCCTACATTGCAAAGACGCCAGAAGTGGCTTAATGAAACACGGCCCATTAAGGTAGGAGACGTCGTGCTAATTTTAGACGTAATGTAGGCAACCGATGTAGTGGAGACGCGCCGATCGGGAGCACTCGGCCGCGATCGGGCGAAGTTCGGTCGAACGCATTTGTTGTCGCACCGCGCGCAGTAAAAGTGAGCGAGATATATGTCGGCATCCCGATCCGCGTGCTTCCACCAGCAAGCGGCGCGACCGCCATTTTGTTATTAGTCTTGTGAGAGAATCCGCCGCGTCGCGAGCGGCTCGTGTCAATTGTTCAAAACTATTTTGTTTTGGGATTAAAAGACTCAAATGAGAAAATTGCTTTTATTTTGAAAAGCCCGGTGGTGCCCTCGCAACAACCCTGCGCCGTTTTCTACATTCTTCGAGCCGGATCCATAAAAGGCACCACTGAGGCGAGGGAAAATGGAGACGAAGGTCGGCTGCATCACGAGGAGCAAAGCTCAGGCTTCTGCCGGCACTGGACGACCTGAAGAAGCGTGTGTCACTGTCGCGCCGCCGCGCAGTGAAGCTAACCCCACGTTGAGGTCGCACTCAAGCCGCTCAAGCCGCGAAGCCGCGCGCCTACGAGCCGAGTACGAGGCTGAGAAGGAGATCGCGAGAGTTCACGAGCAACTTATTAAGAAAAAATTAGCTCTTGAAATCGCCGAAATAAACGACGAGTACGGCGACGCCGACGACGGTGTACGAAGCGTTGTGAGTGAAGGGGAGAAACTGGAGAAAGTGACACGATGGCTTGGTACGAAATCGGCCGGAGGTACCACCCAGCATGTTGCAGAACACTCGCCAGCGGGCGAGGCAACATGTTCCGATACACAACGGAAAATTCCACTCACGCACGCTCCCCCCGAGCGCCCCGCAACCCTTGTGACCGCGCTAGACACGAGACCGGGCGCCCGAGGCGACGTCGCGCCGCCATCACCAGCGTCGGATATCAAACACCTAGCCAACGCGATAATGGCCATGTCGAAGCAGCGCTACGATCTGCCGGAGTTCGACGGAAACCCGGTCGATTGGTTATCATATAAGCGAGCGTTCGAGAATACCGCTGCGCACTATACATCGTATCAAAATATCGTGAGACTCCAAAAGTCGCTGCGCGGACCCGCTAAACGCGCCGTCGAAGCTCTGCTGAGTACCGGGTCTGCCCCTGAAGATGTTCTCGACGCCCTCGAAGAAGAATTCGGGCATCCGAACCTCCTTCTAGAAAGTGCCATACGGAAGATAAGAAATTTACCACTAGTGTCGGACAACGGCGCGGAACTCAGACACATGACGTCAGTGGTACGAAATTGTGTGTATATTTTAAAAAACATCAAGGCAGAGGGCTACATTAATAACCCGCAGATTACACAAGAGATTCTGGGAAAACTATCCCCGATACAACGGTCGCGGTACGGCGAGTTCGTAATGAAAATGGATAGCTCCGGACGTGTAGAAGACCTACGCATATCGCCCAATCTGAATATCGTCCTTGAGTTTCTAAGCTACCTGTCGAAAGCGTCATCGTATTATCTACCACTGAGTGTCACCGATCCGCCCCGTCGCAATGTTGCCCCGAGAGAGAAGAGTTCGCCAGCGCAACATCGTGATCGTCGGGATACACACGGAGTATACGCAACTGCGGATATATCGCCGGACGAGTCGTCGAGTTCGGGCATCACGATATCATCGAATAACCAGTGCGCTCTATGTGATAAGTACCACTCGTTGCCAGAGTGCCGTGTTTTTATAGATAAGAGTAGTGACCAAAAATGGGACTTCGTGAAACAAAACAAACTATGTTTCAAGTGTTTAGTGAAACAACATTTGCGTTTTCAGTGTCAAGCTAAGCGTTGTACACACTGTCGTGCTTCGCACCACGAACTGCTTCACTTTAATTCGAGTGCACCCGTCGACACGTCGACGGAGACGGGTTCCCGTGTGTACCCTAAGTCGGACAACGCGAGCGGTAGGCCCCGGCCGGCGGCTGCCCGCGCGACGCGCGCTGCGCCGGAGAGCGCGGCCGGTCCGCCGCCCGCCCCCCGCGCCGCGCTCGACACCGCGCGCGCTGCAGCGCCGCGCTACGGATCGCGCGCGGCGGACGGACGCCAGCCGCTCGGATCAGCTGTGTGCTATGACGCCGAATCGGTAACCAGCGTGAGCGGTGAGCGTTGCACAAAGTCACTTTTAAAGGTTTTACCTGTCATTATAACAATGAACAATGTTGATCGTGCGTGTTACGCGCTCCTTGACGACGGAGCCACAGTGTCGTTAATAGACAGTAGTTTATGTGTTAAAGCGAACGGAGTAAAATTACCGCTTAAGATTATTAGTGCGAGTGGCCATATTGTAACTGACCATGATTCTTGTAGAGTAACTGCGTTAATTACTGGCCCTAATGGCGTACGTCATAATATCGCTTTACGCACCATGCAAAATGTCGATTTGCCGCCCCAGAATGTGCCCGCTAGGGTATTAGAACAGAATGCGCATTTACGGGACTTAGATCACTGCGCTATGTCGTGGGTTAAACCGACGGTATTGATAGGGCAGGATAATTGGGATTTAATTGTGAACCACGAGATACGGCAGGGTAAATCCGGACAACCGGTTGCATCGCTTACTAAATTAGGCTGGGTTGTTCACGGGCCGTTGGGTATTCCTGAGTCCACCCCTGACTCCGTAAACTTTGTTGCGGAAAAATGTGATGATTTGTACGAACTAGTAAGGCAGCAATTTGAGCTCGAGTCGTTAGGTATTTTAGAGACGTCGCGTAGGAATATCGAGCACGACCGGGCGTATGAGATTTTAGAGCGGACTAGCCGTCGAGTCGACGGTGGTTGGGAAGTCGGATTATTGTGGGCGCGGGACGACGTACACCTACCCGATAACTACAATTCGGCTTTAAAGCGCTTGCGTATGATTGAAAATAAAATGGACAAAAATCCTGATTATGCAGCTACTTATGAACGACAGATAGAAAGGTTAGTGAAAGAGAAGTATGCCGTTAAAGTGAAAGAGCCTATGCATGTAAGCCCGGTATGGTGGTTACCGCACTTCGGGGTGACCAACCCGAATAAACCAGGTAAGCTTCGATTAGTTTTTGACGCCGCAGCGAAAAGTCATAATACTTGCTTAAATGACCACCTGCTGACAGGGCCGGATTTGTTGAATTCGTTATTGGGCGTGTTATTTAAGTTTCGGATTGGTCCGATCGCGTTCACAGCGGACATAGCGGACTTTTTTATGCGAATTAAGATCAGGAAGGAGGATCGTGGCGCGCAGCTCTTTTTGTGGAGAGGTAAAGATCGTACGCGCGACCCCGAACCGTACGTGATGGATTCTATGATTTTCGGGGCGAAGTCGTCCCCGACCTCGGCAAATTTTGTGCTTAGGAAAAACGCTAGAGAATTTAATGATACGCGCCCGGAGGCTGTCGAGGCTATCAATTGCAAGCACTACATGGACGATTATTTAGACAGCGTCCAGAGCGTGGATACGGCGCGCCAGCTTATACAAGACGTCTCAATGATACACGCCGCGGGAGGTTTCGATATACTGGGGTGGGTGAGTAACTCACCCGAATTGCGACGCGAATTACCCTCTGTCGTGGCTGGTGCAGTAAATCTCGACAAGTCACCGAATAGCAATGAGCGTACTTTAGGTATGATCTGGGTACCTGAATCTGATGAGTTGGCATTTGATCTGTCTTTCAAAAGTTGCCACCTGAGATAGTAGAGGGAAGAGCGATCCCTACTAAACGCGACTTTTTGAGATTTGTCATGAGCATTTTTGATCCTTTAGGCATTTTGTCCTCGTATACGATAAAGTCGAAGATCCTATTGCAAGCAATCTG
Organism: Peribatodes rhomboidaria; assembly: GCA_911728515.1. NCBI lineage: Eukaryota > Metazoa > Arthropoda > Insecta > Lepidoptera > Geometridae > Peribatodes > Peribatodes rhomboidaria. The sequence goes on from OU452166.1 coordinate 22,745,128, forward strand.
GAGGTCAGGCATAGGATGGGATCAACAATTAAAGGAGAAGGATTTTAAGGAATGGCAGAAGTGGTTGCAGGACATAAAACAATTACCGAACTTACGTGTCCCGCGATGGTATGGATTGGCTCCCTCGAATGTGGACTCTGAGCGTTTGGACAAAGTTCACGTCGTTAAGCAACATGAGTCGTTGATTGATGTTAGTCGGTTTTCTTCCTGGATACGAGCGCTGAGGGTAGCTGCACGAGTTCTCGCGTTTGTAGGTATGTGCCGGAAGAGACAGGCGAAAGAAATAACCGGCCAGAACATTCGTGATGCTGAATTGTTGCTAATCAGACAGGCACAGTCAGAAAGTTACTCCGAGGAGATCAAAAGTCTGAAAACCGGGAGTACCCTGCCTGTGAAAAGTTATATTCGGAATTTGGATCCGTTTGTGTACGAAGACGAGCAATTGATCAGAGTGAGAGGGCGATTGAGTGCGGCTCCGGACCTTACGTTTGACGAGAAACACCCGATCATACTGAATGGTAGGAAAGCGTGGAGAAAGGCGCAAGCACTAGCGGACATGTTCTGGCGAAGGTGGCTAAAGGAATATGTTCCTACATTGCAAAGGCGCCAGAAGTGGCTAAATGAAACACGGCCCATTAAGGTAGGAGACGTCGTGCTAATTTTAGACGAAAAGCAGCCTCGTAACATGTGGCCTAGGGGCGTAGTTAGCGCAGTTCACCCTGGTCGTGACGGCCACATAAGAATAGCAACCATTAAAACCTGTAAAGGGTCTGTAACAAGGCCAGTAGTTAAACTCGCGGTGTTACCTACTCATGTTGTTCAGGAACAAGGGGTGGGAATGTAGGCAACCGATGTAGTGGAGACGCGCCGATCGGGAGCACTCGGCCGCGATCGGGCGAAGTTCGGTCGAACGCATTTGTTGTCGCACCGCGCGCAGTAAAAGTGAGCGAGATATATGTCGGCATCCCGATCCGCGTGCTTCCACCAGCAAGCGGCGCGACCGCCATTTTGTTATTAGTCTTGTGAGAGAATCCGCCACTTCACGAGCGGCTCGTGTCAATTGTTCAAAACTATTTTGTTTTGGGATTAAAAGACTCAAATGAGAAAATTGCTTTTATTTTGAAAAGCCCGGTGGTGCCCTCGCAACAACCCTGCGCCGTTTTCTACAGAACAATTGACACGAGCCGCTCGCGATCGGGCGAAGTTCGGTCGAACGCATTTGTTGTCGCACCGCGCGCAGTAAAAGTGAGCGAGATATATGTCGGCATCCCGATCCGCGTGCTTCCACCAGCAAGCGGCGCGACCGCCATTTTGTTATTAGTCTTGTGAGAGAAGCCGCCGCGTCGCGAGCGGCTCGTGTCAATTGTTTAAAACTATTTTCTTTGGGATTAAAAGACTAAAATGAGAAAATTGCTTTTATTTTGAAAAGCCCGGTGGTGCCCTCGCAACAACCCTGCGCCGTTTTCTACATTCTTCGAGCCGGATCATAAAAGGCACCACTGAGGCGAGGGAAAATGGAGACGAAGGTCGGCTGCATCACGAGGAGCAAGGCTCAGGCTTCTGCCGGCACTGGACGACCTGAAGAAGCGTGTGTCACTGTCGCGCCGCCGCGCAGTGAAGCTAACCCCACGTTGAGGTCGCACTCAAGCCGCTCAAGCCGCGAAGCCGCGCGTCTACGAGCCGAGTACGAGGCCGAGAAGGAGATCGCGAGAGTTCACGAGCAACTTATTAAGAAAAAATTAGCTCTTGAAATCGCCGAAATAAACGACGAGTACGGCGACGCCGACGACGGTGTACGAAGCGTTGTGAGTGAAGGGGAGAAACTGGAGAAAGTGACACGATGGCTTGGTACGAAATCGGCCGGAGGTACCACCCAGCATGTTGCAGAACACTCGCCAGCGGGCGAGGCAACATGTCCCGATACACAACGGAAAATTCCACTCACGCACGCTCCCCCCGAGCGCCCCGCAACCCTCGTGACCGCGCTAGACACAGGAGAAGGATTTTAAGGAATGGCAGAAGTGGTTGCAGGACATAAAACAATTACCGAACTTACGTGTCCCGCGATGGTATGGATTGGCTCCCTCGAATGTGGACTCTGAGCGTTTGGACAAAGTTCACGTCGTTAAGCAACATGAGTCGTTGATTGATGTTAGTCGGTTTTCTTCCTGGATACGAGCGCTGAGGGTAGCTGCACGAGTTCTCGCGTTTGTAGGTATGTGCCGGAAGAGACAGGCGAAAGAAATAACCGGCCAGAACATTCGTGATGCTGAATTGTTGCTAATCAGACAGGCACAGTCAGAAAGTTACTCCGAGGAGATCAAAAGTCTGAAAACCGGGAGTACCCTGCCTGTGAAAAGTTATATTCGGAATTTGGATCCGTTTGTGTACGAAGACGAGCAATTGATCAGAGTGAGAGGGCGATTGAGTGCGGCTCCGGACCTTACGTTTGACGAGAAACACCCGATCATACTGAATGGTAGGAAAGCGTGGAGAAAGGCGCAAGCACTAGCGGACATGTTCTGGCGAAGGTGGCTAAAGGAATATGTTCCTACATTGCAAAGGCGCCAGAAGTGGCTAAATGAAACACGGCCCATTAAGGTAGGAGACGTCGTGCTAATTTTAGACGAAAAGCAGCCTCGTAACATGTGGCCTAGGGGCGTAGTTAGCGCAGTTCACCCTGGTCGTGACGGCCACATAAGAATAGCAACCATTAAAACCTGTAAAGGGTCTGTAACAAGGCCAGTAGTTAAACTCGCGGTGTTACCTACTCATGTTGTTCAGGAACAAGGGGTGGGAATGTAGGCAACCGATGTAGTGGAGACGCGCCGATCGGGAGCACTCGGCCGCGATCGGGCGAAGTTCGGTCGAACGCATTTGTTGTCGCACCGCGCGCAGTAAAAGTGAGCGAGATATATGTCGGCATCCCGATCCGCGTGCTTCCACCAGCAAGCGGCGCGACCGCCATTTTGTTATTAGTCTTGTGAGAGAATCCGCCGCGTCGCGAGCGGCTCGTGTCAATTGTTCAAAACTATTTTGTTTTGGGATTAAAAGACTCAAATGAGAAAATTGCTTTTATTTTGAAAAGCCCGGTGGTGCCCTCGCAACAACCCTGCGCCGTTTTCTACATTCACCAGCGAGAATGTAGAAAACGGCGCAGGGTTGTTGCGAGGGCACCACCGGGCTTTTCAAAATAAAAGCAATTTTCTCATTTTAGTCTTTTAATCCCAAAGAAAATAGTTTTAAACAATTGACACGAGCCGCTCGCGACGCGGCGGCTTCTCTCACAAGACTAATAACAAAATGGCGGTCGCGCCGCTTGCTGGTGGAAGCACGCGGATCGGGATGCCGACATATATCTCGCTCACTTTTACTGCGCGCGGTGCGACAACAAATGCGTTCGACCGAACTTCGCCCGATCGCGGCCGAGTGCTCCCGATCGGCGCGTCTCCACTACATCGGTTGCCTACAAGTATAGAGTACACGTTACCGAGCTGCGTCTCCACCGGCTCCCGCAGTATGTTGCGCGCGAGCGTGGCGAGGTGGTCGCGCGCACGCACCAGCCCCGCACAGGCGGGCGCCACGCGGCGGCTCGCCGTCACGAGCCGCGTCCCATCGCCCTCCACTAGCATGTTGCACAAGTCTTGTAGCGGAGACACGGTTTTAGGATCTGGAACTAGCGTCATATGTCAATAAATCACTGATCTCTGGAATAAGGCCCAAAATCTGGAAAACGGCAACCCTACTTTTCACAAAAAGGGTTTCAAGCTGAGTATGACAAACTATGGCCCGATCTCTAACCTTTGCGCTTTGGCTGAGGTCGTCGAAAACGATCACGATTAACTATTTGCTGCTCTTAAGCAGTACTTCACGTCGGAGCAGCACGGTTTCCCTACAGAGAGGTCCACGGTATCCAACCTGATCTCGTTCACTGACTCGGTGACTGACGGGATGGAGGATGCTATTTACACGGATTATAGCAAGGCTTTCGATCGCATCGATCGCATTCTTATTGCGAAGTTAGACGCTGCTAGAGTAAGAGTAATTGAAATTATCAATTTATTTAAAGTCGGTGAAACAAATAGTGAAACTAAAATGCTTACATTTACAAAATATTATTTGAATAAGTAGCATTAAAAATACATCGTTGTGATGTTTGGACTTTGGTCGACGGTATTGTAAGTATCGCTGGTAGGACTGGGCACTGGTATAGTAAAGTTATAATGAGTAAAGTATAGTAAAGTAATAAACTACCTGGTTCCGAAGTCTCCGCCTTGTGCCTGGTCGCGAGGGTGTCGAGCAGCGTGGTTGTCGCTCTCTCGAGCAGCAGCGAGGCCGGGAAGGTGTCCGACAGCACGCCGGTGGCCTGTCCGGCGGACACAGACGACAGGAAGGCCGTCTCGATGTGCCGCCCGTGTGATGAGATGATACTCGTCAGATCTGACATCAACTTCTGTCGAATACAAAGTGAACTCCTTTTTAAACGACTTGAGGAGGAGGTTCTCAATTTGACGAATTTTTTTTATGTATGTTCCCCGATTACGCGAAGACGCCTGAATCGATTTGCAAACTTCTTTTTTGTTCCATTTTTGTTATCATCTAGCATAAAAATATTGCGAAAAGAATTAATATTTTATTAAATTTAATCTTTGCTCATCATGGATAAGGGAAACAAGTAATGATAGGTTTTATCAGGTCTACATTATGTGACTGGCGCAGCGTGATGGCCCGGAACCATCGTTGTACCAACATTGTACCTCGTCTAGCCATAAGTTCTGTTACAAATGAAAATGCATTTATTTTTTTATACAGTAATGTAATTGTTAATAAAAGTTTTACATATATGTACACTTGTTTTGAAGTCTTAACAAAAATATAACTATTATTTTATTCAAAATTACCACCTTTGGCCTTGAGTCGGTCTGGCCAAGAATCTATGGATTTACGGACTGTTTCCATGGGAAATTTAGCCACTGCTTGCTTCAAAGATTTCTTAAGTGACTCTATGTCGGCGTGTCGTTTAGAGCAGGCCATGCCCTCTAAACATGACCATAATTTGTAGCCCAGGGGGTTTAGATCTGGGCTAGAGGAGGGCCAGTCTTCAGCCCTTTATAAAGTCCGGAACATTGGCTTCCAGCCAGGCTTGGGTAGTTCGCGCCTTGTGGCCAGGTGTGTCTTGTTGGAAACTCCACGGTAGAAATTTTTAAAAAGTGTATTGCTAAGGGGTTTTACAACACAATCTAAGACGGTCTCTTGTTACACTTTGGCTTGTGTGACTTTCTTGTTTCAGCTTTCTGACGCCGTGATAGGATACCCCCCACCAAACCATGACTGACGCAGGATGATGGTCACGCTGTACCTTTCCAACCACTTCCGTAGTTTCTCTAGAGCTGTGAGCGTACACTCTGTCGTTTTGCTTGTTGTAGAGCTCTACTATCGTGAAAATTTTTTCGTCGGTAAAAAAATATTTCTGTAACTTTCACCTGCGTAGCAGGATATAAGACGTTTTGATCTCTTTAACTGCAGCGATTGGTTAAGGGCATGTCCTGTATATCGGCGATAAGCACCAAGCTTCAGGTCTTGTTTTATTATACGCGATAGAGTCCTAGCGGGTACCTTCATTTCTCGCAATAAGATTTTTTGTTTCCTCATTGGGTTTTTTTGGGAATTCTGGCTTTAGCAGCATTAACAGCCGTAGTAGTAGTTCTCATCGCACGCGGCCGCCCCGATCTTTTATGGTTTTCAACAGAGGAAGAGTCGGTAAATCTGTCGATACCACGATATACGGACATACGGCTGATACCAAGATTTTGAAGAGTCTTGAAAATGCCCGACGGTTCCATACCCACTCTGTGCAACGCAATCACTGCAATCCTGTTTTCTTTAACACCCCATCACATGTTGTAAATTTAATAATAATCACGAAAAATTTATGTGAAATGTGTGTGTGGGTATCAACCTAGCTGGTTCGGGCAATGGACGTGTATCTCTTAACAAAAGTAACACCAACGCGATCAGAGAGCAACTGACAGCGAAACAAGGCTTACACTTGATCTAAGCCTTGTTTCAAGGTGACATTTTGCGTATTAATGCTTTATATCTATGTATAAATATATTTGATCGGAGGCCAAACATTAAAAAAATTTAAACAATTGGGAGAGACCTTTCCGTAGCAGGGAGACAACTTTGTTATAAAAAATAATGCGCCAGTTTAAAGAAAACGAACAAAGGTAGAGTAGGTGGAGATAGGAGGGTTAAGATATCGGCCAAGCGCAAGATGGCTACAAATTTAAAAAAGTTTTTGAGACGCCAAGTGAACATTAGGAGTACCTCGGCGGCTGGCAGGTAGTAGGGGTAGGCCGCGACTCCGGCGATCCTCCTCGCGCGGCCGTGCGCCAGCTCCAGCCAGCCCTCGCAGCGCTGCGCCGCCGAGAGTATCGCGCGGGACTGCTCCAACACATCGTCCTGACAAACATCAATCACTACTTATTGATTACTGGCTGTTACCCGCAACTTCGTTCCCTTTTATTCCGGAAATAGTATCCAATAACTTTCCTCGTGATGTACTGAAACTAGCCATCGAATTAAATCAAGATCCTTTCAGCCGTTTAGCCGTGAAAAGCCTACAGACAGACGGTTCCTTTCGATTTTATAATAAAAGTATGGATAGTGTAGTTTACATAATTTTACATTTCGTATTTGTTAAACTAATTTACTGACGACATGAGGAACTACAGGCTGCTACTAGCTGCGCCGCGCGGTCTCACAGGAGCCGTTATTTTTAGGGATAAAAGATCTGTGTCCTTTTCTGTTCCCCTGACAACGTGTATGCAAAAGGACATCACCCACTCTTCATACATTGTTGGGCTAAATTTTAAAGTGCCGGCCAAAAAGAAAATATGCTATATAATGTTAGAACTCGTCGCCCTCAGGATTTTTTACTATGACACTGAAGCTGTAAGTCAAGCGGCCACAGTTTTATTTGTGTTTAAAAATCTATTTTCACACATATTTGATTCTTTAAAATGTAAACAAATGAAATATTTTTGGTATAATAAAATAAAATTAAAATATAATAATAATAATAATAATAATAATATTTATTGACAATATTGAAAGTATACATACAAAAACACAATATTCAAAAACGTGACACTTAACACTCAGTTCGAGTACTCAAATGAATAGCAGTGGGTCCCAAACTAGGCGAAGCCTGTATTTTGGGCACCCAGTGATACTGTTTACCAAATACAATTTCCGTGCTTGGTAGTGGACACATTTACGCATTCGACTATTTATATAATTAGGTATCAACAATATTTAGGGAACACGATAATATAACTAAATTAACACTAAATATGAAAATTGATAAATGAAAAAAAATTCATCATCATCGTTTTCTTACTCGTAAGACGTCCACTGCTGACAAAGGCCTCCGCTAATGATCTCCACAAAGATCGGTGTTGCGCTGCTCGCATCTATCGGGAGTCCGTGACCCTCAACAGATTGTCAGTCTTCATCGAGGCCGTCCCAAGCTGCGTCTTTCAGTTCGTGGTCGTCATTCGATAATCTCTCTGCCCCATCATCCGTCGGTTCTACGAGCGGTATACCCTGCCTACTGCCACCTAGCTTGGCAATTCTATGGGCGATGTTGATTGATTAAGTTTAATATAGTTGCTGATGTTGAAGGTTGAAGTCAGAGCCACGCCCAAGTGCTTAAGATTGTCAGTTATATCGGTTTAAACATTATTCCTAAAGATAGGAGGTCTATTGAGAAGAAACATGATGATGATGATTGCTCTCAATTTATCATTCTTTGCAAAAAATATCTCTCGTTTGTTTATATTTTAAGGAATGAAATATGTTTGAAACGAGAATTTTAAACTCAAATAAAACTGAGGCCAATGGACTTACATTTTTTGGAGAAGAAATCTTCAGGGGACGAATTCTAACACAATAGCACAAACTTACACACTTTTTTTTTACCTGGCACTTTTAAATTTAGCCCAAAATAGAGAATGTCCTTTCATGGTGATCGGTTAAGTAGTTGAGGCGTGAAAGCGTAACAAACTCACTTTCACATTTATAATATTGGTTAGATTTTGTTGGTTAGAACGAACTTCTCTACTGCCATGATAAAGTTTACAAAGTAAATTCTCGCAAATGAACGCGAGCGCCATCTCAAGACGATGTTCCTACTTGAAGCGTCCACATGACAGCAGCGCGTGGTCACCTGCCTGGTGCAGCTGAGCGCCGTAGAGACAGTCCCGCAGCAGCGCGTGGTCACCTGCCTGGTGCAGCTGAGCGCCGTGGAGACAGTCCCGCAGCAGCGCGTGGTCACCTGCCTGGTGCAGCTGAGCGCCGTGGAGACAGTCCCGCAGCAGCGCGTGGTCACCTGCCTGGTGCAGCTGAGCGCCGTGGAGACAGTCCCGCAGCAGCGCGTGGTCACCTGCCTGGTGCAGCTGAGCGCCGTGGAGACAGTCCCGCAGCAGCGCGTGGTCACCTGCCTGGTGCAGCTGAGCGCCGTGGAGACAGTCCCGCAGCAGCGCGTGGTCACCTGCCTGGTGCAGCTGAGCGCCGTGGAGACAGTCCCGCAGCAGCGCGTGGTCACCTGCCTGGTGCAGCTGAGCGCCGTGGAGACAGTCCCGCAGCAGCGCGTGGTCACCTGCCTGGTGCAGCTGAGCGCCGTGGAGACAGTCCCGCAGCAGCGCGTGGTCACCTGCCTGGTGCAGCTGAGCGCCGTGGAGACAGTCCCGCAGCAGCGCGTGGTCACCTGCCTGGTGCAGCTGAGCGCCGTGGAGACAGTCCCGCAGCAGCGCGTGGTCACCTGCCTGGTGCAGCTGAGCGCCGTGGAGACAGTCCCGCAGCAGCGCGTGGTCACCTGCCTGGTGCAGCTGAGCGCCGTGGAGACAGTCCCGCAGCAGCGCGTGGTCACCTGCCTGGTGCAGCTGAGCGCCGTGGAGACAGTCCCGCAGCAGCGCGTGGTCACCTGCCTGGTGCAGCTGAGCGCCGTGGAGACAGTCCCGCAGCAGCGCGTGGTCACCTGCCTGGTGCAGCTGAGCGCCGTGGAGACAGTCCCGCAGCAGCGCGTGGTCACCTGCCTGGTGCAGCTGAGCGCCGTGGAGACAGTCCCGCAGCAGCGCGTGGTCACCTGCCTGGTGCAGCTGAGCGCCGTGGAGACAGTCCCGCAGCAGCGCGTGGTCACCTGCCTGGTGCAGCTGAGCGCCGTGGAGACAGTCCCGCAGCAGCGCGTGGTCACCTGCCTGGTGCAGCTGAGCGCCGTGGAGACAGTCCCGCAGCAGCGCGTGGTCACCTGCCTGGTGCAGCTGAGCGCCGTGGAGACAGTCCCGCAGCAGCGCGTGGTCACCTGCCTGGTGCAGCTGAGCGCCGTGGAGACAGTCCCGCAGCAGCGCGTGGTCACCTGCCTGGTGCAGCTGAGCGCCGTGGAGACAGTCCCGCAGCAGCGCGTGGTCACCTGCCTGGTGCAGCTGAGCGCCGTGGAGACAGTCCCGCAGCAGCGCGTGGTCACCTGCCTGGTGCAGCTGAGCGCCGTGGAGACAGTCCCGCAGCAGCGCGTGGTCACCTGCCTGGTGCAGCTGAGCGCCGTGGAGACAGTCCCGCAGCAGCGCGTGGTCACCTGCCTGGTGCAGCTGAGCGCCGTGGAGACAGTCCCGCAGCAGCGCGTGGTCACCTGCCTGGTGCAGCTGAGCGCCGTGGAGACAGTCCCGCAGCAGCGCGTGGTCACCTGCCTGGTGCAGCTGAGCGCCGTGGAGACAGTCCCGCAGCAGCGCGTGGTCACCTGCCTGGTGCAGCTGAGCGCCGTGGAGACAGTCCCGCAGCAGCGCGCTCTGCAGCTCCGTGTAGCTCGGCAGTGCGTCGCGGAGTGGTGCGTACGCGGCGCGCCCGAAGTCTCTCTCCACGTGCGGCTGCAGACGCTCTGGAGGTAATGCGAGTAATCCAGAATCAAACTAGCTGTCCACTCAAACCCTTGCAGCCTCTAATGATCTAGAAACAAACACTCCGGGCGCCAACACGTAATGACGTCGCTCGTCATCGTCTCTTTCGAACTTATAAGTGGCATATTTCGGCTATGCTTATGCATCGCTTGACGTCACTACATTTTGTGCCAGAGACCATTTTTGACTCGGAATGCTGTAACTGGCGGAGTATGTTGTTACGAGTGTACCCTGCTCGGTGCCTCGGTACAACGTGCTGATGTTACCTTGCCTCGCCTGCGACGAGTCGACGACGGTGGTGCACGTGGCGACGAACTCGTCGATATCGCGTCTCAGGTCGATGAGGTACAATATGCCTTCCTCTGCGTCCGCACACAGCTTCAGTTTCGCAGACGCCACCTGTGTACATACAATCAGCATATTATTAGCATTTTTATTACAACCCCTACTTGTCTGGCTCCGACTGCCTCAAATATATTATATAATTTGCGCCATTGGCCCTGTCTAATGTTTTTAAATCTTTATTTTCTTTGGGCACTTAAAGGTACTATTCCGCGCCCGACTGCATGCGGCAGCCGCAGACGACGTGTCGTCGCGACAATACTGGTTTGTATATATTGTACTCGTACGTTCCGCAGCGAGCGACATACAAAGCAATAATGTCACGAAGACATGCGGTAACAATTTTTTTTTAAATACAACCAAATTGAGATCCTCTTCCTTTTCGAGGTCGGTTAAACTTGGTTTTTAATTAAAATGTTGGAAATATTATATTATGCCTGAGAATAAGTCTACATGCTGAGAAAAGTTAAAAGTTAGTAAATGCATTACCACAGCATAGCATAACAGCTCGTACTATGGCGGGGCGTACTCGTATATAGATGCGAGTGTCTTTTGCGAGACGAAATAGAGATGGCGACACAAGCTTGACTTCAGCAAGCAGGGATGCGCAGTCAATTCAGTTCGACACTACACTGTGTCGCTATTTAGGTCGCGCAGTGTCGGCAGCCGGACCCTACAATCATCGCAATACGTTGTCTCAGAACGGGCTCTGTATTATCTACAAACTAACTGCGCCCCGCAGTTTTACCTGCGGTCCCAGAGGAACCGTATTTTTTTTTTCGTAAGAACCTTCTACATAGTACTAGAAAACTGTTAAAAAAGGTGGATGCAATTGTTAAATTCGATCTCAAGTTACAGCGTGAAGTAGAGAGATAGGGATTCATTTTTATGAAATTCAAATACCCAAATAAACTTAAAATTCGTAAGTAAAACTGCAAAACGGCAACAACCACGGGCATACCCAGGATTTTTTTGATGGGGTGAAAGTAAAATGCTTCTTATGGTTCAAGCTGCGCGGGTTCTCTCTAAATCTAGTTAAAATTTCATTTTCAATTTATTTTGTGCTTCCAAAACCCCTTCGTTGTTTTCCTCACCTTGGTTGGCGATGGATCCAAAGACAGCAGCAGATCAGTGTAAAGCTTGATGAGGTCTGCGAGTGGCTCTTCTGCCTGCAGCACATTCGTTAGCCACTCGATCTGAAACATTCATGCTTGAACTCAATATCTACTGCATAAATATAATGATATATTCTGAATCGACAACGAGTCATTCAAAGCCAGTTATAGATACAGTCGTAGTCACAATCACATTCACAGTCAGTTTTAGAAATCAGAATTTATTGATATATACTATATATATACTTAGATAAGCACTTAGACCCTTGTGCCGGTCATGGACGGTACCAATGACTCTGTAGAAAAAATTATCCAAGGCATAGAAATGTACAGTATTTTTTTAACTGCTGATTCAAAAGCCCATTTAGTTACATATGTGCTAAAAACCAGGCTTTCCAAAAGTGCAAAATTGAAACTAAAGTCTTCTTATGCATCTTGCGAAGCGCTGGTAAGCGATATGAAAAAATACCTGCTTCCGAAACTGTCATCGAATTCTTTGTTAACGCAACTTAACAACGTATCCCAAAACGAAATGACTATTTCACAATTCGGGGAAAAAATTGAAGAAATTTTTGTCAACCTAACTATTTCACAGGCAAATTCAGATGAAAAAGCATGTGAAATCTTGAGACCTATTAACGAAAAATTAGCAATCAAAAAATTTGCTGACAGATTGCGAAACAGGCGTTTGAGTACAATAATCGCAGCTAGGGACTACTCCAACTTTAAGGATGCGGTGCGTGCGGCGGCAGACGAGGAACTTGCAAGTCCATCATCTTGCAATACCATCCTCAATGTGAGAGGTAAGTCTCGAAACAGTTACTATAGGTCTACGAACCGAAGCTGGGGCGGTAACAATCAGCGTGGCCGGGGAGCTTTCCAGAACCGAGGAGGCTACCAAGGCCGTGGAGGCTACCAAGGTCAGAGCTTTACAGGTTACTTTAATCCAAACCATCGCGGATCGAATTCGAATTATAATCGGTATAATAGAAGCACACGTGGTAACTTTATGCGTTCGAGTCGAGGTCGAGCTAACATTAGTAGAGCCCCTCAACGAACAATGTTTTCGGCGCAACCTTCAGACCCAGTAGAGCAAGAAGAAGAAACTGCTAAACATTACGCATTCACATGCAACGATAATGTTAAGTACATATATTTAGATGTATCGCATGAAATGTTCGTGGTTAGTTGACAGCGGTGCGTCATTATCAGCTGTAAGTACAAAAGCCTTATCGGAGCATATACCGATCCACAGATACCCTATCGTAATAAACGGGATAGGAGGTACAACTTTCTCAGAAGGATTTGTTTATCTTACACTGCGAGCCGACGACGGAACTACTTACGAACACAAGTTTTATATGTTTGAAAATTTACCTTGTAAATCTAACGGTATAATAGGATTGGACTTTTTAAATAATTATAATGCGATAATTGACTTGGGAAGTAATACTTTGTCATTGACAAATGAAAAACCGAGTATTTTAACCTTGTTTACGTAACCAAAAATTTGTAAACAATATCTTACGATACCAGCACGTTGCGAAACAATTCATTACATTCAAATTGAATTAAAATCAGGAGTGAATGACGATTATGTGATTGTACCGAAAGAAGTGAAAGAAAATTTATTTTTGGCAAGTTTGTTAGTAAAACCAATAAATAACATCATACCTATTCGATTATTAAATAAGCGACAATCATATTACGATACCAATTTTTCAACCAGAATTGTTCCCATTAAAACATTATAATGTTTATTCATTTAGTAAGTGTGATACAAATGCCGAGCGAGCAAAAACACTGTTTGCACACTGTTGCAATCATTGAAACTTGATCACTTAGGTTCCAGTGAACGACAAGCAATTGAGTCGATTTATTCTAAGTATTGCGACATATTTCACCTACCTGGTGATATGCTGACGACAACATCTATAGGCGAACAAACGATACACCTGAAACATGATGTCAACCCAGTCTACACTTAGCCGTATCGCCTACCGAATAGTATGAAACCAGAAGTAGATAGACAGATTAAACAGATGTTGAGTGATGATATTATAGAACCCGCTCAAAGCGCATGGTCAAGCCCTATACTACTAGTACCTAAAAAGATCGATGATTCTAACGATAAAAAATGGAGATTGGTTGTAGATTATCGAAAATTAAATGAAATTATACAGGATGATAAATTTCCTTTGCCTAATATAACAGATATACTAGATTCACTATCTGGCTGTGTCTATTACTCCAATCTAGACCTCAGTCAACCATACTACCAGGTGACCTTGAAATCTGACTCCCGTAAAATAACATCATTTGCAACTCATACTGGGCAATAACAAATGAAACGAATGCCAATGGTCTTAAAACAAGTCCAAGTGGTTTTTCTAGGATTATGTCTATTGCTATGTCAGGCTTAACCCCTGAAAAATGATTTATTTATTTAGATGACCTTGTAATTTTTGGCCGAAATCTAGAAATTCATAATAAAAACTTGATAGATATCTTTGAGCGCTTGCGTAAAGTTAACTTTAAACTTAATCCAACTAAGTGTCAATTTTTAAAAACAGAATTGTTATATCTGGGTCATACTATATCAGCAGAAGGTATTACCAGACCCCGAAAAGATTAAAATTATACAACATTTCCCACAACCTAGAAATGCAGATGAAGTACGGCGTTTTGTAGCCATGTGCAATTATTACAGAATTTTTTTTAAACATTTCGCTGATATTACAAACCCATTAAATAAATTGTGTCGAAAAAATGTACTATTTAACTGGTGTGAACAGTGTCAGCAATCTTTTGAAATTATAAAAGATGCAATAATATCTCCACCTATTTTAAAATATCCAGACTTTACTAATGAATGTATACTTCAAACTGATGCATCAGGAACTGCGCTTGGTGCAGTACTTTGTAATAAGGATATGCGTCCAGTAGCTTATGCAAGCAGGCCCTTAAATAAGGCAGAGCTAAACTACCCAACGATACAAAAAGAACTAGCAGCAATAATAGTAATAATAATAATAATATTTATTTCCTAAAAAGTGTACAATTAATCTTATATAATACTAGCTGCGCCCCGCGGTTTCACCCGCGGTTAAAAAGTATCCTATATGCTATTCTATACCTAGTCTAGCCATAAGTTCTGTTACAAATGAAAATTCATTTATTTTTTTATACAGTAATGTAATGTTAATAAAAATTATATGTACACATGTATTGAAGTCTTAACAAAAATATAACTATTATTTTATTCAAAATTACCACCTTTGGCTTTGATACGGGCCTTTAGTCGGTCTGGCCAAGAATCTATGTATTTACGGACTGTTTCCATGGGAAATTTAGCCACTGCTTGCTTCAAAGATTTCTTAAGTGACTCTATGTCGGCGTGTCGTTTAGAGCAGGCCATGCCCTCTAAAACTGACCATAATTTGTAGTCCAGGGGGTTTAGATCTGGGCTAGAGTAGGGCCAGTCTTCAGCCCTTATAAAGTCCGGAACATTGGCTTCCAGCCAGGTTTGCGTAGTTCGCGCCTTGTGACCAGGTGCAGAGTCTTGTTGGAAACTCCACGGTAGATTTTTAAAAAGTGTATTGCTAAGGGGTTTTACAACACCATCTAAGACGGTCTCTTGATACACTTTGGCTAAAGTTTTCACCCCTTTTTCACAAAAATGAAGCTTTGTGACGCCGTGAAAGGATACCCTCTACCAAACCATGACTGACGCAGGATGATGACCACGCTGTACCTTTCCAACCACTTCCGTAGCTTCTTTAGAGCTGTGAGCGTACACTTTGTCGTTTTGCTTGTTGTAGTGCTCTTCTATCGTGAACATTTTTTCGTCGGTAAAAATAATTTTTCTGTAACTTTCACCTGCGTACCGGGATGGATGACGTTTTGATCTATCCACTCTCTTTAACTGCAGCGATTGATTAAGGGCATGTCCTGTATATCGATGATAAGCACCAAGCTTCAGGTCTTATTTTATTATACGCGATAGAGTCCTAGCGGGTATCTTCATTTCTCGCGATAGGATTTTTTGTTTCCTCATTGGGTTTTTTGGGAATTCTGGCTTTAACAGCATTAACAGCCTTAGTAGTCCTCATCGCACGCGGCCGCCCCGATCTTTTATAGTTTTCAACAGAGGAAGAGTCGGTATATCTGTCGATACTACGATATACGAATATACGGCTGATACCAAGATTTTGAAGAGTCTTGAAAATGACCGACGGTTCCATACCCCTTTCGTGCAACGCAATCACTGCAATCCTGTTATCTTTGACACCCCATTCCATGTTTTAAATTTAGTAATAATCACGAAAAATATATCTGAAATGGAGGGAAATTGATTGTAGTTTTCAACATAATAAACGCATTCCAAATTTAAATGCAGAAAAAAAAATTAACGTAGGAGTTTGTATTGTAACAATATTTATGGCTAGACTATGTAGACTGTAATCTATCTCTGTGCCAAATTTCATCCAGATCTGTTAAGCCGTTCTTGCGTGAAAGAGTAACAAACATCCATACATCCATTCTTACAAACTTTCGCGTTTATAATATTAAGTAGGATAGTAGGATTATTAAGGCTAGCTTAATGAGTTTTGGTTAAAGTCTACTGTTGCCGAACTAGGCTTTATGCCTGTGTTTCGGCGTACAGTGCCCTCCCCACAGGGATTGTGGTCACCATTATTAGCCTATTCAGTTTTACATATTTTTTTTTAACTTAACAATAGGAAATAAACTTTTACAAAAATCTACTAATTTAACAGGTGAGTGTAATGTTCCTCTTTGTGTATAAAATGTTTGTGTAAGGTGTGTTTAGCGTGTGTATGTGTACGTGGCATCGTAGCATTTTATCCGTTTATGTCTAACAGGCTGGGTCGCGGTGATGCCTACATGTGTGTGTTTTTGAATGTGTATGTATTTATGCGCATGAATGTGTGTAAGAGGGTGTGTATCATGAGTTACTCTTATTTACAACTAAGTATAAAAAAATAGTATGGGGAGTTAAATACTTTCGACCATATCTTTATGGCAGAACGTTTACTATAATGACTGATCACAAGCCGTTAATTTATTTATTCGGAATGAAAGATTCGTCAAGTAGACTTTTAAAATTTCGCCTAGCCCTAGAAGAGTATAATTTTAAAGGAGTATACATAAAAGGTAAAGAAAACGTCATTGCAGACGCTCTCTCTAGAGTGTGCGTCACGTCTGATGAGTTGAAAGGTATAAATGAGAAAATAATAGCGGTGACTACACGAGCACAAGCTAAACAAATTAAGGAGAGAGAGGAGAGTGATAGGAATCAAAATGATAGAAAAGAAAAGAAAGATGGGGTCAATATCTCAAGTATAGACACCAACAATTGGCCTGATCAACCAAGAGTTGTGGAAATACTTAGGATTCCTGACAACACGATTGAAATGAGTTTACTGAAAGGAAAAGAAATAAATAAGTTGAGAGAAAAGAAATGTATAAATGTCGAATCTGAATGTTTCGCTTTTATCAGTAATGAAAATATATTATACATTAACCTCGATTTTAAAACACAATACACGCGAGACGTTTTTGTGAAAAAATTGAGTGATTTTTGTAAAAAGATAAATGTAAAAGAAATATGTATCATAAAAAGAGATGATAACGCGTTATTCATTAAAAATATGATAGAAGAAGTAAATAAGACAAAAAAGTGGTCCGGACCACGCATTTGCATATTACGAGGAGTTAAAAGAATTGATAATGATGATGAAAAATATTTTATTTTAAACGATTATCATCTACTGTCAACCAGTGGACATGCTGGGGTTCGTAGAATGGTAAATAATATAAGACGGAGATTTTACTGGCCAGGAATTGAAAATGACGTCAAAAATTTTGTTCGTAAATGCGAAAAGTGTCAAAAAATGAAACATTCGCGAAATATTATTGAACCTATGGTTATTACGACAACGGCAACATCATCAGCCCTAGAAAAAATGTATTTCGATATCGAAGGTCCATTAGATACAGATGTAGATATATTTGTTACCTTCTGTAACAAATATATCTTAACTATTAAATGTGAATTAAGTAAGTTTGTAGAGGCTTATCCTCTTAGAAATAAGGAAACAGTGTTGCTAGGTCTTTCGTAAATAACTTTATTTTAAGGTACGGTATTCCAAAGACAATCGCAACAGATCGAGGGACGGAGTTCATCTCATCGACAATGTCAGAGGTATGTAAACTCTTAAATATTGAAAAATTAAATTCAACAGCCTACCATCACCTATCGATTGGATCTCGCGAAAATTCGCACAAGAGTCTAAGTGCTTATCTAAGGATACAATGTGATAAAAATTCCGATACGTGGAGCCATTGGTTACCTTTTTGGTGCTTCACATATAATAACACAGTCCATACTTCAACTAAATATACACCTTATGAACTTGTTTTTGGTAAATCTTGTGAGATACTTAGTAGAATAAGTGCTGACGTAGAACCATTGTATAATTTCAATAACTATAGTTTAGAGTTAAAATATCGACTACAAATGGCACACAAAGATGCCCGTAACAATTTAATACAGACAAAAGAAGTTAGAAAATGCAACTATGACAAAAATGTAAATGAAATCAAATACAAACCAAATGATATGCTTCTTGTAAAAAATGATACAGGCAGTAAATTGCAAAGTTTGTACAATGGACCATATTTAGTAATAGAAGAACAAGAACCGAATGTTAAAATTATGAAAGACAACAAAACTGAATTGATTCATAAAAACAGGACCAAACCGTTTGTAGCAAATAATTAAGTAATTATTTATAATGTATAAGAAAATATTCTAATGTTACATTTAAGAATTAAGAAAAACTTAAACTACCTAGTTCGTTAAATTTTTCTTTAAAAAAAAAAGGCCGTAGTTGTAGTGGCCGAGCTTAATGTAGTTGCTATATATTATAAGTTAGTAATAAATCATACGTTGATACGAGCAGTCGTGTGTTCTTTTACCAAATCCACCGTCCCGCTTCACCTCAATAACTCCAACAGTTACATATACCTATGTCACGTCTTGTGAACATAGTAATAGTCACAGTTATAGACAGCTATGACCACAGTTATGTGCCGAGCCGCCGCGGCACAGAGCTACCTACGTCGCCGTGCCTGCGAGTACCTGTGAGAGCGCTTGCGCTGCCAGCAGGCGGGTGAGCGCCGGCAGCGAGTGCGCGTCGAGGCGGCGCCAGGCGGCCGCGAGCCGAGCCGCGGCGGCACAGAGCTACCTACGTCGCCGTGCCTGCGAGTACCTGTGAGAGCGCTTGCGCTGCCAGCAGGCGGGTGAGCGCCGGCAGCGAGTGCGCGTCGAGGCGGCGCCAGGCGGCCGCGAGCCGAGCCGCGGCGGCACAGAGCTACCTACGTCGCCGTGCCTGCGAGTACCTGTGAGAGCGCTTGCGCTGCCAGCAGGCGGGTGAGCGCCGGCAGCGAGTGCGCGTCGAGGCGGCGCCAGGCGGCCGCGAGCCGAGCCGCGGCGGCACAGAGCTACCTACGTCGCCGTGCCTGCGAGTACCTGTGAGAGCGCTTGCGCTGCCAGCAGGCGGGTGAGCGCCGGCAGCGAGTGCGCGTCGAGGCGGCGCCAGGCGGCCGCGAGCCGAGCCGCGGCGGCGCGCCGCCAGCAGTCGCGCGCCGCGCTGCGCCGCCCCATGCCGCGGAACAGAGCCACGTACGTCGCCGTGCGCTCTGCAAGTACCGAACCGACCCGAGGATACCGAGTTATACATTCACCATCTTGAATAAATAAATAAATTGTGTTTTGGTCTTTTTCTATAGAATTCAAATTTTTATGGCTCAATTTACAGACTTGTTTACAACCTTTTAATTTATTTACTTATTTATTTCATAGAAAACGAACAGCTTTAAAAAATCTTACAAAAAATGTATTAAACAAATCAGCCTAAAGGGTTTGCACTAATTTGCAATGTATCAACGCACTGCGATGTGCGGTGATGCGGATTTTAACTTTGAGTGTTAAATCTCGATTCGTAGGTATACAAAACCCACAGGGTATAACACATTGCCATTGCGTCTCCGTGCGGAGAGGCGCCGAGAAAATTTCGTCACTCCGCACACCGCAGCGGGATGCGGCGAGTGTGCTATCTGCCTTAGAAACAACAAGCGCGTCAAGTTAAATTAAAACCGAGCGTGCCAAATCACTATGATAAGTCCGCCAGTTGTTTCACTATAGTTTTATGCGATATTATTTTTTATGTTTTTGTGATTTCTGTATATATGACGGCACGAAAGAAACAAGACTGAATGAAGCGGCGCTCTCGCGCGAGAATACAGTGCACTTGATGATGACGTCATCATGCAATGTCGGTATCAAGTCTTTTAGGACAAAAAAGTCTTCTAGGCCCGCAAAAAAATATTTAAATGTTATAAGCGGCCCTCACTGGCCAGCGCGCGAGTGACTGGTGCTCTCGCACGCGACGAACGGCGGACGGACGAGTTCCCGGCTACTGACACTCATCTATACTTCCATACTATATAATATTATAAAACCGAAAGTAACAGGCAGCTGTTTGTAGGCTTTTCACGGCTGAACGGATCTTGATGAAATTTGATAATTAGATAAAGTATATCACGAGGAAGGTTTTGGATATAATTTTCTGAAAAAACGGAAACAAAGTCGCGGGTAGCAGCCAGTATATGTATGTGTATGTCGCAGCCTTACGCTAGTTGGCTGCGACATCAGGGTAGGTAGAGCAGGTAGGTGACATTTTGTTTTCTTTATCATTTATTTTTCTAAGGTGCTGGTTTAGGGTGTTGTTCTATCAAAGTGAACAACTTATAAACATAAGTTTGCAAAATTCAAAATAAAAAAGTTGGAATCTCCATACAAAATAAAGTACCCAAAACCAGTACCTACAAATTACCTGTATGTACTTGAAAAACTAGACCAAATCTTAAAGTACTTACCAGCATCCATCAGTGTGAGTGCTTCGATTAGTGGAGGACTTATCGCTGCTTCCAGTCTATTGTACAAGGTCTCCAACTGCATTCGCTTGCTGTCATAGTCTAATGTATCACTTAGCACCTGCGCGGAAAATAGAGTTTTGAAGGATATCGAGAACACTGTGCATGATTGTGTTATTGACTACTGACCCCTAGTTCAAGTTGGGAGGTCCAGCCCAGCAGGTACATCTGGGGACTTTCCTAATTCGGTCCTGTCGCAAAACCAGTTCTTAGCTCACATCTCTTACCTATCTACTGAGGCTACAAAGATTATTATTTTTCGAAATGTGTTCATACTGTTAGAATAAATTAGTGATTAATTCATTAACTGACTAGACACATTGCGCTTTTAGGGTATGTAGGTATATAGGGTTGTCCATAAAATAAAGTACCCCAATTTTTTGACACAATCGCCGTTGAGATCAAAAAAGTTTTGCAGCTGCTGTACCATCCTTCTTGTCGCCTGACACCTCTTCTTACATGAAACTGCACAGAATTGTACATTACAAAAATTACAAAATTACAAAATGTAAATCCGTAATTAGCTGTAAGTTTATCTGTAAGTTTATTTCATGTCATTATTGTGAGCTGTGGATTTTGTTTAAATAAATAAAATAAAATAAAAATACAGTACGGCATAATGCGAAATAAGTAGGTACCTCAAGGCTCTGTGTCATGGCAGTAACTTGGTTGCATAGCTTGGTCAGTTTCTCTCCGAATGGAGGTACGCCTGCTTCCAGTATGCTGTCCAGTGATGACGTAAGAGCTGCCCACTTATCGGCTTCGCGAAGAGTTGACGCTGCATTCTGCAATTATTAAGCCAGATCTCCAGCACGAGTTTTTTCAAAACATTACACAAAAACATCGTAACAAAGAGGCCTGGCCATACACATTTGTATCTGCAAACACATAGTTTATTTTTATGCAGGAGATAGTTTGTGTTTGCAAACAAATGGTTACATGGTTTGGGTTTATGGTAAGGTTTATTTTGTGTGATGTTTTAAAAATACACGAGCTAGAGACATCGCTTTAGTATTTTTTTTTTTTTTTATAAACTAAATTTGTTAGTAAATAAGATATTTATTTTGTTTAATGATGATATTGAGAGAAATACGAGGTTAAACCTATTTTACACCTTAGACCTGTACTTTTTTTTAAACTTATGAGTTGTACCTCAAGCTTGGTTTTCAGCTTGTCGATCCGTTGCAGGCTTTTGATAGAGTGACCCGTCTGTTCCTCGACACCCTCCACTTTCTCCCCGAGCACCAGAACCTCCTGTTGCAGCAGCAGACCTATTTTCTGCAGATGAGCTGCTTCTTGCACCACGTGTGGTAGTGATGTCACAATCTGTAATTTTTTTTTATTTTTCTATTCTCGGAATTTTTGCTAAAATTGCTTTGGCATTCTTATTTTAACTTTATTAATAGTAATAATAATAGTAAGCCTTGAAAGAATGATTTCGCTTTGTCAATATTTAACATTTCACATGAGCAGTCATCAACAACTTGCATTTTTGTCAAATCTTATTTTGGACTGGTTCCCCAAATCCATGTGTTAGGTAATAGTACAGTCACATCTAAACATAAAATGGTTAATATCCCAGTTTTTTAAAGAAATGTAATTTCAAATAAAAATCACAAACAAATAATTACTATAACCATACAATATTATGTTTGTATAATTATGTTTAGGGCAATTTCTAAAACCTTATGGACTTCCCACAAACGTGAATTGGTTTTATTCAAAGTTTGTATGAAAAAATGATGGTTCTGTATTTTTTAGCAGTAAATATCAATTTCTAAGCTTAGTCCTTAATGTTCCATTTCAATTAAAGCTGCATTTAATTTTATATTATTGACATTTAGAATACTAATGTTTTTAGTTTTGATAACATTTTAGTAGAAAAAAAAGGGCAATTTTTTAAGCCTTTGAAACCAAGTTGTAAGGTATGATGGAGAGAAGTGGCCTGCCAGAGGTTTTAGTGGTTTTTTTAAAATAACCCTGTATTTAAAGTTTTACAAATAAACAAAACACAAAGAACTATGTATTAAATAGAAAATTACAAACTATTCTTGGTATTTCATTCGAAGCAAACTTCACTTAAGTAGAGTTAAGCAAGTTGGCTGTGACATATACTTTTTTTTTCATTGTTTCGACCTGCAATCAGTCATCCAATCTATAATCAGGTGAGTTACAGGAGGTTAGCGTTTGGCGAGGAAGACACACTGCCACATTTCCCCTTAGTGGGACAGCATGGCCGGTCTCTTAAGTCTTCCAATTGGATTTGGCTGCAGGATTATAACGGATAAAGGGATTCGGTGTTTTATCAAATGGTCCTTGTAATTGGCTGAGTATGGTGTAACTTCATTCAAGATGGTTGGGATTTCCAGATATTCATGGGTTTCAGAGTTACGAGCATACCAGGGTGCCAATCACAGTACCCCTAGAATATCAATTTGAGCTCTCTGAAGGCACAAGATGTTAGATATGCTGGCTGTTGACAACAGTTGAATTCCGTATGACCAAATTGGTTTTATTATGGAGCAATATACCCTCAGCTTGTTGGATAGAGACAAGGCAGACTCCACCGAGGAGCTAGAGCAGGTTTTTAAATCTTAGGTTGATTTTGTTGCACTTTGTCTTTATGTTTATTAATTTTATGTAATGTACCTATAATTGTTGTCAACACAACAAAAAAAATCATTAATCAATTTAAACAAAATCATTTGTTTATTTTTAGTTTATTCATATAAGTATAAGCTGTTGGTTACCAAAATATGTATAAATAAATAAATAGGATATTTTCATGTCATCTACAATCCAGGTGGAATCTGAGGTATTTAACGCAGGTTGAATGTGGCAGTGAGTTGAGTCCAAGGTTGACTGGTGGACAGGCAACATTTACAAAGGAAAAACGTTAAAGGAATTGTCACATAATTTTGCAAAAATGTGGCTTAAGGATTCAGTGTAGCATTCACTGATAGTGTTTTGATTCCTTTACTGTAAAGAAAAAGTACTTTAGCCTAATCTTGACCAGTTTCATGATAAAATATATTTTTTTTGCAAACAACATGAAGCACTTGTTCTTGAAATTTCAAAAAGTTACATATTATGTTTGAAAATGTGGGAATGTATAGGTATGTTTTATGACTGTGATGTGACTGTACATCAATGTATGCTCTAAATAGCTTCTCCACATACCTGTGTTGTTGCCTCATCAAGTGAATTGGTTAGTTGTTTCATATACAGCTGAAGTCTGCTTACAGCATTTGCTGAAAATACCTGTTAAAAAATGCTTTTTACCACACAAAAACTGATGTACTATTTAATATTGGATTAATATTGATGAACTTGGGTTGTCTAATATGGTCGTAACACTAAGCACCTCCTTGTCCTGGTTGCCACTTGAACTCCAGGCCTTGTTGATCCATATCTTAGGGTCAAAGTCAGGTTCGCAGAAAGTCTTCAGGTCCTGGAAACAATGACGATGTAAACAATGATGTTGTTTGGCATGTTTGTAATTTCTCAAGAACTGTACACACACAAACCATTTGCCGAATCTTCTTAAATTACTTTACATCAAAGAACTATAAAATCTAGTAAATATCTCTGTAAATATCGCCGTATTTAGATTCTCTATGTTAAATATGTATAAGTGTTACAACTTTATTGTTTCAAATTCAACTTTCAATAAAACTTCAATAATTTCACCGCGTAGACGCGAAGTACGAACAAAGTTGAAAACAAATTTGATAACTTTGACACTGAATTGTCAGTGTCAAAGTTGACAACTTAACATTGCTAAATTTAATAGATGTGACTCGTTACCATGTTTTTTTTTAATTTTATGTCTCTACCGGTGTATGGCGACCCCCAGTCACATTTGGGACTGAATATCGTCCAGCGAAATGTGGGTGTTGTATAACACCTCTACCAGCCCCCTTGGGGGAAAGGCGTGACGATATGTTATGTTAAGTTATGTTCATGTCGGGCAAGCTAAAACATTCATTGAACATTCATCTACATGATTGTCATTAGTCGTAATCTGACATGATGATTATAATGAACCCCTTTCTTTCCCCATTTCAGTAAAGTCATGGATACATTACTGAAACTTTATTTTATATTGGAGTTTTGTAGCGAACTCGAAAAGTCGCGTTTTTAATTGTTTATACCTAGTAGAAGACCCAGTTTTAGTTTACTCTTCAATTATCGACTTTGGCTTGACTTTACAGTCCTACCGACAACCTACCGGTCTAAGACTGATGAAAGGGTGTGTGCATTAAAAAGTTTAATTTAGTTGGTAGGTACTTCTTTGGTTACGAAACCTGGAAGATGTTTTAATTATGGGTTTATGGCGGGAAGTTTCGTAAATCTTAAATTCCAAGATGTTGCGGATATGGAGGATTTGAATTATCGCATCGATAACGACTGAGATAAAAAGGGACATTAATTGAATAACAGGATGCGAGAGAAAAGGGATAAGTAGGCATGGTATTTAACCTGCCAGTATAGTGATCCGAGTAAAAATGGTTCCATAGGTACATAGCACGTAGTGACGTCAATCGATGCATAAGCAAGACCTGAATAAGTCTTTAATTCAATTCAATTTATTTATTTCAGGCAATATAACTTGCTTAAAATGCAAGTTACAGAGGCCCATATAAAATAAATACCTTACAGACTAACATACCTATATACTTACCACAGAATATGCTCTATTACATCTATATACATACAAATGAAATTAATAAAATAAACTATGTATTGCCTTCTGGGCTTTTGCTCTTTGTGCCGGCACCCAGTAGCGCCGGAACACTAGAACCTTTGGCCAAAACTCAGGCGAGAGTAGCGCTGCCTTATGCTTCGCTGGAACCCGGAGTAAGAAAGACTTGAAATAAGTCATACGGACAGCCGAGTCCAGGAACTGCATCGCTACCACCGGCGCCTCTACTCCCAGTCGGTTCTGCACAAACTTGTGCACGTCGGATCCTGATGTAGTCGGGTCCACCCGGGACAAGTAGGTAAGTACATCAGAAATGTCGGCTCCACGGCTTTGATACCGGGTTCAGTCGAAGTACCCCGTTTGTTGGGGTTACAACGACGTTGACGGTTTTTCCTCCGGTCTACCAGTGTGAAGCCTTCATCATCAGGTTTCCTCGTATCCGGGGCGCACGTTGCCTTTATCTTCTTCAGCTGCGCAGTTGGAGAAAGAGAGGGGCAAGAGGCCTGCGAGTTGCTCTTCTTCTGCGTCTTTGATGGTATCGCTGGTAGAAGAGAAGATGACGGCTACGGTGACGCGATCTTAGCAACACGAGTTGCATAAGTGGAGAGGTCATCGGCCCGCGAAACGGTGTCAATTGCACTCGGGAAAACGCTGACTGGCGAAATATCGCACCGATCCGCCGCCGCAACTCGTATAATCACGCGCTGCGATGACGTATTTGGTATAACAATTGTCGACGCAGCATTTGTTCGCAATGTCGCCAGCTCCTAATGTAGGCCGGCAACATTCCGTTCGGATTCTTCTAGCTACTTCCGGATACCTGTAATCTCCTCTCTGAGCTGCAGGATGTCCTTCATAAACCGGGTGATGTCGACGTGGTCCCACGTGACAGGAGGCAGTCGACTCAGCTCGCGAGCCTCGTACGTAGGCACGTCGTCAGGATCGGTCTCCTTCAGGACACAAAAAATGTCCTGTAGGTCTCTCTTTCCCACCATCCCGTCTCGGCGCCTTGTGATAAGGCGCGAGGTGATGATAGCGGTCTCGGCAAGCATCTTCTTCGCCTCCAGGATGTCTGCCTCGGTGAAGCTGGACTTACAGATTTGCTCAAGACTGAGCTCGTCCATTACGTCCAACTTGTTTTGCACGAAAGCCAGGTGCTCCTGGACAATCGTCGTGTCGGAGCGCTTAGGTTGCGCCATTGTTTCACGCGTTTAGCTGACGCGGTGAAAAAATGTCGGTCAGCATTGGAATAACCGCGAACGAAGCGACTGCTCTTGCTAACAGTACGATCGCGATTCCGAACTCTAACTTGTTATTTAATTCCAATTGATTTAAACAACAAGTTAGAAAGAGACGATTACGATGACGAGTAATGTTATCAGGTGTTGGCTAGAATGCTAGACCTTCATGGAAATAGGCAAATTTACGCGCCGAAGCAGTGTCAGAGGGTAATTACCTACCTAACAACCTATGCTGTGCTTAACGCTACCTTAGTATGCTAGCTACATTCCTTGTCTTTATGTCATTCCTTTACTTAATCCATTCAAAGTAACATCGCATTAGAATACCTACTTCGTAATTACTTATTAAAATTATGGGGAAAAGGAAACAAACAATTTACTTTTTAGAACGTGTGTACTTTTTATTTTTACTACAAAACGTAATTAGGTGTAGTATACAAATAAAGCAGTTTTACAAAAAAAACAACGTTCATCTTAGATTTTTCCATGGCATAATAATATACTTCGCCAGGTACAGCGTTCGTAAACAAAAAAGGTCACATGGGTAGCACACAGTGACGTCAATCGATACATAAGCGAGACCGGAATAAGTAATTTGCAACAGGTTCGAAAGAGACGGTGGCGATGACGTGTGTGATGTAGTCGAGTGTCTGTCAACTCCCGAAACATTAGACCTTTTTTGTTTTGGCAAATAAGCACCCCTGGCATTGTCTCAATTTTGATTTTGAAGCTTTTTGCCTCCACTAAAATTCAAAAATTGAGAAAATGTCAAGTGAACTAATTGCTATGAGCCTATATTTATTTAATAAAACTTACATACTTACCTAATTACAACGATACACATTTTTTTAGAGAATATTAAATAATTAGTAGGTAATGAGCTTTTCATACTTAATTCTATCGTAATATATTATCTCATTCACATCCATCCAATTACATGATAATTTCGTCTTACGAGTAGGTAATCTACATGATTGAAAGCACTAATAAAAATTTATCTATAATAGGAACTTTTGATACTCACTTTTGCCAAAAACTCGCTCAATACTTGTACTCGCTCAATACAATGTACTTAAAAAGTTTTTGGACTTCATGGATGAACCTATGTTTTTCATAAATTTAGTCGGTAGGTAAGTAAGTACCTGCGATGTATGAATTGTAAAATGAAGTAGGTACTAACTTCAGTCTTTAAAAAAATGCAATATAAATACAGTAAAAAATCTAGAGATAGAAATTTTCTTACATACTATTTCACATATTTTAAGCTTAGAATAGAATTCGATTTAGGTTATGGATATTTGAGTCTGCGGCCGCGAGGGTCACCCGCATGCTCAGTTTGACGCTGGAGGGCTATTCCAACGCGTGAGATGAGATGAGATTTTATCTTGGTCTCTCTCACACCTATGACGTTTCAAACGAGAGCAACAAGGATGAAATAAGATGAGATGAAAATCTTAAATCTCCGAATAGGGCCACTGAGCTTAGAGCGGTGTGCTATATACTTAGTTTTATAAATACATGTCAATGCTTAGAGTATAATCAGAGTTACAGCAAACTACGCGAGTCTTTGTACAAACTACAACTTACATGTATTGTCGACCTAATGTCTTGGAATGTGTACACTATGCACTATTTGAAATCAATATCATCGCAGTAAACTTGCATAGAGAAGCATATTTCGACGGTACCTAACCTAACTAATCTGAAAGAAAAATATTACGGATATCTTAATACTTTTTGTAATACTCCACTTTCTTAGTAACTTAATACCTATAACATACACATACCGTGATAAATATCGTAAACATAAAATTACGTACCATGGTAACTATGTTATTTCGTATTATTATCTACAATACTTTTGATAGCGTCATAGCTACCGAAAATGATAGCTAATAATCCAACTACGGATAAGAAAATGTTCTTGTACATCCTCCAGTTGAAGCGACCGAATCCAATTTCCCAATAAGTGATAGTTTCGATGACCACGGGGACTATGATTCCAAGTAGAGAAAAACCCAACGCGCCCACGAGCCCAACGAGCGGGCCGATCATAGGAATTGCAATAGCTATGGAAATACAGATAATCACCAAAATAGACCTTAAAAAGTATTCTGCTACCAACGGGTGCTTCGGAAAATTATGTTTGATGGCGTTCCAAGCAATTTCACGGCATACGTAAAATTGTAAGCTAAACGTAAAGAGAACCGTTGACCCAATGAGTATTTTGACTATCTGAGCTGCTATGTCGGTGACTGGCAAGTTTGCAGTGATGATTGTGTTCACGTTGTCCCCGTACTTTATGTAACCGAACACACCTAGTAGAAGGTAGACGAAGGTGATGCCAAACATTCCTCGGTTGAGCACACCGCAAGCCCCTAAAAAGTTTTTAGGAGTCTTCATATTGTTTTCCAGAGGCATGATAACTCCGATGTTCTCCATTGCGAATAGTGTAATAGCGAAGAATTTCGGAAACTCTGTTATTGGTCGCGTCAAAGAAAGCTCGTCTATAGGAAGTGGATTCTGGACAACGTAGTAAAAAGTAATTCCTAAAACGGACGCCATGAAACAGTTGGCTATGGTTGAAATAGGCGCGAGGTACTTCAGGTCTGGTACCCAGACAAAAAAGATCAGTGGCAGCATGAGACAGGTCATGATGATTCTCATTAATGAGTATTCAACGGGAGCCATAGCGAGCTCGGCTGCAATCGTAGCATTGACCGAGGATTCGCTCATGTAATATCTGATGACTTGGCCGTAGTTCGTTGCTATGATGAGGTTGTCAGCTGAGCAAGCGCCGAAGTATGTCGTGAATATGCCTATTTGCACGATGTACCTAGCGAGGTTTGTGAACTTTTGCATCCGTTCCGGTCCAGTGGCAAACGCGGCTTCTACGACGTCGGGGTAATCCATTTTCTTTTTCTTCGTTTTGTAGTATAGAACATGCGCACAGTCAACCTAAAATGATAGAGAATGTTTAATTTAGTACCTATTACATTCAACCGCGTCAGTAAAAAAATTATACATAAGTAGTTAAAAAAGGAATAAATTAAATGAATTTACCAATACATATGAGGTATGAGTGCAAACGGCTGCCAAGATGAGTCCACCCAATATTCCACCAATGATCCCAGCACTTTTGAAGGCGTAAGGCATGGCCATAATTCCACTACCTAACGTAGATTTCAGTAAGTGGGAGAGAGTCTGACAGTCTCTGAAAAAAGTTGTAGGTAAGTAGAATTGAATAAAAAAATAAGAATGAGAAGAGAGGCCTATGCTCAGCAGAGTCAGCAGTGTGCAATTACGGACTGGCAATGTTGATGATGATGATGATGGATGTACATATAGGTAGTCAAATCAATCGCGTTGCAAGAGTTTTGAGAGATTCCATTTCCTGTCTGTTTGTATTTTTTCACGGCCAAACGCTTGATCTAATCTTGATAAGGCGAGAAAACAGTGTTTATCACGAAAACGGACACAGGACACCTTTTAAGCGTATACAATTCTAGGTAAAACCACAATCGCTAACACAGCTATTATTAGTATCAACTTGCTATGAATATGACTGAAATACTTACGTTGTAGGATTGTCTATTTTTCGATCCACAAAAGGGTCAAACTCTCCATTATCTGGCAAATTTGTGCTTTCTAAATTTTTGATATTAATAGTATGCCCCTCAAACCTGAAAATAAAATTAAAATTAATTTACCTATTATGTAAGTAATACTTAATTTATTATTAAGTTAGTTTTTTAATTTTAGATTTTAAACACGGAAAAAATGTTGTGAAAAATAACCAGGATAAAAATTTCAAATTTTCTACTAATTATATTTATTAGTAGAAAATTTGAAATTTGCAATTATTTTATGTAAGTAATTGCAATAATAAGTTTAGGCTAGGTAGTCTAGGTACCGATATGGTTTAGGGCTGTAGAGTGAGAAATTCGAGGACAATGTGTGCCGTGTCAAGGCCTGTCCTTGGTAATGTACTTAATCTTGGTATTTCTGAGTGATTCTAAAACAAATATCGGGAATCCCACATGCCGCCAGTTGGTTATGTGTGTCGTAAACCAACTCACGGTAGGTACTTGCAAAGCTTGGTATATCTACTTATATACATGACTATTACTTGATTACTTAAAAACATGACTTATTAATCACACATTACAGTATTTCGTGGATGAACAGTAATCGTTTATTTTGTATGAATACACCACTAACCTACCTGGGTAATTTTGCTTCATCGTGCGTCAATAGAGAGTATGCTTCCGGAGGACGATTTTCCTGATCCTGAAAAATATGAGATTATTTTTAATAAATTAAGTATTACTATTTGGTAGTTATAGGACTTTTATTACAAACAACAAGTTACGTTAGTAAAATGCTGCTTTTTTATGACGGTACGGTATTATTTTCTAATTTTTTGCTTCCCCATTCTTGTAAAAAAACTTCAAATTGAAAAGTGATTTGTTTAAAAGATAAGCACAGAAGACTTTTCTCCCGAGACACGTAATAAATTTACAGCCCTTATCTATATTTTTAAACAAATTATTACTCACCATATTGCTGATTGGTCTTGCTACGGGCTATTGAGATCAGTTTTCCTGTAACAAAAGAGTACGGGTCTAATACGAGTCATACTCATTGACACCTCAAATAATTTATTAAAATAGACCCACTGAAAGAGTACTCAGACAGTTTTAGTAGCGTGTAATATACACAATTCGTGGTGAAATAAACGCTGAGCTCGCGCTTACCTTGGAAGTATTAGTGCAGCGGTCGTCGCTAGCCTAGGCAGGACAGTGAACACACGTGCTTCGAGCGGCGAGCGGCACGCTACAATGAAAAAACGTCACTAGCACCTGTTTTGCACGCAGCTAGTACCTAACTAGCTCACTAAAAATAATATTTGATTAACACTTGTTAACAATGACGAGCAGTGTAGTTCATTTAACGGTTTAACTCGAGGCATACAGTGCCAGTCGCTTAAATATTGCCCCTCCCACTGGCCGGATGACGCAATTTCGTTGTAAAGTAACAAATTGCACACTTACAATTTTGTTTCTTTTTGCTTTTATTTCTATTCCGCTCGCAGATTTTGATATCCTGTGGGGTGTCTGCAGTGGTTCGCAGAATGACCAGAGTAATACTGATTCTTGCAATTATCTTCCATCGTTCTCTTTTCCGGTTAACGATAAGATAGGTAAGTACTTATCAATGATCCAACAATAATTATATTACTTAATCCTAACTCATCAATGAAAATACCGAATAATAATACATACTTATTGAAATAAAAACCAAATAATTGTAATAGAGTTGAATTTTTACCAATCCCCTTCGTGGAGGTGTGGGGGAGAGACACGAATTCGGTAGAAATCAGAATCTCATTCTGTAATTTAGATGTACGAAAATTGTTTACACGTTACTTTCCTATTTTATTATGAAGTAATAATTACTCTGGCACTGTCTAAAAACGATTGTCGAAAATAAACAATTTTCAATTGAATTTGATTTCATTTTATCTTTTATTTTTTGCAATATGTTACCGGCGACTTCGTTTGCGTTCAGTAATTCTGAAAATAGTATCCACAAACCTTCCTCGTGAAACACTATAACTACTTAATTATTAAATTTCATCAAGACCCATTCAGCCGTTTAGCCGTGAAAAGCCTACAAACAGACAGACAAACAGAGTTACTTTTTCGATTTAAAAATAATTATTTAATAATATTATGCATGGGAATATATTTTCTCGCTTGTTCATAAGATAAGGTAAGTAGGTCCTGCAGGTTTTTTGGAGGACCAATTATTGTTACTTTATTTTTTCATAACTATTCTCTCATTTAATGTTTTAGCTAATATAATAGAAACTTATGATCCTTAGGTAAAAGAAAAACGTTTTGGTAATTAGAATTAGTAGATTGTTTACCTAGGGGGTAAACAACTATTTTTGAAGCAAGAGTGTTTCTTTGAGAAAAGAAAACAGAATAACAGAAAAAGTAATCATTTTCATTAGTTAATTTTATTCTCACTACTTCAGAAAAACACATTTTTAAATAAAACTATTAAAATGGGAATCTAGGCAATTACGAACAAAGTCGAAAAGAATTTCGCGCCCTTTAAGTACACAAACTTTTTTTAATTGGTTCGCGTGGGGTTAACTTTATCATTCAGCCTGTATGTGAATCATTGATTACTTTTTCTATCACTAGAAATATTTGACTAAAAATTAAATGCAATGTTTGATAAAGTTTTGTGAGCTTTTTATGATATAGGTACAGCAGTACCTGGATGGCCGAGCTTTGCTCGGTATTTTTTTAATTTTTTAATTGTGTTTTTTGGATAATAAACAATTGATTTTAGTCTAACCTCAAAGCAAACACTCATTGACTTCCTGTTACTTAACAACGCCATCTGCTGTTGTGTCGTTAAAGCAATTACTCGTAGTTGCTCACAAAAAATTGTATTATTGTTCGCCAATAGATGTCAGGAAGAGTCATATTTTTCAGTTGAGATTGATTATCGATAAAACACGAATAAAATTACATTTTCTAAAAATGATTCCTAGCTAGATCGATTTATCGCCCCCGAAACCCCCTATATACTAAATTGTATGAAAATCGTTGGAGCCGATTCCGAGATTCCAATTATATATATATATATATATATAAGAATTGCTCATTTAAAGATATAAGATAAAGCAACGCACTGTTTCGCAAAATGGCTTCCCATTTCCGTCCTCAATCCGCGCCAAGTTGAGCCAAACTGGCCAATCACGGGTCGTCATTCATATAACTAATAAAATACTCTGTAACGTCTAGATCTAGAACTCCACGAACCACGCGAACGATATGGACTTCTAATAAAGTATATGTACGAATATAAGTACAAGCAATAACACATACTTTTTTAAATTTAATGATGCTTGTGTTTTGTATCCGCTTCCTACATAATTCAAATTGAATGGGTCTAAGAGACGCTTAGGCTTCCGAACGTTTTAAACACACGTACTTAACTAAAAGATTACTAGTAATGAGTCAGTATTATTGGTCCGTACTTTAAAATAATATTTAGGTACTTAGTGAAACCTTTCTTTCACAAGGACGAATAACATAAAGTTTGTTATTTTTTGTTATTTTTATGTTTTTGTTGTTGTTATTTTGTAAACGAGTACAAACGCGAATTACTACCATCATTTAACCAACAAAACAACGAACTGGAAGTGGAGAGAAGGATCAACATCACATGGACAAAGTTTTGGAGTCTCAAAGAAATAAGTACTCAAAAGCGAAATGACCATACTGATGAAAACAAAAGTCATGAACACCTGCCTGCTACCCTCATTAACATACGCCTGCCAAACTTGGAAATTTACCAGAAAAGTAAAAAATAAAATTATATCCTGCCAAAGCAGTATGGAAAAAAGCATCTTGAAAATTAGGAAAATAAAAAAGATCCGCTATAAGGTGATAAGACAGAAAACTAAAGCCATTAACGCTCTTAGTTACTCACAAAAGCTAAAATGGCGATGGGCCGGACATGTAGCGAGGCTCAGCGATAAAAGTAGCAGGCTAGCAGGTATCCAATGGCAGCGAGCAGCACATAGTAGAGAGTACTGGAGGAGGCCTTTACCTTTCATTGAGAGGGTTCTTGCTAACAAATATAAACTATTTTTATAAGTATGTTGTTAGAAACCTATAACTAACCCTAAAATTTAAAAAGTAAATAATTTTGCACGCATACTGTAAGTATTGAAATTTTAAGCAAGAAATAAAAGGCCTTTTTATTTTTTTATTTATTTATTACTACTGGCAGTTACTGTAAACAACAGTAATTCAAATTCAAATTTAACATTCTTCAAGCTTCATTCAACTTGTCTCTCAATTTATTTGAGATTTATTTTGACCTAAAATATTTTTGTTTTTTTTTTGTCATAATCACTCGCCAATCACTTATCATCGGTTGCAACGTTGCGCAAATATAATTACCTTGTGTAACTAACCAAAGAATGTTTACCTATGACTAAGGGCCCACGCATGGTCATTGATCCGCGTGCGGGTGATGGCACGCTCCTTTCCACACGCATGACAAAGATTACATTTGCCGCTGCAGTGTCGTGCGTGTCCCCAGTGACCAGTGTGTCGGCGTACTATGACCATGCGTGCGACCTGCGTCACAGTAAAAACCACACTGAAAGCAAAATAACGCCGCCTGCATAGACATTTATGCCACCCGTGTCTCAGTAAAAACAACACTGAAGGTAGAAGACCGCCACCCGCATAGACTATGCATGCGACCCGTGTTTCAGTAAAACAACACTGAAGGCAGAAGAACGCCGCCTCCATTCGGTTAGCAACCACGCGGGATGCGCGCCCGTAGCCAATCCGCAACCAGCGCGCGTGCTGTCCGCATTATAGGAAAATATGTAGGTATGTTATGTTGGATGCGGGCAGCCTGCATGCGGATCAGATCCGTGCGCGGGCGGTAATTACCATGACAGAAAAAGGGCCCTAATGTCTGCGTGTGGCGTAAGCACGTCGTCGTCGTCAGGCCCATAAATAAATACCTAGAGCCAGCGCACCTAATCAAAGGTAGGATGTCAATATCATGTTTTCGCTGTTACACAGCTAGAGACGCGACCGTTATTAAGGTCACGAAACTCCGTGAAAGCCTCTACATAAAAAAAAAAAAACTGATCGAACGTTTTTGCCTTACATTGCTTACAGAAGGCTTATACAATTTACAGGATTGTTTATAGCCCATTCGGGCTGGTTAAAAAAGGCGTCCCTAACCTTGCATTCATTCTCGTCAGCAATTTTATACCTGTACCTAATATAATAATGCCTTTATGGAGTGCGGCTAGTTTTCTAAATTCAAAATGGCCCGACCAAATTCCGCCGATGCGTAAGCTGACGTCTTGAATTTTATCGAGGAAATCGTTTTTGGTCAATATTAAATAGTGGCTGCACTTTCTACATTCCAACAAACATAGTTGAGGCTTTTTCCTCCTCAAGTCGCATTCCTCATGTCTGAGGGTCGTGACCACCACCTCCAATTACTCTCTCTCTCTCTTACGATTTTCCGTCAAAGTTTTCTATCTTCCGCAACATGTAGCGCTTCGTAGATTGAAGTGTCCAAAGAGGACTTAGTAAGTTGTAAAAATCTGAAAAATTGCTCGTACTTGCTTGTTTTTGTTGAAAAGTTGTAAATGACCGAAATATTGAGATAAAACGATACTTATTTGGATAAAATTCAAGATGGTGGTTAACGTACCAGTGGTATCTGGTTTGGAATTTAGAATTTAGAATTGTACCCCGTTTAATTCCTTATGCCACATCTAGTGACAACTCGATGCGTTATTTTACTGTAACTGATGCGTTTGTTTGCTGTGTGTTTTTATTTGCGATATTTTAATTTATTCTTTTTTAGCTTATTTTAACAAAGTTTTTCATGTATTATCTGTGGTTTTCTTCTGCTCTGTCTATGGTCCTATTCGAGCTTGTGACTTTGTGCCTGCCTGACTCTAGTGACTGTGACTAGTGACATATGTTATGTCATAGTGGACAAAATCAAACTTACAAAATCACATCAATAAAAAATAAAATTGGATTATTGACGCGAGAACAGTTTCATTCATCATAATCTTATTCATAAATCGGTTTTACTCATACTGGTAAATATTAAAATATGATTTAAAACAAACGCATGCAAGTTTTTGGCGATATTGTAACAAGATGTTCAGTTGAAGTCATACCTAAAAATAGCTTAAAGACTGCATTGCATCATAACGAGTGGTTATTGATTTGTTGTAGGTGTGCGACAGTGTTTTTTGAGTAATGGACAAAGGGTCTAATCCTCCTCCCTACGGTTGGAGTAACTCGAGCCCGATGCAGGTCCCGCCGGCCGCGCCACCTAGCTACTCCCAGGCAGTTGGAGGCGTTGGCCCTTCTAGCCCCTACACTCCACACTATGCGCCCGGTGAGTATTTTCATTTCAAGGCCCTTGCACGTATGGACATCCATATTAAATTCCACGAGGTTTTTTTAGCAGTTTAAACTCCATATTTTGATTAAACCTTCTCATCCGCCATCTTCTCACCACTACCCTAACCAGATAAGGCATCAGTATTCAGCAGGTGTGATAGTTGGCAGTTCCAGTTCTCATAAAAATTGGATTATAGCTATCAACCTACACATATTACATACACATCTTTTTTTTTCCTTTGTAAATGTCAAACGTATGTAAATGGATATCATGGACCATTGTATTTGTTTGAACATTGTAAGTCTCAAGGACATCAAGTTTCAGGGAGATTTGAGCAAAGGTTAGGTAAAGCTCAAGAATAGTTGTGTTTTAACTCAACCTTGATGAGAGTACAAAACAGATTTTGTGTTGATGACTAATCAAGGTCTGAGTTATACATAATTCTATGCTAAAACAGTTTTTCAAGGTTGTATAGTAAGTTGATTATGTTATCATAGATAGATGTTATCTATGATTTATCCTATGTTGTGATAGATTGATATAGATTTTGTTAAATTAACCCCAATCCCACTCAACCCAATCAAGTGATGATGACCTGACATAGTTTTTAACATGTTATTCATCTCAGATGACAGCTAGAGGTACTCAT
Source organism: Peribatodes rhomboidaria (assembly GCA_911728515.1). Taxonomy (NCBI): domain Eukaryota; kingdom Metazoa; phylum Arthropoda; class Insecta; order Lepidoptera; family Geometridae; genus Peribatodes; species Peribatodes rhomboidaria. Next base: position 22,782,144 of record OU452166.1, read on the forward strand.
AAAGTGTAAACACTGCTTGCAGTCAGTATTCACACATCAAAAGAGGATTAGCCTAATTCATCCATGGCAAAATTTTGGTGATACAAAACCCTGGCAGTAGGTACATTATATAGACCAACACTAAAATCGGGACAATTTACAAAGACACATGCCATACTAAAATAATATAGACTCCTGTCTTTTACCCAAACTGTCTTTTAAATGAGTACAACATTTTCTAAGGTCATTCAGTCAAATAGTGATGTCATAGCATAATAAAAAGCTCCTGACCTCTATTATGCACAGACATTCAAATGTTGGGACACATTTCCTCCACAAACTATTTTAAATCAATCTTGTATTGGCTTATATTCTTAGTTTTGGTATTTTCTTTAAAGTATGATTACACTAGCCTTCTAGCTCTTCCTTTCTTTATTATTGAACATGCTATTTCCAATGAAACAATATGTATATTTGCTGGTTTTGTTGTTTCAATTGATGAATGAGGGAGCAGTAACGGATACACTAGTTTATACATCCTTGGGGGAAGAGTTGTTTAGGTATGCTTGTGCTTTGAGAGTGAGGGGAGCACGAAAAATAAATGAAATAAAGTTTGCATTCTACGAAAACATTATTGTACTTCCTTGCTCAATGTTGAGTATTGCAATGTAGCAATGAGCAACTGTAAAGTATGGAAAGCAAATTCGCCTTTGAATGATAATAAATGCTCCTTTGCTTTGAAATTATGCATTCTTCGACTCAAAAGCATTTTGTCCAAGCGCTGACCCACGCACAGCTTTGGGGGAGGGAGACAGTGTAAGGGGGGTGACTCCTGGCCTTCTCTTTTGAAATGAATGTCTGAATGCCTAACTCGTTCATCAATCTCGTCTGAATGCCTAACTAACATCACAATTTGTTTCTGTCAACCTGCAGGTTTTCTATCACTGACTCAACAAATGTAAAACAATAAATTGTTGATCAATTGGTGGAATTGTTTTGTATTATTTTATTTATTCTGGATTTTTGAGTGACACATTCTTGGGATAGACAGTCAGTTTTATCATGGATGAATATAAATAGTATGTTGTATGTAGTATATTCAATTAATCATCCTTACTAATAATATGATGCATATTTTACTACTAAGATACCTAAAGCCTATGGCGCAACGTAACCTTAGCAAGGAGGACAAAAACCTCAAAGTTTGAGGAAAGAATGGTTGTGTGGACTGCAATGAAGCATTACCATTGGCTAGTACAAGGTTAAACCTAGCCATGCCTCGTTATGAACCAATTAAATTGAATTTTATAGGTGAATATTAACCAATCCATTAAGCGCTTTGATTGCATTATGTGCAGAGACTATAGGATTATAAGTTTTGACTCCAGCTGAAACACTATTGCATGGTTTTGTATCTGTAGTTCTGCAAAGGTGTACATTTAAAGACAATATTCTTGAATAAATAGATGTTGATTTTTCCTTTTTAAATATGCGATCAACTAAGTCATCATAAGTAATAAAATTAGATGTTTTGGATTTTCATTGTTCAAGGGGCATTTCAATAAATACTCTCCCTCAGTCTTCACTTTAGGTATCTGGCTTATGGGCTTCTAGTGTATCTGTTCTTGTTTCCTTGTTGGTGTGTATTATAACACTGGTGAGTTGGTTTGTGTGATTTTGCAATCTCTCCTTGTATTTAGCACAGTCTTTGTTTACATCCTCCTGGACTGTTGGCAATTCCAAGTGATAATGTATTTTTACATTTCTAGCAAACCATGGTGAATTTGAGATCAACTCAATGTTTTATTCTGAAACCTTTGCAATAATTCAAGATTGGAGTTTACTATAGCAGATCCCCAGAGTTGAATTCCATATGTCCATATGGGTTCTATTGTGCATTTATAGACTTACATCTTGTTGTTCAAAGTGACTGGTGATTGTTGACAGCCAGTAGAGTTCCTTGAATTGCAAATCTACTTCTTTTCTTTTTATGTGAGTAGCCCATGTTAGTCTTTGATCTAAATGAAGTCCCAGGTATCTTACACAATTCTCTGTGTTCAGATGTTCCCCTCATAGTTTTACAGCTGGGCAGTCTCCTCCGTAGATTGTGAATGTTATTTGCATGGATTTAGTAACATTTGGCTTTATCCTCCACTTTACTAACCATTTGTCAATTTCCAAGAAATGTGTTTGTCATATTATTCTGATGCTGGGTCCTTATAGCTTGCAAGGCAGGCAGTATTATTTGCATATGTTAGTGTTACTTCATCTGTATCACACGGTAGATCAGGTGTATAGATCGAGTACAGCACTGGGCCAGTAAATAGATAATAATAATAGTAAATAAATAAATTTAAGATAAATAGATTAAAGATAGATTATAGATTTAATTTAAATAGATGTAAGCATGTTTTATTTTTATTCTTTATTAGCCATAGAGTCACACTAATATTTCAAATGTGAAAGTGTGTGACTGTGTGTGTTAGTTTGATACTGCTTCATGCTCAAATATACCATAGATTAGCAACATTTTTCAACTACGGGTAACTCCGTGGGGCGCAGCTATAGTATTCTATAAATCGGGGTTTGTCAAAGATTGTAGTAATTAAGTCTTTGTCAATAAACATTATTATTATCAATTATTTAACTTTCGTTGTCCCACTGCTGGGCAAAGGTCTTATAATTATTATTAATTTTTTTTTTTAATTATTCAAGCCGGAGGGCCCCAGATAGTGACAACCGTCGTGCCTGTCGGTCCCCACCCCACACACATGATATGCCCTAGCTGCCAGTCCGAGATCGACTCGGCCACGAAGACAAAGCCAGGCCTGATCGCTTATATTTCTGGGGCTATAATATTTCTATTGGGGTAAGTGTAACTTTATTATACTACTATGGCAAAAAATTTTAATACGATAAAGTGAACTAACATTTTTTAAAATTCATTATTCATAGTACTTAAATATGTTTTTTAACTAATAAAACTCCTTTGTATTATGCTTTACTTATAAAGAGGCACACTAAAAATAACTGCTTTTAAACAAATTGTTTGTATATTCCAGATGTTTCTGCGGCTGCTGCCTCATCCCGTGCTGCATCGACAGCTGCATGGACGTGCACCACCGGTGCCCTCACTGCAACGCCTACCTCGGCCGCTACCGACGATAAGTGCGTTTCAGGTACATCAAACGAACTACGACCCGCCCGCACTCCACACTTCTACACACGCTACGACTCTGTAGCTCCAACACCTGGAGTAGATGGTGAACCGTAAACCTTAAAATGTGCCACAGACTAGCTATTATGTTAAGGTACCTTTTACATTTTACTAGATTACACCTGTCAATTGTATACATTTCTTTTGAAACTACATAAGTACACATAGCTGTTGATTGTTATATTTTGATCTTCTTTAATATTTTGTATTATAGATAGTCTGTGGCACGCTTTTAATTTAATCCTGTCTTCAAGTTTTTGAATCTAAGAAAGTAGCTCGTAGCCGAATTACTGTTGCATCTTAGAAAGTTTGTGTCTACACATACTCAGTATATGGTTATCTCGTGGTTGTCTAGTGTATCCACCTCTGCTTGGTATAGTTATTTTCTTATTCTGAATTGAAAAGGATGATAAGCTCGATAAAAGGAAAATAATATAAGAAAACATGTGTGGATGTACTCATTTTAACAAAAAAGAGGCCCGATTCTGAAGGATTTAATTGTCAGATCTATATCAGCTAAAATATAGCTGTTTTTTATTATTATTAGACAAGAATATAAACAAGTTAGAATATTAGCAAGTTTAGATTAGGCATTAACGTTTTCAGAATCAGGCCTATTTAGAATGAGGTTCGGAGTAAGGGTGGTGTGCGTTTTTGAGGATAGAAGCTATGTCTAATATTAAGGAGTATCTCAAACGAATAATCTCAGTGAATATAAAGATCTTGAACTCGAGAATGATATTTTTATAATGGTTGTTATTTTGTACGAGGCTGGCAAGACAGGTCGATTGTTTCAAACTGCCTCCAACATGTAAGCGCTCGATACGAATTACTATGACATCATAATTTAAAAGGTTGTATTTTTAGGGGTCCTTGTAGTAAACTAGAGGAACCTTGTTCCGCCCCTGTCAATTTTTTCCTCTGTATGTCAATTTCTTTTCATTCGGATTTACAAGGATTGAAGCGCTGAAATTTTGTAATTTTATACCTGATATACCAGGCAAAATATTTAAATGTTAAAATAATAGGGGTCGGTGACTGAATGGAAAGCAGGGACGAAAAAATACTTCGCATAAATGACTTTGTACGATAAAAGTGCGGCCTATGGTGATTATTATTTATTTTTATCGTAGCTACGGAACTTTGAAATGAGCGTGTCGCGACACTCATTTGACTGCTTTTTTGTCACTATGTATTTTGTATGAGTTGTGTAATCTGACACGTGGCGCCTCACTAATAAACGTTGTATAGCCTCAGAATGTGTTATCTGTGCCTTTCTCGATCGAGTTAAAAACTTAAAGGAAAGAAATAGATGAAACACTGTGTACTTATTATTCCCAGGCTATACAACGTATATAGTATATAAGTATTTATCTCTTTCGCGCGGTACCGTAACGAACAGTGGGGCTATTCCTACGCGTGAGATGAGATGAGATTTTATCTCGGTCACTTTCACACCTATGACGTTTCAAACGAGAGCAACAAGTATGAAGAAAGGTGAGATGAAAATCTCAAATCTCCGAATAGGGTCCCAGGACAAAGAAATAGTTTGGTGTATTGTTATCGATGACGCTTAATTCCATTTCCTGCGTGAAAAGGCGCCAGCTTTTAATAATCGGCCGGAATCATCAGCCAATAAATTAACTAAAGCGATAAGATATTTTTGGATATCTAGGATGTTAAGGAGATACTTTTTAACTTTATGTCTATTATTTACGGGTTTCATAGCAAGTATATCTAGGCTTAGATTCTAGCGCGTTCGCGATTGTATTATCGCATTTTCATTGCATTTCTAATGTGATCTACGGTTGCTGGAGGTAATATCGATGAGCAGTTTTCCATTCGGCATTGTCAGTTTAGTTCTTTTGTAGTCAAAAAAATGGCGCTCTCGCAACATATGATATTTACTTTTCAAATTTTATAATGGCAGCGGAGAACTTAGTTCAGAAAGTAAATAGTTTATAAAATCCTATTAAAATTATGTAAGAGTCACCTATTCTATTTTAAACTAAACAAATGACAAAAGTTTGTCTGTTAAGGTCACGTCATGGACGTGTAAAAAACTTAAAAAACACAAAACCAAAACTGTCGCCGACGCCATCCAGCGAGAGATAAATAACTAAAATGACACCTGGAAAACCGCTCATTGTGCGTGTAAGTGAAAGGTCCGATCTCGAGCGCGCCAGAATTGCCCCCCTGTATTTATTTCGCGTCCCGATTAAGTTTAAGTTTCTTAGATGCTGTGCTATACTCTCATGTGACCCTATATTTGACAATCATGTCTATATTTTTTTGGACCATTTTAGGGTTTCGCGTAGGAACGCTAATATAATAATTTATTCTGAGTGTGATGGTATTCGATTATTGTGTCTCTTGTCAATGTGAAAAGGGGACGGAAATGTTTTTAAAGCTGCCAAATGATATAGAGTTTAAAGCAGGATATTCTGTCAACCGCAAAGTTCTGGCAACTAATATTTTTGCTCGTAGACATGTCATTCTTAATCCTGAGCTAAATGTATGTATTATATTACGTTTATGTACAGTGCAACATGTGATGAATATAAACATAAACAAAATGAATAAGAACGCGACTACTACGTTTGTCTCATTATAACAATGCAGATAGAAAACTTCGGCTATTTTTGACCTCAATTGACCATTGGCACTATAAGCTTTGTCACACTGTATGCATTTATAATGTTCATAAAATAATTATTGAAAATAGCAACTTGTATTAGTATCGATTTTATTGTACCGCTTTCTTAAGTAACACTAAATTAGTCAATTCTAAATAATTGCTATAAGCTGTCTTTCTCTCTGTCAGAATCATTTAAAGAGTGGTGCAATAAAATCGTCGTCAGTACCTGTCACTCTTTCGATTATTATTGATGAATGTGTGTGTAGCTGAAACGTAAACACACAAATTAAAGTGTTCCGGCAGTGTCACCAACTTACCTGTAGAGTAGAGCTTAGTGGGTTAGACAGAGACAGCTGTAGACGCCGCGAGTTGGCTGTCTCGTTCCCACAAGAAGCTAATAAAATACTGAAGTTTCACTCATGAAGGAAAAGGACAAAGCTATATTGTTTGCGTTCAATGGATGGTCAGTTTTCTCAGGGTTAGTGCCATATTGCAAAATAAACTGAAAGTGCTAATTTCGTCTTTGAAAGTGAAGGAATCTTGACACAGTTTTACAACTAATAATTTGCTGATCTGCGTTTATTCTATAAGAGTAAAAATTATTACAATTTACATAATCGTTACATAATATTGACGTAGCCTATGGAATTTATAAATTAATGTAATAGAATGTATTTAGTGTAGTTATAATATACAAATTACCCGCAGAACGTCAACAACGCGAAATGTCAATGGCCTACCAAGTTTTCGCAAATTGCCAAACATAAATACTTGCGAATTTGATATTTTACGTGATTGACATGTAAATACGTTTCTGGCTTATTGTGGTAGTGACTTTTTGCGTTCTTAATGTTCTGCGGATAATCCATAGAGTGTTTTTTCTCATGTGGCCACGATACCCCATTTTCCTATAAATACTAGGTCTGTGTTAGGGATTCACTATTCCATTTTTTTACGCAGCTGATTGACTGCCACGACAACTGTAGATGTATACTATTTCTTCTAAGCATGTTTGCAAATAAGTGGGTCTCACTGTAGTTTATTTATTACACTGCCAAATATTTACTGCCTTTTTCGACAATACAATGTTTGTTTGATAAAAACTACAGAATTATGTAATTAACTTTATTTGCATACGATTTTAATGCATTATATATTATTATACAGATAACTAAAAAATCTAGTTAAGATTAAGTTCCACGCTATAATTAACAGGTTTGAAATAATCGCATAATAGATAATTTTATAATTTATTACAGCAACTTGCAATTTATAACGTTTACTTTTTTAAATTACATCCTTAATAAATTTATTAAAATATATTAATATTATAGATAGGTACTTACTTTAGACTTAAATGTAAATAGATATAAGATTGCTGTTTTAACAATTTATATGAACGCGGCTCTGGACCTCGCTCATTTTTGTATGAAGGTTTCTTACCTACTTTGTATGTTGTAACGGAGGTCAGCCTCTGCAACCGCAACTGCGGAACTTCTGCAACCGTACAATTTATGCGGAGTTTCAACGGGGTTTTGTTAAAACTTCGAACTGGGCGTTAGGTTCACAGGGAGAGGATTCAATTCGGCACTTTTCCGGTCCGGCTAACTAGCGGTGAATAGCGAATGCTTTATATATGAGTAGTACACTTGCAAACACAGCTAAGTTTCTACATCATAGTTTCGAATAAAATAGCAAAAACTGTCACACAACTTTAACGGTGTTGCAAGTAATTTAAATGAGTTTACCATAAGGAATGGGTTAATACTGTTGTCTTTAGATCAAAAATAAACCACGACTAGTAATAAAATTCTTCACTAATCCTGATTTAAAATTTAACTTAGCGAGTTTTGAAAGTTAATATTTAACTTAGAGGTTTCTGTTAGTGTAATAAAATAACTTAGCTAGTTATGAAACAGTTTAATAGTGAAATTATTTCAGGTTAAATAATATAATTAAGGGATCATACAAATTTACTGAGTAACATAATCTTAATATCTAACACAAAGTTTTTTCTATAAGTAGGTAAATCAAATGTCAATTAAATAATGGAAGAATCTGAAGATATTAGGGTGTAAGAAATCTTACACCCTAATATCTTCAGATTCTTCCATCAATGTTGACTCATTATCAGTGTCATCACCAGCTGTTAGAGGTTCAACGGCTGGATCCTGATTCCTGAATAAGGCTACAAAAAATTGCAAAAACTCTTGGTTTTGCCATTGCTCACCAAAATGCTTTGTAAGGAGAGCCCGCACGTCTTTAAGTTTAGCAGGGTTAACTGGATGGCCAATATCAATTCTTCGTGGGTTCATGTTGATCACGGTTTTGTTTTTCTTTACTATACTTCCATAATTAGCATTTTGTGATACATATTGGCTCTCTCCTTTCACAACGATACGACCATTGCCGTCTTTCATCATTGTAAATAGTTTTGCCTGTTTGAAACCAAAGTGCCAAGACCCAGGTGGTTTCAGATTTAGTTTCACTGATTTTTTCCAATCATAACATTGAAAATCGTTACCCAACCGCAGAACAGTTCCGTAGACTGCAAAATGCTCAAAATATTCGTTCGGTACTAATATGATCTCATTTTTTCTTATTTGCCGTTCAATGTTCCCAAAAATCCGATCAGGTGGAAGAAAACTATGCCCGACTATGGGAAATATCACGGAAATCTTTTGTATGTGATTAGGGGCCTTTACTTTGAGCCAGTAAGCCAACATGCCAAACAGGATTGTGTTTTTATTCTGGCCCCCACAGCCATCACACATGAGACGTATGTGATTAACGTTTTCTGGATATTCAGTATTCATGAGTCTGTGATACACTGCAGACGCTATTTGATTAGCCCCTTTTGGAGCTTCTGACTCAAGCCAAGTATACATAAATGTATTGCTAGGAGTTTGCTTAGCACGGGATGAGCCTTGACAAATTGTGAAGTTGTACACATACAACTGTCTGCTGTAGTAGGTAGCTTGATCGGGTAGTTTCGGTACTGGCAAATTTTTCTGGCAGTCGAATGTAAATGTTATCTCATCATCGTTCTGCAAGCCAAGGTATTTGTAAAATCATTTTGCTCGAAGCTTATGCACCCGTAACTGAGCCATCAACATAATTTTACACCTTTGGACCTTTTCATTTCCAATAAGTTCTTTCATCTCGACACACTTTGAACAAGAATCTGTAGCGGGTGTTTTAAAACTCAAGTTAAACTTAGTGGTAAAAATGCGTCGAAAAAACTCATATTTTACTGAATTTTCATGTGTGTTATTGTAAGTCCTCCACAGCTTGCGAATACTGAGGTCACTGCTCAGATATTGAACTTTAGATCTCCCTCGTATGTAATGAGATTCTACTGATTTCAAGCCTTTTATGAACTTCTTAACTGATTCCGTGCAACCAGCATATTTGATAGACCTTCTATCTCCTCCACGGTTTTCTTTTGGTAGGGACATTGTTGTTAAATTTTGTTTGCATATTCTTTGAATGCGATCTTTGGATATACCAAGAACTGTTGTCATAAATTTTTGACAGACCTTGATTAATTTTACTTTTCGTCCTTGCTCTGTATTTTCTGTTTTAGGCATGAAATATGTAATAGTTTGTTTTCTTTTGATATTGCTACCTTTTTTATTTGGAGTCTTAGCAGAGCAATATTTTAGCAAGAAAGTATCTTGTTTGATTTTATCACAATTTTCATAAAAATGCCTATGTAATCTGCTTACATCCTGAATCATTAACTCATCACATCGATATCCCTGCTTTTTATTTTTATGCTCACACTTAGGGAGCCTGGGTAGCCCTTTAGGTTTGTGCCTGAAACGAAACCAAAAAGCGTACTTAAATATTTTTTAAGTTAGCTATCCATGTTACGTCAAGTCATTTTACGATATTAAATAAATATTATCCGGGGACTTTGAAAATGTGAGTAGTGAGGATTTTAAAATTAAATGATGGAAACACTGTGGCAATAAACAAAAGGTTAACACGAAAAATTTTAGGGTTATGTGTACGTTATATTGCTTTTTCTTACCTTTCGATTTTTGCCTTCTCCCGTTTCCACGACGATTTGTCTTTTATTTTTTTACGACCTTTCCCGGGAGCTGCAAAATTAACATCCTGTTCTCGGTTCTCGTCCATTTTAACATTTAAATCAATAAAAAGTAACAACAACGTTCACAACACAGCGTAGGTAAGAACACACTAACAAACAAAAGAAGATGGCGGTCTTTGTTGGTGGACACGATTAACGTAAGGACTTTTGCAAGTGGCGTTTGAGTAAGCGGTCTTTGCAACTGTCACTTGGTTTAACTTAGACAGTTTTGAAACAGGATCCACTTTTTATTTGAATTTTGTACGCCACTTAGCGGTGTTTACTGTAGTATCATAATACGAGTGCATTCGTTGGGACGAGTACTAATAGAGACCACCCAAAAATCTATAAAAAAAAAAAATAACTTAGAGGTGTTTGCAAGTGTACTACTCATATCGTTCAACCTTCATTTCACAGCGTTTGTAAGTTTAACTTAAACTAGTTCAGTACCAAGGGAACAGCTATTTAGTGTGACAAAGCACAAAACTGTTATTCGTGAAATATACTTTTTTAAAACTATGTTTTGATTATTTATATTGATTTTTAGTAATGTAAAGTTTGTTTAACAGCATACCGTGTAGTATGTGCCTACTTTTTAAGTCACAATTTTTTTTTACCACTGGTAAAAAAGTTCAGTTTTCAAACTTTTTAAGTTTGCATAAAAATGATCGATGTCCAGGGTGTCGTTAAGGCTAGTTATTGTTGTTACCACTGGAGAAACTGTTTCATCACAACATACGTTATGTAATTATTTTGTGTGCTGTATAGGTTGTAAGCTAAACATTTTGATATTTCTATTTATTTTACAATGGGTGAATTTTGTTCACTTGATATTAGTAAATGTGTTTAACAATTAACGTTTTGTTTTTTTTTATTTTGAGATATTGTTACATTTTTACATTATACATGGATTAGTTAAAAATGTTAAAATTTAAGTACAATACATAATTTGAAAACTTAAATGTCAGCATTTCCCAAGCAACACGTTTCTCTAAAGTAAATCACTGTAAAACATTAAACCACTGTTTATCGTGTAATGTTGTAGTAAATGACCATGGGCCCTATTCGGAGATAGGACTTTTTCATCTCGATCTCGATTCCTAGAACTCGAGGGAGAATCTCCTAAAAACAAACCATGTGGTATTCTCAAACAAGCATGAGATGAGATGGGCTTTTCTCACTCAAATTACGTTCCATTTTACTCGACTGTGCTTGCTAAAAACCGGTAAAATCGATAAAACGTATTTCGGGACCATTCTGCTCATTAAATGCATACAATAATTAAATATCGATATGTTTAATCAAATGAAATAATATTATGATAATTATTACAAGTTATAAAAGTGAGAAGAATAAAATATAACATTTTCATTCCATAAAGGATTTGTGGGGAACGAAACGCACTTAGCCAAATAAGTCATTGTTTTGTTTATAAATAGAGGTTATTAAAATCTAAAAATCTTTCCGTCATCACGCCCACAAAAACTATCACGATTAACAACATTAAACACTTATTAGGAACTACTAAGGCTTTCGTTTGTCGTTAAACCCAATGGAATGGAAGATCGGTTTGGAAGTTTTTTCCGAATCAATCGCCCCTATGTACTAATAACTTATGACCTTCAAAATAATCTAACAGGGTTAATAAAGTGACGCCAGGATACTTGTGGAGATAATTGTAAGTATTAAGTACTTTCTTATCACTATATATGACCACATAATTTGTAAATAACCAAGGTTAACTTAACCTAAAAGTCACAAACTTTTTCTTGTTTATAAATTGAAAAATGTTTCAGGTACCTACTGCGTAATTTATGCCGTTCGAGCCTAACACCTACCAACAAACAAGTCACCCAAGGACTCGTACGTGACTAATGGTTTCCAAGTTGGCTTTAGAAACCTGACTGTGGATGAGCTAAACAGCAATCACAACCACTATCAACAACAAATCTGTGGACTTAGTTACATATTTGTATGAACAAAAAAATTGAATTTTCTTAGACCCAGTAAGTAAGTATCTGAGAAATCACACTTATATATTTGATAGATGATGGTTGTTCTGAATTAAATTTGGCACAGAGATAAAGATAGATACTATAGGAATAATCTGGATAAGCACATTTATACATATATATCAAGTAGCTGCGCCCCGCAGTTTCACCTGCGGTCCTGCAGAACCATTATCTCTATCATCCTCTTCATTGTCTTATCATCGTCCTTTTCTGTACCTCTGACATTGTGTATGCAAAATTTTATGATGATAGATTGAGTAGTTGAGGTGTGACAGCAGAACAAACAAACAAATTCATTTTTAAATTATTAGTTAGGATATCTATATTGCCAATCTACCTACCTTACACTCTGCATTAGGTAATATACTTACTAGCTGATCTCTGTACCTATAGCTATACTTCATACCCAGTGCGGTGAAGCTCAGCTCTCAGCTTCTTACATTTAGTGCTTTGCAATGAGGTTCGGCTAACTGACTATACAAACTAATATTACATAGAGAGTTTTAGGCAAGACAATCTAGCCATTCCCTAGTGATGTGCTTGCCAACAAAGGACAAATTGACTTTTATCTAAGTAGTATACCGTTCACTTTGGGAAAAATTATAATCATTTCCTATATTTTCCCATAAATCTGTCCAGTATGTCCTAAACAAGATAATTTAAATCAGTCATGTAATGCAGAGCAAAAGTAAAATATAATGTTTGATACATTAAGTAACATTGTGATTTTTTGTTTGCAGATTGAATTGTGATGGAAACCTACACTGCTACTTAAATTCAAGATGCTTTACTTAATATTTTGGAAGTAATCTGTTATTGTTTTAAGGACATTCTAATGAGTACAAACAGATTTTGAAAAAGCATGCAGCGAAAAAGATAAATAAATCAGTTTTTTTTATTGTATTGTTACGAGCGGGGTTGGATAAAAGGAATGAAACGTCGATGTATCCGAAGATTCACTTTATTCACCAGTTACACAAACACAAACACTGTTACACTACACTAGATACTTGCACTATAGCACTCTGAACACTACTCGTACAATCACACACAATTAGCACTTCGAACGCTTAATCAAAACTGACTCCCGAGTTGTCGGTCGTCCGCGTATTTATACAATTTTAAGATATCCAGAGCATTCGATTTAACAATAGCGCAAACACACAAAAAGTTGTTTATCACGCGGAGCCACGCGTTCAATCTAGAACATTCGGATTCAAATAAACACCCCATTATGAAATAGATAAAAACATCATAAAAACGGTGCACAATAATTGCTTTCCAGAAAGATTTCTTTTGTTCCGGATTTAACAATGGAACGCGCGGCTCGAGCGGCTACTATTGTCTAATCTGCGTTACCTATCGGTAGTTGTAAACAACATTGCCACAGATTAGCGTATAGTTTCCGCGACTGGCGTAGCACTACCCCCTCCTAAGACATGCTCGTCCCGAGCATCGTTAGTCCCGTGATATCGCGCCAGTCGATCAACGTGGACAATCTTAGGTGCGCCTCGCTGACCCTTCTGTATGCGATATGTGACGTCGTTGATTTTGGTCACCACACGGTATGGTCCATCCCATTTGGGTTGCAGCTTTGGAGATTTCCCTTTCTTGCGTACAGGATTATGAAGCCATACTAGCGATCCTTCATCAAACCCAGGGTCGTTGAACTTCCTGTCATATCGAGTCTTCATCTTTTCCGATGCTTGTTGGCCAGAATTTCTAACAAGTTCGTAGATGTCGTTCATCTTATTCCGTAGATCCCTGGCGTACTCGTTTATGGGTTGTGGCGAGTCTGGTGGAATGCCGGTTATTAAATCCGCAGGCAGCCGCAACTCTCTTCCAAAGTTTGCAAAGGCTGGAGTGACGTTTGTGCTCTCGTGAACAGCACTACGATACGACAATAAAAATGGTTGGATGTGCTTGTCCCAATCTCGTTGGTTATTTTCGACCACTTTGGCTAGATGGGTCACAAGAGTGCGGTTATATCGTTCCACCATTCCGTCGGACTGTGGATGGTATGACGTAGTCCTTGTTTTGTGAGCACCCATCACTTGACACACCTCCTTAAACAGTTGAGATTCAAAATTTCTTCCCTGATCGCTGTGAATTTCCAGTGGTACTCCAAAACGGCAGAACACTTCATGCACTAATTTGTCGGCTATTGTAGGAGCCTCTTGATTCGGAATTGCAAACACTTCTGGCCACTTGGTAAAATAGTCCATAACCACCACGAAGTACTTGTTTCCGTTATCAGTAACAGGAAATGGACCCGCCACGTCTAATGCTATCCGTTCCCACGGTGCTCCGACATTATACAGCTTCAATGCACCTCTGCTACGGGTGTGTGGGCCTTTCACTGCAGCACAACTTGTACATTTCCGTACCCAGTCTTCTACGTCATCTCTGCAATTTATCCAGTAAAACCGTTCTCGTATCTTTAGCAGCGTCCGTTTTACTCCCAGATGTCCTCCTGAGTATCCATGGTAAAGATGTAAAACGTCAGGCACCTTGGCTTTAGGCACAATCATTTGTAGATGACATCGATTGCCTCGTGTATTTTCCCATTTACGGCACAATACTCCTTCATGGATAAGAAGACTGTCCCATTGTGCCCAATAACTCTTCGTCGTTATGCTCATGACAGCCACATCACTCCAATTTGGCTTAGAGGCACCAGACTCCATCCACTCGAAAATTGGCTTTATGTCCGTGTCATCTTGTTGTGCTATCTGGAGGGTTTGCTTCCATTCATCACTAAGATCTGTTTTGAGCATCCTGACGGGTACAATTTCCTTAGACTCTTGCTTTAGACAATGCTTACAGTCTTCCGGGCAAGGCCTTCTAGACAATGCGTCCGCGTTACCATGTGCCCTGCCACTGCGATGCTCCGCTGTAAAATCAAACTCCTGCAGCTGCTCAATCCATCTTGCTACTTGTCCTTCAGGGTCCTTGAATTGAAGCAACCAAGTTAATGCAGCGTGATCGGTCCTCAGACGGAATTTTCTTCCCAGCAGGTATTTGCTAAAATGCCGCAAAGTCTTCACTACTGCCAGCAGTTCTCTTCTTGTCACGCAGTAATTCCTTTCTGGTTTGGATAAGGATTTGCTGTAGTAAGCTATCACAACCTCTTGATCTCCTTTTCGTTGTGATAGTACGCCGCCTATACCAATATTACTGGCATCGGTGTCAACGATGAATTCATTCTCGGTGTCTGGGAATCCAAGGATTGGTGTTTCACACAGATGCTTCTTCAGTTCTCGGAAAGCGGTGTCGCAGTCTTCATCCCAGTGGAAGATTCGTTTTTCTTCAGTTAGTCTATGCAACGGTTTTGCTATATCAGAGAAGCCTTTCACAAATCGTCGGTAGTAGGAGCATAGACCCAAAAATGATCTGATTTCCTTTTTGTCTTTTGGAACCGGCCAATCCTTGACCGCGCTGATTTTCTCTGGATCTGTCCGCACACCATCTTCAGAAACTACATGGCCCAAAAAGTTAACTCGTCGTTTGAAGAATGAGCATTTCTTTGGGCTCAACTTAAGGTTGGCTGCACGGATTTTCGTCAACACTAGTTCCAGGTTTCTGAGGTGGTCTTCAAAGGTTTTTCCCACAATTATGATGTCATCCAAATAGACCAGGCAAGCGTCTCCAATCAACCCTGCAAGCACTAGCTCCATTAATCTTTCAAAAGTTGCAGGGGCATTGCACAATCCGAATGGCATGACATTGAATTGCCAAAGCCCTTTTCCCGTAGAAAATGCGGTTTTCTCTTTATCTTTGGGATCAATTTCCACTTGCCAGTAACCACTTTTCAAGTCCAAAGTTGTGAACCACTTCATTCCCGTCAGCGTATCCAATGTGTCATCAATTCTGGGCAGAGGGTAACTGTCTTTCTTAGTTACATCATTAAGTCGTCGGTAGTCCACACAAAACCGCATACTGCCATCTTTCTTCTTGACTAGCACCACAGGAGAACACCATGGACTGGATGAGGGCTCGATGATCTCGTTCTTCGCCATATCTTCAACCATGGTCTCCACTTCCTTTTCCTTGGCAACTGGTATTCTTCGTGGCCGCTGGCGTATCGGTTGCTGGTCGCCTGTATTTATCGTGTGCTTAACTAGGCCGGTTTTCCCATTGTCCGCATCGGTCGAAGCAAATATATCGGCGTAATTTTGTAACATCTTCCTTGCCATTAAACGCTCCTTCCCAGTAAGATCTTTACAATCTTCTAAAAGTGTAGACACGTCGTAATTCTCACGAGGTATACTTTTGCTCGGTAGTTCTTGACATCCGCGCATCCAATCTACTTCCTCGCAAGTGCCCATTACGGTTCCACCTTTTATGAGATGCTCCTCATTACTGGGATTTAATACACGCACTACGCCAGTATTAGTTGTCCTCACTAGAGTCCGTGCCACTATCCATGGATGATTATTTTCCAATTGTTCAATTAGCACACATCGTCGTTGGTGTCTTAGCTTTGGTGGTAGTCTCACTACCACAATGGTTTCCGACTTCGGTGGAAGGATAGTCCTCCTCAGACAGTACACTTTTCCTGCTGTAGCCCCTTCCATAAAGATCTCTTCTGATCTACACTTTAAGATTCCTTGGTTGACATCGATCTCACAATGATGTTCTCGCATAAAGTCGAGTCCCAGAATGCAATCATCGACTATATCAGCCACAATAACTTTGTGTTGGTAAGTCTCTTCACCCAGCTTCAATGCCACTGATTCTTCGCCTCGGACGGGTATGTGCTGACCGGTCGCTGTTAGGAGTTGAACTTTGTTGCAGCCCCGAAAATCCTGAAGATAACGTTTAGCAAATCGGGAACTGATCACTGTTCGAGATGCTCCAGTATCCAAAGTCAACTTGCAGGGTGTTCCGTTAATTTCACCTTTGATGATGAGGCTATTTCCATCTTGAACTTGTGAGATCGAAATCTTCGGGGCCTTTAAAGAATCAGCCAGGACCCGCCTCTTGGTCCTGGCGTCTATTCGTTTTCCTTGCTGCTGTGACACATCGTTATCCACTTGTTCCTCAACTTGACAATAGTCCTTCCTTTGACGTAGCTCCGTACAGTTGCGTGATAGATGGCCTCTTTCTTCGCAGTTGTAGCATCTAGGGCTTAACCAGGAACGATTTTGGAATGATTCGCTCACTTCCCTGATGCGTTTGGTTTCTCCCATTAAATTTCTTACAGCTTCTACTTCTAAAGCGTGAGCTAAAGCGTCCTTGAGAGATTTGTGATGTCGAAGCTGTACTGCTACCCTCACTTCACTGTCACGTATTCCATCGGCGAATGCTTCAACCAGCTGTTCTTCGTTGGGTATAGGTGAAGACTTGTGAGCCTTTCTAAATAATTTTTCTATCTCCAGAGCCCACTCTTGCAGATTTTCTCGACAGCCTTGAACTCTGTTCTTCATTTGTGCTCGAAACACATGCTCTAGGTGTTCGTCTCCGTAACGACTTTCCAAAGTTTCTAGAAGCTTCTCATAGGTGACGTCCTTGCCTAGTGCTTCAAGCACAGTCAAAGCCTGGTCGCGGAGGCTTACTGTAAGAGCAGTCATGGCTTGCTTCTTATTCCATCCATTGGCCTCGACTATGGCATCAAATTGGATCTTATAGGCTGACCACGAAGAACTTCCGTCGAAAGGTGTCACCTTGAATCCATGTGTTGCAGGTGCAGGAAACACAGGAGCTGCTATTCCATCACCCGACTTGAGAACATTTAAAGATTTTCTTACGTCAGCAATCTGTGTCTCAGCTTCGAAGATGCGGGATGCGTGGTCCTTAACAGTGACGTCAAGCTCTTTCACGGTGGTTTCATTCTGGTCAACTTTGTCCTTTAATTCTTTGAATTCAGTCTTCAATGATGTCCGCAGGCTAGTCATCTCGTCTTTTAGCTGAAGACTGTTTTGAGAACTTTCTTCCTTTCCTTCCTTCAGCTGGCGAGTAATCTCTTGTAGTTGACGAGCGTTCTCTTCTTCTCGACGACGAGCATTTTCCTCCATATTCTGAAACATTGTCATCAAGGCAGCCATATCGAATGAAGTTGGTGCCGCAGCTGCTACTGAAGCCGCTCCCAAATTCTCTGATGGATCGCCGGTTGCTGGTTCATTCACATCAACCAATAACGAGTCGTTTCCGAACCGCCTCTGGTCAACGTCTTCCTGTCGCCGTGTCTGATCCTCTAGCCGGCGTGCCTCTTCTTGTCGGCGTTGGCTCCTGGTGCGAAGTGAATCGTCGTCGTGCGGAGTTATCGGCATTTTCCTTTTATCCCACTTCTGACACCAAATGTTACGAGCGGGGTTGGATAAAAGGAATGAAACGTCGATGTATCCGAAGATTCACTTTATTCACCAGTTACACAAACACAAACACTGTTACACTACACTAGATACTTGCACTATAGCACTCTGAACACTACTCGTACAATCACACACAATTAGCACTTCGAACGCTTAATCAAAACTGACTCCCGAGTTGTCGGTCGTCCGCGTATTTATACAATTTTAAGATATCCAGAGCATTCGATTTAACAATAGCGCAAACACACAAAAAGTTGTTTATCACGCGGAGCCACGCGTTCAATCTAGAACATTCGGATTCAAATAAACACCCCATTATGAAATAGATAAAAACATCATAAAAACGGTGCACAATAATTGCTTTCCAGAAAGATTTCTTTTGTTCCGGATTTAACAATGGAACGCGCGGCTCGAGCGGCTACTATTGTCTAATCTGCGTTACCTATCGGTAGTTGTAAACAACATTGCCACAGATTAGCGTATAGTTTCCGCGACTGGCGTAGCAGTATTATGTCTTGTTATTTAACATACTAGTGATGATAGCCTAGTCGCAGAAGATACGCCTCTCAAGCCAGAGGGAGAGGGTTTGGACCCAGCCAAAGGCATGCACCAACTTATTCATTGTGTGAGCATATGTACATATCTAATGTCATCTGCTAAGTAACTGGAGCCCGGTATATGGCGACAAGCTCACCGCCTGTCACATTTAGGACTGAATATCGTCCGCTAAAGTGTGGGTGTTGTACACCTCTGCCAGTCCATTCAGGGGAAAGGCGTGATGATATGATATGTTATGTTCAACATGCAATGCCGAAAAATATTTGTATTGTATACTCCACTTTGGTAAATATACTAACCCCTTAGCAATAAACAGTGTATAGCCTTGGGATAATTATACAGTGTTTTGTCTTTATCTTTCTTTGTTGTTTTTGAACTCGATCGAAAATGGCAAAAGACTGTAACTATTCTGAGGCTATACAACATTTATTGCTAGCTTCAATAGAGTTCAAGAATTAAAAAAAGACAAAACTATATAACTATTCCAAAGCTATACAACGTTTATTGCTAAGGGGGATAATATTTACAGCTTAATATTATTTTTACAGACAAATTTACAAACAATATTATATAGCTTGGGGTGGGAGGAACATGATTGTAGATATTTGAAGGAAGTAGGATGGACTATGTCCGGGAGAGGATATCTTATAAGGAGGAAACTTAGATTGGGACAACTGAAGCAGATGTGATCTGTGTTATCTTCATCCAACCCACATTCACAGATTGAGTGCTCCCTGAGCCTGAGTTTGGCTAAATAAACCAGAGTGCACGGGTGACTTAATTGGAGACAACATAAGATCATGCTCATATGTTTCTCGGTTGAGCGGAATTTGAAGAACTAGGGAATTGTAGGGATACCTATTGGGTTGGATATCAGCATATCTACCCTTGATGTTTTGGGACGTCTCCCAGTATTTTGACCATTGATTTAGGAGGAAAAATTTAGGAAGAAAAAGGCCATGCGAGTATAATTGATGTATTCAAGATTCCAAAAGCTGCTTACAATCTATCTTGTCAAACCCTTTTCACTCCTCATTTCGTTTCCCTGTAATTTGTTAAATTAAGGAATCCCTCATAAATTGTTGTAAAATAGGTTGCACTCTTGTGCAAAATTGGCCACCTATAAAGGATCTCTTAGTGTACTCAGTAAAGATGATAGAGTAGTTGAGATTATGCGACTTGACATAGAGGATAGCTTCTAGAAGGGCAATCGCTTCTCCAGTGAATACTGAGAAGTAAGATGGGCATTTATAACTAAGACTTATTCTAGCAGATAGTATGCAAACAGCTGCTCCCACGGCACTGACTGTCGATAACTTCGACGCATCAGTGAATATGTTTACGCCAACCAGCGTAATGCGATGCGATCCTTTGGTAAAATAGGATAGTCCTTGTCAGATCGAAATGAAGTGGACTAAATTGGGTTGAAAAGTGAGAGGCAATAATTCTATGTCTAAATTAACAAACAAGTATAAACATTGACGTATAGAATTTTTTTTTGCCCGTAGGGCAGGCTAAAGCCAACATAGCCATACCGTCTTGTCATCCGTTTGATTTTTGTACATGGGTTATTAAATTTAAGATGATAGCGGAGAGGGTGATGAAAAATTAGATGAATCCCTCCCCTTTTCCCATTTCAGTCGTGGATACTTTACTGAAACGTTAAGTCGAGTTCTGTAGAGAACACGAAAAGTTGCATTTCCTAATGTTTGTATCATTTGCTTACACTCGTGCACGTTAACGAACACGGCAAAGGTTACACAATTATTACACTTTAACACTCGAAGCATCACAAGTTTTAGAAAATAATACAAAATCACGACACCATTTTTTCGGTTCCCGCCAAAGACCCTCCTTGACATATAGAAACGTATGACTTAAGTATTCAAATACTGAGTTGCCAGTTTTGTAGAAAAAATATATTTACGGGACCGAAGTGGCAACAAATGAGTCGCGACCCACTATCTCACTTACGCCTCGACTGCCTCCGACCACTCGAGACATCTCGGGCCCCAGCCATCGAGATAATCTCGATCTCTAGGGAAGAGAATAAGGCATCTCGATTTTAGGCATTTTTTTCGAGATGAGATGGTATCTCGAGTTGTAGGAATAGCCCTCCATGTTTTATGTGTATCAGAGATTTTATTTCAATGCCTAGCACAATAGTATTTTTGTGCGTGAGATATTTTTTGGTCATTGTCTCTCGTTTGAAAATTCCTTTGGCCGATTGAAACCCATCCATTTTTATTCGTTCATGTCTCATAATTAAAAAAAACGTTGATCAAAAAGGCATCCTGCTAAATGCCTAAAATGTGCGAGCCCAGAATGATCTCGGGACTGGAGGCATAAAAACTGCCCGATTGACAGTGACGTACCATTAAAATTGACAATAGCAAAGCTGTCAATGTCAATTTTTTTGCAATTTTGACAGCTAGTGTTGCCTGAACGTTACCTATCGAGAAATGGAGGACTTTCCTAAATTTCAACGACCTCCCTTTCTTGGAATACCGTCTTTATGGTGATTTAGTACGAACTACATAATTGTAATCTCTAAATATAGTTATTCATCAAATTTCATTGATGATCCGTAATATAGAGTAGACTTTTAGAAATAAAAGTTATTTAAAAAAAGTCTTCATTTCGTTCCATTTTGACTTTAGAAAAGTTACTATTTTACAAACGAATTGTGGCAGCACTGATTTGAGTAAATCTAACTCTGAGATTGATCGAATTTTCGAATTTTGTTTTATCGTCCATGGCCTTGTCTACTTACAAGTTAAATTGAGTTTCCTAGTCGTGAGCTGAATCTATTAAATTAGTACACCATGTCTTGGTTGTTTGGGTACAAATCACAGCCCCCGCAGCCTCCTTCTGAAGATGCTTCACCGGATGGTGGCGGTGCTCCCGCTGCCGCACCCGTGGTTAACCTCTCCAGATCAGAGAAAAAAGCAATGGAAGCTTATCGTTTCGATTCTAGTGCTTTGGAGAGAGCCGCCCAAGCTGCCAAAGAGCTCGAAAAATCCCGTAAGTGTCACTCACCGATTTGATCTTGGTCACATTGCGTGCTATTGCATAAGCGACCGCATAACCTTACCATACATCTTGCCCTATTTTACGCTCGTATCTTACTTATTTACTCATGTTTATGTGATAAACTTTACTTAAATTTCTGTAAGAATTAATTCCATAGTATACTCATAGCACTAGGTGTAAAGTTCACAGCCACCTCAAGGTAACTTTATGAGGCTCACACACTGAGGCTTTGTGATTTACTTGATATACCTACATGTATCCTTGTTGAGAAACATCTAATATTATTTTCTCTCAATTTGCCTACTACACTTGTCTTCTATTATTGAAGTTCAATGAAGATTCAGTAACATAGATAAGCACATTGTAACAGACTGCTTAATAGTATTTACTATCCGCCATAATATATAGGACAACTCACATGCAAGAGCAAGATGTATGAATGTTATACAGTCAAATCATTCTCAGGCTTCGCTTATCAGATACTAGATATGCAAGACACATAATTTCAGAGTTTTGTTAATAATAGTATTTAAACTGTAGGCCATGCAAAAGAAGCACTGGAGCTCAGCAAGCTGCAAGAGAGCACGAAGCAGCATGAGCAGATGGCCAAGATCAAGGAGTATGAAGCCGCCATTGAACACTCCAAGGTTGAGCAGAGGAAGATTGACCATGAAGAAAGGCGTAAAACACTTCAGGTACTACTAGACTCTATAAAGGTTATTTATTAACAAAATAAACCTACACACATAAATAGCATACCTAATAACTATTTCTTTCTTGCACAATAACAAAGAATACATTAAAGATATGTTAATTGCTAAGTTGGTAAGCCCCTTAGCTGGAGGCTTGTTACTTAGGGCTCTGGTGCAACACAAATGGTTTTCTATTTAAATACACCAACATTTATTTCATTTATTGCTTAATTTACTACAGTTATTGATAAATCAGAATTTAAGTGTTGTGTTTAGGGTGCTGCTGAAGTTTTAAGTCATCATTTGTAAATCGCAGCAACTTTCAAGCGTGAAAAGGAATTATTTATCCAATATTACTTGCCACATCCTACAATGAAAACTGTATGGATATTTAATAGCTTCTACAGCTCCATGGCCTGAATGATCACTTACTAGCTGCTGTCTGCTTGTTTGCCACATGCAGTCAACAAGTCCACATTGACATCTCATATTGGGAAACTACTATGTAGCAGTGTCCACTGCTAAATAGCAGTTTTCCAATAGTGTGCATGCTTAAGTTTTTTCAAGCAAGTTTTTCTAGCAATCTAGCAAGTTTGAAAATCATAGAACTGAACACCAATTTCACTATCACCTTGTGACCTTAAAGACATATAATAAATGATAGTAAGTACATAAATGAGAAAACCTCACTGTGTAATGTGTTTAAATAACAGGAAGAAACAAAGCAGCACCAGATGCGGGCGCAGTATCAGGACCAACTTGCCAAGAAGAGATATGAGGAGCAGCTAGTGCAGCAACAGAAGTCCCAAGAAGAAATTCTGAGGAAGTATGTACTTTATTGCACTTAGTACATAGTAACTCATTCATCAGTTACTTTTGTCTTCCAACATCTTTTGCAAAACGTCACTTTGTTTGGCATTAAATGCAACACATAAATGTGACTAAAAGAAATAAAAAGAATGAAGTGATGAAAATCTTCTTAGACTAAAACTGTGTGTCATGTATGAACCAGTAGGGCCAGCACGGGCTGGAGACAAATTGTCTTGACAGAAATAAGACAGAGAATGCTTGGAAACTGATATGTTACAAAACAATTGGTCTCTGGGCCGTACTAAACTTGCAGATGTATGTAGTGGCACATAACTTTAAAGATAGATACATTATACTAAAGTTCATATCAGAATCGATTTAAATTAGATGGAAATCACATTCCCAGTCGTCGTCAGTGTCGACAAAACGGTATCAAATGAGAATATCCGCTATTTAGACACAAATGTGTCTAAATGTGTGTATTATTCACTATTGAATTGTGTTTTCTGCTGAAAAAATAAACTTGTCTATTTAAATCAAAATGTGCATTGTTTCCCAGGCAAGAGGAGAGCGTAGCGAAGCAAGAGGCGCTGCGCCGCGCCACGATCGAGCACGAGATGGAGCTGCGCGAAAAGAACAAGCTGAAGGCGATCGAGGCGGAGGCCCAGGCGCGGGCCAAGGCTGACCGCGAGAACAGGGACATCACTCTCGAACAGATTCGGGTCAAGGCTGCCGAGAACAGGACCACCATTCTCGAAAGTATAAAGTACGTAAGAAAAAAAAATAACCCGACAGCAAAATGTAGTCTATGTTTTTATGATTTTCTTGAAAATCTATAGACGAATCTATCCTAGTTCTTCCAAAATCTGTCTACCACTATGACGATAAAATATTATCCACTCTTTTTATTGCGTGAATGTTTTTCTGCGTCATGTTGACGCGGAAAAAAGACCGACAACATTTCATCAAATCAAATGTTTAAATTTTTCGGGGTATCGTAGATACACTTATGAACGTCAAAGTTATATTAATGATTACTACATTGTTTGGAAAAAAGTCACACACAGAATCTACCGTACTAAAGCTCTAGTCGTCCGGCGGCGAGATGATGATGATGATGATGACTATCATGGCCTGGGTATGATATACTGTAGGTTAAAAATAAAATGAATAATCTAAACATGTACTATGTATATTTGTACAGGACAGCAGGCAGTGTAGTTGGCAGTGGGTTGCATGCGCTCGTCACTGACTGGGACAAAACCCTGGCCGCGGCTGGTGGGCTCTCGCTGCTGGCTCTGGGCGTCTACACCGCCAAGGGAGCCACATCTGTCACGGCGAGGTTCATTGAAGCACGGATCGGTGTGTATTTTCATTCCTACTGTAAAATGATCACTTCAGACTTGCAACACCTTCAGAATGTCAATTTTAAACTAATAGATAATTAAACCAATAAATAAATTTAATTTGACTAGGATTTCCTGTATTGTATTGGGGATGCGTTAAAACACTCACAAAGACATTGACACAGTGGTCCTACCACTGAGTCCATTTAAAAAAAAAAGTCCACAAAAAAAAAGTAGAAACCAGCAGCTATCCTCTCAAAAAAAGTAGACCACACCACACTCCTATAGACACTAGGAGTTGGTTGTAAAACCACGGGTAAATTGTGCTCATTATACCTTAAATGTTCCATTACAGGGAAACCCACCCTCGTGAATGAGACATCAAGATTCTCTTTCCTGGAATCAGTGAAGCACCCCATCCTGACCATCTCCAAGGCTGTCCAAGCATTTAGGAAGCCTTCAGATGCGCTAGCGGGCGTGGTGCTGGCACCAACTCTCGAGAACAGACTCAGAGACATCGCCATAGCTACGAAAAACACTCGCGTGAACAAGGGCTTTTATAGGAACCTACTCATGTACGGCCCGCCGGGTACTGGCAAGACCTTGTTCTCTAAGGTAAGTACACCGACGTCGATTCTGATATAAGCAGGTTAACTTTATTATGCAGTGCCCAAATTTTATGCATTTACAGATTGTTGGAAAAGAAAAAAAAACATATTATTTACTTTGATTCACTTTGGTACAAAATAACTTGACCTGATAGTATCCACAGCAAAACGATAGTCATGGTTCCGCTATTATAAGTGCCATTAATTTCAGAAATTAGCGATGCACTCCGGCATGGATTACGCGATACTGACGGGAGGCGACGTAGCGCCGATGGGCAAGGACGCCGTGGCAGCGATACATAAAGTATTCGACTGGGCTAACACTAGCAGAAAAGGTAACTTTATCAGTCTTGTCCCAGAGAAAGCCCGGCACGCTACTTTAACAGAAACTCAAAAAACTGTAAAATTGGGACTAAAAATCTCAGCAAAACTTAACCATCAAAAGTCCGGCCAAATTACGAACGTACGTGTCTTCATGTATTCCAGTGAGCTGTACTCCTTTTAAGTCGTCTGAATAATTCATCAATTAAATGCAATATCAGAAAGGTTGTCCCTAAGTTTCTTGCCTGTTCTTCTAAGTAGTGACTCTGGACAAGGCGGTAGAAACTTTCACGTTCATAAGTGTATTTTTAATGCCTAATTGAATAAAGACCTTTGATTTGATTTTAAGACGACCAAGCGCAAGCCTATCAGTGGATTAAAAAAAATATCTTTCCAGGCGTCCTTCTGTTCATCGACGAGGCGGACGCGTTCCTTCGCAAGCGCTCCTCTGAACGAATCAGTGAAGACCTCCGAGCCGCACTAAACGCCTTCCTTTACCGCACTTCGGACCAGAGCAACAGAATCATGCTCGTGCTAGCTTCCAACACTCCACAGCAGTTCGACTCCGCGATTAACGACCGTCTGGACAAGATGATAGAGTTTGGATTGCCAGGACTAGATGAGAGGGAGCGT
Organism: Peribatodes rhomboidaria; assembly: GCA_911728515.1. Lineage (NCBI taxonomy): Eukaryota > Metazoa > Arthropoda > Insecta > Lepidoptera > Geometridae > Peribatodes > Peribatodes rhomboidaria. The sequence continues at coordinate 22,808,401 of OU452166.1, forward strand.
CTGATCCGCCTCTACTTCGATAAGTTTGTGCTGCAACCTGCTTCGGAAGGCAAAAGGTAACTAGGGTTTTGTATCTAAAGTGTAGAATGCAATTCTTATGTGTGAGTTGTGACTTTAACTATAAAAAACTATCAACTTAAAATGTAACGTATGTACTAGTAGTTCACACAATTTGCGGCATTTTTTTGACTGCACTTACAATTAAATACAACTAACAAGTAATTTCTAACAAAAGTATTAAGTGGTGAAATTAGCAAATGCTTCAATCAGTGAAAGATGATTGAAAATATACTGCCTGAATAGTGAAACAAGTTGGCATATAAAATTGGTTGCCGAAATATGACCTAAAAGCGTAGGTAGAGAATGAACAATAGACAGGACATCAGCATATGCAAATGAAATTTACTTGACTAAATTGATGAACAAAATGTGACAAACATGGCAGCTACAAGTTACATCAACACTACATAATTTGGTCGGGTAATACACAGAACAATAAAGGTAGTTAAGAGTCCGGCGACCTAATAACTTCGACCTAGGCGACCTAGACTAAATTCGCATTGGCTTAAGGTATTCTATAGCCATTTCGTCTAGAAGAAGAAGACGAGCGAAGAGAGCGAGTAATGATACTGACGAGCCTCTAAAGTTACCTACAGACTGACAAAGTGCAATTTCAATTTTTTTTATGACTTTTGCACTTCTGTAATCATTTTTAAATAACTAAGAATTTCCCTTGTATTATGCATTCATTTAACAGCTAATGATGTAGACAACCTCCCTATGAAATGGAATTTTTGATTTGCTTGGTCTACCTATTGAGTAAATCAGTCAAAAGTGACCCCTTAAAATGTGGATATTTTTCATAGTTCTATTTTCGCTTAAGAACGTTTTTAAAAAAAACCAAGAACATGGGGCGGAGATATTGTTAATTTAATTGTACATGTTAAATTTCATCATAATCTGACAAACGGTTTTCAAGAAATTTGAGTAGCGCGTTTGTATGGAAATTTCAGAGCGTCGCGGCCCTCTTAAAATATTATTATTAGCTTTATTTCTAAGTTACTGTTTATATATACATACTAGAAGACTATAGTAACAATGTGTACTAAATGAATAATGATATAATTGCATCAACATGCTTAATTACTGATGAAAGTTTATTCCTTTATTTTCTCGTTAAGGATGGTTCTGACATCCTTTTACACAGCAACGCCCCTTAATAACACATAATAATATTTATATTCAAACTCACCTTCACCAGGAATAAAGCACTTTAACACAGATTTCAAAGAGAACATCACAATCACACATTTAAAACATAACCACGGCCATTTGTTTCGGGGGCTGATGAATTATTGGGTGTGGGTTCAAACAATAAAATCACAAACACAGATACAAAAATGTTATCACTCACACTTAGTACTGAATGTGTAACAATTTTATCCTTTACATATTATTATTGTTATTTTAATTGTTCATTCTCCGTCTACGCCTAGGAGCTATTGGCTTAAGTTTGAAGCTAATGTAACTGGATGGTGCTTTTTACAATCCTCTACATTCGAAATGGCTTGCAGAGTGAATAACATAATACTATGGTCTGTGTCTCTTTCTGTAATTCTAGTCACATCATAGTCTTACATGTTCCTACTGCAGGGACCCCGACAAACCCTCGATTGAGGATGATTGGGCCTGTATCCACCACGCTGCTTCAGTATGGGTAGCTGGATTTCACATGCCTAAAATTCTAGTTGATCCAGAGGCTTCGATCAAATATACACAGATGTAAAGTATCAATATGCAAAATAACTCCATAAAAGCAAGGTTTATATCAGGTATAAGCCTTGTTTCGCGTCAGTCGCTTTGTGATCGCGTCTGAATAGAACGTGGTTTAGCAAACATAAACCAATATAAGTGTCGATGCGGTGCCACTAAACAGGCTCTATTTTTGATGAGACATGACATCTATGTATATTTGATCGAAGCCCAGAGGTCTCAGATTCTTAGGGACAAATCAGCATTCGTTTTTCAGACGATAATTAGAGCATTGTGATTCAATATTCATGAAGTTGTGCAGTTACAAACACACACAATTTCGGTTCGAATATGAGCCAGATCGGTTCAGGGGCCTCGCGACCCTCATATCTCCTAATGGAAATATCAGAGTCTCAGTTCGAAGCGAACTATTCATAATAATGTGTGTGTTTGCAGGCGGCTGAGCGTGGAGCAGTTCGACTACGGCGCTCTGTGCTCTGTGCTGGCGGCGCGCACGGCCGGCATGTCGGGCCGCGCGCTCTCCAAGCTGGGCGTGGCGTGGCAGGCCGCCGCCTACGCCTCCGACGACGGCCGCCTCACCGAGGACATGTGCCTGCTCATCTGCGACGACGCCGTCAGGGACCACCGCCAGAAGGTAACACTTCCCAGCTCATACTACGACTACCTTATTGAATTAATGGGATCACCGCCGGAAGGTAACGACACTAGGACGGTACCAGCGGTGCCCAGGCACAGACCGTGGACCATGAAGTGGTGCCATCCAAAAATGACATCCATGTTCTTTTTTATTTGATCTTTACTATGTTCTCCTCGTTATTCCACATCCTCCTTCATCATCCTTTATTTAGAACATCTAAAACTCCTCTCCCTACATCATACTTTACAACTTTTGGTTTATGATTTTACACACTCAACTTTGTTAATTAACGATGATCATCAACGATAATTTGTCATATCCACTACAACGACGTTTACTTTGCAGATGGAATGGTTGTCCGAAGAAGAGAAGAGCCGCAGCATGATGCCGTACCTCCTGGACTTACCACCCATGGAAGACTTCGAACAGGGGAAGGCCAAAATAACTGAAATAACCGAAACCAAAGATGACTCAGTCAACTCAACAGCTGCCTCAAAGAAATCGATAAAGAAACTCGATGAAGAGAAGTGACATCTTCTTAAACAAGACATAGTAGATAAAACGCCAAAGCAAATCATACTATGTTCCGATACACTCAAAGTGAACTGTGATACAAAACATAAATTCTTGTTCGACTTGAAAGTTACAAAATCTAATAATGTTATCGTACTTACCGATAGGGACGTGGCAACCTTGCGGCAGATTCAAGCAAAGATGGTGAAATCAAAAAGTGAGAAGAACTCGCGTATCGATCTACGGTACTTTTATAATTAGTGAACAAATTTTTATCAAAGTGTTATGGGACACTGACTTAAAATCGAAAAGACATGCTTCTGTGTACTGATTACCTGATTGTAAGAGTGGATTTCTGAAATGTAAGCAATTAGGAAGTAAGATTTCGAATAATGTAAAAAGTAACAATTTTGTTCTTTGAAATTCGCATTTATTTATTAATAAGTGTTCTGCCAACGCCGTGTATAAGTCGCAGCTACAAATAGTGTCGTCTAAGACGCGCTCCTACCGTCTGATCGCTTAAATTTAACCCCCTTATTAATAAACTCTGTATAGACTCGAAATAGTTATTAAGTGTTGTTTTGTCTTTTTAGATTGAGTTAAAAATTTTGCAAGTGCATATTTACATGCTGATAACTTGTATTATAACCCAGGTGGGGTTATTTTAGGTGTAAGTTTCCCTGCAGGGATTCGATAGGATAGATAGGGAGTAAATTGATTCCAGAATTATAAGTGTACAAGGTTTGTGTGTCCAAGATACCATAGACTACCACCCTGAGGGAGTGTACTTCCGAAGGTTTCGTATTTTTTCCGTAAGCTCTGGGCTCTCCTCTACATGATGGTATACTCTGAAGTTTCTGGTTGAAGTTTTCAGCACGTAATAATGCGCTTGCAAAACCCTCGTCAAAAAAGTACAAAAGCATCGGAGTAACAGATTTGTATGTTTCTACATTTTTTGTTTTCCAACTTTTTTCGTATTCCCAACGGTTATTGTTATTATAATGTTTTAAATAGAAAAACGTGTTTGCAGCCATTTTGTTTTTTGCTCGCAGCACTCAAAGGCAACATTTTCAAGAGTTCCAACATTGCCATTATGTTTCTCCCAGGTCAAAGAAAGAGATTAAAACTACTTCCACACTTGCATCATCAAGTAGCACACAGAGGCCTTTATGTACATTTCACAGAGGACTATCAGAGATTACGTTCATTAGTAAAGGGGCAAGTTTGCAATGTTCTGCTCATAATAATATGTTTCATAACTATTTACTATTTTAATTATTATTTGATTGAAGGACAATCACTACCAATGTTACTGATTAGTATAAATGGTACGTACGGTACGTTTTCGTGGTTTTAATAATATATAGCGTTTAGAAAAAATCTTAAATTAGTTCTTTGTAATTACGTTTCGCGTAATCCAGTTATTTGTCACCTAAAAGGTTTCATTTTTACTATTTTGGTATGAAACCCTAAAAATGATAATTCCACAGCACAATTCACTCTAATCCGTGCAGCCGTTATGGAACTGACTTTTACATTCGCATTTGTAACATTAATGTATTTATAGTTGATTTGATTGAAATAATTGTATGTATGATGAAAGGAATATGCAATTTCATCAATTTTCTATAGAATGAGCATGTTGTTCACAAAGAATTAGTTTAATGTATGTACTTCTAGTATTCCTGATGCACAACGAATCTAGGGTGTTGGAAAGATGCTAGCATAAGTTGGTTAAAGTAGAGGGGAGGCCTTCACTGAGCAGCAGCAATCTTTGTATGAATATTACTCCTAAAGGTACTTTCACTAAGTCTATTCTATCACTTAATAGTTAAAGTACATGCCATTTACTCCAATAATAACGTACGTATGTTCAGGTATTTGATGTTTTTCTTGTGAGTTAGCGTTAGTTATTAAATATTTTTTATTTAATTTTGTGTTTGTAACCTATTAGCTGTTACCCGCGTCTTTGTTCGCGTTTTTTCATAAAATCGTATTAAAAAACCTTTCTCGTGATATACTGTAACTAATTATCAAATTTCACCAAGATCCGTTCTGCTGTTTAGCCGTGAAAATCCTACAATATCACAAACTTTTGATAATATATTATTAGTATGGATACAAATGTTGTTAAAGGTGTGTGAAATGAAAATGGAGGATTGTTACTGGTTGATCTCTCTCAGATGCCTCGCGTGAAGGATTGATGCGATTCTCTCTTTAATTTCTGACATGAAAGTGGCTTGCAGTGTATACATACTTTTTAATAACGGAAAAATGCACTTTAGAATCCTTAGGACGAACAAGTTATTAAAACTACTTGAAATTATAGCTTCATTGAGTTTGTCCGAGCTTACGTGCAGTTACCATGAATAAAATTTATCTATGCAATTATCCTAGTACTTAACCCAATTGTAACTAATATATTGAGAGCGAAAGTGAGTTAGTTCATCATGAAATTCTGCATGTACACCTTGTCAGGGGTACAGATGACATTGGGTACATTTTATCCCGATACAAAACTAGTCAGTAAGTAAATAAAACCACAATTTTCACTGACTCTTTATTAAATACTAATCTAGCACTTTTATGCTACATAATAATAAAGCTTACTGTAGCAATCTTTACAACATTGATTTAAAGAAGTGGTGCATTGCTTATTTTTTAAATTACAAAACCAATAATATTACATAAGTTCACTTGGCTTTTGTTCTTTTTATTGCTTATTTATATTGAAATTTAATTGATGGTATATCTATCTATTTGCATTTTTTTTTAAATAGACAGTAATCAATACGACCCAACTTAAGTAACCTTTATACCTACCATTTACTCAAGTGCTATACATAATTAAATACCAAACACAGTATCACATACATAATTAGTTTTAAACTATATTTAATATAATTACTTGAAAATTTCAATTCAATTTATTTAATTTAGAATACAGAATACATCAATTATATTACAAAAAAATAATCCAAAATAAATATTTAGAATATCATTAAAAAAATACTAATAAATTTCAAAGGCTCAAGAATGGCTCCATTTATAATCTCCTATAAATAGGTTCATAAATAGCTCTAGATTCGACGGGCTTTATTCTTACAAGTCCAGACTCATAGAGCTACAGCTGATCTCAGTAAATAGTGCATCCCTTATTTTTATTATGGTACTGATACACCTGAGCATTTAGTATTGATACTAAGCCTTTGCAGTGGCTGTGTCGCTAAAGGTAATTCCGAAAAAGAGTTGTAACCCTTAAAACAATAATCCTACTACTCAAAAACAACAAAGCCTGAGCAAACAACTGTTGGAAAATTCAGAATATCGCCCTGCTTGGTAGTGTTGTTTTGTTTGTTTATGTATTACTTGATAAACTTCACTCCAGCGACGATGAAACGTAAATGCTCAGATTTATCAGCACTGTTACAAAGGATAAACAATTAAACAACATTAACATTGAAAATTTCTCTGTGTGAACAAATCATAACAAACAATATGGATATAAAATTCATAAACCACATCCGTAATCACAACAACAATTTATTGCGTAAAACAAAGATATTTAAAACTAGTTTCAATATCTTTGGTTTAAAACCACATTTCATAGCCGATATTGTATAAATTTAACATTTGCGTTTAGCGCCATCTGACGAAATCTCTACAAACGACGTAATATGTCACATCGCTGTCGAGTTCGTAGGACGCCCCATGCCCGTTCACCAACAAAGGCGGCGTACAACTAAATTCACACTGGTGTTAAATGGACTTGTTTAAACCATTGATTTGGTACCCTTGAACAGTATCTTTTGGCCCAGTCCATACAAAGTAATCTAAGTCATATAAAATAGCCAGTTAATTGAGGTAAAAAAATTAATATGGCTAAAATGATTTCAATGTTCAATTACTTGCGGAAGTTTCGTCATTAAATGTTCATTAATATGAACTGGATTATGTTTCAGATATAAAATAGATAGAGAAACATTTCTAATTAAACTTGAGGCACGCTTTTAGAATACTAGTGTTACTCGTATTTTTTAGAATTAAATTTTACATTAAAGTCATTAAATTTGGAATAACCAACGCATTTTATACATACAAAATAATTTCAAACACTTATTGATAGTCGAACCTACAAAAGACATGCCAATAATCATGCTAATATCCTAAATGCGAAAGTAAGGATGAATTAACTGATGTTACTTTATCACGCCAGAAGGGCTGAACAGATCTGGATGAAATATTTGGCACAGAGACAGATTGTAGTTTGGAATCACCCATAGTATACTTTTAACCTCGGGTGAACCTGCGGGGCGCGGTTTGTATTCAATAATGAATTGTCCTAGCTGTTCAAAGAATGTACATACATGCTCCAATATTGCAATTGCTCTATTGTGAAACTAATCTTTGCAATAACAGGCACTCACTCCACAATGAATTGGCTAATTGAACATCACATACCGGCACTGCAAAAGTGCCCCCTCGCCGGGAGCATTCGTCTGTAATGTAGCAAGCCAAGATTCTATTTTTAGGCTCTTCTCACTCACCACTGAAGTATAGAACAATATCATATTAGGGTGGAAATGGTAAAGCCCCGTTCTCTTTCCTCCCTGCTGTAATGCACAAATCCCAACCGTTACATTAAGTGCCAATGCTCCCGGCAAGCAGTTCAAGAGCTTAGGAAAAAAAGACATGTTTTTGTACATTCCACTACCTGAATAGATTAATAATAATATGCACATAGTAAAAGTGAGCATGTAGATAAAAGATATTGCTTTAGTTGCTTTTGTTACCGAAACAACAGGATGACGACTGGGCTGGTACATCATCGTCCACAACCAGAACTTGAGATGTCCTGTTCACGTTTGTCTGAGCATTCTTCTCAAACCTCAGCACCATCTCCTGGGTGAGTTCCAGGAACAAGTCTTCGACGCCTTGGTTCAGTTTGGCGGATGTGTAAAAGTGTTTAGCGCCAACCAGATTTGCATAGCTGCAATAGTTTAGAAAACAAGTATAAAATAGGTAAGATTGCTAAAGGTTAAAATACAGTATGTAGGTATGTGATTGGATTAGTAGTGTAATTCGATCGGTGTGCGGGCAAAGCAATACGTGGGCGGGACCTAAGAGCATGGCGTTAATTCGCTCGCCACTCATCCGTCTCGCCCACGTCGGCAGTGTCCTATAACTTATCTGTTTATTTTTTAATTTCAAATTAATTATTATAGTCTACTAGCTGTCATCCCGCGACTTCGTTCGCGTTTATTATTTATATATGGGTGAATATACAAAAATTGGGTAACTCAATGTCATCAGCCAATATATACAAAGTCTTATTATATTTTATTGAAATAATAATTTATTTTAAAACAATGAAAAGTCCTTTATTTGGTCACCCAATTTCACTTTTTCATTTTAAATAGAAGTTAATAAAAAAACAAAATTAATACCTAAAATGTCAGTCCTTTGGTATGTCACAATCCCGAAAACCAACAATCAAGTGACTATCCATTAAAAATTATCATTGATTTAAGAAAACTTACTAATTTACTACAATCTGTGATGTACACAGTATTATATACTACAACTTTCATAATGCATTGTTCTTCATTTTATTTTAAAAAAAATAAGAAACTTTGTGTTCGTTTTCATTCGTCAGTCCGTTGTGTGTTCTTCAAATTTGAAATTCGCGCTAAATATCACCGAGTCAAGGTCAAATCCCTGTTTAAGCTTTAATGTTGGTAATGAAGTTAGTTGCGGACCGCACGATTTGACGGCCACCATAACTGTACCAGTTCCTGGGTTGTGTTTGTCGTCCATACACATGCTGAGCCAGTCAAAATCTCAGTCCTGTGGTGAGTCATTATTTTTTTGTTAATCTGAGGTTTATTTCATTTATACATAGGTAACTATGATTTGTTAAAATGTAGTTTATTGATATTCGAAATTACCAGAAAAAAACATTAGTTCTGATTAAAACCTCAAATGATGTCTTTTTCGTCAATCCGTTGGCGTCAGTCCTTTGTCAGGTTTCGCGCCAGAAGACTGACGTGTCTCCATAGTACTGATGTTGTTTTTGTGTTTTAGAGCTCTTTTATCTTAATTGCTACCATGTATAAGCATTTCTATTTTATATTTCAGTTTAGAACATCATGCGGCACGCTAAAAGTAATTTGACTAGGGAAGAAATAAGTATAAAAAAAAAGATAGAAGCCGAAAAGGCTCGCTTGGCAAGAATTAAAAGTGACCCCATTAAATTAGCGGAATACAAAGAAAAACAAAAACTTTAGTAGTTAAGGAAAAAAGAGAAAGGACAAAGAAAAAATGTTGAAGACATGACACCACGAGAGCAACGAATAACTAGAAAAAAAATTTAAAAATTATTTATTAAAAGAAAACATAGCTGTTTTCTTTTAATGAAACAAACCACTAATAATTTTATACGCCAAAATACTTCTACTGACGACGAAATACCACCCATAGTTAATGAAGCAATCAGACCTGTTATTAACGAAGACCAAAGAGCAAAAGAAGCTGAAAGGAGAAGTGAAAGACAGAGAAAAATTAGAAACGGAAATAAAAAAGATGGATGCTATAGTTTCAAAGTTTAAAACTAAACTAAATGCTCAAAAATATAAACGAGTCAAAAAACAGCTAAAAAACGTAATAAAATCTGTTAAAAAAACACCAAAGACGAGAATTGAAGACATGAGTGAAGATATAACTAAAAGGAAAGAATTAGTGAAGAAGGCCCTTTTTGGGGAAGTTATTAAAACACAATTAGAAAAAAACTACACTAAACTAAAGAAAAAAGAAAAAACTCATGAAGAAAGAAAAAAAATTAAACAAGTTATATCTGGAAATGTAGTAGACAAATACAAACTATGGAGAATAAAAAACAAAGTAGTCACCTATAAAAAAACTGGGCATAGCCTGACAAATAAAAAAAAAAAGTAAAATCAGAATGCAAGGATTAGTGCAGGAATTTTTTGAAGATGATTCTAACAGATTTTTGTTTTTATTGTTTGTTCTTGAAATATTGAGTAAAACTAAATCAAGGTAGTAAAAGCTAAGTGAATAACGTTAGGTTAAATGTCAAAAGGCTGTATTGAAAATTGAGATAATATTTTCTCCCTGTAATACATATTAGTAATTATTTTTAATTGTTACTCAGTGATTTTAATACTTAAAAGACATGTGCTATTATTAAAACTACTGATACTGATTACTGATTATTATTAAATTTCATTATAATTCTTACAAAATTGTATATTCTATCAGTACTATGTTAGCCTCGTCAGTCCCCTGGCAATCAAATTCAGAAAATTTTAAATATCTCACAATCTATTTCAAAAAGTGACTGGCCCGGTTTGGAACAATATATTCATTAGATTAGCCATCATATGCACCCGAATTTGTTATAATTTGATTTAATTACTATAGTAAACAAAATATCCTCAAAAGTTACCCAACTTTTGTGGAATCACCCATATATATATATTTGTGAGCTATCCTATCTGTTAAGTTAGATCAAACTGCACACGGTGTGCAAATTTGATTGAAATCGGTTATGTAGTTTAGGAGTCTATAGCGGTCTAGAGTCTATAGTCTATACAAACAACATGACACGTAATTTATATATTATAGTTTATGTCTGTCTGTGTGTATCTTCAATGCGCTTTAGATATAGCCGGAGTATTTATCTCTTCTTCAAAGATCAAAAGCAAAAAATGTACCATGAACACTGATTACCATTACATAATATTTTGTCAAATTGTTTTTCTTAAAATTGAAAAAAAATGTTTATGACTATGGCAAGACAAAGCTAGTAATTTTCATAAACAAATCTTCACCTTTCAGCTTCTTCGAGGGGTACAGTCCGTTCATGTTCTAGATCAATCTTATTCCCAGCTATGATCAACACAATGTCTGATCCCAGCATCTTCTTCAATTCTTTCACCCAGGTCTTTACCTGAGAATATTATCTCTAGTTATAATGTATGCAAAATATAGTGAAATATACTTCAATCACCTTGGAATAGAAAAATCAGAATATATCCATATTGATTTATAAATAGGCAACTTTGTGATGATGCAATTAAAAAAAAATGGTATGGACATATGATAGATTATACATAGATTCTTGTAGGATAGTAGACGAAACAGGGATGCAACAGTAGATCACAGCAGAGTTGTTTGTAATAAAAACATAGTTTAGTAACCTTCCCAAATGAGTCTTCATCGGTAATGTCATAGACTAGGATAGCACCATTGGAGTTCCTGTAGTAAATGGGCCCCAGTGCATGGAACTTCTCTTGTCCAGCTGTATCCCAAATGGAGAGGTTGATCCGCTTGCCATTAATGTTGAGCCGTTTGTTCAAAAAAGTTGCCTGCCACAGATAACAATGATAAGATTATCTAGAACAAAGAATCTGCATACACAATTTTAATAACTGGAATAAATTGGTTTAAAACCAATATGGATGCTGTGTATTTTAGAAAGCTATTTCAACTAGTAGAGAATCCAATCTTGATTAAAGAATTTATAAATATATAGTCAAATAGATACGCGATGCAAATACAGTCATACCTGAAGCGTAGTGAGATGTTTGTCGTTGAATTTGTCTTCGATGTACCGAAGTAACAAGGAAGTTTTTCCGACGCATCCTTCGCCTAACAAAACTACTTTGAAGTTATGTGTACCTCCTGCAGCAGTAGTCATTGTAATGCGGGAGCTCTGACAGGATTTACTTATAGCCTATAGAGCAAATTGGCTCAGTGATTGTCCCTCAACAACAGGGGCTTCTCGAAAGCGATTTCAATCCACCGAAACTCCAGATTTCATCACGCTCTTCGACAGTTACGGTCTAGGATGCAGCGCGAATACTAACTTAAACCCACAAAATGAAACGTATTTCATTAATTGTTGATAGACTTATCTTTTAAAAAAATACGTATGCTAGATAGAATTAGATTTACGGAACTAAACAATCTCCATTTACATTATACTTCACTTCAGTGACTTGTTACAGTAACAAGAACAATCACATTCAATCACTCAAATCAAACTTCAAACTAAATAGAAATGCCAATGTCAAAGGATTTTTCTTTTCTAACTCTGTCGTAGCACGTCGTAAGCGTTTACCTGCGTCAATTATGTATTCGTAAAAAATACAACCAAACTAGTCGTAATTATAAGTTTAAAAATTAGGAACATAGGGTCAACCGGGGTAATTGCATTTTATTTTTTTTACAGTCAGTTTTGTCGATGAGCTATTGCGTATCTGGGCAATATCTGTACAATACATGATCATGTGTCCATGATCATACTAAAACGTTATCGATTTTATTATTTAAAATCGATGACAATCTTTATTAATTTATTATATTTTTTTCTGACGCAATTACTGGGGTAATTGCGTCAGTATATTTTAATTTTTTTTTCAATTTTTATAATTAAATAAATATGACTAATCTGACAATATTGTATTTAAGTAAATTTGATTTTAATAAGCTGGTCCATAATATTATATTGAAGTGACAACGTCTAATAAATTGATGAACGCCGGCTGCATGCACGAAAAAGGATGACTAATTGTCCCGTTACGGTCATTCTTATTGATTTATTGTTATTTGTTATGACGTTGTCACGTCAAACTATCGTCCGTAAATTGACTTTACATACAACCGAGAAAAATTTAAACTGTTTCAAATATTTCAATATTCATTCATTGATGGGGCAAATGCCTCTATTTATTTATTTCTTTTGAGACGCGTTTGCCGCATGAATATTGTCAGGGGTGAAAAAATTTTTTTTATTGATATTTGATATTGATATTATAATTGACTTTCAAATGAGTATAAAATGTTGACTGGAGCCCGGTGTATGGCAACAGGCTCGCCCCCTGTCACATTTGGGACTGAATATCGTCCGGCGAAATGTGGGTGTTGTATTACACCTCTGCCGGCCCCCTCGGGGGAAAGACGTGACGATATGTATGTATGTTATGTATGTAAAATGTAAATATATAGTAATGAATTGCTAATTTAAGGAGGCGAGTGAATAGAAGAGTTTGTTTTCCCGGGTTTGGCTCCACACACTTGTATCTAACATTTTTGTTTTGTATTTAACCAGTATCAAAGGTATTTACATACGAAAATTTCAAAAGTCGGCTACTAATAGACAAACATTCACGAACATTTTGCAAAATCAATAGTATATTACTTAAGTACATAATATGTACGGATCAAATTAATAACCTCCTTTCTTTGAAGTAGGTTTTTATGACCTCTGAATTTGGGGTAAATGCGTCACATAGATGCAATTGCCCCATAGTAGTAGACGCAATTGCCCCAACAGAAAAAACTGAACCTCAAAATTTTAAACTCCGATTTTGTAAGAAAATCTTTATTCCCAGAGTAAATGTTTATGCCTACGTGTTGAATGTTAAATTATACATATTATTTTGTGTACTTATCCATAGGAAAAGCTTTGAATTCTAAGAACACCTGAAATAAGAACCATGTTTACCTCACACGCGCTCGGATTCGCCATTCCCAAAATAGTTTTTTTTAAATGGCGGATTGCCTCGCCCCTTTTGCATTGTGTGGCGCCAGCTACATATTTTTTCTATCTTTAGTTACAATAATCTGCACTAGATGGCGCTAGTTGCCTAATTTGTGAAGGGTTTGTCAGTAATTCTCGAAAGACGCAATTGCCCCAGAGATGCAATTGTACCAATTGACCCTATCACAAATGATTGAAGTAATAACCATTTATAGTACGACAAAAAATTTCAACGTGACCCGTCACAGTGCACAGTAATTAATATTGTAATTTTTTGTTTTGACCTCTAGTAAATAATTAGTTGACTAAGATTAATTTCTGGCATAGAATAGATCATGAATTAGGTATTTGCTTTATCAATATTAATAAATTCATACAAAAAAAGTACTAAAAACGTCAGAATATCGGTTTACCGGTTAAACCATCCGAGTGGCAATGTAAGTAAGTAGCTGTATCCTCGCTGCACTGGGGATTCGATTATAGATTCCTGCCGACTGCGACGCTACCGGTTAAATCAATTTTTATTAGGGTTCCGGGGGCTTACCGTGAGTTCTGATGGTTAACGAAAACTTTTTTCGTTAACGTTTAGCTAAACATTTAACCTAGTTCCTTAACGTTTCCGCCAGGGGCGCTTCATTGAAATGTATGGAGCCAAACGAAACCGAATTCGTTTCGTAAGTTTTCGTAACGATCATAACTCATGGTAAGGGCGCTGGGGCCCTATTCGAAGATTTGAGATTTTCATCTCACCTTTTTTCATCCTTGTTGCTCTCGTTTGAAACGTCATAGGTGTGAGAGTGACCGTCTGTCAGTCCGTCTGGTCACCAGGCTGTATCTCATGAACCTCGATAGATAGACAGTTGAATTTTTCACAGATGACAGATGACAGACGATGATGATGCCGATAAAACAACAAATAATAAAGAACAGAATTAAATAAATATTTAAGGAGGCACCCTATCTATACAACAAACGCGATTTTTTGCCGTTTTTATAGATAACGGTATGGAACTCTTCGTGCGCGAGTCCGACTCGCACTTGGCCGATTTTTTCTTGTAATGCAATCTGCATTCTACTAATAGTACTAATAGATGAATATGTCACAGCCAACTGGCGTTACTGGTATTAGCTTAGCCTCTTTACTAAAGCAAGTTAATTAAAAATGTAGGTAATTGAAGTACAATAAGTAACACCTTTTTGTGTATGTGTGTTTATTTGTTACATCGTCACGCTCAAACTGATCGACAGATCCAGATGGAATTCGGAACTGAGATAGCTTCGGCCCTGTGGCCCTATTCGGAGATTTAAGATTTTCATCTCACCTTTTTTCGTCTTTGTTGCTCTCGTTTGAAACGTCATAGGTGTGAGAGTGACCAAGGTAAAATCTCATCTCATCTCACGCGTAGGAATAGCCCCTCTGGCACATGGGCTGTGTTTGAAACGGAGGTAATAAATACCATGCAGTGCTGGCCTGAGGCCAGATTCAGGTCGGAGCGAGATCTAATTTTGGCCCCCAAACACCTCCACCTAAAAGGAAACCACGCACGACAAGTATAAATTAAACATTAAAAATAAACCCTGACACCGATTTTATCAAACATAGCTAACCCCCGACTAATTCACCTTACGAAAAAACAAAATCGGTTTATCCGTTTGGAAGCTACGATGCCACACACACACACACACACACACACACACACACACACACACACACACACACACACACACACACACACACAGACACGTCTAACTTATAACACCCCGTCGTTTTTGCGTCGGGGGTTTAAAATGGAACAAGTCAAATCATCATGATCATTATCATGTCAGCTTGGAAGAAGTCCACTGCTGGACAAAAGCCTCCCCCAATGATGTCCATATCGACCGGTCTTGCGCTGCCATCCAGCGGCTTCTTGAAGACGACAAAATCATTTTCCGTTTTTCCTCCAGAGCTGTAGCTGTAGGGTAGAGATATTTTTGGTTCTATCTGCACGGCGAGGCGGAGCTTAAAGAACTTAGACGCAGCCGTGTGGACATCCTCTACGAAACTCTCGAATCTCGAATCGGTTCTAAAACTCTGGCTGTAAGGGTTCAGGATTTTGGAAATGGAAAAGTGGTGGACGGAGCGTAGACTTCATCAGTCAAGATCTCCGGAGTGTGACAATGAGATTCAATGAGCCTCTAACCAGATCACTTCCGGTTTTGACTGTCGTCATTGAGTATTTGTCTCCTCGTCGACAAGATAAAGTCTGCCTCGTTTTTTTTATTTTACCTAGGATTCCTGTCGGCTTCACCGTAGCTGATCAGGCCACTAGGCCTGTTCTACTACTAACGGCCACGGCTACTAAGCCCCCCCACAACAAGACGGGAACCCTCGGCTTTGGGGTCTTTAGACAATCCTTCAAATAAACTTAATCTACTAAACTACATTTACTACATAGATCTTAGATTAAATAAATAGTCATTAGAAACTTTTATTTATTACACACAAACGGAGGTGCTGCATCTGTGAAGAAAAGAAGGCGTCTGCCGCTTCCGCCGAGCCGCCCGTTGTGACTAATGCACGCCGCCTTTCGGCATACCTTGAATATTCTAAGAAAAATAATGCACCTAGGCATCGCAGATCGGCGTCGTCGGTAATTTTTATGACTAGGTACGGCAACTCAGTATGCATATGAGAAATAAAATGTCCAATCGAAAGAGGTATGTCTTTTAAGTCCAGTTAATTATTAAGAGCGCCTTGACTCTTGGCGCCTGGCCTGGAGCGCCCGCTCCGTTCGCCATAGCACGGGCCGGCCCTGTATTACCATGGCACGCAGCTAGTGGATAACGACTCAATCACCCTAGATTGAGGGTTTAGGTCGGTGTCCATGCAGTGCAGCGGGACGTAAAATTAATACTGTGATGAGGTAGGTATTAGTGCTTCAATATTGGCCATTTCATGTTGGAGGCAAGCTTGGACGCTAAGTTGAATTCAATGTGTGGCCCCGATATTAGCGATCACGTTAGACTTACGAGTCTTTCTTCTTATGGGACTGTGTTGTTAGGTACTTACTTAAAGACCAGATCCCAAAATTGTAGTGCAACTACACCAAAAATACAACTTGTACGTTTGCATAGGCTGAATGGCTAGGCCCGAAGTCTGAGTTTCTGGGCCGCCCAAGGGCTTCTGCCACAGCTTGACAATTATTGTTATACCTACTCGTAGAAAAAACAAACTATCGAACGTGTTCTGGTTTCCTGTGGTGGGAGGCTTCGGCCGTGGCTAGTTACCACCCACCGGACCAAGCCATGCCGTGAAAAGACCTAGTCGTGTTTCGGGATGTAGTCCCGTGTAACCGTTCCGAAGACGGGTCTGAGCAGTAGCGCATTTGTAGCGCCTCACTCAACTGCCGTCTTCGTACTTCTTCACTCTACAAAACTTCAAGGCTAGAGTGAATAAATACCTTATAGGTCGTCGTGCTCCATCTTAGACCACAACGTCGCTTAACATCAGGCGAGTTGGTGTCAAACGCCGACCTATTCTAAATAAAAAAAAAGTTGCAAATGTCACCCGCGGTTACCTATGACCGTGTCGTCCGTTGTTTAACATCGGTGATCGGTTACGAATACCTTTTTTTTCAACCAGTTGAATATCCTTTATGGATTCCACCACTGCCCCGTGGGCGGGCAGGGTGCTTATTTTCCGTCAAGGGTTTTTTGATGAGATTAGTAGTGTTGTTTATAAACCCTGGAAGAAAAGTCCATATTAAAATTATTACATATTTAAAATTAATATATAGGTAAAGAACAAAGAGTACCTATCTAAGTTTTTCATTCATATTAACAATATCTTGTGAAACCTATTCCAAAGCCGAAATAAAATTCAAAATAAACTTAAGTTTACCACGAAAATATAACGGGGATGATGTAAGGATGACAAAGAAAGATCGAAATAGACTCTAACATCACTCAATTGAATGCCAGACGTCTCGCATTCACAATCAATAACGTACCTACCTACGTTGTTGATTGTCACTAGCCTGCACCCAGCATACAGTCAATACAGTCTGTATTGTCAAAATACCAATAATTTTCAAAAAAAAAAAAAAATGTAAGTACCAATGTCGATCTTCCCCGCTGGGAGAAGTTTGAAATAGAGATTCGCAAAATCCTTCCTTAATTGTATGAGCGCAAAATGTACCGACGGATGTGTTTTGTCATCTTTTTAGGTAAAAAGAATAAAATAGACCCGCAGTACTCCAGGCCGCCCTTCGCTCAACCTTTTACCCATTTTCACATCTTGCCCCCACTGACCTCCCACTAAAAAAATATTTTTCAAATAAATCTTCCATGTACAGACCCTTGTTACAGTTTTATTTTAAGTAAAAAGAGTTGAGAAGAGTACTGAAAAATTTTTTTTTTGGTTTGTTCTAAATATGAACCAAAGAGACCACGCTCCGATGCTGGGGCCCCACGGGTAACGCCAATGCCTATCATCGGGGTAATTATTCCGTTAATTAACTCGTTTATTAACGCGATAGATTGGATGGCCACACTTGAACGGTGAACGTCAATCGGCAATGTGAAATCCGCTGTAAAATATTGGCTAAAAGTTGTGGCCACACCGTCGTACGTCCAACATTGGCTTTTCCCGTTAGTGTGGCCCAGCTTGTGGACATCTGTAGTACGAAAATATACCGGTTGACTTCCTTTAACGTCTCGTAAAAAAATAGAGTACGGAAAAGACAAACGGAGTAAAATCTCATGGCATAGATTTTTTTTTTAATTAAAATAAACCGATTTAGAATTATCGATAATATTAAAACGCACCCTACTAGTAAGTGCGTGATCAATGAAATTGTAGCGCGCTCCTATTGCGCGTTTTTTACTTGTCGGCACGAAACAACACGGCACCCGGTGTGGGACGCTTAAATCAACCGGTATCAAGTAGGTAATTTGTTCTTTTTATACCATTTGCGTCTTTTTTGTAATTGACCATGGGCGTACCCAGGGGGGGGGGGGGGCAGGGGAGGGCAACTGCCCCCCCTTGAAAATCTCGCAGGACTTGTATGAACTCCCCTAATTACTAATTAAAGTGTAAACGAGTTATGCTCTAACTTTTAAATAAACCGCGCAGTAGACACTGACAAAATGCACGATGCAATAGGGAACTTGCATCAAAATTTTAATGACAAATTAGGTTAATGATTCATTAAGAATATAGTAAAATGTACTACTGTGACAGGATTGTAAAATTTTATTTATTTAACTACCTATAAAACAGGATCATTTGCGGATGTTTGCCCTACACACTACACTACATACATATATCTAATGACTCATGTAGGTGTGTTGTGTAGTGTGTATGACAAAAGCTATCTTAGGCCCGTTCTTATTTTTAGCGTATATAAATGATTTGCCGTATATGGTTAAGGACCTTACAGACATAGTTCTATTTGCTAATGATACATCTCTTATTATTAGAACAGATAGGAAAGATAGTGAGCTTGTGCATGTGAACAACGTACTCACTATTATTTCGAGATGGTTCGCTGCGAACAATTTGTTACTAAATGCAAAAAAAAACTAAGTGTTTAAAGTTTTCCATGCCTAATGTTAGATATATAGAACCAAACGTAATGCTTGAGGGCGATAAACTTAACATAGACAAGGCGACGGTGTTCCTGGGTATAAGCATTGATTCCAAACTGCAATGGGGCCCACATATTAGTGCTCGGTCTGGGAGACTTAGTTCTGCTGCTTATGCGGTTCGCGAGATTAAATAAATAAATAATAATAAATAATTTTGCAAAAGCGAGCGGTCCGCGCTATCTACGGAATGGGTCCCCGTGAATCATTGAGAGATTTATTTAAAGAAATAAATATATTAACTTTACCTTCTTTGTATATCTTTGAAAATATTATGCACGTTCGCAAAAATCTACATAAATTTAAATTGAACAGTGACTATCACAATTATAACACAAGAAATAAGGATAGGATAGCTGTACAGAGATTTAGACTAACTAAGTCAAAAAAGTCATTTTTAGGCAACTGCGTTCGCTTTTACAATAAAATCCCTAAAAATATAACAGGGCTCACCGAGGGAAAATTCAAATCACATGTAAAAACTACATTAATGAAAAGAGGATATTATAAGGTTAAGAATTATTTAGAAGATAAAGATGTCTGGAGCCTTCCACTTCCGCCAAGTAGCCACTAATATTTATAGATATTACCTAGTTGTAAGCCAAAATTTGTGAGACTGTAATTTATTTATTATTTGAAAAAATAATGCCCCTCAGTTTCTTGCCTGTTCTTCTGAGTAGAGGCTTTTTGTCCGAACAAGGCGGTCAAGTCTATATAAATAACTTTGACGTTCATAAGTGTATCTTTGATACCTAAATTGAATAAAAACATTTTGACTTTGACTTTGAAAACAGCCGCGGACGATCCGACCTAAAAAATCTGACTTGCCCCCTCCTACGCCAGAAGCTGGGTACGCCCATGACATTTGTCTTTACAGGATAAGTACATAGTGACTATTATATGCCAGATAAATACTAGGATAGCTGAAACGACGGAAAGGTATTTCATTCTAGTTTAGAACAATGAATACACACCCTTTGTTTTTGTGTCATTTGCTAACCTGTGGTACGACATCTGAACAGACGTTTAATTTCCCAACACAGTCGATTTAGTTGACTTGAAATTAATGTCAATTTAGATGTCCACGCTCGCACCACTGGTACCTGTTATCGACAAATTCAATTGTTCTCAGTCCAAGAGCATTTGCTATTAATCATTTAGGCGGGATGTCCTGCCTTCCATCCATCCATCCTGCCTTGCTGTCCGCACATGCATCTTGCACGTCGTTGCCGGACGCGATGCAGGCTGCCACAACATTCACCGTCCTGCATGAAGCGGCGGACTGCAAGGCAAAATAGTGAATGGTTGCCTTAAATGACAACATATCAAAAAAAAGTATAAAGCGCCTTGTAAATGTTGTTTTACTGAAAATAGTTTTGCACGGTAACACTTACGTAGTATTTGAATTCTTCAAGTCAACAGGTGGAATAAGTTGGACTAAACTCATCGGACGTAAAAATTAAGGCGTAGTTAGCACAAAATGGCCGTAACGTCGACCGTATATTATGACAGGCTGAAATAGTTTTTACTTCCAGTCATGTTGCAGTCGTACTTTATTTTATTCACCATTCGCGGTTTCACCCGCGGTTACAAAGGCCTATGTGCTATTCTAGACTATAAATCTATCTCTGTGCCAAATTTCACCCCGATCTGCTCAGCAGTTCTGGCGTGAAAGAATACATCCATCCATCCCTTCTCACAAACTTTCGCGTTTATAATATTAGTAGAAAGTGGAATATATCGCAAATGTATTGAAATGCGTCGTTTGTTACACGAGCGGAATGCTCACTCGTGACTAGCTCGGGCTGACATTGTCTTCTCGTTTGCAATAAGCCGGCAATTGTCTCAAAATTAACTATTCAGCACTGATGCCGCACGGCGCGCTGTCCGTGTACAATAATCAACTTTGGAACAATCACAACACCAACCAACCATATTGGAAATTCAATTATTGTGTGATTTGATGCGCTTATGGCAGGGTTCCCGTAAAAAACATTAATGATAGGTCGAGGAGTACCTAACCTCTTTATTGTTTTGACTATTTTCAATAATACCCACTCTACAGGTTTGGGAAATTTTTGAAAATCTCGTTTTCTAACTTTTTGTACCTACCGGAAGCTAATCCTGAAAACACTTTAATAATATTTTCTCTGCTTCTCTGTGCTAAGTGGTAAAATAAAATAATTGCAACTGGCTTTTTAAATGGATAAATCCATTTATGTCCTTTAGTTTGCTACGGAACAGTACAATTTAACAGAAAATGGAATGGTGCATTTCGCTTGCTGAGCCCTGGGCTGCAAAATAAAAAACGATTCGGAGCATAGAAACCTTTTCAGAGAAACTTTTATGTGGACATCGTTTTTTTTATAATAAAGTATAGACAACGCATGGGATAAACATGCAGTGGGGCTATTCCTACGCGTGAGATGAGATGAGATTTTATCATGGTCACTTTCACACCTATGACGTTTCAAACGAGAGCAACAAGGACGAAAAAAGGGCGAGATGAAAATCTCAAATCTCCGAATAGGGTCCCTGATCACAAGCACAGGAACCCTATTTTGTGCCAAATTTCATCCAGATCTGTTCAGCCGTTCTGGCGTGAAAGAGTAATAAACATCCATACATCCATTCTTACAAACTTTCGCGTTTATAATATTAGTAGGATTTTCGATTTAGCATAGAGAGACAAAACAGAATAGGCACAGTAAAAATTACAAATACCAGATTAAATGAAAGTACATTAGCTTATTAAGGACCAAACTATACCAATTACAAAACATGCGTACCTATATACCTACCTACTCTTACTCATGTCAATTAGTGTAGGTAGTCGCAATATATATGAGTTAAAAAAAATATGTAGTACAAAAATGTAATCAAATGGATTGCAAATAAATAGTAATTTTTGAATAGCATTCACTGTGGGCCGTGAATGTACCAAACCTTACACAGGTCTTCTTATCTGTTCTTTTCTATTTGTCTGTCAGTATTCTTCAGTGTTCACATTATTTTGTGAAGGTATTTTGCTATTCCAGCCAGCTTTGGGATGATAATTACGTTTGGCTGCATTGTGGGAGTTAGCCCACAAGCCCACAAAGCTACTTTTGGGCGTTAATTACGCTGCAACCGCGCGTATGTAAAGCTACAATTGCGCGTTTTGCAAAAAGACGCATTTGCAGCGCGACAAACGCGAAAATGTTTGTTTAGCAGCTGTTTTTCGTATCATTTGCAACTGCATCGCTACTTGAATCATTACGTACTACTGAACAGGATCACTAAATTGGAATTGCCATTTTTGTTCCCTGGTATTGTATTGCGATTAGCATTTATCTTGAAAACCATAAAGCGGCCATTACATAAATCAATTTGCAGTACGCTAGGTGAGCTAGCGTACTACAAATTGCATAATTTAGCAAAATTTGGATGGTGTAATGGAAGTTGAACAGTTAGCTATCCAATTTAAATAATAAATATCGGGGCACATCCACACACGGTCGTGTGACTCCAAACTAAGCAAAGCTTGTACTATGGCTGCCAGAGACTGATATACATAGGTACTTAGATATTTTTAAATATATATTAACATCCAGACACAGAACATACACAAATGTTCATCGCATAAATGTTTGTCCAAGGTGGGAATCAAACCCACACCCCCGAGCTCAGAAGGCAGGTTCACTACCAATTGAGCCACCGAGGCAGTCAAATTTCTTACTATCGCACGGACCCTGCCACGCTAAGTTAGCATACTGCAAATTGGACAGTGTAATTGGACAGCGCTTAAGTTATATCAAGGTACATGCAAAGGAAGATTTTTAGATAACTTTATGATGGACAGACATCAATCTTTGATAGTTTTCTCGTAGCTAGTAGGTATTGTTTTTAAAGAAACCTAAGAAAACCGTATTTTGGTACATATAGTAATAATCCGGGGGGAAGTGGGGGAAACCGATGAAACCATTATATCTCGAGGTGTTTCTACTTTGGAAGTGAAAGTAGTATCTAAAGTTGGTAATCATTTTTCTCTTTTGTTGAATCAAAGATTCGGAAACTTTTGATTTATTGATATCAAATTAGGACAACTGAACGCTATTAATTTGCTGGTATCTTTCCTTAATTTTCGGGCGCATCTTAGTGCACGGCTTCAAATGTTAATATAATAACAGAAGAACATCTAGAACCTCCTCCTCTTTGGGAGTGGATCACGCCATTTTTGTAAAAAATGTCCTTAACTACTAATATTTTAAAATCCAATGTGTGTGTCTGTCTGCTTGTAGGCTTTTCACATTGAAAGTAAATAGAACGGATCGTGACGAAAGACAAAGACCTATATATATTGAGTTTGTTCCTCCATTTCATTAATACGTTTAGACATTCATCAGGGGTACAAAAAAGGACAAAAGCTACGTTTTAACCGCAAGTAGCATCGCGGGGCGCAGCTAGTAATTTATAAATAGTTATATATTTTTACAGAGAAAATAAAAGACAAGTTCAGCCGGATCTGTTTGATCCTGATGCCGGATGTGGGTGGACTGAAGACAATGCCTAAGTAAGGTCTACGAAATCGGTACTAGAATGCGTTTTGTTGAAATCGGGGGCCGAAGTCGGCACAGGATCGCCGGGGTCAACTCTTTCAATATCAAAGCGTATCTGCGCGGCCGTAGTTAATAGGAGAACCGGTGGCTTATTTTGGGAAAGCGTAGCTTTTAATTCCCGGAACCATTCCATCACATTGGTAGAAGACATTACTGTAGACTGATTTAAAGTGGCTGTATTTGTGTCCGACGCTGATTCATTCTTCTCATCAGAAAGCCTGCGGATATTGGTTTGTAGAAATAAAGTCGAGTTGGAGATAATTTCTAAATCTTCAGTTATGTTAACAGGCGCGGTAATTCCTTCGTTAATCTCTGATCCCGGCACTGTAGAAGACTCAGTAACAGAACCGTTCATTTGAATGTTTTTAAAACGACGTTCTAGCCACAAGAATTTATCAAATATGGATTTTGTACTCGATTCAATACAATCTTTTCGCTTTCTGCTCTGTAGTATCTGACATTTAGATTGTCCGAGAGGAGGTTTGAAGTTTACCGGAGAAGGCTTCAAAGCTTTCGCGCTCGAGCAACTGTTTGCCATAGGTTCTATCCAAGGCACACGAGACGCTAAGGCTATGAATGCAACTTGGCTTTGACTTTCACCTGTACTACCGGAAATACCAAGCAAACAATCGTCTAGCAATAGTGGCACCCCCTGCATGTCTGGCTGTATAGATCTTTCTCCAAAGGGTTCACTCGTGCATATATAGAACCCTCTCAATGTTTCGTTCGGTTCTGCACACGGTGTAATCACAGTCGGTTTCAGTAAAATCTTGCGATCTGATACGATTTGTATGAACGCTCTGAGTCCAATCAAAGATAGAGGTTCAACCGCACTTATCTTTACATGATTTTGATACTTCGTTGTTGTTTGGTTGAAATATAAAAAAGCGATACTGTCTCCAGTTTTGTTTGAATGTCGACTGCTGTTTATTGTATTGGGGTATAAGTGAGTTCCAAGGACAGGAATATTGGTTTTGTTTTGTACAAGGTAGTAGCAGGAATCTGCGCAGAACGCTGTGGTGATCGCTAAGCTCGGTGCGATCAGCGTTCCGAAGCAGCATGTGTTTTTGTGGAACTTGCACACGGCGCACGAAAGACGCACAATGGCGCTGTAGGGAGCGCTCTCCTTGATCCCGACCAGCTGTACTATCACGCACACGTGTAAAAGTTTCCAGCACATAATAATAAACTATTCGAATACTTTATCGCTTGTTTTGAAATATTAATCAATATGCATTCCATATCACAGAACTATTTCGCAACTAGGTATGTTTGATAGGTTTTGTAAATCGTAGTTCGTTATATTGCCAATGGATTCGCCGTAACGAAAGTCGAGTGTTTGTATTTGTACGGGGAATTTGGCTCCGAACCAAATATTTATTTTACATTCTTCATCTATTTATGAACTTTTGATAAACTACCATATTGCAAGAGGTGTACATACCACACCTCTCTATAGTGGTAGAAGAAATCTTCCAAACACGTAGAATATAATATTTAAGAACTATTTTTACCCGACGAAACCGAGGAGGTTTACAAGTCGACGCGTTTATTTTTCTTAGTTTTATTTTATTTTATTATTTATGTTTGATCATGCATAACTTTTAACAGAGTAGTCCTATTTTGATAATTCTATCCTTATTCGATATCGAAAAAAGCGATGGCAGTTGGGAGAAGGTCCACTTCTCAAGCCAGACGCAGCGGGTTCGAACCCAGCCGACGGCACGCACCAATTTATTCATTGTGTGAGCATTTGTGCGTATTGTATTTCATCTGCTACATGACTGGAGCCCGGTGTATGGCGACAGGCTCGCCCCCTGTCACATTTGGGACTAAATATCGTCCGGCGAAATGTGGGTATTGTATTACACCTCTGCCAGCCCCCTTGGGGGAAAGGCGTGACGATATGTTATGTTATGCTATGCTTATTCGAAAGGGTTCTAAGGGGGTCACATATAAATTTGCGAAAAACTAAAATCTAAACCTAAGGGTAGGAAAATAGAGGATGACTGATTGTTCACTCACTTTTTGTAATGTAGGATCACGCATAAGTTTTTACAGAGTAGTTCGGTTTTGATGATTATTTTTTATTGGATTTTATTATATCTCAATGTTGGTCTCATATAAATTTGGAAAAAAACCTACCCTAAAAGTGGGAAATTACAAGGGATTTAGGTACACTCACAGATTTAAATGCTGAGTTTAGACCGGTCAGTCTATTTTATAAATCCACCCACAAAAAATTATAAAATAAAAACTTTAAAACTTTAACTACTATAAAAAAAACTTTAACTTTAAAACTATAAAAAAAAAATTAAACTGCAGAAAAAACGATTAAGCAACAATAATCAACAACTAAGTTCTTAAACTAATGTAGGTATACCTAAGTAATTTTGAGAATAGTTATGATAATACTTATTCTATAGCGTAACAACTGGCGGCTTTATCACTAAAAGCGATCTCTTCCAGGCAACCTTAGGATAGAGAAATGTCCCTCAGTTTTTTGCCTGTTCTTCCGAGTAGCTTTTTTTCCGAACAAGGCGGTTGAGTCTATTATGAAACTTTGACGTTACTAAGTGTATCCTCGATATCGAATTGAATAAAAACATTTTGACTTAGTCTGAGAGGATACCACAAATGAGATGGGACAGGGTGTGCAAAATTAACAAAAATAAGCATGAGATTGATATTAAAAACAAAACTTAGTGGGATAATATGGGCCAGTTGTAATGTCTTAATGAGGAATGCGGCGCTGACGTGGCGCAGTGACGCGGGAGGCGCGTCGTCGCCGGGCGCAGCCGGCGCCAGGCGCGGGCGTGCGGCACCACCACGGACTTAGCACACCTTCGCAGTCCCACTGACAAAATATATTATCCAAGTATTGTTACCAGCAGCGGCTATATGCTAATGTCGAAAATGGGTACTATTGAACAATAAATAAGCTAATGGGCTGATATTAGGCATTGCTCTGATTTTTAAACTGAATTTATATTGATATTAGGCATAGGTATTAGGCATAGATATTAGGCATGATATTAGGCTGATATTAGGCATTGCTTTCATTTTTAAACCGAATTAAAAAAAAGGAGGTTCTCATTTCTTTGGAGGCTTTTTAATGTATGTTTATCGATTACTCGAAGATGCCAGAATCGATTCGGATTTTTTTTGGTTCAAGGGTTCTACGAGTACATCCCAAGTGGTCCCATTTAAACTTTATCGAAATCTGTCAAGCGATTTAAAAAAAAAGCAACAAGTATCTAAAACTTGTTTACAAAATCCAATTTGACGGGAAGTCGGTTTTATAGTTTTAAAAGATGACACAATGCATCGTAGATTCTTGTTTACGTTAGGGAACACTTTCTTAGTCCATACTTAAACCTTTACTTACAGAGAATGATACATGGCAGAGGTTACCGGGCTGCCAAGCTAGTTTGGGATCATGCACAAAATTCATACGTCTCAAATGGAGTTTCCATTTGAGACGTATGTACGTACAAGACCCATTGCCCCCAGTTAGAATAAAACCAACTGTCGCAAGTCATGAAAATCTATTAGCTTTCAGTTATTCATAACTTATTTTAAGCTGTTAGTTTTCCTTAGAAATAATGAAATACTGATACAGCGCCTCCGCTCGGCTCCCGCTCTGGCGGCGCGATGGTGTGCTAAGCGGCAAGCGCCGCATCGCTCACGTCACGCGCCACTGACCAGATACACAGCAGCCCATTCATGATCGACGCTCATCGTTAATGATAATGAATTCTCATCACAGAATTTCACTTCGGCTAAATCGACCGGCTCGCATTCTTCAATGAAAGCATCCAGGACGAATTGAGATAAGATCGGGATGGGCAGTTAAAATGCCAGTGATGTGCCAACTCCGATTGCACCGAGGTAGTTCCGGCCGCGGATCGATCAGCTGACGCCTCGTGCGTGGGAGTCGGACAACATGTTTGTCTATCGCTGACGTACGTGCATTCCATTTATTGTTGAGAGCGAAGGTGAACTCTCAACTCACGCAAGCTGGGAATGTCCTTGTTGCAGGATTTTTGGTACTTACAATTTTTTTTTGTAAGTAGAGCTGAGTTGTGCTGTATCATAACCTATGTTGCCGCCGTAGACGCCGAGCGCCGTGTCCTTATGCTATGCGTGCAGTGGCGGATCCAGGTTTGTTTTTGGTTTGGAAGGAGCTTGATACAGCTAGGCTAGCTGGCTTGTTTTATGTAAACAACATTTTAGAATATTGTGGACCCAGATGTTTGAGACTTGAGCCGTTGAGCCCCCTCCCCTGGATCTACAAAGCAGGCACACAACTTGCGTGTCTGCTTGTTTCGTGCCGAAAGGTACAGTAGCGGTCAAACGTGAAGTAGCAATCAGAAAAAGCGAATATGTCATGAAGAAGCAAGAAGATTTATGCCATGGTGTTTCGTACCTTCAGCTTGTGCCAGAACTGAATCTTGGGCCTTGAATGTAGCCCAGTTTAGGCGTAGGAGCTATAATAGCTGTTTTTGACTTCAAAATGTCGCTATCTACATCACGCATGTGACCTCAAGTCACAGACTTCCAATGCAGAAGTCTGTGACTCTAGTATGTCCTTTAACTTATACGAATCAAGCTACACTTCCTTTTTCAAAATCGATTGTAACTGTAGCTACAGTATACTCCCATACTACATAGGCGAAGGCTCCACGTCAAGTATTTAACATGGTCTATATCAAGATCTGGACTGATGTCTGATAAGGACGGAGGTGAGATCAGTCGATACTTCAGTTCAGTCTACACGCTTAGTAAATGTCACGATAAGGAATAAATAACCGCACGTTAAAATATTCATTGAACGTCTAGCCTTCGCTATGCTGAAATATACATATGTGTTTCTGGCAATTTGATTAACTGGGACGTATTAATATGGACCGGTCATTTCAATAAATAATGATAAAGAGCGTCTCTCCTGCCCGACTCCTCTATCAGAGCAAATCCGACTTATGTTGGTTAGCCTTCGTGGTTATTTTTTTAAAACAACCCGAAACCTCCTCTATTCAAACGACTAGGCTAGGCAAGTCGTCAACGTTGTCGATCCAGGTCATTTTGCCCATACAGACTGGTCATTACCCATAATGACCAGCAGTAGTAGACCAGACTTCTCAAATTGCCCGTAGCAAATACATGTACTTACGCATATTGTACCTGCACACATGTAAAGCCAATTTACAAAGTTTAACAAATTTCAGTAAAAATAAATAAACAGAAATTTGTCTGCTCTTTGGCGGGTAGTCATTTAATAATGTGTTTACAATTGGCTACCCATCCGGCAGAAATTCAGGGTAACTCTTTGACTAAATGCAAATATCATACTCACAGTGCATTTCCTGACTTGGCTATGCAAATTTGCAGCATTAATCTCTAGTCTATTTATCTTTTCATGCAAGCAGACGGTGGGCTAATAACCCTCCCTTGTGGCCAGTTAATATAGGTACTATTACACGGCTGTCATGTCAGGCATTTATAGGTAGACTAGCTTGTGCCCCGCGGTTTTACCCCCGGTTAGCAAGCAGCCTGTGTTTTAATTTATGGTTTAGACTAACTTCATACCAAATTTCATCAAAACCTAGTAGTAGTAGTAGATAAATTATCTATTAAATAAATATGGTAAGCACAAATAACTTAAATGAAATTCCAAAGATTTTTACTAGTTTTGATTTTTCGACACAAAACTCCAATTTCCTATGTAAGAAGAATGAAGTAGTCAAGAAATATATCTATCTCTTTAACATAATCATAACTAATACATATTATAAATGCGAAAGTGAGTTTGTTTGTTTATTTCTTTGTTTGTAACGCTTTCACGCCCTAACTACTCAACCGATAGCCATGAAATTTTGCATACACGTTGTCTGGGTTTTAGAAACGGACATAGGGTACTTTTTATCCCGAAAAAAAAAAACTATTACTGTGGGACCGCGCGTAAATCCGCGGGGCGCAGCTAGTATATTACAATTTTATTAATAGTATAAAGCAAAGTCGCTTACTTCTCCTTCCTTCTCCTCCCCTTGCTAACTCTTCCTAAATCACGCAACGCATTTTGATACGATTTTCCCCATCAGTTATGTACATAAAATTTGTGCGAACCGGACGGATTTCTACTTAACTAACAAAAAAAAAACGATCTTTTAATTTTTCTTCTTTTGGATTCTCAATTGATTTACTTTTTTTAGGCTTGCGTTTGGTTGCCAACATGCCTGATGATAAACATTGATGCGGTCTACGATGAAGCACGCTTGCCTAAAAGAAACCGACTCGAGACTTGAAGACACCCAGATTATATACACACCCTATTTTTTTTTAATGCAAGTGTATAAAAGAACCAACTACTCTCCATTTAAATTGGATTTTGTAATAATATGGGAGGCCAACTAAACATACTGCTCCAATCAGACAGCGAGATTTCGTAGTAAACGAAAATATCATCGATGCATACGATTTTTTTGATTTTCAAAAAACTGCACAACCGGTTTCGACAAAATGTAAATGGGACTACCTTTGAAGTAGGTATACCCTTTAAAACAAAAAAAGAATTTTCCAAATCGGTTCATATTCAGACGCATTAAGTACCTCTTCCTGAACTCCTAAGAAACGGAGGAGGTTTTCAGGAGTCGCCGCGTGTTAATATAGTTTTTGTATGTTATGATCACGCATAATTTTTACAGAGTAGTCCATTTTGATAATAATTTTTCATTGGAAAGGGCTCCGACGGTGTTCCCATTTTAAGTTGAAAAAAAAAATACCAACCGTAAGGGTAGAAAAACTGGGAATGATTGATTGTTTACTCACTGATTGTAATGTGTTACCACGCATAACTTTTTATAGAGTAGTCGATTTGAAAAATATTTTTTTATTGGATGGTCGTCCTCGAAGTTGATCCCATTTAAATTTGGATGAAAAAATCC
The DNA here is from genome assembly GCA_911728515.1 of Peribatodes rhomboidaria. Classification (NCBI taxonomy): domain Eukaryota; kingdom Metazoa; phylum Arthropoda; class Insecta; order Lepidoptera; family Geometridae; genus Peribatodes; species Peribatodes rhomboidaria. The sequence goes on from OU452166.1 coordinate 22,839,058, forward strand.
TACCCTAAAGGTGGGAATATAGGGAGGGTTTACACTCACAGATTTTAATACTGACACTTGTCAGTCTGTTTGTGTAGACCAATCGGTCTCTGTAAGTAGCTAATTTAAAGGTAATCAAGTAAGTTACATTACTTTGGACTAAGTTACTAAGGTTAAATAAGTTACTTTTGGCTTTTCAGTTTTTCGGCGGTTAAATTTTTTGTAAGAAAGTTTTTGTTAACTCGCGACGCAAAAACGAAGGGGTGTTATAAGTTTGATGTGTATGTGTGTGTGTGTGTGTGTGTGTGTGTGTAATTGTGTGTATGTGGCATTGTAGCTCCCGTACGGATGAACCCATTTTGATTTTGTTTTTCTTTGTTTGATAGGTGATTCGGTCGGGAGTGTTCTTTGCTATGAATAATGAAAATTGGTGTCGAGAGTTTTTTTTGGTGGTCTATGTTGTTTTCTGTGCTATTCTAGACTATAATAGATCTCTGTGCCAAATTTCATCCAGATCTGTTCAGCCGTTCTGGCGTGAAAGAGTAACAAACATCCATTCATCGGATGGATGGATCCATCCATTCTTACAATTTTCCCGTTTGGAACATTAGTACGATTAAACCATATCTGATAATCAGTGAAACATAATCCATTTAAATAAATTTAAAAAAATACTGTTGGTCTAAACCTGAAATCGCGAACAAAAATCAGTTGCTAACTCCAAGCTTATAACTAGATACCTTTACCTATGATGCTAAATTAGTATGTATATCAGTTTTACTTCGGAACTGTGCAACGGAACAGCTTGGTTCCATTCTATTCTATTACTCTCATTATCCATTCTATTACTCCTACTCCTCCATTCTACTCCATTCTATCACTCTCATTATCACAAGCTTCACTTTCCTGTTTGGTCAGGACCGCTGCCACTTTGGGGGCCGTTGTGGTGGTGGTCGTTGTGAGCAAGCCTTCTGTATCAATCATCAAAACCTGCGATAGTTCGATGGCAAAGCAATAATACAGTAGACTACCTACCATGAAAATAACGCAAGCAAGCTAGTTCGTATAGGCCGAGTGACTAGCCCTGATGGCAGAGTTTCTAGGCCGCCTGAAGGCCTCTGACATGGCCTCTGAATCGTCTTGATAGTGGAAGTGACATGAGTCAAACCATTTTGCAGCCGGGTTTAAAAAAAAAAAATTGGCTTGTTCTCTGTAAACCACTGAACGCATATATGTGCGTGTCGATTTCGTTGGTGTCCACAAACAAATAAACAGATTTAAAAAAATTTAAACTGTCTTGCGTGTTCGTTTTGTGTGTGTTGTATTTATCTATATCTCGCAATCACAGATAGGTATTCACGACTTTTATTATCTCTACGATTTTATTTTAATGTAGGTTCGAGTATCATCCTACTTTAAATTATAAAGGTAAAAGTGAGTGTATGGATAGACGGATTTTGATGATATTCAGTATAGAAGTAGCTTTTTACCATGGATACTTTTTAACCATGGGTAGCACCTCGAGGACAGCTAGGTATGTATAGGTGACAAAATTAGATTTCTTCGGATCAGGTGAGAAAAAAACACAGTTGTTAGGATTTAAATGTGTTTATTAAATCCACACGTAATACACGATTAAACAATATTTGTAAAAAAAATTAGTCTACCCTGAACTTAGGGGGTCCGTATGATTCGTGGGGGATTCCCTGACTAGTGGAGATAGTGTTGAGGTCATCGTAGACGAGGCTGGAGGTCGTGGTGGTGGAGACAGGGCTGGAGCCGGAACTGACGACGGAGCCGCTGCCAGAGCCCCCAGAGCTACTGGAGCCAGATTCCACGATGGACACGCTGACGGGGCTGTTCTCAGAGCTGAACGACTGGCTGATGAAGGCGCTCGAGCCCGAAGGACCTTTGGACGAGTCTGAACCGAAAAGGCTGGAACCAGATCCAGACTGTTCAGAGCCGCTACCACTTAGACCAGATGAACCAGTACCAAAAGAGAAGCTGGAACCAGAAGCTGGAACAGAGCTTGAGAAACCGGTGTTAAAAAGACCGGAGCTGCTGGGGAATCCAGAGAAACCAGTGTTGTAAGCGGAGCCGATGGGGAAACCAGATCCGCTAGACAGACCGGAACCAACAGGGTAGCTTACCACGTTAGTAACACCGGGATACCTCGAGAAACCAGAAGCAGGGAAGCTTAAGGTACTAGGAGTGGTAGGGTAGATCGCGACACTAGAAACGGGAGCTATGGTCGATGTAGGGAAGTTTGAGAAACTAGTAACGGTGGGATAGCTAGATACACTGGATACAGTAGGATAGCTAGATACACCGGATACTACAGGATAGCTAGATACACTGGATACAGTAGGATAGCTAGATACACCGGATACTACAGGATAGCTAGATACACCGGAGATAGCACCACCAGAATACACAGGAGTGTCTGGAACGACGCCGGCGCCAGAAACGGACACGGTCTGTCCGTCTTTGCTGTAGTCGTTGACGATATTGTTGATCACGGACTGGGATTCACCTTTGTTGTTGTACTTGATGAAGTAGACCTCAGGCTTGGATGGAGGCTTCTGCTCGACCTTTGGAGCGATGACTTCATGCTGTTCTTCGGGCTTCTTAGAGAGAACGTACACGATAGTCTTTTCTTCGTTTTGAGCTTGGACTGGCACGATTTGAGAAGTGCGCGATGCAGTTTCAGGAGTCTTTACGAAGATGATTTTGTAGTGCTTCTGGGGAGCAGGCAGGACAATGGGAGCACGAGGCTTGACTTCTTCAGGCTCTTCAGGCGCAGCATGTACGTAGAAGTGCTTGTATACCTCAGCAGGTTGCTGTACGAACTGTTGTTGGTATTTCGTTTCATACTGGCTAGCGTACTGAGAACCGCTACCGTATTGAAGACCGTTACCGTATTGAAGACCGTTACCGTATTGAAGTCCGCTACCGTATTGAAGACCACTGCCGAGTACGACGGGAGCTGCGGTCACAGTCGGGAAATATTGGCTAAAGCTGCTGGGCGCAGGAGACGATGTCTCGTAGAATTGGTTGATTCTGTTGGGCACGCTGATGCTAGGTACCGGAGTCGAGGTCTCGAAAACACCAACGCTGCTGGGGAGAGCGGTCGATGATTCGTACACCACGCTGCTGGGGGTGGGGGTGACAGTCTGGAAGTACTGGCCGCTACTCGAGACGGGGGTCACGGACGCGTAGTACTGGCTGGGGGCAGAGGTCACGGTTTGGAAGTATTTGCCAGAGCTCAGTCCACTTCCCAGCCCACTGAAGCCGTTGTAATAGCCACCGTTCAGGCCGCCGAAGCCGCTGATGCCGCTGATGGAGCTGGCACTGGGCCTGGCGTCTTTGTAGCCGAAGCTTGATCCTAAGTACTGTCCTTGGGAGCCCTTGAGCTGAGTACTGCCGAAGACGGGGCTGTATCTGCTGCTGCTGCCGTACTGGTAGGACGGTATTCCGTAGGACGTCTGTGGCACCTTGTACTGGTAGCCGAGGTGGCTGACGTCAGCTGAAACGACGGCGAGCGCCGCCGCTAGTACCTGGAATAACAAAATAACAAGTTACATTTTGCAATTGTTAGCAACAGAGGCGTCTATTACTTCTAAGAAGCTACTTTTTTCATTTCTAAGATTTTATCAAGTACCTACCGATCGATAGTACCAATTTCTAAAAATATTTATAGCAAAGGTCTGCAGTGATCTACTATTGTATGATATGCTTCGTTTAGTATAATCGTGTATCTGGATCGAAGTACCACAATTTTTAAATTTACTTGATGACGCTTAAGAGTCCGGCGACCTAACTAATTTCGACCTAGGCGACCTAGACTAACTTCGCATTGGCTTAAGGTATTCTATCGCCATTTCGTCTAGAAGAAGAAGACGAGTGAAGAGAGCGAGTAATGATACCTGACGAGCCTCTAAACTTACCTACAGAGTGACAAAGTGCAATTAAATTTTTTTTTATGACTTTTGCACTACCATAATCATTCTTAAGTAACTAAGAATTTCCCTTGTATTATTGATTCATTTAACAGCTAATGATGTAGACAACCTCCCTATGTAATGGAATTTTTGATTTGCTTCGTCTACCTATTGAATAAATCAGTCAAAAGTGACCCCTTAAAATGCGGATATTTTTCATAGCTCTATTTTCGCTTGAGAACGTTTTAAAAAAAATCAAGAACATAGGGGCGAAGATATTGTTAATTTAATTTCATCATAATCTGACAAACGGTTTTCAAGAAATTTCAGTAGTGCGTTTGTGTGGAAATTTCAGTACGTCGCGGCCCTCTTAAGAATTTATCACTATAAGTATTACGCTTCCAAATTATGATTAACGGATATGAGAAAAGAAAGTGCACTGGCAAGGTCATTGGTGGCGTGGCTGCACGTGGACGCAGCTGTGTTGCATAACACACTGTCGATGCCGGCCACTTTAATACCACTTTAGGGCCCTTTACTCAACACGACACTGCCAGTAAACTTGTACCCGACGCGAGACCTACATACGTTCGGCCGAATGTAAATGACCTTTTGTGAAACAGGTGATTATTATCGCGATTTTAATAAAGCTTTCGTAATAAAGTTCATTATGATGAGAACAACAAGCCCATTTTGCCTTAGCAAAGCCTTTCCGAATACCCTGTTCTATCGTCATGTGTAAAAGACCGGAATCTAAGCCAGTGCGATGAACTTGAACTTGTGTCGTTTCCGGATTATGTAAGCAACATTATTGTTGCTATACACGATGTATGTCCCTTGCACAACACCAATCCAGTCTCGGCTGCACCTTTGAAGTGTGGCAGAGCTTTAAATTATGATTTAGGGAGTTTTGAATTTGTAATTGCAAAACAACGCCACGGCAGCGTTCAAGTAACCACTCGCGGGCCGAAGACTGACCGTTGTTATTGATCGAATTACGATACCACCTAGAGTCTTAGACGAGTTTCAATATTAGAGAAAAGTGTGATGAGACTCAATAACACACTTCAATACATAATTTGAATTATTTTTATGATTTATAATTATTAATATAATAAGGTTGCTTGTATTGCTTGTTAAGCTCTTCTTTTTCATTTTCACTTTTCAAGTCTGCAGGAAGTTTGTGCTCGAGGCAAATGCTCCATATGCTCTAGTAACATCGAATGTCGTCAGGCGATGTGTGGGTGTTGTAATACACCTCTGCCAGCCCCTTCGGGGGAAAGGTGTGACGATATGTTATGTTACAAATATTACACAAGATAAAAGTTCTAGCTTCCATGACTTTGATTACAAAAGGTATAGTTGATATCTAGAATCAGTTCTAGATTGAATTCAAGTGGCCATTAAATATTGCTGTATAAATTTCAGACTTAGTGAAAAACTTATAAACACAAGCTGCTAAGAAGTATTAAGTACAAAACTCTACTAATACTACAGATCAGCAGTTCTAGAGATTATCGCCCAAAACGGTTATAACGTTAGCTCTGTGAAACTTCGCGAGTCTTTAACCGCCATGTTATATGCCATTTTGAAAAAGGTCCAAAAAGTAAATCGACAAAAAATATCAATTTAATCATCGAATCTGCTCGCCGGACATACTAAAACAGTTTTGCCGAAGCTGAAGCAGAGACGCTTCGATGGCTAAAGCTCGCTCGGTCAGAAACAACAACCCTGATTGCCTAATGTAACCTACATAACTCCGGATACAGACGAATTTAGCGACACCTCGCTGACCAAATTAAGCGAAGCCGTTTTGGCCATTTGAGGTCACAATAAGGTCTCATCATGACCCCTGCAGCTATTTTAGTTTTATTTCCAATCAATATCTACTTAATTAAAACTGTGTTGCCGAGAACTGCATCGTTTGGCTAATACTTTTATTTTATGAACACAAATTCATAGTAGAGTTAATTGTAAAACTAGTTATTTGAGCAGTTCTGTTTGGTTGCTGTTTATACCTAATCGTTTATTTTAGAGGCACTGGATGTTACAAGATAACAAAACGGGCTCGTGTGATAAATACCTACTAACATGGGTACATACTCAATTACATTATGAAAATTTAAATTATAATATTTTGATGCGATTTCCTGGCTGGCGCGCTTCCCAGTAGCGCCATTATTTCCTATTGGCAATTCGGCATTCAGTGTGTGAGTCCGGCTTAATCGCACATTTTCAAAGTAGGATTCGTGGTAAAATAAAAGCTCCATCTGCATTGTATGGTTTCCTACCTACTTTTTTATATTATAAACTTGAAATTTGGTTTGTGTGTGTGTTTATTGGTTTGTTACTTATTCAAGCATTTTTATGAAATTCGGTATGGATGTATTTTATTCTCTGGATTAACATAAAGGCTACTTTTAAACCGCGGGTCACAACGGGTGGCGCGACTAGTATCCTATGAATACAGGAGCAGTACTACGGATTACAAAGTAAGTTAATCCTAGCTGTTTAGACTAAACATGTAGCGCAGAAAAATATAGATAAATAGTTAAGTACATTTATATCTAAGTACTATCTTCTTCTCGGATAGTCGGATGAAATAATTTCTCTACAGGGTGATTGTAATTCAGACCGTATCCTTTCAAGGGTGTTTCTACTCATTCTGGGCTATCTTTAAAGTGTTACGTTAAATCAACAAAAAAAAAAAATAGTTTTTGAGTTATTTAGTAGATCACTGACAAACTAAAAAAAAAATCTAAACAAATGATAATTATTCTATAACTATGATAGTAATTCTGGATTAATAGAAACACCGCTCGAAAGGAAACGGTTTGGATTCCAATCACCCTGTCAATCCGCGAGAAGCAATGAAAAACCCGAAATGGTGACTAACAGACAGAAATACAGGCAGAGCTTATTGATTGAATTTAAAATTCGCATGATTATGATATATTTCACCTTTAAGTTTTTTGATATCTATTTTTATTATGAGTTTATACTTTTTATTAATTTATAGTTTAGGTGTTATTGTGGCATATAATTATACGAGTACCATACTTAATCATACTCATAATTTAATCTTTTTGTAAGTAATAAATATAATTAAAACCGATAATGTTCATATTCTGGTTGCTTACGTATATGAACATGAATTTATTATCACAGTACCTGTTATCCGAGACTCTGATGGTCTCCTTTTTCATTTCACGAAATTCGTCGATAGCGCTTGGTTACCTATCAAATTTTATAATGGAATTATAATATATTATAACAAATTCCTGTAAACATCACGCTATCATTTGATTACCATAAATTAAATCAGCTATTTTAAAGAAATCTCATTCAAAGGAAACTAGAGTTACCTACCTACATATTAAGTTTTTTACCGAATTATAGTTTGACCACAATAGCAAGGATGTGGTCAAGTCGCGGTCAAATACCTATGTTTGGTAATTTAACGATTTAACGCGAATCAGACTGGGTTTTGGCACTTGAGTGCATCTGCCGGAACACTGGGCGGATTATCTTAATGTCATGGCCACACATACTAGAGGAATCTTTCAAATTAGGTAGTTCTGTAAGCGGTCATACGAAAACCAATAGCCATGGTACGTAAGTTTAAGAAAAGAGTCCGCATTACAATACGATGCACCATTTAATAGTGGCACATTGTCGCAGTCACTTACTAGAAAAAAAAAAAACGAATTCGTATAAAATATGACCAGGATGTTTCGTAGTACACGCCTTCTAAAACGGGTAATTCAACAAGATCTACATTAGTATAGCCTCCAGCGGTTACATCTGACCTATTATTATATCTGGGGTAATACTGACAAAAAATCACAACTAAGTTTTCTGACTAAAAGATGCAATGTTGAAAACTACAGGCCTACGTATATAGCTGTACGTAGCTATAGATTATAGATTATAGATACAGCTGGATGTAGTTTAATCTACTTCTATAGTACCTCTTCGACGAATGCACTACATGGTAGTGAGTTCTAGATTTCTAGGTCATTTCTCAAAATTCACACGGGTAAACGCTCCCGGACTCTAATAAAATAAAATAAATTAGATATAAAAGTTGACTCAATAATCTTCAATCGTAATAGTTGTTATATTATAATTAGGTAGCCATAATAAAACAAGGATGTTCAACTATCTGGGCGGCTCTATCATTTAACGTGCTTACTTACCATATAAATCGATGAAATAATTAAATTACAACACTGACAGAAAATATTCGCTAATTATGTCATACGAAGACAAGTTGAAGGCCGTTTGTCTAGAAATGTAACCTCTGGAAAATAATAATGTGATGTAGGTATGCATAATCTCTGCTAATTAACATCTATTTAAATGTAATTAATAAACCAAAGCACTTGTGCCGTCACCTATTTCTATCTTTTTTAGGGTTCCGTGCCTAAGCAAAAGGGAAATCTAAGGAAATCTCTCGCTTACACGTGATGTCAATATGGTAATAATAAAATTACTATTACCTGTTCTAACACAAAACCGGTGCTCGAAGTAATAAGCAATAATTTCATGTTATTTAGCGAACACGACACAAACGCTTCAAGGAGGTACGTAATCCTCGATGCGTCAGTCGCTTCGATTTTAAAATGAAATAGCTCGGAGAAAATCTTCTGAATATACTAGAGTATACAAAATGTGGGAAGCGTGTGCTTGCTAAGTACATTGAAGTCTCCTCGCGAGGTTCCATTTGATAGATTACCACCGCAGCCTTTCTTCACCAAAATGTTACATCCATAACGATTATTTGATAAGCCGTGCATTGTTGACTTGTAACTTGAATATCTAGCTGTCAATAACAGACGGCTCAAAGTTAATCACTTTGTCAAGTTTAGGTGCACCCTGGTCTCTGAGGGCGCGCGTACAGACGCGTCATGGTTGGACATTTTTCAGTTCGATATTTGTTGTGACGACGCATTTTGATGTTTTTAGGCAAAGTTGTCAATAACCATGACGGTGAAAGAGCTCGCACTGGCTGTGCGTGCGATCCTACACTTCTTTGAGAAGAGCTGACTTATTTACCCGAGTTATTTATAAATCAGTGACTTTCAATCCACTAGGTATATCAAGCTAGCAAGCGACTCAGCTGGATTCCCATCCAGCTGAGTCGCTAGTTCTCCCGAACGTTGTCGCTATTTACAATTTAACACTTTACGTTTTACATATTTATTAGAAAACTTAATACAATTTATCAAAAACTAATTTAAAAAAAACTGTGGTTTGCTTTATAGTAATTGGAACCCATATTCCTTGGCGTACTTAATGTGACATTAGGGCGGAAATACACGAGAGATTGTTTAAAGTAACAGCTTTGAAACTTTATAAAATTTAGATATTGGAAATATTTACAGACGAGATTCCGCGGTTCCGCTTCCGACCCATTACTTAAAGTACCCGTGGTATCCGCGTTCAATAACAGGGGTTTATTGAATAAAATGTGTTTGAAAAAAAATCTGTTTTTTTATCGCGTCTAGTACGAGTGGGTACAATAAGGAATATTCATTATTGGGCTAGCATCGGTATTGTATAATAATATTATAGATTTCTTATCATAAGGATATATTTTCTATCTAATCTACGTTTCAGTTTGATAGACAATTGGTGGAAAGAAAAGCTTATGAAGGTTCACAATAGCAGTTCATAGCGGGTTGGTGAAAGAGGAAAGAGCGGTCTTTGGCCACCAACGGGACCAATCGAGCTAATATCCAAACTAATATCATAAAATCGGAAATAACTCGGTCTGTCTATCTGCTCGTAGGCTCTTCACGGCTAAATGTTTGTCGATAATTATATGGTTTTTAGTTCTAGTCAGTTTTGGGATAATTTTCCAAGTAGAAGATTTTTATATTTTTTCTTAAAAAAAAAAAAAAAAAAAATATGCTCTATAAAAAATCCATAAACTGACTCGGAAAAAAATCTGTATAATTATCGAACTTGCTCACAAAATTTTACGAGGGTTGCGATAAGGAATGCGACCTGTAGAGGAAGTCAAACGTCGGCCGCGAGGCCTACAGCTCACAGAGCCACTAACGAATAAATAGTAATGCACTAGTTAACAAATAGACATGACATTAACCATTGAACTTTGGAAAGACGATTCGAGTTATTAAAAAAAAAAAAAAAGTCAAAACTCTGTAACTGTTCCGAGGCTATGCAACGTTCATTGTAAGGGATAATGTTATTATTGATTTTGTTGGCTATACTTAAGATAACACAAAGGACAAAACGCTTTCTTCGAAATCTTAGTAGAGATATTGCGTTGCATAATAAACTTGCCTGTGACTCGATTGTGACTTGACAGTCACTTATTTGACCAGAGTTATTTCCCGCGAGTTTTGAAACTTTTTAGCTTTTCGCTACACACATTAAGCCTAGTTCCTAACGTTTCCGCCAGGTGCGCTCTAGTGAAATGTATGGAGCCAAACGAAAACAAAAAAGTTTTCGTAACAATAAAAACTCGTGGTTAGCCCCCTGTAACCATGAGTGTTATTAAATCAATAATTTGTATTTGCAACAAAAATAATTAAGCTTATTTGGCACTGATTGAATTTTAGCCTGAAGTGTCCTAATTCTGAGCAAATGGCTCCCTTAGCTTGTATGGTTTAGTTATGTATGGTTTCTTTTCGACCCAACTCTCTGCAACTGTTAAAAAGTAAGTAGGTATTTTAATAATTAAGTTTCCATCACGTTCTTTTTAAAGATCTTCATGAAAGGCTTCACCTTTGATGAAGTCTTTGGTAATAAAACATCGTAGGGACTTTTGAAAGTAATGAAAACGGAACATGGCGTTCTGCGTAATATTAAATATTGTGTTACTGTGATGAACTTAGTTGACCGTTTTGCACTTTTAAACATGAAAAGAAATTAAATAAGTACATATCAATGAGCTAGAATAATTAAAAAATGTTAATTTACCCAAAACTGAGATAAAATTAATAACTTCAGAGTGCACTGTACTTATTAATCACATTCTTTAAAAATGTTAAATCTATTAAATTAGGGTTAAAAGCTTTACTTCCTACAAAAACTGCGTTTATGATTCGTTTAAAAACAAAGCTTATTAATTGAACAAAAAGTACATATCTAAATGACTACATTAGTACATTTTTACAAAAATAATGAAAACGAATGTGTTGTTTCATTTATATACTAACAGAAGTACTCTTTTATTTAATTATCTTTTAAATATCTTTTATTTAATTTATTAGTTGTCTTTAACACTTGGAAATTTAAAATTGATGATGTATTTATTACACGAAAATATTTCGGTTACTTGTGCGGTTACCGATAGTCACGTAATAATTAATCAAAAATACAGTCATTTACATAATAACCAAGCAACAAGTTCGCACAGCAAATCACCTCACTCGCTTTTGTTTTTTTTCTTACATTTCCTTTAATTTTCTCCTAACTCACAATTCTGCGCATTCAAGAAAATTATGGCTAAAATATAGTATTTCTCCGATTGCTATAGAGGCACCCGAATTTTTGTGATGAGCACTTCCACCCGCGAAATGTACGCGGAGATATCTCACCCCGATCTCTCACAGCCGCGGAGAGAGCGAAAGGTAAACGAAAATTATGACATTGATAAGTGACTCATTATAAAAATTAAGGGCACTGTGGATTTGACAGTTTTAAGTGATAATGTAGGTACGTACCGCGATCGCGTGCATGTTGTGTGGTGTCCGGTTCACGAAGCGACGAGCTATGGTCCGAAGGCTGAAGCGAACCAAGTGTCGCGATCTCACCTGGCTACCTTCTTAAATACCCGCCACTACCCGGCGCTTGAACCCACAAGGCTATGTCAACCGACGCGCGACGGGTTCACCAAAACACAAATAATTGATGGAATGTAACATGCTTTTCCACAGACTTGTACCGGACGCGGTATCGAGTCTAAAGCTCGTAACAAGTCGCGTACAGTTTCCAATATCAGGACGTGAACAGCGAATCTCGGTTAATGTTTGGTTGTAACGAACCATGAACGGAGTCTGGCCTTTTAACTTGAACCCGACTTTTTAGCGGGACTCTCTACTCTTAATGAGAATCTCCGATCTTGGAGTCGAGTATTTGAAAAACCAAACACACGATTCTAAATAGTTTTGTGATTTTTTTGTGCTAATAACTTTGTGCACGAAGCTAGGCTTTTGATGATTAATTTTATTTCTATTGTCCATACGATGGTTCCTTATTATTTCATTGTCGCTGTACTTACTTTTGTACACCGAATTTAGGGTCAAACCAAACCAGCAAGTAGTTGAAAAACAGTTTGCAAGCTTTGAATCGGCAACTTACATACAATCAAACATGCCCCCCCCTGGTCCATAGCCCAAAGCGCAAAATGTAGGTTTTTCAAATAAAAGTAGTACATTTCCTTCTGCCCCTCCCCTAAGCAATTTGTTAACTTCTGTCCACCCCTAAATAAAGCTGGGTACGCCCATGTGCATGCAAGCAAGTTAAACAAAAGCTTCTAACAAAAAAGGTTGATTGTTAAAGCTGGAACCTGAAAATCCTGAAATAGAGATATCCTTTTATTGTATTAAACTGGTAAGGATGGCTCTCGAGTTCTTATTATTAGTGCAAACATTCGTTGGCTTTCCACATTCTCTTATTAAATTGTAAGAGCGAGTCGCGGCGGCGGCGGGCTGGGCCAGTAGTGGCTGATCTATACAGCCCTACCTACAGCAACAGGTGTACAGGATGAAGCCACTTGTTGAACGAAGTTGTACGCTAGTAATGAATTGTGGCAACAGTTGTCGTCGCGTGAACGAGTATGATATTAGTCTTATTTTCTACTAGCTTCGCCCCGCGGTTTCACCTCCAGTCCCACAGCAACCATTATTTTTTTCGGGATAAAAAGGACCCTATGTCCTTTTCTGTACCCCGACAACGTGTATCCAAAATTTAATGACGATTGACGATCGGTTGAGTAGTTGAGACGTGAAAGCGTTACAAACAAACACTTTTGCAATTTTAATAATAGGTAGGATATCTAAATCAATACTTTCGTAATACTATTAAAATTTAAAGTAACTCTGTCTCTCTATCTGTTTGAAAGCTTTTCGCGGCTAAACGGATCTTGATGAAATTTGATAATTAGTTAGTAACAGTATACCACGATAGAGGTTTTTGGTAGGTACTATTTTCTGGACTTTTCTGGACGCGGGTAACAGCTAGTAAATATGGTGTATCATTAAACGACGCACATATTCTAGGATATCATTGTACTTATCATTTTGACCAACTTTAACATGGTGCCAACCTTGAAATTGAGAAAAAAACTTAGCTGTTCATTTTGTTGACGATCAACTAACTTTTTTTTATGGAACAACTGTTTTTTTCCCGCGGTTTTGGGCTGGCTCCGTAATAAAACTTGTTCATAACAATGAGTACAGTGACCCCATTTTGTCTTAGTACACCCATCCCGATATCCCTATATAGTAATTTGTACCTAAAGGTTAGCACCGAGTTATGTAAGGAAGTTTAACCACCAAATATTTACACAAAATAAGACCTTTTTGTACAAATTTGGGCGATAAATGTTTCTAACATATCGTCACGCCTCCTCCGAGGAGGCTAGCAGAGGTGTAATACAACACCCACACTTCGCCGGACGATATTCAGTCCCAAATGTGACAGGGGCGAGCCTGAGAATGTTTTTAAAAAAACCAAGAACGTAGGGGCGGATATATTGTTAATTTAATTGTACATGCTAAATTTCATCATAATCTGACAAATGGTTTCCAAGAAATTTGAGAAGCGCGTTTGTATGGAAAGTTCAGAGCGTCGCGGGACTCTTAAGAGGACATTGTCGATTTTGCAGTTTAGGTCGCTTGTAATTTTTAATGTGTTGTGACATTGTTATTATTTGATTTTATTTGTATTTTATAATTATGACATTTTGTTTTCATGCTAATTTAATAGTTTAGTTTAAATCTCATTTTAATTTAATTTTAATATATTTATTTCATAGTACAATGTTCATGAGTAAAAAAAAAAGCTTGAAATAAAGAAATTTGAATTTGAATTCGATAGAGACATTTATGTAACTAAATATATACAAGGTGCTGGTTATGGGTGTAGTAATACTTAATGGTTTATACTGTGCGAGTATACCCGTCGAACTAAACCAGTTTTAGAACATTAGCTTCCAAAACTAAAAAGAAAAATAATCAAGTCTTCATACAAAATTGATCACGCGACTAGTTATTTTGTATGGAGACTCAGTAATTTTTCTTTCGAATTTTGGGAACAGATATTCTAAAAGTGGTTCACTTTGACGGCTAAGACAACACTCCTGTATACGTACCGAAAGTATGAAATTGTTATTTTGCTACTCGAATAATTATGCTTTAACTTTAATAAATATAATATATCGTCACGCCTTTCCCCCGAGGGGGTTGGCAGAGGTGGAACACAACACCCATACTTCGCCGGACGATATTGAGTCCCAAATGTGACAGGGGGCGAGCCTGTCACCATACACCGGGTTCCAGTCATGTAGCAGCCAGACAATTCGCACAAATGTTCACACAATGAACAAATCGCCATCGGCTGGGTTTGAACCCGCATCCTCTGGCTTGAGAGGCGGCCCTTCTCCAACTAGGCTAACATCGCTTTTTTTAACTTTAATAAAGGTTTAACTTTAATTCTAGGTACAGATATTTTCGTCATACAACATCATCTAATGTAGCCGTGCCCCGGATCATTAGAACAATTCGCGCCCTCGAGCGCAAGTTTATTTTGAACTCAAAGTAATAGGTACCTGTCTAAGGGTGCTCCTAGACGGGGCATATTTTTACTACTGGCCCGGCAATGCTGGCAATATTACCGACTGCAGCCCGGCCATCACCAGCCATGCTAGAAATGTATGAATAAATGGCCGGGCCACACTCAAAACATAGTCGCAATATTGCCGGGCTAGAATAGCCAGTCCAGAAACGCCGTAAAAATATGACCGTCTAAGAGCGCTCTAACAAAACGGCTGCTAAGGATAAATTATTCCAGTTCATGTAACATTTTTATGTATTTCTAAGTCTTGAACCTCTCGTTAATCTCTATTTTAATTTTTACCTAATGCCTAAATATACGCTTTAGATATAGTTATATTGCTAAGTTTTTTATTGTAGTTTTCCGAAATATCTTGTAACGTCCTATAAAAAATAACAATTTAAAGCAACAGAACTCAAAAAGAAAAAATTGATAAATTCACTGCGATTACAGCGCCTTATCTACTTCACATCTGATCGGTTAACCAATGACCCAATGGCTTCATGAATCCCTAGCAAGCTGCCGCCGCGAGTCGCGACGCATCCTGGGGCCGCATTGTAGCGCAGCCGTCGCCGCAATCCGACGTAGATATTAGGTTAATTAATTAGCTAGATATAGGTAATACCATACAAGGACTCGAATAAGGTTATCCACATTTATTAGCACCTCCGTGAATCATACCTGCGACTGCACGACCAATTGTTTAGTTTCCGGTATTTTGTTTCGATTAGCTAAATAATAATGTCAAGTGGGAGGCCAGAGTTCAAAGGTCACAAGGGGAGATATTACAAAAGCTTATTTTTGCGCAGTTTACCTACTTTAGAATACAAATACATAGTTTTGAATCAGTTATGCATAACAGGCGAGACAATACACATACCTAGGACACACTAGTATTAATAAATGCGGATTGTCTGTTTAAATGTATAAATTAATCTAATCTATTTCTTTGTTCTAATTCAGCTCATTTATTGGTTACACCAGCACATATAGAGAAGACAGGGCGCCGAAGGGGCGCAGACGGGCGCGAACGGGGAGCAGACGGGGCGCGGACGGGGAGCAGACGCGGCGCAGACGGGCGCGGACGGGGAGCAGACGGGGCGCGGACGGGGCGCGGACGCGGCGCAGATGGGGCGCGGACGCTTGTCGATTTGTATGTAAGTGCCATATCTCCGCTGCGTCCGTGTCTCGTCCTCGTCCTATGTCTGTCTGGGCAGCGCCTTTGTCTAGAAATACAAAAGAAAAGATATTCCAGGAGCCTGCCAACGCATTTTCTTTCGACATTGATTCTTGAGTAAACGATAGCATAGCAACAATTTTAGAACGGTCAAAATAAAGTTTTATAAAACCTACTACAAAATTGATGCTAATGTAATGTTATTTCAGGTTTTTATAGAAAACTAGCTGTTACCCGCGACTTCGTTCGCGTTTATTCAGAAAACAGTATCCAAACCTTCCTCGTTATATACCTATTGTAACTAATTATCAAATTTCGTTAAGATCCGTTCAAAAGCCTAGAGGCAGACAGACATACAGAGTTACTTTCGAGCTTATAGTTTTAGTGTGGAGTATGGGTTGTATTCGTCTTTACTTCTTTATGTTTACTTACTCGCAAATGTAAGCACCATTAGTACCGGGAATTATTCAAGGTTCGAAAAATATATTATTATGGCAAAATTAAAACTATGATCCCGAAATTATCTATAAAATTGTTTTAATTAGCTACCTGTGGTTACATCATCAACTCCTATCTACTTTTAACTAACTCTACTACTACTAATCTACTTTTTTCTAACTCTGACATTGACTTAGAGCCGTATTCTAAAGCGAAGACAGTCATGAATCTCGATTCAAAACTGGTTTATACATAAAAACAGGTTTAATCGAGATTTGTGACTGAGCGTCGCTTTAGCATACGGGCCTAAACTCTGAATAGGAAAGTCTAGACGCTCATAGCAATTTGATTGGATATTAGTCGAGATATGCTTTGAGCAGCTATTTTTGTTTAGAATAGCACCAGACGACTTGACAAGCAAATGTTTCGAAGATCACGTGATCTGTCCGCCCGCTGGCGGATCCAGGAGCTAAGCTGAGGGGCTCATGTACCTAATTCACATGTTACAATGGTTAAAATGCCATTTTTAGTGTTCTTGTGTTTCCCTACTTTGATCAAAGTTATTATTAGCTAAGTCAATCCCCTCCAAATCAAATCCTGGATCCGCCATTACGAGTATGTCCGCCCGTGGTGATAAATTAAATCAAAGTAAAATAAATAAGGTTCTATGAAGGTGACTTTGGATAATTATTATCAACTAGCTGCGTCCCGCGGTTTCACCCGCGGTTAAAAATTAATTCTTACAAACTTTCGCGTTTATAATATTAGTAGGATACTTTAGATATCTGTGTTTATTAGTTTTTTACTAACAAACAGCTGAAACAATCTTGACTCATAGACCGCATCCTAAAACCATACTCATGAATCTCGATTTAACAACTAGTTTTACTCTACTAAAAACTAATTTTAAATCGAGATTCATGACTGAGCGTCGTTTTGAAAGAATGAAAGAATGAAATTTTTGAAAGAATTTTGTATTTGTATTTGTATTTGTTTAGAATGCTGCCCAGTCTATGATGTAATTATTTGGTAAGGGAAGAATTATGTATGGATTTAAGTTTTTGGAAGGGCATTGAGCTTGACATAGCTGAAGGCTGACATAGGATATGTAAGCATTTAAACACTAACACCTGAGCAATAGACGTTGTAGAGCCTCGGAATAGTTTTACAGTCTTTTGTCTTTATCGATCAGGCTCAAAACTTTTAACAAAATAAACAGACGTAAAAAAGAACGCATAATTTTGGTCATTATGGAATTAGATGCTTTTGAGGGACTTGACCCCGTTAGCCTCTCTGGATCCGCCACTGTTGTCATGCAATTAGTGTAACTTACATCTGTGACGCATCTAGTTTCTCAAACCCGAAATACACATACTTATTCCATAGATTACATGAACATGAATTATTTTGTAGTATTTTAGTACAAGTTTGTAGGTAAGTATATAAAATTCATGATTATAATAATTTACTGCGCCAGGTATAGCATTCCGGTCACGTGGGCAACACGTAGTGACGTCAAGTGATGCTTAAGCGAGACCGAAATAAGTCATTTACAAGTAGTGCGAAAGAGACGGATGACGATGACGAGTGACGTCATACGTGTTTGCTCCTGGAGTGCTAGACGTTGTTTTTTTGGATCATGATGAAATTAATTTGATTGAGATTATTTGCAGAAGTGTCCCGTAGTGCTTGCTTTAGTTAAATTTTGTAAAAGCGACTTAAAAAAGCACAAAAGAGTACTTTTAAGTAATAAGGAGATAGTTTTGTATTTTCTTACTAAACTTACAATGAAACAAGGTCCTACTTAGTTTGGTTTTAGACTAGGTACCTCCTCCTATACCTACCTACTTAAACAATTATTAATTGACCCGACCCGTGTATAGTTATAAAAAGTATATTTATATTATGATCATTAAATTCATGCTATAAAACTGCTTTTTCAATGAGCCATTTTGTCAATTTTTAAATTTAGCCTTTTCATCAAACAATTTTTAAATTTATTTAAAATGATGATGATTCTGTGAGGCAGGTTTTAAATTAGGTATAATTTAGAAGCTATTTAGTTTTAGTAAATAAAAATTTAAAATGACACGTAAAAACCGATTTAGGTATCAGATATTCATTGATAGAGTACCGTACCTATGCAGTGATCGCCTGCTTCATGATCTAATACTATGACTTAGCGTCCTTGGAGCAACATACCTAATACGAGTACATAGCACCGTTACTAACCATCTTCATCATCTCTTTCAAACTATTTGCAAATGCTTAGTGCAAATGACATGTTTCTGTCTTGCAATAAGCATCGGTTGACGTCACTACGAGTTCTTCCCCACGCAGCCCGCGGGTTAGAGCAAACCGACGGAGAAGATGACCACTTGGCTGTCTGTGAGGATGACATTTAAAAAATATAAAAATCTTATTTAATCCTGATCCAAAAAAATAAGGACTAGCATCCGGAAGCAAATATAGACGTCACTCGTCCTCGTCATCCGTCTCTTTCGACCTATTGGTAGTGACTTAATTCGGTCTTGCTTAAGCATTACTTGACGTCACTATTACGTGTTGCTCACGTGACAAGAATGCTATACCTGACGGAGTATTTTATTATACCATGATTTAATCGAAAATGCAATTATTATGCAAATAAACGTTTCTGATTTCTGATTTCTGAAAATAAGGTAGCTAATACTTTTCTTTTCATTTTCGAAACTGGAGGGCGGTTTTGAGCAATACTTACTAATAAGTTGAAAGTTGAAACCACGGGCGCAGCTAGTAATATATATAGGTATATATAATAGAGCTAAGTACCTTATTTTTGCTGTTTAGAAAGAACTAAAATATTCAATGATACATTTTCATCCCACCCCCTGCTGTCCGCTAGTTTGCGCTGACGAACGTACGCCTTTATTTTAGTTCCATAAACTCCCATTACAAAAGTAATAAAAAAAATATGAAACTGCGTGTCGCGGTTCCCCCCGCGGTTAACAAGTATCCTATGTGCTATTCTGGACTATAATCTATCTCTGTGCCAAATTTCATCCAGATCTGTTCATCCGTTCTGGCGTGAAAGAGTAACAAACATCCATCCATCCATCCATTCTTACAAACTTTCGCGTTTACAAAATTAGTAAGTAGGATAACGCTTTTAATATAAGGATAAACTTGCTCGATGCATTTTTCAAAGTCACTGGTAATACTAAACCGTTTTGTAACTGACTATTTATGAATACGTATCAGCGGAATTATTATTTAAATGTAATATGTCAAGGAAATATATTTGCTACTGATGTACTCCTATTAAAATATCTTATATTATTAATTAAAACATTTAAATTAAGCGATGTGTAAATTCTTTGTCTATTTATTCTACTTTTTCTTACATTAAGGGCCGATTTTTCAATCCTTACTTTATCCGCCTAATAACTACCGAGCCAATGACTTTATTAATCTGTTTATTCGACTCCTATACGGTGTTCGGTTTTTCAATACAATTTTAAATTGGGAATAACTATCTGACTATTTATTCAGTGTGAACAAAAGCTAACTTCAGACAGTTGAAACAAAACTATAAAATATCCACGCGTTAGAAAAGGACTTCGAATTTTCAATTTTCGCTTATGTCACTGTCTTGTCAGGTTTAGTCTAAACGACACTGTAAAAAAGTCGTCGGCTGGTTTGGCTATGGTAGTATAGCTCATGTAGTTTGTTCATGGTAGTTTTTTTTTTTTTATTAAAATTAATTTAGTTTCTGTGTGTCGGAAATATCAATCTTTTTTTACAGTGACAACCCGGACCATCATTTAGACAGTCTCAACAATTTATTCCATAGAATAAACTGCTATCTGGCCGTTCCACCGACAAATAAAGTTATACCTCAGATAGATGAGTTATTCGTCTAGTAAATGATACCTGACCATTGAAAAACAGAATAATTAGCTATCAGTTCAATAAACACTATTTGTTTGTTTATCTGACCATTGAAAAATCGGCCCTAAATTAAATAAGTTGGAGAAGGCCCGCCTCTCAAATCAGAGGGAGCGGGTTCGATCCCAGCCGAAGGTACGCACCAATTTGTTTATTGTGTAAACAAATATGCGTATTTGTCATCTGCTACATGACTGGTGCCCGGTGTATGGTGACGACAGGCTCGCTCCGTCTCACATTTGAGACTGAATATCGTCCGGCAAAGTGTGGATGTTAAATACACCTCTGCTTCTTTTATTTTGTAGTGTTGGTGTGCAATAAAGATGTATTGTGTTGTATGTAGTTTACCTCAAAATGTGATATCGTGACCCTCGACCAATTTTTCTGATAATTACATAAAATTGGACTTTTAAGTTGAAATGAAAAAGTTCTTGTTTGCTAAATTTAATAAAATTGGACTAACTTGTACCTAATTAAGTTGTCGTCCGACGAACAAATGCCCATTTTGGACAGTAATCAGAAATTAGAATTTATAGATAGCTCCTAATACGCCACAGTTGAATATTTTTAACTAAAATAATGATGGAAAAATAAATAAATAAATCATAAATAAATATTCGGGACACTTGCACACACGGTCGTCTGACCCCAAACTAAGCTTGTACTATAAAGGTATAAAGGTTAAAGGTTTTCTATTGCCATTTCGTCTAGATGATCGTGTATATGATCGAAGAGAGCAAGTCAAGATACTGACGAGCCCCTAAGTTATAATTCAATCATGTTTTATGACTTTTGCACTTATTAAATAACCAAGAATTTTTCTTGTACCTATTATGGATTAATTTATAAGCCAATGATGTAGATAATCTCCCGATGTAAAGGGATTTTTGATTAGCTTTGTCTATCTATTGAATAAACCAGTCAAAAGTGACCCCTTACAAATGCGGATATTTTTATAGCTCTATTTTCTTCTGCGAACGTTTCCAAGAAATTTGATAAGCGCGTTTGTATGAAAAATTCAGAGCGTCGCGGAACCCTCAATTAATTATTAATTAGTGAATCCTGCGACCACCCTTCGCTTGGTCGAAAAATGTGATTGAGTTAAACTTCAAAGAGTTGATTATAAACTAAGAATTCGGCTCATTAACAATTTTAATTTTAATTTGGGTTCGGCTAATTATTATCAGCTTGAGGCTGATTGAGTCTGTTGAGCGGCGGGCTAGGAGGCTCATATGCGACGAAAAGCTAGTCGCTACGAGACTTCTGAGCCTTGAACATCGGCGTAAAGTGGCGTGTTTGGCTATTTTTTACAGGCTGTATTTCGGCGAGTGTGCGTTGGAACTGCATGACCTAATCCCTTCTTCCCCTTTTTACAACAGAACAAGTCGGAAAACGCATACGTACCATCCCTACTTAGTCGACATTCCACCAACTCGTACTAAACGGTTTGCCTCCACCTTCCTAATACGAACCGCTAGGGTATGGAAAACCTTGCCATCGTCTGTATTCCCGACTAACTATAACCTGGGTATCTTCAAGGCTAGAGTGAATATGTATGTACCTTCTAGGTCGTCGTGCTCCATCTTAGACCACAATGTCGCTTAACATCAGGCGAGTTGGTGGTCAAACGTCGACCTATTCTAGATAAAAAAAAGCTGCATTCTAAAACGACGATGAAAAACTAGTTTTATTAAACTTAAAATTAGTTTTAAATCGTGATTCATGACTAAGCGTCGTTTTTAAATAATAATAATAGTTTAAATCGAGATTCGTTTTAGAATGCGGCCCCTAATAAGATAATGGGAATTAAACTGGCATAACCACCTGATATAGCCACATCATTCATTGAAACATCCGAGGAGATGTGATCTGCATTCTATGAAATATCTTCAAGTGTAAGGCGCACCACACACTGCTCCGCGCCCCGCGATTAGACGGACTGCGGGAAGTCCCGCGCTTTGTTACCGTCGTGCTCATAGCAAGTAGGTACAAATGTACAGATGCAGGATTGCATTTAGCACTGAAGTATTTCAGTTTGTACAGAAAACATGTGCTGCAACACACACTAGCTAGCCTCTTTAGGCTCGTCCACGTCGGCATTGTCTCTTGCAATATCGCGTGGCGCGGAGCTGTGTGAGACTCGCCTTATAAGTATAGGAGACCTTTGTTGGGGAGGGTTATTGTACGACCTGTGCAGACACACATATTGCTTCGACTTTCAAACTCGGGCTCGCCAATATTAACTGAACATGGGCCTGAGTAAACAACGTTTAAAGGAGATGTACCCTAATGTTTGGATCCTGGTCTATCCAGCATTCTACAGTTACAACAACCCTGTTGTTTCCATGAGGTGTGCATCCAGTATAGACTGAAGTATACAATAAAATTACTATAAATTAAATATTGACTATGAAAAAAATTTGCACACATCGCACTCGGTCCTCCTAAAGGCGTGAACGCAGCCACTAATCGCGAAGACTTTATTTGTACACTATTCCCGTCGAGTCGCTACTTTCTTAGAATAAAAGTATTTAAATAAAATAAAAGCTTTTTTTCTCTTGCGTTCTTAAACCGGCCATAACTCTTGCTACTTTTAACGTGCAATTTTTTTCGTATAAAAATACGAAATATTCATGCAAAAGCATGAATACTTATAAGTGTGTACCTGCCCATTAATTATCCAACAGGGTTTTTGTAACTTCCTGTATAGGTACAGTGTATATGTACCTACATACTCGTAATGATCGCCCGCAGGCTCCATCACATTTCTTGATTTTGACAGTAATAATAACTGAAAAAAGCGATGGCAGCCTAGTTGGGAAAAGATCCACCTCTCAAGACAGAGGGAGCGGGTTCGAACCCAGCCGACGGCACGCACCAATTTGTTCATTGTGTGATCATATGTGCGTATTTTATGTCATCTGCTACATGACTGGAGCCCGGTGTATGGCGACAGGCTCGCAAATTTGGGACTGAATATCGTCCGGCGAAGTGTGGGTGTTATATTGCACCTTTAACAGCCCCCTCAGGGGAAAGGCGTGATGATAATTATGATATGTTATGATAGCTGTCAAAATGACATTAAATTAAACATTTGTAATGTTAATGAATACATTTGATCAATGCACTCGTATTTATCAGCAAAAAAAAACATGACTATGAATTCTGAAAATAGTTGAGTTTCTATTTAATTACTTATAATTATTAATTAAATGAGATTACGAGATTATTCTACTCGATGAGTGGCAGCACATTATATTAATTACTGTGGTAATTAATATAATGTGCTGATGTATAATGTGCTTAAATAATTATCGGTGTCAAGAGGAGCAAGAAACGAAAGCTTGAACGATATTTTGTAAAAGAAACTGTCCTGTTTCTTCAATCTTTATGCTGGGATTATATTAGCGGGCTATTGCCCGCAGTGTCGCGCTAAAATCATTTTTTGTATTTTGTATTTTCTGTATTTTAATTGAATAGGTCGGTTAGTATAGGTATCTGCAGTAGAAACCGATAAACTTTCGCATTTATTATATGCAAACGATGACTCAAATATGTATTAAAACACATTGTCCTGTCAACAGAATACAATTATTCAAATACCAAAATCATGGTCAAATAATCACGGATTTTGGAGATGAGCAGGCTAGCTCACTCAACTAGTTTTTTTAAAGCGGATTTAAGAATTCCTATCAAAAACGTGTCGTAATAGACATAGCGATCTATTTTTACGCTCTTTTCATGGTTCCGTGGCATGACGTGAACTCATCAACAATTTTTTATTCAATAAAGGCTTCCGTTTGGTTGCCATTCCCCCTGATTGCGGTATTTGATATTTGCAATGTTGGACTTAATACATTAAGCAAGGATTCTAATTTTTTTTTCTTGATTCGTGAATTTGTTAAAGACTAAAGCCCGTACGCTAAGACGCACTCAGTCATGAATGTCGATTTAAAACAAGTTTTATCATACATGAAAACAGCTATAAGTCGAGATTTGTGACTAAGCGTCGTTTTGGAATACAGGCCTACGATTACTACGAGTATAAACTTAGTTCCGTTCGTCAATTTTAAGATTGGCCTCATTGTAAAAGCTGTAGTCCGTCCATGTATAAGTAACCCTTTAAAATGCTACGGAACCCAGTAATTGTATGTGATAAGTTCTTGATTTTTATACAGGTGACAGGTTCTTTTGTTTTGTAATGGAAAAATGACCACATAAGTATCAATTTGTAGACCACGGTAAATTAAAACAAGGAAATAAATAAAAATATTATTTATGAAGGAAAATTCAAATCATATGTGAAATCTTACTTTAATGAAAATAGGATATTATAAAGTTAATAACTATTGAGAAGTTAAAGATGTTTGGAGCTTTTCACTTCCGCCAAGTAGCCCCTAGTAGGTACATTAATACATATATTATGATATTATGTTACCTAGTTCTAAGCCATGTGAGAAAAATGCTCCTTAATTTCATGCCTGTTCTTCTGAGCAGTGGCTCTTTGTCCGAACAAGACGGTTGAGTCATTTTTCTAACGACTCATTTGACGTTCAAAAGTGTATCTTCGATACGCAATTGAATAAAGATGTTTTGACTTTGACTTTAATATCATTAGCTGAAATAATGTTGTATTTATGAGGTACGTACCAAGCTCGTACAGGGAAACCCTTATAATACATATAGGGTGCCCTTGTGTACCTACAGTGCATCACGCTGTAAATTCCATCATTCGAATCACTTATGCACACACTAGTCCCGTATATTGTTTGTATTTCATTTTCCCTTTGATTAAAAAGTATACAACTAAAAATGAAAAATGAACTAAAACACTGGCTTCAAAGGTTTTTTTAGCAATCCTATACAAAACATTGAATGTGAAATTTTAGTGAAAAAGTGCACGTAGGCTTGGTCAGATGTTTTTAGTAATCGTTTACGTGTGTTGATTGTGTTTCGCTCCCTGATTTCAAATTTTATTTAGCAAAAACGATTTTTGAACAACACCTGTCGTGTTGTTTACAAAGCTCAGCGGAAGTTTTCCTTACGTTCAAGGGCTCACTCGCACTTAACCTTGGCATACTGGCTTTGACTTTGACCGAGGGTAAGAAGCCGGGAGTCGTACAGCTATGGACAGGACTGACAGGAAATTGTTAGAGGAGGCCTTTGTCAAAACTCGAGCTGTACCGGATTAACAACCGTTTGCCGATATATATTTATTAACGTAAATATTACAGTTAATTTTAGGCACATTAAGTTCATAATTTATATTTTAGAATGTACTTAAGTATATCTAGGAACAGCATAATAAGGCTTTTTATTTTATTAAATAAGAGTATTATTTTCAACATTAGACAATATTAATAAGAATAAAAAATAAAGGTGATAAACCCCCGCCGAGAAGTAGCCTGGATTTTGCACATTTCAAAGTATAGTATAAATACAGCTGCCAGTCATTATTAATTACCTATTAAATAAACCTAATTGGTAATTAATATTGTTAAACTATAATTAGCTAATAGGAAAACTAATATGTAAGCTATAGTTAGTAATCAATACAACTTTATTGTAACCCACTTGCCGCGTTGGGGCTTGTAACTTAATCCATATCAAGTTTCTACTAATGGACTACTTGATGGAAATTCACAAACATAACCATATTAATCATATACACTACTATCAATACGTAGATTTGTGTGGTGTGGTGTGGATGCGACTGATGGATTTTCCCCGAATATGTACCAAACGCATCCGTACTACGTTTCTAATTCGGCAGGATTAGGCAAGGAAGCCGGCAGGTTATTTCAATGCTTGGCCGTACGCCAAGGATTGGAACAACCTGTAGGCTTCATTTTCGACCACATCGTCGCTCATCAACAGACGAGTTGGTTGTCAAACGCAGACTTATTCGCGATAAAAAAAACCACGAATATTAGTTTGGTGTTAGTCTGTTATCTTTGGACGGACAGATTTGGATAAAATTTGAAATGGACTTCTTCTTCACTCTAGTAAACTTTAAGGCTAGAGTGAATAAGTACCTTCTAGGTCGTCGTGCTCCATCTTAGACCACAACGTCGCTTAACATCAGGCGAGTTGGTGGTCAAACGCCGACCTTTTATACATAAAAAAAAAATGTAGCTTATAAATAAAATTATTATGTACCTACATTGAAATTGTACAAACTACGCTTATTTTTATTACGAAAAAAAGTACGATTCTTATAGAATAGTGGATGAAATCGCGGAGCGCAGTTACTTATTACATGCATGGAAAAAGAAAACATGTCAACAGTCATCTCGAGTAGAAAAATACAACTCCTGGGACCCTTTCTTCGGATCCTTTCTTTATTCGGAGATTTGAGATTCTCATCTCACCTTTTTTCGTCCTTGTTGCTCTAGTTTGAAACGTCATAGGTGTGAGAGTGACCAAGATAAAATCTCATCTCATCTCACGCGCAGGAATACATAAAGTATGTCGATCTTTAAAAATTAGTCGGCAATAATTTCTGCTCCACACCTCAATGCTTCATACTCCTTTTAATACACTGGAATAAACTGAAAGTGTATTTGAAACTGAACTATTCGAGTGTATTTTAGATACTAGTACATTATGACTATAGTTTGAAACTATATAGTTATCAGCGTAAACACGTCAGGCAGCAGTTCAGACAGTCAGGTACGTCTGTTGCAGTAGATCAAGTCGTGTTGTCCGGTTAAATCAATATTCGTCTGGACTATAGGTGCAACATAATTAGACAGCACGGTGCGGAGGGCTCGGCGGCGGGTCGAGGGGAAGCTGCCCGACATGCATAATACATTTAAAACAGATGCATGGATGATGCTACTATTTCGTTGAGCAACACGGGACTTTTGCTCTGACATTTAACCGTCACATTCTTAAATCTAGTTTAAATTTTTTACCTAGTTTACTATAGCTAAGTAATTTTCATAGTTTTTAGTTAGTTTCGTTCTATCTATGTAGTTTATCGTTTTTAGGGTTCTGTACCCAAAGGGTAAAACGAGATTTTATTACTACGAATCCGCTGTCCGTCCGTCTGTCCGTCTGACACCAGGGTGTATCTGATGAACCGTAAAAGTTGACAGAATAAGAACAAATACACGGGCTCCCACACAACAGACATGATTTCATATTATTATTAATTTATCATAGATAATGGTACAGAACACGTCGTGCGCGAGTCCGACTCGCACTTGGCCGGTTTTTAGTGTACTTAGCGTAAAGCGGATAAACACTAGAGATTATAATAAAATATCTACTACGACTATAATCTCTAGTTTTTTTACACAACACAACAACACAGTTTTTAAGATCTTAGTTTAAAAGGCTTTCGAGTCGATTGCGTCTGGGACGATAATATTGTTTGTCCCAGACAGCGGACATCTCTGCCGGATAAATTCATCTCAGGCGGTTTAAGGGTTATTGAACGATAAAATGCATTGTTATGCGATGCTATTTACGGTAAGTAAATTGAGTAGTAAATGTATGAACCACAGACCTAAAATAGATTTTTTGCTTTGAACTTTGTGTGTACAATGGTGTGAGACTTATCTCGGGCGGATGAATAAAGTTCCTATTGGGGAACTTACTTACGATAACTGTGTCGTAAGTAAAAAAACAAAACAGACAAAAGTAAAAGTAATAAACTGCACTTACTTACTAAATTATTATTTTTTAAATAATGGTAATTAGGTACACAAGAGAATAGACGCCGATAGATTTTTCTTGAATATTTATTTTTAAAAATGTATCAAAAACATAACACTCCTTCTAGCGCAGTTGGGTAAAAAGTCATAAACCCACTGAAATGACTAATTTCACCTTACAAGCTCGGAAATACTCTTTTCAACATTACATAAAGCAAAAGTGAACCTTATCCGATAGAGCGGAAACAATTTTTTTAAATCGATATCGAACCGTCAATCGATGTTTAATTGCTTAGGCATGACTTAAATAATATGTCATTTAAAAATAGTTCGAAAGAGACGATGACATGTACGAGTGACGTCATTACGTGTTGGCTCCCGGAATCCTAGACCATGTTTTTTTAGATAGATACGTTTATTGCAAACTAGTAGACAATGTCAGCCAGAGTTGCGAGCGATGGATGACCATAGCGTGCTACTTTGTGACCGTGAAGTAAACCACTACTAGAACACAAGTTTGCAAAATGTGATACAAAAAAAAACCAAGTCTTCACACAACATTGATCACGTGACTTTTGTATGGAGTTATTTTGTATGGAGGCTCGAAGTCCTAAAAGTTGTTCGCTGTGACAGGTAGAACAACATTTGACTTTGACTTTGACTTTGACCCAAAACCAGCACGTTGTATATATTCTTTTGTAACAAAGACTTCATCAGGGTGCGGTCTCTTTGGTTAGAGTTTAGAACAAATTTAAAAAGTATTTTCCGCTTTAGCGTTCAGTGATTTCGCACGGCGCCCTTCCTGTGTACAGTTACCAGCTTTGAAACAATGACAATGAACAGCCACACAACGAAAACTTTTCGAGCAAAGCGTATTGAAAAAAAATATTGAGTAAAAGTTTTTCTCTCTTATTCAATTCTCTTTATTATTATAAAGCAGTTTTACTTGCACCTATAAACCTTATAGTTTATTCGTATTCGTATAGTATATTTCCCACTGTAGTGAGGTGAAAAGTTGTCTGTATCGGCATCAAAGTTAGGTATCTTCTGCATCTCGTACCTTTGAAACCCTCACTACACTCAGGATTCTAATATTTTATCCTGGAATCTTTCGCTTGCTCAGATTTCAATACAAGTAGGTACTCGCGCCAAAACACAACTTTGCAGCCTTGCATAACAAATAACTAAATTTTTCTCTCGACGTTAGAGTACACAATGTAGGTAGTAGGTAGGTATGTTCGGTCACGTCGAACCGGATTACAAATTAATTAATTCATCGTTGATCGGTCAAAGGTAACAAATCCTATCAAAGATTAACACGGCAAAGAGTATTTCGAAAAAAATAAACATTGGTATGTTAAATACCTACAAATGGAATTAAACCCAACTTATGAGTGAGCATCCTAACCAAAAATCCAATTAAAAAATAATTTTGCATTTTTTTAAAGTAAAGAATGAATGAATACAATAGTTTCGTTATTTTATTTTCAACAACAAACTGAACACGTAGGTACGAGTATATACGTTTGATATCACAAAGAAAAACACATACTTACACACAGAAAATAGAAGCACACGAGTTTACACGCGTTTTACAAGCGCCTTACAGAGCGCTTACCACACTGCCGCTGCGAGAAGACGAGCGACACTTCCCACGCAGCGCCATTGTGTTGTAACCATTGTCACACTCAGCACTTGCGACGGTATCGAGCCCGCACTCAGCCAGTCGGCTCAATCACCCTCGATGTAGGGTAGGTCGGTATTCCTGCAGTGGGACGTAAAGAAGACTGTAATGATGACGACTGAGACTTGCGCAACCCTACGCAGCGGTAATCGCCTGAAGGCATGTTTGTTTGCGTACATAGACGTACATTTACTTTGCAGTGTCAATAACCGGACGTAGGGCTAGCCTTCGTATTAGTATTTAGACTGTCAAAGGCCACCTTTGATATCGCTCACCCGCACGCTACTGCGCACACTGAGGTGTCCTGCAAAGTCATAGGTCAAACAGGGCTATTGCAATTGACATGATACAACCATATCACATTGCTTACACATCACGATTGTAATTCTAGGACTTAACTAGGAACTGGTTACTAGGTCATGGGCGGATCCAGGATTTTGGTTTGGGGGGCTCTGAAGGTGAGCCTTATCAAGGTAGGTAAGATTTTCGTTTGAGGAAATAAAGAGCTTGACATAGGACGAGGGTAAGCTGCATAGGTACCCTACCTAGGGGTACGCAAACATAAAATACTTAATACTAAACTATAAAGCAGACATTTAAGACTGTTGCGGAGTATGGAATTAGATACTTTTGGGAGACATTGACCCGCTCCTGGATCCGCTAGTGCTACAGGTGTCAGGACCTACCATGGAGCATACCTATTGGAATGAGTCTAGACGAGAGTGGCACGGTATACCGGGATGAGCGGCGTGCAAAATGGAAGAATTCAGCCGTAGCCACAAAGTACAATATCATCACAATTACTTTTAAAACACATAAAATTGACTAAAAAAGGAAAGGTATTTCTAACAAAGTCAAAGTCAAAGTCAAAATGTTTTTATTCAATTTAGGTATCAAAGATACACTTATGAACGTCAAAGTTATTTATATAGACTCGACCGCCTTGTTCGGACAAAAAGCCTCTACTCAGAAGAACAGGCAAGAAACTGAGGGGCATTATTTTTTCAAATAATAAATAAATTACAGTCTCACAAATTTTGGCTTACAACTAGGTAATATCTATAAATACTAGTGGCTACTTGACAGAAGTGGAAGGCTCCAGACATCTTCTATATAATTCTTAACCTTATAATATCCTCTTTTCATTAATATAGTTTTTACATGCGATTTGAATTTTCCCTCGGTGAGCCCTGTTATATTTTTCGGGATTTTATTGTAAAAACGAATGCAGTTGCCTAAAAATGACTTTTTTGACTTAGTCAGTCTAAATCTCGGTACAGCTATCCTATCCTTATTTCTAGTGTTATAATTGTGATAGTTACAGTTTAATTTAAATTTGTGTAGATTTTTGCGAACGTGCATAATATTTTCAAAGATATACAAAGAAGGTAAAGTTAATATATTTATGTCTTTAAATAAATCTCTTAATGATTCACGGGGACCCATTCCGTAGATAGCGCGGACCGCTCGCTTTTGCAAGTTTTGCTACATAAGTTATAATTTCAGGGGCAGCCTTAGATATTGCGAGGCCCTGGGCAGCAAATCTCTCACAGGAAACTAGGAGTTTCCTGGTAATTATAGATTTAGAGCTAATAACGCCAGGTAGAGCCTGCTATACTAGGCTTTAGTAGGAAGTATAATTCTTACTTAATAGAAGAGTTTTTGATTTACTTTGTCTGTTTAAAAAAAAGTCTACAGTGACTTCTTACAAATGTGGATATTTTAAAAAGCTTTATTTTCTTTTGATTAAAAAACTAAGATATTACGGAAGGAGTTTCAGCCAATTTGATTGCACATATCAATTCATCTGACACAGCGATCTGAGTTAATCTGATCGATAGTTTCCGAGAAATTCGACAAGCGCTTTTGTATGGGACGATACGTTAGGGCGCTGCTACGGCACCGACCTTATTTTCACTGCAATATTGGTCCGGAAATATTATGAGTGTGACCCGACAATATTTTAAGTGTGGCCCGGCCATATAGTCACACATTGCCAGCAGGCTGATGATACGCCACAATCGGCAATATTGCCAGTATTGCAGTATCTAAAAGTGCCCTAATATTTTTTTATCAAAATGTGTTAGGTAAATTATTATCGTGCATCCTCTCTTGTTCCTCTTCTGTAATTTTTCACTTATACTTTTAAAATTTACAAACAGGCTTAAATATTAGCTTTATCGAAAATCATGACACCCAACTCTCTTGTATAAGTACTAAAATTTGGCATAATAATGATTATTTAAATCAAAACGTTCATTGATTATAATAAATGAATTATATTACTGATGTTAACATTTTAATTAATTTCTAGAAATGTGTTTAAATTGTTATGTGTATTAGTTAGTTAGTTAGTCTAGTTTAGATTACCATTCATTTATAATAAGATCGATAAAAAGTACAACATTAGGGACAAAACAGTAAGGGAATGCAAAGCAATCATAAATAAATATTTATGCACACTCACACATGATGAAACTGAGCATTTCCTGAAAATTGTCACCTAAGTCTAGCACCCATATATCCCTTTTGCTTATTTGTGGGAATTCTACACAAGACGCACTTCATACATATTTACACCCACACTATTCACCGCAGACTCATACTTCACTCAACATTCAATTTCTCACACCTCACACACGCGCTGTTACGACTGTTTGCAACTTTGCTTAACGTATAAATTATTTGTTATTCGTTTTAATATAATTCTTCACTTGTGAATTCTGTATAATCATTTGCACTAATTGCTCTATGTACCATTTCCGCTCCACATCTAGTTATTCACTCATCATTAAACGCAGCCGTCGAGGTTCGCCTAGTGCAGGACTCTCAAGCACTCTGCTGACCTTATAAACATTCTCTAATGTAGCTCGTTTTAATTTATCTATAAGTTTAGTTTTTAAGGTTTAATGTAATATTTTTGGTAAATGAAACTATTTCTATTTCTATTATTCAACTGCTCATCACCCTTACCAAAGTTTTGGTAAATACGAAAACTTTTTTATTTTCGTTTGGCTCGTTAACGTTAACGCTGAAACGTTAAGGAATTAGGTTCAATGTAAAGAGCCAAACGAAACCGAAAAAAGTTTTCGATACTCGCGGTAAGCCCCCAGAATAAGAAACAGTAATGTTTTTTCGGTAAATTTAAATTCAAAGTGTTACAAATTCGTAGTTGGTTTGTTAACCATCCACTCACGGATACCCCTTACTAGTTATGATAGACGGTTGCATAGCCCCAGAACAAATATGCAGTGTTTTGTCTTTTATAAAAAGCGATGGCAGCCTAGTTTGGAGAAGGCCCGCCTCTCAAGCCACAGGGAGCGTGTTCGAAACCAGCCACGCACCAATTTGTTCATTGTGTGAACATACATATTATTATGTGCGTATTGGATGTCATCTACTACATGACTGGAGAGAGGTGTATGGCGACAGGCTCGCCCTCTGTCACATTTGGGATTGAATATCGTCCGGCGAAGTGTGGGTGTTGTATTACACCTCTGCCAGCCCCCTCAGGGAAAAGGCTTGACGATATGTCTTTTTTAACCGACTTCAAAAAAGAAGAAGGTTCTCAATTCGACTGTGTTTTTTTGAATGCATGTTACGCGATCTTTCCACCAATCATGAATCGATTTTGATGGTTGTTTTTTTGTTTAATAGATCATACTTCAGAGGTCATCGAAAACGGTCAAGCGGTTTTTAAAATATCGACACGAATTCATTTTTTATTTACAAAATCCTATTAGAAGTGGGTTTTTAAGCTTTTTTATATTGTGTTTCTTTTAAATTGTTAATTCGAACCTAAAACACAAAATATTGAATAACTATTCCAAGGCTGTTTAACGTTTACAAGACGTACTAGCTGCGCCCCGCGGTATTACCCGCGGTTATAAAGTACATATTACACACAGGCTTACACATAAGATATAGATATATACTATTGTCGCTATTAGACATGCTCCTTCACTTGCTATTTTTAAGGACGCCGTAAAAAAGCTTTATTTATCAAAATTGCCTTGATTGTTTTATTTACCAGTGTTGTATGTATGTAATAATTATATGTATTTAGTGATATATGTATGTAATAATTAGTATATTTTATTAAGTATAGGTATTTTAAGTACTAGAATGTAATATATTAGTATGATGTACTTTTATGTAAGTTTTATTTAAATAGTTTATGTAGGTGTATAGGTATGTATAGGTAGGTATATACTCTATGTTTTGTTGTTTCTTTGTATCAATCTTATGTTTATTTTTGTTATTTTTTGCACACCCTGTCCCATACTCATTTGTCGTATCCTCTCCATCCTAAGGTTGCCTGGAAGAGATCGCTTTTAGTGATAAGGCCGCCAGTTGTTACACTATTTAATAAGTTTTATCATTATTTTTCTCTTGTTGTTTTGTTATCTGTGGTGTGAACAATAAAGAGTTTATCTATCTATCTATATATACTGTGGCGGGCTTTTTTGTAGGACTATTTAAGATAAACATTTCCATCATACATTACATATGTGTAACTCTAGCGGTTATGGCAGCGCACGCCAGAATAGCTCGCAGATGGTAGATTTTTTCCTTCTTACTTGACACTTATCGTCATGTTTTTGATAATTCACACAATATCTTTATAAATTGTAGCCTATGTGTTATTCTGATGTGTAAGCTATATTATTGTAAAGTTTCATTAAAATCCATTCAGTAGTTTTTATGTGAAAGAGTAACAAACATCCATCCATCCATCCATACATACAAACATTCACGTTTATAATATTAGTAGGATATAAGTGATAAGTGATGCGCTATACAAAATAATTAGTCACGGAATCGATTTTAGACCGTTCATGTCGTTCTTTGTAAAATTACCATTCATTAAAATAACAATTGATAGAAGAATAATAAAAGCTACACCATTCAGCAGTAAATGTGAATTTCAAATAATATTTCTGTGCGGTTGGATATTTCATTCCCCCTGTAGTCAGAAGGTAGACTAACCACAAATTTTGACGACCGCATCGTTCACATACGTGGTAGTTAAATGTAATTCATAGGAAATCAAATATTATCTATAATCAAAGAGAATAAATATTTGTACCTAAACTAAATTAAATGTTATTTGTATCTCCGAGCTGTTTCCGTATATATTAGGGGCCGTCCATTGATTACGTGAGGTGAACCTAGCGATTTTTAGATTTGCTTTTGTGTAAACTCCTGAGATTTGGTCAACCAACCATTCCTAATTTCACGTCAGATTTTTAAATACTTATTTCAGTGTAAACACGTTAATCTGGGCTGGTTGCCTAGTTTGTAAAAACTGTACTCAAAAATTGTAGTTTTGTGTTATTTGTAGTTTAGTGCAATTTTTTGCCCCAAAATTCTTGCGGAGATAAAATCACGTGATTTTTGCCGAGAACTCTCCTCTACCATTCGTGAGATATGGTGAGATACAACTCGACCCTCTCTTAGTTGCCATGTCAGAAATCAGTTCAACTGTGATTCCATAAAAAAAAAACCGGAAATTCTCAACATTACGGTTACTTTTGTATTTGTATTTGTAACTGCACCAGAAAACTACGATATAAAATATAGTGCACTTTTTTTTTATAAGCCAACAATTTTACAGCCCAAATCACTGTCTGAAAGTAATAAATACAAAGAAAAAAAATATATATATATATATTTTTTTAAAATATATATATATATTTTTTTATGGACAATAAGTCGGCGTTTGACCACCAACTCGCCTGATGTTAAGCGACGTTGTGGTCTAAAATGGAGCACGACGACCTATAAGGTACTTATTCACTCTAGCTTTGAAGTTTTGTAGAGTGAAGAAGTACAAAGACGGCAGTTGAGTGAGGCGCTACAAGTGCGCTACTGCTCAGACTTGTCTTAGGAATATATTGAAATGCGTAGCTATGCAATTCTTGTAAAATTACTTGAAACGGAAACGTTTAACCCACACAAGTAAGTTGCATTAGAGCTGTCAGCTTGCATCGTCATCGCCGCGCGCTCGTTGTGAACTAGATGCGATTACGCCGCGCTATCGCCTCGGCCTCGCTGTGATATCATTTGCAAATGACTAGTGTGATAGAGCTCATTAATTGCCGCTATGCACGGGTAAACATCCTAAGAATTAACTTAGTAACACTAAGGACGGATTCTGATAACTTAATAGATAGAGGTATGTGTTTTTTGTTCACAGTTAATACTTTTAGATGTGTTTGATAAAAATCGGTGGTGATTCGGTGGTGTTGAACATTGATGTCGGGGATTTACGCAAGCATAAATGTTTAATTCATACTTGTGTAAATCCCCGACGTCTAAAATACTCCAGACTAATTTACCTTTCAAACAAAAAAAAATCTATTTCGGTTCATCCGTTCGGGAGGTACGATACCACACACACACACACACAGACATGTCAAACTTATAACACCCCGTCGTTATTGCCTCGGGGGTTAAAAATATGGAGGCAGAAATTTCAGGATGTTGCCAAGACATCAGTGTATATTTTGACTGTGGTTTCTAGTCATTTAAAAAAAAAAAAAACAAACGATCGTAAAACAATATTGCTAAGGAAGAGACACCATAAGTGTTTGTTTTCAAAAAATATTCGTACTCTACAAATAACGGTAGATTTTGTCACCGTGGTCATACTTCGACGGTAGGTTGTAAATTAGTGCCAATTACGGTGCATTCACCGTAATTACGGTGTACATGGCAGCACTGCCCTCTCCCCTCCATAGACGCTTCACGTAATTCGTGGACGACCCTTAATCGAAAATTCGTTCCAAACAATGTAAAATATTTCCCGTCAATTTTAAAAATCAAATACAATACACCGAGTCAAAATTGTTTCATTCAATTTTGAAATATTGTTTCCTAAATGATTACATTAATTTATATTTGATCCGACAAATTGTAGCCACATATTTTGAGTTTCGAATTTATGTAATTATCACTGAACGCCCGGGCTGTTTGAAAAGGGTATATTAAGTGTAATGGGTTAATCGTGGAATTGGTCTCTTGTAAAACTTTTCTTTTTAATAAAGCTTTTTCTACTAGCTCGACTTCGAGCAATCTTATTAGCTTGACGAATTGTGTTTCTGATATCCTGTATTTGAATTCTTAAAAAAAAAACAGTGGCAGCTAATAGGTAAAAGTTGTTCATAAAAAATAATGTGTGCCATTGTCACATTACTTGGCCCCTCCATCCATCCACACTAATATCGTAAAATCTAAAGTGACTCTGTCTGTCAGTCTATTTGTAGACGTTTCATGGCATGATGCAGTTCTAAGAGCTTTATTATTTAAATTGACTTTAATGATCGGGATTATGTTCGTAAAACATAATGGCTCTTACGGATAACGTATGTGTAGTGTGCGAGGCTTAATTGTGGCTGACAATTAATTAGCATTCATTTTAGCGAAACTAAGGTACTTAGTAACGTAATCATCATATTTTTTTATTTACTTATTAAACAACATTCACAACCTTTTTAAATATTAAAAAAAAACTTACAGCTAATACAGAACTAACTTACTAACAATTATCTAAGGTACTTACATAAGTTATGTGACTAAATTAAATATGTATGTATGTTATGGTGTATACGTGTGTGCGTCATCATCGATAGTCTTCTTCACCCCACACCGACTAATCTCCTCAGGTTGGCTCCTTTGATGTGGTGCCATCCAGTGTCGGACTGACGGCTTGACATACTCGAGGGGAGAGTGGTAGATTCGTGACTTGTGAGGAACTGTAAGATGAGTAAAAATCATTAAAAAACAGAAATTTTCGGTTATTGTAACTATAGAGTATAAATTAGATATTTGGTTGAGGGTTGAGCCCCGTTGCTCCCCCTGGCTAGCACTCGAGGGTAGGTTTTGTCAAGTAAACACTAAAAAGCACACAATTTTGGATAATTGTGGATCCAGATTCTTTTGGGGTAGTACAGCCCCTTAGCTGGATCCCTGGATCCGCTACTCGTGCCATCTGCTTCGTTTCTCCGAGTAACCCTCTATTCTAAGACGAATACTGTCATGGTGAAACTAAAAATCTCTCATAAAAAAGAGATCATTATAAATTTATAACATGCCCAAAGTTAATTATTATAAATAGGTAGGTATCCATTTTAATTATAATATAAATACATCAGGAGCGGCCCGCGGTCGATGGCATCCGATCTGCTGGCGTGTGCTGACCTTCGCGCTATTTTGTTTCCACATGGAGATCGAACTACATTGAATTCGTTTATTTTTGTTCGTGACGCGACGATAGAGCTATCTTAAAACTAGTAGGCCGGTCCAGCTACTTACATGTGATCAAAGTACCTTACCAGAATACAGAATACCTACTCAAGACCACACGCGGCGCGTTTTATAGTTTGCATCAGGTTTTTCAGTACTTTACTAGGCTAACTTACTTTTTTTTAATATTTACTACCCGTGACCTCGTTTGCGTTTATTCGGAAAATAGTAGTATTCAAAAACTTTCCTCGTGAAATACTGTGACTAATTATCAAATTTCATCAAGATCCGCTTAGCCGTTTAGCTGAAAACAGACAGACTGACAGAGAAACTTTCGATTTTATATTTACTAAGTCTACTATTTATACTCGGCTTCGTTGTGCATTCGAGTTGTGTTGGATGACAGCTACTATCCCCCTCGGGGCCGGCTGCAGCGGCCGGCGGGGGCCCGCAACCTGAGCCAGGGCTGCACCGGCGCTCCCGAGCGATGCCTGAAACACCATTCCCGGAGAGATACGGCAATATGGCCTGTGAGACGCAGGCGGGTATACATTCTCTACCCGGCGGGTATACCCTCTACATTCCACCCTCTGAATGTGACCAACAAAAATCACTACGAAAGTACAATAACTATAGCAGATTGTTTAACAAGGGATTTATATCCATCTACTGCACACGAGGTGGTTTGGTGCACGCGAGCGTAACGAGGACGCTTTATTTGAAGTTGCAATAGACGGTTTCTCCCAAGTTAAATTAGTTAAATTATTTTTCATGCTCTGACAGTGGTTCATATCATCAAAGACATCGATTGAAAGTTTGAAAAATTCAATTGAAACTTTTGTGTTCAAATAGCGCGAAGAGGAACGATGTCAAGAGGTATGATAGGTACTGGAAAGTTTAACTACGCCCAACTTTTAAAAATGTATTTTAGACATTCTTGCATGTGCGTGGGGTGGTTTCTGGTAATTGTCTCTCGTTTGAAACATTGATAACATCTCACGCGTTAGAATAGGTTTCCAGTAGTAGCTATCTGTCTATCGCTTATTACACTATTCCGCCAAGTAGATAGCTAGACTACAGATCGCATGGTGTAACAAGCCCTTGATTGAAGTAGGATAAAAGACGGTGTTCACGTAGCAAATCGTACTCACTGACCGAAGAGGTACGTGGGTGAGTGCATTAAATTTTAAGTAAATACCTCTTTGGTTTTGAGGTATTCAAAAATTGCACATAGAGTTATAAGTGTTTAGCGTGTGAAATGCCAAATGAATAATAAAAAAACGCGGTAGTATAGTACCTATGTATACTTAGATGGTAACTTGTTTTCGAATTTTTATGGAATAAAGGCTCAAATGCTTAAACGACGCTCAGTCATGGATCTCGATTTATAGCTGTTTTACATCAGTTTTAAATCGAGATTCAAGACTGAGAGTCGTTTTAGCATGCGAGCCTAAATATTTGTGTAAAATAAATGCAGAATGCTTAACTCGGGAGAAACCATCCATTGCACAGTTGAAATTAGGCGCCATCGCTTCACTCGTGCGCCAAATCTGCCAAATCTATTACGGAATGAATTAGGAATACTCTAATTCAATGGCAAAATCATCCCGAGTGCAATATATTTTATGGCTTTCATCCTTTCATCTCATTCAATACTCAGAGGTTAGGTTTATTTAGGAAAATATTACAGTATATCTCTTGACCCCGTTCCTCTTTGTGCGGTATGAATATACAAGTGCAACTATCAGTTCAAATCTTGGTAATGATATGGACCGCATTTTCCGAGTAAGAAAATTTAAAGTAAAATTCATTTACAGCGTAACACTTATGAGTAGGTACAGCATTATGAATGTGGGTAAGGGTCCTGTTGTCGCAATGTTTATATCTCACAGAAGGAGAGAGAGATTGTTCTTACGCGTGACATGAGATGAGATTTTATCCTGTCCACTCTCACACCTATGACGTTTCAAACGAGAGCAACAAGGACAAAAAAAGTGAGATGACAATCTCAAATCTCCGAATAGGATCCCTGTAGTGTAAAAGCTGTAATTAGTTCGATAAGCGCTGTTGTTGATGGTTATTACGTTGAATTGACTATTTTTTGCAGAAATCAATGTGGTAAGTATAGGTAAAATCGTATCACAACGCAACAAACATATTTGATACGTCTTAAGGGTCTTGAGGGTGAGAAGAGCATGATTGCAGAGAATAAATGGTGTTGGAATGAGGTTCTGAAATTCAATCTAGGTATTTCCCTCTAACATGTAAAGTGTATGACTCTTTCCTCTCACTCGTACTATTAACATACACTGAAACAGTGTTCTATTGTGTTATTTCTATTCAGCTACTAAGGAGCTTGGATGATATTTTGAACTGATCATTAATTCGTGACTCTACTAGTGAGCTAGAGATCCCACACACCTTTCCTACTGTACAATAAATACGGTTAATAAATCAATGCTCTTTTAAACCGAAAATCAGTTGTTTTATTCCACTTGCCCAACAAATCGACAGAGTGTCGTCAGAATTTTGGAGTGTAAAACATAAGCAGGTAAATACAATTCCGTATTGGCCGGAAAAGAAACTATCATGAAACCATTCATAACACATTCTGTATGTAACTATGTTTGCGTAGTGTGTCCACTGTCCAGTGTGCACTGTGCATATTAAGTAACATTCCCAAATCACCTATATTTGAAACTTGTTGCCATCCATCAATCTAAACCCCATTTTGTCCGCGTTGATGGTGACAGCCGTCGAAATCTTTTTTATCAGCGTTGCATCGTAGCGTCTACCTACCTATAATAACGCGAGGTGTGCAGGGAGCGGTGCTACGCGCGACGCGACGTCCCACAATTTTAGCCCCGTAGCGCTGTAACTATTATCTAATCTGTGACCGAAGCGTAGACTCGATAACTACCAATTAGTAAGTAATTAATGTTCGACCGGCCAGTCCTTTTGAAGTTGTCAATATCAAAGGGCCATAGAACTATTTTTGCATCTTTCTGTGTAGACAACAACAAAAATTAGCAGAGAAATAAAATATGTAGGCACCTAATATTTTATGACATGTTTAGTATCTACCTAGCCGTCTTTGTAACATTTCGTCAAACTAGTTTGAAATCCGGTATCTTCGAGTTGGTCATAAATAGGCCTTAAAGTTTAGGTCATTATATTTAAGTGGTTCTGTATACTCATTTCAAATTATGTATGTTGTCATAAATATATTACTTAACTAACTACTACTGCATTGTAGTATCTCTACTACGATGTACTTAGTCGGTAAAAATGTTGACGTTTCGATGAAATGTTAATTTTATAAACTTGTTTATTTAAATTGTAATTTTATAAGCTTTTATTTAACTTGCAATGCAAGTAGAGGTACGAGTATGTACTTACCTATATTATTTTGTTGCGGTGGAATCTTGCAACTTAATTTTGAAGCAGATATCTTCAACCGATTGAGCTGAAATGTTGTATGCACGTTTAGTTTGGATATGGTTATATGTTATGGATGTTGGAGACCTCGATAGTGGGAGAGTGGACTGTATATTTGATGTGGAATTTTTTTAAAATTTTTTTTGTTTTATTTCTCTTATTGCACAACGTGTTATAGGTTACTTTTATATTATGGTAGAACAAGGGGCGAGTGAAGTCCGAGCTAGCCAAGCTTACCAACCGAACTTGGTAGAATTTTGTGTTGGGTTGCCACAATGGACATAAATATAAATAAATTCGGGACACTTCCACACACGGTCGCCTGACCCCAAACTAAGCAAAGCTTGTACTATGACTGCCAGAGACTGATATACATACTTAGATATTTTTAAATACATACATAAATACATATTAACACCCAGACATAGAAC
This sequence comes from Peribatodes rhomboidaria, assembly GCA_911728515.1. Classification (NCBI taxonomy): domain Eukaryota; kingdom Metazoa; phylum Arthropoda; class Insecta; order Lepidoptera; family Geometridae; genus Peribatodes; species Peribatodes rhomboidaria. Next base: position 22,880,790 of record OU452166.1, read on the forward strand.
AAACACAAATGTTCATCACATTAATGTTTGCTCTAGGTGGGAATCGAACCCACGCCCCCAAACTCAGAAGGCAGGTTCACTACCAACTCGGCCACCGAGGCAGTCAAGACATGGTTAGTTGTCTGACGTCATTTTAAATCCAACATGGCGGAACACCTAAAATGGCGGACAAGTTATTTTTAATGCACTCCTACAATATGGGTATCAAATGAGCTTGCTGAGGGTAGCTCGAAAAATATTATTTTTAGCGCAATAAAACCTTGTTTTGAAAAATACAATTTTTTAACAAAAAACCTTATTTAGTAAGTAGGTACAGTATAATTAGCAGCAAGTATGTAGTTATTGTGATGTACTTATAACATTTAATAAAAATAAACAAAAACGGATGTAAGGACGGAAAAAAGGATGTAAACATGTGAAATAAGACTAGGTTTACAATTCGTTTTATAGCGTCACTTTAAACCTTCACCCCTGTAATAGAGTGCCGGGATCTACGAGGTAGGCATGGCGGCGGTGGGGTCGGGAGGGAGGCGGGCGGTGAGAGGCGCTTACTCTTTTTTCGACAACACACTCCGTGCAGTCTGTTGGATATTTTGATCGCGTGAAATGTTGACGTTGCAGCGCATAAATTTTGTCGAAGGCTGAAACTAATATTGAAACTGCCTGGCCCTGGGATATTATGTTGGGAAACCTTTGTGGCCTAACGATTAACCCTTTTTAATAATTAAACATTGTTAATTTAGGTTACATTTTTCTCCACGATCCTAATAGCGATGATAGCCTAGCTGAAGAAGGTCCGCCTGTCAAGCCAGCGGAGTTCAAACCCAGCCACCAGGATGCACCAATTTGTTCATTGTGTGAACATATATGTGCGTATTGCATATCATCTGCTACATGACTGGAGCCCGGTGTATGGCGACAGGCTCGCCCCCTGTCACATTTGGGACTGAATATCGTTGTGCGAAGTGTGGGTGTTATATTACAACTTTGCCAGCCCCTCTGGGGAAAGGCGTGACGATATGATCATTTTTACTCCACATAACTCGTACTTCATAAAAAAAAAAATAGTCCGAATGTTTGTTCCACATTTTTAATTTTGAAACCGTTTCAATTAGCCCGCAAACCCTCAACTCTATCCGCTCTTGTTGACCGATTGAGAACCTTATAATCTGAGTGTCTTCAAGTTTCGAGTGAATCTGTTTCTTCTAGGCAAGTTAAAATTATATTTTTAATATTTAAAAAAAATAGAATAATATTTTTCGAGCTACCCTCAGCAAGCCCTTTCATTTGATACCCATATGTATATATATGTATATGTATATATATTTTGTACCCATTGTAGGAGTGCATTAAAAATAACTTGTCCGCCATTTTAGGTGTTCCGCCATGTTGGATTTGAAATGACGTCACACAACTAACCATGTCCATTGTGGCAACCCAACACAAAATTCTACCAAGTTCGGTTGGTAAGCTTGGCTAGCTCGGACTTCACTCGCCCCTTGTTCTACCATAATATAAAGTAACCTATAACACGTTGTGCAATAAGAGAAATAAAACCATTACTGTAACCAGAAGAAGTTTTTTTAATTCCACATCAAATATACAGTCCACTCTCCCACTATCGAGGTCTCCAACATCCATAACATATAAACAAATCCAAACTAAACGTGCATACAACATTTCAGCTCAATCGGTTGAAGATATCTGCATCAAAATTAAGTTGCATGATTCCACCGCAACAAAATAATATAGGTGCATATCTTTAGTAGCTGAATAGAAACAACACAATAGAACACTGTTTCAGTGTATGTTAATAGTATGAATGAGAGGAAAGGTAGTAGCTGAATAGAAACAACACAATAGAACACTGTTTCAGTGTATGTTAATAGTATGAATGAGAGGAAAGAGTCATACACTCTACATATTAGAGGGAAATACCTAGATTGAATTTCAGAACCTCATTCCTACACCATTTATCCTCAGTAATCATGCTCTTCTCACCCTCAAGACCCTTAGTAAGTATCAAATATGTTTGTTGCGTTGTGATACATAAAACATGCAGTGAGTCAATTAGACATGTTTGTATTAAATTTATGTTTCAATAAATTTAAAACAAACATGTCTAAATTGACTCACTGCAATGTTTAGTTATTTGTGTATTTTTACTTAAATGTTTGTATTTAATAGAAACTAATTTGTATTTTTATAATTCGTTAAAATAAGTAAGTAGGTAATACTTGCTGTGCTTGTTTCAAAAGACATTTAGCTCATTCTCGATCATTAATTACGAATTAGGCTAAATAGCCTAATTCGTAATTAATTTTGTAAGTAAATGTTGTAAATATATAAAAATTTTGCTGTTGATGTGAATAAATGAACGTTTAAATAAAGAGATATGATTATTTCCTTAGAACCCAGCGTCAGGACAGGTGAGGTGGTCAAACGTCGTATAAAGACGTACTAGTTCAGTTCTTGCAGTTGGAGTTTCAGACTGTTCTAACCAAAAGCTCGTCGATCGCGCCGGTCTCGGATGCCAGACACATACAAATGCATAAAAGTGCAGACTAGACGCTCAGCGAGACGGGAGGGAGCCGACAGGTGCGCGCGCATTAGCGGTCGCACATTAATTACGTACTCACGTGATTTTTAAGATTTTTCTACCCTAAGAGGAAAGCCTCTTGGGAGATATCATGAGATTTGGCTCGACCCCCTCCAGTCGTCGAGTCTCGCGTTTTGTCTCACTGGTGGTTTAAAAACAATACGTTGAAATTACGTGATATTTGCTGAGACGGACCAAATTCCTCCACGTGAGATTGGGTGAGGTTCGTCTCGATCCCTTCCGAGGCGCCTCACGTAATTAATGGATGGCCCGTATTGGAACGCGTGACCCACCGACCCACTGAGTATGACAGAAACTGTATCGCTCTGATTTGGCCTTTATCAACGACCCCGCTCGGTGAAGTGTGTGCATAAAATTGAGTTTTGGAAGCTTATTTGATTGCCTCGCGGCTCAGTTGGTAGTGAACCTGCCTTCTGAGTTTGGGGGCGTGGGTTCGATTCCCACCTAGTGCAAACATTTATGTGATGAACATTTGTGTTTGCTCATGTCTGGGTATTAATATCTATTTAAGTATGTATTTAAAAATATCTAAGTATGTAAATCAGTCTCTGGCATCCATGGTACAACCTTTGCTTAGTTTGGGGTCATGCGACCGTGTGTAAAATTGTCCCGAAGTTGTTTATTTATTTATTATTAAAATATTTCGAGAAAAAATTGGGTAGGTAGGTAGGTACATTAAAGACAGATGTGGCACATAAGGTAACAATAAAATTTATTCAAAACACATTAGGAGGTTGTCAGCGCTTAAAAGTATGTGACGTGTACCTACCTGTGTGTTATCTTATCTTCAACGAGTTCACTTAATTCAAGAGAGGAAAAAATCAAGTCTCCATACAAAATTCATCAAGTGACAGGTTGTATGCGTATACCTACCTGTGTATGGAAAGATATGGCAGTACGGAAGAAAGCGAGCTTATTTTGGCATTATTACCCAAATGTGCATTAAGCTACTAGCTACGGACAATTAAAGCGATTCTTTGTCTATGCTAAGTTCAAGCCAGTCATTTAAACACATTAATTCAAACTCTCGTATGTCATACAACACATTGCAGTAGTTAGTGAATAACAAGTACTTAGTTATATCTATGAAGTTTATGTTTTGTATTTGACCAATCGCCTAGGTACTTAGGTACCTACCTACATATATTTTTTACACATCTACATATCGTCACGCCTTTCCCCCGAGAGGGCTGGCGGAAGTGTAATACAACACCCACACTTCGCCGGACGATATTCAGTCCAAAATGTGACAGGGTGCTAGCCTATCGCCACATCTTTAGTACTATTATTTATTACACATACAGTACACAGTATAATAGTACTAGTATTTTACACATCTATCGTATTTAATTTATACTTTAACTTCCTATAATAATTAGGATATCCTAACAAATTACAGCTAATCTGTGGCACGCTTAGCAATCCAATCCAATATTGCTAACCAAAAAACCAAATAAAAAAAGCATAAAGAAAAAAGAAGATATCATTAAACAGTACAAGGGCGGCCTTATCACCGCAAGCGACTTCTTCCAAGCAACCTTTGGATGTAGCATAACTAATGTTAGCTTTGGATGTTAGCAGTACTTAGTCATAACTTTATCGAAACTCTGCTATAAGTCGAATCTCCTGCACGCAACGGACTTAGCGACGCTTGGTCAACGTTTCGTCTCAGGCGTCGAAACATGTCAAATATAATAAACTATTCAACTGTTTTCAATGACAGAATAATTAATGCTAATTAAAACTGTAGTGCCTTTTCACTTTGACATTTTTACGCCAGAATTGCTAAACCGTGTTTCTATCAACTTACCTAAGCCCCTACAGAGTCATGTAAATTGTCCATAGTATTTGAAACTTTGCAAATGTATATAATTGTGTTCCGATGACAACAGATGATGCGTCTGGTATTTCCCGTTATCAAGAGTAAATTCCAAGTTTGTTAGAAAATTCCGAAACTTCGGGAAACGACCGCGTCTGGTAGTAAGTAGTAATACAGAGAACACTAGCTACTCGGCCTACAAGAGCTTACTTTTTAACTCCCGACGTAAAAACGATAGGGTTATAAGTTTGACGTGTCTGTAACATCGTAACTCCCGAACGGGTGAACCGATTCTGATTTTGTTTTTTGTTTGTTTGAAACTACCAAGTTTTTTTAATTTGAAAATTAATTATTTATATGCCTAATAAGTAACTAGGTAATTAATTACGGAAAGTAAAAATTACGTAAATTACGTAAAAAAATTACTTACATTACTTTAAGAACTTAGTTATTAAGGTTAGATAAATTATTTTTTGCTTTTCACTCTTTTTGGCGGTTTAATTTTTTGTTAAAAATTTTTATTCAAATTTTAATTTAACTGGTTACGGCTGACACTGGCTGGCGTTGTTGAAAACAGAGGCCCAGCTCAAAGCTAATTAATACTCCATAAGCCTAATATTGTTAGCTTTGACAACAAATATTTCGTGGAATAAAATAGACATGGAGTTTATTTTTCAGCGCCATGAAACATCTACTATGAAGTTACATTTCCAGGTAAAACCATCGATCGCTCTTCACAGGAAATGCAATATTGCCGACTCAATTTTATACATTTTGACGGTTGGATTTTAGCAGCAGGAATTTTCGCTGATATTTTTGAACCAGACTCGTGTAACCTTTTTAGCTCTATTTTGTAGGACGTTCTTTACGGTTCCATGCTGTGGGTTAGATTCACAGGAAGTTCTCAGTAATTCGTTTAATAAACCATCTTGCAACGTGATTTGCTTAGGGCAGGGCAATTTTTCATTATTGAAAAAAAGGAAAAAATAGTGAAGTTTTATACAAACTATAAATGTAGAAAGAAACAGAGTTATTGCACTTTTGTATTTTGCCCGACTACGCGAGGAGGGTGTATGTTTTACGAGCGTGGGCAGGTATTGTAGGTAGGTGTGTTTGTTTAAGGTGTCTTTGGGACGCAGCGGACAGCTTATAGACTTCGAGGCGTCATGGTGCGGCTGTTTACATATAAATGTCGCCAACAGCCACCGACAAATAAAAACACCAAAATTTCGGCGGCTGTCGGCGACGTAGTTGTGCAGTCTCCTTGTCATTGTTTCAGAGTGTCATGCATAGGAAGTCATCAGTCATCATTCGAACAACGAAACTTGTAGGGAGTCACTGCTGGTTCGGAATCCAGCTAAGTTTAGACAGGAAATGGACCTAGGCAAAACTACAAGCTGAGATTGTCACCCTGCAAGACTGAATGTTTCAAAACTAATGTTATTAGTTTCACTGTACCTGAGTCCTATTAGTCTCATAGTTTCTAATAGTTTCAAAGCAATACAGTGAAGTGGGTAGAGATACATACATACAATATAGACATGGACCAAGTCTTACAGCTGGTTTGTCGGTGAGCCTGAACTTCCATTGCTGTCATTAGCTTAATGATAGTAAATAGAATGCATCACAAGACGCAACTACGAGTAAGTTCATATAAACATGAATGAATATGACGACACGTCCTACGTTAAAGTGTGTATCTGCAAGAGTCAAATTTTACAGGAGAGCGTTTTATAGATTTATTGCACTTCAAAGCGGGAAATCTCGGCGCCCTTAAGGAGTATTGATTTGATATTTTGTATAGCGTTCTTAAATAAGGCATCTTATACAGTGGGTATCAGTAAAAATAGTGTGTATGATTGCAGGTTTTTGTTTAATGTCATACATTATTGTACTTTGTTTTTTGACTTGCGTCTAATACTGTGTGTGGCAGATACATGCTTATTAAATGGGCTTCAAATATTCCTTCAGAAACGATACACTTACGCCAACGAATAATTCAATCATCAAAACATTTTTAGACGCCGTTTCCGGAATTGAGTTCAGTTCTCGCTGTGAATTCTACTTAATGTCTTCTGCTTTTACTTGACTTTTGATTGATTTTGGTGTGTGTTTTTTCGGTTTCGGTTCAGTTAGAAGGCACCACTCCGAAGCTTGTTGACTAGTTTGCATGTCAAACTCGTAAAGCCACGTCTTTTCACCAGTAACAATGCGATTCATGACTGTTGAGTCGAAATTGACTCGTTCTAACATAACCTCTGCGACTCTCATGCGATTGAGTTTTCGGAGAAAATACAGGTCTTTTGGGACCAGCCGAGCGGCAACATGTTTCATGCCCAAGTGATTATTTAAAATGGCAGAAATCGACTCGTGAAATACAGAAAATTTGGCGGCTGTCTCTCTCAAAGTTGAATGAGGATTTTCAGTCACTGTTTCCTTCACTTTTGCGATGTTAACTTCAGCTGAAGACGTTGATGGCCTACCAGAGCGAGGCAAATCTTCCATCACATCTTCCATCAATTCATTTCCATCGCTTTTGAACGCTTTGTACCACTCAGAAGCACGTGTTTATTGGTAGAGTCGATTCACCGTAAGCCTTAGAGCCTTAAGCGAATATTGTAACATTTTCAGTGACTCCGAACACGAAATACCATTGGCGATGTAAAATTTAAGACAAACTGTTGGTTCGATGTTAATGTCCATTATAAAATTCGCAATACACATTAGATATGATATAACTAAAAACAGCACTGTATTTAATATAAATAACAGATGCAACTCAAACTCCGCGCCAAAATGGAAAACAGTTGTGCCGATCTAACAACAAGAAAAAAAAAATGAATTTGAAACCATAAACAAATTATGTACATTTATATTGACTGTGTTATATTGACTGCATTTTGTACACCTTTCACCAAAATAGCATTGGTAATGTTTTTTATACAATTTCGTTAAACAACACCATTAGTTGTTAACGCGGGTTTTAGCAATAGCGGGGCAGCAGAAGGGAAAATATTAGAATAGATGAAGATCATCTTGTGTGGACCTTGGTCATTGTACAAACTACTAAAGAAGTTCCACATCCCGTTATAGGAAAAGTCAAAAACGAACTTTGAGGGTGGTGGTTATACTTCTCGTATAAATTTTGGTGAAGTAATTTAAGACTACCTAGGTTTTTATAAATACTTGATTTTTCGGTATCTCAAGTAAGAAGTAAGTTTTTAACCCCGACGCAAAAACAACGTGTGTTATAAGTTTGACGAGTCTGCATGTCTGTCTCTCTGTGTCGTAGCTCCCGAACGGATGGACCGAATATGATTTTTATTCTTTTTGTTTAAAAGGTGAATTATAATCGCGAGTGTATGCTCATTAGCTACAGCTATATGCTTAGCTATGTTTGATAAAAATCGGTGTCGATGGATGGTGTCTTGTTTCAAGGATTATGCATAAAAAAAGCATAATTGTTATAGATATTGATAGTGATATAGTTTTGTAGACATTGTACAAACTACCTTATAAAAAGTTCTGCATCCTGTTATAGGAAAAACCAATAACGAAGTTTGTGGCGTCAATGAAGTTAAGTAAGACTGCAGAAACCGTCTGTGTGAGCATCTCAGGGAAGCTACTCGGCTTTTGAACGTGAAATGTAAGCAGAAGGACAATAGAAAGGACAACAGAGCTACTTTCGAATTCAAAATATAAGTGTGATACTATACCTTATTAATATGACACGAAAGTCTATTACAAACTTGAAATATCACAGATAAGCGAGTTCATCTTTATCGCACAAACTTGGCCTAATGATAAGTCATGTTCATACCTACAGACATGCCTTTTATAGCTGATATGTACTTTATCCTCTTCTGAGCTAATGTCTACATAATATTGATCGCGACTAAAATGATCTACAGCACGGATAATCGCATACTATTTATAACTAAGCCATATCTAAAGCTCTGGCCTGGGAAATTATAAGACATCGTTAAATTTATAACAAGTAGTTTTATAAGAATTAAAAAACATAAAGGGTGTCATAAATTCATGGAAATTCGTTGAGCGATTATGGAGTTCAGACTCTAATACTCCAATTTTTTTTAGCATCCACCAATGCTAGCGTGATGTCAATATTTCACTCTGTAAACAAACGTTACTTTATCTCGGCGAGGTGACCAGAGTTAGAATAATATGCCTAATAGTGTCTTGGTAGGTATATTTACGAAACATGTCTGCGTGATAACGTTACAATTCATCGACATGACACAGAAAAAAACGGATTTTGCGGATAGAACTTTGTAAGGACAAACTTCGAAAATTGCATTGAAGAAGCAAAAAATAAAATAAAATAAATAAGTTCTAAAAATTTATTTACAGGTAGTTAATTATGTATATAACATGTATCATATACACGAAACAGCATATATGTAGGTAAGAGCGATTTCACAACAGTCTCGAACAGACAATCAACCGCGCAATTTTTTCAGTATGATAATGTATGTATGTAGGCGTGATTGTAGAACCACTATTAGTGAAATGCGCATCGATTGGCGTTCAGAGGAAATGAAGTGTATCGTCCGGAGGTGGAGAGATGGCTGGAGGGAGGAGAGGCGCAGCAGGGTGCGCGCGCGCCGCCCGGGTGTCAGTAGCGCGACCAGCCCCGCCCGGCACGCACGATGTCCGCGAGGAAGTATGTGCTCGCCGCCGTCGCGCTCCTGAGCGCGCTGGCGGCCCCCCGCGGCGCCGGCGCCAGCCTGCACTGCGCCATGCGCCGCGAGATCTCGCCCTGCACCTGCCGACGAGAGGACACCGGCACCGGAGCCATCCTAGTCGTCTGCCAGAGGATCAACGCGTACGAGGAGATCGCGCGTGCGCTCACAGACAAGTTCAGCCCGGAGACCAAGATCGGCCTCGACATCTCCTACTCCCAGCTGCCGGACTTCGCCGATCACAGCTTCCGCGAGCTCGGCCTCTCCATCACGAGGCTCAAGCTCAACTTCGACAACTTAAGGCAAGTCCATCGATAACTACCCTGAGTGAGCGTCTCCACGGGCGATTCCTTTCAACCGATGAGAAACGAGCCGGGTTGAAACTGAAATGGAATACCGACTGTGACAAATGTGTAACCCCTGGAGACGCTCACTAAGAACCCGAATTTTTCGCCGCTCTCGTGCGCAAAATTTCCGTTGATGACGAGCGCGCACGTTCTGTGAAGTTTGGACTGATAGAATGACCAGCAGCATTGTGTACGCAGTAATCATATGAAAACAAATGAGAAAACAACAGGTCTGTGATAAGGGAGCGGTCCCATATGAGGATAGCTCGTTATCAGTGGAGTGGGCGGCTGGCCGCTACCGCCTGGCTCTCGAGCCGTCGCTACCGAATTGAAACAAAGCGTTGTTTTAACAGATCTTATATCGGACATGCGGAGCCCTCCAATACTTTGTTGTAAATATTAACTTTGATAAGCTTAAAAGACTTTTCTTGTTCTGAAAACGGAGCGGATATTGACGGTAGAGAAAGAAATTAAAGTAGTTAATGATTTTCTCGTGTCGCAATCGATATAGGGCTCATTTAAATGATAACCTACTGTTCTTATCTTTGTGACATCAAAAACAATTATTGTTTACCAACTCAGGCACCACGGTTCGAAAGATTACGAAGAGCAGTAATGGACTTGAGTATAGAATCAGAGCAAAAACTTTAAGTTTTTCACACTCTTAAACTTTCAGCTGCAAAGCTTTTTTGTGAGCTGCTTTCATAGAAAGTCTAAATAAGTTGCTCTTCAGTTACTCGCTTAAGTAAATCTCGCAAACACGTAATTTATATTTATACTTGCACGTGAATGGTATTTCTATATGAACTTATTCATTGTTTTAAATGTTGTTTGCATTCCTCTGCTTTCGCAAGAGCGTTGAGCACAAGTGAGTATTCCGGTTTTAGAGTAAATTGAATGGAAAGCAATAACCAAAGCTAAATTAAAATTGAAAAGAAGAGCGAGCAAATGCCTCTACAGCCTGCGTGTATTGTCTATGAGGACGACAGTCGTCTGCAGACCGCGTCAAACAAAGCTGCGAGTTATACAAATTCCCTTCCTTCTGTATGAATGTTCTTGAAATTCTTATCAGGTGCCATTTACGAAGTACAACAATAACATATATTATATTTATATACTAGCTGTCATCCCGCGACTTCGTTCGCGTTTATTGAGAAACAAAGATCCAAAAACCTTCCTCGTGAAATAATAATAAGTAATTGTGAAATTTTATCACGATTCGTTCAGCAGTTAAGCCGTGAAAAGCCTACAAACAGACAGATAGACAGAGTTACTTTCAATTTTGTTATATTAGTATGGATGTATAAGCCATCACAACAAGCTAAAGTATCATAAGTTGAATAATTTTACAAACTTTAATTGCCACAGTTTAACCTAATAAATATAGGTATAAATCACTACATAGTATAAAACAAAGTCGCTTTCTCTATCCCTATGTCCCTTTGTATGCTTAAATCTTTAAAACTACGCAACGGATTTTGATGCGGTTTTTTAAATAGATAGAGTGATTCAAGAGGAAGGTTTATATGTAAAATAACATCCATTAAATAGTGGAGAAATACTGTTATTTTTGAGATTTCTAATGTGATGTCATTTTTTCAGTGAGTGACATAATTACGAGTATATAGGCTATTTATGTTATACCCGTGCGAAGCCAGAGCGGGCCGCTATGTTTTTATATACAACGTTCAGAGTTTTTCTGTAGTGTATTTAATATAATTATTGCACCCGTGCGAAGCCGGGGCGGGTCGCTAGTGTCTAATAATTTATTTAATCTATGGTCATCTAAATATATTAAATTGAATTCGCCAAAGTTTCATACTAGTGATTGTTGTTGGCTTTAATTAGGATCACAAGTTTAGTAAATGTAATGTGGTAAATGAAATAAGTATGTAGCAATTATAAGTAAAAAAAAACACAAAATTGTTTTTTTGTTTTGTTTAGTAATAGCTTAAAGTATTTTCGACTTGAAGACAATTTTAACGTTTAGTCGCAAAGCGACACCTTGCCATAATGTCCCCGACTACGAAAACGAATACCTCAGAATACCCCAAACCCAAAATGTCCCTAATAATTAAAAAACAATGCATTTTCGTTTCGAAATAGCTATTCGAATAAGCTATAGAAAGTTTGAATAAGCTATAGGAAATTTCTCATTAACCTAGTATCACGCCATTTGTTGGCAAGAAGCGAGCACAAAATCAAATCCACACTAATCCATACTAATACTAGTGCCTCTGTAAGTTGGAGACCTCGCGGCCGACGTCTGTCTCCTCTACAGATCGCATTCTTTTATGGATTCTCGTGAAATTTTGTAAGCAGGTTCGATAATTAGGCAGAAACGAAGACTTCGATGATCTGGAATTCATACATACGGAAGCATTTTTGTCAAAGCTGAAGCGTAGACGCTTCACTCGCTAACGCTCACTCGGTCTCTTATAAAAACCGAAAGTAACTGTCTGTCTGTTTGTATGCTTTTCACGGCTAAACGGCTGAACAGCTCTTGATAAAATTTGATTGAAATTAATTACAGTATTTCACGAGGAAGGTTTTTGTATACTGTTTTCTGAAAACAATAAAAACATATTTAAAACTAATTTCACGGTTTTAAATACTTACACTAAAACTATTATTGACGGGATAGTTAACAAAAAATAATAACATATAATTTAGTAAAAATTATTACTTACATTTTATAAAATATATACTTACTCTAATCATACTGTAATATATGGTAATCATACCGTCAAAAATAACAACACTGCAAATCGAATTCGGTCAAGTCGCTTGGGGCTTAGGAAGGAAGTCTTACTAACTTATAACCATACTCTCACATCCATCCCAAAAATATAGATGTTAATTAAAATATTAATGTAGAATAGAATGTAATAAATTAAAACATGTTTTTAAAGTTTTTTATAAAAATGTATGACTGTCATAATTTTTATACAGTTTCTTTTTAAATTCTTACTTAATTTAAAATCTTTGTGTGTGGTCATCTTAGATAAAAAAAAACATTAAACGTTTGGTAGTTTTTTACGTACGAGTAGATAAAAAGCACCTACCTACATATATAATACCTACACATATAGTTTTCTCTGATAGGACCTATAGTTAACTAATAAAATATAAATAAATAAAAACATGCTCTCTAACTAGTCGGTTATTATGAAACAAATGAGTGCCTAGTTGAGAGCATTTTTTTGCTTTCACGATTTAACATGATGAAAAGTTTAATGCTTGCTCCATGATCATAATTAGAAAGCACCTAATCGTCTATCATTCTTGTTGATTGCAAAGCTCGTAAATGTCACAGACATAGACATAGTTGCCTTCACACACTGTGTACAGGTGCACCTGATGACACTATAGAAGCTTTCCATTTGGAAAGAGAAGCTTTGAAAAGAAGTCGTCTCATGACACTTTTTAGTGATATTATCTTTCACACAAACCAACAATTAAGCAGTCCGTGACCCGCGCGCCGACTCTTATTGACCATTCAATTGGACATCGGAGATTTTCGGCCGTCTCTAATTACGTACTGTTTTATTTCTCACCATCTAGCTACCGTCATTACGATTATTAGTAGCTCAGAGGTTGAAATCTCCTTTTTGAGCTGTTAATGATGGTAACAAGATGAAAACTCGACAGATGACAGAAAACACCAGTTCTATAACATCCTAGCCACACTTTGCACACTTGTTTAACCCACAGTAATTACAGACCTTGTAAAGACTGGGCCGGGCTCTGAAAACTGTGCATTTCTAAAGGGCGGGAATATCGCGGCGCGGAACAGCGGAACGCGTTTTGTAGTTTTAAAATATGACTCAGTCGAAATAATGAGCGTTTATATTGAAAGAATGGGATGATGAATCGTGCTTTATGTTGTTACATAGCGTGTCTTGTAGTAGGTAGTGATAAAAGTAATCTACCAAAATGAGCGCTCAGTTTCCTGTTCACCAACATCTTTGTGTTCACCAAAATGGTTATGAAAGAACAATGGTTGTGTTTTTCACAAACTAATATTTATTATGCGAAAATAGTTGCTATTTCACGGAGCTTATAAGTTGGTAAGCTGAGTAAATAGCGTGTATCGTCATCATCATCATTGGCCTTGTAGGTGATATCAATCCTTACTAATATTATAAATGTGAAAGCGTGGATGTTTGTTACGCTTTCACGCAAAAACTACTTGACGAATCATCATGAAACTTTGTACACATATTCTGGGAGGTACTAGAAGTAACATAGCATACTTTTTAACCGTAGGTGAAACCGCGGGGTGCAGCTAGTAATGATATTTTTGTAATTTAAAAAATTCGGGACTATTTTCACACTCGGTCGCCGACCTTAAACTAAGAAAAGCTTGTACTATAGCTGCCAGATACTGATATACATACACATTTATATATACTAGCTGCGCCCCGCGGTTTCACCCGCGGTCCCACAGAACCCATTAATTTTTTCGGGATAAAAAGTACCCTTATGTCCTTTTCTATATCCCATGCAGACAATGTGTATCCAAAATTTCAAGATGTATTGCTGATATGATATATTGATGATATACTATTGAGTAGTTAGGGCATGAAAGCGTTACAAACAAACAAACAAACTCACTCTCGCATTTATAATATTAGTTAGAATTAGGATTTAAATACATACATACTTAAATAAATATTAACACCCAGATCAAACACAAATACTCATCACAATAATGTTTGCCCTAGGTGGGAATCGAACCCACACCCCAAGCTCATGCAGAAGGCGAGGTCACTACTAACTGAGCCACCGAGGCAGTCTCATAATAAAAGACTTAGATGATTAATCTCAAAGTGTCCAATCGATTGTATCTGCGCTCGTGACTAAATAAAAATACGGACACACTCGGTCACATTCGGCTGGTGAATCGAATTTATCGAGGCCGGCAGCTTCATTTTTTCCTATTGGTGCCTAATCGTGTACCCTAGGACGTAGGGTAGGATACCAGGGGACCTGGAAAAATCAGTCGACCGGAGTGTAATTTAATTTTTCAACGAGGTAATTGAATCGCGATAGAGCTCACGTGAGTCGATTTTACGTTGTTCAATAACGAATAGTATTTTATCTCATCGGTGTTGGATTAGTATTTCGACTGCCCAGCGTTACGAGAATATTCTAAGCTCGATTCCCTTTTATCCACACTAATGTTATAAAGATGATTTGTATTATTGTATGTTTGTAACGAATAAACTCAAAAACTACAGGTCCGATTTCATACATTCGTTCAACATTAGAAAGCTACATTATATCTGAATGACATAGGCTATGAAACGTAAGCGAAGCAGTGGACAAAAGAGCCAGAAATATAATACATATAAAGTTCAAGTACCACTACTGATTTACATCTCTCGATCAGATCTAAAATCTAATCGTAAACTTCAAGCCCGAGCTACATAGTGTCTTATCAATGACATCAAGACTGTCTCGTTTACCTTTTTAATTCTCCTTTTCACAATTTTCCATTCGCCTTTTTAAAAAGAAAAATATTCATGGTAGGTAGAAAAAAGATCCTGTTGCATAATGGCATAGAGTAGATTAGAACAGGCCCGGACCTAGGGTTTTGTTGAACCGGCGCAGAAAATTGCGGGTAGCACCTAGCACCTGCCCCCAATCATCGAGCATTCATATCCAAGTATACTGAGACAAGACAAATTGTTACTACTTATAAATCACGAATTTAACGCCCCTTAGACCTTTGGCCTGCTTAGCCCTAGATCCGGACCTGGGTTAGAGTCAGCCTTGCCAATATTCTTGATGTATAATTTATTATTTTATCTATAAAGTGCATTCAAGAACATAAAAAAACTTGCATTCATTAGCAAGAACTTTCTCGAGGACACGACACATTAAAAAGTTATCGAGAATGTTTCTAAGAATTTTTCATTTAATTGCATGTCTTCTGTAACTTAATTCTCAAAAGCATATTAGTTTGCATTCGTGGAAGTCAAGTCGTCGCAAGCGGCCGGCCTGGGGTTCTACCAAGACATTTAATTGCAATGATGGTTACATTTTGTTTCCGACGCTGCGCGACCACGGACCTTATTGCGCGGCGATACGATTTGCAGTCGCACAGCGTCGAAAACAAATGATAACTATCATGGCTATAATATGTCATAGTAGGCTCCCTAGACCCTGGAGGGATGCACGCGCCGACATTCTCGCGGGTTATCGAAGCTCGATGCTAAAGCAGTAACATTAAATGATATCAAAATGGTTTTGTTGTATACACTGTACCTATCTACCCTATTAATGGTCCAACAACAAATTACGTACCGACAAGTTGTTTATCATGTTTGATATACACTTTAGCTTTACAATCATACAATGAAATAGGTACTCTCTCGTCAGTTTCAGATTCAGGAGAATTTTATGATAAAGGAGAGTAGGGGAAGATTGGTCGGTATCTTGATGAGATGAGCAGTGTTATAAATAAATTCTTGTGGAACAGTACCTACATAATATTAACTTGTGCTAAAAATACTTGTAGTCGGCAACTAGCAAAAAGTACCTATATTTTTTCCATTTTATTAACATATCTTGTTGAAAACTAGTCCGAAGTTGATATACATTTTTTTATAAAATTTTTTTGCCACGAAAATGGAACACGACGAAATAGATGGTGAACGGGAAAGCTCGATGTTTCTAAAATCGTTTAATTGAATGCCAGACTTTATTGATTGTCACTAGTCACCAGTTTAAGTTTGAGTGCCCGGAACACTCAGCATTGACTATTGTGTCAAAATACGTTTAGGTAATAAAAATAAAACAAATTGTTTGTTTGTTTTTCATGTCCATCTTACTTACTCATACCTAAGGAAGATTGAAATAGAGATTCGCACACTCTTTCCTTAATTGCTTAATCGCAAAATACACTCACAGATGTGTATTGTCTTTCATATAAAAAAAGAAAGAAATAAGAGACAAGTGAGTGTGAAATACACCTCTGCCAGCCCCTCCAGGGAAAGGCGTGAGAATGTATTAAATAAGAAGAAATTAACCCGCAGTATTTCCGACTCGCTTTTCGCCCAAACTAATTTCATTCTCTGTGTAGGAACTTTTATACTTAATTATGTTCGTCTTACTTCCTAGAATTTTGATGGTTAATGACGGAAAGTTGTAATAAATAAATCCTAAAATACGAATAACAGCCATAGTAAATATAAAAAAATCGTAGAAATTAAAATAAAACACTCGTACCTATATTTAAATCAAGTAACAGGGCACGAGGTAAGATCAAAACCCACGACTAGCTTGCGAAAAACTCAAGCTTAAAATGAATCACAGCTCAGACATTTGGAATATGTTACGCGACCACGGGCTCTAAGCAGCAAACGCTTACATAAAGTGCGAGACGTAACAAAATGACGGGCCCTAATAAGGTTTCCAGCTTTGTAAAAAATGCTCAGACATTTATAAAATTGAAACATGAAGATTTTGACGACTTTTTGTCTTAGCCCTTTTTTCATCTTCCCCCACTCACCTTTTTTTCTTTCTTATTTTTATTAAATAATAGCCTTTTCAGCAGGAATCGTATTGTCAGTTTACCCTCATCAGGCAATCAATATTCGTATTTTACATGTCAAAATGAGTATAATGTATTAAGTTTAAATAACAATGTTAATGTCATTTGTGTAGTATCGGAGTTCTCGCACTCTCGGCCCGCCTGTTTGTATTTACGCCGAGTTTTCTAGGTACAAAAGTTGATCTGCCAAGATAAAAATCTGTGGTCGAGCGGAATATGTTTTCTTTTTTAATTTCGTTGCAATCGAACAAGTATTTGTGAGATTTTGTGTCAACAATGCGCGAGTTCTTTCACTGCTTACATTTACAATGTTTCGAATAGTTACCTACCTACGAGTATTACACGTATCCGTTTGTAAAACTCTTATATCTGTTTAAAACTTTGTAAATGTAGTTGTTTTGACAACAGTATTTACTATAAGTTAGTCTGAATTTGTGCTGGAAGTAGTAAACTCATCAAAGTGGGTTCGTGAACTTTTTCTATTGAAATACCTTTAGTTGTTCTTTAGTCGAGTTTTCAGAAATGAAGTTTAAAACTCAGTTAGAAACTTAATACACGAAGCTTGCTGGTATATAAAACAATAGTAATTTAAGGAACTAAACTAGAATTGAAAATAACCTTATAAATTTTTACTTATCTAGATATTTTTCAAAAACGTCCACCCTAAAACCGATGCACGATGGTATCGTACAACGAAAAAATGAGGTAAATGTATTTTGATTCACTCGATCATGTAATGCCAATAACGCATGCATGCTCGTTTTCCTCGAAAATTGAAATTGCATCCCGAAATGAAATTGAATCTCAATATTATGTCTGTCTATACTTAACATGAAATTGAATCTCAATATTATGTCTGTCTATACTTAACCATGTTTATTTCGTTGAGGCGCAATCATTTTAATTAACAATCAATCACAACTGAACAGTCATCGTTCCTGTGAATAATGGAAAATTGTTTACGAGTAAGTGGGCGCTGGTTTTACGAGTACATGTACAGTCTCCAATTTTTTTTTAGGAAATTCGGGAAAACATGAAAAGCACTAATACGATGTCTCCAATGAATTAGGTACTCTCTTTCTTACGACTCTTAAGTCGTAATCAGCATGTTTGAGGTCGGGACCACCTCTTAAATATCTGTGATCTTATGCCATCGTTTTCTATCCTAGGAACATGAAGCGCGCCATAGACTTAGAAGCCAAGAGTGCGTCAAATGCCAAGTAGTAAGTAAGTATCACAAAAAAGTTGTTCAATATTAATACTGGTTTACCTATGTCTATATTATTTCAGTGTTGTCAAATAATTTATTTATCAGAATAAAAAAACACCGGTTCTCTGTCATGCGACAAATTAAGCTGTAAACCAGCTTAATTTGTCACAATCATCACTCTCACAATCATTCACGTTTGCCGTTTGCAGTGTGCAATAAAAGATAGCACTTATTGGGGCGGCCGTCGTCGGCACAGAGGAGGTAGTCAGTGTGAGGGAGGTGTGGAGGTGGAGACACAAAGAGCGGGCGCGACCATATTCAGATTTAGTTTTTCGCAAACGAACCCGTTTATTGCTTAATTTTATTGTTGTGAAACTTTCGTAAATGTTTCCGTGAACGCTTTTTGTCTTTACAGTCATAGCGAGGTAGTTGTGTTAAAAGTACCTAATCATTATACACGCCTTGGTGACTATTAGGCTCTAACAGACTCACTGTATGTAGACCTCGGTTTCCCATTGGTTCACTTTTGACGTCAATCATCAAAATACACTTTTGGAATTGAACAGACAGAGGTACAGACAGTTAGCAGGACATATAGAGGTACAGATAGCTAGTTAGAAGATAGAAACGTAAACAACGGTATAGAGATAGGGACAATAGGGAGAGAGAGATATACCGCAAGCTGGAAAGATAGATATATAGACAGAGAGATAGAAATAGGAAGACAAAGGTACAGATATAGTGACAGACAGCTATCTGGATAGACATGGGTACAGATATAGATAAAGAGATAGAGAGGATAGGGGTACAGATACCAAGCTGGAAGGATAGCTAGCTGGGCAGACAGAGGAATAGAGACAGGTACAGATACAGAGAGATAGATAGGGACACACAGAGGGATAGAGATAGGAACAGAAGTACCGATAGAAGGACAAACGAAAGGAGAAACATCTAGACCGCGTAACTTTCCCATTTATAATACAAAGTAAAATATGATCTATCATAACTAAACAGCTATTTAATAATAATATCGCTAAGCCGGAGCTGTGATAAGAGCATCCATGGTCAATATCAACATCTCGAACATGCGCGCAGATATCGTTTATTATTCGATGAATTACAATAGGTTTGTTGAAATAATTTTTCGTGTGAATTAATTTCAAATTCAACGCCTATCTCACTATCCTACTAATATTATAAACGAAAAGGTTTAAATGGGTTGATGGATGAATGGATGTTTGTTACTCAATCACGCCAGAACGACTAAACGGATCTGTATGAAATTTGGCACAGGGGTAGATTACAGTCTATAATAGCACATAAGATACTTGTTAACCACGGTTGAAACTGCTAGGCGCAGCTCGTAATATATAGTTAATTAGTACAATATCACTACTTCATGCTAATCACACCATATCACATTGGATACATGAATTGAAACAACAAAACGCAAACGTGATTATGTAGGGAGCTGCCTGCGAGAGGTTTTAGGTCAATCAAACTAGCCCTGTCTCCGTTTATTAGTTACAATTTGAAGACGGAATTGATAAAAATTGTCATGGTAGTTTTTAGGCTTTCCCAAAGTCCACCAATTGAGTGGACTTTGACCACGGACCATAAATCAAGGCAAAATATAGCCAACGATATTCCATTCCATCGACCACATAATAGGTACCTCATCCTCAAATTCACGGAAGATTTTTCCGTGAATCCGTGAATTTGACGCCGGCCGCAGTTAGGCAAACTACGCATAGAGGTATAATGTGTTATTGTGTAGTTCGTATAACAAATGTGTATTTAGGAGCTGATCTGGTGATGTAGCCAGGAGGTTGAGAGCCTTTTTGAAGTTTTCTTATTTCAACTTTAAGTGTTGCATTTGTTGTTCGTACATAGTTTTTGTAACTGTTTAGAATTGTATTGTTAAATTTTGTTTTTCTACATTTTAATTACCTACTTAGGTACCTACCATTTTTTTGTGCGACGACGAACTATCTAATTTACTTATTACGATGTATTTTCATGTCAAGTGACTTACTGAGAATAAATGTCTTTAAACCTAAACCTAGATGTATTTGCTGGAAATGTTTTGGTTCAGTTTGAGATCGAGCAAATAATTATATTTAAAAGTTATAAACTCCACTGATAAGGTTTTTCTGAATGGAATCGACGAGAAATAACCCAAATGCAGATAATTTCTCGCTGTCGTCATGGACATGGACTACATTCAGTTTTAAAATGTATTGCGATCCGAATTATAGATTGCATTGAACGTTATGACGTTATGAACGGCTTGGTCAAGTTAGTCACAGTTTATAGCATGTAGGTACTTCCTAACTTGATTCAATGAAACCCACTACTAGGAGACAATTATAGAAAGTCCGTCACAAATGATGGTGATGATGCTAAAATATGTATAATTGTTTACTAGATCATATTTCACCATATTGTCAGCCATAGTAGAATAAGAATAGCAGTAGAATTACGATCTACTCTACTCATAATACAACTAATCTACTCAAATCACCTTCCAAACAAATCTTTACGAGCGGTTTAGGCTGTGCGTTGTCAGTCAGGACTTTGATTCTATTGTGACATAAAATTGGAATTAAAAAATCTCCAAATACATGCTTGAAACAAAAACAAAGCAAAAAAAATTAAAAAGGTTCATTACGTTTGTGAGACACACAGACAAAATGCCCCCTTTGTTTGCGACGGGGTTCCAAAATAAAACGGACGAACAAAGAAATCAAATCACATAGCTTAGCTGCTATGATTTCTTTGTTTGCTATTTTTTGGACATTTTCTGCATTGCCCAGAGGTTCACTGTTCTTTATCAAAGCGAATAATAATTTGGCATAGGTTTTACTGATCACCAGATATAGTACAGGGAATAGAGGAGCGAGTTACTCTTGTCCATAATGCATAATTCTACCCAAGTTACTTTTTTTCCACAAATAGGTGCAGTATGACATAATGAACCTAAAAACACAAAATACTTACAAATAAGGCGGGTGCAAGTGCCGCCATTTTGTGAAAAACCGTTCGGGCCTGTATCTCCGTAACCGTGCACTTGAGGCCCATAATTATAAGGACCTTTATTATAGATAATTAAATTTCCTATCTTTTTTGTTTCATATTTTTTTTCATGTCACTTACCGGGGGTTACTTTAGAGATTTCATTCCGAAAAAAAATAAAGGTACAGACCTATTTCTGATCACAAGCTGCGGCCCGCGGGTGAGACTATCATTTTCTATTATAAAAAAGTTACTTGTGTTTAGTTGATGTTTCTAGAGGAAGTGGAAGGTAGAGTCTGTTCGGGAAGAGTATTGTTGTGGAGCTTGAGGGCGCCGCTCTGCTTCATCCTTGATTTCTAAGAAAATTATATAAATATGTTGTACTGTTTGAGATGTTAGTCCTGTTACCGTCATAATAGTATTCTTTCGAGACTCTACCCCCTTAGCTAAAAACGTTGTTTAGCCTCGGAATAGTCATACAGTGTTTTGTTTTTTTAACCGACTTAAAAAAAGGAGGAGGTTCTCTATTCCACGATATGTTTTTTTATGTTTTTACCTCATTACTATTGACTGGGTGAATCTATTTTGGATTTTTTTTTTTTGTTTGGTAGACCATACTTTATAGGTAGTCCCATACAATTTTTATCGAAATCGGTCAAGCAGTTTTTAAAATATCAACAAAAGTTTAAAACTTGTTTACATGGATGACGAATTACAGGATAGGAAGTCGGTTTTTTACACAAAAAAAATATCTTAGGTCTGTGGTTTTTAAGCTTTGCTTTTTCTATTACTTTTAATTTTTTGAATTCGATCGAAAGAGACTGAAGACTATGTAACTATTCCGAGGCTATACAACGTTTAATGGCTCTGTTGAGCTACCACATAGTTGCTAAGGGGGATGCGATTCCACCGATTCAGGAGACTCGATGGAATTGCCTAAAAACGTTCCGGTGTTATTATTGTGTATTTTGAACCGCGATGAAAACTGAAAAAAATATCGATTCATCATCGCGTAAATATAATGATTATGAACATACAGTACCCAAAATATTATGACATTTATCTGGGTCGCCATATTTTACGCCAGCAGCATACTCGGTACCTGTGTGTGATTGGTACCGAGAGTGTTGTTGGGTTTTATTAATTAGTCTTCAAAAAGAGTACCTACACAGCCGGATCCCCCTCAGTTTCTTGCCTTATCACGTTTAAGGAGATATGTTGTAGATCATTACTAATATTTTTGTCCAACATGGTTTTTAATGACTTCTTAAGCCCGTTATGCCAATAACTTCCATTTTCCATGGGATCAATAGAAATCTCAATATCATTTGTTCGGAGAAGTGTTCTAGGATCTTTTGGTAATAAAGTAGGTTCATTTAATATAGTCAATAGTTTGTTTAAAGCTGTATGAGAAATATTAAATTCTAGAGCCTATTTCTCTAATTTGTCAGGAAACTCGCATTTTCTTAAAGATAAAGATAAAGATATTTTTATTTGCAATAACAATGGTATAGCATGCGTTTGGTGGTATACAATTTGAGATATGTCCTGCAATGTTAAATTCTCATTTTCACTACTGTTTTCATCATCATCGTCTTGGCTTTCAAACAAATGTTCATCATTTTCATCATCATTTTGCAAATCTGCGATGATTATTTGTGGATTACTTCTTTTAAATTTTACTAAATTTTAAGAGAAAAATATACATGATAATTGACAGGTGTTAGATATTATTATGATAAGCTACTTAACATTAAGTTCAATTTGTATAAATACAAACCTAAATAAAAACATGTACTTACAAGAACATACTTTTTCATAATTATTATTTCTTACTACGGAACCATCTTTCGATTCTTTGACGCTGCCTTGTCTAAAACTTTTGTTGAGTTTTAAGTAGGTTTTTCTTACTTTGCGCCTGAAATTACCGCTGGATTTAAATTTCTTCCACTGTTTTAAATCGATTATTTCAACTGTTGTGATGATACGAGTAAAAGCCAAGATTAACAGAAACCGAGAAAAATCGAGCTATTTTACAAAAAGCTTGTATAGGTAAACTCACAACAACGGAAAATATACAAGTTCAGTCCGTAAAAGAGTACCACGTGAAGTCATTAAATAATCAAAATGTTTATAACAGTAACTTATATAAGCATTTCAAACCAATAAGTTATTTAAGGCATATACATCTGAATAGTGGGCTTTTAAACATTATATAAAAGTCGTGTAAATATAGTCAAAAAATCATATCAGAAACGTGTATACAGCTGTACGTTTTATATGAGTTAAATTTATGGACTTTATATGATTATCATGTAGAAATCTTATTACTCACAAAAAATAGTGATAAGGTCGTCAATTTAACCAGAATATGATTGTCATATAAATTACTTTTATATTACATCAAGAAGTCGTAAAGTGGTCGTAAACGACAAATAAACGTGGGAATGTATTTTAAAGGTCACAGCTATGACCTTTATAAGATGGTCATATAATTTGGCCGTGTAAACGTTGACAGGACTAATTTAAAAGACTAAAATATTCTACGACTAATCGTTCGTATAATATATTGTAACACGATTAAGGGTAATTTGAGTTACAACTATATGACCTCTATATGACCAAATGCTATATAGGCTTCATATTATAAGACAACTTTGCTAGTTGGGTCTTTTCCCTAACGAGGCGGTTGAGTCATTTTTATAACTTTGACATTCATAAGTGTATCTTCGAAACCCAATTGTATAAAGTTTGAGACATTTTGGCTTTAACTTTGTTGCGACCGCGTCCAACTCCACCTGTGTTATGTAATTGTTATAGGCAGGCACAACAGAGATAACATCGCAGCGCCTCCCACGGACCAATGCCTCGTATGCCAGCGGTGCGGTCACGACTACTAAGCCCGTATTGGTCTAGTCTGTCAGAAACTCCTCAAGGGCGAAGCTTAAAGCTATTAAAGGCTTGTTGATGATGAGATTCTATTGTATCTACTATTCCTGTATAAATAACATAATCAGATAACATGTCGACACGCCTTTCCCCAAGGGACTAGCAGAGGTATACTACAACACCCACACTATTCAGTCCCAAATGTGACAGGGGACAAGTCTGTAGCCATACACTGGGCTCCAGTTATGTAGCAGATGACACTAAATTCGCACATTTGTTCACACAATGAACTAATTGGTGTGTGCCTTCGGCTGGGATCGACCACTGCCTCAGGCTTGAGATGCGAGCCTGCTCCAACTAAGCTATTACCGATTTAGTTGGTAGAGAATATAATGTTCGCCTACGTGAAACCGTATCGCGACGCGAGTTGTACTTACAATCAGGCCCGGTCCTTGGCCGCTGGTAGCGCGGTTCACTTAATTCTATTTGCTGGTCCCATTTTGTAATTTAATTACCCTTTGGCCTAAACGACTACGACAATTATGAATCGGTCGAGATGACGAGCTGCGAACGTCGTGCATGCTTGTACTTACTGAATGAAATTGGCTCCATTTAGTATTTTTGTCCTTGTCGTTGTTCAGATTACTCTGCTCTTGCACTGGTGGAGTTGCGTAATTTTTCTAATAAGTATCCCTAGCCATAGAAACGTTGGGGTTCACGACTATATTAACTCTATTAAACATATAGCTAGCTATTTAATGATGATTTCACACAACAATCACGTCGCATCTTCAGTGGAGCGGACAAACAACTTTGTATCCTTAGGATAAATGTATATCATGTCAGCTTCGATCAAATTCTTGTTTATATTTCTCTACTAGCAGCCCCCTAAAGTTCCACATGTAGTTAAAAATTATCATATGTGCTTTTCCAGACTATAATCTATCCCTGTATCTACTACATTTTATCCAGATCCGTTCAGCCGTTCTGGCGAGATTGAGTAACAAAAATCCATCAATACATCAATCCAATTGCAATCCAATTGCGATTGCAATCCGGCGGATCTAGCATCATTTTGCCCTCACCGGATCCGGCAATTAAGGTGTTAATTTATGACAAATAATAGTGCTGTTGATTAATTAATATTTCTATACACGTTACGCGTGGTGTGTGCTGTGTTTGCATTTGAGTTTTTCGACGCCAAGTTGTCCCGCGCCACACACATATATGTTACATATGTATGTCACACACATATGTTAGATATCGACTAGTAGATGACACAATTAACAATATTTGTTTCATATGATTCACTTTTCTCTATTCGAAAAGTGATTTTATAAAATAATAATTAAGTACTCAAACAATAATTACTAAAAGTAATGATTTATTGTAAGTTGTTAAGAGTTAAAATTAAAATTACAAGCTCTTTTTGTGGTAAATGTGACTTAGGTATGTCATTCATTACACAGATTCATCAAATCGTGATGGCGTCTGTCATTCTCATACTCATGTATGTTTACGATTAAAAAATGGTTAAAAATCAATCATAATAATAAAATAATTGAATTCACAAAACAAATATCATCAAAAATAATAATATTATTATTCAATTTAAGAAACATGAGACATAGGTGTTAGCATTTTTAAACACTTTAAAAAGTATTTTGATCTCAATTATAATTTGAGTAAGTATTTTACGTAATGTTATATATTATTTTTTAGATTTTATAAAGTTATTACTGTGAAATTTAGGAAGTGGTGGAATACTCGTTTTATCGTAAAAATGTTACCTAGTTACCTACCATGCACTACTAGATTTCAATTGTTTGCTCGTTATAGAATCTTTACATTGGAAACAAAGTTATTTATCGTAAAAATGTTACCTAGTTACCTACCCTGCACTACTAGATTTCAATTGTTTGCTCGTTATAGAATCTTTACATTGAAACAAAGTTATTTATCGTAAAAATGTTACCTAGTTACCTACCCTGCACTACTAGATTTCAATTGTTTGCTCGTTATAGAATCTTTACATTGAAACAAAGTTATTTATCGTAAAAAATTTACCTAGTTACCTACCCTGCACTACTAGATTTCAATTGTTTGCTCGTTATAGAATCTTTACATTGAAACAAAGTTATTTATCGTAAAAAATTTACCTAGTTACCTACCCTGCACTACTAGATTTCAATTGTTTGCTCGTTATAGAATCTTTACATTGGAAACAAAGTTAATTTTTCTTTTTGATTTTAAGAAGTCTAATTACACTCGATTAAATTCTGGACCGAAAAGTAAAAAAATCAACCCGATTTAATCAATCCAGATCTGGCCAGATCCGCCTGGTTGATCAGGATCCGGCGGATCCGGCCGGATTGAAAATGACACCGGATTGCAATCCCTAAGCTTATGGCGATATTTAATCCATCGAGTCAACATTTTTGAAACCGAATTCCAGATCTGTGTGAATGGGTGTAAGTATCGTTCAGAAACTCAGCTGTTCCACTAAGAACGTGCTACGTAGGATCTCTGCGTTGTAAGATCTATCATGGTTGAGTTTTGTAGCTAATACGAGTATCTACCTATAGGTGTGTTAAAAAACAGTAATAATTTTCAGTATCTGTTGAGTTCATTGTGCAACCTCGTATAAGGTATTCTGGTTTGCATATAAGGTGTATTTGTAGGTGTATTCATACTAAAGGGTGCTGTTCTACTCGTCAAAGTAAACAACTTTTAGAACAAAAGATTGCAAAATTTGAGGAAAAAGTAAAACTGGTTTTCATTGAAGTCGTACTTGTTATATTTTCTCAAATTTTGCCATCTTGTGCCATAAAGTTGTACACTTTGACGAGGAGAGCCACATAACACAAATCGTCTCGCCTTTCCCCCGAGGGGGCTGGCGGAGGTGTAATACAACACCCACATTTCGCCGGACGATATTCAGTCCCAAATGTGACAGGGGGCGAGCCTGTCGCCATTCACCGGGCTCCAGTCATGTAGCAGATGACATACAATACGCACATATGTTCACACAATGAACAAATTGGTGCGTGCCATCGACTGGGTTCGAACCCGCTTCCTCTGGCTTGAGAGGCGGATCTTCTCCCAACTAAGTATTGCTACACCCAAAACCAGCACCTTGGATATAATTTTTCAATACCTGAAAATTCATTCAGTTAAAATTAAATCCATCGATTCTGTTTAGTTTCGAGATAATAGTTTCGGTCGTTGGCTTAGGTGTGGATTAGACCTGAATGCCCGTGATTCCTACAGGATGCAATAAACATCCTGGATGCGTGCACGCCGTCTGCCACAGGTGTCCGATACTAATAACAAAACACATTGTTTAGAGTGCCCTATGTCATGGGAATGTCCTGAAACAGACTCCGACATACAAAACAGTAGATTAATAAACCATGTTACTAAATGCTTGCTCAACAATCTGTGCGGACACCCGTCGCGCGCCGCGTGTGGAAAAACCCGTCACACGCACGCTAGCGGCGTTCATACAATTTTTCAGTAAAGACACGCAAGTGTGTCCGCGCGGGTTTATTTTTAACCGACTTAAAAAAGGACCTCCTCCTTTTTTAAGTCGGCTAATGCTTTCTTAATTAATAGTCGGTTAATGCTTTCTTAATTCTCAATGCGACTGTATGTTTTTTCATGTTACGCGATCATTCCGCCAATTAAGAATCAATTTCGATTTTTCTCTTTTGGTAGATCATACTTCAGAGGTAATCCCATAATAACATTTTATCGAAATCGGTCAAGCTGTTTTTAAAATATCAACAGAAGTCTGAATATTGTATACGAAATCCAATACGGATTACGGGAAGTGGGTTTTTCAAGCTTTACTTTTTAAATTAACCTATTCAGATATTTTTTTTAATTAATTATTTATTGTTGTAAATGCTTTTGTCGATTGGATCGCCTACGATTGGTGCAGTTTACATGAATGAAAGTTGAATCGATTTGGTGACTCAAATTCATCCACGTAATCTAAAATGTCTAATGTAAGCACAATCATTCAAATTCAAATTCAAAATCATTTATTGTCAGCTGTGTAGTTACAGGTCACATTGAATATTATAGGTTTCAACAGCTACCTTATTGGGCATACAATATTCTGAGTGATCAGTCAAGAATTTATTAAAGGTAAAGATACAATTAATGTCAATTTCATTTAGTTTTTTCTTTGGTTGGAATGTCAAAGGTTTTATCATAAAGGAATTTGTCAATATTATAATAACATTTGTCAATTACTAGTTTTGTTAGATTATATTTAATTTTTTTAAATTGATTTCATCATTGTTCTCGACCCGCGCCCGGAGCGGCGAGATTGTTTCGATGGTGACTGTCCTTGCCTTCATCGTACAAAATGTATTAGCACCACCCATATGGTAGGTATATAAGTTTATTTAGAGAAGGTTCTATAACAATTGCAAAGTTGGCATTTTTGCTGACTTAATTTGTAGTAGCTCCAGACTTTCGATTGTCGGGTATTAGTTTTCTGCAGTAGAGTTAGTGAGCCTAAGATTATTTACCATCCCACAAAAACATATTTCTGACAAATTTGCGAGTTTGAACGCACTTTGCACATACTTTTTTGTTTTTTTAAAACAGTTGACTGCTGATAAGACCCGGCGCCAACTTTATGATCTTCACAGATAAAATATTAATACATTTCGAAATGAAGCAAAGATGAGTCATAGTTGATTACCTAACTGCACGCCAACTCTCCGCTCGACCTGACCCGAGCCCGTGAAGCCGTACTAAACGTTGGGGTACACAATTTACACCAAACAAATAAAGTCGCGGGAGAAGTTTTACAAAAGGTTGTAAAATATAATACTTAATTTTCGTAAAAATCTGACATTTATAAAGCTTAACTTTTATTTCCTCTGATTTAGTTGCGTAAAGTAGGATCTATAAGTATCCTGTTAGGAAATATTTATTTTTTCTGGCCCAGTAAAATTTTTTTTTTTTTAAATATTATCTGAAAAACAAAAACAAGGTAAGTCCACGAACTCGCCTATCGAACATACAAACGAGTAAAACTTCGTGGCTCTCACAGTTTAGGTAGTGACATTTATGGATAGGTAAATAATACATATACCTTTCTGCATCTTGCATCTTTCATTAGTGCATAGAAGCGAGCGCTATCAGGTCAGCACATTTGGCTCGGCAGTATTTGTCGAACGGCAAGGCCGGCCCGACATAACTACAAACATGTGTCGTCTTTATTCTACCATATGTATGAAGGTCCACCTCTCAAGCCAGAGGGAGCGGGTTCGAACCCAGCCGACGGCACGCACCAATTTGTTCATTGTGTGAACATATGTGCGTATTGTGTGTCATCTGCTACATGACTGGAGCCTGGTGTATGGCGACAGGCTCGCCCCCTGTCACATTTGGGACTGAAATATGGGTGTCGTATTACAACTATGCCAGCCCCCTCGGGGCAAAGGCGTGACGATATGTTATGTATGTTAATGTATGTATAAATAGCTACCAGTCAAACACGTATAACAACCATAGAAATAAAATATTAAGGAGGTAAATTGCATTCTGTACGCTGTACTGTATGTTAAGTAAATGTTTTCATAATTAATTTTTATAAATAATATTCCAAAACATTTTCAGATTTAAAGAATAATTTTCCATCCTAAGATGACACAACAGTAGAACGCGTCGATTAGCTAGATGCATGCGTAGCGCGTCCTTTTACGAATGTGCGGAATGGGGAGCACGGACGCGCTCGACGCGAACTGTCCAGACACAAGTACACGGGCCGTGCGCTGTTAAACGTTACATAGTTACAATACAAAATACAAAAGTAGGTATAAGTATTTATTCTAATTTAAGTTTAAATCTTAACTTCCTAACTAATATTATATATGCGAAAGTGAGTTTGTTTGTTTGTTTGTATGTAACGCTTTCACGTCTCAACTACTCAACCGATCGTCTTGAAATTTTGCATACACGTTGTCTGGGGTACAGAAAAGGACATAGGGTACTTTTTATCCCGAAAAAAATAACGTTTCCTGTAGCAGTAGTGGTCCCCGCACTAGGGCCAGCCTGTCTCGCGGTCAGCCTTGTTAGCCTGCGTCGAATAGATTTCTATACAATAGCTCAGGGCGACGGACGTCTGTACGGATCTTCTGTGTAGCATTCTGGCTTAAATCCAGCCTCGATCATGTCTAGATGACGGGTGAAGGGAGCTGGCCAATGTCAATAATTGAATAGCATTCAGACACTTCGTGTGCCACCGGAACAGAGCGAGGTGGATCTGGTTGCTTCACCTGAAGTTTCGTGGCAGAAGGTCGAAAGGCCAGATAAAAATAAACTCCACTCGTGATTCGCGAAATCTTCTCCAATGATATTTTGTTACTGATTATTTAATAGCGACTATGCCACGGTTTTTCCGTACTTAGATACAAAAAAAAAATGAAAAGATGAGATTTTTAAATGGAGAAACATTCATCCGTTTGGCTGATCTCTGACGGCGGCGTCTGTCTGTCCGACTGTCTATTTTTTGTTCAGGTATGTTTACTTTTTACTCCAATCGCCTCAGTAATAAACGTTGTATAACCTTGAAATAGTTATACAGAGTTTTGTGTTTTCGCCAAGTTAAAATTTTGAAAGAGAGAAAAAGACATAACGTGACATACTTATTGTCACGTTTTTCCCGGATGGGGCTGGACAGAGGTGTATTTACAGGTGTATTACAACACCCACACTTTGCCAAAGACAAAAGACAAAACCCTGATTAACTTTTTCGAGGCTACACGAAGTTTATTTGTAAGGGGTTAAATGTCTCTAAAAAAGCTAAACAAACAATTTTAGGAACGCGACAGCGGTAACGAGGTCAGAGAAACAAACAACTACTTAGAAGGCTTCGCGCGCCCTTTTGTTGTGAAGTCAAGTGCAAAGATTGTTTTTTGGTGACAAATTAAAACCTTAGGTAACAAATACTAAATAAGGAGTGTGTACACCTGGCGCGCCGTCGACTAGTAGGTAGTCGTGCGACATGGTTGTGCGCCTGCGCCCGACCATGCGACCGTTTGGCGCCGCCCTGCGCCGGCGCTGATAACCCTGGAACATTGACCCCTCACATTTATGTTTACAAAACTGCCACTACACACACTACAACTGCAATACATGCACTACTCGTACATTACATTTCCGCGTGCATTCTCTTACGATTTGATGGAATTCTCGCTCCAAAAAGTTTCACATTTCACGGTAGCAGCTTTTAGTTTCAAAGGTATTTTGCGAAGCTATTCACGGCATTCACGGGCTACTTCTGTCACGTTTCAATAATATTAATTGCGCCCGCCAACTTTGTCCAGCATAGCCGGTAGCATTACGAACTCATACAATACGTACTCGTATCAACTGTCACTCTGAACTTCTAAAAGCAAACAAATAGTCACGGGAAAATTTTTGCTTGTTGACTTCGTTCTCGGTAATAAATAAAATGCATAATGGAATACTATTCCTGTAGAATATCGAACAAAGGTATATCTACCACTTTTAGTTGCTTTAAAATTTTAAATGATAAGTAATTCATATGTTTTTTGTATGGGTTTGATGTACCGGACGTAAGCTGCATAAAATGAAACCTGTGCAGAGATTTACGTTTCACAACACAATAGGGTGGAGCAGTAAATGTAGGCAGCTCTGGTATGGTTTGCTTACCAATCGAAATAATTAAAAGGGCTCCCATAATTCCTGTTCGAAATCGAAACGAGTCGGATCAGTTCGTGTGCGAGACACCTGACTTTGTTTACCCACTGATAACGTGTATTGGAGCTGATTACTCTAAACTTAAATATTATGATTTAACGTGGAATTTAGGTCGTAGAGTCTAGCCCGTGTACCGTGTAAGAAATGGCGCCAGGATAGATATGTGCAATCAAGCTAAACGTCTAACGAAGGCTTCTTCTTCTTTCTTTAGTTAACTATAAATTTCAGTTTCATATAAACAAGTAAAAAAAAATCATACGCACCAAAAATAGTAATTTAATATCCTAAACGCAAACATAATTTGTTACAGAAATTAATGCTTTTAAACGTAATCAATGCA
Source organism: Peribatodes rhomboidaria (assembly GCA_911728515.1). NCBI lineage: Eukaryota > Metazoa > Arthropoda > Insecta > Lepidoptera > Geometridae > Peribatodes > Peribatodes rhomboidaria. The sequence goes on from OU452166.1 coordinate 22,913,040, forward strand.
ATGCAGAAGAGAGGAAATTATTGATCAGGAACAAGTTCACTGGTATCCTGCACTATCAGTGACGGTGACTGACCGCTGTTCGACTCTACTCCCTCGTGATAAGTGCCAAAATGGTGTGAGAATTAGGAGTGCACTTACTACCCGATGTACAAAGATACGATGCATGTAAACACGTAATGACCAACAGGTCGGAAAGGTCAGAGATATGCCGACATGACGGAGTGACATTCCGCTTGATGCACTTGTTGTCTGGACTGTACGATACGACGCCGAGCACTGCACGGTAAACGAGACCGTCCAAACCGAAATTAACCTCCACTAAAGCTTGTCGCTCCACTGAATATGTTATGCAGTGTTACAAGCTACGTGTGGAGAATATCTGTACGCCATGAATATCTGTTGTTTGCATTACACACAGAGCCTCGCTGACTCATCTACCATCCATCATTTAGTCAAATACTAAATAGTACTAATAAATAGTACATTGCACAGCCTAGATTTTTATAAAAAAAAGCCTAACATTAAAAAAAATCTGAAGAAAATGGACTCGAAGTGTGACGTGTAGAACTGTAGACCATTTCAAGACGAGAAAAAATCAATAGTATTCAATATTCACATTCAAAAATAAACCAATTCAATAATATTGGTAAAATAATAATATCAGTTTATAATTGCCATTTTGACTCTGTTCGACGACGGTTTTGTAGAGCGTTCGATGTAATATCGTAGTAAAATGTCCTCTATCTAGAGAGTAGAACTCAATTAATTGGTCATCTTCAAAGTACTAAGTTAATGGCTCACTACACACGTATAGAAAGTGTTGTTATCACCCGATGGTGTAACATCCACGATGCACTATAAATAAAATATTATCAAACACAACGCAGTGGCGTGTTATTTACTGGAGATAAAAAAGTTATATTTGTCCCTACGATGTTTTATTTTTACACAATTACATCCAGAGTAATTGCGTTGATGAGTTTTCATAACAAAGCATTTCATGTGCTGATAAATTTTACTAATTCAAAGTGTTGAATAGATTGCAAGATTTGCTACGCACTTTCTACGCCCCGTAGCAGTTCGTAGCGATGAAAATGATGGTGTTTGGAATACGCTTTCCTACATACCTACGCCGCTGCAACACAGCCCGCGCTACGGCGGGGCACCAGACAGGTTGTCCTAATTAAGTCGTTTCAATATTGCGTAACTAAAAATTCTACATTGAACCAAATAAAACATTTTGTATTCACATATATTTTATCCAGTTCTTTTTTTAACCTACGATGTCGATATATCTTTAAATTCGAATAATGTACTTTACAAATCTTTTGGCTAGAATTTGCATTGCATCGTGTAGGTATCTTTTGGTCAGTTTTAGGTCCTTTTCCAAAGTATAGAGTCTTTTGTTGTGTAAATGACGGAGCTTCAGGGCCACTGAACATTTCACTATAATTGTAAAAAAAAGAGGCCTGAAATAAAGAAATTTGAATTTGAATTTGATTGTATATTTGACGCTTAAAACTCGAGACTGAAACTGTGGACCTCATCGCTAAGTGCGATCTTCCTGGCGGATTGCTGCCCTTTGTCTTTTTTGTTCGTTTGTGTTTACTGGTGTGTTTGTTTATTTATCAGGGCATTTTCCGCACTTAGGCCCTTGATTGGGCGGTTGTATTCGTTGGTGTGTATAAGACAGACTATATCCAAGTGTTTAATAAATACCCGAAAAGTAAAAATTAAATAATAAATAAATAAAAAAACCGACAAATTAAACACACTTCCCACTAATTCTCCACACAAACAAAATTAAAATCAGTTAATCCGTTCCGGAGCTACGATGCCACAGACTAACAGACACACACAGACACGTCAATCTTATAACACCCTTTAGCGTCGGAGGTGAAAAACACGATGTCATAGTGTTCATTTCTCAAATTGCAGCGAGTTGAAAGAGAGCGCGTTCACCAAGCTGGACCTGGTGGACTACTTCAGCGTGGCGGACAACTCCCTGCCGGAGATGCCCTGGCACGTGCTGCAGCACCTGCCCCACGTGAAGACGCTCGACCTCTGCCGGAACAAGATCACGCAGCTCACGGCTGACGACTTCAAAGTAAGACTTTTTTAAAGCATCTCCTATACTTAGAAGCTAAAAAGCGTCAAAACAGGAAAAAATAAGTATATTTACAAAAATAAAGCAGGTTCACCCCTGTCACTTTTTGGAATTGAATTTCGTCCGACGAAGTGTGGTAGGTAAAACACCTCTGCCAGCCCCTTCGGGAGATAGGCGTGACGATCTGTAAAAGCTAAAATGGCTTACAAAATTATTAGCAAACATTTCTTGATGTAATTACAAGATAGTTTATGAATTATTCGAAAGACATTTGACATCCACCAACCCGCACTATATGTCGGTCAATAGGTCGGTGTCCCTGCTGTAAAAAGACTGTACTGAAGATGATGGCTATCGTTAATGTATATGACGGCGCGAGATATCATTGGATAAAGAAAATCAGTTTATTTTGAGAGTTGTTAATCGATAGTAATAATGTTCTGTTATTTATGACGATTAATCGATTTGTTTATGGTAATTTAGAGCGGTTAACACCGAATGGAGTTGCGTTTGGGATTTCGGGCGAACGTCATGTCTGTCAGTCAGTGGTTGACAGGACTGGGCTGAAAGCGGTCGCACGCAATGGTCATTCGTAAACCCATTACTCTAAATCGCCAACTATCTTTGTGATCATTCACTAAATAAGTAGTCTAAGTGACTGTATAATTAAAATAGTGAAAAGCCTTCAATGCTGTCCCCTTATTTCAACGTTCCTGAAGTTTGACGCCGACCATAAATGATAGCGAGTTCACGGATGAGAAATCAGACACAACACCTCGGCCTACTAGATTTTCTCCGTCACCAAAAGTGGAAGGTTACAGCGCGGCGGCCTTTCCTATGTTTCTCCGACATCAATGGGATCAGATGCGACGGCGTGGCTCCTCTTTCCTACATTACCCCGATATCAGGAGTGAGATGTGAAGGCTCGGCTTCCTATTTCTCTATGTTTCCCCGACATCAGAATTGGGATAAGAATAACGTCCACAGCAACAAAATATGGCTCCGTCTTTGGCTACAATTCTACAATGATCTGGAAGCGAAGTGGCATAGCAACAGATGGCTGATAGGGTCGCCCCTATACTGAGAAAACTGTGTACGTGCTATTATTGTGGAGTGTGCGGACTGTTTCTTCGTGGTGCATGAAGGGCAGCAGGGCGGCAATGAGAGAGTGAGCATCGAGTAGACGTCTGCATTATCTCGACGGCGTTTGATTACACCTAGTCTATGCTATGTGACGCAACTAACAAACAACGAGAGACGAAGGATAGCAGTGTACCGAACAAAACGTCGACGCCTACGTGTTACTACTGCAACGAGGTTACATCGCCACTCGTTGATCGAAAAAGGGCACCAAAATTAGCAGCAGCAACGTGCGAGATCCGGTCAATGCCTGGAGGGCTATTCTTACAACTCGAGATTCCATCATACCTCGAAAAAAATGGCTGTGTTCGAGATGCCTTATTCTATACGCTCGAGATCGAGATAATCTCGATGGCTGGGGCGCGAGATGTCTCGAGTAGTCGGAGGCAGTGGAGACTTCCAGGAATCGAGATCGAGATGAGATGAAAATCTCCTATCTCCGAATTGGGCCCCTGTACTATGAAGCAGCCATTGATCACCTACGAGTAGCAATTGAATCCGGTGAGAAGTTTTCATTTTGTTTGATATTCGTAAACGTTGTATGTCAGAGAGCTATTTTCTATTGGAGTTGTTTAAAGTTTAGAAATACCCACAAACAGTTTAGTCAAACTGTCGCTTGCGGCACATGTGAGTCATGCAGTTAATAGATAACTTACTAAGTGTCAATGCTTTGGCAAAACTAAGCCTGAGGGGCAGTAGCCGGTAGGACAGTAGCCTGTGTAGTAATAGCCTGTGTGGCAATAGCCTGTGTGGCACTAGCCTGTGTGGCACTAATCTGCAAGGTACTATCCTATGTGGCTCTAGCCTGTGTGGCAAGCCGGTGTAGCAAGCCTGTGTGGCAAGCCTGTGTGGCAAGCGTGTGTGGCAAGCCTGTGTGACAAGCCTGTGTGGCAAGCCTGTGTGGCAATCCTGTGTGGCAAGTCTTTGTTGCAACCCTAGTTTTGTTGAATTATAGTCTGAGTGACGACCTAGCCTGTGTGGTGAGCCTATGTAGTAAATTCCTCCCGGTGTAACATCATAGTACGAGTTACGACCTAGCCTGTGTGGCAAGTCTAAGTGACTACTTTAATGGCATGTTATTCGTTTGAAATTGGACACAGCAGTTTTCATAAGTCCAAACCGCGTATGTGTATTGCCATTGGATTTTCAATGTGGCTTGATTAAATTCTTGGAAAATTGGATGTATGATTAATAATTTAGTTTTAGCCTCGATTATTCGATTGGTCCCAATACAATTTATTTCACTAAAAGTCAAGTTGCTTATTTCAATTATCATGACAATTTATGGGGATAGGTAACGAATATGAAGTTACTGTTGGAAGAGTCGATTATACTCTGGTACGATGTTTATGGTTGGTAGAATTGGGTTTAACTGTGTTTTGTGTTATCCCATAACTGTGTTCGCTTTCTGTGAAATTGTGGAGGTAGATTTGAGACGGTCAGAATGACCGAGCGTTAAGTGGTTACTTGAGCACTTTTATGATTGTCCACAGATGATGAGATGAACTATTCACCCGAGGACGTGTGAAAATGCAGGATGGCCGTGACGGCGCGAGATATCATTGGATAAAGAAAATCAGTTTATTTTGAGAGTTGTTAATCGATAGTATTATTGTTCTGTTATTTATGACGATTAATCGATTTGTTTATGGTAATTTAGAGCGGTTAACACCGAATGGAGTTGCGTTTGGGATTTCGGGCGAACGTCATGTCTGTCAGTCAGTGGTTGACAGGACTGGGCTGAAAGCGGTCGCACGCAATGGTCATTCGTAAACCCATTACTCTAAATCGCCAACTATCTTTGTGATCATTCACTAAATAAGTAGTCTAAGTGACTGTATAATTAAAATAGTGAAAAGCCTTCAATGCTGTCCCCTTATTTCAACGTTCCTGAAGTTTGACGCCGACCATAAATGATAGCGAGTTCACGGATGAGAAATCAGACACAACACCTCGGCCTACTAGATTTTCTCCGTCACCAAAAGTGGAAGGTTACAGCGCGGCGGCCTTTCCTATGTTTCTCCGACATCAATGGGATCAGATGCGACGGCGTGGCTCCTCTTTCCTACATTACCCCGATATCAAGAGTGAGATGTGAAGGCTCGGCTTCCTATTTCTCTATGTTTCCCCGACATATACATAAATAATAATAAATATTCGGGACACTTGCACACAAGTAAACATTTTTTTAAGCAGTTTTTCAGCTCACAGTTGTTTCGCTAAAGTTTCATAGTCTATAGGCCCCCAGTGATTGTGTAGGTTTTATTTATAAGATACCGGGCTCGTGTTTACGTTCAAATACAAGGAACTTTTCGGATTGTGCCTACGCGAATAACACCGACTAGGTAAAAGAATTTCAAAGAATTTACGTTAGTGCTATAAAAACCTTGAAAATGTTAACGTGAACGAATCTATCTACATTTGTATAGTACATAGGGTCAGTTATCCATTGTTAGAAGAATGTCACGGGTTCTATTTTTATATTTTATTTCAGAGTATAATGTGCCAGGCAGCTCCTAACTATGGCTCTGTTCAAACGCTATACCTATTGCTAAGTCTAAGCTCAAGTATTGTTGACCGAGCGCAACGAATGCTCAGTCTACAGGGACAATTCAGCAGTTGTTTGTTCGACAATCACTTGAGTATCGATGATCCGATCTTTATTGAATTTTGCAAGAAAGTGGTTTACCCCAATAGAATTTTCAGTTCGTCTAAGAGCTCAATCGGACGAGGGGTTGTCAATATATGTGCATGAACGGTCTCCGCTCGAGGCGGGTCAGTAATACGTAGTTCAATATGCAACGATACCAAAGATAGTAGCTACGTATGATAGTATAAATGAGGTAAGGGCGCCCCTAGACGAGCCGTATTTTTACTTCATTACTAGCAATATTGCCGACTGTAGCCCGGCAATCACCAGCCATCCTTGAAGTAAATGACTAGGTGGTCGGATAACACTCAAAATATTGTCGTAATGCTGTCGAGCCAGTATTGCCGGGCCAGTGTTGCAGTGAGATTATGGCCCGTCTAGGAGTGCCTTAATATGATATGTACCTACGAGCTTGTTTAGATTTAGCAATTTAGCGTTCTGAATAGGATGTGTCTCGATACAGAGAAGCTTAGTACGAACTGAAATTATATTAAATTTACATTTCGAAGTGTGTTCGATGCAGCAAAGTTTCTGAACATCTGTAAATTGGTTAGGGGAAAGATTGGACTTGACTCGCTCTGTTAGGACGGCACTTCGAAAAGTTTATAGTTCTGTGGGTTTTTGAAATGAAAAAGGCAGTGGTTCGGTTATTAAGTCATATAATGTTGGTTCCACAACTTTCACACGGTTGAAACACTTATAAACAGATTTACATAACTTGAATTAAAAAACTTATAGGACCCTAGTTAGATCCTAGGTTAGATTCCCGGCTTTTGACTTATGGGGCTTGAAGGAAAAATGGTACATTCATCACCTTCAAAGACCATAGCTGATTAACCAGCTTAATCTGCATCAATAATGGGTTTGAGGAAAGAAGGTGGTCGAAGCATCGAGGAATTTTAATGGAAAATGGATACGACGGATGTAACCTGACTTCATGTGTCTGGAACAGGGTCGGAATAAGGGAAAGAGGTCGAATGAAGGTGGAAAAATGGGGTGAAAATGTGAAGGGATATAACAGCTCGTAACTTCTCAAAGACGTCGCTTCATGTGATTGTACTTTATGAGTTATCACGGTTCAGGATATTATCATTTCGCTGTATGCTGAGATAAGCTACGGCAGTGACGTGTACGAAGTAAGTTGAATGACGTACATAGAAACAAAGATTAACTTTTACGCGGCGTCCTCGGTTGTGAACCTGCTGTATTGACTGAATGTTACACTTAGTTCAACAAGTTGTTGGAAGCTTTGCTGTTTTTTGCTTTGGATGGCGGCCAAATGCAACTTTTATATTAATACTATCTGCGCTCCACAGAAACTGTTAATTTTTTCGGGATAAGAAGTACCCTATGTCCTTTTCTGTACCCCAAAAAACATGTTTGCAAAATTTCAAGACGTTTAGAAGGTTGAGTAGTTGAGACGTGAAAGCGTTACAAACAAACAAACAAACGAACAAACTCACTTTCGCATTTATAATATTGGTTAGGATTGAATTAACTAGCTGCGCACCGCGGTTTCACTTGCAGTTTGTTTATTTATTTATTGCCAATATACAGTGCTGCTTAGTTTTTAGACTAATTACAAGTGCAAAGACCCTGTGAGAGCGCTGCAAAATAGGTTAATTATGTAATAAGTATTTATAATCTTACACAATATTATGTAACGATGGTGATTTCGCAGGGTGGGCGATGATAAGAACAACACGCAGATTCTCTTAGATCTTGTTTATTCGACGGTCGTCTCCAAAGTGAATCACGATAATACAAGCCACCGCTTTAGTGTTGCCATCTGGCACCTCCAATTGACAGTACAAACATATTAATTATACCAGCATCAAATCATTATACAATCAGGAATATACATGACAGCATTAACGTTTATTATTGACGGCTGCGAGAACTGGAACTTGTAACACTCGGCCATCCTGCATCGGCCGTGTCTCACGGCGATTTTGAAAGTTGTCTGCACTCCTGGACTTCTGTAACGAAATTTTACGCGGCAGTAAATCGTTTTTGGTATATTTTGTAACTTACTTAAATATGAAGAGAAGGAAGAACACACATTAATATACGCTGTTTTTATTTATTTTGTAAAATAAACTACTTCTCCTCGTCATACTCAATGTTTATCTAGATGTATCTAGATCTAGATAGATCTAAATGTTATGTATTTTATAGCACACAGATCTAGTTGGTATAGTGATTATCTTTGTTCAAAATGTTTTGCTACTAGTCACACAGGTCTAGCGTAGTTGTCTAGATGTTATGTACTTATTTTATAGCACATAGATCTAATAGGCAAGTATATTAGATATATTAATGTAGTTCTTTGTATAAAATGTTATCCTACTGGTCACACAGATCTAGCATAGTTGTCTAGATATTATTTATTTTTTATAGCACACAGATCTAATAAGTATATATTATTAGATATTTATATATGAAGTTATCGTTGTAAGCATAAAATGTTTTATTTCAGGTCACACAGATCTAGCGCAGTGTCTAGATGTTATTTATTTTTTATAGCACACAGATCTAATAGGTATTTATTAGATATATATATATGTAGTTATCGTTGTGAGTTTAATTTTTTTTATTTCTGGTCACACAGATCTAGCGTAGTGTATGATTATTTTTTATAGCACACAGATCTAATAGGTATTTATTAGATATTTTTTATGTAGTTATCGTTGTAAGTATAAAATGTTTTATTTCTGGTCACACAGATCTAGCGTAGTGTCTAGATGTTTATGTAGATTATAGCACACAGATCTAAAAGATTTTTATTCGATACCTATTACTATTTATTATGCAGGTTTCTGTTTCTAAAACGTCTCACTACTCATCACACAGATCTAGCTTATTTGAGATAGGTATTATTTATTTCATAGCACACATTTCTAATGTACCTATAGTAAATTATTTAATGAAAATAAATGATGTATGTATTAATTATTACTGCGTTACTTTTCTTCACACAGATCTACCTGTACACATAGTTAAGAACTATTTGATTCATTTAAAAACTATTTCGTTCAGCAAATGCTTGGCATGATCTCCTTCATTGATACCCATTTCTATGTCACCCGCATTAATTATTGACCTACCCACATTTTTATGGTCGCTGGAGACTCAAAAAAACCTAGGATTATATAAAAATCCGCGCGAAACTATTATATCTATTACCTTCAATTTGCTTAACACCAAAACCTCTCATACTGCAAATCTGCGACGGTTTGCGACTTAATGCTACTTACTTTACTGCCTGTATCGATGTATGCGAGACCTATAGCGGCGTAAGTTGTAACGTGCTTCTTAAAAAAATAGGTAGCTGTTAAAATTTCAAATGAAACCTGCTGTACAGACCTACTGAATGTTGCGTAGCGGTTGCGATGCTTGTGTGTCCCGTGACCCGGCGTCAGTGCCAGACCCAGTAGCAGCATACCAGCAGACAGTAGCAGCGTGACCCAGGCGTTGACAGACGTCGCAGCGAGTTTCCCAGCGGCAGTCCTGTGCTTCATGGCCCGTTTTGCGGCAGATGTAGCAGGTCTTCGGCATGTTCAATCCACGACGCCAGATTGATGTCCTCAATTCTTCATTTCTAGCTTCTTTTTTGTAGTTTTCCAGCGATGACAAAAATCCGTAGTACAGTTCTTCTGGAGTATCACAACTGTAGGCTTTCGCGTTTGCACGCAATTCAACCGACAAACCCCGAATCAGACAGGATATGGCAGAGTCCCCTTCTAAACCACACTTTTTTAGAAGTGATATCTTATCGTGGAAATACTGAGTCATCGTCTCACTGTTTCCTTTGTTACGAGCAAGCATTTCTTCTAGCCGATCGACGTAGTCTGTGGAACGTGGAAATGCGCGCGCTAGGTTTTCTTTCCACTGGAGCCAAGTAGCTGCATAATCATCCAAGTCATCGTACCAGTCTCGAGCAGCACCACGAAGACGAGTTTGCATGATGAAAGTACGGTCACGTTGATCCCATGCGTACATATCTCCCAGTTGGTCAATTTTGTTGAGCCACCCCTTCACATTTGTAGTTTTCTTCCCCGGATCGAATTTTGGAATAATTTCAGCGTCGAGGTGAGTCACTCGTCGTTTCTTGGAAACTGGCTTATTACAGTCTTGTTCACATTGCAAGAAAAAATGTTTGTCATTTCCGGTACCTTCATTTTCTGTGGACGTTTCATCATAACTTGTCTTTCTTTTCTTTCCTAACCCGTGACGAAATGGTCCCAGCATCTTCTTCATTGTCTATCCCACTTCTGAGATGTAACGATGGTGATTTCGCAGGGTGGGCGATGATAAGAACAACACGCAGATTCTCTTAGATCTTGTTTATTCGACGGTCGTCTCCAAAGTGAATCACGATAATACAAGCCACCGCTTTAGTGTTGCCATCTGGCACCTCCAATTGACAGTACAAACATATTAATTATACCAGCATCAAATCATTATACAATCAGGAATATACATGACAGCATTAACGTTTATTATTGACGGCTGCGAGAACTGGAACTTGTAACAATTATGCCATTTAATCTTGCACAGTATTAGATCTATCACATTCAACACTTATCTAGCTCTAACAGGAGTAGTAAAATATTTAAATTATATCTTTACATACTTACTACATTATATAGAAAAATACAACCATTCTCGTTTAAACAAAACTAGACTATAACTTTATTTATTTAACCCATAAATCTTTATTTATACATAGTTTATGTTATATTTATTCACCATTTATCTAGCATACAATCTTGAATATACTATAGTAGTAAAAAAGAAAGTGCTATACCAGACTATAAATCTATCTCTGTGTCAAACTTCATCCAGATTCGTTCAGCCGTTTTGGCGTAATTAATAAACATCTATCCATTCAAACTTTCTCATTTATAATATTAGCGTGAAGTGTGATAGTGTGATTAAGAAACAAGTTAGCACGTTAGCACATTGCTTCTAAAGTTGCGAACTGATGCTGCAATTAATAGTCGGAGTAAATAAGCCGGCAGATCACGAAGTTAGCAGCAGGAAGTTACAGGTGAGGCTGACTTCCTGCGTCGAGGTGAGGAGCAGAAAACAAGAAGCTCACATCAGAATCAATTCACATGTAAAAACTACATTAATGTAAAAAAGGGGATATTATAAGGTTAAGAATTATTTAGAAGATAAAGATGTCTGGAGCCTTCCACTTCCGTCAAGTAGCCACTAGTATTTATAGATATTACCTAGTTGTAAGCCAAAATTTGTGAGACTGTAATTTATTTATATATATTTATTTTTGAAAAAAATAATGCCCCTCAATTTCTTGCCTGTTCTTCTGAGTAGAGGCTTTTTGTCCGAACAAGGCGGTCGAGTCTATTTAAATAACTTTGACGTTCATAAGTGTATTTGATACCTAAATTGAATAAAAACATTTTGACTTTGACTTTGACTTTATTCTTCTGATATAAATAGTAACCTGCTTAAAAAAGTATTTTTCAAATTATCTTCAATGTACAGCCATCGCTTCGTTATAGTTTTATTATGAGTAGAGATTGTTTGAGCGGATTGTTTGTACTGCAACGTCAACCGTCAAGCCATGTTAGCTTTCAAGCAGTATAGAAACTCTGGCCTCTTATTTTGCTAATGTTAGTGAGATTAGTAACACGTTTTTTTAATTTAAGGAATACCAACAACTTTTATAGGAGGAAGGGGATGGGAATTTTTTGTGTATTATGTTCATATCAGAATCATGTCATTCATTAGTGACAGGTTAACAAGAGACAAGTAATGTAATTCCTACCTAAAATAAAAATACACACTTGAAAGAAATTCAAAAAGTTATTTTTTAACTTTATGTATTTTTTTATCCTTACTTACTTTTTTTTTCACGTTTTTCTTTTTCCCAGGATATACAAGAGGTAGAGCATTTGCTGGTGGCTGATAACCAGATATCCAACATAGAGAGTGACGCCATGCCCAGGGCTCTGAAGCACGTCCATCTGGGGCTGAACAAGCTAGACACGCTCAACGGAGCTCTTCGAGAGCTAGACGACTTGGAGTGGATCTTTATCAACGCCAACCGCCTGGAGTCTATCGAGAATGAACTACCAATTGTAAGTTGGAAACTAGTTAAATTTACGAAGGGCAAGTTTCTAATGCTTTCTATAGTGCGTGCCACGGAAGACGAGACTAGACAAACCACGTGGTTTGACATGCGCAGTAGGATTACTAGGTTTATGTTTAGATTGAATTATTCCTCAAATATTTAAAGAATATTTAATATATTACTGTAAAATATCCCACCACTAACGCTCGTCGAGTCTCATCTTTCGTGGTAAAGGTTGACTTCATTAACTGAAATAATTTTGACAGCTTTGTATCTAAGTACCTTTTTAATTTTCACTCATGTAACTATTTTGGAAAAATTAACAGTGCATGTAAGATTTTGTGGAAAACTGCAGGTTGCTAGTTGAAACAGTAGTAGTTTTTAAAAAAGTATTAAAAAAACGGTTGCTTGCCACCTGCCAAATAATAATTTATAAAGCATAAAAAATCGACTTCCCGTCATCCATGTAAACAATTTTTATGCTTTTGTTGATATCTATAAAAATAATTATCTTGTAATGTTTGTTATATTGTCCTATTGATGTTGAATAAGAATCGATTAAGTGGAAAAAAACTGTTACATCATTTGAAACAAAGATACGATTATTAGTAACAATTAAATGTAATTCACTCCAAAGGACGCCGCGCCGGCCCGCTCAGACGCCGTAACGAATTAAGGGCTTTTTCAGAACGCCAAGAAGTTGGTCCTCATCCACGCAGCTCACAACCAGCTGGTGAGCTTGCCAAAAGATTTGAAGCAGATGCCTTCACTAGAGTCCTTGTACTTTTACGGCAACAGCATCAAGTCGCTGGAGGGCGCGCTGCAGAAGTCACGGAGGCTAATGCGAATCGGACTTTCCTTCAATAAGATTGAATACGTAAGTATCTACAGAGTTTGTTCATAGATTGACTTAGTTGCGATTGTCTATCACCGGTCGTACATAATATATTTCTTTGTAAGTTTTATTACATGCTTATTTAGGTACATACTGATTGACATATTTACTTGATGCAGTTATTTGCAAGTAAAAAGAAAGTTCTTTTACGCTGACTTGAGTATGAAAAAATAAGCAAAATAAAACTATAATTAATTGAAACTTTGTTATCTACGATTTTAAGCTTGTTTAATCATGTGTGACCAATTATGCCTTACGTAACTGTATTTAGGCAGGTATATGAATAAATAAAGATATTTTTCAGTTGGCTGAGGACGAGTTTACTGAAGCTGACAAACTAGCCGACCTTGACATTGCCTATAATCAGCTCAAGTCTCTCAACGGTTCCCTGAGATGTCTAAAAGCGCTGCGCTATCTGAACCTAACCCACAACGCGATGGTAGAGTTCTCCCTGCAAGAAATCAAAGGCCTCAAACGGCTGTCCGTGATCGATCTTTCGCACAATGAAATACGTCACATCACTGGGAATATGGAGGTAAAGTGACATCGTCGCGAGCTGGGTCCGTGATATTACTACACTACTTATAAACATTTGAACTTTACTTAGAACAATTACTACTTACTAAATCATTTAAGGAACACTTTCATGTTTTCTCTTCGTTTTTTTTTTTTTTTAGCTTTATCGTTTAACCTCCTGAGGCAGGTGTAGGGCGCTAAATATAGAGGGCCTTCTGAAATCATGCCTTCTTCTAGAATAATGGAACACAGGGACTAATATCAGGAAATCTGTCACTTACAGTCGGGAGTTAACAGTTACAGAGAAAAAGTATTTAATTTTACGTAAAAAAACAGTTCTACCATTCAGACAACCAACACACTCTGATTCCATTAAAAATTAAAAGACTGACGCAATAATATTTTAGTACATTACTTTATCAAAATGTACCCATTCTCTATTATCTATAGGATTACTTTGGCTTTAAATTTTTTACAACCTTTGATGTCGATTTTAATACCCACTGAACTACTAATGATTTTTAAATACATTTTTACAGAATTTGGTTGACGTGGAAACACGAGTGTTGGAGTTGCGGCTCGACCACAACTACATTTTGAGCTTAGGTGGAGCTTTGATGGGTCTCCAGGGGCTTCTCAGACTGAACCTGAGCAACAACCAACTCCAGCAGATATCCCCGGACGATCTGATCGGCCTGGAAGACCTGCGTATGCTGGACGTGTCTCACAATCGAATCACAACCTTAGAAGAAACATCAAAGGTTCGTTTTATACGTTAAAAGCTAGCGTGCGCGCTTTGCGATGTTAATGTGCCAATGCGACATTGTAGCGTCGGTTTAATGTCACTATCATGAGCGTGCAGCGAGGGACAGCGGCAGCGGGTGGTGAACGCAAATATTGAGATGCTATTCGCATTGAGGGCACCAAGAAAGATAAGCCATGGCCCTCGCTACCCGCCGTATCGTGCAGTGCGCCGCTGCCGGTGTCTCCCCGCTGAAGTTGACAATGACAATGCGATCGTATATTACGTCGACACGTAGGTACAAATGCCCGGTTGGTTGCAGACGTACTTGCCCTCGTTGGAAGAGCTGATCGCTCACCACAACAACATCACGGTTCTGGACAAGGACTTCCACGGGCTGCCGGCGCTCTGCATCGCTGACTTGTCCTTCAACAGGATCCAGAGCGTCAACTACGATCTGGTCACCAAATCGCAGTGCACCATCAACGGCATTCCCGGCATTTTGAAGATATACCTTCAAGGTGTGTATTGCATTATGCGTCATAATCTTATGACGATATATTGTTTTTTATTGCCCAATAATGTGTTTTCCTTCATTCAATTTTAACTTTTTTTAATGATATTATAGCCTTCCTAAACGTTATGACATTTGAATCCCTTAAAGTTAATAAAAATTTGTGCCAGACAATGCACAAAGGCATTATAAATTGGTTTTTATTGCGTTGCGATTTTTTTTAATGAAGAAATTGCCCTTGCGACAGTTGAGTTTTTTATATCAATCGGTACTTTACCTACACGTGCTTTTTTCTTTTGAGGATGGAAACAACTTCTATGTCCGTCGGACAATAATATTTGGTAGGCGACGAGGTTTGTTATGTCCACGAATAATGAACGGAGTCAATTAGTAGTTTTTTATGCAAATTCTAGTCATGACATCCCTAAAAACCATTATCTGTATCGTTATTCGTGGCCAGAACACATACAAAACAATCCCTCATAGTTACCCATTTGTCTCGGATTCTCCCCTAATACAAGAGCGCAGGGTGCAGGGGACCGACGTCCCTCTACTATAATTATCTTCTACCTATCTGTATCGAAGCTGGCTGCAAGCGAAGTTTGTACAATCATTTCAAAATAGATTTAATGTTGTTTAGCAATATCATGAGGAAATTAGGTTTGATTTTTTTGTAGAGCTCTTTATCTGGACGTGCAATGTGCCTACTTGATATACCTCATAAAATTCGTTAAACCCGTTCAATTTCATACTAAGTATATTATATTATACATACACATGTATTCCCCGGCGAGGGTGTAACCTAGCTGCTAGCCGGGCAGCTGCTTATTCGATGGTTTTTAAGCCATCTATTATTTATCCTTTTTGAAGTACTTACTCTGTATAATCTGATCAGTAGGTGTATTTATTATTACGTCAGTATTTATTTTTATCAGTTAGTGATATTTTGTTTTTAATATTCTCTTTATGTTTGTTTTACTTTGTATTTTTGGTGTGCAATAAAGATGTATTGTATTTTTGCTCTACGATTTCGCACTTGTCACATACTCACAAGTTTTTAAAGCTACCTAGTAGAGCACCTCGAACGAGACCTCGTATATCTTCGTATTTAAACATTGTGATCGCATGAACTACTTGTCTGCAAGTTTCATGTAGATTGGATCAACGATACTGAAGTTATCGTCGAACAAACAAAAGCTTCGCTCGGTCAACTAAGTACAGTGACCAGTAAAAGGAGTTAGTGGTTCGCATCTCTGCAGCCCTACTGTGGATTTAAGTTCTCTTAGCTTAGCTTTTAGCTGAATTCATATTTATCTAGCTATGCGTGATTCATGTGAAAGATCATGTGTATAGAGTTGTAACGAAGTGTACGTTGTTTGCGCAGACAACCCGGTGCTGTGCGACGAGCGGCTGTACGACCTGATGGCCGTGCTGGAGAGCCTGAACGCGCGCGTGAGCGGGCCCGTGTCGTGCGGCACCGCCGGCTCGCCGGTCCTGGTGCGCGCGCTCAACGACGGCGGCGAGGAAGGCGGCGGCGTGCTGCTCCTCCGCTTGGAGCCGCCGGCCCCGCCCTCGCACCACCACTACAGGCGCGTGGGCGCCCTCATTGCCCGCCTCGTGCCCGAGGCAGCGACCACAACCAACAACGACGTTATCAAGTGGCCCGACGATCAAGCCCGGGACCCGCATGCGCATCCCATTGCAAATTTCCGCCACATCGGAACTAAACTTTAACGTAGGACCAGCAGTCCGTCACCTGCCGCCGGAGCGCGTAGTCGCGAGCATGGACGCCGCCTACGCTCGCTTTCGCGATCGCGCTCGCCGCAAAACTTTCATTTCCTGCTTTAGTGAAAACACAGTTTTGGCAGTGTTTTTCTTTTTATTTCCGTATAAATCGAAATAGTTGCGATTATGGACTAACCCAAAGAGTTTGTATGCAGTACTTTGTTGTATGCTGTTGACAATATTTGCAAGGATGTAAGTAATTTAGAACTTAAAAAAATGTATATACAGGATTATTTTTAATTTACCAAAATAATCACTCTCAGGCAGCTCCTAACATCATATTTAACCACTTTCGTTCCATGACTTTTTAAATAACTTTTGTCATAAATAATATCTAAAAGAATTTCAAAGTACCTCATTTTTTACTTAGAGTTACTAAAGTTACTTAAAAGTAAAAATTTTAGATATCAATTTTGTAGGCATCAAATTCAACATCAGCTCGGATGTTTTGCCTCGTCCCGCGTTAGTTTAAATTTAAAAGTACGTAACTTAAAATTTAAATAAAATTGTTGTTTATAATGTTAAGTAAGCGCCAGCCACTTTTGTGTCCACAGAGCTTTAAAAATACTAAAAGATAAGTATCTTTTAGATGCTGGACTGTTTTATGATTAATGACAAGTTGCAAAAAGTGATTGGTAAATAAAAAAAAAACCTGTGTATATTATATACTATGTCCCCTATAATGTCATGGAAAAAATGGAAAAATGTGTTTTTAACTACATAGTTAAGAAATATAATTACGATGTCAAAATCTATGCAAATATCATGTTCGTAGCCATGAGATTATGGTCGACTCTAATTGGACGGAATTAGCGAGTCAAGAAAGCGTGTCTGAAGTTAAGATATAGCTTTCAGAAGGGTTTTACATTATCTGTGGTTCAGCCAGCCTCTCCTATCGTTTCAAGGGTAGCAACGTTGAAAAAACTTACTTATCGAGAAACCTACAAGTTAACTATAGGCATAGATTTTCTTTATCATAAAATATTATAAATCATATAAATATTTCCGCATATAAGATTTGTATTTCTAAAATCCAGTACAAACTCTGACCTGCTCCCCCTTCGCGAGCGATGCTTTACAAAAGTGTATTAAAAATCACATAACACTGACCGTACAGCTATTTGCCTAAAATGTTCAAATGGACTACACAAGTATTAATATTGAATTTAAAAAAAAGGCGTTGCAAGTGTAGCCTGTGTAAAATACTCCGGACTAAAAACTCTGATAAAAAGACTATTTTTATTGTACCTATTGAGTACAGCGGTGTTACCAGCGGTTAAAAAATAGCTGTGTTCCTTCTGTATTTAAAAAATATATGTGCTTCCAGAGAATAATTTTTCTCCGTGCAAAATTTCATTCCGAATCGTTCAGCCGTTCTGCATAGGTTTCCACAATCATTAGAAAACGTTTCCGTCTGGATTCTAAAAAAATAAACTCAAATTATTCGAATCTCAGTCCGTATTCATTCATAAGTTTATAAACGTGATTCATTCTTCCGGTCGGATAATTATATACTTGATACCCTATTCCAAAATGTATAAAAGTAGACTGAGATTCGAACAATTTGAGTTTGAAATTTGTGGGATCCGATCGGAAACATTTCCGAATGATTGTGAATAGCGCCGCTGGCGTGGTTATGAAACGTTCATCTAAAATGACATTAGTTCAATAACTATTAGATTAGAGTGCGGATAATTCTCTAAACAAAGAAATTTCGATTTGATTTTACTTAGTTCTCGACAAATCTTCTGGAGTTTAACGCAACGAAATTTGCTTGCGCCGCTTTTGCTCTATTCGAGAATTTTATAGGAAATCACACTACATTTGCGGATATTACTCTATCTGATTGTTACGTTTCAAGGCGCGAACAGGAACCTCTCTAAAAGTTTTTACTCCAACAGCATAAAGTAGTCCTAGTTACTTTATAAATTTTCTGAACCAAATGATTGAATTTTTGAGTTCAAAGCGCGGTTTTGAAAATCATTGGTCAATAAGTACTTAGTCACCATCAACTAGGTATATATAATAAAACACGTTTTTTAAAAATTGCATTTTAGTCCTCCGCCTTCTTTGGAGCTTAAAAAATAATGGCGACGGATAAAAGACGAATGACGGCTTACTCCCAACGACCACCACCAAAAATGCCGTCAGTGGTGGTCGTTAGAACAATATTTTAATTTTTGTCGCAACTGTCGCCTGTGGGGTTCATTGGGATTTGAAATTATTTTTGTGCCTACGATCACCACCAAACTGCCACCACTGGTGAAAACTACAGTCAAACGGATAGAACTCAAAACATATAAAACCAAATTTTGTTACATTTTTGCACTGCAACACAACTTTATATTATAATTACACTAGCTGTCACCCCGCGACTTCGTTCGCGTTTATTTTTTATATTTATAAATGTGAGCTATCCTATCTGTTAAGTTAGATCGAACAGCACACGGTGTGCAAAGTTGATTGAAATCGGTTAAGTAGTTTAGGAGTCTATAGCGGACAAACAACGTGACACGTAATTTATATATATTAAGATTATTATAATGGCAAAACACTCAAAATATCTTTTTTTATGACCTACTGAGCCCCACTGGCGGCAGTTAGGACATAAAGATAACTTTGTCTTAACTACCATTACTGGTGGCTATTTTGCTGGTGATCGTTGGGAGCAAGCCCACTTACATTTACGTCTCGCCAGCTCGTCTCGCGCGATCGGCAGTCACTAAACTCATTCGTTTTAAATTATGTACACCTTGTATTTGCATTATCCCTATTTTTTAATTGCGATTAATTTTACGAGGAAGTAGAGATCAAATATTTTGTTTTGACCTTTTTTCATACTTACTTATGCTCTAGAAAGAAATAAAGCGTGCTCTGCTGTAGCATCGGCAATGCTTTTGTATGGTCTTAATCTAGAGCGCGCGAATCAGTTGAATGTTTTAGGTGGTTTAGTAAATTACATTCGCTTAATCTGGGCACAAAACATGAAACGAAACGAGCCCAACGCCGAACGACTGCGACTGACGCATCCGGCGAGCGAGACGTGTTTCCAACAAAAGTACAACACCAATCTATTATCAGTTATCTAAGAAAGATATTTGCGCGGCGATGTCCTGTATTACCGCGCAACTCCACAAATCTACCAATTAGCAAGGCAAATGGTACATACGAGTATATGTCTATTCGAAAAAAGAACACTCGTGGCGAAAACGGGAACTAACATTTCAAACAAAACAAAATGAATTATCGTCGAACGAAACCGTCGACTAGGCACAGGGGCGCCCTCGAGTCCAACAACAGCTCTCTTTCTCGTTCTCGGAACTAAAATCTACCAAACACCCACGCCAATAGCTAGTAAGAAAGATGTGATTGGGTAATAATATGCTTATGGATGAAGTTATGCGCGATTAGACACTGTCTGTAGCTATGCTAGGTCTGAAGGTATCATCAGTGCATTGATATCTTCAGTGAGTGTCACACAGGTGGGAGCAGCATTGGTAAGTCTCCAACATTTTACAGTGTGCATGTTAGCAGCAGGGCTAGCACGGGCCCTAGACAGAATGCCTTCCCACGGTTTTCATCCGCGCTAACATGTGACAAAGCTAAAATACAGATAACGTGTGTCTCTTTCTCGTGGGATCATAAATGTGATAAGACAATTTGTCCTCAGCTCAGGCTCGGGCTATACGGGGGAGGTTGGAGACCATTACGAGGGAAAAGCCCTATGTCTTAAACTGGGAAATGTTTTTCTTGATTCCTAACAGAAAGAAAGCAGCCCTTCTATATTAAATGTCACGTTTTCAACTCACCGGTAGAAAACCTGGCGTTGACTCGCGCAGCTGCGCTGGTTCCTCTAGCAGCGTGTATTTGAAACATTTTAAGTGTTCACCTATTCAGCATACATCTGTGTCTTACCATTACTTTTAGGTACAAATTTCAAATGTTTGCCGTGTATTTTTACAATTCCGAAGCTATATTTAATGTATTACAAATAACATTTACATAATTATATTAGTATCAGTCCTTCGCGAAACAAGTAGGTGCGTTTACGTTAGGTTCCGCGTTCCGCTAAAATAAAACAACAATAATACATTTAAGCATTTGAACAACGAAGGAAAAAGTCAAGGGTCGAGGCGGAACGCGGCGGCCCGTCCGCTGCATCCCCATTACATGAAATCAAGGCCTAATAAAATCAATAAGCTTAAATAGATTGCAGCCGTGGTTTCAACTGACTGAATAATACAGCGTTCTGATGGCATGTATTTTGCCTATTTCGGCCGTGGCTGCAGAAGTGTGGAATGGCCACCAACCCCATTCAACTACCAGTGTTCAAATGTCATTTAAAGTGTTGCGACTATGACTACAACTAGTCATCATGTGCAAGTATCGTCAGACGGAGAGCTCGCATATCTCCACAACCCCTCGTCCGATTTAGCTCATTAGTTCCCACCTCATTAGTACGTCTTTAAAATTTCTATTGAGGTAAACTAGGTACCTGGAAAATTTAATGAAGATCGGATAGGATCGGACACTCATGTTATCATCGGACAAACCTTTATCAAGTAAACAAATGCAAAAAGACTAATGGAATAGACATTTTCAACCATTGATGGTGTGAATTACATTCTTAGGGGGGAGCACCTTAGGTTCCTCCCCCCTGATGCTCGCCGGTTGAACGGGGTCGTGGTTGCAGTTGACGTTGAAGGTGATCGTTGCATACGATTACTACCACGGGCCCGTTCAACCACTCATGCCAACTTACTTGCACCATGCGCGCCATCGCTCGCACTTGGCTACTAGCACAATCAGAATCACAAACGGACATCCATAATGAGGGTCTTGTTTATCCGTTTAATTCTGGAGACAGACAGGATTAAGTAGGTACTGTTGCGTAGTGTGAGTGTGTTAAAATTACGATATTGTAAATATAGATATGTCGGAACTCGAAAGGTATCCGTTTCGCATCAGACATGGTTCTACGGCGTGGGTTTAGCGGGCGAGGAGAATGAGACATCTCGCGTACTTAAATCAACTTTATTTGAGTGACCAACAATTAATTTACACAGTAGGTAGATTATAATTTGCCTCGATATAAATTGTGAACAAGGTATTCCACTTAGTAACGCGCACTGTTCACTCCTCAACGTCCCAACTCAAAAGGTGAGCTCCTTGGAGCATTTCCGCGCACTTGTACTAGCGCCCCCTCCACTCGCTCTCTTTCGGACGGAACACGAATACCGCCGAACTATTGCCACCCGCTGATTGGCTGCCTGACTCACGCGACATCTGGCCAACGACCAATCAGCGAACAGCGCACGTCACAAAGAGTTACACCAGAGCTGGCGCCACTTTACACAACTCTAGTTCACCAAAGCAATACTAGGTGGCGCTTAACTAAATAATTACAATATTTAAACTATGCGCCGACACGGCCGGACTGACATCCGCACGTCCTCGGGCGCTTTTTTTTAATTATCTGTAACAAAAGACCATAGTTAGCACTTTTCCACCGCTCGTTTATTCTGACATAATCAGGACAATTGCAAGCTACTGATGGTGTTTTCAATCTTGAACAAGGCACACAGGCGCACAACCACACAAAACTACTGACGCGACCAGAGCAGTGCAGGCCGGATAACAGCGCCCCTTCGATGACCACCACAGTGATCCATTCGACCCGGGCCTGCATCCCTTCGACTCACTCTCTGTCCTCCTTGCGTCATCACGTATCTACAACCCAGAGTACGTCTTGGCCCACTACATCCTTTCGACTATCTCTCTTCGCATTGACCCACCCTGTCCTCTTATCCAGAATTGAGCACACCGTACAATCTAAACCACTTCATACATTACTCAGCATGAAGTACTAAGTACAAAATAAGCGGTTAAGCCATGTTGGAGAATATCCCTACTTAGAATAACGGATTCCGAAATACTGTTTGAGGAGACAATGTGAAGTAACACGTCAAGTTCGATACCCTCAATTTTAACATTGCTGAGAATTTGAGATTCACATAAAATGTTTCCTTGACCTACCCCCGAAAGAAAGATCATTTCATTGCGCGCGGTACCAGAGAATTTAGCAACCAAATCCGATTTGATCAAAGAACATGTGGAACCACTATCAAATAAAAACGGAACGAGCTCACCCGATGACGTTGCCAGTGTGCTCCTTGCAGTTTGGTGGTCACAGATGTGGACCTCTTTAGCCACCTTATCGGTACATGCTGGAGCGATGTGTCCCGGTTCGCCGCACACGAAGCAGGATCTCTTGTCAGCGCCTTCCTTTGATGTTGATGCAGGATTCTGATCAGCACGTGGTTTCTTGCAATCCACTTGTTTGTGTCCAATAGTGCCGCAACGGTGGCAGGACCCGCGAGGTGTCCGTGCGCGGGGGCTCGCGCGCCGCCAGTAGCGGCGTGCGTCTCCGGCCGGGCCGCACCGCCGCGCGCGCGCGCCGCTCCATCCCAGAAACAAATAGTGACGGATATAGCCACGTCGGGTAGTACCCATAAGTTCTTTTATAAATGTGTCTTGCAAATTTCCTTTGCACTCTTTCGAGCAACAAAACGAAACGCTTTGGTTCTAAATCCCGTTCAATTTCCGGAACAATTGCGCTCTTGTAGTCATATCTAGTCCATTCAGTTATTATTTAATATCCTTCCATATCCGCGTCCTCGTCGTCAGGATCAAACTTGATGAACTTCCGGAGTTTGTGTAGCATTCAGTAGTCTAGTAAGCAGCGCCTCCAATCCAGTAGGAACGTTAGTGCAGCTGCTTGATGCTGTCGGTCTTGTCGCGACTCCTCAAGGTGTGGCCCTTCGAATCCTATTCGGGACGCGCCGTCCCATCATCTAGACTTGCCACACAGGCTAGGTCGCAACTCGCACCACGATGTCACACCGGGAGGAGCCCACCACATAGGCCCACCACACAGGCCAGGTCGTCACTCAGACCATAATGCAACAAACGCAAGGCTGCAACAATGACCTGCCACACAGGCTGGAGCCACATGAGACAGTACCATGTAAATTAGTGCCACACAGGCTATTGCCACACAGGCTACTGCCACACAGGCTACTGCCACACAGGCTACTGCCACACAGGCTACCACCGCCACACAGGCTACCGCCACACAGGCCACCGCCACACAGGCCACCGCCACACAGGCCACCGCCACACAGGCCACCGCCACACAGGCCACCGCCACACAGGCCACCGCCACACAGGCCACTGTCCCACCGGCCACTGCCACTCAGGCTCAGTTTCACCAAAAGCATTGACACCCAATAAGTTATCCATGAACTGCATGACTCATCGGTGCCGCAATAGGCACATTCCGACCAAACTGTTTGTGGGTATTTTTAAACCTACATACAACTCCAAAAGAAACCAACACTCTGGCAAAGATCGTCCACGACTATCAAACAAAATGAATACCTCTCACCGGATTCAACCGCCACCCGCAAGTAAACAATGGCTGCTTCATGGTGCAGGCACTGACCGGATCCCGCACGCTGCCGCTGCCAATCCCGGCGCCCTTCCTCGATCAACGAGTGGCGATGCAACCTCGCCGCAGCAGCAACACGCAGGCGTCGACGCCCCGTTCGGTACACTGCCATCCTTTGTCTCCCTAGCTCACCCACTGTAAAATCAAAAACTCCAGAGCTTACAACGCCTAGCGAGCGTAGCAGCCACTGGATGCATGAGAACCACTCCATCAGCAGCGCTTGAGTACCTTCTAAACCTGAGACACCTACATCTGGTCATTCAGGAGAAGGCCAGGACAGCCGCCCTAAGACTAAAAACAAATGGGCTATGGAATCACGAACCAGTAACAACACACACAGTATCCATGAAGGAGATCCTAAAGGAAACACCACTCCTTGGGGCACCCATGGACAGAATACCATGTCAGCATGTCTTCGACAGAAGATACAATTTCCGACTTAATGCGGAAGCAAAAGATAGCTCTGGTATCAAAGAAGTCAGGGTATATACAGACGGCTCCAAGACCGCACAAGGGACCGGAGCGGGTGTCTTCTCGAATGACTTAAACATCAAAATATCAACCACGGTAGACAAATTAAATACAATCTTCCAAGCAGAATGCATTGGCATCACCAGAGCAGCACAGTCAGTTGCAACCAGAGATGTCGGGGACCTTGATATAAGGATCATCTCAGACAGTGCATCCGCACTGCAAGCTCTACAAAACAACACCATTAACTCTGCTCTTATTATGGAGTGTCACAATGCACTCCAGTACATTTGCAAACAAAAATAGAGTAACTTTGCAATGGATTAAAGGGCACAGTAACTCAACAGGTAACGACGCAGCAGATGAGCTGGCCAGAAGGGGATCGGAAAAAATAGTGTACGGACCGGAACCACTAATGCCTATACCCCTGGCCCAGGCAAAAACGTGGCTGCGTCACAAATCTGAAGAAAACCACCTTACAGAATGGACAAACACGGAAGGCTGCAGGCAAACTAAAGATGCCGTTCCTGTGACATCAAAAAGATTTGCACGCAACCTCATCCGACTAAATAGGGACCAAACCCGCAAAGTTATAGGTACTATAACAGGTCACTGCTCCCTAAACAAACACCTATTTAACATTGGTGTGACCGACAGCCCTCTGTGCAGAGGTTGCATGGAGGCAGAGGAAACGCCACGGCACGCGCTCATGGAGTGCAGGAGCGTGGCAGAACACCGGGCTCAGATTCTTCAATCCCCATTGTCACTCCCGGAGGCCTGCAGCAGCCTGAAAAGGCTGCTGGACTTCTGGGAGCACCTGGGCTGGTTGGAGTGAAGGGAAGGGAAGAGTAGTAGACCCCACGCACAATGGCCCAATCAAGTGGCTAAGTGCGGAAAATCGCCCTGCCAAACAAACAATCCTTTGTCTCTCGTTGTTTGTTAGCTGCGTCACATTGCAAAGACTAGCTGTGACCAAACGCTGACGGGGCGAAGAAGACGTCTACTCGATGCTCGCTCTGCCATTGCCGCCCTGCTGCCCTTTATGCACCACCAAGAAACAGTCCGCAATAGCATGTAGGGGCGACCATATCCGCCATCTGTTGCTATGCCACTTCGCTTCCAGATCTTTGCACAATTGTAGCCAAAGACGGAGCCATATCTTGTTGCTGTGGACGTTTTCTTATCCCAATTCTGATGTCGGAACTCGAAAGGTATCCGTTTCGCATCAGACATGGTTCTACGGCGTGGGTTTAGCGGGCGAGGAGAATGAGACATCTCGCGTACTTAAATCAACTTTATTTGAGTGACCGACAATTAATTTACACAGTAGGTAGATTATAATTTGTCTCGATATAAATTGTGAACAAGGTATTCCACTTAGTAACGCGCACTGTTCACTCCTCAACGTCCCAACTCAAAAGGTGAGCTCCTTGGAGCATTTCCGCGCACTTATACTAGCGCCCCCTCCACTCGCTCTCTTTCGGACGGAACACGAATACCGCCGAACTATTGCCACCCGCTGATTGGCTGCCTGACTCACGCGACATCTGGCCAACGACCAATCAGCGAACAGCGCACGTCACAAAGAGTTACACCAGAGCTGGCGCCACTTTACACAACTCTAGTTCACCAAAGCAATACTAGGTGGCGCTTAACTAAATAATTACAATATTTAAACTATGCGCCGACAGATATTTATGGAACTTTACTTTTAAATACACCCACAATACTTAGGTGCGTTACAGTAATAAAAAGGTCATCATTCTTGGAAAATCTGATATAGCGTATGGTTTCTTCAGTCGTATCACGGCCTAAGTCGTACCCTGGAATATCTCGTTTTTTCTCCTTTCAATTTCAAGAAGTTAATAGCCTGTGAACTAGCTGATGCCTGTGACTTCGGACCCAGTGAGGCGATTCGGCCCTAAGCTTGATCTCGCAGATTCAGAGCTGGAGAATAAGCTCGGCCTGCGCCCACTAAAATACAAAGTTTTAACTCAAACTGGGATGAATGAGACAAACAAAAAAATACCTACATCCGTATTTCACAAACCGTTTATACAAACTCTTCGGTGCTTTCATTTTGGGAAACCGAACTGTGTTTTCACAGAATTCGGAAGTTAAATGTTTTAAACTGCGTTCAATTAAAATCACGCCAGTTTTTAGTGAAACTATAATAAAACTGTGATAGGTAATTAGTCGATAACTTTACTGAAATCACGAATACCAGGTTTTATTAATTACGAGGTGTCTGCTAACTGGTATCTATTATGTAATTTAATTTTTACACTATCTGCTCGACAATGGCCCATCATATTACGTAGACTCAGCGTAAAGCAAAGCATGGTCTCCCAAGGGAGATAATGTTATATGAAACTCCCATAAGAGTTTTCAAGCAAAGAGGTTTAAATTGGGTAAACACTCGTCAAAGGGACGAGTAATTGGAAAATCAAACTGGCTACCACAAAAAAAGAACGCAAATGCATGAATTTTTAAAACAAAAAAACGCTGTTTTTTTTCTCATTTTTGGCGCCGCAGATCGTGTGCATTTGCCAGTGTCTAGTAAATTACGTATTTCTTAGTTGTAATGTGATTACAACCAAGTGATTACAAAATAATTCCCCCTATCAAATGGAATTTTGAAGAGAAAACGTACAGTCGCGCTTCGCAATTTTTGTACCAGTTGCCCACACTCGTGTACATACGATAACAAACCGACAAAAGTTTATAATGCAATATTATTGTACTTGAACACTCGCAGAATCAAAGTATTAGAAAAAAATATCTACAAAAATACCTACAAAGTCACGACACCTTCTTTTTGGTTTCCAGATAAACTCTAAGAAACGGTGTTTGATGTAAAACATATTTTCTCAGTTCCTTTTTATAGCCTCGCAGAAGGTGTGAAAAGTAGAGTATTCACCTCTGTGATAAAGCAGTGTCTTCGTCTTGGGCGGCTTAAACCCCTCGCTCCACTCAGTACTATACATAACTCCCTGGCTTCGCTTGGGCGTTATATGAAAACTCCTAGAGTCCCTCGTTACGCTCAGGGTTCGACAAGCACTAACACATAAGACACTGCTTATCTCTCTCGGTGCATAATCTACTTTGGCGTGGTATCCAATGGCAATAAATAGCTGCAACATTCCTTCCTGCCCGCTGCGTTCGAAATGTGAACTGTACTCAATTACGAGTATATTTCTGGGAACGCCGGTGCCTGGGATACCGATATGTTGTGGTAAGACAAATTGACGATACACCTGCACCATGGATGTAACTCTATTACGCTACAGTCTGCATAAAGTGCCTTTCATATATTTAATTATAATACGCTGCAGTATGCATAAAGAGCCTTTTCCCGGTTCGATGTAAGGAGAGCTTAGTTGCTAAATACTGCGGCTGCGACTAAATATTGCAATGCATAACGGAATTGAAATAGGTAGAAATTAATAGCAATGCAAATAGTTGTACTTAGCACAATGAAATAGTGGTCAGTCGTGGGGTTGGTGGGATTTTACAAGCGTAGGCTAAATATTTTCGTCGCCACGGACGGTAATAGAGGCCAGCTCAATGATCTGATCTCTGCGATTACGTGCCGATTATCGCGGACCGGAGTCCAAAACTTGTAAAAACGTTCACAATTCTGTAGAGGTTACGTTTGTTTTAAACTTGTCACAACAAACTTTATTTACAGAATTCTTTCTGCCAAAACTTAGAAAATGATTACTTACACGAATCCACTGGATAGGTACCTACTTAGTTTATTTCGTTACCTATCTAAAACTTAGTTTCAAATAAGTATTGTAATATTATAACAAGTTAAAAAATTTCATTATCTTGACTTCTTAAAGAGTCAACATAAACCCACTCCTATTTGAAGTCTCGTAAAGGGAAGTATCAGGTTAATCACAGCACAAAGTAATTATAAGAATGCGGTGCGCTGCGTCCTCAAAGACCCTTTGGGTCCTTTGTAAAAGCTATCAGTTAGCATCCGTGGCAGACTGTCCGATAAGGCTATTACTCCGGCATCCGGTTCGTGGAACTGAGGGCGCTCTGTTTCAGGAAGTTATAATGCAACGTGGGCTGCAGCGCCAGCCACTGCTACCTCAGCCCTATAGCTACTCTAGCGTCTGCGATATTGACGCCTCGCGCCTTCTTCACGAGTACCGTGTATAGAGTCAGAGCCGGTCAATGCAATGCTGGGCATGTTAGAGCGGACGGGAGATAGACTTTAGCCCGTCGTCATCGGTCGTATTGGTGCTATTCATTTGTACATTGAAATGAATAGAGATGATTATAGCTTTAGCACTGCCTGTCCTATTAGTTTAGTTAAGTTAGAGGACAGAATCGACCTCGTTGCTTCGTTCTATGGCTTGTCCTGGTTGCGTTGCAAGGTATTCCCTGTTATTGTGTAAATGTGATAACTATTTTTACCCAGTCTTTTTACGTGTGATTTTTCCTGACATTGAAGTTGATTTTGTTCCAGCTTCTAACCTAATTTATATTGACAGCTCAACAATTATTTCTGTACTTTCAACTCCGTAGGTGTATCAATTATGGACAACGATACTATAAGGGTTGTTAAATTTAGTTTAATTTAGATAAACAATAGAATTGGAATGTAGTTTTTATTTTGATCCGTTCTTGGTAGGTACTCTATACCACCCATAAATAGTATTGTACAACTGTACCTACGTAGGTACAAAACTATTATATGTATTTATTTGTTACAAGATTTAAATGACACAGTTATTGCTATCTTAGTGAAAACTTGAAGAATAAATCCAAAGATATTAAAAAAATACCAAAAATATACTTAAGTAAGTACCAAAAATTTCTTGGGTCAGATAAACTTTAGTTATTATTAACTGTAGGTACCTAATATAAATATAAAATGTATGTACGAAATATTATTATTTAATAAGTTTAGCTATTGTATTAGTGTAATTTATAATGTCGACTAAAACATACTTACTAATAAAAGTTAAAACAACAATTTGATTTTTTCTTTGATTTAATGATGCCTAATTATTACTTTGTATAGGAAATCTTTATTGATAATATTATTAGAAAGCAACATTGTTAAAAGACGTTTTTTTTTGTGCTTCAACATAGATTACCAATAAACGTTGAATAATTAGCCTCGAAATTGTTAAACAGTGTTTTGCTTTTTGTTTGAGTTTAAAAATGTTTAAGAAATAACACACAAAACACTGTCTAGTTCCAAAGCTATTCAACGTTTATTGCTGATGGAGGTAGAGTAGAGGTTGCTCAGTCATCGATTATCCTTCTAGGTCAGTAACGTTAAGTATGTGAGAAACATTGGTGCTAGGTGCAATTTCACCCTAACTAACACAGGCTGTTCTAAAATTAACGCAAAATTTTAACTGAATAAAAAACACCGTTTTTATGAAGTACTCTAAATTCCTTCATGAAGTCCATGGAATTTAGGATTGTGTATGGCAAAACACATATGCAAATGATTTTTGTTGGAACACTACCTATGAAACTCTTTGGCCAAATTTTTAATGATTTTCTTTTACAATATTTCAAACAAGAGCGCCAGCCAAACCGTGGAGGTAATATGCTCGATGTGTTTTGCTAGAACCTCCTCCTTTTTGAAAGTCGGTTAAAAAAGTAGCGCCCGTTAACATAACTCCTTACATGATATAGGCTGAACGTAATGAAAATTAATATAAATGTAACTCTTGTCTCTAAACTGAATGACGAACAAAACCACGAATTGACATCAAAACAACTTCAAAAATGTAATCATGAGCCAGATGTACCTACTTCGAGGATAGGTAAGTCTCGCAAATGTATCGTTTACCTTAGCACAGGCACAGTCACAATAGCACAAGGGTACAATTACTTCTGCGTGTAAATAAACATATTAGTGACTTAGGGGTAAAGGGGTAAGGGCCACCCAAAATACCAAAAATAACCTACGTATTTGTTTTTATTCAAAAACATTATTATAAATTAAATTACATTAACTAAATATACCTAGATTTCGTAGCCAACTAGCTTATTTCGTCGTTCAAATAACAGCCTAGTCTTTTTACTAAACGGCGCCGTTCAACTAGCTTCCTGATGTATTCAGCCATTCAATCAAACGGCTAGCCAAAATATCTTGAATCGACAACTTTGACTGCTTGCCTAGCCCACTCATATAGGTAGGTACGGGAGGTTTCAGATTGTTTTAACTTAACCAATCCAAGTCAGATTTGCTCTGTTATAGGAGTCGAGCAGGAGAGTTTAGGTTATCATACCATAGATTAACATGTTCATCAGAATTGCAGTTCGTTTTACGGATTTTATTCATAACCTCAGATCAACCTAGAGAATAAGATAGCGTACGGCGTATGATTTAGGTGAAGCCAAAAACCATCCAAAAACTACGCTACTGTCGTATATGTTACACGCAGCACTAAAACTACGCTACTCGCTTGGAAACTCGCTACGCTACTCGCCTCGAAATTATGTGCACTGGTTTAAGGTATAATTTCGTATACATAAATATACATAGTGCATTATAAAAGTGTGGCCAGGACTACATTTTGAGGTTCTTTAAACTGCAATTTTTTTTTCAAGTCAATTGAAAGCCGTAACATTAAACTCTTACAAATATATATCGTCGTCACGCCTTTCCCCCGAGGGGGCTGGCAGAGGTGTAATACAACACCCACACTTCGCCGGACGATATTCAGTCACAAATGTGACAGGGTGTGAGCCTGTCACCATATACCGGCCTCCAGTCGTGTGGCAGATGACTTACAATACGCACAAATGTTCACACAATGAACAAATTGGTGCGTGCCCTCGGCTGGGTTCGAACCCGCTCCCTCTAGCTTGAGAGGCGACCCTTCTCCCAACTAGGCTGCCATCGCTGCGTTCTTGTTGGATTAGTTAGGATTTTCAGGATCGATTGCAGGAAGTTAGGATGTCGTAGCCAACTTGCTTAATCAGCCGTTCTATTATCTGCAAGCCATTTTACTAAACGGCGGCGGCGCTGCTCAACTAGCGTCCTGAATGATATTCAGCTATGATTATTTATTTTTAGTCCAACTTTTTCCCAGTTTTGTTTCTCGATGACCCATTGTAACACTGCAATAAAAATTGTTGAAGAAATAGAATCCCCCTTTGTCACGTCCCCGTCTGACAAGTATAGGCTATCCAGTTGTTTCTAATTCCAATATAACAATTTTTAGGTGTTGTAAAACCTTGATGTAGTCCGTTTTAATATTTTGCGATTGTAGAGATTCCCATATTGAGTTATGATACAGAGTCAAAAACTTTTTGATACTCAATAAACAGAAGGTTGATTGGTCTGTGAAATTCTTAATATTTTCCTAGGATCATTTCGATGGGGTGGTATGATCCACGGTGGAAAACCCTGTTCTAAATCATGCTTGCTCTAGTTTGATGTTTTTCTATAGTGTTTCTGACTCTTGTTTCTAGGATTAATGAAAGTCATTTACATATTGAAGACAGCAAGCTTAGAAGTTGGTAGGTAATTACTAATATCGTCTGGGTGTCCCTTTTTATATAATAGAATTATGTCCTTTGCTTTGGTGTGGTTGCCGTTTTCAGTACAAGATTAAAGAGCTGTGTTATAGAGCATATTCTGTGCTTTATCGATGTCTTGTGTCTCTGACGGTGTCTCATTTGTCAAAGCTTATTACCTATATTTTTCTAATGACGCTTATTTATAAAAACCTACATCCCGTATAGGACCGGTGTTTGTCCTATGTAGTAGAAAATCAAGTCTTCATGCTCTACTATTGAGTTTCCAAGTCGTCTAATTTGACAGAGACCAAAGAAATCTAATTTTATATTTTTCAGGGCTTCTTAGAGTTCTATGAGACGGGAATACGCCCAAGACGCGACGCCCAAGACCCCAAAGACGCCCAAGAAAATTAATATTTTTGTCCTCATTAGCTTCCCTTAAAATTTAAATTTTTTTTGTTGATAATCAATTTTTGTTCAAATTGGTGTGTTTTTATTTCGATACGTTTGAATTTCTCGTCGATATTTTTATTTTTAACTTCTCATAAGTTTTTTTCCATTTTCGCTTCTATTGTGATAAGTCTTATTGTTAACTAGTTACATGTATTTATTAATATAATTTATTTTGTAAAACTTTTATTATCTCTGCAAGTTTGATTGTTAGGTAAAACTTACTGATTATTTACTACTACAAGCGCCCTCTAGTGATCGCTTTCGTAACTAAAATAGTGGTTCGCAGTAAAGACTGCATACGTATAAAAGTTCGTCCGCGTGTTCATAGATGGCGCTAGCTGTATCTTGAAGTTCGGAAAGACCGAGTGCGTAAACAATAGTTCTGTCGCTTGTTCATAGATGGCGCTAGTTGTATCTTTAAGTTTTGTGATAATTTTCTGATTTTGTAACTTTCATCTATTGATTCAACTAGCACCACTTTCCCGACTTACGCTTAAGATAAACTTTGATGACAATAAAATCAAAATAAACTAAAAAAATAATTAACATAAACAAAAAATAAACATCAAATTAAATTAATCTAACTACTCAAATTTAAATAAAACATGTATGAAAATTAAAAGTTAATAAAATAAAATAAAACACAAATAAAATGTCAACTTATGAATGATAATAATAATGTGGATGTCATAATAATACAAGTCAAACTAAAAAAATGTAAAATTTTCATGAACGTAGACAACGAGTCGGACGGAACTTTTTGAATGTGAGTGAAATTTGGGTGGCCATATTAACCAAATTCACCCATTTAGTATGGTTTTATTTTTAAACGAAGATAGCCTAATGGGAGAAATCTCGCCTCTCAAGCTTAGGGAGCGGATTCGTAGGGAACATTTCTATGCATATTTAATGTAATCTGATAATTTAGCTAAGGGGCTGGCAGAGGTGGCAAGCCTGTTGCCATACGCCAATTAAATACCAGATGTTTACATTAAATACCCACATATGTTCACAGTTCACACAATTAGCAGATTGATTCGTTCCTTAAGCGGGATTGAACCCGTTCCCTCTTGCTTGAGAGGAAAGCCTTCTTCAACTAGGCTATCATCAATTTAGTCAACCAAAGTTTAGTTATGAAAAAGTTTCAAAGTTACAAAATTTACTTTTTGAGGGACTGTAATCTGCATAGTAACAACACGCCAGAGTCCTCCTTTAGTTCTATTAATCAATGCATAAGAGCAGTGGCCCTATTCGGAGATTTGAGATTTTCATCTCACTTTTTTTCGTCCTTGTTGCACTCGTTTGAAACGTCCTATGTGTGAGAGTGACCAAGATAAAATCGAATCAGAGACCGAGAGGTCTACACAAAAGAAGCTGACAAGTCTGAGCATTAAAATCTGTAAGAGTACATCACCCTATCCATTAAAAAACATTAAAAGCAGACTACTCAGTAAACAGTTATGCTTGGTAATACATTACAATCAGTGAGTGAACAATCAATCATCCCCGGTTTTCCTACCCTTAGAGTTAAAATTTTTCTTTCAAATTGAAATGAGATTAACTTCGAGGGAAACAACTTTTATACCCTTTCAAATAAAAAAATAATATTTAAAATCAGACTACTCTGTAAAAAGTTACGCCTGATCATACATAAAAAAAAATATTGCAAAAAGTTGTACCTTAAGTCACTTACATTACCACGACGATTCAAATGACACCTCAAATGTCAAAATCCATCAAACTGTTTAGGCTGTAGCTTTAGGCTGTGTGCCAAAGAAACCTCATACATACATAGATACATCCCTAAACCCAAAACACATAACCCTTCTTCTCGCGCAGTCGGGTAATAAAAAAAAATTGTAAGTATTCAAGAATTTTAGTAACAACTGGCTTTGTTAAGATTTAATGAATTATTTTCTTGTGGTAAATGAATGATGAACATGTATACAATTGGGAGTTTATATGTTTAAATCATTTATTTACCTATCTATTGAAATTGAAATCCTTACAAAAAATTATATACGTTTGAAAATAAGTTGCCATCTTACTTCTTTTTCCCAAAGTCAATCATGGAAACCCGATAATTGTACTGCTAAATATGTATGTAACTTGCGAATGCTGCAGAATTATTATTGCTTCAATTGGCTATTTTATGACGAAATTTTGAATATTAGGTACACAATATTACCGTCGAGTTCCATCTGAAGTTCCGTAGCTTAATTTTTTCATCGTAATAAGATGCCGCTCACGGCAGGGGCAACTTCGTTCAGTCAAAGTAAATAATTTAAAAAAATACTGTAATATTTCCTATTAATCTATCTAATATTCTATTATCTTTGAGTTAGTAACCTATTCTGAAATAGTCACGTACATTAATTTCCATCTAACCAAACATGTTGTGTATTTTTTAAAAACCCAATGATGAAGTTTGTCCGTCACATCCCGTCATAGATAGTTATAAAAGTAGTGGTTTTGAAGTGAAAATTGATATCTCTGTGTGATTTTTATAGGAAGAAACATAGAACGAGAATCTGATAACATTATTTCGATGTCATATTGTCATTTGTGCTGGGACCCTATTCGGAGATTTGAAATTCTCATCTCACCTTCTTTCGTCCTTGTTGCTCTCATTTAAAACGTCAAAGGTGTGAGAGTGACCAAGATAAAATCTCATCTCATCTCACGCGCAGGAATAGCCCCCCTATTCACTTGTGCAAGAACCAAGAGAAACATTCGGTTACGCTGAAACCAAACTACGAAGTCAATGGGATATAGCTCTTAGATTGTCTATGGTCATAAAGGCTGATCGGCAGCTAACAAAATGAACTAATGTTAGGTTGTTTGTGATGTAATTATTTTTTTCTAATGGTTTAAGAAATGAATGATTTTATTTGCCCTATGATTAAAGCAGATAAATTAAAACTAAATAAAACTGTCCATAATCATTACAGTAATTAAAATAAAGAATTTAAATACCGCTAAATCAATAGGAAATACCTTTGATGAATTGCAAGTAGGTAATGCAATTGATAAAAAACTGACGTAAACTTCCCATAGACAAGGGAAAACCGCATACCATACCACACTTCCAATTAAATATCCAACTAAACTTGGAAACTATTGCTAACGCCATCTGGCAACATTTAAACAAATCAAAAAATTACGAGAGTTTTGGCGGGAACCGAAAAGATGGTGTCGTGTTTTTGTATTATTTTCTAAAACTTGTGATTCTTCGAGTGTTAAAGTGTAATAATGGTGGATTATTAACCTTTACCGGTTCGTCAACGTGCACGAGTGTGGGCAAATGATACAAACATCGCGAAACGCGATTTTTCGTGTTCTCTACAAAACTTCACATAGAGTTTCAGTAAAGTATCCATAACTTTACTGGAATGGGGAAAGGGGAGGGATTCATCGTCTTCATCATCACCTCATCATCATCATCCCATCATCTGTTACTGAAGGAAAAATAATTACTAAGAATCCGACTGAAGGACGAGTATCCATGGTCATGAATAATTTAAAAAAAAAAAAAAAAAAAAATCAAAAAATTACGGAAGTTTTGGCGGGAACCGAAAAGATGGTGTCGTGTTTTTGTATTATTTTCTAAAACTTGTGATTCTTCGAGTGTTAAACTGTAATAATGGTGGATTATTAACGTTTACCGGTTCGTCAACGTGCACGAGTGTGGGCAAATGATACAAACATCGCGAAACGCGATTTTTCGTGTTCTCTACAAAACTTCACTTAAAGTTTCAGTAAAGTATCCATAACTTTACTGGAATGGGAAAAGGGGAGGGATTCATCGTCTTCATCATCACCTCATCATCATCATCCCATCATCTGTTACTGAAGGAAAAATTATTACTAAGAATCCGACTGAAGGACGAGTATCCATGGTCATGAATAAATTAATAAAAAAAAAAAAATCAAAAAATTACGAGAGTTTTGGCGGGAACCGAAAAGATGGTGACGTGTTTTTGTATTATTTTCTAAAACTTGTGATTCTTCGAGTGTTAAATTGTAATAATGGTGGATTATTAACGTTTACCGGTTCGTCAACGTGCACGAGTGTGGGCAAATGATACAAACATCGCGAAACGCGATTTTTCGTGTTCTCTACAAAACTTCACTTATAGTTTCAGTAAAGTATCCATAACTTTACTGGAATGGGAAAAGGGGAGGGATTCATCATCTTCATCATCACCTCATCATCATCATCCCATCATCTGTTACTGAAGGAAAAATAATTACTAAGAATCCGACTGAAGGACAAGTATCCATGGTCATGAATAAATTAATTAAAAAAAAAAATCAAAAAATTACGGGAGTTTTGGCGGGAACCGAAAAGATGGTGTCGTGTTTTTGTATTATTTTCTAAAACTTGTGATTCTTCGAGTGTTAAATTGTAATAATGGTGGATTATTAACGTTTAGCGGTTCGTCAACGTGCACGAGTGTGGGCAAATGATACAAACATCGCGAAACGCGATTTTTCGTGTTCTCTACAAAACTTCACTTAAAGTTTCAGTAAAGTATCCATAACTTTACTGGAATGGGAAAAGGGGAGGGATTCATCGTCTTCATCATCACCTCATCATCATCATCCCATCATCTGTTACTGAAGGAAAAAATATTACTAAGAATCCGACTGAAGGACGAGTATCCATGGTCATGAATAAATTAATTAAAAAAAAAAAAAAAAATCAAAAAATTACGGAGAAGTTTTGGCGGGAACCGAAAAGATGGTGTCGTGTTTTTGTATTATTTTCTAAAACTTGTGATTCTTCGAGTGTTAAATTGTAATAATGGTGGATTATTAACGTTTAGCGGTTCGTCAACGTGCACGAGTGTGGGCAAATGATACAAACATCGCGAAACGCGATTTTTCGTGTTCTCTACAAAACTTCACTTAAAGTTTCAGTAAAGTATCCATAACTTTACTGGAATGGGAAAAGGGGAGGGATTCATCGTCTTCATCATCACCTCATCATCATCATCCCATCATCTGTTACTGAAGGAAAAAATATTACTAAGAATCCGACTGAAGGACGAGTATCCATGGTCATGAATAAATTAATAAAAAAAAAAAATCAAAAAATTACGGGAGTTTTGGCGGGAACCGAAAAGATGGTGTCGTGTTTTTGTATTATTTTCTAAAACTTGTGATTCTTCGAGTGTTAAACTGTAATAATGGTGGATTATTAACGTTTACCGGTTCGTCAACGTGCACGAGTGTGGGCAAATGATACAAACATCGCGAAACGCGATTTTTCGTGTTCTCTACAAAACTTCACTTAAAGTTTCAGTAAAGTATCCATAACTTTACTGGAATGGGAAAAGGGGAGGGATTCATCGTCTTCATCATCATCACCTCATCATCATCATCCCATCATCTGTTACTGAAGGAAAAATTATTACTAAGAATCCGACTGAAGGACGAGTATCCATGGTCATGAATAAATTAATAAAAAAAAAAAAAAAAAAAAATCAAAAAATTACACTTGGCAAACTCCTCGTTAATCAGTTTACTTCAGGAGTTTTGGCGGGAACCGAAAAGATGGTGTCGTGTTTTTGTATTATTTTCTAAAACTTGTGATTCTTCGAGTGTTAAATTGTAATAATGGTGGATTATTAACGTTTACCGGTTCGTCAACGTGCACGAGTGTGGGCAAATGATACAAACATCGCGAAACGCGATTTTTCGTGTTCTCTACAAAACTTCACTTAAAGTTTCAGTAAAGTATCCATAACTTTACTGGAATGGGAAAAGGGGAGGGATTCATCGTCTTCATCATCACCTCATCATCATCATCCCATCATCTGTTACTGAAGATAAAAATATTACTAAGAATCCGACTGAAGGACGAGTATCCATGGTCATGAATAAATTAATAAAAAAAAAAAATCAGTTTACTTCATGTCTTCGTCTTAGTTCCACGAATAACTGCTTCGAAACTAGCGCCAACGTTACGTAACAGTACCCAACAGATGGCGCCAAGACCGAGAATCGTCACAATGTTAAAGATGGCACAGCCTAGAGATTACCATGCAATAGTATATTGTTTTAAACTAGATTACGCTTGTCACCCAAAGTTGAAAAAATCCCATACTTACTTATTCTTCGTATCCTCTTCATTATAAGATTGCCTGGAAGAGATCGCTTTTAGTGATAAAGCCGCCAGTTGTTACACCATAGCCATGATCTAGTCTAGCCTTCCGGAAGCAAACACGTAATGACGCCACTGGTCATCGTCTCTTTCGCGCAATTATATGACTAATTTCGATCTTGTTTATGCATCGATTGACGTTACTACGTGTTGCCCACGTGACCATGTTTGACTCGAAATGCTATACCTGGCGGAGTATATTATTATACCATTATATCGTGATACTTTTCTTTTTTGTCTTGTCGATTCTGGAGCGAACAATAAAGAGTTCACCTATCTATCTATCAGTCAGACAACCCACGCCCACGTTTCTGAGCTGGGTTCCCAGGACAAACTCTGACATTCAAAGACCCACGCGCTGCGCGCGCTTAGAACCCGTACTTGCAATGGAGGCAGTGAGTGACGCAGTGTTCTCCGTGGGTGTTTGATTCAGTTCGAACAGTTCTCGCCATAGTCGCGTCGTGCGCGTGGACACAAGCGCATGGCTTGTGCGATGTCCATTCGTCGGTGTCAATTTTTTTAATAGTAAAACATTTAACAGTGAAATAATTAACACAACACTTACCTATGCCAAAAACATATTTTCACTTTTAGAAGCTTACTACAAAATTCAAACATGAAAATCCCGCCAATATATAATTAGGTAGATTTATTTGTACAAAACTTAAAATAAAAACAGAAAATTAAAGTAAACTCAAACTATAATTAACTTATATTTCTAAAATATAATACAACCATGTACTTACAGATACCAATATTTTTTTAATTAAGTATTATCTTCGTTTAATTTGCCAATTTATTTTTAGTCATGATCCTAATTCAGATGGGATGAGCGATGGAGTCGACCTGAAATCATTTAGAGCGACAGTTACATAAAATTAATGGAATTGAGAATTTGGAATCAGACTTGATTCATAAAACAATCGATTTAAAATTTCATTTCTAAGAACAGTGGCCCTATTCGGAGATTTGTGATTTTCATCTCACCTTTTTTCGCCTTGTTGCTCTCGTTTGAAACGTCTTAGGTGTGAGAGTGACCTAGATAAAATCTCATCTCATCTCACGCGCAGGAATAGCGCCCCAGAAACAAAACAACTTTTAAATTAACGTTTCTTGGGGGTATTCTAAAAATTATACAAGTGAAATTTTAAAAAATCGACAGTTTATCGAACAAGGCGTTACTTTATGGAAGTTCTTGCTCTTTAGTTTATTCGTACTTTGCTAATGGAGTACTTATACCTATTTCTACAAATTCCGCGGGAATGCAAAACAACGTGTTGCATATGCCCCTCAGTTTCTTGCCTGTTCTTTTGAGTAGTGCCCTTTTTCCAAATATTTCATTTCAATGGTCATTTTGCATAATTTTATTTAATTAATTTATTAATGAGATTAGTTATTTACTTAGTATAAATCGTATTTTTTTTTTCGTTGTTAGGCCAAATTCTAAGCAGTTTTGTTATACATTTCATTTAGTTTATTTCAAAAGTAGTACATAATTTAAACATATTTTAATCAAAGAAAAACAATAAAACTCGACTAAATGCAGTCTGACACTCCGGATATAATTAAATTTAAAAATGTTGTACCTACTCTATGTCACACCCACTATCGAGATGGTTTATACGACACTAGCGACCCGCCCCGGCTTCGCACGGGTGTTTGCAATGTAAGCGGAAAAAAAAAGATAATTAACGACATCACATTAGAAACCTCAAAAATAACAGTATTTCTCCACTATCTAATGGATACATATAAACTTTCCTCTGGAATCACTCTATCTTTTAAAAAAACCGCATCAAAATCCGTTGCGTAGTTTTAAAGATTTAAGCATACAAAGGGACATAGGGACAGAGAAATTGACTTTGTTTTATACTATGTAGTTAGTGATGTCACATTATAGGAACATAATTATTTAAAATAATCATTTTAATATCTGCCGTTGATGTAGATGTCGCAGCCAACTAGCTTAATAATAAGCCGTTCAATTAACTGCCTAGCTTTAATGTAGCTGAGGGTAATTTTTATCAAGATAGAAAAACACAAAACAACTAACAAAAAACAGACAATTTCGAATTTGTTAAATTAGGGAGGGGGGCTTGTGGTCCCCCTCCTCCCTGGATCCGCTAGTGTGTACATGCACAGATTGCTTGTACAACAAGTAGCACAGGTTACTGCTGATACGCAGAAATAAACTTTATGTACCTAGTGTAGTTATGGATGATGCCGGTACTTCGGTTCAGGGTATCCAGTTTAAGTTTAACGGAATTCATTATGTCACCGGGAATGTATGGAATCTAGGAATTGTTTAAGTACCTATACAAAATAATGCCGCCCCAAATTAGGAAAAGTGTATAACCTTAATCAAATTGATTTTATGCTAACATAAAAACTAACATGCTAACATGCCTACTATCTACATTTTTTGTGATACTGTAATACATTTACCTACTTGAAATTATCTACAATGACAGATTGTTATTTTTATTTCTGGTAGACATTTTATGCTCTGAGATTTATGCTACCTTTACCAGATATATAACGTAAATTTTTCGTTTTCGTTTTCTCGTTTAGCACCATAAATTAAACTTAGTTTCTCAACGATTCCGCTAGGGGCGCTTTAGTAAAATGTTTCTAGCTAGGAACAAAATATGTACGGAACCAAACGAAAAAAAGTGTACAGTATGTAACTAACAAAACTTATAAAAAGGGTGGGTACTGCACTATACTGACTCCGTGAACTAAAAAGAACTAGGTATTTTTTTAAGGCGGACTCACATAGACCAGAGGCGCATGAAGCGCACTATTTTAACTAACCGAAACTGCACAACGAGATCTTAGTTCCAATAGAAACCAAATGAAACATGAATTTCGTTTTATATTTAAGTATGATTTTTTATAATGAAGAAGCGCTTAAAGCTCTCCCATAAAATAGATTGGTACCATAATCTCCGTTTATTTTTTTTAGAGGTAAGGACTTTTAAAAATTATTTATTTTGT
The DNA here is from genome assembly GCA_911728515.1 of Peribatodes rhomboidaria. Taxonomy (NCBI): domain Eukaryota; kingdom Metazoa; phylum Arthropoda; class Insecta; order Lepidoptera; family Geometridae; genus Peribatodes; species Peribatodes rhomboidaria. Next base: position 22,954,598 of record OU452166.1, read on the forward strand.
TCCGAACTGAAGCTTTTTAACTTGCTATTTGGGTCTTTAAATTAGATACTCTTTTTGCCTTAGGGCAGGCTAGAGCCAACCTATCGCCTAGTCATCCGTATGTTTGTCATCAGTCATACCTTTCATGAAGATTACTAACTTATAGGGTGATGAATCCCTTCCTGGGGCCCTATTCGGAGATTTGAGATTTTCATCTCGCCTTTTTTCGCCCTTATTGCTCTTGTTTGAATTGTCATAGGTGTGAAAGTGACCAAGATAAAATCTCATCTCATCTCATGCGTAGGAATAGCCCCACTGTTCGCCATTTCAGTAAAGCCGTGGATACTTTGCTTCAACCTTTAAGTCGAGTTTTAGAACCTAATGTGTAAATAATGTATAACTTATCCACACTCGAAAAAATCACAATTCGAATTAAGTACAAAATCATGATACCACCACAGAAAATATAATAATACTCTAACACATAACGGTTCCAAAAACTCCACGCTCATACCAAGGTAGCACGGTTTCATACCTCTAGCCTGCCCAACAAAAACAACTAGATAAAGAAAAAATTACTTTTTTTAAATAATTTTATGACCATGGATACTACATACTTCAACCAAAAACTATATTATGAATTTATTTTTAACTTGGATGATGATGAAGAGTAATACTAAATGAATGAATCCTTCCCCTTTCATCTTTTAAGTAAAGCCATGGATACTTTTTAATCAAGTTTTTTAGAGAACACGAACAACTGCGTTTCCTAATGTTACCATAGTTTTAAGTAAAAAATTACCATAGTTGTGATCAAATTTATCATACAACAAGCTCAGATCAACTAGAATATCAGATGGCGCACGGCGTTTGATTTAGGTGAAGCCAAGAACCATCCAAAAACTACGCTACTGTCGTATATGTACACAACACTCACACATTGACGCAAAAAAACTACGCTACTCGCTTCGTCAGTACTAACCTGGACGTCACGCTGAGAACATACAAAAAAATTCTGGAACGATGCCGTCATGTGCTGTGAAATAATTTTCCATATGTAAGTATTGTTAATAACATCTCATCATAATAGTAAACAGCATTGTTTTAGGTTAGAATTTCGGATACCTATATTTACATAGTGCTTTTTATTTTATTTTATTGGCAACTGGATACAAAGTTCATAATGCCATTTTAGGACTTGACAATGACATTACATGAATTTGTGGAATGTCGTGCAGTGTTGTCATAATCGCATTTTTTTCTCCAAAATATTATTTTAAATCCTAAGACTTTTTTAGGTTCCCAATGAGGCGTTTTCATTAAAAAAAAAAATAGTTCGCGTCATTTTGGTAGATGGCGTTGGAGAAGCACAAAAAAGGTCTGTCAAATCGATAAAGTATGGTCACCTATCGAAGCTATATCAATTCCCTAAATTTGGGGTAAAAATATGTAAGAAATACAGTGAAACCTGGCAAAGTGGGACCTGGATATATGAAAACCTCTATTATTGAGAGTTGCAATGAGGTCCCGGTTCTTTTTCATTAAATTACCTCTGTTAATGGGACTTTGAGCCTTATTAAATGAGATTTGAATTCTAAGACTTTTTCGATGTATACCTCTGTAATTGAGACTCTATAGCTCAATTACCTGTTTAAGTGAGACAAATTTATCAGGTTTTAACACGTTTTGACATGTTTGCTTTCATACTATCATACATCATCTTTTGGGCATGTTTTGTTTGTCAATACTATCTCAGGGTTTGACCTAAAAACAAGAGAATAAAAGTGTACAAAATGTCCAAACATAAATTTCTATTGAGAAACCGATTTCAGCAACTAGCAATCAAGTACAAACAAACATAACCGATTACTTTAAGTCATACTTACTTTTAGTCTTACTTTTAGTCATAGACTTTACCTTTTTTTTTAGACGCAATACATTATGTTTGTACATTCATACCTACATTAAATTCATAACACCAAAAATACGCATTTTTATTATTATTTCCACTTCTAAAAATGGAATAACGGCACATTTCGACCTCTGTAAGCGGGAGCCTCTGTAAATAATACAACTATAATTTTAAACCTGCTTAATTGGAAAACTGGATTATTGGAAACCCTCAATAATTGGTACACATGTCTTGGTCCCTTGAGATTCCAATTAACCAGGTTTCACTGTAGTTAGGAATATTTTGAATTAGGAACTGATCGTAGTACTATTTGGAAATCAGGTGGTTAATTATCATATTTGCTGGAAAATTAGTTGATCCACTGGTAGCACTAACTAGCTAGTCAGAAAATATTTACGTCAATGTCAAATTTAAATTGATGTCAATGTCAAACATTTATTTTAATTTCAAATTGACATTTGATTTGACAGAACAATTTCATCAAACTCTGTAACGCCATCTATTATATTTTTTGGAACTACAATTTTTTTTTCAGTGGAAAACGCCTCATTAAGATTGAAAAAAGCGACATTAAAAGAATGGGTGGTTGCCATACAAAAAAGTCGAAATGATCAAAAATGGCAACCATCAAAAAGAGATGTTGTCTTTTCAGACCATTTTAATGAAAGAGACTTTTACCTGACCAAGCTTGGCCTTCGCCGTCTGAAAAGGACTGCGTATCCCATCAGGGTAAGTTTTAATTTTTTACCAACGAAAAGTTGTTTTCAATTCAACGCGTATAATTTTTTTTTTTCTGATTACGTATTAAGGTTCCATACTCAAGGGGTGCTACCAGAACCCTAATACTAAGTCTACTATATTGCCTTCCGTTGAATAATTTAAAAAAATCTTTATTTCAAAACTGTCGTCCTGTTTAGGTATTATGATTAAGGTATGATGATGATTTTTTGGCAATTGATATTTGGCAAACATTTGATTAATTAACCTGGGAACTATTACATGAATTCAGTGGAATGCGGATACATACGTTGGAAAACTACAATACTCAGGGTATTTTTTTTTTTCATGACAACACTTCCACAGCACACATGTAACAAGAAGTGGCTTCACCTACATCATACGCCGTGCGCCATCTGTTATTCTAGTTGATCTGAGACAACAAGTAGACCTGACGGATTTCGTTTCACCACCAATCAACTAATTAATTAATTACACGTCCCGTTTTCGCTCCCGTTCCTGTTACTATGCATTTACTTACATTTTATAATGTTCCGCTCAGCTTTCTTATTTTTTTCTTTCTTATTATCCTTTTCCTGACAATAATAAACACAACAAAAAAAAAAGTGAAATTGGTCCATCCGTTCGATGACCGAGGGACTTACGGATTCATTTTGATAGAATAATGTTTATCCTGAAAAGTATAAACAATTTCATTTATTTAAAGAAAGAAATCCAACAATTAAATCCTTGATCTTTTTCTTTGTATTTTCAGTTTTTTTTTTGTATTATTTGAGTGCAAAGTGAGCGATATCTTGTTGTTTGATTTCGTTTCATTAATTTTGAGTACTTAATTGGGTTTCTAATGATTCCGGTTAAGTTAAAACTTCAAGATATTTTATCTGTCACAGTAGATCCCATTTTCACAAAGTAAAATTCAATCTCATCTCCAAAAAATTACAAACTTTTAGATTTTAATTTTTCAACGCTCGCACAGCACACACCACGCGTAACGTATTTATAAAATCTAACTTAAGCAACAGCGGTAATAGTCATAAATTCCTGACACCGGATCCGGTAAATTGATACCGGATCCGGTGTTTTTCAGGTTTATTTTTAGCTGACTGCGCAAGAAGGAGAAGCCGGCTATATATGTACATATATCCGTATGTGGGTATGTATGTATATATGTGTGTATGAGGCTTCTTTGGCAAGCCCTACAGCCTAAACAGCTTGATGGATTTTGACATGTCATTTAAGCGTCTTGACAGTGGAAGTGAAATAGGGTGTACAAAACATTTTAATTTAAACTCAAAGTCAAAATGTTTTTATTCTAGTTAGGTATCAAAGATACACTTATGAACGTCAAAGTTCTTTTTTTAGCTGTTTAATTTGTTTTAGCTGTTGAAAGTTTCTTGGAAAAGTAAAATTATGGAAATCCTTAAAAATTTAACAATAAAAGACCGTTTTTATCTACCGACACCGAGCGTGCCCGACACGTACCGGCACAGACACCGCACTTTCTATTCACATCTACCGACATCGACCGACACCGACCTTTCACGTTGTCGACGTCGGAAAGCTCCGCTCGTCACCCCGAGTTATTACTCGAATCACACTTTTTTAAAAATCTAAGTCATATAGGAACTTTTTTTTGTCTTACAAACTCATTAAGCTTTTCAGTGTCCATGATGGCGTAAATTTCTTTGGCAAGGTGCCTATGTATGTACCTGTAATTTCCGATTTTGAACGCCATTTGGTCACGTGGTAGTCAAGTCAAAGTAGTCGTATTTCTCATTGTCAATGAAATCTGATTGATTCAATGGTGTGGTCATGGATTATTGTGTTTGTTTTTGTTTGTGGACTGTGGTCTTCGGGCTACGGGTAGGGGTAGACAAGTGTATTTTTCATGTCGATTTAAATTGAGAGAAAAATATCGATATATCGTCAGAGTTCGCACGATTATTCATAAATATTCCCAAAGCAATCAAAATTTGTAAAATAGATTTGCATTTCATAAAGATTGAGGCGGGATTTTTTAAAGTTAACAATGCGTGAGGAGCATGCAAAGAGTATCAGATACTCCTTTACATATCAAAGTTGCGTAAAGAAATTAAAATTTATACAAATTCAATACTCTAAAATAAACATCGAAAATCGATATATCGCCATAAAAAAATGCCGACGATATACAGGGTGTTCCATAAACCCTGTTATATCCGCGAGATACTCATCCAATATCGACTGTAGAATACAATAAAATTAATTATGCTACTTTTATTAAATATTGACTTAAAAAAAATTAATATGTATCACGCTTCGCCTCGCTCATAGGATAAGTATTTAGATAATAAAATAATGGTTATTATAAACTCATTTTAATTTTCAAACCTTTATACAAGACAGATAAATTCTTTTTCTTCGTCAAATATAAGTAATTACTGATCCTATAACCATGTTCAAAGGAACACCCAGTCTTTTTTTGTTAGTTAAAACGCTGTACTGTATGACCAAAAAGCAATAACGACCGTTAAAGGCTCATACGGAAGTATAAAATAAGTTATAAGCTAGAAAAAGTTAACAAATAAATGTTGAAAAGTAAAACAAAATCTTAAGTTAGGTAATACTCTCCATAGTAGGTAATTATCAACAAAATAAAGACATCAGTAGCTATCGATATCGACTTCGCAATTTTTTATTTTATCTCTCTGCAAATCACTAGGCTAAGATAAATATTAGTACCTTCTATTATTTATTCTGTGATTAGACCCTATTAAAAATATGTATGTACCTATTTCATCTATAGCTCTAAAATCTATAGCTACATCATGTGTTAAAATTGAAACTGCAGCGCCAGAAGGCACAATAATAAACTAAAATAAGGAAAAAAAATCACTGCGCCATCAAATTATTCTTTGCAAGAATACTAGCAATGCACGGTCGGTGCCGGTCGGTGTCTGTGAGTGTCTGTACGGGCACGTTACGGTAGGTGTGAAAACGCTCATACAAAATGTACGAAAGAATACTACTTTGTCTGTGCCGGTACGTGTCGGGCACGCTTGATGTCGGTAGATTTGAATGTAACTGTCTGTCCGGGCACGCTACGTGTCTGTGCGGACACGTTACGGTAGATGTGAAAACGCTGATACAAAATCTATGAATGAATACTATTTTGTCGGTGCCGGTACGTGTCGGACAAGCTCGATGTCGGTAGATATGAACGGACCTTATAGCTAGGTGGGCAAGGGCCGGTTTTATTAACGTCCGTAAGTAAAATGTCGTAAATCAAATTAAGGTAAATTTGATCAAATGACAAATTTTCATTGACATGCTTTTTTCACTCTTTTTCTTTGTTTTACAAAAATATTTTGAAAAGAGATCCCGAGTTTTCGACAAAAGACCATACATGGAATTGTCCCCACCAATCAACAAGAATGAAATGTAGCTCAATTATTATTGACATACCTTTGTAAGATAATATTTTATAACTGTGTGGCACATGCCCAAGTGAATTGGGTTCTCATAGTATATAACGTGTATAATGCGTCCACGATCTGTCTTAAATTGCCACAGGTGATCTGTCTTAAAGGCGGCATGAATTAGTATGTAAACTATATTTCACAAAATGCAATAAAACGGGTATCTATTATTATTTAACTAAAATGTAAAGTAACAGACATGTATTTTCCCCTGCAAAATAACCACTTAGATAATTTTGTATAAAGGGTATTCATCAAATACCTAGTGGATTCCTGAGGAATTAAATTTTCAAAGATTTTATTATCATAATATATAGACTACACTGTATCTTACACTATAATGTTACTACTTAAAATACAATTTAGTCATCATCGTACCGACCAAGTACAAATGGAAAGTTAACATGTTTTTTAAAATCCTTTGTCCACGCCTTCAATTTATTAAAGTAACGATTGATCTGTGATGTGTTGTGCTGTGATGTGTACCCAAAGTTATAAAGGAACATTTTATTGGCATCCGTTTCATGTGTGTTTGTAGGTGCGGACGGAGCCCATACAATTTTGCCCATGATTTTCTTTACAAGTACATCTACTGTTACATTTGATAGAAAATTGACGATTGAGTCGATTGACATTTTGTCAACATAATGACAAATAGCCATAGATAATTCACGTAAGAGTTTCATTTCATTTGATAGCTAAAATGCGTTCAAATTACACAATCAGTAAAAAATACTAACGTAATTTACGAGTCGTATTGTTTATCGAAAAAAGGTACTTTGTTTATTTATTTTTTATTTATAAAACCGGCCCAGACGTTTATTTTCACTATGGTAAACTTTACCATCACACATGCAAAGGATAAGCTGTCTCTCTCACTCTATTGGCTAATTAATGGCCTCTGCTCTGCCTAGCCATTGATTGACTTGACAGACATGTCATTGTTGTAGAATTACTTCTTGAGGAGAGCTTAAAAAGTATAGTATTGTCATATTTCTTGCAATCATCAAAGCATAATCAGCAATACGTAATTGAGTTCCTCATCGGTAATAAAAAGAATATCGGTAATCTGTAAGTACGAAAATGGTTGCTACAATCGATTGTTGCCGCAGGACTATCATCGGAGTTTGAGCCCAATCTGTGAAATCGTTCCTGAATTACCAAATAAAATGGAGTGCCCGCCTATCGTAAAGGCCAGGATGTCGGATGTGACCGACGTGTTTACCCTCTACGACAACAAGCCAGACAGGCTCTACGACATCTGCATGGAATACATCGTGTCAAATCTCAACACCATCACCACTCAAGATCCTCAGAGCCGTTGGCGCAAGTTAAAAGACGATGTCATCTTGCCAAGGGAGATCTGCGAGACGTTTCTCGATACGTATCAGAAGAGCAACCGAGTAAACGATAACATAGCGAACTTGTTCCGCGACAAAAGCCGCACTCGTCTGGAAACTTTAAAACTGCGAAATGCGCGCATTACGGACGAGAGCCTCAGATTCTTCGTAGAACACAAGCCTTCCGTAGTGGAGCTAGTGCAGTGCGAATACTTGTCCCAGGCTTCTTTGGACGTCATTAATGCTAATAGTGAGAATCTTACTTCTCTAAAATTCGGGCCCACCACGTACCTGCTCTCTCAAGACGATGCTATGTACCGTCAGCGAGGGTATGTGATCGACGCGCCCAAGTTGCAGAGCCTCACGATCCATCGCCGTGGTTTGGCCATCTATCCTATGCTGCTGCTCCGTCCGCTGGCTCAGCTTACACACCTGGACTTGTCTGAGTGCACATCCACCGGCTCTGTGTGGGCGATGAATGAAATAAACAACCTGCAATCCCTCGTGCTGCATAGTGTCAAGTGGTCCAGGGATTGCTTCGAATGGATCTTGTGCTTGCATTCTTTGACACACCTGGATATCTCTCAAGCAAATGAGAGACATGGAAAATTCATGAATCCCAATAATGTTCTGACCAAGATAGTGACTAGTCTTCCTCATCTAGAGTCATTGGACATTTCTGGTACCAACCTGGCTGGGACTGGCGCTGCAGCAATCTCTAAAGTTAATGATGAGAACATGGTAGAAAATGTAGACATGCAGGTCCGGTGTGATATACCAGGGTTGGTGTCTAGGGTCAATAACCCTTTGGAGTTTCTCGGGCTGTATGGGGCCCACCACGGGGCTTGCAAACGTCATGATATACCGGCTAAAATTGTAAGTACATTCATATTTGTATTTATGTCTTTTCAAAAGTACACTTGTCTTTTTCACTTCTCTTCTTAACTGCATTTAATGTAATGTACTAAAATAAATAAAAATAAAATAAATAAGAAAAAGCCTTTATTCACTGATTTTTAGTTTTTTTTTTACAAATTTCTGTTGTTACAAAAAATAAAAATGAAATAAAAATATTTAATACTAAAATATCACATAACACCAGCTTCAAAATCAGGTTGTCCTTTCTGGACATAGGCCTCCTCTAGATGTCGCCAGATTATGTATTTACTTAAATTTTATTATTTTACTTTTTTATTTATTTAAGTATAGGCGAGCAGCCTAGGGCTGATGTACAACTTCACACTGTGTTGAATTAAAATTTACTAAAAGTTCGCAAAAAAATTGTTTTTATAAACAACCAATTTTTACAAAAATCCACATTAAAACTTTTGTCAGAGACATTTGCTTTTGGTGCAACCAAGCATCAAGCCGGTTCTTAAATGTGTTGATGGATTTAGCAGTGACCACATCCTCAGGCAACCTATTCCATGTATGAACAACTCTGTTGTAGAGAATGTGGCGACCAGTATTTGTGTTGGCTGATACACGCTTTTCAGTTCACTTTCTTTCTCAAAATTGATTCTGGTTTTGTGCATCACGACAGACACAGCTTGTGGGCACCTTACCCTGTCTTTTTATCTCATGGATTTCTTACACTACACTTTATCCACTTACTTTTTACTTTATGTAAATTCTATTAAAATTAATTCTTTTACATGTTTTAAATGGAAATAAGGGCCAATTTCACCAGTGAATATAAACGCGATTAGCTCATTTTAAACTTGGTTTATGTGATAAATTGAGGTTAAACAGACATTTTGCATTTCACCACCACAAAGTAAACGCAGTTATATTTAAACCAAATTCGAATTCTAATCCAAAACGCCCGATTTTTTGCGTATAGTTCTCTTGATCCTGTTTTAACTTGTCACTGTGACTAGTTTTTGCACGCATCCTTGTTATTGTTTTGTTTCTTGATATCATTTTGTTGGTTAAATTTTACTAAAAGACGGAAATGGAAAGAGTGTAAGAACTATCTTTTATGGAGTGATGAGGATGACTTTGTTCTACATCGTCCAAGATGGATACGTGAAAGCAAAGAACATTTCGATACCCTTGATGACCATGGTTTTTTTTATTTTAATTATTGTGGAGCTAATTGAAGATAAACTACATATAGTGTAGGTCAAATGTGTATGTAGCAAATAAATATTTTTGTTGTATTTTATTTTACTTTCCCACACTTTACTTTCTCGATTCACCAGAGAATATTCGTCACAAACAAAACGATTCTTGTAACGCAATTTTGAAAACAAGGATAAAACAATCTGATATGACAGCTTCATTAGAATATTTATGTTCTCCATTGCGCGTACTAATACGATAATTAATAGTACGAAAATTTGGTTTTGTTGAACGCGATCAAATGGAACCTCATGAGAGCTGGTGAAACCAAGATGTGCGTAAAGCAAGATCAACATCGACGTTTGATCGCGTTTTCGTTGATCTTAGTTCAATAAATCTCGATTAGCAGCATAAATGGTTAATTCGGCCCTTAGTCATACTATCTACCTACTCGATATACATACTTACTTTTGATGTCATGCCAACTCATCCTTCCCCTTTTAAACAACATACAAGAAACCAGTAAGGTCAACCTTTCTCCTAACTGTTAAATTAGATAAAAAAAAAACAACAACAAAACATTTCAGATATCCGGAGATGCCAATGAGGAACAGATCTTAACGGCTTCCGTAGCTTATATGGAAAGGCCTGCCATGTTGACCCGAGTTCTAAATGATCTGTACTATCTGTTCCGTTATGAAAATAATTCGCATGTGGGCCGCTCCCTGACCGTCGTTCTTGACGCCATGGACAAGCATGTCTCCGAAAAACATATTCAGATTTCTGGGAGGTATGTTGGCACATTATTCTTTTTTAATTTGTGTGATTAGAGTATGGGTGTGAGGGGAATGAATGCAGATATAATAGCAGGTAAAGAGAAATAGAAAGTTTAGGAAAGGTTCAAGTGCATGCCGTGCAGTTGAACATGGTACATCTACCAGAGACCCTTAAGGAGACGAGGTTGGCTTTGGGATACTGGAATAAGTGTTCTGTTGGGGTTACAGCTAGTGGGAACAAAGGTTAAACCATGATCTTGCATGGTTGCTTTAAAATATTTGAGTTATCAAAACCCAGCTCTTGTGAGCTGTTTGTCTGCGATTCACATTGACAAACAAAATAACCATTGGGAAGAAACTGATCAACAACTTCATTTTAGCGCAACACTATTTTACATAGTGAAAGGCAAAGAGAAAGATCGTATTGGTGTGAAGCTGAAGAAGAGAATAATCACAGCGCTTTTGGATGGCATGGAGGCTCACCTCGGAGACGACACCATGATGAGGAATGGGTGTCTCACGCTGTGCCAGTTCAAAATACCCAATGACGTAGTATGTAGCCATTACCATTTATTATTGTAACTCTTAACTTTGCCTCTTTGCAATCATAACTAAGCCCCAAAGGAACCTTTGCTGAGACAGGCCGAGACCATGTAGTACATGCAGAAGGTCTTATTTTTGTGGAAACTACATCATTCTGTCAGATATTCGTCTGACAGAATGATACAGTCTTCGAAGGTATATCACAAATCACAATATATGTTAATCTGGCGCGCACTTTCGTGAATTGTCCTGCCTATGTGAACTCAGGTTGTTTCGGCGAGTCCATATCCAAAGAAAGATCATCCAAACTAAAACAGTGCAAACCATTGCATTAATAAACATACATGTATTACTGACAATTCCATACTTATTAGCTTATTAAATATACTTATAATATATTTAATGTGCCGACACTGACGCCATCTAGACAAACATCGATATTCTAGATGCAATGTCCTCAATATGTTTCAAGCTTCAAATGTTTCAGCCTCTGCACAAGAATTATACATTTTCTCGCAAGTACGTAGTTATTTTCCTACGTGAAAAAGGGAACATCATTTCGTCTTAAATCATAAACTTTGTGTAATTTATCCTTTATTTTACGTGAATTTTTATTTTTAACTTGTCAGTAGGTGGGTATTATGTGGTTATAAATAATCCACGGAGCCTATCTGTGTTGGTTGGAGTCAAATTTCCCGATACAGCAAATAGTTAATGCATCAAACGATGGGATAACGACGCTGTAATTCTATCTCACATTACGTATCATAGGTATTTTGCTGCGATTTAGTACACTAACAGAGGGCATTCATTTATTTTATAGTTATTCGAATACGAAAGAGTGGTTCAAATACTGCTATACGGTGTCGCCGACGTAAATCAAGAGGGTTTCGTACAGCGCATCGCTATATACCTACTGAACTCACTGGCTTGCCAGGTCGACGGCAAGCAGAAACGGTTCCTCGGTAACCATGGCGCTATCGGGGTAAGTATCCAACACTTCAATTTGTTCTTTTACTTAGTTTTAATTATAGTCTAAGATGGTTAAATAAGTACCTATTAATTGAAAATAACACACAAAATTATATTCAACCTAGTATTTAATATGTAAATAATTAAATACTACAATATTTTTTATGTTTCTGACTTATTTCTGTTATTAATAATAACAGATAATTAATAATTAAAAATAGACTCTGGTTTTGATATCAACACATAAAATTACAACAATAAAGTTTTTTTTAGTTGTTTTGCGACTATATTTAAGGCAAGTCGTCTCCATTGTAGAATTGAGCTAACATTTCGTCATTGGCTTCAGTATCGCTGGCGACGAGGTCGCCCGCAATGCATAGGGAATATAGTTCAAATTCAAATTGAATTTGAATTAGTTCAACAATGGACACGATTTGCCTTAAACTAGCATTTTGTCATTGGCTTCAGTCGCCGGCCACGTTGAAGTCAATGACGGAATGCAGCCGCCTGTATGCGAAAAATGTATTTACTTATTACCCGCGTCAAATTTTATTGCACCTATGCGCATGGTGTTACAGACCAATACTCCAGATATCAATTCTTGAACATTTTCTAAGGAAACCTATCATAATATCTTTCCTGACACTAAACGATGTAATGAAGAAATTAGTTAGATAATTGTCTATCTAATTTGCTTTAACAGCCTTCAAAAATACCAAGTCTCTGTCAAGGTTTAGAAAAACTGCTCTAACCTTTTTTCATAATTTAATGTTGTCACCTATTCCGGACGTCGATCCCTCAACCCTCTCCACAAGGACGCCGGCCACGCCACGCCATCGTCTTCCTTGCGCTCGTTTTAGAGGGTGGTAGTCCCCCTAGTCCGTCCACGAGTCCAAAGCCCCCTTTTAGCCGTTTCTTACGACGGGCAGGGTATGCCGAAGCCGTACTCTAGGAACCCGGCTCCAGGGCTACCTACAGCCTAGCCGAGTACCTATCTATCAGATGACTTCAAGGAATAGGATCGCGCTATGAATTCGTTGAAAATTCCACGCATTCAGTAGAATAATGTTTAGGATATTTTAACTTTGGTATTTATTTATCAATTTCTTTTTTTAACAAAAAACGAAACGCCGTAGACTTCTACTCCGTTCCCCTGTTATGCCCTATTTCTTTCGAGACTAAAGAAAGTCTATCGGTATGTGTTTAATTTTGCAATGCGAGTGTGCTGTGCTTTTTATGTTATGTTTTTGCTCTACTTGTAATATTATATATTGAGAAAAATATAATTTTGTGTGTATTGTGAAGTAGGTAATTAATTTATAATATAAGAGAACAGCGAGACCTTTGATCAGAAGTGGGATCGTAAAGGTTGATAAAAAAAATGTTTTTTAATTTTGACCGTCTGATGCCGCGGCTTCATATTGGTTTAACTTGGAGTCCAAGCTTGGGATCAATTTCAAATGGGTAATAATGAACCTTATTGTGACATGACACATTGGCTTCAGTATTAGCTTTGTGTCCAAAGATTCATATAAACATCGGTGTCTTGGCCCCAAGACACCGATAACCCTAGATTGATGTAAATATGACCAATATGCGTTCGCGGCATTAGAGATTGTAAAACTTGAAAAGTAGCTACCCCTAATGGTATCCCAGGAATTCGACTTTCCTGATTAAGATATATTTTGTAACATCTTTCTTATGAATACATATTTACTTGTAGACTATCATAAAAATCAGCTCTGTTGTTTGAACGTAAAAATGTTGACTGATCTGTAGACGCTTAGTTGGTTATCATCAACATAGACGGTGCAAATGTTACGACATGCCTCAGCTCGATTGATAACGCGTAAACCTAGAGTCCTCGACCGTTTGCAAATTCGAGCCTTCTAAAGCGCTTTCTAACAATTATACTTCAACATTTAGGCAAATTTAAACGCTCACTGCTCTGCACTTTTTTAATTTGTTATCGGACTTGCTGGCCACTACCTCGCCTCCTGTTAAAAATCTGCTATTCTTAAAATCCAAGGTATCACGTGCTTTCTCGGCTTACCCGATAAGTCATAAACAAAAAAAAGCCGAAAATATAAAAAACCAAAAAATTTAGTAATTTTTTGTTAAAAATGCGCGAAAAAGTATCACTGCTCAGCAAACGACGCGTATTCTATATTTTGTCTTTGTTTGTATTTTGCGCACTAAACTACTGGCGTTTGTACAATTCTCAGTATTTTAGATCAGTTATTCAATTCCATTTAAATTCAATTCCATGAAAACACCAGGCGGGATATATGTAGTTTGTTTTTCTTCTTTCTTTTTTAATGCAGATTGGTCAAACGATAAGCCTGTCGATTTTATACATGTTACATTATGGTTTTGGCGCTCCCTGAGTCTGCCGTCCGGGGCAAGCGCCCCGGTTAGCCTCCCCCCTAGATTCGGGACTGGCTGTTAGCCGCGTCTTTGTTCGCGTTTATTCAGAAAATAGTATCCAAAAGCGTATCGTGATATACTTTAACTAATTGTCAAATTTCATCAAAATTAGTTTAGCCGTTTAGCCGCGAAAAGCCTACAAACACACTGACAGACAGACAGACAGAGTTTCTTTTGATTTTACACTAAGTAAGCGGGATATTTAAATAGTGACGTAAAATATTGATTTAAGATTGTAAGCATTTAATGCAATTATGTCTTATTTTAACGTGCGCGAAAATGTATTCACTGCTAGGCAAAAGATATATTTTAGAACAGAGCTAAAATATTTTTCAAAGTTCTGTATAAGCGGTACGCTGCTGGTGATTAATAAACATTCCTAATATTTTAGATTCAACTAAGTATAAAGAATACGATTTGCTAAATAGACCATTTGCTTTTTAGACCGTCTGATATTTGGACATTTTGCTACATAGACGTTTAACTAATTAGGCATATAGCTTATTAGACGTTTTATGCTGTTGGATGCTTTGTTACTTGGAACTTTTGACCAGGAGCGAATCACAAACAGACGGAATACAGTTTGTGTTTTTTTTAACCTTTTTTTTAATTCAGCTAGGTCAAACGACAAGTCTATTGATTGAAAATATAATTGTTTAAGTTTATAGAATCTATGGATTTTAAACGGTTTTGGTCGTAATACGACGTGACGAAAATATCGTCGTCGTCGACGTCGTATAGCTAAAAACAGGCATTAGTTCATCCCATTTGACAGGAAAATTTCGAACTAAAATTTAATTAGAAACTACTTTAATTCTTATTTGAGTTTTAAATGTTTTACTTTCTTATATATTTTGGCGAATGAGGTATAAAAATCTCAAAATTATTTTTATTTAGAACGAAAATAACTCTGAAGTATTTGCCATGTTTTTATTGGAAGATATACTTTGTTTCAATTCCATTTTTTTTAAACGGGCTCTTAAGCTAAGGCCGTTCGGAGCGAACCGTCGTAATTCTTGCACTGTCTATTATGTGACCTACTAAGTGTACTCTAAGAGATTGTCAAACTGAATTACCAATTTAAAATTACCTTACCAAGCCTTATTCTAATGCGTAATTTAATTAAGTAAAAAAATAGGAAACAATTCTCACCTATAGTCTTAAGCGCAAACATTGCTACAGTCCAATTTTGTAATAGATCATGTTATTTTAAGTAACCAATCAGAACAATAGAAACTAAGACTGCAAGGTTATTTTGTTATAGAAAATGCTAAACTTAATATCCGATCGGCTGGAGAGGGGCATTTGCGACGATGTGCTGGAAGTCGCTTGGTCGACTATGTGGAACGTCACCGACGAGACCCCGCAGAACTGCCAGCGGTTCTTAGAAAATCGTGGCATGGAATTTTTCCTCGGATGCCTTAAGGTACACACACACGATAGGGTCGGAAAACTCTGAAGATCATTCAGAGTTTTCCGATCTATGATCGCTCATTTATTGTTAACTGATACCTTATTGTCGAGTTACTTTTTTATTATTATCTTAAAAGTATGTTCTAGAACAATCGTCGGCCATGACGGAGATCTCTGGGGGCCCTCGAAACTTTGACAGACTCAAAGCTCACTTAGCTTTTAAGTTATTTCTAAAATGTTTTTTACCAGCACTAGCATGGTATCTATTGTTTTACTCACAGCGGTCGATTTTATGGATTTCAGTTGACGTAGCTGAGCTAACTATAATATTGCTGTTCTTGTCTATAACTGATACTAAAAGGACAGAGTTCGTTTAATTAGTTTCGTTTTAAACCTTTAAAGTCTTCAAAATTGACCAAAAGTCACAAATTTAATACGATAAATATAATTTAAATATAATAAACATTAATACAACACATAATTATTGTAATACCATTATTAATACATTAGTTGAATACAATTATAAGTTAATATCGTACAATAATATTATTGATAAATTTAGAATTTAATTTAGAATATTATATATAATAAGTTTTTAAATACAATATTTTGAGTCGATGGTCCAAGAGCAGCATATAAACGCCCAAGCTTACCGTTTCCAGACTTTCCCGAACAAAGAAGAGCTGCTGCGCAACATGATGGGCCTGCTGGGGAACGTGGCCGAGGTGGCGGAGCTGAGACCCGAGCTGATGAACCATCTGTTCTTGACCGTGTTCAACGAGCTGCTCGAGTCCTGCAGCGACGGCATCGAGGTAACGGAGGACGGGGAGGAAGCCTCTTGTGCCCTTGTGCGCTGGAGTTCGGCTCGGAAAACTAACCAAGGCCGCACGGCCGGGATATACCTGGAGTCTTGTTTTATAGACGTGAAGGCAATACTCATACTATTATCATCGCCACCGTGGCTGTACAATGAGGCCTACGGCTGCAGAATATACGAATTTATTAGTCGTACATTCAAAGTCTATTTGAAATTACGTTCTATGTGTCACTACATACGGCTTACGTTTGAAGGGTTACCTACTAAATAGGTTGAAGGTAAGAGAGTAATCGAGGCTAAAAGTACTTAATCTACACATATTTATAAAACTAAGTCCACATACTTCGTCGTAAACTTGAAGAATGACAAATAACTCTTAAAGTTACGTTCGTCACGTCCGTAAACTGTGTCTATACTATTTATTATAAGAACTTTATCTCTGAAATTTTGGTACTTACATAGTATGGTTGAATGTTTCCGCTGTCAGGGCAAATATTGTGGAATATTTAGTCTAGGAGTAGCTTTCCTAAAAGTACAACTAGGGTTAAAAACCATTTTACCACACTAGGGTTTTCGTACCACGTCGAATGACGCATCATCGAAATAGTGACGTATCACTGTGATATAAGTGCGGAAAGCAGCTTATTGCAAGTGAATAGTGCAAGCGAGGGCTGAACAATAATGAACAGTCATGAGTTTGCAATAAGCTTTCCGCTCGACCTTTTTAATTCATTTCGATACATTTACGATAAAATTGAAAAATCAATCAATGTAAGACTGACAATAAAAGTATTATAGGCTGTCGTAATATATCTCTAAAAAACAAATCAAATGTTTAATCTATTTGATTGTGTACACAGATACACTTACGAGCGTAAAGTTATAAAAGTTCTTTCGAGATTTCGACGGGAAAAGGCAATTTTGTGCAGTCAGCGCTTAATTTTTTTACATCTGGTGCAGTTAAGTCTATATTTTCTTCTACCTCTTGACTTAAAAAACTTTAAATATAAAAATACAAACAAATAAACAAACAACTAATATTAATAAGAATAACCGCGCAAATATTTTTAAAACTTAACTTTTAACGTAACGTAGGCAGTTGGTACACATTTTGTCGATACCACATACCAGGATCGCAGGAACGACGAAGAGGTTTCCCCCTAGCGACCCTTGAACCGTGATCGTACTTCTTGTGAATCAAATCTAAAGTCTTTAGTCAATGAGGCCACTATTTTCTTTCTTCTATTTTCACTATTATCTTTCTATTCTGGATATGTGAAAAACATCTCAAAGAAATCCATACTTAAGTTTAAAAACCGAAAGTAACTCTGTCTGTCTGTCTGTCTGTTTGTGGGCTTTTCACAGCTTAACGGCTGAACAAATCTCAATGAAATTTGATAATTAGTTGCATTATATCAGAGGAAGGTTATTGAATTCTATTTTCTGAATAAACGCTGACCAAATCGCGGTACCAGCTAGTATCAAACAACACTATGTTTTTATTCTTCTTCTATCTTTACGAATTGGAGAGATATTAAGGTTTAAAGTGCGAAAAGCTTACAAAACTTCGCTCAATCAGTCGATGTATGTCATGGTCGATTGCATTCGCGCAAATTTGTTTCAGAAATTCATACGTTTTCCTCGCGCGTCTCATTTATATGTCAACATTTTTTTCTGTTGTAAAATTACTAAATGTTGTGTCAAATTGTTTCAATTCAAGCAAGAAAACAACCGATTTTTTTTCTTCAAATTATTTAAATCCCGAAAACGAAAAAAAACTGCCAACCCGCACTGAGCCAGCGTGGTGGATAACGGCTCAGACAACCTCGACGTAGGGTAGGTCGGTGTCCCTGCTGTGGGACGTAAAAGACTAACGATGATATTCACAATTTATAAATGTAAAGCATTAAAAGTAATATATACTTGGCTACTATACATTTAGATTTAACATATTATGACAATTATTATGTAAAACTGTAAGATTAAACATATAACTTCAATTAAACCTCTGTTTTGTCGTATGTGAATGAAGCTAGTTTTTGGCTTCCATTAAAGTATTTTCTTTAATGTTACAACTCTTTGCAACCATGTTATCCAGTTTGATTGGTATTGAAACCGTATTCTTCCAGGGCATGTTTATACAGGTCTAGGGCGATACAATCTGAAAAAAATCCCCGTTTTGGGCCTTAAACTGTTGATTTCCGTAAATAGGGGAATGAAATAACTGGTGTTTGATTATTATCAAATAAAGTACACTTCATGAATCTAATAACATATAAATTAGTCCTAATTAACTACAATTTTCAAATTATGACTTAACATGTGGTTATTATTTTACATAATTGCATAATTATGAGCTAGGCCACAAAGTCGATTTTTCTCAAAAAGTAGGCAGATTTTTTGTACTGCAAATTATTTTTAAGACTCACCCATTTCAATAGTTTTTTAATGCGATACTATTCACAAAAAAAATTTAAGCAGGTTATAACGATACACACAATCAAAGATGTCTTCCCCTCCATCGGTACACAAAATCATCCATGTAAATGATAGCTATCACAAATAATGTTTAAGTCTCAAAATATTAGTAAAGTCACAAAACAGAAATAAAAAAGTATCTTTTTTAATTTAATTTTGTAAAAGATAAAATTTATATAATTAAAAATCAAGAGAATTCAAACACATTTATTTATTTTTCATTGAACGTTTGGATGGGAATTATGGGGTCACAATTATGATCGTTATTTATATCGTCATATTTGAGAATATTCGGTCAGAAAATTACGAGGTATTTTTAACAGTAACACGTCCTAATATGATTTTCCGACACGATGGCTTTTCGGCCCATTATAGGAATCTAATATGTGTTCGGAATTATCTGGACGAACATTTTCCAAATCATTGAATTGATAAGCCGGACAGTTTTGTGGCTTGTTTTTGTGACAGAAGTCCTGATATGACACCGCTCGATTTTTATCTGTGGGTTATGAATGAGCTGGTATACAACACTCCCGTATCCGTTGTGTCCGCTGTATCCGTAAGTATCTGTTGAGCAACTTTGGGAAAGAATAGTTAAAGCAGCTGCAGAGATCCCTGACTTCGACTGTTAGCGGAGCAGAAGTACGAAAGAGGTTTCGGAAATGTATCGCAAACCAAGGTTTCCAATTTGAACATTTGTAAATAATAATAATACTTTATTAGCCTAAAGTAAGCCAAAAACCCTAAAATGTTTACCTACCCCCAGTCGAGGCTAAATTAAAAATGTAGATAGCCTAAAAATAAACACTACAATCCATAATTAAAACAACAGAAAAATTATAAAGTACTCACTGTGTTGATCTGAAACGGGAGACAACTAATAGCATCCCACAGTTTCCTCCGCTACCCTAAGCATGAACCATTCCCTTTATAGATTTAACGTTAATTCCATACCAAATTTGATACAAATACGTTCAGGAGTTTCAAGGAACAACAAGCTGATACATACAAATACATACAGACAAACAAAACAAAAATGTCAATTAGGACACAGTTTACATGTTATTAGAGTCATTGAAGTATCTTTTATTTAAGATGAGAATAAATCTCAATAAGCCATATTCCATGCTACAAATATTGTGATAGCTTTGAATGTGAACTCCTGAAAGGCTTAAAGAGGAAAAGTGATGTGAACTTTTAAGCGGAAATATCAATTCAGATTTCACGATTTTACTCGTGAAATCTCATGTATCAGATGAAAATATTTAAAAGACTTCTTTTATTTTCACAAATTGCCCAATGAATAAATTAAATAAATTTTCCACAATTTATTTTTTTGTCTTCATGTTCTAGCTGATAGGTCTATATCAGCTAGAATGTCTACAATGACTTACTTTATCTGTAAATTGAAAGAAATTGAAGATTTTAGTTATAAGAAATTCAAAGATCGAAAGTTAGTCATAGAAAACAATTGTAAATGTTAGAACTTGAGCGACCTCTGACAATCTTTAAAGTATGTATTCCAAAAATCCAATATTGAAGTCGAGAGTGGAGGTAAATAAGTTTGAGCTTTATCATGTCGACACCTGAGTTGAATATGATTTGAGAGATATTTCCCAATGTAAAGTTCAAGGTCGGCGGAAAACAACAAACAGAATTCCTGAAAAAAGCCGGTTGCCGGACTGTTTGTTTGTTGTGGGCTGCCGACCGCGCAGTCGCCTAGTGGCTCGGAAAGCGAATATTGATCGGGACTTTGACCTTCACGCTGTGATTCCACTCCCCCCACCGCCCACCCCCACCCCCCACTTTCGCTTGTTCAATGCTACCAACATGAAATCGTGAAGCAAGCAACTAATTTTAAATTCTAACCTCTATAGTTTTTGAACTTAAAAAGAATTGGAAAAAAGCTGGAGCCGAGAAACCGTGCACATAATAAAAATATTACGTTACAAAAATCTGGGAAATGTTTTGAATTTTTTGGGCTTTTTACTGGATTTTTAGCTTCCTTGCAAATTTCCTCAAATAGCAAGTTATTTAACTTGGAAGACCCATATATTTTCTAATGTATGTATAACATTTAATTGAAAATCTATTTTATAACAAGCTTTTGCAACATCCTATGGAGACCTTCTAGCTGCATCATCAGACCAGCTCCATATTATTGCATTGTCATCTAAGTTACGTAGTTAAACCAAATTTCAGCTCTATCGGACACTGGGAAGTGGTTCAAATCTGTTCAAAGTTTTGAACTGAACATACGCATACGAACGTGAAGTTATTTGACAGCTTGTGAAAATAGCGGGCTTCCATCCCTTGTTAAACCAACTAATCTTTATTCATGCACATTATAAATAAATAAAAAATGCCTCTATTTCTTTTACAATAAACTAAATAAAACATTGATAATAAATTTAAAGATATTTAAACACTGGTAATAAAAGTAAATGAGTTTGACTTCGGGCTCCCAGACTTGGGTGAAGGCCTCCTCCATGCACTGCCATGCTTCTCTGTCTGGTGTCAGGCGGGTCCAGGTTGCTCCTGCGGTCTCAATAATATCGTCACACCATCGTTTTCGAAGTCATGCACAATGGGATAGATAATATATAAATAGGTAATAGACAAACTTGTCTGCAATAATTTAAACAGATTAAAAGTCGTTTGGATCAGTAGAAATAACTCAAGACAGCTTAAACCTTAAAAAAAAAAATTGTTGCAAAAATATTTTTAATATCAGCCGTTCATTTTTTTAAATGTTTGTTGTTAAGGAAACAACCGGGACTATTTGTTCACTAGGTTTTTTATATGTAAGGAAATGAAAAATTAGATCTCTATATTAATATTGATATCTAAAGTCGTTCTTCAAGTAGGATAGCATCACAACGCTCATGCAGAATTCAAAGTCGCAAGTTTACGGTTTCAAAGCCGGATCACTCTAATCTAGATATACAGAGTTACTGGAATTCAGAACGTTGCCTTTCTAGGGATGTTTTACTTGTGGTGTGATGGTGGATGGTTACTCATTCTGGGTTATGTTTAAAGCGTTACATTAGTGCAGTAAAAATGTGTTGTTTTATAATAGTAAGCTATTTCATATTTTGTACTAAATGTTTCACAAAATTGTTAAATTATTATTTTTTGCTTAATTAAAAAAACGCTAAAAAGGTAGCTCAGGTTGAGTAGAAACACCACTTCAAAGGATACGGTCTGGATTCCAATCACCCTGTATACACTTTTTACCAAATCCAGAAAAATACTCAATTTTACTATAGAAAAATGATTGACTGCTTACTGCTTATTGAAACTACGGACGACAGCTCAGATAGCTTTGACGATGTTTCTGACTGACTTGTTGCATTGTCATTATTATCATTTACATTTATATTGTTATTATTGGAATCTAACATTAGTATTCTTATTATTATCGTGTGACATAAATGTAATTGTGTAATATGTTTTTGTGTCGATAAATAATTTGAATTTGAAATACATAACAAAATAAAATCGCTACAAAACTATTATGGAACAACTAACGGCCTTATCACTAAGAGCGATCTCTTCTAGGCGAGACGTCTTTCGTAGTCCACGTAAAAAAATAATTTTAATACTCAATCCATCTCACTCTCATGTTTGCCTAGCATAAACAGGTACAGAGCACTGATTCAGTTAGCTCGAGCTAGAAAGGTCACGGCTGCCTCTCCTCCCGGCTCCGGGACACGAGGCCCCGCTGCCCTCTGGAGCGCACGAGAGCTAATGAAGTGACCTTCATACTAGAATTGCTTTAGAGCCTCTGAAGGCTCTAAAAGCCTTTAAAACCTTCGATTGAATAATTGAATAAGTCTGTAGTGTACCTATAATTCAAACCGATCAGTTTTTTTTAACGCGAGTTTTGGTAGTTAACGAAAACTTTTTTGTTTGCGTTTGGCTCCAAATATTTAACCTAGTTTCTTAACGTTTCCGCCAGGGGCGCTTTACTGAAATGTATGGAGCCAAAAGAAAAAGGTTTCGTAACAATCAAAACTCATGGCAAATCTCTCTGAAAGTGATGTAAAGGGCACGCGTTGTTTCGATTTATGTTTTTCTTTTGATGATAAATAAATAATAAATCAATTCGGGACACTTCCACACACGGTCGCCTAACACCAAACTAAGCAAAGCTTGTTCTATGGCTGCCAGAGCATTTCCAGAGCATATAAATGCAAAACTTTTTGGTTAACTTTTAGGGTGCAGCTGAAAAACACTGCATATTTTTTGCAACTTTCATTTTAGGATAAAGTGTCATCTTTTGAGCTAGACTGCTTTTATTTTCAAATATTTTTTTTATTTTTATTTAAATTATTTTATCTTAAAGAAAAAAAAGTTGGAGACTTATTTTTTTAAATATGATAATATGATGTAGGAAATAAGAGTATTGTAATTCTCATGAGCGAAAAGGAACTATTTGTCCGCACAATTATACCCGCACAATCCTATATTGAACGACCCATAAAAGTTAAGGCGGGTAAGAAGAAAATCATTGACTGCCTCGGTGGCTCAGTTGTTGGTGAACCTGCCTTCTGAGCGTGGGGGCGTGGGTTCGATTCCCGCCTAGGGCATACATTCATGTGATGAACATTAGTGTTTGTTCTATGTCTGGGTGTTCATTTTAGTTAAGTAAGTTTAAAAAAAAATTAAGTATGTAGAGCGTGGGGGCGTGGGTTCGATTCCCACCTGGGGCAAACATTAATGTGATGAACATTTGTGTTTGTTCTATGTTTGGGTGTTAATTATGTGAATAAATATGTAATTAAAATTATAAATGTATGTTTATCAGCCTCTGGTCGCCATAGTACAAGCTTTGCTTAGTTTTGGGTCAGATGACCGTGTGTGCAACAAGTGTTCCGAATATTATTCTCGTTCGGTACGTCAAACGTACTTTTCCCCCGTTTTAAGCTGGGTACAGACCAAGCCAACGAATGCCAAAGAGTAAGCTGCGTTCCGTTTTGTCTCAATTGACGCAGCATAGCGTTGGCCTTCGTTTGCATTGATCTGTACGCAGCTTCAGAGTAGGTTGGCTCCGCACGTCGTGTGCAAAAATACTTTTTTGTTTTTCCTTTTTTTGTACGTTACGGAAATGAAAGTCTACACTATCTAAAATGAAAGTCTACTCTAGCTAATTGAATATAATTGTAGTTATCACTCATAATTGCATAAATATCTACCTAATGAAGCAGATACAATAATTAGAATCTTGACTTTTTAAGGTAACAGTATTAAAACCTACAAAACTTCGTAGCCCAATAACAATCTTCCTTGGTTTTCTCGACAGAAAATTCTTAGACCAACAATCTAAAGACATAATGCTGTTTAACTAGCAATTTTTATTTATCTAATGACGCTATTTAATTACTGCCACAAATAAATTTATGGGAGGTCGCCATTGTTCTTTAACGTTACCGATACAACTGAAATGCAAAATGTCACTTTCTAGTTATGTGATATTGAGCACTACTGACAAATGTCACCTGCACAATCCTACAGTGAATAAGGTATAATGAGCTTTAACTGATAGTCTGAACTTTTAATCCGGCAAAATGCACTTTGAACTGGCAAAAACGGTTTCGACCAATTTCTTCAGTGAAAACTATTTTGTCTGTAAAAATTCATTAAAAATGATTTTGAATAACTAACTGAACTGCCAAAACTACCTAAGTGGTATTGATCGGTTATGACTGGAAACATAATTATTATTAATGATAGATAAACTCTTTACTGCTCACACCAAAAAATTACAATCACAATCACAAACAAAAATGAAAAGTAATTTTGCTTGAAACTATAGTGTAACAACAAACGGTCTTATGACTAAGAGCGATTTCTTCCAGGTGAGATATCTTTCTTAGTCCATGAGTACAGAAAATCTATTCGTAGTTCCAGGTATGTGTGCAGTGGTTCTAGGATATTCTCATGAAAGGTCACGTTGCATGCCCCTCCTCCCGACTCCCAGGCACAAGGCCCCTGCCCCGCTGCTCTCTGGAGTGCACGCGTACTTCTTTCACCTTCATACTAGCCGCAATCGATTGAATGCTTCCTGATGAACTGCAGTAGAAGTATGTAGTGTACCTGTAATTCTATAATATAACCCACAATATTGTAGACGAAGTACTCGAACAATTAGGGGTTTTTATTGTAAAAATTTTTGATTGTAAGTATAATTTATTATTGTATTTAATTTTTGATCAAAAAATTTTGTTGTTAATTACATTAGTTCTATTAATTAATTTATTAAATTAGCTTCAATATCAAATTGTATAAAGTTTTCTAGTAGGTTTCATTGAATTCTTTATTAAATTTAAATTTCAAATTGGCTTCAAAAATCAAATTGTGTAAAGTTTTCTAGTAAATTTCATTAAATTCATTCCAAAATAGAATAAAAAATTCATATTCTTTGACGTACTTAATGCTACGCTAGAGCGGAAATACACTAGAAATCGGTTCAAGAAACCGTTATTAAAAATGAACTTCCGCAAAGTAATGCCTGATTCAATCAACTACCTATAATTCATTAGTGTAAATATAATGCAAATATTGTAAATATAGTGTTTTATCAAGTTGTTCTTAACAAGCTGCAAGTGGGATACCATCACAAAGCTTATCAGTCTACCTAGAAACAGTCAAAACTCGTTCAAATTCAAATGATAATAACAATATTGTCAAAATTATTACAGTAATAACACAAGTCACATCTCAGTAAGAAACATCGTCAAATCTATCGGAGCTGCCGTGCTTCTTGCACCTGCCCCACTGATCTGTCAATTTTCACAATATTTTAAGGAATTTGCTAACACATTTGTCTAACTATCTGTCAATACTCACTCACTCAAAACCGGTCAAAACCACTTCTAATCCATTATTTTTGGAATCAAAAGTAGTTGGAACGAATGACATCGGCCGAAATCGATTTTGCCAGTTTTTTGCAGTCAAAAGCGAATTTTGCTTGATTCAAAGTTCAGACTATCGGTCAAAGCTTATTAAAAATTAAAATTGTTACTTAGTAAAAATCATCAAAAAATAAAAAAACAAAACTAACCTAACAACATCCTACCGCTTCCATCATCACCTGAGCAGAAATCATCATCATATGTATTGTTAGTTTATGACACAATTTGATCAATATCACTACTGTCTTCTCAATATTTTTGCAGTTAAAATAGGTTTGACCAAAGTCTTTGATCAAATCCACTTTTGAGTTTTCAGTCAGACAAAAGTAATTTTGACCAACGTCCTAATTAGGTTTGACTGATTTTGGCAGACAAAAGTAGTTTTGATCAACGTCCTTAGTCAGAATTACGTTTGACTGATTTTTGCAGACAAAAGTAATTTTGACCAACGTCCTTTATCAAAATTACGTTTGAATGATTTTTGCAGTGAAAAGTAGATTTGACCAACGTCCTTAGTCAAAACTACGTTTAACTGATTTTTGCAGTCAAAAGTGGTTTTGGCCGCTTATGAGTTTTGTTCGACTGTAACGTAATACACGGTGCTGGTTTTGGGTGTAGTTAATAATACCTAAGGGTGTTGTTCTTTAAAACACACATTTTCAAGATTCGAAAGAAAAATAAGATAAAGAAACCTTGATGTTTTTTTCTAGGATTTTGTTGTTTTTGTTCAAACTTTGTTCGACAACTTTGTTCTTTGTTCCACAAAGTCAACCCGTCAACGTAGTAGAACAACCCCTTTTAATATTTCTACACCCAGAACCAGCACCTTTAATAGATAGATTAACTCTTTACTGACAGCAGTAATTACAAAAGACAGTAATGACAAAAACTCGAGAGATTTCCACACACGATCGCCTCACACCAAACTAACCAAAGCTTGTACTATGGCTGCCAGAGACTGATATACATACTTACATATTTTTAAATACATACTTAATAGATATTTAACACCCAGACATATAACAAACACAAATGTTCGTCACATAAATGTTTGCCCTGGGTGGGAATCGAACCCACGCCCCCAAGAACAGAAGGCAGGTTCACTACCAACTGAGCCACCGAGGCAATCAAATAATATCGCTTAAAACTATAGTGTAACAACCGACGGCCTTATAACTAAGAGCAATATCTTCCAGGAGAGAGATCTTTCGTAGACCAAATGATAAAATACGCAATCCAATCAATCATGTTTGCTTTGTTATTATTTGCTTTACAGATGCATCAATTCATAGTTCCAGCTTTGACAGCGGTATTTCTAGGAAAATCGCATGAAAGTTCACGGTCGCTTCCCGCCCTCTCCCCGCCTTCTGGACACGAGGCCCCTGCCCCGCTGCCTCTGTAGTGCACGTGTACCTACTCGCGAAACCTCTATAGTGGCGCCACCAGTCGACCTTGCGGCGTACCTGAGGAACTGCGATTCAAGCCTGTAGTGTGCCTATGATAAAGCTACATCCAGGGTCCGGGTAGGGTAGGGACGGGGGCTCGCTGCAGCGCAGGCGCTAGAGTATTGATCCAGGCTTTAACTTTAACAGTAGATGACTGCGTTGTATCTCTGTTTTGACTACCAGCGATCTGTTGCTTCCATGATACTCACAGCATCACATTCTGAAATGCTTTAACAATATTTCTGTAATTTGTTTACAACCGAGGCGCATAACCAGTTGGTTTTTGCTTTTTTAGTTTTGCTTAGATGGACACTAAACATACAACTGGTTATGAATACATACAGCTGGTTGGTGCAAAATGACACCAACCAGCTGTATTATTAGTTTTGCTTAGATGGACACTAAACATACAGCTGGTTGGTGCAAAGTGACACCAACCAGCTGTATTATTAGTTTTGCTGAGATGGGCACTAAACATACAGCTGGTTATGAATACATACTTTTTGGTACATAGGTTGGTGCAAAAAGACACCAACCGGCTGTATGTATTTATTAGGTAGTTAATTTTTATAACTGCATATTATAGAACAAAGCCCTGGCCCCCGCCTCTCATTCTCTGTCTGAACGCAATAGATTCATAAACTACCGAATACATTTTCATACTTTTAGTTTTTACTACTGAAAATAGAGCTTCGTGGCGGTGTGTATCGTTGAGGTGTTGAATAAATTGGCTGAAATTGAATTGAAAAAATTGTTGAAGGTTTCGGATAAAATCACGCTGACTGGAAGCTTTACTGGCGAGCGCCGCTTAAACTAATCGACTATTAATGTTACAGAATTATTATTTTTAAAAAGATATTTTAAACTTTAGCAACGCTATATGGCTGTCTTCCATGTTAATCGAAAAATATTGCAACTGGGATTGGTTTTGCTGGCATTCAACACACTACTAATTTCATGTACTTAATTAAAAATAGAAACACACAAACAAACAAATATAGTTACTCACAATATGTTGGATATGAGATATAAGTAAGATAACAATCGATGGCAGCCTAATTGTGAGATGACCCGCCTCTTAAGCCAGAGGGAGCGGGTTCGAACCCAGCCGACGGCACGCACCAATTTGTTCGTTGTATGAGCAGTGCATATTGTATGTCATCTGCTACATAATTGGAGCCCGGTGTATGGCGACAGGCTCGCCCCCTGTCACATTTGGGACTGAATATCATCCGGCGAAGTGTAGGTGTTGTATTACACCTCTGTCAGCCCCTTCGGGGGCAAGGCGTGCCGATATGTAATGAGCAATTTTTTTTAATTTTTCCCATAGAATTGCAAAAGCAACCAATTTTTTGTAGAATACAAAACAGCATAATACAGACCTCGAATTATATTTAGCACCATGGTAGCGGGGTGGTCGGGGGTGTTCGGACGTAGTCGATAACACTCGTGTTGTCTCTGCATGCGCAGTAAGAGAAAGCGAGATAGATAGGCTCGCTGGGTTTGGTTGGCTTCTATTGCCACCGCTTCAGTCGTCACTTGTCGCGGGTCGCGTGGCCACGTCTTGCGCTGGCTATTCTGAATATTCTGATACATCCTCTCGGAACGTTGTGATTGTGTAGTGAACTTGGAACTTAAAAATATAGGTATGTTTAGTGTTAGTTACTATAAAATATGGATAATATCGAGAAAAATATTAACTTTACGGCAAATTAAGTACCGAAAAAAAAATCAAACTATCCTTTTTATTTTTGATTACATTATCTGTGATGGGAACGCTCGGTGATTGGCTGCTCTAGTGACACTACACGCAAGTAATAGGGAATACTTATGCATGATTTTTTTATTATTTGGTAGTTTACATACAAAAAAAAAAGTTAACTCTAAAGAGTAATGTAAAGTTCTAATTTTTTTTAATGAAAAAAAAATTTCCGAGCAAAGGAACAAGTGAGTAGTTAAATTTGAAAAAGTAATTGTACCTTTGCTGTACCTTGCTTTTTTTTGTTATATTTTTTGTTAAAGAGAAATTTAAAGGGATTTTACAAGAGTAGTCAAATAGCTTATTTAAGCTTTTTTGGGTCAGCAATAGAAATAGTTTAAGACACCTTCAAACATTTAATTGAGTAAATGTTTCAAAAATATTATCAAAAATAACCCTTGTTACTTCACTGGAAAATGGAATTTAACACTTTAATTAAAATTTAAAAAAAATGTGTAATCATGCGAGTCAGATACGTCAAACACAGAGCCGGTCCGGACGACACAATGTTCACTTTCTATTTCTATAAAATTCGTTCAGAGTAAACAAAGTTGAGTAGCTAGCAAGGAAGTTAAGTAGCCAAGTTCTTTGTTTATTCTTTGTTATTTCGCCCTCATTCAGATCCCCCCCTCCGCTTCTTCATACAGCCATCGCGCCGCAACCTGTGGAGTTTGCAGTTCACACTAAGATAAGGCCCATGTACTGGCGGCTATCGACTGAAAAATTCGAACCTTTCGAAATATTGATATGCAAAATGTCAAGGTCGTGTCACCTGTAATAAACAGTGGCTGGAGCCGGGCTGCTGTACGCAGCCGCTACCAAGAGCGATCAATACGTACCTTTGGCCGTGAACTCCGCGGTAAACACTGCATTTCCCCCATGCTTTTCCTCTCCCCTTTCCTCAGATAGAAGTCTAGCCCGTGCCACTGCTGGGGAGGGGACGGGGGTGACAATCGATTGAGTACAGCTCATTACACGCGAAGCGGTCCACGAAAAAATGGTGACATTTTGAAAGTAGTTCAGTTTCGACTTAATTGTAGTTTTAGTAGATATGAACGTGGATACACAATATTATTATTTTATTCTTATTATTTGATAAGGCTTCTGGAAATTGGACATTATTGAAATGGGGTAAAAATTAAAAGTGAATTTTAAATAGAAAATGAGCAATGTTTAAAGAAAAAAAAAATAGATATCGAAGTTGGGCCGCCAAAGCCAAAAACAGGGACAACTGGAAAGAGGGACGAGAGGCCATTGCCTAACAATGGGACATACCAGGCTGATTTAATAATATTTATGTTTACAGAAGGTTTTGTAGGTACGTAAAAATTTAAATTAAATAAAAGGAATTTTTGAACTAAACTTTAAACTGATTTTTTTAATTTCAGGAAATTTTCTGTTGAAATTGCTAACATTTGTATTTGATTTTATTTTATTGATTATGAAAAACGATTTAAAAAAAACCCTATATCAATAATAGACATTTTTCAGAAGCCCATAACTCAACGAGATAACCGCCATGTGGGATGTTGACTTGTTGAGTCACGTCCCGATAGTAGTCACGGTAAACGGTCTCTAGCGAAGACCCTCGACCAACACCTCAGGAGGCTGTAGACGGTTGGGTCAAGGGCCAAATACAAAAGGCAGTGATCCTAGACACCTTCTTTTCGTTGTCCGCTTTGCGTGAAATGTCCTGTATGTGACTTTTGTTTCTGCGTTGTTATCTAGGCGTCTCTTTCAGGTGAGCTACAACGCGGCTGGCGTTCTCGCTCACATCGCGTCCGACGGCGCGTCGGCGTGGACAGTTGAGCGACCGCAACGAAGCGTCGTGCTCGCCCGCATCGCCGCTGCTGTTGAACGCTGGGATCTTCACGCTGAGAGGAATATAAACTACCGCAGCTTCGAGCCGATCCTAAGCCTGCTGCAGGCGCACCACACTCCGCAGTGTCAGCACTGGGCAGCCTGGGCCCTCGCTAACCTCACCACCGTCTATCGTGAGTATCACTAGCTGTTTTTTTTGTAGCTTTTCAGGGAAATTAATAGCACACCACCGAAGCTGAAAATAAGCTCTTGTGAGAGTTTAAAAATGTAGGTTGCGCGGGCAACCTAAGGGCGTAAGGGCTTAATTTTAATCATAAGTATAGAATTAAGTAATTAGTGCTTTTACGTTCGTCCATTTTTCAATTGTCGTATATGAGGATACCTATCTTATTAATCATTATTCCACGATAGCTTCGGACAAGTGAACCAAATACGTATTTCGTAAATAAACGAGTGAGAGCAGGACAGGCCCCTAGGCTCCGGCTGCAGCGTCTCCCATACGGCACTGCACCCGGCCTCGGTTGCGGCCTGTCCGGGCGAATTCGGGCGAAAAGCCCCAATAAGAAACCACACGTGTGATAGAGTAACCATGATTATCGCTTTGCTTACAAGTCAAGTTATTTTGAAACTTGTACCAAAGTATATCAAACTAAAGAATATGGTTGTAATAATGCATAAAAATATAACTGCGCAAAAAATTACCCAGTATCCTTACTTATTATAAAATCTAAAGTGACTCTGTCTGTCTGTCTGTTTGTAGGCTTTTCACGGCTAAACGGCTGAACGTATCTCGATGAAATTTGATAAATAGTTGCAGTATGTCACAAGGAAGCTTTTTTGATACTTTTTTCTGAATAAATAAATATTTTTGTCATTATTCTGTTAATTAAAAAAAAAATAACGCGCCCTTTACTAAATGCGTCAGACAACATCACAGAATAGTACGTAGTTGGTACTAAAATTACAACTTGCAACTAAAATTTATACTCAGCTAAAACCAGCCAGTTTTTTTTTTATCTTGGACTCTGATCTCTTTGGTAACGGATTATTATTCATAATTTCTGAAGGGTTTATGGATACTATTTTCTGAATATACGCGAACGAAGTTGCGGGCACCAGCTAGTATTATATAAATGGCGCTATTCAATTTCAAAAATAAATAGGTCAAAAGCACAGACATCCAATACAGTAGCAGACCAAACATTAGGTATTTATCAGCGTGGTATGAAAACACACATAGACATGTAGCTTAGTAGGGGCCGCATTAAGGATGTTCGCTGTTCCTTGTTTGTAATCCAGATTATAAGACTGGTGATCTGTGAAGATTTTATTTTCTCCAAGTAAGCATAGGTCTAATGATTGCCCACGGGTTTTTAGGCAGTTATAGGTTTAAATAACACCTATCAAGTTATAGGTAACGTAGAAATTAAATTTAAAGTATACGTACAACACTCGTTTATTTGTTTTGGAATAATACAATTGTATTATCTTAGGTCATAATTAGACAAAACTGTTATACTTACTTATAAGGGGAGTGACTAAATACTTTTATAAATGGTTACTTACTTCCTTCTGCAGCTATAAGCAATTCAAACAAAGTAGGAATTGTTCCAGGACGAAATCTTGTACGAAAATTACTGAAATCAAGCTAGTGTTTTGAGTACAGTACACTAGCCAAACTGGGTTGTACATCCTGGATCTTCATGTTTTTTTTTATCCAGGCATTCCACTACTTTTATTCGTTGAATATCTGGAACAAAGGTTATTTGTGAATCAGTCAATATCTTTCAATTAGACATCTTTCAACCTATATTTACTTTATCCAAGGTAAAGGTTTGACACTAAGCAAGCAAGTTCGTATAACCCGAGTGGCAAGTCCTGATGTCAGAGTTTCTAGGCCGCCCAGTGGCCTCTGGCATGGTTGATACTGACCAATGGACAAAGGAAAAGTTAAGCAATCCTTGCTTGATTGCTTAACTTTTCAAGCAATCCTTTTATTTATTCGTTATTCGTCATTCGTTCGTTATTCGTCTATGTTATCATCATTATTCCTATAGATTCACAATCCGCTCCCTGTTTTTGTAAATGGTACTTGAGCTGTCAAATTTTGCCCCACCCCGATTAATTTTACTTATTACGCTCTTATTACTCTAATTCAAATAAAAAAACACTAACAAATAGCATCAAAGATAGATTATCCGCGAAAGAAACCCTTTGGTGTGAACATTTATTTAAATTTCTTGGAGAAAACGAATAGAATTCTAAGAGCAAAAATGCAACCATCAAACTCACCGATAGAAAGAAAATCCAATGGACGATTTGCTGTATGAAGCACTTTCACATCGGCATGCACTGCACTCTACCATGTTCACAGATTTTCTTGCAATAAAATCATCAAAAAAGCTATATTTTGTTACTAAAATAAATTTCATCAAACCAACCAAACTTTCACGTGCTGTCGTCATGACAACCATCCTAAGCTATACATGGCGGCATGGCTACGGATGGTCTCTTGCGTATGTGTGAGATCATGTTGCAATAGGTAAGTGAAAGAGATACCATTACTGAATTGTTACTGAAGAATGAAAAGGATAAACTGATCATCTAAATGTATAATTATAACTAGCAATTTATGTTTGGTCTGCTACTGTATTGGATGTCTGTGGTCAAAAGAAGGTTTTAATGAAAGCTTTTGTTTTTATATTGTATCACTAAGATAATACGAAGGTGAAAAAATTGTTGAAAAAAAACGAAACAAATTATTTATTTTAAATAGTTACGTGTCTAATTACTAACATACTAATATTGTGTAACACTAATACAATTTTTTATGACCTCTTTGAATTCGTTTTTAGTCAGTAAGCGGGTACAACATCTTCAAACAAACTAGTAATCCTTTTAACATGGCGTACAAATCTGAACAAAATTTTACTAATCGTTATTGAAATTATTGTGTATCTTTGTAGCTATTTAAAGTGTATTTATTGATGAGAGCCATATCTCACTCAATCTAAGTAGTATGTGCAGGGTATAAGCCTCCATTTAAATTTCATCAAAACTCATTGATTATCGGTTTAGCAGAGCTTAGTCAGTTTTTAGTCAGAGCGTGCAAGCGAAACAAACACACGAACGAACGAAGTCACTTTATTTTTTTAAATATTAGTTGCTCCGCGAAGAGTAATATTTGCTACGTCTTTGTCAAACCACACTTTACGTACACAACCGCAGAAACTTTAGGCTCAAATTAGTCAAGCAGGACGTAAGGGGAGGATGCAGCGCGGACAATGTCAGACGTGAAGCTATGAAGCGAAATGCCTGCCCCGCGTCGCTTGTGTATAATTCAAGGCATCATTTTTTTTTTATAGTTATTAAGTTTATACTCGTAGTAGTAGAAATCTTGTAGCAGGGGGTGGGACTTCGCAGTTTATGTACGTTTGGCTGGCGCACCTCCCGGGAAGGT
Source organism: Peribatodes rhomboidaria (assembly GCA_911728515.1). Taxonomy (NCBI): domain Eukaryota; kingdom Metazoa; phylum Arthropoda; class Insecta; order Lepidoptera; family Geometridae; genus Peribatodes; species Peribatodes rhomboidaria. The sequence goes on from OU452166.1 coordinate 22,988,917, forward strand.
GCATGGCAGGAGATTGTCGCTCGGCGCTCGACTCACGCGCTAGCAGCGAGCCGCTTACTGTTAGTTGCCTATGTGTGGAGTTACCTAGATATAAAATTATTTAATTTGTTGGCCAGAAACAATATCAGTAACAGACAGAACAAACATGTTTTGCCAACACAAAAATCGGTAAAATGTACATAAATATACAAGAAGGTTATCATGTTAGGTAAAGTGATTTACGAACTACACTTAGTTATTTAGTAAAGATAGTTTATTAAATTAATACACACTGTTATATTTATTGAGTTATATTTTCATATTTAAGTATAAATCGGCAAGTAGGAGCCCTGTGCTCTTGCCGTCAAACCGTATTCGAGTCAGCGGTGTCAAACGGATTATGAGCGCTCGTGTCACACGTAGTGTTTCAACTTCGCGTTCACAGTCAACAGTAGGTAATTTTTTGTACCTATGTAAATCAGACTCATGTACTAGAGTGAACCTTCTGTATGTAGTACTAATATTTATTCTGTGCCAGTAATATTTTAATGTTTCGTTATGTTTGCTATAAGATATCTTGAGACCGAGAAAATTTGAATTTGAAAGTTATAACTATGACACTGGTTTTTACGGTTACAAATTACGGGTCATTATTGACTGATTTCTTTAATAGATAACAACACAAATAAAAAACCCTTTACATGGGGAGGTTTTCCACATCATTCGTTTTTAAATTAATCCGTAATACAAGAGCACTCTTTAGTCATTTAACATTGATTAGAGAAATGCAAAAGTCACCATTGAAGGGGCTGGCTGAGGTGTATCAACATCCACACTTCACCAGACGATATTCAGTCCCGAATGTGAAAGGGAGCGACCCTGTCGCTAAACACCAGGCTCCAGTTATGAAGCAGATGGTAGTACCGAACACATAAGAAACAAATTGGTGCGTGCCTTCGGCTGGAATTGACCCCGCTCCGTCTGGCTTGAGAGGCGATCCTTCCGTAACTAGGCATCATCACTTTTTTTGTGTACTTATTTTATTGTTAAACAGCTGTTTGTTTTCCTAGAAATATAAAAGGACGTGCGCTAAACTTCGCACGGATGCACGGCTCGGTGTCCATTTTGAAAAATAGTTTGAGCAGAGCTACACGGCTCCACGTGCGCGTGCGACGGCCGTTATCTATTTTTCAAAACAAACTCACGAGCGTGTGCCCGCGCGAGGCTTAGTGCACGGTCTATCCTATAGTAAAATACATATAGATAACTGTGACAATAATAATTGTTTGCAGCGGAGAAATATTGCTCTTTAGTAATTGCTGAGGGTGGTATAGAACTGCTCGAGAAGCTCTTGGAGCACCATCTGCCCTACCAAACGATAAAGGATCTCGCCAGGTTGGTCATCAGGAACTGCGTGGAACACGAAATGAGGGAACTAGTCGCTTCATCCTGCGAATGCGACCATATGCACTCACACAGCGACTCGGAATAAGTGGGAAGCGACATAGCCGCCATCTTGTCACTGCGGGCCGCCATCTTGATTTTTGTGTAGCTTCTATCGTGGAGTTCGGATTTACTACATCAAGATTCGATTTGGAACTGTAAATTAAATTACTACATTATTACAGTTTTTTGAATGTGATTATTAGTATTTTGTTCGCTTGAAAATATAATAGTAAAATAAACTCGGATAAAGGTTCCAAATCGATATTTGAACTTGTCAGCTAGACATGAAAAATATTTTTAATTTGCTTTATTATCTGTGTGTAAACAATTTGGAGACAATTAATTTGTTGTTCCTTTTTTATGCTTCTGAATTGACAATCTGTCTTTTTCTTCGTGTTTTTTATTCATTTTATTGATTGACAGCAAACTATAAACAACATTTAACAAATATCGTTGTCCACCATTTTAATTTAACAAAGTTGAGCTACGAAGCAAAACACGCATGATAAAACATTTAAAACTAAACTTAAAAATCTCTTTTTTAATTTATTGAATAACAACAACAAAGGTTCGGCGTTTTCACATTAGCCGACCCGATATCTCTAGCAATCAGCTAAAAGCTTTATTTTGTCGTATCCTTCAAATGGAAACATTCACTTTTGAGATCGCCTTACGGCTTACAGCCTTACGGTTCCTACTGAAAAGAGAAGCAAAGAAGAAACAAGAACATTTTCTCTTTTTATTTTTGCCTCTACGAAAAAAAAAAAAATTGAACTATCGAAAAAAATACGAAATAAAGGTTGAAATCTTTTTGGAGTAAAGGTGACGTTCACGATGGCGCCATGAATCAAATAGAGCCAGAGACCGTGAGTGTGAAATTTTTTTGGCATGATGTAAATCTCTGGATGTCTATTCGCGCCAAACTCCATCGCGCCGCGGCTCGTGAGCAGAGGTGCACGGCGCCAAGCGATATAGTTCTTCGGATTCAGAGCTCACGTCCTTCGACCTGGTCAAACACGAATGAAAGCAAAATTGTGGATATCGTGATTGGGTTAGGCATACGGCGTACAAACATTTGACAAGAGTCATTTTGGAGCCACGCCGAATGGCGCGATCGTGAATGCCCACCTAAAATTAGGACAATACTATGCGCGACACATTTTCTGATAAATCATTTTCACACAGCCGATGTCGGCAAGCAACGGTCGGGTCGGTTATGTGAAAACGCTAATGGAATGGAATAATCGACGTATACGGAAATTATAGTTGTTAATTGTTTCTCGCTATTTTAAGTGATAAATATAAATTAACCGGAGCTAAGCTAGCTGTGTGCGGTCACACGTGAAGCAGAGTTTGACTGCTCCTCGTCTGACCTAAACCAAAAAATTGCAATGTGAGCTTTATTCACTCTGCACGAAACCCAATTGATTTACGTGATTTTGTAAATTGGGTTTGAGTTTATTTTAATATATTTTCTCCAAAAAATCTTAGCCTTAGAGATTTGTGAGCCACATTTTTACGAAAATTGACGTTCATTTTAAAAATATTAATAAAATTATAGTTTGTTGTGTAAACGAGCTTAAAAAATAACGTTATCGCCGATACTTTTGATGAAATCATAAATGAGTATTTAAAAATTTATTTTAAGATGAAATTTTACATTTTAACAGAGGATATTTATTAGAACTCAAATCTTATTTCGTATTTTCCAGTTTTATCGAAGGTTCACAAGTCGTTTTAAAGTTTTGTTTATTCAATGTTTCCCATGTATGTAATATTGTAATCCAGTTAGATAATTAAGACAGTTACTTTAGCTATCGTAGAAACCGTGGTTGTAGAATTAATAATATTCAAAAATCAACTAATTACAGTACTTTCCTTAGTCGTAGTGGTCTTCAAGACTCACTTATAATTCTACCTTTAATATAATTATTTATTATGTATGTAACAATACTCTGTTTACAATCTACTTCTGTGAAAAATTATATTATTCTCTAGTGTTAACTCAAATAACGTTAGCCTATATATGTAAACACCCTTAGCAATAAACGTTGTAAAGCCTGGAAATAGTTTTGCAGAGATTTGTCTTTTTCCGTCTTTTACATTTTTTTGAAATCGATCGAAAAAGACAAAAGACTAGCTACAGCTATATCCCATGGTTGTGCAAAGTTTATTGGTAACGGGGATAGTGTTTAATCTTACTGTAAGTACATTATCGATGTCGACTCTAAATGTCTCTTCGCATCTAAACTAAGTGACTAAAAGTGTCGCTGTCCTCATCTAATATATTTCAGTGGAAAAGGCAGCTATATTTTTAGTGTAGCTTAGCCGTATTTATTGATAATATAATATATGTATTTTGATTTATTAATAAAATACATTTTCGTAAAAATTCATCGTTTCGATGGTAAGCTTACCTACTTATTTAAAATAATCTATGTATTGAAAAAAAAAGTAGCTGACGTTCTTTCTATTTAAAACCCACGTCTATCATGTTAAAAATAGTAAATAGAATAAATAGTTTTTAAAATTATACTTATTACTTATCTTCTACATGAATAGATCGTGTTTAAATTACTCAATTTCAGTAGTAGGTTGCGACCGTGTCGGGCACTAGTCTAGTGCGTGCGATTATATCCACGTCTCTCGCATTCTTGACTGTTCTGACAAGAGGAACAGCGTCCGAGATAATGTCGCACGCGCCAGAATACGGCTCCAGCTGTGTTTTTGTATTAAATGGTAGGTTTGTTTTAGCGCAATGTTTGATGTGTACTCGATAGGCCTCCAATAGAATCGTAACATTCCAATCGGAGCGGCGCGGAGAAGAACAGCACGCTGCCCGCAAGGTACTGCTCATTATTATATTTGATTTCAAGAAAAATATTTATTCTGTTTTGGTATATTTTAATTGGGCCTGACTGTTGTTTTTTAACATTAAGAAGCCGTATAAAATAAAGTAGTAATCGAGTAGGTACAATATTGCGCTAAGACGGTGAATAAGAACATCGGTTTACTTGAGTTAGAGCTAATTCATACAGATTTTAAGTCGGCGGAGTGTATCTCGATTTAAATCGTGCAGATCAATATCTCATTCTTCGTACAGTCTTAGTGACCGCGCCGTCGACTAAAAGTCCGTCGTCTGCGTTAGCCTAAATCTCAGAGTCGGAAACGGTCGGAAGTGTAAAATAATATAATTAATATTATTATGTAGACGGCGGTAACTAGTCATAAATGGTTTATTTAACTACGAATATCTATACAGGGTGTTCCGTTTTGAGGAGTTTACATATAAAACAGTGTTAGTTAATTATTCAAAAGCTTTCTAAAGAGCTTACATTACAGAAAAAAACAAGTTTTGGCTAGATTTCACGGCCCTTTCTTTCTTATAAAAAACTGGTTTAAATTATTACATTTGTTCAATTTGTCAAATACAAATCTTATAAAGCATCTGAGGTTATTGTTATTCCGAATTAGTGATTTTCAAAAAACAATCATTGGTACAGGTTAACAAAAAATGATCATATAAACCAAATTTTCAAAAATTTATAAAAGACGTTAAAAATCTAGCTTGAAATTGAAAAACTTGTTCTTTTTGCATCTGGACAGTTTTGGGGCATCTGCAAGTGCCTGCCGGATTACTCACTTATTCCTGGACACCCTGTATACTCGTGCATATATATATCAAAGCAGGCTTCTAATAGTGTGACCTCTTCCTTTCTACGATCTACTAGATGCATGTAGTGTTTTCTCAAACATGACATGCTATTTTAAGAAAAAAAAAACCTTCAAGGGAAATTGGTTATTAAAGTCAACACTTTAAAAGTAAATATTTTATTATATGGTTTTTATTTTGTTTATGTAATTACATGCGAATCAGACAGATGTTTTTCCTCTCAAGGCAAAAGCACAAAGATTGTGTTAAAATATAAAAATAATGCATTCTCACATATTGCTATTGCTAATGCCCTGTGTTACGTATCATAAACACCAGGGCTAGCCACTCGGCCTATACGTACCTTGTCAATAAATCTAAACTTCATTTTGTTTAATGATCTTTATAATTACTAGATTAGCACGCACGAAGTAACTATGAAAATAATGCAATGCCTATATTTTTTGTTCTAAACTCAAAATAATAATTTTACATGTATAATATAATAATTGTACAATATCAATTTCTTCTCAATTTTGGGTTGCTAGGCAAAATCTTCTACACCAAAATCGTGCCCAGAAACCCTAATAGTAGATTAGTAGCCAAGGGCTGTAAGGCATCAATTGCAGCCCGAGATATTTAGGCGCACGAGCGCAGCGAGGGCGCCTATAGTTCGAGGGTGCAATTGATGCTTACACCCGAGCTACTCTGCTTTACATCTCGATTGTGAGGTAAGTAGAAAAAAACCGGCATTACAAGAATAAAACGTTTTATTAGTTAATAAAAGTAAATAAGTATAGTTAGTACTCAAAGTACGCTATAGTACTCATAGTTGCTTTTAACATTGAATAAATGCACCACAAACTAGATGGCTGCAGCTTTTTTGATAGTTCACTAAAGTATGTTAAGAATACAGTCTCAGATAAAGACTTTACTCGTTTTTTTTTTCGCCACTTCATGAACTCGTCGTAAGTTTTCAAATATCTCTCTTTAGAACTTTCAGGCAAAATATTGTTAATTGCTGCTTCAGCTTCCATTTTCATTGAATCGGGAGTGCAGCTTATATCATCATCACTTGCAGAACTCATGTTTTTTTCCTAATTAGCACGTAATTATAAAAAAAATCCCAACACAATATTTAAAGTAAAAGTTTCTATTCCCGCCTTTTTTCATCTTTTTTTTAAATTACTTTTTTCAAGAACGAAATTGAGCTTCGCCGTTCGATATTTAAAATTGATGACCTTTTTTGTCATTGGGCTGAATGCATGATGTCTATTGCCAGTATGATGGTTAGATGTACGCGAACTTTTTGAAAGAGTGACTTTTTTTTTCATAACTTACCGCCCTAGGGCTTTTCTAGCTACATTATTACCCTAGAGCGCTAATTGGTCACCTACAAGCTCCATTTGGGAGTAATAAAGACCTACTTACCGAATATGAGAGATGTAAAATTTTAATACATACTTTACTCTCCCTATCATGTTTGAGAAAAGTACTAAAAACCTTGACAGCAACGGGATGTATGACCATATGTTGGCCTCTGCTGCGCCTCGGCCGCTATTTTCATATCTGTTGATAATCTCCACCCCCGTTCTGTCACTACAGTTATGTATCCTATTATAAATGTTGTAAAAATAGTTTTTAAGGTTTAAATTAAATTTGATGTTTAATACATTTGTGTTTTATTTATAAAGTTTAAGAACAGCTTCCCACTTACTGTAACCCTGCTAGTCACAAACATTAGTTGAAAAACCAGGCAACGGTTAACTAATGTGAGCCCATCCGGTCATACAAGCCAGTCTCATTGTAGGTAGGGAATGACCTAACACAAGCACACAAGAGCTCGCAAGGAGCCGAAGCAGACAATATTTTATGTGAACTTAGAGATAAAACATAACAGCAAGGAAATTTTTAGTGTGATAAATAATATAGAACTTGAGAGTCACGATCGAAGCTCCATACAAAAAAAGAAGACCCAGAAAATACTGCAATGTAAATGGTGCTAGAGATTCTATTCCTTACTAAAAATCAGTGCTATAGACCCTTTAGGTACACAAGCATGGGAAACATCCTACCCGGCCTGTAAAAAAACCCAAATATAGATGACGCTTGTGCTAACTGCCTTGAGAACCACCCTGCCAGCTCCAAAGCTTGTAAAACTTAAAACAAAATAAAGAAAAAATATTTGAAGTTACAAATACAGGTATCTGTTTATGAATCACCATTTATAAATAAATATATATATATATAACGCAAGTTTTTGATAGCGAAAATTCAGTAAAATTTGTAGTATATCGAATGGTACTAAGTATTAAGCAACAACAAAATTAAGTATTTTTCTTTATTATAAAAAAACAAAAGTAAATTAAAGAAATATGTAAAGACTGACATGTAGTTCATACACATTAAAAGCACAATTATCACATACATTTTTGTGCATTGAAAAAATAAGTACTTACCAACTTTTGTTAAGACTTTAAAATACCATTTCAGTTTTAGAGGTCATAAAGCAGGTCTTTCTCTGGACCGGTAATTTCATCAGGGTCTGTCTGATTAGGCATGTCGGGGCCTAGAATTCGAGTAGGGTAATTTTTAGCTCACGCGGTAATTTGGTACAAAGTACCTACTCTTTTTTTGCTCATCTCCTAATAGCAGCTGATGAAATACCATTATCAGGGATTTAACTCTGTTTATTTTGTTGTTAGAGAGAGAATAGGCCACTGGATTCTCATTTAATTTTGGTAGGTAGTACAAAATTCAGACTAGAAATTGCACTTGGTTTGGTCAACACCGTAGACTGAGAAAGAATGAACAAAGTCTACTTATGGTCAACACCAAAGAGTGGCAAAGGGCATGGTTTATAAATATTAAATTTATACCATGCTCAATAGGGAGGTATAGTGCATTCCAACAAGTGTCAGTGTTGCAGTGTAAAAATAACAACGCGCGAAAAATCTGTTGTTGTTATGAGCGTCTACATGCCGACCAATTCAATGGATAATTTAGAGGATTTTATTAACTGTTTTAGTTCAGTTAGTGCTATTATCGATGAGTATGATAATGAGTCTGTTTTTATACTAGGGGACTTGAATGCGAACCCGGGTGAGTTGTTTTATTGTGAACTTCTAAAAATATGCGCCGAACAGCAATGGGCATGCGTGGATGTAGAAGTACTTGGAATTAATTCTGGTACGTTTACGTTTACGAGTAATGTGTATGGGTCGTGCAGCTGGCTAGATCACTGTGTTACAACTCACTCGGCGTGTCAGTCTGTGACGAATGTTTATGTGAGGCATGATACTCTCTGGTCGGATCACTACCCGCTCTTCATTGAGTGTGATTTAAAAGTGTTACCTCATGAGACTGTTAATATAAGTAAATAGAGAGGTTTTATGGGGTGACAAGAATAAAGAGCAGATTATGGTTTTCGCTAGAGAGTGTCATAGCCATTTAAAGAATATTGACTTCCCTTTTTCTTGTACAAAGTGTGCTGACTATTATTGTGATGACCGTGACCACAAGCGAGCTCTTGATGACCTGTACACTGACATTGTCGCTGCCCTCAGGGACGCGGCGAAGGCGAGTTGGGGGGGCGCGCGGGGAAGGGGCGGTTCACGTATTGTTGGCTGGAACAAGCAGTCAAGCACGTCCGGAGGCTCACGGAAAGGCAAGGGCCATGTTCACTGAATGGATGATGTGTCCAACCGAAAGAAGGGCCTGTGTACTAAGATATGTGTGATAGCCGCAGAGCATTCAAAGCTAAATTAAAATGGTGCCAGAATAATCAAGACCAAATTAAAATGGATGCTCTGGCTGAAAAGCACTCCAAAGGTGATTTTCGTGGTTTTTGGCGTGACACGGTGAAAGTGAACATTCGCCCTGGCCTTCCTGTGAGTGTTGCGGGTGCGAGCGAACCAAATGAGATTGTTAATATTTTTAAGGATCAATTCAAGGTACGCTCTCCGCTGGGCCCAGCTCAGGGGGTGATCGGTGCTGACATGAACGGGCAAGTAGTGGGGACTGTGTTTCGGAGCAAAGATGTGGATGCCGCTATTAGGGGCATGTCGAGAGGCAAGTCCCCGGGACATGATGGACTCAGCATCGAACATCTTCTTCACGCTGGACCTCATTTGTGTAGGATGTTAGCCATGTTCTACTCTCTGTGCGTGAGCCATTCCTACCTGCCGGCCGAATGTATGAAAACAGTAGTAGTTCCTGTAGTTAAGAATAAAACTGGCGACCTTACCGACAAGTCCAACTACAGGCCTATATCACTAGCTACTGTCATAGCGAAGGTGTTTGACCGGTTGCTTGATGCACAGCTAAATAAGTTCGTTACATTGCACGACAATGTTCGGGTTTTGTCCTCGTCTGTCGACTGAAAGTGCTATACTGTGCCTCAAGCACACCGTCAAATACTACACAACGCGAAAAACACCTGTATTTGCCTGCTTTTTGGACTTGTCTAAGGCCTTTGATTTGGTGGCCTATGACCTGTTCTGAAGGAAGCTAGAAGACCTTTGTTTGCCTCAGGAGCTAGTTAGTCAGTGTGCTCCAGTACTGGTATGCGCACCAGATGAACCAGGTCAAGTGGGCGGGGGCTTTGTCGGATCCGTACAGGCTTGAGTGTGGGGTGAGGCAGGGTGGGGTGACCTCTACTACCCTGTTTAATATATATGTGAATGGGCTTATCGAGGAGCTCAGCAGCCAGCATGTCGGGTGTCACATTGACGGTGTATGCGTCAATAATTTAAGCTATGCAGATGACATGGTGCTGCTCAGCGCCTCGGTCTGTGGTCTGCGGAAGCTGCTGCGGACGTGCTAGAAGTACGCTTGTGCTCACGGTCTGTTGTACAATGCAAGAGCCAGTGCATGGTTTTCGAGGTCGTTGGACAATGTTGTAATGAAATGCCCCCAGTTGTATTAAATGGTGTCCCCCTAGACAGAGTGGAGTAGTTTAGGTACCTTGGGCACATCGTTACATCCGACCTCAAGGACAATGAGGACAGGGAACGGAGGTCGCTGTCGGTCAGAGCGAATATGATAGCCCGCAGGTTTTCACGCTGCTCTGCTTATGTCAAAGTCACGCTCTTCAGGGCGTACTGTACTTCCCTATACACGTGTAGCCTGTGGGCTGACTACACTAAAAAGCGGTACAGCAACCTCCGTGTACTGTACAACAATAGCTTCAGGATGTTGTTGGGGCTGCCTCGCTACTGCAGTGCCTCGGGGATGTTCGCGGATGCGAAGCGGATCGCGAGCAACCTCGATGGTGCGCAGGGTGCGGGCCAGCTCCAACACTATCCTGAAGATGATTGCGTCTAGGCTGGACTGTCCCTTTCTCCGGTACTGCAGCGAGAGGCACCTCTCTGTTCCAGTGCCGGTGAGATGGTTTTAATTTTAATTTAATTTAATTTTAATTTGATATTTGATTAACTAGACATTCATTATTTATTATTATTTCATGTAATTTGTTTTTATTTGTTGTAAAATTGAATTGAATTGTATGTAAAATTGAAATTGAATTGTATGTTTACCACAATATGGGAATTACCCGAATTAGAGACATTTTTTTTTTTTTTTTTTTTTTTATTAAAACTGAACCTAAAATACCATGAATAAAAAACTCTGGATCAGACGTCGAGCCAATATCTGGAGTCTCACTAAGAAATAAACTAAACTTTTCAGCAAACCCTACGGGCTTTCCTTTATCCACCGCAAGAACTGGATTACCTTGATCGTTACCTAAGTTAATTGGTTCTGTAAGTAACAATTCTATTAATTCATGTTTATGTTTAATGTGTTTTGTTTTAGCTGTTGCTTTTGGCACTTTTCCACCTATTTTTTCATACTTTGTGCTACTTCTTTAAATTCTATACTATGAAGCCTTTTAGCTGGACTACTATCACTTTCTTCCATACTTCTCTTTTTGTTACCTTTGTGAATATGGTCATCCAGCAACTGAAAAGCCTTATTCCACATATCCTTTTCTTTCTTTAGCTTTTCTTCCGAGCGACGGCATATGATACGTTCCTTGAACTTTTCTTTAAACTTAATTATTACTTCTTTGGACAATATACACTCCTGAATAAAGAATTTTAGTAAATCCCATTTATTGTTATAAATTAAACTCTCACAGATATCCTTACCTTCACGGTAAAAAAATATTTTTTCTTTTTCAATAAGAGTTGCATCTTTTAAAATTAGCTTAACATTCTCTTTATCTTCAATCTTAAGTAACTTTGACAATAGAGACCCACTAGAACATTCATCTATAACATACCTTTTATGAGCACCTGGGCTTTGCTGCCAAAATTTCCCAAAAAGCTTTTGATAGTCATAATCTTTGTGACCCTCTATCACTTTATCGACCATTTCCCTCAAAAAATAATTACAATCCTTTCCAGAAAGAAAATCCCACATACGACTCACCGTTTTCATAAAGAAACTTTGCCAAGGCCAATCTAACAAGCATTTTAACACTTCATAAAATATATACATATTTAAAAGCCACCCGCTTTTAAATACTTCTGTTTGTTGCTCTTCATTCATTTGTGAGAGTAAAAAACATAAAACATCAGCATAGTGTTTTTTAGGAAGGTCAGTACGATTGCGAGCAGCGTTACAACGTCTACCTGCTACATATCCTGCAGATCTTACTAACGACTCTTCTTTTTCCTTGGAAGTTAGTTTTTGCAAAAAATACTCAGTTGCCGCTTTATTACCGCCAACTGCTGCATATTCAAATGCATATTGATAAGGAGAACACTTACTTTGCCATCTTCTTTCAATCATATTATCTTATTATTTCTTATTCACTTATTCACTTCTCTTTTTGTATCATATGTCCAAAGAACCACTAATTCCTGCTGCCTAACTTTTCTTGGATCTTCTTCGCTATAAAAAGACTTTCTGCGATTTTCAGGCATCTTGCTCCATAGTTCCCGAATATCATCCTCTAAACAGTAAATACATGCCAGTCTATAGCGTCTGGTAATATCTAAATTCTCATCTTTAATTAACACCACTGCTGTTTCCTTTTTATCTACTGTCCCTTGTTGTGTCCAACAAAGTTCATTTGGCAGATCTATACCGAGATAGGAGTTTTGATCATGATACTCCCTCCACTTTAATATCTCCAGGCCTATTGGTTTGATAAAGTTTAATACTTTCTTTTTTAGGGGTTCTGGTAACAGGAGCTCTGGTATTTTTTCTATTACCTTATCTTCTACTACTTGCCACTCTTTCCGTCTTTCACTGAGAATTAACGATCGAAAATAGAACCTTGCCGTCAAGGCCCTAATGTCGTCCTGGTTCCACAATGTGATAGCTATCTTAACTAGAGTTATATGCTCAAGCGATGGCGTTAAAGTGTAATTCATTATTTGCCTCACTAAAATGCTTAATATATCATGATTTTCTATTTATTAAAGAAAAAAATTAATTATACTTACCAATCTTCGTTACTGAAAAGACAAGACATATATTATTATAAATTCGCCTTAGTTTTTACTCTCAAATGAATTGCTATTAATTTAGCAATTAATAAATTACGACAGACTCATGATACCTACCCACGAAAACCTCTCTCTAAGAGCTGAGCTCTGATTGGCTATACATTTTCTGTCCCTTTTTTCCACGGAGGCTCTCTGTCTTCCCTACCCATTGTTTTCTGGAACATTCGACTACTATCTGGAAGTTTCCAAAGTAGTAATTAGTTTCATTGTACCTACGTAGATCAATAGTTATTTTTTTATCTGCGGTCCCTTCATCTATTATGTTAGGCGGTAAAGGGCCTCCTGGTCCAGTGGGTGGTAAACGGTCACCAGAGTACCACATTCGTCCCTCTCCTGGTGCTTTCATAGAGATTGTTCATAAAAGTTACAGTCAGTTTAAGCGTAGAGCGTTAGACGGGATGTAAGAGCGTGCTTTAGTAGACCCGTAGACCTCTTTTGGAGATCAATTCAAAATTGCTGACGACGAGGCTCTGAATTCCGGTCCTCCAAGTTCTTTCTCGGTTGTGTCTAGTTCCCTTCCTCTTCCAAGCTCGAATCCACCCACTGCATCAGCGTCTCTGCCCTTGGGGTAGAAGTCTGCTGCTTCCAATAGCTCCTCCTCTTTTTTGTCCCTGGGTCAAAAAGTCACTCCATCACCGATAGCCCGTCAGAGCTATGCTGTAAGTGATCGTGGGCCGTTTGTCGTTCATGTTCAGAAAACTAAGGTGTCCCTTTTGCGGCACTTCATTGCACCCTGTCACATTTGGGCGTTTCCTCTTCGGGCGCGCTCAAGAGAATTTGATGGTATTATTGATGTATCCATTAAAAGCGTGGGCCGTAACTGGATTACTCTGTGTTTTCACTCATTTAAGGCTGCGAATTCTTTCATTGATTCCAGCTCCCTCGCCAATAAGGGGTATAATATAAGGCATTTGTTCCATCTTTCAATATTACTCGCCTAGGGCTTGTGCGTGGCATCCCCGTGAAGTTGTCAGATGAGGAGATAATGCGGCCCGATAGTTAAAGTTCGGAGGTTCAATTTTAAATTGGTGGTAGGCTGACAAATGCACAAGACGTGCGATGGCAAATTCCCTGAATGGGGAAAACATCTGGGGCCCTATTCGGAGATCTGATCTGATCTTTTCATCTCACCTTTTTTCGTCCTTGTTGCTCTCGTTTGAAACGTCATAGGTATGAGAGTGACCAAGATAAAATCTCATCTCATCTGACGAGCAGGAATAGCCCCCCTGGTTTAATATACACTCAGATCAACCTAGAGAATAAGATGGCGCACGGGGTATGATTTAGGTGAAGCCAAAAACCATTCAAAAACTACGCTACTGTCGTAAATGTACACAACACGCACACATTGACGCAAAAAAGCTACGCTACTCGCTTGGTCATTCTTACCCCGACATTATGTGCATTCGTTTATGGTATAATTTCGTGTACATAAAAATAGAAAGCCCGTTATAAAAGTGTGGCCTGGACTTTAAGGTTCTTTTTAAAAACTGTGCAGTTTCTTTACAAGTCAATTTTGAAAAAGCCGTAACATTAAACTCTTATAAATATGTGCAGTTTTTGTAGCAGGTTAGGGGCCAGGCACACGGTAGAAGCAACTCCAAACGACACTAACTATTTGTTTAGTTCTCAGTATTAAACCAACAGTTGAACATTTTATATAATTAATATTATTGGAGACGCACACTGCGGGGCACTAATTCACAAATCAGAACGATTCAAAGGCAACGGCCGGACTGGGAAGAAGCAAATTCAATTATGGCCGAAAAAGTGTTGCCAACCGTATAAGGTTAATAGAGAACATAATACAGATAATACATATTTTTACAGTTTTAGAAAATTAAATCTACTATGGTTGTATATTGGTACGGAAATGGCTAACGTAGAGTTTGCGAATTAATATTAGTCTTCGTGCAATTGTAAATGTTTTTCATGGCAACATTACCACGCACACAAGTTTAAAAGCGAAGTGGCTTCAGCGAGATATAACGCAGTGTTCCATCTGTTCCTCTAGGTTGATCTAAGAATATACATACAATTATTTTAATGGTTGGATCCGTACCTCAAAAAGGAACCCTTAGAGGATTATAACGTTGTCCGTACATCTAGGTCTGTCTGTCTATCTATCAAGACCCTTTTATTTTTTTCGACCGAGCGAGCGAAGCGTCTATGCTTCAGCTTCGGCAAAAATGCTTTCGTATTCCCGGCGTTTGTCCGGCTGTCATCCTTTATCTACTGGCCTTCAGCTCACAGAGCAACTAGTCTTATCCATAGAAACCTATGTAACCTGTAATGTATTAGATAAGATGGGGGTAGACTACATTATTTTCATCTACCCTCCAGTTGTTAACTAGCTCAGTGACATAAGTAATAAACCTCATTCTGCGATAGTCCGTGTTTCATTCTTACATTCCATTTGGCGCAGCCGTATTGAATTCGAATTTACGTTTAATCAGTGCTTGTAATTATGCCTATAGGCAAAATCGAAGTGTTTGAGATCGGTACTCATAATTGGGATGCGTATTGTAGGCGGATAAAACAGTTTATAGCGTTAAATAGCATAGCGGCCGAGTTACACGTGGCCACGTTAGTTACTCATGTCGGAATTACGTGTTACGAGCTTATGTGTGATTTATGTGCACCGGCTTTGCCGGAATCAAAAACGTTCGACGAACTTGAGACTATTATGAAACAGCATCTCGAGCCGCAAAGATCGGAAATCGCAGAACGACATGTGTTTCGGCAACGGAAGCAAGCGGCAGGAGAGGCCGTCAACGAATACCTACAGAGTTTGAAACATCTAGCGAAAACTTGCAACTTCGGGGCTTCGCTAGAGGTCAACTTGAGGGATCAGTTCGTTTCGGGTCTCCACCACGAGGATATGAGATCCAGGCTTTTTGCCGAGCGCGAGCTGGATTATAAGCGAGCTGTCGAGCTTGCGCTGGCGTTGGAGGCGGCCGACAGGCACGCGGCGACGGCGGCGGTGAGCGGCAGCGCAGGCGCCGGCGGCGGCGCGCCCGCTGCCGAGGGCCTGCATCGCGTGGGCACGGCGTGGGCGCGCGGGCCTCGCCGCGCTCAGCCAGCGGCATCAGCGGCGGCGCAGGGGGCGCCCGCCGCGGCAGCGGCACCGCGCCGCCCGTGCCCGCGATGCGGCAAGGACGGGCACGCGGGGGCCAAGTGCCGGTTCAAAAATTATAATTGTGATCGGTGTGGTGACAAAGGTCATTTAAAAGTGATGTGCCGTAAGTACGAAGGTAATCGCGGGTCGGACTCTTCGCGAGCGGCAAAAGGTCAGTTTTTTTTAGTTGACTCTGATTCCGATGATGATGGCATGAACTTTTACAATTTATCGTGTGATATTGAAGATGACCCCTATTATGTCGGTTTGACGGTCGAGAAGCATTCATTAAGGTTCGAAGTGGACACTGGTTGCAAATTTTCCGCTGTGTCGAAAGCGTGTTATGATAAATTGTTTCAGCATTTACCGTTACAAAAGAAAGCGTTGACATTGAAGTCTTACACCGGAGATGTTATTAAGCCGATAGGTTTCATTGAGGTACAAGTAACATACGCTTCGCGGTCACAAACATTGCAATTGTTTATCATAGAAAACGGTGGCCCACCCCTGATGGGTAGAATGTGGATAAGAATGCTAGGCGTCAATGTCAACGATTGTTATAGTTTAACAGATGCTTGTGATGAATCGGTTGAAAGTTTACGTAAAGAATTTCCAGAAGTATTCGCTGATGGTCTTGGGACTTGTACAGCTCGCATGCAATTACATTTGGCAGACGACACGCCGGTCTTTGTAAAAGCTCGACCGCTGCCGCTCGCTATGCGAGCCCCGGTCGAGTCAGAGTTGGAAAGATTACAGCGTCAAGGGGTTGTTTACAAAGTAGATCGCTCGGATTATGGAACGCCTATAGTGGTTGTTGTTAAAAAAAATGGTGATATCCGTATCTGCGGCGATTATAAAATCACTATCAACCCAAAGTTGAAGGATTTTCATTATCCACTTCCGCGTATCGAAGAAATATTTGCTACACTCGCCGGAGGGGTGCTATTTTCAAAATTAGATTTGTCCCATGCTTATCAGCAGGTACTTTTGACAGATGAGTCACAACCGATGACGGCAATCACCACGCATGTAGGTACTTTTGTTTACAAACGCGTACCTTTCGGTATTAAATGTATTCCCGAAAATTTCCAAAAGATGATAGAAGAAATACTCAGTGGCTTGCCGTTTACGGTAGTGTTTCAAGACGACATATGTTGTGCCGGTATAGATAAGGCCAGTAACCTTGAAAATTTGCGAGCCGTTTTAAGCCGATTGAGTGCCGCTGGTTTAAGAGTAAATCTGTCCAAATGTGAATTTTTTAAACACAGCGTCACCTATTTAGGTTACCGCATAGATAAGGACGGGTTACATGCCGATGATAAGAAAGTTGAAGCCATTGTAGCGGCGCCGACGCCCAAAGACGTCACTCAACTTAAAAGCTTTTTAGGGCTCGTAAATTTTTACGCAAAGTTCTGTGCCAACATTAGCGATATATTGAAACCTTTGTATGAGTTGCTTAAGAAAAATGTCAGATGGCAGTGGAGCGAAGAATGTGAATTAGCTTTTAATGAAATCAAAAAGATGTTGAGTGTCGGTCCGGTGTTGGCGCATTACGATCCGGGCTTACCATTGATCCTCTCGGTCGATAGTTCCGCTTACGGCCTCGGCGCGGTTCTGTGGCATCGTTATCCGGACGGTTCGGAGCGCGCGGTCAGCTGTGCGTCGCGCACGCTAAACTCGCACGAGCTCAACTACTCACAGTTAGATAAGGAAGCACTAGCGATCGTGTTCGGGGTGACTAAGCACCACCAGTACTTGTACGGGCGACATTTTTTGCTGCGCAGTGACCATCGAGCGCTAAGTTATATATTTGGTAAAAATAAAGGTATACCACAGACGGCCGCGAGCCGTTTACAACGATATGCGGTACGGTTAGCCGCGTACAATTTCGACATCGAGTTTATTCCGTCGGCTAGGAATGTGTTTGCAGACGCTTTATCGCGTTTACCGCTCGAGCGGACTGTTAAGAAAGGGCATGATAGTGAAATATTGGAAGGAAGTTATTTAAACTTCATTGAAGATAAAATGCCGGTAACATTTAATGAAGTTAAAACCGAAACTGTGAAAGATCCACATTTAAACAAGATTGTAGGATACATTAAATTTGGTTGGCCGGAACGTTCGCAGAACGATAGCGACAGAGCATTTTTTCCAAAAAAGGACAATATGTTTTTAGAACATGGTTGCCTGGTATGGGGCTATCGAGTAGTTATACCCACCAGCCTCAGAGCAACAGTACTGCGAGAATTGCACAGTGGGCATTTAGGTGTTGTCAAAATGAAGCAGCTCTCTCGCAATTATTTATGGTGGGAAGGTTTAGATACCGATATTGAGAAGATATGCCGCGAATGCAGCGCGTGTTCGTCGCAGCGCGATCAGCCGCCACCCGCGCCGCTGCACTCTTGGCCTTGGCCCTCGGAGCCGTGGACACGCCTCAACGTTGATTTCCTGGGGCCTTATAAAAATAAATATTATATGATTATACTCGATGCAAACAGTAAATGGTTAGAAGTGGAACGTGTTCCGACTACGACGGCAGCGGCGGTAATAGACGTTTTCCGAAAAGTATTTTCTCGTTTCGGTCTTCCGAAATGTATTGTAAGCGACAACGGGCCCCCTTTTACTTCGCAGCAATACTTGTCATATTTAGAAAAAAATGGCATCAAGCGCACCCTAGTTGCCCCATATCACCCGTCGAGTAACGGCGCCGCTGAAAATGCCGTACGGTCAGTTAAACAGGTACTTAAAAAGGCGACAGTAGAAAACGAAGATTATGACGCGGCCCTTTGCAAATTTTTGTTTACTTATAGGAACACTGAACATTGCACGACACAAAAAGAGCCCGCCGTGGCGCTATTAGGACGCCGCTTGCGAGGTAGGCTTGACCTGCTGCGGCCTAGCACGGGCGAGCTGGTACGCGAAAAGCAGCGCGCACAGGAGGAGCGGCGCGGGGGCGTGTCGCGTGACATCGCGCCCGGAGACGCGGTACTCGTACGCAATTACGCGGATAAGGATGTTAAGTGGAAGGACGGGATAGTGTTAGGTCAGACCGGGCCCGTTTCATTCGTTGTTAAAACGGACAATAGTAAAGTCGCTAATAAGCATGTCGATCAATTGTTGCACAAAAACCCGCGTAAATCACGTCATTCTTTAGCTTGTGTGACTCGACCATCGCCGGACGAAGAAAACCTAGATGCTAGTACGGGTGAGGGTTGTTCCACCCCACTGGTACAATCGCCATCGTCCATGTCTGGCGATGGCGAGCCGAGCGGTACGAGTAGGTCGCCCGCGCACACGCCGGCCTCTCCGGTCGTGCCAGTGGGGACTCCAGACCGGCTCGTGACGCGCCAACGCCGAGCTTGCCGGAAACTTCTACCTATGACTATGACATTAAGACCACGCAATAGGAAATAGCCAAAGTTTTGTATTGAACATAAAAAGTAATACAACTTTACTGTTGTTATCTCATTATCCGTTAGTTAACTATTATTGTGTACGCGAAAATAATATTAATATTGGGCATAATAAGTATGTTTTACGTAATGTTCCTTTAACATGTTAAAAATCCTTTGTTAGATTAGATAGGTACGTAAGTGAACTTAACACTGCAATTCATTTGTTTATTTAGTTTATATTCGTTTGTTGCTGTAATATTAGAAGGAGGAAAATGTAATGTATTAGATAAGATGGGGGTAGACTACATTATTTTCATCTACCCTCCAGTTGTTAACTAGCTCAGTGACATAAGTAATAAACCTCATTCTGCGATAGTCCGTGTTTCATTCTTACATTCCATAACCTTCAAAACTCTTCTACTAATAGTACTATTTTCATGATAATCTAAAAAATCTGTTTTTGGGGTTTTTGACTTGGCGATGTACTTACACGTGAAAACTTATTCCCTAATCTTTTTTATGTACTTAAATGTGATTTATGTTTGCACCATTTTACTACGCACGAAGGCATTTTTATAGAGACGGGACGGGACGGCAGCCATGTTTAGGTATACTAAACTCGTTCGCAGTGTAGTTTAGTAGGCGTTGGGTCATTATCAAGCGCTTGAAATTCTTCTGTTTTTCCCGTTCACCGCTGTAAACAGTAACCGATAACGTCGCGTACTACGCGACGTATCAGCTCACACAACAACCAGACAACGAGACCGAGACTGCTCGTTTTTGTGACGTTGCTGTTTTTAATTTTCGTTGGTCTAATCTAAATGATGTGATGGTGTACGCGTGTGAACGCGACTATCCTACTGTCCGACTAACTAAATGGCTCATGATTCATTTATGTAGGCCCTAGATAAATGAAACACTCTTATGAGCCTGGTGCATCTATTATATAATCGATACATCGACGATTATGGAACTGGTGCGTCCACCCTAGATTCCACAGTCCCAAACCAGTGGGGCTATTCCTACGCGTGAGATGAGATGAGATTTTATCTTGGTCACTTTCACACCTATATGGCGTTTCGAACGAGAGCAACAAGGACGAAAAAAAGTGAGATGAAAATCTCCTATCTCCGAATTGGGCCCCAGCTAAGACTACAATTTCACTTTTATGGGTTGTTAAATAAAATCGTTTCTATATTTATGTACTGTTCGTTTATTTTTTACTAGCTGCGCCCCGCGGTTTCATCCGTGGTTAAAAAGTATCCAATGTGCTATTCTAGACTATAATCTATCTCTGTGCCAAATTTCATCCAGATCTGTTCCGCCGTTCTGGCGTGAAAGAGTAACAAACATCCATCCATCCATACATACAGACTTTCGCGTTTATAATATTATATTAGTATAGGATACATTCCATATTTAAAAGCTCAGATTTGAAAAGTAAAACTTAATTCCTTATTTTTTTTCACTTAGAATTTCATAAACTGGAATGTACTGTACTCTAGTTTAACCATCAGGCCCCAGTTGTTAACTAGTTAGTTTACCAGAGGTTGGCCAAATTATTTTAAAACAAAATAAATTAGATTTAACACATGAAAACCCTAATAAATTAGTAGAATAATATGTATACTTACCCTGCTTTATAAAAAAACAAGTAGGTACAGCTTCTGTTTTATTAAAACCAATTTTATTCTTTATGTATGTAAGTATGATCTATTGAGACCAATTTAATTATCATTTGCAGTCTTAGCAATGAGATAAGTACAATGGAAATAAAAGAAGATTACCAATCGAATCGAAATTTCGACTTGGCGCAGACTTGACAAAGCGCAGCGGAGAGCAATTTTCACTAGCCAAGCAATATCGTCTTAGGAAGTGAAGAAATAAGATCGAAATAAATTTGTCTTGCTCTATGATTAAAACTTTTGTACTTTGCACCACTAGTATTAAACCACTGGTCAACTAATGGAAACAAAGCGATTTAAACCTTAAATGCGTAGTTGTGTCACCAAACATGCCAATGCTGTGAAAACAAAAAAAAAAAAACAAGAAAAAATAAATAAATCGAGAGGCTAGTCGTTGACCAACTGGTCAGTTGTAGGAATGAATATCTGGATAAATCGCGTACTTAGTTAACCAGTTAAAAAACTCGAAAAATATAGTAGTCACACTTCAAATAACTTTAAAATCATCTAATAAACATTCAATGTTAATAAAAATCAATAATGATAACAATTATCATTAGAAAACAATGCAAATTGAAAATAAAATGGTCTCACTTGTCGAAACCCTTTCCTTATTGCGATGGCGGCCGCATGGTAAATGGCATCGACAACCGGAGGAATTTCGGAACCGGAATAAAACGAAAGTATACCCTACAAAATTTGTCTCATTCCCAGGGAAATGTGATAACATAAAATGAACCGATAGTGGCGGGAAATCTTGATATTGATACTCAAAGCCACAAATGGTCAACTACCGGGACCCGGTCAACTACCAGCACAACCACCCTATATACGTGTAAACCAGGCATAAGGGTGTTGATTAGGTAAGGTAGTAAGTAATGGTAAGTAGTAAGTAGTGGTAAGTATATAATTAATGTGGGCCACAAAAAGATAGCTACCTACCTACAAAGTAAGTAGTTCATCTGTCCTGTAAGTAGATAGGTACCTAAGTAGCGAATACCATGGAGAAGAATATTAAGCTACTTTCATTATTCGTTAAGGTGCTTCTGCACGGGCCATATGTTTACTGAAATACTGGCCCAGCAATTTTATGAATGAAGCCCGGCAACATTTAGAGTGTAGCCCATTCGTATCGTCATACATTTCTATCATGGCTGATGATGGCCGGGCCACAGTCGGCAATATAGCCGGACCAGTATTGCAGTAAAAATGTGGCCCGTGTATAGGAGCACGCGTAATCATCATCATTACTAGTGGCTCTATTAGCTGTAGACTTCGATAAATTTACAGAATTTTTACACAAAACGAAAAATTGTGAGAGGCCTAAAAAAAATCTATATCACTCGTACCTAGGTATTATAATTATTAAACCTACTAACAAAATGTAAAGAGAATACGACCTGTAGTCTTCTACAGGACAACAGACAGAGACCCAGACAGACATGGGGGCTATTCCTGCGCGTGAGATGAGATGAGATTTTATCTTGGTCACTCTCACACCTATGACGTTTCAAACGAGAGCAACAAGGATGAAGAAAAGTGAGATGAAAATCTCAAATCTCCGAATGGGGCCTCTGGATAGAATTCGAAATAGGTACATAGAATAGAATACGAAAGCATTTTTGTCAAAGCTTATTAGTTACTAGCTGCGCCCCGCAGTGCTAGCCGCGGGTAAAAAGTATACATTACATTATTTTACAGGTGTGTAAAATTAGAGTTAGTTAGACAAACACCGACACAGAAACATAAGTACACAAACTTTCGTCTTTTTATTAGTTTAATTATTCAAAAATGCTTATGGGTATCGTTTAATGGGGAACCTAAGCGTACGCGCGTTTTAAGATAATTCAGCACCATCTAGTAAAACCGAACGTAAACTATAAAAAGTTGATGATAAATGACATTAAATCGAGAGTCATGTTTGCGTGTTTTAGAGATGCGCCACACTTGATCGAAATACTTTTGTCATACTTTCATTTCAATATTGCTCAATGTGAATAAGAGACATTTGACATAGGTACCAATCCGTGTAAATTATTTTATTTGCGTTAAGTTCTATCGAAGTTCTATCGAAGTTAAGTTTTATCGAACTAATGAAATAATATTGAAAATATACCAACGTTTGATATATTCTTCAGCTGAAATAACATCAGTTTATAAGTACCATTATTATGACATACCGTTCAGATTACATACAATTGTTTGAAATAATTATTATTTAACTTACCATACTTTTGCAAAGACTTGGATTTTAATGTAACATAATTATTTCAATGAGAGTGACAAAAGTCTCTGCTTATACTATGTTGAGTTAGAACTGCGACAGTGACAGTCACTAAAGAGTAATTATCATAAAAAGGCTCTGGCTAGGTTAGGTTGAGTTTCTTGCTCATCCCACGGGAATAATACATTTTTAAGGGATAAAAAGTAGTCTGTGTTAATCCTGAGTGTGAGCTACCTCCATACCAAATTAAATTGGTCCAGCCATTTGAGCGTGAAGAACTAACAAACATACACACTTACACACTAACACACACACACTCACAAACTTTCGCCTTTATAATATTAGTGGGATGTGATTAGTTAAGTGTTAAATTTTTTTACACTCAGTTTTGTCGATGAGCTATTGCGTATCTAGGCAATATCCTAAAAACCATCAGAATAAAACATCATCGATTTTATTATTTTTGGCCTGTATTTTACAATTGTTCAACAGGTGAAGATATGATTATATTTTTTTCGAGAGATATATTCCTAGACGCATTTACTCCATCTGGGTTAATTGCGTCTGTAAATCTTAATATTTCTATTTAAAAATTTATGACAATGTTGTATAAGTAAATTTATATAATACTTTAAGTAAATTTGATTATTACTAAGTTGGTCCATAGGTATATTTTTAACAACCATTATAGAAAAAAGTAGACTGTTTCAAATATATCAAATTTGTAAATTGTATTAATTTATGGGGCAAATGCGTCACACAGACGCAATTGCCCCATGGTAGCAGTCGCAATTGCCTCAACAGAAAAAACCGAACTTCAAGATTTTATGATTATGAAAAAAAAAACTTTATTCACAGAGAAAATATATAAATGTCTAATTGTTAAATTATACATAATTATTTTGTGCACTCATCCATAGGAAAAGCTTTGAACTCATGAAATAAAACCAGATGTTTTGGCAATATAGCTGAGCATTGATTTATATATATATATATCTATATCTATTTAAGTATGTATTTAAAAATATCTAAGTATGTATATCAGTCTCTGACAGCCATAGTACAAGCTTTGCTTAGTTTGGGGTCAGGCGACCGTGTGTAGAAGTGTCCCGAATTTATTATTATTATCAAGATATTTATTTGTCTTCTTAATTTCTAAGTTTTTTACAATAAATGAATATAAAAAACAAATACTATAAAAAACTAGGGTGCCGCCAGCAGCGGGGCGAGGCCCAAGCTACCGGTGGTTAGGGCTGCAGAGTGAGGAACCTCCTGACAATACGGCACGTGTCTAGGATCACTGCCTTTTGTATCTGGCCCTTGATCCAACCGTCTAACGAGAGCCTCTTGAGATGTTGGTCGAGGCTCTTCGCTATGAGACCGTTCACCGTGACGACTATCGGGACAATGATCGTCGAGTCAACATCCCACATGGCGGTTACCTCGTGAGCCAAGTCAAGGTACTTGCTGAGTTTGTCCTTCTCGGCCTTCACGAGGTTCTCGTCATGTGGGATGGTGATATCGACGAGCACTGCCCGGCGCTGGGACCGGTCGACCAGCACGATATCGGGCTTATTGGCAACAATAGTCCTGTCCGTGATGATAGAGCGGTCCCAGTAGAGCAAAGCACGGCCATTCTCGAGAACTGACGCTGGTGCGTACTTATAGTACGGCACCTCGGACTCGACAAGACCGTATTGAAGGGCAAGTTGCTGGTGGATGATCCTGGCTACTTGGTTGTGCCTGTGCAAGTACTCGCCGTTAGCAAGATGCGAACAACCGGAAATTATTATTATTATTATTATTATTATTATTATTATTGACCTTTTTTGACGTACTGGACACTAGAGTGGCAGCACTGTTTTTGTTGATTTGTGTATTGGTATTAAGTATTGTCACCGTCTTTGTAGTGTCTTGTGTGTCAAAATAAATGTATCTTTCTTTCTTTCTTTCAATAATCTGTGCTAGATGGCGTTAGTTGCCTTTTTGTGAAGGGTTTGTCAGTAATTCTCGAAAGACGCAATTGTACGCAGTTGACCCTAATTATCGAACCTACTCACAAAATTTCAAGAGAATCAGATGAGAAATGCAACCTGTAGAGGAAAACAAAGATCCAAACAGAGATCCAGACAGAATTCGGACATACGAAAGCATAGACGCTTCGCTCGTTAACGCTCGGTCGGTCGAAAATAAAACAATAAATAGATTATGTTATATGCCTGGTTATTCTTTACAATAACTTAATTAATCTCTTTGGCGGTAGGTGG
This sequence comes from Peribatodes rhomboidaria, assembly GCA_911728515.1. NCBI lineage: Eukaryota > Metazoa > Arthropoda > Insecta > Lepidoptera > Geometridae > Peribatodes > Peribatodes rhomboidaria. The sequence continues at coordinate 23,014,200 of OU452166.1, forward strand.
TTGCTGAGCACACTGCGCCCACAACCGCGGGCGCCGCAGCGTCTCCGTCGCGTCCACCAGGGCACCAGAGTGCTTAGTGTGAGTTAGTAAAAAGTGTGAAACATGAGTAAGTAAAAATGTTCTTACAGATAATAATAATGTTAAAGAAATTGTAGATACAAAACCTAGGTACGAGTATTCTATACATAATGCTTTTACTTATTTGTAGTTATTTAACGATAAGCAACAAACAATATTTCATACTTGCATTGTCTAAACGAATTAGTTAGGCTTTGCATACAATGCGTGGTCTGCTTAGGCAAAGTATAATAAAATATTATAAAGTCAAAGTCAAAATGTTTTTATTCAATTTGGGGATCAAAGATACACTTATGAACGTCAAAGTTTAAAAAGACTTGGCCGCCTTGTTCGGATAAAGAGCCTCTACTCAGAAGAACAGGCAAGAAACTGATTCAAGATTCAAAATTCATTTATTTGTGAGAACATAGTTTAGTATACAACATACAGGATATAATACAGAATATATACACTTGTCAAGTAATAATATTTTCAATTTCTTTTTAAACATAACACTAATATTAATCATATCCTGTGGGGCTATTCCTACGCGTGAGAGGAGATGAGATTTTATATTGGTCACTTTCACACCTATGACGTTTCAAACGAGAGCAACAAGGACGAAAAAAAGTGAGATGAAAATCTCAAATCTCCGAATAGGGTCCCTGGACTGAAATTTGTTAGACAACCCAAATTAAATATTTGTTTTTTATAATTTATTTATTTCGTAAAATATTTATGTACATTTTAAAACTCAAAGTATTGAAAAACTTAACAGTTTGTATCAATACCCTTATCGCTACACGCTACAATTCTTAATGCAAACTAAACTAGGTACATGAAAATACTAAAATAACAAACTAAAATACATTTCATCAAATAAGCATCTCGGTGAAGGTCGTTCTAAAGCGGCATCCCATACTATTAGTACGAACTCCATTGTTGACATAAAATTACTGAAGTGATGCTGGTGGTCAATAAACACATGCGAGTCATATTATGTGCCTGTCGATTTCCGCACAAGCAATCTCACAAACACGTTTAACAGAATAGCCCCTATGTCAAAGCGTTCCTTAAATTTGTTATTAATAAAAAAAAGCGGATCCTCCAGCGGATATTCTGTTAAACGCACTGGCCACCTACGAAATTGTGACATTAAATAGCATTTTATCTAATTTTAATCAAGTTTCAGTGAAACAAAATATTCAAATTTTTTTTTTTATAATTTAAGTTCTAAATTTAATATTTTGCCAAAGAAGCGGTTTATGTTTAGAAAAAAAGTGAATTGTTCACACACTTCTCTGTTGTCTCACTTTTTTAAGGGCTAAACACAAGCCAGTGAGCGTTTACTTTAAGATCAATTTTTTATTTGTTTCAGGTTTTGAAATGGACTTCCTGGACAGTATGGGTGACACGACTTACCTGGACGATATGGATAACACGGACTATTCGGACAACATGGGATCCACGGACTACCTGGAGAACATGGGAAACACGGACACTACTATCGAAATCGAACCAGAAGAAGAATCTGTTTCCGAGCACTCAACAGAGCGACTCTGGTGTGAATGGTGCAATGGTGCTACAGGGTTTGCACTTGGTGTTATTGGAATGGGAATATTCGTCGGAGTAAGCCAAGCATTAGCTATTCTTCTAAAAGATTATTGGCTTACAGACGTTAAATTCGGGAGGTCATTCGTAAGGCTTTTCCCTTATTACAGAGAAGACAAATATTAACAAGGTAGATGACGCTATCACTATCACCGACCCGGCTGAGAGAGTTTTTGAACCGATGGCTTAATCTAGTGGTTGTCAATATACTTATTTTTTCATTCAAAATCAATTAATAGTATTCATTCTTTATTTTTACTGTCGTGTATGCTTCCAAATAGAAGAGTATCGTATAAAATACAAGTAACAAAGTCAATTGTTCCTATTACCGACCCATTGCAAAGGATATCATGCTATACCGATTTTTTAGGAAGCCATTACCGACTGTACCCTAACTAGGTAATTTGGATCGAGATAAAGTTTATGTAATATTTTATATTATACGTTTTTTGTAGTATTTACCTTCTGCTTGTTTTCTTTTTTGATATTTAGAAAATTAAGAGCACTCTTAAACGGAGTTTTTATGTTTTTGAATGGTGTGGGCAATATAGTCCTAGCACTTGCCATTGGTTCAGCTTTTTTGGATGATGCTTAACGTTCTTGGATTATATCGTTTTGTCCTGAGATTGGCGTAGTATGTAGATATATGTAGGTGTAACGTTTATGTCAGTAGCTCCTAGTACACTAAGTTCGTAACTATTTTCCAGCTGAGGAGTCGAGGTCTGTAAAGATTCTATTTTCTCTCCATTTCCTTCTGTCAAAACTTTTAAACTAGATATAGCGCGGAAAAGGGGTTTTCCATAGACTCGGTTATGATAGACGTTCCTTCTTCTAATACTACTAGTCCTTTTTCGAGTTATAAGATTGGGTTGCAATTAGATGATAGCTCAAAGTTTAGAATTGCCTCGGATATGTAACACGTTTCATCTACAAAATGATTATTGAGTGTCGTTTCGCCTAGCTGCAAAATTTTACAATCATTCTGATTGGTTGCATTTTCGGAAATAAGAATGCCCTTCCAATAGTTGCATAAGTTTTCATAGCTGGGCTCTCCCGTCCATTGGTCACCAGAGTTCTAAAATGCTCTTAGTGAGTACGGAGACAATGTGTCTTCGAAGTATTGTTTGAATTAACTGCGTCTACAGCATTGGTTGGCAAAGGATTGCTTGTTTGATCCTTGTTTTCAGTGGTTTTTTTTTTCATAATAATTTACTGTAGTAAACGTTAGTAGGATCAAATAGGTACAAGCCACCACATTTAAATCCGCTTTGAATGGTAGAAAGCTTAAGACACGGATCTAAACACTTTTTACTTCGGGGGCAAAATCAGTGCGCTTTAGTTTGGCATAATTATTTTTTATTCTAAAATCATGGACAATATTTTTCCAAGTTCCTTTGCAATATGTGCGTTGAACTCGGCAGCAAAGCAACCGGGATGATCCTTTTATCTTTGCAGAACATTGATAGTGGAATTAGTGGATAGGTATATATATATTTATATACTATAATATATATTTAATGTTTAAATAATACATATGTCTTTTGTAATATACAATCTAACCGCACTTATTTTAGAAGTTCTAGACATAAGCATAATATCTTAACCCCAACTTAATAATAGCATATTTTCGTGCAGTGTTTATGTTATGGCTCTTAAAATGTATAATACCTTACCTCCTGACAACAAAATTTTGGAAGGAAATACATTCAAAAATAAACTTAAATCCTGGATTATCCATAAAGTTTTTTAATCTACTAAAGAATATTTTGAGGACCGGAAATTAATCACATTTAATATATTAGATATTTAAGTACTTGTATTCCTAAGTAGAAACTACATTTCGAAAAACGATGAAAATTGTACGCTCGAAATGGGCAGGCTGTTGATACAGATTGCTGAGAATTGCCATTCAACGTGGCAATGCCGCTAGCATTCTGAGGACCTATCCTTCCACGAATGGTCTTTTATTTAAAAAATTTCGGTTCTATTTATTTATTTTCAGTTTTTAATCAAAAGCCTTTGAAAGCTCACAAAATATATTTGCAAATCTGATAGCCATCCAAAGATTCAAGAATATAATATATTACGTTTCTTCTCGCCATTTCAGTCGACCGACCCTTTCTAAATTGTGTAACACTAAACAAGTTATATTCTTCCATGTCATGACAGCGGAATTTAATGACAGCTTCTAAAAAATGTTCTTTCGACACGAACCCAAATTGTTGACATCGTAGCTCTGTAATTGGCTAATAGGCTGTACCTGGCTACTGCTGGTTTCATATACCAGGCTAACGCTATACCTGGCTGAGTATATTATTATACCATAGGTACCTATAGGTACCTTTGTGGGTTTTTTACAATACTTACCTAAATCTCTGCTGAATGTCCAAAAGAAATCAAAAACGACTAATTTTATGGCATCTTTGTCTGAAAATTTGACCACGAAAATGTTGTTCAGTATAGAAGCTTATTTTATAACTACTGCCCATAGACATAGAGGAAAGACCTTAGGAATGACCCCTAATCGGTCAAAAATAATGATTCCAAAAAAAGTAAACCAAACCATTGAAAGTCAACCAATTCACTAGTCAGTCTTCGATGTCATCCAGTAGCTCTTACGTCTCCCTTCTAACAAATAAATATGGTGAACTGTGTAGTCAATTCATGCCGAAATTTCAGATTATCCAAAACAGTAAAAAAAGGCAACGTCACATATCATCCGTAAGTCTTAAATATATTTTTATGTGCTTTAAAAAGCTAATAAATGTAATTAATTCTTAATGTCAACAGAGCGAAAAGTTGCTGAAAAAGTGTTGCTACAAGGTATTTTTATATTTTCCCTATAAATTATCTTTAGGTTTCTTTAGGATCCAGTTTTAGCCGATCAGTGGACAAAAATAATTCGCCTAAGTAAAAATGAAAATTAGTGGAAACCTCATCGCCTTTTAACAATTTGCTCTGCGCACTTTGTTGTTTTATTGCCGAAAAATAGCTTAAATGTGTGATATAAAATTAATAATGTGTAAATATTAGGTCCTTACGTATGAAATTGGCGTTTTGTACGGGAGGAATAAAAAGTCGATTTTTTTTTGTAAAATATATTTAATTAATCAAAGTATGCACCGTTGTTATCTATGCACTTTTGCCATCTTATGGGTAGTTCATTGATCCCTTTACAATAAAAACCATGGGGGCGAGAATCAATAAACTCTTTGAAGGCTGTTTGGACTGCTGCATCGGAGTGGATTTTTTTTCCTTGTAAGAAGTTGTCCAAATTCCGGAAGAAATGGTAATCTGTTGGAGCAAGGTCCGGGGAGTACGGTGGATGTCGAAGACATTCCAATTGTAGCTCAGCTAACTTAGTGGTTGTTTGTTGTGCAGTGTGTGGTCTTGCGTTGTCGTGAAGCAGCAGTGGCCTAGAGCGATTGACCAATCTCGGTTGTTTAACAGCTAGTTCTTCCTTCATGGTTTGTAGTTGCTGACAATAGATATCTGCCGTAATCGTTTGGCCAGATTTAAGAAAGCTGTAGTGAACGACACCGGCGCTAGTCCACCAAACACTTACAAGTAACTTTTTCTGAGTCAATTTTCGTTTAGGGCAGGATTTGGCTGGGTCTCCAGGGTTCAGCCATTGCGATGAGCGCTTTCGATTATCGTACAATATCCACTTTTCATCACAAGTAATGATTCGATTTAAAATCCCTTCATTATTGTGTCGGTTGAGCAAAGTAACACAGCAGGCGACCCGTGTTTGCAAGTTCGATTCACTCAATTCATGAGGTACCCATCGTTCGAGTTTTTTTCACTTTCCCGTTTTGCTTCAAGTGGATTAATACAGTTTTGTCACTTACCCCGAAGCCTGTTGCTATCTCTGAAGTGCTTTGTGATGGATCCGCTTCCACAATAGCCTTTAATTCTTCATTTTTCACTTTGATCTCCGGCCGTCCACGGGGTTGGTTCTTAAGGTCGAAATTTCCAGAACGAAAACGTTGAAACCAAAAACGTACCATGCTGTCTTTAGCGACACCAGCGCCGTACACATCATTAATACTTCGAGCTGTTTCTGCAGCACTGGTGCCACAGTAGAACTCGTACTCGTAAATATACCGATATTTCATGTTTTCCATTGCGCGGTAATAAGCGACGCCAAAGAAAAAATAATGAGGAAAATAACAAATGAATGACTGTATTCCAAAGAAAAAAAAACCAGCTAAATGAATTTATTAACCTGTTGTGTTACTTTGCTCAACCGACACAATAATGAAGGGATTTTAAATCGAATCATTACTTGTGATGAAAAGTGGATATTGTACGATAATCGAAAGCGCTCATCGCAATGGCTGAACCTTGGAGACCCAGCCAAATCCTGCCCTAAACGAAAATTGACTCAGAAAAAGTTACTTGTAAGTGTTTGGTGGACTAGCGCCGGTGTCGTTCACTACAGCTTTCTTAAATCTGGCCAAACGATTACGGCAGATATCTATTGTCAGCAACTGCAAACCATGAAGGAAGAACTAGCTGTTAAACAACCGAGATTGGTCAATCGCTCTAGGCCACTGCTGCTTCACGACAACGCAAGACCACACACTGCACAACAAACAACCACTAAGTTAGCTGAGCTACAATTGGAATGTCTGCGACATCCACCGTACTCCCCGGACCTTGCTCCAACAGATTACCATTTCTTCCGGAATTTGGACAACTTCTTTCAAGGAAAAAAATTCCACTCTGATGCAGCAGTCCAAACCGCCTTCAAAGAGTTTATTGATTCTCGCCCCCATGGTTTTTATAGTAAAGGGATCAATGAACTACCCATAAGATGGCAAAAGTGCATAGATAACAACGGTGCATACTTTGATTAATTAAATATATTTTACAAAAAAAAATCGACTTTTTATTCCTCTCGTACAAAACGCCAATTTCATACGTAAGGACCTAATACATACGAGTATATAGACAAAAAACTTATTAAACCTGTCAAAGTTATATTGTAAGCACAATTAACTTGTCTGTCCCTTCCGCTTGGTAAGCACATAAATATGCTTGTATATGTTTAGGTAGTGGTGTTTTAAATTCTAACTGTTGTTATCATAAAAATAAGATTAAAAATAAATATTATGTGGAAAGAAAACTTTCTGGGTTTTCTTTTCCCCCAATAATTATACCTATCTTCCCTACCTGGTAAATTTTGATGAAGCTGTAGGATTCCAGAATGTAAGAAAAATTATTAACAGTCATTAGGTTGAACTGGTAAGAAAATTCAACAGATAGGTAACCCTAATAGTAGGTATAATTACCTAAATAGATACTATAGGTATAGTTAGGTTTAGTAGAGGCCTATACTAACTTATAGTACCTAATACTAGTACTAGTACGTAACTACTTGCGAAATATGTAAAGCCGCCAATGATCTATACTAGATAGGCTGGGCTGTCAATTTGCTGCAATTGCCTAGGTATTTGTTAGGTAGTTCAAGTCACTCAGCCTGCTGGTAAATCCGCTACTGTTTATATCTAGTGATGATGAATAAAAATCTGTGACAAACAATTTAGGGAAAAGTGGCACAGCTAGTACTTCTTCTCTCATATTAGGTCGTTGATATGTCGACAATTTTCCAGTACTAAACTATTCCCACAAGCACGCTAAAGCGCCGATACGCCGTTCCTATTGGTCATAAAGTCAAATAGGAACACGTCTTGTCTTACGCGCGCGTTCGCGAGTTTCGCGGCAATAGTCTGTGTTGGGATTGTCGAAGTATCGCGAGTCGCTTTCATAACGCTTATATCACAGTAAACATTAGCTATGTCCACACTGTGCCTTTTCATCTTCAATTTTCGTCTTCACCTTTTATTCATCTTCCGTTTGGCGCTTTCAATAGTTGAATGCGTAAACGAACGCAACCTCAATATGGTCATTTAGTTCAGTCGTAGTTTCTGTCAGCTTTAGGAAACATGTGTGATGAGAATATTTTACTTGGTGGAATAAGTGCGGCTTACTTGGTCATAAGAAATTCCAGAAATAAGAGAACCAAGAGAACTGTCATCGCGCATGCGTTAGGGGCATGCCTCACGTGCGCTGTTGACTGCGCTATGACGCATGCCCTTAATGAACAAAAAAAGGCACAGTGTGGACATAGCTATTCTATAGCAAGCTGTCAAGGTTCGATCGTCATCTGGCGGCTATCTTAAAATGGAGTGTGGCCAATAAAATGGAGTTCCACCCAGCCAAATGCCGTGTCATGACTTTTACGCAAAAGCGGCATCCATTTAAATTTCATTATAAGTTGGATTCTTTTGAAATTATTAGATCCTATTCTATTAAGGATTTAGGTGTCACTTTCGAGCAGGGCCTGATTTACCCACAGGCTAATAAGGCTGAAGCCTAGGGCGCAAGAACCAAGGGGGCGGCGGGCGCGGCGCTGAGCTGACAATGAGACTAGACTTGTTTGTACGTAATAATAATTAATAATAATTGGTAATTTTGGGAAAATAAAATTCCTGCGTGCGCTCTGCTCTGCGTGCCCCCGCCCCACCCGCGCTGGCTGCGGCGGCCGACACAGCCGCGCCAACGTTTTCGGCTATTTATTATTTCTTACTTTTTCTTTCATTTCGTTTCACTCCAGAGAGAGTGCGATAGTGGGGTAGGTAGATTGAGTAAGAAAAATAGAGGTAATTAGGTCAGTGAAGAGTTATTGTTATTATTTATGATAGCATAATAATAGGTATGCGTAATTAATTGTTTTTACTAAACAGTTCTCACTACAGATTATTGATAATCGCACGCTCGCCTTTTTCGCGACTTCATTTAGATTGATATTTTTTTTAACGTTTTCGTTAATTTTGTTTGTTTTGTTTTATCGAAAACATAAAATGAGTAGGTACTTAGTAATAAAAATACTTCGACTGCAAAAAAGCCAAGTGGAGCGGAATATATTATACCTATATAATTATATACTTAATAAGAGTTTATTTAACGATGAGCGTAACCAATTGCAGCGGTGAAAGATCTTTCTCTGCATTAAAAAGAGTAAAAAATTACTTACGCTCAACTCTTCGCCAGCAGAAACTTGACGCACTTGTTCTATTATTCATTGAGAATGATTTTCCACAAAGTGTTACTTTTGATAATGTTGTGGAAAGATTCGCCAGCCAGAGAGCAAGAAAAAGGAGTTTTATATAATATAAAGTAAGTAATAGAGAGATTTAAGATTTCTTTTTAAACTTGTTGTTTATTTTTAGGATAAAATAAGTAGATTTTTAAAATACCTACGTGTTGGAATCATTTGGTTCCTTTCGTTTACCTACCTCCTGACAGTTTGATTCAAAGATGTTAGGTTACGTAAGCTCTCTTTCTTGTGTCCGTAACTTCAGCTTCCTCATAGGTGATAGAATAATTTTACCTATGCCAATATTTAAAGCATAATAGCTGCAATCAAATATCCCAGTCTTAGTTTAGCTGCCACAAGAACTTCGTTAATATGAGCCATTTACTATGTGTCAGCTGGAGTGACACAACCTCAGCTCGCACATCCAGTACAGGCAAACCAGTGAGGTTAGGGTTTTGGACAATAGCTAGAAAATTAAAGCATAATAGCTGCACAAGGTAGGAAAAATCTGAACGATGCTACTCAAAACATGTAGAAGCTATGATCAAAAAACTGTGTGTAAGCTGGTGTTGTGTCACTTCAGCTACTCATCTCATATCTTCCAAACGAAAGAAGGTATGATTATGCATTTTAGCTCAAATTTTAAAGCATAATTGCTGCCATTGGCAGCAAAATTTTCAAGTCTCTGGGTTATATACTTTCCGAGTTATAAGCTAATACCTATGTGTAAGCTGAAGTTGCGTCACTTCAGCTGACACATGTTGAATCGACGAAACTATCAAACGTAGAGTTTTCATTTAAAGGGCAAAAATTAAAGCATAATTGCTGCCATAGGCAGCAAAATTTTCAGATTCCTAGACCTCGTAGTTTCCACGTAATAATCAAAAAACAGTTTTCGCGCCAAAAAATTCAAATTTTTGCTTAAAAGCGGCGTTGCCGTTCCGTGCGGTACATTATTGCAATTCAATTTGATCTTAGCGCGGATAGTGTTAAAAGTCATTTTAACTTGTGTTCAAAATTCTTTTAGTTTTGTGTAGACTGAGAGCCCCTGAACCATATGGAACTAAGAATGCACCTGTAAAATTTGAAGGCAGATTCTTATGACCTTAAACAACGACGAAGGTTATTGGTTTTGGCGTGGCTTGTTCTCTGTAATTTGGCTAACAAAAAACGACTGAGAGCCGCTGAACTATATGAAACTAGGTATGTATGTTATTTTAAAGATAGATTCTTATGAACTTAGAAGACGAGATAACTAGACTAGGAGCTCCCTGGTCTTCTGATTCTTCATGGAACAACTGAAATAACACTGAAGTAGTTATCGAATACAGATACTTACCTACTTACAGGCTATGGAAACTGACGTGGTTTTCACACATTATGATTTTATGTAACGGGAATCACTTACTTTTGCGGTTGAAACAATATTCGGAATACGAGTAATTCCCGTATCATAAAATCAAAGTACTTACAGACTATTAAAATACATTTTACTATCTCTTACCCACACATTAAACATTTATCTTCTTGATTGAATCAGGCGTTACTTTGCGGAAGTTCATCTTCAAACTTGTTAAACACCTACACTACTTACTTACACTAGATATTGTCCAAGTAACAAATTTATCTTCTTTACTATACAGTGGTTTGTCTTTCTTCTTTATTTTAATTTTTTAATTTTTAAATTAGTAAATGTACTAGATGGCACGCGAAGGGTGTAGCGGGGTGGTGGGGCAAAAAAACTGGTTCGCCATGCCACTGTCTACCTCGCGCCTGTGACGTCAAACAGCCATTATCTGTCGCGCGACGTCTTTTGTTAGCCAAATTACAGAGAACAAGCCACGCCAAAACCCATAACCTTCGTCGTTGTTTAAGTTCATAAGAATCTGCCTTCAAATTTTACAGGTGCATTCTTAGTTCCATATGGTTCAGAGGCTCTCAGTCTAAACAAAACTAAAAGAATTTTGAACACAAGTTAAAATGACTTTTAACACTATCCGCGCTAAGATCAAATTGAATTGCAATAATGTACCGCACGGAACGGCAACGCCGCTTTTAAGCAAAAATTTGAATTTTTTGGCGCGAAAACTGTTTTTTGATTATTACGTGGAAACTACGAGGTCTAGGAATCTGAAAATTTTGCTGCCTATGGCAGCAATTATGCTTTAATTTTTGCCCTTTAAATGAAAACTCTACGTTTGATAGTTTCGTCGATTCAACATGTGTCAGCTGAAGTGACGCAACTTCAGCTTACACATAGGTATTAGCTTATAACTCGGAAAGTATATAACCCAGAGACTTGAAAATTTTGCTGCCAATGGCAGCAATTATGCTTTAAAATTTGAGCTAAAATGCATAATCATACCTTCTTTCGTTTGGAAGATATGAGATGAGTAGCTGAAGTGACACAACACCAGCTTACACACAGTTTTTTGATCATAGCTTCTACATGTTTTGAGTAGCATCGTTCAGATTTTTCCTACCTTGTGCAGCTATTATGCTTTAATTTTCTAGCTATTGTCCAAAACCCTAACCTCACTGGTTTGCCTGTACTGGATGTGCGAGCTGAGGTTGTGTCACTCCAGCTGACACATAGTAAATGGCTCATATTAACGAAGTTCTTGTGGCAGCTAAACTAAGACTGGGATATTTGATTGCAGCTATTATGCTTTAAATATTGGCATAGGTAAAATTATTCTATCACCTATGAGGAAGCTGAAGTTACGGACACCTCTTTCTTCTATACTAGTAATTTAATTAATTGCACCTGAAAAAATGAATGAAAAGAGATAGAACAGGACAGGATGGGGGGCGCATATTCATAGTTAGCCTAGGGCGGTCAGAACTCTTAATCAGGCCCTGCTTTCGAGTGAAAGATTATTGCCACAATAGCCAAAGAGTCATACAGAAGACAAGGATTTGTTATGCGTCCAAAGATGTCATAATACTAATCTTTGAAGCTCTCGTCCGTAGCAAGCTCGAAGCCAGCTCTTGCGTATGGAACCCACATGAAGATACGTATGCACTGGTTCTTGAAAAGGTGCAGAAAGCATTCTTGCGTTCTTTGTACAAGCGGTTGTATGGTTACTATCCCTACAAGTACCCAAACAACTTTCTTTTAGGCTGCCTCGGTTACAACTCTCTTAAAGTGCGGCGAGAGAAAAACCAAATGATTGGTGATTTGCAAGATACTCCGAGGGAAAAATTGATGCACCTAGCCTAGCAACGACTGGCGCGGTTGGATGTCCCCGACCTCAACAACTGTCCCTGTTGTAAATGCTATCGGCTGTTCTCGGTCCCGCCCTGCCGGACTATTTACCCTTTTATAGACCCGTGCAAAATGCTAGAATCGATTTACCTGTTTGTACCTGGCTACCCGAGGGTTGTGACCGAAAAAGAATAGGCAACCCAACGTTTGCATATTCTATGGGCTTCAGACTTTCGATTGATATAGAATTTGTCTAATAATCAAACTGGTGAAATGTATTTTTTTTTTAAATTAATTAATCATATCTTGGACTGAAATTTGTTGCCATATGCAATATATATATAATGACATACAAAATAAAATATAAAATACATTTCATCTAATAAGCATCTCGGCGAAGGTCGTTCTATGGCGGGATCCTATACTATTACTCACTTACTCACGTAGCCGTAGGACTCGGATGACACTGAGCGATGAGATGATGGACCGGCTCGCGCTGTTTATATCGATAAACGTGAGTAAAAAAGCGTAGTTTACACGTTTTTAGGACATTTTTAATTGAAAAAGCTTTGAAATGATGCTATTGATCCGTTCTGGTGATAATCCAATAATCATACTATATAAAGTTAAACTACCACTGACTCACTCACTGACTCACTGACATAGAGAAACCTAAAGGGTATAAGGAGGGGTAGGGGGGGAAAAGTGAATATGGGGTCGTGTAGGGGTCGGCTCAGAGGGCCCGGGAAAAATCCGAAATTGGCGAAAAGTCGAACCCTGATGGTGGTATGCCCTCGTATCTCGGAAACCAAAAAAATTTTTACTAAAGCACTTGAACTAATATTTCAGCAAACCTTGGGAACTTTCACGAGAAATTAAAAAAAAAATGGCCGCCATACAAAAAAAAAATTCCATACAAAATTGAAACGTGAATAACTTAGAAAACTATATTTGAAGTCGAATAGGTCACATTAGCGAGGCCGAAGGCCGAGCCCCCAACCGCGAGGCCGGAGGCCGAGCCCCAGCTGCGAGGCCGAAGGCCGAGCCCCCCCTGCGAGGCCGAAGGCCGAGCAGCAGTACTCGAACGGTGCAAGGCGAGGCCGAAGGCCGAGCCTTGCAGCGTTCGAGTACAACTATATTTGAAGTCGAATAGGTCACATTAGCGAGGCCGAAGGCCGAGCCCCCAACCGCGAGGCCGCAGGCCGAGCAGCAGTACTCGAACGGTGCAAGGCGAGGCCGAAGGCCGAGCCTTGCAGCGTTCGAGTACAACTATATTTGAAGTCGAATAGGTCACATTAGCGAGGCCGAAGGCCGAGCCCCCAACCGCGAGGCCGCAGGCCGATCCCCAGCTGCGAGGCCGAAGGCCGAGCAGCAGCACTCGAACGGTGCAAGGCGAGGCCGAAGGCCGAGCCTTGCAGCGGTCGAGTACAACCACACACAATCAACTTCAGGGCACCCCAACTTCAGGGCACCCCGACTTCAGGGCACCCACAAACGCGGGCCGCTTGCGGCCCGCGCACCGCCCAAAATACTAGTTACACTATATAAAGTTAAACTACCACTGACTCACTCACTGACTCACTGACATAGAGAAACCTAAAGGGTATACGCAGGGGTGGTGGGGGAAAAGTGAGTATGGGGTCGTGTAGGGGTGGGTTCAGAGGGCCCGGGAAAAATCTGACATTGGCGAAAAGTGGAACCCTGATGGTGGTATGCCCTCGTATCTCGGAAACTAAAAATATTTTTACTAAAGCACTTGAACTAAAAATGAAGGCAACCTTGGGAATTTTCAGAAGAAATAAAAAAAAAGATGGCCGCCATACAAAAAAAAAAAATCCATACAAAATTGAAACGTGAAAAACTCGGAAACGGTTAAAGTTTTAGATAGTCTGCTTGAACAAATGTCATAGAGAATCAGGGGGGCTACCAGGTGGGGGTCATAAAAATCCAAGATGGCGGATTCAAAATGGCGGCCAAATTTCATAATGGTCCGAGAGGTCTGATTTTTTGCATCCGGGGGTTTTTAGGGTGTCTGATTCTATTTCTGAAATAAAATTTTGAAAAAGTGTTTTTTTTAATATGGCTGCCATACATTCAAATTTTTCCATACACGGCGAAACCTAAAGGGTACATGGGGGGGGTGGGGGGGGGAAAAGTGAATATAAGGTCGTATAAGGGGTGTTTCACAGTCTCCGAAGAAAATCCGAAATTGGAACAATTACCTACTCTGATGGTGGTATGCCCTGGTATCTCAGAAACGGTGCTTATTTTTGGTAGAGCGCTTGAACTAATATTTTAGCAACTCTTGGGACCTTTCAGGAGAAATAAGAAAAAACATGACTCCCATACAAAAAAAAATTCTCCATACAAAATTGATACGTGAATAACTCGGAAACGTTAAGTTTTATAGGGAGTGCGTTTGAACAAATGTCATAGGGAATTAGAAGGGCTACCAGGTGGGGATAAAAAAAACCAAGATGGCGGCCAAATTTCAAAATGGTCGGAGAGGTCTGATTTTTTGTATCTGGGGGTTTTTGGGGACCCCGATTCCAGTTATGAAAATAAATTTTGAAAAAAAAAAAATTAACATAGCTGCCATATTGCTCGATTTTTTTCATACATTTTAGGGGTCGCCCCAGAATGACTTTTCGCAGATACTTGCGAGGCCGGAGGCCGAGCCCCAGCTGCGAGGCCGAAGGCCGAGCAGCAGCAGTCGAACGGTGCAAGGCGAGGCCGAAGGCCGAGCCTTGCAGCGGTCGAGTATAACTATATTCGAAGTCGAACAGGCGAGGCCGCAGGCCGAGCCCACCGATGCGAGGCCGTAGGCCGAGCTCCAACTGCGAGGCCAAAGGCCGAGCAGCAGTACTCGAACGGTGCAAGGCGAGGCCGGAGGACCACACACAATCAACTTCAGGGCACCCCAACTTCAGGGCACCCCGACTTCAGGGCACCCACAAACGCGGGCCGCTTGCGGCCCGCGCACCGCCCAAAATACTAGTTATTATACTATATAAAGTTGAATTACCACTGACTCACTGACTCACTGACTGACTGACATAGAGAAACCTAAAGGGTATACGCCGGGGTGGGGGGGATAAAGTGGATAGGGGGTCGTGGAGGGGTGGGTCCACAACCTCCGGGAAAAATCCGAAATTGGAACATCTCCCTACCCTGATGGTCGGATGCCCTGGTATCTCGGAAACTAAAAAAAAATTTTTTAAAGCAGTTGAACTAAAGTTGCAGAGAACCCTGGGACGTTTCAGGGGAAGTTGAAAAAAACATGGCTCCCGAAGAAAAAAACATGGCCGCCATACAAAATTGAAAATAAAATAACTCGAAAACGGTACGACTTGGATGGGGAGTGTTTGACCAAATGTCATAGGGAATCGGGAGGGCTACCTGGTGGGGGTGACGAAAATTCAAGATGGCGGATTCAAGATGGCGGCCAAATTTCAAAATGGTCCGAGAGGTCTGATTTTTTGCATCCGGGGGTTTTTGGGGTCCCCGATTCTAATAATGAAAAAAAATTTTGGAAAAGTTTTTTTTTTAATATGGCTGCCATACATTCGATTTTTTTCATACATTTTGGGGGTCGCTTCCGAGCGAATAGGGCGAGGCCGGAGGCCTCGCATCACACTTGCGAGGCCGAAGGCCGAGCCTCAGCTGCGAGGCCGAAGGCCGAGCAGCCCCACTCGGCCGGTGCAAGGTGAGGCCGAAGGCCGAGCCTTGCAGCGGCCGAGTACAATGACACACAATCAAAGTCGGATAGGTCATACTAGCGAGGCCGAAGGCCGAGCCTACGACCGCGAGGCCGAAGGCCGAGCCGCACCGGGGCGAGGCCGTCAGGCCGAGCCACGGTGCGTATAGGACTACTCGATCGATGCAAGGTGAGGCCGAAGGCCGAATCTTGCAGCGGTCGAGTACAATAACTTCTAATAAAACAGACTGCATGATCGAATAAACTGCGGAATCGAAACGTAGGGCCACAAGGGTCCATTGGCGCCTGACCGCGGGCCGCTTGCGGCCCGCGCACCGCCCAAAATACTAGTATACTATATAAAGTTGAATTACCACTGACTGACATAGAGAAACCTAAAGGGTATACGCCGGGGTGGGGGGGATAAAGTGGACACGGGGTCGTGGAGGGTTGGGTCCACAACCTCCGGGAAAAATCCGAAATTGGCGAAAAGTCGAACCCTGATGGTGGTATGCCCTCGTATCTCGGAAACTAAAAAAAAATTTTCTAAAGCAGTTGAACTAAAGTTGTAGAGAACCCTGGGACGTTTCAGGGGAAGTTGAAAAAAACATGGCTCCCGAAGAAAAAAACATGGCCGCCATACAAAATTGAAAATAAAATAACTCGAAAACTGTACGACTTGGATGGGGAGTGTTTGACCAAATGTCATAGGGAATCGGGAGGGCTACCTGGTGGGGGTGACGAAAATTCAAGATGGCGGATTCAAGATGGCGGCCAAATTTCAAAATGGTCCGAGAGGTCTGATTTTTTGCATCCGGGGGTTTTTGGGGTCCCCGATTCCATTTTTGAAAAAATATTTTGGAAAAGTTTTTTTTTTAATATGGCTGCCATACATTCGGTTTTTTTTCATACATTTTGGGGGTCGCTTCCGAGCGAATAGGGCGAGGCCGGAGGCCTCGCATGACACTAGCGAGGCCGAAGGCCGAGCCCCAGCTGCGAGGCCGAAGGCCGAGCAGCCACACTCGGCCGGTGCAAGGTGAGGCCGAAGGCCGAGCCTTGCAGCGGCCGAGTACAATGACACACAATCAAAGTCGGATAGGTCATACTAGCGAGGCCGAAGGCCGAGCCTACGACCGCGAGGCCGAAGGCCGAGCCGCACCGGGGTGAGGCCGTCAGGCCGAGCCACGGTGCGTATAGGACTACTCGACCGATGCGAGGCGAGGCCGAAGGCCGAGCCTTGCACCGGTAGAGTACAATAATGATGCTCTCCGACCCACTGACCAATACGAATTTACTGCGGAATCGGAACGTAGGGCCACAAGGGTTCATTAGCACCGGTAGAGTACTATAAACTGCGAAATAAAAAAGACTGCTTGATCGAATAAACTGCGGAATCGAAACGTAGGGCACCACAAAATCAGGGCACCCCGACTACAGGGCACCGCGGGCCGCTTGCGGCCCGCGCACCGCCCAAAATACTAGTTATACTATATAAAGTTGAATTACCACTCACTCACTGACTGACTCACTGACTGACATAGAGAAACCTTAAGGGTACTTCCGGGGGTGGGGGGGAAAAAGTGGATATGGGGTCGTGGAGGGTCGGGTCCACAACCTCCGGGAAAAATCCGAAATTGGAACATCTCCCTACCCTGATGGTCGTATGCCCTGAGATCTCGAAAACGAAAAACATTTTTTCCACAGCACACGAACTAAAGTCGTAGAGAACCCTGAGACGTTTCAGGGGAAGTTGAAAAAAACATGGCTCCCGAAGAAAAAAACATGGCCGCCATACAAAATTGAAACGTCAGTTGCTCGGAAGCAGTACGACTTGGATGGGGAGTGTTTGACCAAATGTCATAGGGAATCGGGAGGGCTACCTGGTGGGGGTGACGAAAATTCAAGATGGCGGATTCAAGATGGCGGCCAAATTTCAAAATGGTCCGAGAGGTCTGATTTTTTGCATCCGGGGGTTTTTGGGGTCCCCGATTCTAATAATGAAAAAAAATTTTGGAAAAGTTTTTTTTTTAATATGGCTGCCATACATTCGATTTTATTCATACATTTTGGGGGTTGCTTCAAAGCGAATAGGGCGAGGCCGGAGGCCTCGCATCACACTTGCGAGGCCGAAGGCCGAGCCCGAGCTGCGAGGCCGAAGGCCGAGCAGCCACACTCGGCCGGTGCAAGGTGAGGCCGAAGGCCGAGCCTTGCAGCGGCCGAGTACAATGACACACAATCAAAGTCGGATAGGTCATACTAGCGAGGCCGAAGGCCGAGCCTACGACCGCGAGGCCGAAGGCCGAGCCGCACCGGGGCGAGGCCGTAAGGCCGAGCCACGGTGCGTATAGGACTACTCGACCGATGCGAGGCGAGGCCGAAGGCCGAGCCTTGCAGCAGTCGAGTACGATTACTGCAAAATAAGCAGAGTGCGTTACCGAATAAACTGCGGAATCGAAACGTAGGGCCCCAAGGGTCCATTGGCGCCTGACCGCGGGCCGCTTGCGGCCCGCGCTCCGCCCAAAATACTAGTTACACTATATAAAGTTAAACTACCACTGACTCACTCACTGACTCACTGACATAGAGAAACCTTAAGGGTACTTCCGGGGGTGGGAGGGGAAAAGTGAATATGGGGTCGTGTAGGGGTTGGTCCAGAGGGCCCGGGAAAAATCCGAAATTGGCGAAAAGTCAAACCCTGATGGTGGTATGCCCTCGTATCTCGGAAACCAAAAAAAAATTTACTAAAGCACTTGAACTAAAAGTGAAGGCAATCTTGGGAATTTTCAGAAGCAAAAAAAAAAAAGATGGCCGCCATACAAAAAAAAAAATTCCATACAAAATTGAAACGTGAATAACTCGGAAACTATTCAAGTTTTAGATAGTCTGCTTGAACAAATGTCATAGGGGATCGGGGGGGCTACCAGGTGGGGGTCATAAAAATCCAAGATGGCGGATTCAAAATGGCGGCCAAATTTCATAATGGTCCGAGAGGTCTGATTTTTTGCATCCGGGGGTTTTTGGGGTATCTGATTCTATTTCTGAAATAAAATTTTGAAAAAGTGTTTTTTTTAATATGGCTGCCATACATTCGAATTTTTACATACACGGCGAAACCTAAAGGGTACAAGGGAAGGTGAGGGGGGAAAAGTGAATATAGGGTCGTATAAGGGGTGTTTCACAGTCTCCGAAGAAATTCCGAAATTGCAACAAATACCTACTCTGATGGTGGTATGCCCTGGTATCTCAGAAACGGTGCATATTTTTGGTAGAGCGCTTGAACTAATATTTTAGCAACTCTTAGAACCTTTCAGGAGAAATAAAAAAAAAACATGACTCCCATACAAAAAAAAATTCTCCATACAAAATTGATACGTGAATAACTCGGAAACGTTAAGTATTTTAGGGAGTGCGTTTGAACAAATGTCATAGGGAATTGGAAGGGCTACGTGGTGGGGGTAAAAAAAATCCAAGATGGCGGATTCAAAATGGTGGCCAAATTTCAAAATGGTCCGGGAAATCTGATTTTTTGCATCCGGGAGTTTTTGGAGTCCCCGATTCCATTTTTGAAAAAATATTTTGGAAAAGTTTTTTTTTTTATATGGCTGCCATACAATGGTTTTTTTTCAGATACAGAGAAACCTAAATGGTACAAGGGGGGTGGGGGGGGGGGAGAAAGTGAATACAGGGTCGTGTAGAAGTTGGTTCAGAGGGCCCGGGAAAAATCCGAAATTGGCGAAAAGTCAAACCCTGATGGTGGTATGCCCTCGTATCTCGGAAACCAAAAAAATTTTTAAGGAAGCACTTGAACTAAAAATGTAGGCAATCTTGGGAGTTTTCAGAAGAAATAAAAAAAAAGATGGCCGCCATACAAAAAAAAATCCATACAAAATCGAAACGTGAATAACTTGGAAAACTATATTTGAAGTCGGGATAGGACACATTAGCGATGCCGAAGGCCGAGCCCCCAATCGCGAGGCCGCAGGCCGAGCCCACCGATGCGAGGCCGCAGGCCGAGCCCCAGCTGCGAGGCCGAAGGCCGAGCAGCAGCACTCGAACGGTGCAAGGCGAGGCCGAAGGCCGAGCCTTGCAGCGTTCGAGTACAACTATATTTGAAGTCGAATAGGTCACAATAGCGAGGCCGGAGGCCGAGCCCCCAACCGCGAGGCCGCAGGCCGAGCTTACCGATGCGAGGCCGAAGGCCGAGCAGCAGTACTCGAACGGTGCAAGGCGAGGCCGAAGGCCGAGCCTTGCAGCGGTCGAGTACAACCAGACACAATCAAAGTCGGACAGATCACATTAGCGAAGCCGAAGGCCGAGCCCCCAACCGCGAGGCCGAAGGCCGAGCTCACTAATGCGAGGCCGACCTACTCGTACTGACGCAGACGAATTTCATGCGGAATCGAAACGTAGGGCACTCCAAAGTCCGAGCACCCCGACTTCAGGGCACCCCGTTTTAAGGGCACCCCGACTTCAGGGCACCCCGACTTCAGGGCACCCACAAACGCGGGCCGCTTGCGGCCCGCGCACCGCCCAAAATACTAGTTATACTATATAAAGTTGAATTACCACTGACTCACTCACTGACATAGAGAAACCTAAAGGGTATACGCAGGGGTGGGGGGGATAAAGTGGACACGGGGTCGTGGAGGGGTCGGTCCAGGGGGCCCGGGAAAAATCCGAAATTGGAACTTCTCCCTACCCTGATGGTGGTATGCCCTCGTATCTCGGAAACCAAAAAAAAATTTACTAAAGCACTTGAACTAAAAGTGAAGGCAATCTTGGGAATTTTCAGAAGCAATAAAAAAAAAGATGGCCGCCATACAAAAAAAAAAAATTCCATACAAAAGTGAAACGTGAATAACTCGGAAACTATTCAAGTTTTAGATAGTCTGCTTGAACAAAAGTCATAGGGAATCGGGGGGGCTACCAGGTGGGGGTCATAAAAATCCAAGATGGCGGATTCAAAATGGCGGCCAAATTTCATAATGGTCCGAGAGGTCTGATTTTTTGCATCCGGGGGTTTTTGGGGTATCTGATTCCATTTCTGAAATAAAATTTTGAAAAAGTTTTTTTTTAATATGGCTGCCATACATTCAAATTTTTCCATACACGGCGAAACCTAAAGGGTACAAGGGGGGGTGGGGGGGGAAAAGTGAATATAGGGTCGTATAAGGGGTGTTTCACAGTCTCCGAAGAAAATCCGAAATTGGAACAAATACCTACTCTGATGGTGGTATGCCCTGGTATCTGAGAAACGGTGCATATTTTTGGTAGAGCGCTTGAACTAATATTTTAGCAACTCTTGGGACCTTTCAGGAGAAATAAAAAAAAAACATGACTCTTATACAAAAAAAAAATCTCCATACAAAATTGATACGTGAATGACTCGGAAACGTTAAGTTTTTTAGGGAGTGAGATTGAACAAATGTCATAGGGAATTGGAAGGGCTACCTGGTGGGGGTAAAAAAAATCCAAGATGGCGGATTCAAGATGGCGACCAAATTTCAAAATGGTCGGAGAGGTCTGATCTTTTGTATCTGGGGGTTTTTGGGGACCCCGATTCCAATTATGAAAATAAATTTTGAAAAAAAAAAATTAACATGCTGCGAGGCCGAAGGCCGAGCAGCAGTACTCGAACGGTGCAAGGCGAGGCCGAAGGCCGAGCCATGCAGCGTTCGAGTACAACTAAATTTGAAGTCGAATAGGTCACATTAGCGAGGCCGAAGGCCGAGCTCCCAATCGCGAGGCCGCAGGCCGAGCGCACCGATGCGAGGCCGTAGGCCGAGCCCCAGCTGCGAGGCCGAAGGCCGAGCAGCAGTACTCGAACGGTGCAATCCATCCATCATCCATCAGCCATAGGACGTCCACTGCTGGACATAGGCCTCCCCCATAGACCTCCAATAAGACCGGTTGGTAGCAGCCTGCATCCAGCGCGATCCTGCGGTCTTGATAAGGTCATCTGTCCACCTTGTGGGTGGACGTCCTACGCTGCGCTTGCCGGAACGTGGTCTCCATTCGAGGACCTTTCGACCCCATCGGTCATCAGTCCTTCGAGCTATGTGCCCTGCCCACTGCCATTTCAACTTGCCAATCCGCTGGGCTATGTCGGTAACTTTGGTTCGTCTACGGATCTCCTCATTCCTGATTCGATCTCGCAGAGAGACTCCGAGCATAGCCCTCTCCATAGCTCGTTGGGCTACTAGGAGCTTATTAATAAGGCGAGGTGCAACGGTGCAAGGCGAGGCCGAATGCCGAGCCTTGCAGCGGTCGAGTACAATGACACACAATCAAAGTCGGATAGATCACATTAGCGAGGCCGAAGGCCGAGCCTACGACCGCGAGGCCGAAGGCCGAGCCGCACCGGGGCGAGGCCGTCAGGCCGAGCCACGGTGCGTATAGGACTACTCGACGTACGAAAACTGCGATTTAAACAGACTGCTTGACCGAATAAACTGCGGAATCGAAACGTAGGGCACCACAAAATCAGGGCACCCCGACTACAGGGCACCGCGGGCCGCTTGCGGCCCGCGCACCGCCCAAAATACTAGTCTATATATATAAAATTCAAAGTCCTGACTGACTGACTGACTGATATATCAACGCACAGCCTAAACCGCTGGTCCTAGAAACATGAAATTTGGAGGATATGTTCTTTGTACAGTGTAGGCATCCACTAAGAAAGGGTTTTTCGAAATACTACCCCTAAAGGGGGGAAATGGGGGGTTGAAATTTCTATGAAACTTTTAATTCTCTAGGTCGATTGACTCAAAAATTGGTACAAATACTCTTCAATTAAAATTATGAGACACGTGTATCACAGTTTTTCCAAAATCATCATCATCATCCACTCTATATATATAAAATTCAAAGTCCTGACTGACTGACTGACTGACTGATATATCAACGCACAGCCTAAACCGCTGGTCCTAGAAACATGAAATTTGGAGGATATGTTCTTTGTACAGTGTAGGCATCCACTAAGAAAGGGTTTTTCGAAATACTACCCCTAAAGGGGGGAAATGGGGGGTTGAAATTTCTATGAAACTTTTAATTCTCTAGGTCGATTGACTCAAAAATTGGTACAAATACTCTTCAATTAAAATTATGAGACACGTGTATCACAGTTTTTCCAAAATCATCATCATCATCCACTCTATATATATAAAATTCAAAGTCCTGACTGACTGACTGACTGACTGATATATCAACGCACAGCCTAAACCGCTGGTCCTAGAAACATGAAATTTGGAGGATATGTTCTTTGTACAGTGTAGGCATCCACTAAGAAAGGGTTTTTCGAAATACTACCCCTAAAGGGGGGAAATGGGGGGTTGAAATTTCTATGAAACTTTTAATTCTCTAGGTCGATTGACTCAAAAATTGATACAAATACTCTTCAATTAAAATTATGAGACACGTGTATCACAGTTTTTCCAAAATCATCATCATCATCATCCACCGACAGAGTCTAATAGGGCTTCTTTTTACTCCGAAAACTTTGTTGAGAAAGTTGTTAACCCACTACAAACGACGCTGTTATCATTCTTAGGGTTCCGTACTAAAATGTTGAAGGGAATCTTATCATGAAACTCCGATGTCTGTCTGTTTGTATGTCTGTGAGCTGATTATCTTGGAGATCTTGTAATAGCCAGCAACTTGGAATTTGGTACAGATCTAGATAACGGTAGTAGCTACGTATAGTAGATAAAACGTCACGCCATTACCCTAAGAGGTGTATTACAACACCCTCACTTCGCCGGACGATATTCAGTCCAAAATGTAATAAGTAGCGAGCCTATCGCCATACGTACACCGGGCTCCAGTCATGTAGCAGATGACATTAAATACGAAGCTATCATTGAATTTTCATATGAATCTCCGTGTAAAATATGTGAACTATATTGCTGACATTCTATCAAATTTGAAACCTACATACTTAATCAGTAAGGGAAAAATACAAGAATTAAGTCCAAGCCTGTCAGAAGATTACAAACGGCAAGTGAAGAGATTTTCTGTCAATAAAGATCAGGTAGATGAGCTAGGAGATGAAATTTATAATTATGTCTGTCTGATCTTAGAAGCAGTATTTAGCAAAAATAGACAAAGTCAATAGAAGAAGCTGCTTTAGTATTAGGAAGACAAAACCTACTACGGGTTGTCTTTGCTTCGAAGGTCTTAACTAAAGGTCTGCCAGCACACTGACTGGTGTAGTTTCTGAATGAGTCTAAGTGTTTATGCTGAGGATTCCTCTAATATCTCTAACACCACCGAACTACCCCTTCGAGTTAAAAAGAGTGCAGTTTCCCCTCAAAGTCTGCTTTGCAATGACCATAAATAAATCTCAAGCTAAACTCATAATTGACTAAAATGCTTTTCACACGGTTAGTTATACGTGGCCTGCTACAGAGTAAGCTCATGGATCAGCCTGGTTTTTCTAAAAATGAAAAAAAAATAGGTTTTCGTTGTAAACATTATTAATTGCCAATTATCTACTTTCGGTTGTCTTCTAATTTTATCTTTTCACACACGCTTTAAGTTCTGTTGATACAATACTACTACTCCTACTTTTCTCATTCCAGAGATAGTTTAGTTAACTAAAGAACTTCGTCCATATTGCCCTGCTTGGGATATTGTCAGTTTGTGTATTCAATTGAGAGCGAGTGTGACCGCTTATGATATTTATTTCTGAAGTTAAAAACGTCATACATTTTCTGTAAGCTACGCGGGCGAAGCCGCGGGCAGAAGCTAGTTAATATTATAAACGTGAAAGTTTGTATGTATGGATGAATGGATGGATGGATGGATGGATGGATGGATGGATGGATGGATGTTTGTTACTCTTTCACACCAGATCGGTTGAACAGATCTGTATGAAATTTGGCACAGAGATAGATTATAGTCTAGAATAGCACATAGGATACTTTTTAACCGCGGGTGAAACCGCGGGGCGCAGCTAGTTATTAATACCTGGAAGATTAAAATGCATATTTAACGAAACATTGACTTGGTGGGAATATGTAAATAAAACATTGCCACGGCCTGGGAAGTTGGATCAGAAGTATGCAGAGTGGATTAAAAACGATGGAAAGGCCGCCTCAGATTCATGGTTGGCAATTAGTCCAAGTAAGTTAATTGCACTGGACGGCTTAGAACTTCTAAAGAAATATGGGACAAGTTAAGTCCTTATATTAGTCGAGCGGCCCTGCTGAGAAAACATCGTTTCTTGAAGAAGCTTGTATTGACGTGCATGTAAGAAGAAGAAGACCATTTCTTTGACGCTGTAAAGAAGCTAAAAGTTTGGTAGTGATTGATGAATGGAATGACTGTCAAACAGCAGGAATAGCGACAATAATTGAAACTATGACATGGAGTGACATTGAAAAGAGGAGCGACGTTAATGCTTGGTGAAATGCCTTAAAAGATGAATATCCTGCGAAAATTAAGAAAGTGACATGGGAGAGTATCTTGACCACGCAATCGGGAAGTCATTGGAAGCCATTTGTGTTTAGTACTAAAACCACCGGCAAGAAGGTATAACTGGTCACTTAAGGCTGTTCTCAACGGCCAGGGAAGGCTTTTCATAAAACCTCGTCCCCAGTTGTGAAGTCATCAACAATAAAAATTATAACTGCGCTGTCAGCTGAATTTCGAATATACATTATTCGTTATACATTATTTGTTAATTTGGAGTATTTTTTCTGTTAAAGTGTAATCTAGGGAAGAAAGCCAACATAAGATTTTTCTTTTGCAAATAAAACGTGATAGTAGCAATATGCTGAGTGCGCTGTCTATGGACTGGTATAGAAACGGGGCTTTGAATAGTAGGAGCGTTTGGCAAATGCGGCTCTAGTTCGGGGAATCGGCCAGACGTTGCGTCGAGACGATCTTGTGGAGGTAACGATTGTTTTGATGGGAGTTCTATGGAATCGCAACGTTACGACTAGGATATATAACTGTCGGACTGTTAGATATTTTGTGTCTTTATAAAGTTGGGCCGTGGAGTAAAGGTAAGGTTTCTTGTAGGCAACTTTTAGAATCAGCCGCTGCGCGCGTTCTATTTTCATAAAAAGGGTTTTGTTTGCTGATCCCCAACAGACTATACAATAGTTGAGTATTGATTGGCACAGAGCAACGTAAACGGTTTTGAATGTTTTGGGATCTGATATGGAGCCCATCTTTTTCTCTTCATTATTTTTCATTATGGAGCCATTTTTCGTATGTTCGTTTCTAACACATACATTTTTTATTTGGCATTCCCAGTTAAGTCGGTTATCGATTGCTATACCCAAGTATTTTATAGTACACGTTCAAGTTCCGGACAGGTACATGTATCATTGGGGTAAGAACGACATTTGTGGAATTTTAAATTCATTAATTTGGGATAATTACGCTGTGTTATACTAAAAGTCAAATACTTGGTCTTGGTTGCATTCAGAATCAGTAGATTATTTTGAAGCCAGTTGGCGATTTTGGATAGACCATGCTGGGCTAAATTGCAACCTCCACCCAACTCTTCTTACCTTGGAAAATAAGAGCTGTGTCGTCAGCAAATGTAAACATTTTAGCTTGATTGACCTTGAGTTGACAGAGGTCATTAATATAGACCAGAAAAAGCCGACCCTTTTTCTGGTCTATACACTGCCCTGGGGGACTCCGAAAGTTACAGAGGCATAATCATTAAGGAGGTCTGATAAACGAACCCTTTGTTTACGATCACACAGGTATGACCGAAACCAGTCTAGTGTTGTCCCGCGTACACCATGAAGCTCAAACTTCTGGAGTAGGATAGACCAAGACACTGTGTCGAATGCCTTTGCCATATCAAGGAATACGCCTATACACTTTTGATTTCGGTCAAGACAATCGGTCACGTGATCAACTAGAGCTATTACAGCGTCTTCCGTTGATTTATTTTTCCGAAATCCATATTGATTGGGGGACAGCATGTTGTGATTTTCCAAGAAGCCTAAAAGTCGTTTGTTTACTAGTTTTTCTAGAATTTTAGATAAAGATGGCAAAAATACCTTGTGGTCACACTTTTTTCAGCAACTTTTCGCTCTGTTGACATTAAGAATTAATTACAATTATTAGCTTTTCAAAACACATAAAAATATTATATATTTAAGACTTACGGATGATATGTGACGTTGCCTTTTTTTACTGTTTTGGATATTCTGAAATTTCGGCATGAGTGGACTACATAGTTCACCATATGGATGACAACGAAGACTGACTAGTAAACTGGTTGACTTTCAATGGTTTGGTTTACTTTTTTTGGAATCATTATTTTTGACCGATTAGGGGTCGTTCCTCTATGTCTATGACTGGAACAAAGTTTTGAATGAATGTGACGACAGCGTGTGTCTGTTTAAAAAGAGTTTCTATGATGTGCGTCAGTCCGGACTGCAGTGGCATAAGCTTGTGAGAAAATTGATCAGCATTGGCTTGAAGCCAACATTACAATATCAATGTATGTTTGCAGCACGAAAAATTGAGTGGATGATGATGATTGCCATTTACGTTGACGATATGGTATTGGCCACCAATGATACTACATGGTTGCGTGATGTAAAGGAGCATTTATCTAGCGGATTTGGGATGAAAGACATGAAAAGGATAAATCATTGGTTGGGAATTGAATTTACTCGCGATGAAGATTACAGAGTGTACATAAATCAAAGTGTGTATGTGGAAAAGGCACTTGAACGGTTTGGGATGAGTGAGTCTACAATAACTTCTATGGATGCGAATGGGAAACTTACAAAACCAGAATGCGTGAAGAATTATATGATGAGTCAGTATCCTTAAAACAAATTGGTAGGTGCTCTGATGTATTTGGCTGTGATAACATGACCAGATATTGCATTTGCCGTACATTTTCTTCGGCAGTTCAGTACTAATTATGACGTTGAGAATTGATTTGGTGTAGTTGATGTTGACTGGGGTTCGAATGCAATAATTGCTCGTAAGTCTTACTCTGGTTTTGTATTTGTTTTAGCAGGTTCCCCAATCAGCTGGGAAGCACGTAAGCAACGAAGTATCGCGTTGTCGAGCACGCGAGCCGAGTACATGGCTATTTCCGAAGCTACTAATGTTGACGCATAAGTTAACGCTGTAATGCATGACAGTCGTGACTATGGCAAGTGGTCGATGACGATTGTCCGGTGTTTCTCGGTGGCGATGTCAAGACGCTGTCGGGTCCTCAAAATAATAACTAATTGCTTTAGTTATTATTCTGAGGTCGGGTCCAAAGCGCGTGTCAAACCAAAACACACCGATGACTCTATTTTTAATCGACTTATTTTTTTAAGCTACTAAGATAATGACTTGAAAAATTCATCGAAATAATTTATTTGATTTGATTTGATTAATCAAATCAAATAAATTTACTGGTCGGGTTACAAGAAAAGCTTAATATTCCCAGCTAAAAAATAATGATTGTCAGGTTAGTTAGCCCTCTGTAGTGTTTTAATGGTGCAAGAAAAGTAATGATGACGAATTTCTAAATTAAATAATTAAGTAGGTTTTTTTTTGACAATTTATAGTAAAGTTTTCGATTTTGGACATATGTAATATTTTTCTAAATAAAGTAGCCTCCTCCTCTCTACCAAATCTTGCAGAGCCCGACAGGGTCCATTGGACTATGTACTCATATTTTTAACATCTTGTACTGTATGGTTGCAAATAAAATATCTTGAATCTTGAATCTTGAGTTAACGCTGTATACATTTAACACAAAGTTACTTTGAAAACATTTTTAACCCACTATTTGATGCAAGTGGGCCTGAACCCCAAAATAAAGGAAAAGATTAAATAGGACAAAATGTGGTCGCATTTGGTTAAATCATACAAAACGCTCCACGCGCAGCGTTGCTTGAGAAGACGTGCAAAGACCTGTATGCAATCGACTAGATAAAATTATTATCAGGGTTCTCAGATATGACATGGACGAGACCGGTGCAGGCCCTGAAGAATGGTGTGCTAAGGAAAAGGTCCACGTTAAGCAGTGGATCTAAATTAACGATTACAATCATAATAAAATGAATGTGTGTGTCATAATACAATTAATGAGTGTGTGTGTGCTCCACAGTCAGTCCATCCCTTGGGCTACCTGCACCAAGTACCTTGGCGTGACCCTCGATAGACGACTCAAATTCTCGAAACACATCCAGATAGTCCGGAATCGAGCCGACTTCACCACCTCCTAGGCACACGGAAATTAATTAATTAATTTTAAATTAAGGACAAAAAGTTTTATGAACATATTTGTAGGCAACGTAATTTGCTACAAATTATGTCTTGACACATTTTTTGTAGGACGCATAGTTTCCGAGATATCGCGAAAAAGGTATTTGCACCCCTTTTTGCAAGATGGATGCCGCGACATGGGTGGCAACGCCACAAACTTGGGGTTAGGCTTGTATTGACCCCCCAAACATGTCCCAAAAATAAAATTGCATCCTCTAACAAATTCTATCTCGGAAACTATGCGTCCTACAAAACATATGAATATTATTGAGTATAAAAAATTTAGCCGTTACAGATCCACTTTTGTGTAGAATCTTGAATGAAAAAAAGCATGGAATTTAATGTTGTTCAACAAATATATTTGGACACGTCGCCTAGTAGAATGCGACGTTACCGCTCGGGTCTAAAAGTACCTAACCGGAGCAAAGTTAGGTGGAAAGGTGGTTCGGCAAGAAAGGTGGAGTCAGTAAAGCATATGTGGGCTCACTGCTGGATCAACTAAGTGTGGGATATGGTGTTTATCTTAATCTTATATCTTTAAATGAGTAATTCTTGTATATATATATATATATAATTGGAATCTCGGAATCGGCTCCAACGATTTTCATACAATTTAGTATATAGGGGGTTTCGGGGGCGATAAATCGATCTAGCTAGGAATCATTTTTAGAAAATGTAATTTTATTCGTGTTTTATCTTATATCTTTAAATGAGTAATTCTTGTATATATATATATATATAATTGGAATCTCGGAATCGGCTCCAACGATTTTCATACAATTTAGTATATAGGGGGTTTCGGGGGCGATAAATCGATCTAGCTAGGAATCATTTTTAGAAAATGTAATTTTATTCGTGTTTTATCGATAATCAATCTCAACTGAAAAATATGACTCTTCCTGACATCTATTGGCGAACAATAATACAATTTTTTGTGAGCAACTACGAGTAATTGCTTTAACGACACAACAGCAGATGGCGTTGTTAAGTAACACGAAGTCAATGAGTGTTTGCTTTGAGGTTAGACTAAAATCAATTGTTTATTATCCAAAAAACACAATTAAAAAATAAAAAAAAATACCGAGCAAAGCTCGGCCATCCAGGTACTAAATATAAATTACGTGTCACGTTGTTTGTCCGCTATAGACTCCTAAACTACTTAACCGATTTCAATCAAATTTGCATACCGTGTGCAGTTCGATCTAACTTAACAGATAGGATAGCTCACTTATATATATAATAATAAACGCGAACGAAGTCGCGGGATGACAGCTAGTAAGTATATTTATAAATATATATATTAATATCTATTTGACATTAAATTTTATTTCATATCATCATATTGTCATAATTAATTTGCACACCAAATGTGAGGTAGTTATTGGCTGTTCAAACCTAAATTAAGATCATTGTAACCCATTAACAAACAAATAAAGAAATTAAATTTGAAAATTGAATTTTAACCTTTTGCAACCTACATACAGCGCCATCTGACACTTTTGGCGGCATTAATCTGAACAAAACAGCGTACCTATGTAGGTAGTTTCTACCTCAAAGGGCTGGTTCCTTCCGTGAGTTGCAAATTGTACGTCCTAGATGTCCACAAGGACAACCTGTTGGGACTACTTTATTTTGTTTACTTCAACTTCACCTACTTACACAGTTTTAATCAATACAATTTACTTTATTTTCAGTAAATAGTACCTAAGCATCACACCACCACATACTGTTAGACAGCTGTGACCTAGCTTAACATTTTGATCGGTAAGTACTTGCACCTTATATCTATTTTATGGTTCGTGTAGGTTTAGCAAAACTTTTGTCGAAAAATACTTACTTAGATTACAATATAGCACCCGATGATAACCGATCCGATGAACAAAGCAATGATAGCTTAATCTGAGAAGACTTGCCAGAGGGAGCGGGTTCAGACCCAGCCGACGGCTCGCACTAATTTGTTCATTGTGTGAACATGTGCGTATTTAATGCCATCAGCTACGTATGGCGACAGGTCTTCTCGAAACACATCCAGATAGTCCGGAACCGAGCGGCCTTCTTTTTAGGCTGACTCCACCACCTCAGGTGGAGGTGGTGGTGGTGAAGGACCTCCTAGGCACACGGAGTAAATTGTCCCTTAGGAATAAGGTGACTATTTACAAAATGTGCATCCGCCCCGTCATGACGTACGCTTCAGTAGTGTTCGCTCGTGCCTCCCACCTCGACTTGGACAAGCTCCAGGTTCCACAGCAGTCGGAGATAGCTGGTTTCAGCGTAACGTCGACCTGTTTCGAATTTCTCTGACTTCTCTGTCCCACGCATTGTTGGTCTTATGTGCAAAAAAAAAAATAGGTCTGTGCCATGGGATTATAATTAAAATCAAACGAAAAGTTGGGTATAACAAAGTAGTATCATTTTATTTTAATAACATCTCATATAACATGTTCCTCTATACACGTAATTTTGTCGATCTATAAAATTCTCTAAGGCATGCATAATTAATAAACTCAATAAAATCTTTACATGTAAATATAAGTAAATGTTCTAGCAATTTACATACAACGATGTGCTCTACGCTCGCTCTGGTGTTTTAGAATTTGTAACTAGTTCAGAAATTTAAACGCCACTTACATTCTCTTAATAGTTATGTTAAATATAGTAAAATGTACCTATAACTATGCTAAAAATACGCAAACATAATTTATAATTTGTAAATTCTTAAAATAATGATTTCAACTCGTTCCAGACAGTCCATTAGACCGATGTTATTGTGTTAGTACCTACATCCGCGACTCGGCCTACGAGCGACGCGACGCGACTCCTAGCGTAGTGAACTGTTAGAAATAATGATATGTGGTTACATTTGTATACAATTAAACTATTCAACATCAAAATAACAATTTTAAATATCACATAATATTCGTAGTAATATTATCTATTACAATAATATAATCTTAAATGGTCCTTTTTAACTCTCTGCCTCACACGTGTCGGCTCATATTAATCCTATAGCTCTATTAATAAAATCTACAATTTAATAATCTAATTAGAGTTTTCAAAAGGCAATTTGTAGGTACTATGGACGATCTAGGCCACTTAGTTACAATGCTATAAATTGCTAAATAACTTCATTCGACTTTAATAATACCTATAACTATTCGTGATCTCAGTAAATGATTTGTATTTGTATTAATTGTACTTAGTTTCATTCTTGAAAACGAAAATATAATTGCAATACGCAAATTAATGCTCAACAAGGCCCATATTATACGGCTCCGAGGCACAAGAAATTGACTGCTTGTCGACAAAGGCAATATTGGCTTAGAGTCATCCACTGCGAAGTTTATAAACTAACTAACGGTAGACGGCAGCAGATCTATCGCTCGGCGAAACGTCCGCGGTTAAACGACTAGCGATGTAAAACGTGTACTGTCTTTTGTTTGAAAATGCGTTAGTTGTAGCGTTTAGTATTTTGCCATTCCCTCTTATACCTTTGGT
Source organism: Peribatodes rhomboidaria (assembly GCA_911728515.1). Taxonomy (NCBI): domain Eukaryota; kingdom Metazoa; phylum Arthropoda; class Insecta; order Lepidoptera; family Geometridae; genus Peribatodes; species Peribatodes rhomboidaria. The sequence continues at coordinate 23,046,621 of OU452166.1, forward strand.
CTGAATACTGTATGCGCTGTCCCGGCAGAGGGCGGTGTGAGCTGTATAGATGGCCTAACACAACTAGCTCATTTTATATTTAATAGTCGTCACGCACTACGTCTGAACTTCTGAAATAAGTACTCCAAACGCACGCAACTTCAAAATACTGTTACAACTATTGCACAGTGCGACGTATATCTGTAGAATCGAGTGGGGGAGCCGCTATCGTATTTTTGAACAAAATTGATAGGCTCCCGTGAATATGATTTAGTTCCTCCATTTTCCACGATACAGATATGATCGCGCTGTAAACTGAAAATTAGGAGCGCGTGAGAAATTACGACAACAGCGCTATGTCCCTTGCGATAAAGATAGCATCACAGCATGAAAAACACTGTTATATGCCGTGTAGATCTTTACATAAAAATTAACCGTAAGTATATTACGTAAATTGTGTAGTTTCTCACTAATATTTATGGTAGACTTGAATTTCCTTTTGTGATTTTGTATGAAAGAGTCACTATGGAGATTACTAAGTAGTCGGTAGCGTCGTTGGCGCGTGCGGCGCTGTCGTCGTGCTGCGGACGAGGCGGGGGACGACGCTAGCTGCGGCGGCCGGCTGGCGGGGCGACACGTGCGGGCGCGGGGCGGGGCCGCCGCCGCTATTCGTTGAGGATGCAGGTCCGCATCAGCGCGTTGCAGACGGAGTACGGGTCGCAGTTGGAGGCGGGTCGCCGGTCCTCCAGGTAGCCCTTCTTCTGCTCGGCCACCGCGCGCGGTATCCGTATGCTGCAGCCGCGGTTCGCCACGCCTGCAACAAGCCGAACAAACGCTTGCTAGCCATTGCACACGTCTATGCTTTTGCCGAGCTAGTTATTGCAGTAAAAATATGCCCCGTCTAGGAGCACCCTGAGTTATGCACTGTACTTATACTTATTCCAAGGATTCTTACTTGTTGTGTATGGCTAGGTACCTACTTACTTTTTAAAAAGAACTGGTATCAGTGAAAGATTTGCTTAAAAGCCCATTTTACTATAGTGAAACTACACGAAAATTAAATATTAAAAGGATGTCAAACAAATAACATATTAAAACCAAGGTACTGATATCGGGTCTAGTTTGTCTAGTCAACCCAAAATTATTTTGTAATTGACCTTTAATCCATAGTTTTTAACATATTAGATGTGTTTCAAAGAGAAGGGTAAGTAATCCAAACTAAAATTATAAAACCGAAGCTAGCTCTGTAATCTCTGTATGTCTGTTTGTAGCTTTTTTATGGCAAAACGGCTGAACTAATCTTGATGAAATTTGATAATTAGTTACAGTTAATCACGAGAAATGTTTCTGGAAACTATTTTCTGAATAAATGAGAACAAAGTCGCGCTTAACAGCTAGTTAAGGATAAAATACTAGTTGCACCCCTACGCCCTGTCGCACATTCGTTCTGAGCTGACGGCTCCTACCTATAAACTAGTACCAGCCGAAATTTCATTCAAATTCCAATTGAGCTTCAGGGATCAGTGGCCCTATTCGGAGATTTGAGATTTTCATCTCACTTATTTTCGTCCTTGTTGCTCTCGTTTGAAACGTCATATGTGTGAGAGTGACCAAGATAAAATCTCATCTCATCTCACGCGTAGGAATAGCCTCCCTGGTAGTTATCGAGATTTTGTGTTGAGTCTATAATTGAATTTGACCGAGTGAGAAAGTTAGCGAAGCGTTTCTACCTCAGCTCCGGCAGAAATGCTTTCGTAAGCCCGGCGTTTGTCCGGCGGGCGTCTGTCCGGCTGTCTACGGATCGCATTTCTCAAACTCGTGAAATTTTGTAGGCAGGTTCGATTATGACATTTTTTGAAAATGGCGAAGATATGGGATTTACAGAGTCGCGATGTCTTCAGCTCACGGGGCCACTAGTATAGTAGACAGATAGTTACCGGCGCTGAAGTCGTTAATACTGGCGGTTTCGTGGAGGCCGGTGAGGCGGCGCTCGTTGTCCTTCCCGCCGCGCGGGTCGTACACCTTGATGTGCTTCATATGCACCTTGGACAGCTTGTCGATGGCCTTCTCGATCTCGCTGGAACAACGGGCGGTGGAGGTCAGAAACAGTTGGGCTTGCCTCTAACTTGGCGGTTTAGCTAGTCACTTAGCTTTCTAAGTAGTAGAGTAGTAGGCAATCTGGACAGTAATCTAACAACCTAGATAGTAATTTGGCTATTAAGGTAGTCACTTGGCTATCTAGCTTTATAGTAACTAGGTACAGACAACCTGGGACGGCTGGGACACCCAAAAAAAGTGCCAGCATGTATTACGCAATTTTAAAAAAAGTTGGTACAAGAAGAAACAAAATCATCTTAAGGAAAAGCGGCTGTAATAGGTACTTGTTCGCAATAACTGATACGAGAGCGAAACTCACATAATACCGTTCTCGTCACGCATCTTCTTAGTGGAGAAGTTGGTGTGTGCTCCGGAGCCGTTCCAGTCCTGCACTGGCTTGGGGTCGAAGGTGACGATGACGCCGTACTCCTCGGCCAGGCGCTGCAGGATATAGCGCGCCACCCACAGGTCGTCGGCGGCGGACACGCCCACCGATGGGCCCACCTGGAACTCCCACTGCGAGGGCATCACCTCCGCGTTTGTGCCCGCGATCGGGACGCCCGCGAACAGGCAGCACCTGCCGAACAAACAGAACGAGCTTAGTTCTATTCATCATCCTTCAGCTTACATAGTAAACAATTTCCGCCACTGGCTGTTAGCAACAAAACTTGACTTTTTGAAACGGACGTTTTTATCAAGTCAAATTTAAATCTGCAAGACAGTTACGTCTGCAGACTTTGCTGCAAGTTGCGCGTGCATTGCAAAACTGAAAACATCAAGCTGGGTCGATTAAAGATTGTTTCTTGTCTGAAGAGTGCTTACTTATAATGGGCCTCGACAAGGTCCCTGGCGAACACTTTGTTGGCCCCAACGCCGCAATAGTAGGGCCCCTGCGGCGGAGGGAACCCGCCCGGGGGCCACCCGAAGGGCCTCAGGTCCGCGTCGAGCAAGATGTACTCCTGCTCGATGCCGAACCAAGGCTCCTCATTTTTGCACTTGTCGTAGGCTTCCTGACACGCCAGCCGGTTATTCGTCTCTGAGAACAGGAAAGTCAAGTGAAAAATTTCAAATCACACAAAAAAAGAGAGGAAAAACTGATTCCAGCAATAGGGTAATTAAGCAATTACTCGTATAATAGGTATCAGAGTGAAACACTCGCTCGTCTAGTTGGCAAAATAATTGTTTGTCCTTGCAGAGATGAGGTGCTAGTTTGTTCTTTGACTCGCATCAATACTGCGATAGTTGTCGAAGTTGTTAGGGACAAACTGATATTGCTCATTTTGGTTCTTTAATACACATTTTCGAGGTAAATATTACCAACGCATCTCTTCATGCCAAAGAGCTGCGACCTCGAAATCGACAGTTAAACCTTGGCACCGCGCCACACGATTACCCACAACCTTTGCGTATCCCATATCAAATCTCATTCGGCCCACAGTTCGCGTGATTAGTGTGAGATACGTTCGTACCTGTTGGCTCCATGTTGTACTTGAAAGTGTCACACATAACCAGTATATGGTTTCCGCGTCTGAAAGGGTCCTTGTAAATAGCCCGCGGCACCAAAAACGTGTCCGAGTTGTGACCGGTAGCTTGGTTTGTTGAGCTACCGTCGAAATTCCACACGGGTAGATCTGAAAGTCATACAAAATTGATGTTATTCTGGCAGTGACCGCCGCCGGCTACGGCTTCGAGATGAAAGCGTCCTGGCGCTCATGAATAGTAAATCGGCGGACTGGCGCCGTCAATATATGAATTCTACATCAGGTTAGATACCTATGTTTACTTCTAGCACTACAAGTAGGTACACCGGACTACGGTTTCAACGCGGATGTAATATACAACTACGATTTCCGGAAGCACTCTACACTAGCAAGGAACAAAGGACGGGCAATTGTAATAAAGTAGTGAAGAGAATGAGAACGAGAAGTGTACCGCTACATTTGTAAGACTGCTGCTAATATTGCTGTGAAACCTTGCAAGTTCTCATCGAACGTCTGTGTGTTCTCGTGCTCGCGGATCTTGCAGTGGACGGGGAATATCTTATCGAGATCCCGTTGGATGAAATACGGGGCTAGATATTCGTTCAAATGGTCCATATTCAGCTTCTCGCTCAGTTTCCGCAAGCATTCAAAATTTAAGTCTTCTATTACACAAGTTAGCTTATCTAGAATTAGGAAATCAAGGCTTTAGTCTGTAACCTCAGCCCTCAGCGTTTAGCCGACCGATTGTTTGTTTTGTTATTGGTATTATTCAAATGAGTGCCTACATATCGATTCTGCGTAGATTAACGATAAATAAGATTGTTTACGAGTTGAACTGTTATGCGCAGTTGACACGCCCAGATACCATTTTAGTAAAGTTGATTGTTTACCGAGCATCTCACTTGGCCAGAAGGCCGAACAGTTTATGAAATGTGCGCTAATTACCCTTGTTAATGAGGACGTAATAAAAGAGCGTTTAGCACGACCGGACGTGTCGGGTTCCACTAATGTTCAGTTTAGTTTAATTTTGTTTGATTAGCCAGGTACGAAGGCTGACCGACTTAACAATCGTTTTCTCGAGTAAGGAAAATTTTCAATGAAATCGCGTATAATGTATTGTTCATAAGAAGACGCCGCCGAGGATGTCGTCACATTGTACCATTAGACTTACTTAGCATAACAATTCCTTGAAGCATAACTTCTGTCTTTTTCCTACCCAATGTCATAGAATAATTAGATATTGTAGGCAATATCCAGCTATGACTGATTAAAGCTGGTAGCCGATCACGCGTTTAATTTCCTAAATGACTCGTAATTACATCACAATCCGCTCCAAATATCCTAATAAGCAACATTTAGGTAAGTAATTAGTTTTTATCTGTAATAAAATATACTACAAAATAAATAAATAATATAACTTGGATATCTCAAATGTAGCCGGGGAAAACCTGTATTGTATCTTACATACCTACATCAGCGCTTCCAAGCTTATTTGTAAGTATTTTAGATAGATACTTAGAAATACCTACTTAAATAATAATTTGAGAAGAATCCAATTAAACGTTATTTTTATATGACGTCAAACAAGAGTATAAACATACTAATACGACGCATTAGTATGTTTTAGTAGTTAACTAGGTACGTACTACGTACACTGAGAAAAAAATGATACGTATACGTAGCTCTCCGTAAGCCCATTACCACGTAGCTTGCAATTTTACACGTACTACGTGAACTGCATAGGTTATTTAGCTGTTGCATATTTACTAAAGAAGATACATACTGATGCGTAAGTAAGAGTCATACATCCCGAGAACGGTCACTCAGTGAAGCTCGTACAAGGATGCCGCATCATTCTTAATGGTGTTCCTGCAGGAATTTACGTACCCGGCTTGATTACCTCGTACACAAGTATGCGGCTACATTTTAAGAACATTAACGCTTATTATGTTTAAAATGTAATTTCACTATGTACTTACAAGATAGCGTCTCCTGTTACTTATGACTGGATTATACATATTGGTCGGACGTAACTAGATAAAATAATCTGTACTTAATTAAATTTTTGCATTGAATATGCCTAGTTCATAATTCTATAAAAGCGATAATAGCCTAGCCGGAGAAGGCCCGCCTCTCAAGCCAGAGGGAACGGGTTCGGACCCGCCAATTTGTTCATTGTGTGAACATATGTGCGTACTATATGTCATCTGCTACATGACTGGAGCCCGGTGTATGGCGACAGGCCTGTCACATTTGAGACTGAATGTCGTCCGGCGAAGTGTGGGTGTTGTACACCTCTGTCAGCCCCCTCGGGGGAAAGGGGGTATGTCATAATTCTATACACCACACACACACACACAGATTAACACCTATTTAATTATATTTTGTATGGGACAACACACTGTACGTAAGCTGCTACATTAGACGTATTTGGCGTACTGCCCAAGTGTGGGACTACTTATAGGGCGTAGACAGCTACACCGTAAGTACCCGGTGTATCGTTTTTGCATAAGATTACAAAATGTACGGACGTGGCCACATTATACATAACCGCGATACTGTTCCTGTACTGCATTACATAGTTGACTGCCTCGGTGGCTCAGTTGGTAGTGAACCTGCCTTCTGAGCTTGGGGGCGTGGGTTCGATTCCCACCTAGGGCAAACATTTATGTGATGAACATTTGTGTTTGTTCTATGTCTGGGTGTTAATATGTATTTAAGTATGTATTTAAAAATATCTAAGTATGTATATCAGTCCCTGGCAGCCATAGTACAAGCTTTGCTTAGTTTGGGGTCAGGCGACCGTGTGTGGAAGTGTCCTGAATTTATTTATTATTTTTATTATTATAAGCGGCGACATTGTAAGTATTCGGTATACTGCCCTTGTGTGGTACTACTTATTGTAAGTATGCGGTAGCATACATACTACGCAGTCCCGATATTGTTAAAGTCGATGTTCGATTTACAATGGCGACAACACATTTAACATTAAAAAGTATTTTTTAGGGGATTCTAATAAGTTCTGGGTTCCTTTAAAAAAATATATTTTTGAGTCGTCGATGAAGCTGATGGCAACCAAATGTCTTGTTCTAGTCCACTCCATCGGATAGAATTTGGGTTTGTACCTACACAGCTATCATTACAATATTTTATCTTTAATTTTAGTAAAGTGTCTTTTCAAAAAAGTAGCTGTCATTATTATAAGCATTGATAGTTTGTAGCATGGTTTATAGGTTCCTTAAAATGATTTCAACCAGCTTCCAACCGAGTTGTAATGGCCATGGGGAATTAGAATTGTAAAACCTGCGGGAAATCTTTCATAACTCCTAAAAACTGCCTCAACGAAAACACTATATACCTACTCGTAACTATCGAACCTACTCCCACTATGTCAAGAGAATCGCTTAAGAAATGTGACTCGTACTAGAAGACAAAGATCCGGACAGAAATTGGACATAAGAAAGCATTTTTGTCGAAGCTGAAGCAGAGACGCTTTGCTCGCTTACGCTCGCTCGGCACATTAACAAAAGAAAAGGTAGGTCATATGAAAATATTGTTAAGTACCTATGCCTCAACTTTTTCTGTTGGGATGGTTGTGTTTGTGGTGCTATGACAGTAGGTAGGTATATCTATGTCGGAGTCTAAATTTAAATTTTTGTGTTCTCCCATCTACATCATTACAGACGATCTTCTGTCCGAGGCTTTGTCCTCGTGGCCTATACGAAACTAATGACATATTTACCTACCAATTTTTCTTTACAAACAAACATTGTAAGCGCTCTTAGTACCTCTCAATTGAATATGCAAACTGACAATAGGTAGGTAGGTACCTATTCCAAACAAAGCAATAAGTAAGTACTCGGTAAAACTCGAGTTCTCGGTAAAACTAAAATAGTCTCTGTTAATAAGTTTATTGCAAATATTAGTTCATAATGATTACCTCAGACAAATCCCTAATAGGTAAACAGTCCCGTGCCTCATTCCCGCGCTCCACCGCACGCCCTGCCGTGTAAGATTTTCGGAGGTGTTTGGTGTATTTATTTACACGTTAACGGGGACTTTCACTAAAATCTGCATACTCTGATTGATATATACTCAGGTCTAAGCATCTAAAAGTGCGGCAACCTCGCAACTCGTGACCATGTCAGCAGATACGGGACCTTTTTGCGTCGAGGTAGGTATCTTGATTTTGTATGTGAGTCTACGTATAGTACCTACCAACCTATATACATATGTATTCGGAGTACTCACGTTGTTTGTGATTAAGTTTGTACGTAGCCCGCGAAATTATCCGTAATCGGGGTAGGTACTATCCTTGTTTGCGACTACGTACATAAATATGCGCTTGCATTTAGTACGTAGGAGGAGTAAGTCTTGTTTGGCGGGAGCCTGTTTCATCGCGTTTGCGGTGTTGCCAATTTGTTTTTTTTTTTTTGGCAGTTTTTGGCAATTTTTTAGATAAGTTAGTTATCAGCTAGATAGCTCAATGATTATTAAAGCATACAATTTGTTTGCCATTCCTGAAAAATTAAAAAATTAAGGCAAATTAAAAAAAAATTAGTGACACGGCAATGTAGGTATTTCACGGCATGAAATTCTTAAGCTCATCGTTGGGAGTCGAAGTTTGAACCCACGTCATATTGATATACACCAGCTGAACTAGATCGGACTAGATCTAGCCCTTTTCAAGCTATACAAAATTTTACCTTATCCTTACAAAATTTTTTTTTTTTACAAAATTTTCAAAAAAAATACTAGTATTTAAGTTTCAAATAAACAATGTAATTTGTAATTACATTGATTTGTAATTATATTTTTAACTCTTTCTAGCACCTCTATATATTATGGTAAAATGTGCTAAATCTAGCTCTTTCTAGCTTGTCCGACTGCCTCTTTTCAAAAACCAAGGTGGCAACACTAGTCTTGTGTAGCGAACGAGTCGTGAACGGTCGAACTACGAGTGAGAGTTTAAAGGTTTTTCCTGTGGTAAATTATTGACATGATTGTATGTTCAGATAATGTTGTGAGTGTTGTCAATTTGTGTCGGATAGAATTAATTTACGAATTAACTTTCAAACGAATTAGAAAATCAGCTACTCATATCGTTCCTGCATTGTGTCTTTACAACTTCAAGTCAGACGCAGGCGCTTCAAGGACAAAAGCAGGAGTTTTAAAACGCGTGGGATGCGACGATCTTCTAACAGTATTTAAAGGTAAGTTTATTTATTAAATCAAGCGTGTACGTACCTACGTAAAAATCTTTGTAGTACTATGAAAACGACGTTAGTGTTCGATCTACGATCACAGCCTACAGCCTAGGTAGCCTATTGTCTTGGTACCTACCTATCACATATGTGTTGAATTGATAACCACTTTTTTAGAATCTCTTAAATTGTCAGTTTTAGAATACAAAAAAGAACCACATACAGTACCATATGAACTCTTAATATGTTAAAGTGGTGTTTGATAAAGAGTGTAGCTTAAAAACATTAGTAGTGTACAATTTTACTGTGCACGTTACACACGGTTGACTAGTTTTATTACATTTCAGGCAAACTACGATGGTCTTCTGGAGAGCAATTTTACGTGAAAACTGACGAGGACACAAAAGCTACTGACGGAAGTGTTACAGAAGAAACTTAGTCGGCTAATAACCTAACAATCATATTATGGAAAAATCCGGGAAATCCGAGGATTTCTATCGCCTGGCTTCACACATCTGCTTCTTGTAGCTTTTCCACCTTGTAAGCAATGTCATATTTATGTTACTCAAGAATAGTGTAGCTTTGTATTGGTGAATGAAAATTTTAAGTTTTGAATCGGACCAGTAGTTCTGGATATTAACCCACAACAAACAAGACTTTGTTTATCTTTGTTTGACTTTGTTTTTGACTAAAATCTTTACCTCTTTGAGATATGACTGAAGATGTATTTATTTTTTACTTCTTTTTAACCGACTGCCAAAAAGGCTGTATGATTTTGTGTGTATGTTACGTGATTACTCTGCCAATTAGGAATCGATTTAGGTGATTCTTTTTTTTTTGTTAATTTTACTACAGAGGTGGCCCCATATATATTTTATCGGAATTGGGTTGCGGTTTTTATAAAATCAACAAATATCTAAAAATTGTTTACAAAATGCAATTGGGATGACGGGAAGTCGGTTTTTTAATTTAAGACATTATAATTAATATAAAATAAACCACCATAACAGACAAACATGTTCTTTATTTACAGCTGTTGCAAGAGTTTCGTCGTATGCACCCGAACAGTGACGACAGCCTATTTTCGACTATAACCCTGAAAAAACAAGATGTCTTGACTACCAGAGATTCGCAGTCGCAGATGGTACGTTAATACATGATTTATAATTAAACACATGTACTGTAATTTGCAGTCAGACCAAATAAAGCTTTAATTATATTACTATTTAAAAATGTATAATGGTATAACTGACAGTAAAAAGTGATGATAGCCTAGTTGGAGAACGCTTGCCTCTCAATCCAGCGGGACCGTATTCGACTTAATGTCAACTGCTATATAAATTGAGCCCGATGTATGTTACTGGCTCGCCCCCTGTCAATTTTGGAACTGAATATTGTCCAGCAAAGTGTAGATGTTGTAATACACCTCCACGAGTCCCTTCGGGAAAAGGTGAGACGACAATATTTAAATAATAGGTACTATTGATCGATTATGTAAATACATGGGCTAAATTGATGTTATTCAAATTTTACAGATTGATGCTGCTGCCATTTGTCATCAATATACCACCAGCACGCAACCTCAAGGACCAGCCAGCTTAGAAACCGTCGGGTGCTGAGATCTGTGATGGCTTTCTATGAATAAATCCTTTAATAATATAATTTTATTTTTATTTCTATTATAGCCAGATATTTAGGCTTACAAGTGCATAATAATTCCAGTAAGTGTGATGTTAATTGGTTTGGCTGTGTATAAAAGTACTACTTGTTCGTACCTATCTAACTGTTTATAAACGAGTTTATTTTAATGTTACAGACTAAATCACGATGCTATTTAAATGAAATCTTCTTTTGTGTTTCAGATACTTATCATTATGTCACAGATACATGACAGCTTGGATCCTCACACGTTTGATACTGGTGTTTCGAACATACACCTTGGTGTTTGAAACGTAACGTAATGCTTTTATTACAGTTTGACACTCCATGCGAATATACTGGTTTCTCATACGCAACCAATAGGATTGCAACATTACAACTAGGCGCGGCGCACGTATACCATGTGTTCATGTTGATGACATACATATTCTGGGATATTATCGTACTCATCATTTACAACATTTACTATAGGGCCCACCCTGAAATCTCGAAAAAAATCTGCTGTTCCTTAGAAAAATTCATTGACTTTGGACAAAATGTTTGAAACAGTAAATTTTTGCTTTGGAATTTTAGGGTTGGTCCTTTAGTAAAACTTTTTCATAATGATAAGTAATATGATATCCTAGAATATGTCTGTCGTCTAGATGAACAACCGGTATATGTATGGCGTGCCAAGTTGTAATGTAGCAATCATATTAGGTTGCGTAAGAGACACCAGTACATTCGTATGGAGTATCAAACTGTAATAAAGCAATACCATTACGTTATGTATCAAACACCAAGGTGTAAGTACGAAACACTAATATCAAACGCATGAAGTTCCAAACTGTCATGTACCCGCGTCATTTCAATAAGTATCTGACATCAATCCGCATATACGAGACACCAGTAAAGTACGTATGAGGTTCTTAGCTCTAATGTAACCGAGTATTTATGATAAGTATCAAACACCAATCCAAACGTACACGACACCAGTAGAATACTTATGTAGTTCCAAAATGTATAGTACCCGCGTCATTACGTTACGTATCAAACACCGATTCATACGTACAAGACGCCAGTATAATACGTATGTGGTTCCAAGCTCTGATGTAGCCGCTCCATTACGATAAATATCAAAAACAAGTTCATACGTACGAGGAACCATTATAACACCTATGCGGTTCCAAGCTCTAATGTAACCGCGTCATTACAATAAGTATGAAACATAATGCCGTGTGTATTAGACACCCGTATCATACGTATGCGGTTCCAAGCTGTATTGTACCCACATCGTTACAATAACTACCAAACATCAATCTATATGTACTAGACACCCGTATCATACGTATGCGGTTCCAAGCTGTAATGTACCCCCGTCAATACGATAAGTATGGAACATCAATCCATACGTACTAGACACCCGTATCATACGTATGCGGTTCCAAGCTGTAATGTACCCCCGTCAGTACGATAAGTATGGAACATCAATCCATACGTATGCGGTTCCAAGCTGTAATGTACCCGCGTCAATACGATAAGTATGGAACACCAATTCGCATCATGACAGTTGTCATGAAGCGGGCTACGTAATGCTCGCTACGTACGCAACATGAAGGCGCTTACAAGCTTACGAGTGGTATGTTTTTGTCCAGACGTACGCAGCGCGTCTCATGATTTACGTAGCATTTTTTTCTCAGTGTATAAACATTTTACGTCGTCTTTCGATTTTGATATATTTTATTTATTCGAACGTAGTTGACTCGGATGGTGGTAAATACTGTGTAATGTTTATTATCTCCCGAAACTGGCCTATAAACATTTCCATAAAATGCTTTGTCGAAGGCCCAAAATAATCGAAAGCAATTAAAGTTGATGGCTCTACATTCTATTTCTCCATAATGGGCTTGCGTTCGACCGCCATCTCGTCTAACGATAGGACCGAGGACGACAACTGGAGGCACTTATTCAAGTCAACCCTACTAAAATTAGAAATGTGAAAGTTTGTATTTTTTGTAACGGAATTAAAAGAAATTTGTTATGGAGACAGCTTGTGCCCTGGAATAATACATAGCCTGCTTTTAATCACCAAAAAATTATGGTTCCTGAAGGATAGCAGATGAAACCGCATAATAAGTAAGTAAAACAAAACCTGTAACAAAAAGTAAATATACCTTTGGGCACTTTAGGAATGAAGTTCAGGGTGCGGTCCTTGCACCGCAGGTTCTCTCCGGAGCCATCGATCCAGACGTACGTGGCCAGGATCTTGTCTGCCGGCATCGGCAGGTCATTATACCGGGAGAGCAGAGTCTTCGAAAGCACGGCATTCGGAGAGTTAGTTAGCACCGGCCCAGATAAGATCTTTGGGTTATCTGAAAGAATACAAACCATTTTTAAGTTAAGTCGTTTACGTCTCTGGCGGATCCGAAGCAGGCCTTGGCCTGTGACACTGGAGCACGCTATCAGCGCGGGCCCGCCGACGGCCGAGAGACTGCGTGTGTCAATCAACTTAAATATTAACTTTTTTTATTCTAGACGGGGCAAAACGAGCCTCAAGACTGCTCAGTGTGCCAAGCATTTAGGTATATTACAACAAACTGCCATTCACTTCCAAGTACAGCAATGTTACCATGTAAAGTGTGCCATCATCATCAACATCAGCAGTTCATCTCACTGCAGGACATTAACTTCTTCCCTCTTTTACTATACCTATGGCATAGGCTATTCTTTACTTTCTTTTTAACAGACTTCCAAATAAGATGAGGTTCTATTTTTGTCTATTTTTGTATTTATGAAAAAAAAAAATCTAATAGAGAAATTCTAATAGATACCATAAAACTATTTAAAAGATATTTCACTTTACATTCTACGAGTACATAATGAATACGAACCAAGCCTTCGATCGACCACAATTTGTGAATGGTCCCACATGTTGGTTGCAATTAAAAGAAAAATAACACATAGACAACGAAAAGACTAGATTATCTTTTTTATGTCTATAATGTGTTCTTTGAAAACCGATTTGAAGGGACGTCATGTGATGACAAGGATGTGAGGGACAAATTATATTAATTTGTCTTTTTTCATACGAATTTAGCAAATAAAATATTCTTCCATTTTTTAACGAATGAACTCTTTTTTAAACCAAACCGTGAGTCACATTTAACTCGATTGTTAGAGAAAACAAAAGATTTTGAAAACAATTTAGATACGGAAATTCAGAATTAATTACAATGTAATCGATTTTGTGTCATGTAAATACTAAATTGTCAGTGATAGGATGTGTCACTTTCAGAAAAACTTTTTAAATAAAACCTTTTTGAGACTAAAGGATTTCTTTGCAGTAAAAATATAGCTTTCTACTATAATAATCAAGCTTTACTAGGTCTCAAGGATGCCATGGAAAACTAACAAGATTAAAACTAGAACCCAGACTAAAACTTAAAGTTTTTGTTAAAATACCGCCCCGACCGAGAATCGAACCAAGAACCAACCAGCACAGAATTACGATCGTCAAAGTAGTCTAAAGAGCCGACTTAACTTTTTTAAACTAAGGAAATATCATGTAATAACCTGTAATATCCACCTATGTAATAACATACTCGTAAGTATTCTGTCTGAAACCTTCGAGCAATACGGGACTTCCGCCTTCGCTGGTCTGAAAATACCAATTTCTAGTCACATCGTCGGAAACGAGGCTGGTTGAGAGACTCATACTACTCTGCTGTAGAGGCACAGCAGTCGTACCTTCTATTGCCTAGCCTATGGCTCTAGTCAGCCAATTCAAATTCATTGAACTGGACTCTTGTTAGCCTTTGATGTTTCCGTGATGTTAGTGCGCTACGTTTACGGAGCGCTATGTGAATGTTAATTAATAGAGAACACTTGAGGTGCACAAAAGCGCTCGCTGTGAAATTCGCTCGCATTTCGAGCTGAGAAAATAATATGTTTTTTTTTATATAAAATGCATAGAAATAGTTTTTCAAACCATTTCATTTTTTAACATTAATGATACTAACGTAGGTAGTTCAATTCGATAAAGCGGTTCAATAACATTTTATACTGGGCTGGTACTTCCCCTGGTGGACTGTCTCCGTTCTACTAAACACAACCCGATAGTGCAAAATAAATCACATTTACAATGTAGTAAATAAAAATACGTACACAAACAATTATTGCGTAAAGATAATGAATTGAGGACAACGAACGGCAGACGCGATCCAGAGAGTAGAGTGCACGGGGCCTACCATGATTTCTTATTGACATTATGGTCACGTTTTGTTGTCGACCCTGAGCGACCGCGAATCGTATCGCCGCGCAATAAGGTCCATGGTCGCGCAGCGTTCAAAACAAAACGAAATCATCATTGCAATAGATGTCGTGGTAGGCCCCTAGACCGACCAAGTTATCAGGAATGTTCTATTGACCGATGAGTTATCATTTATAATTTTACGCAGCGATGGCAGAATTGTTAAATAAACAGACGATGTAGACCTTTTCCTTTTTTATTACTATCCGTTAAAAATAAACGATGGCTTTCAAAAACAGCATTTTATGTAATTTTATCGCGCTGCTTCTTCTAAGGTAATCTATTATCTATTCTGTGTCAAAGAAAACGCTATAAACAAATTCGATGCATAAATTATGAACATACTTAGACAAGTTCGGTCCCGACTCGATGACGTGCTACATGGCTTAATGTCCCCTTTACTGAAGCGTCCTTACGATTTCAGAGTGCCCATTGTATTTTATGATAATTAGATGTTGCTATAAAAATGCATAAGTACCTTCAATTTTACCATGTCCGGCGTCCGCCATTTTTGCTATCTTACGCGAGGCTTAGAGACCTGAAACAGAGGAAAAATTCATATATATAAATTAGCATAATCCCAGTCGTTCGTAGAAACCCGGGGCGAGGCTGATTGAATATCTGGACAAGTTAAGAAGCCGTACGAAATAATAAAAAGTAAGGAGTAGCGTGACTGCGTAAATTGGCCGAATTATTTTATCCGATTGCCGCACTGAAGAGAGTGCACTTGTACGGCCCGCCCGCCGGCTCGTACGCTTACGGGCTCTCAGTAGGTCAAACGGTTTTTATGAATTTCCCGAAACCATCGGACTCGATAGATTATTTAATAATTGATTTTTAAATGTCTTTGTTGTCTTCGAATTAAGCTATCGAATTATTCGGTCCATTCGAAAACGAGCGTCGTTGCCTATTTAATTCAGTCTTTTATGGCTCATTATCAATTAAAACCGTTTTAAGAATAAATCCACGTGTGGCGGATCTAAAACATTTACATTTTGATTTTTCCTTGACATTTAGAGGTTTATATCATAATGATACTGAGGTCAAATGGCATAGGTTGAAGTCGACTATTTCTGGACTTTAGGCCCTTTGTATTACAAAATCATTTGAGTTCTGCAAGAAAAATTTTTTCATGTAAAAAAGAATCTTGCATCTTGCAGCAAGTTACAAGAAAATCGGAAAATACCTTCAAATATATCAGTACATTAGTTAGGTATCTACATATAATTATATCATCATAATAGTAAAACCTCTATGCACTTACACTGAATATAAGAATTGCCTACGTCCTTGATTAACTAGTTTAATATACTCCTAGCGAAATATTCGCCTATCGAGCACATAAAGTTAGAAGTCTCTAGAATGGCTTAAGGTTCGCGCAAGGAAATTTAGTTAGGAGCTAGCTAGGAGTACTATAAAATAGTTAAGTAAGGACTTAGGCAATACTTATATTCAGTGCAAGTGGCCATCAATATGCCTGTAATCAATAGGAAAGTAGCTCACTCCGTTTTTCTGTTTGTCACAAATGTTTAGAAACGGCCATATGACATACATAGGTAATTGGTATTGATAAAATTTATCAAGGAAATGTATAACGAGAACAAACATAGGACACTTAAGCAGATAAATGCGGGTAGAAATAACTAGGTAAGTAGGTAAGGATGATATGATGGTATGATGAGAAGCTTGAAAAGAATGATGATGATTCTGTTGTACAAATAACAAAACTCAAAATTACAGCTCTATTACTTGTCGACTTGTCATGCTTTTATACAAAACATAAATAAAAGTAGGTAATTTTAGTTTTGTCACGTAAGCTTAGTTAAAAGAGTGACAACTGAATTCATTTTGAGGCCGGAGCTAAGGGCCGAGTCACACCCTTGACGACAAGCTCGATAATTTCTTGAAATCGATTGGCGCCATGCCCGAAAGTTTTCCCCTCGCACGCGCCCATTGTAGTTACTACACCTAGCGAGTACTTACAGTGTCGTGGCATGTCAATAACTCAATACTCAAAGCGAATTGTTAATATTGTACATCGACAAACCAACACGTGAGACATGAATATAGATATTGGCTCAGTAGTTCGGTAGTTTCATAAGTTAGTCTATAAGTGTAGTTCTTCAACAATTTGTTTAACGTCTGCCAAAAATAATTAAAAAAATATAATGAGCATACTTTACATGGCATGCCAATCGAATCTCGCCGCTGTGAGTGATGAGTTGCAATTAAATACAACATGTTGTTTTGCATTCCCGCAGAATTTGTAGAAGTGGGTATACTCCACTAGCAGAGTACGTATAAGCTATGGGGCAACTTTGAAATCGAGAAAAAAAATCAGCTGTTACATACATGTTTTCGACGATCAACGAAGTTTTTGCATTGAACAGTTATATTTTTTCTCGAATTAAAGGATCACGAATAAACTATGAAGCACATAGTTTATTCGTGATCTGCTAGTGGAGTATACCTACCTCTAATTCTTTTGAAATGCAAAACAACACGTTGTATATTTTTAGATATATCTAGATATTTATCAAGGTAGATAGGTACGTAGACGTAGACAGATAGTGATACACATTATTTCCAATTAATATACAGGGTGTGACCAAGGCAAAATTTTCCTTCTAGTTTTTTAATTAAAGATTGTGTACATGTGACGTCACGCATATCTAATGCGTAGAATTTTGTTATATCCCCAAATTTTTAATCTGCGTAAGAATGATTTTACATTGTTTGATTAACCTAATTTAAAAATAAATACTTAGATGCTCTATTTTACAACAGCAAACCTATAAATAGGTAAAATTAATAAAAATAAATTAAGCCAATTGATTTAATTGTTAATTAACTCTACAATAATGAATACATTGCCCTTCAGTTCGTAACACCCTAGAAATAGAAACTGTACTTTTTACTTCCGTTACATCTTGTATTAATATAGGCATCATAAATAAATCATTTAGATAAATCATTTAGATCATTATGACGTCTGTTTTTATGTAGTAACATTAAAGTCTGGTGTGATTTCCTAATTAGTCATAATATTATCAATATCAGTTTATTAATCCGACGTACAAAATAATACATGATGAGGGAGTATTATGTATTGTGAGACTGGTTTATCAAAAGTCCCAGGTCGGGGTCAGTCAAGGCAACGATCGGTTAAGAGTTTTTGAAACATCCTGTGTGGTAATAACCTAATTTAATACCATTGTATTTTTTAAAAAAACAGATTTCAACTCTAAGATGGGATTGAACCTCTATAGGTTTTGTATAAATTACGAAGGGTATATATAGAACTATAAAGGAGCATGTTTTTATCCAGCTTTTTACAGTGTACTGCTGTCAGAGCTAATTATCCCAGCGTGGAGCGAGTATAGTTCACTTCTTTCTTTGTTCGAAAGACCGTGTCAGCTGGTCGGTCGCCAAGTTTCAGTTCATTGTGAGTCAAGATCAAGACCAATTTGAATAAAATATTAATAAATTATTTTAAGGATCAAAGTAAGGATATTGCATGTTTAATTAAAGCCTACGATAAAAACTAAATATGAAGGAGATTTATTTTTATCTAACTATCCATTTATGGTAATATTTTTTGGGGAGTTTGTATGTGTGTATCTGTTTCTATGTGACATCCTAAGCGGCTTTATCGATTTTGAAACGAGAGATGTCAAAAAATTCGTCTTAGCTTCCAGTCATAAGTCATAAGAGTGATGTCAGTGAGTCATGTGGTAGATTTGTGATAGTGAAAATACATCGCATGTAAATACGAAAAAACGCATCACTGTTAAATTTAAAATTTGAATTTGAGTCGTACGAGCATTACACGCAAACCTCAGCCTCGATATCTAGCTTAGTTTTTCAGTTTTAAAATTAGTTTAGACTATTCTCGTTTCGCAACAAAATGGTGTCACAATAAAAAGTGCTAATTTGTTAAACCTTGGCGCATCTAGGTTCAAGGAATAGGTAAGTGAAGATTAATAGTCTCGCTTATACCAGTTCACTGCTGTCCCGCGGCATTGAGCTACTGATAATGAACTAAACGTGTTATGTGTACAAACACTGTCGTAGCAACCACGTATACAGAGCCGAATGTATACAAACTACCTAGACGTTCATACACGCAGCGCACGCGCCGAACACGCAGAATTTTTACTTGAAAATTCATTGCCACCTTAGAATAACCATTAGAAGGTATGTTTCCAAACAACGCCTTATCAAAACTCTTACTTGCTTAGTCACGCACACAGATGTAAACATAATTTAGTGTTAATATTTTCTCCTAAAAGTTAGATATAGGTAATTGGTTATATGGTAAAATCTGTTCTATAAATTGGTTTAAAAGTAAGAATATGCCCAAACGTAGCGCCGTACGGTGCTGTTTCTGGAACCAATTTAAGTGCTTTGATTTCGCGAGTTTACTTGGTTTCCTTGGGAGGTAGTATTCTATAGTTGTACCTATTCTCAGATTACCACATTTCCTAGGCACCATTGTCTTTGCTTTAGAATTATAGAATGTTACGCGTTCGTTGCGAACAGGTGTAGGTACCTACGACTGTACGTTTACCTAAAACCCAATTAAGATAATGTAACTAGGTACAAGGCCGTACGAATGACAGTGCATAATTTTACTTAAAACACTTTCTTTTACTTGAATTTCTTTTGGTGTTAAACTCACTTTTAACCACTGACGCCAAAACGAAGGGGTGTTATAAGTTTGACATGTCTGTGTATGTTTGTCTGCCTGTGGCATCGTAGCTCCCAAACGGAATAACTGATATTGATATTGATTTTTTTTTTGTTTGAAAGGTCGGTCGAAAAATAGAGTGTTCTTAACCATGTTGGTGAAATACGGTGTTCATGAATCATCAGTGTTGGGGGATTTTAAAATTTTGACTTTTGAATTATGTAGTTACAAAACAAAATTGAGCAATCTATGTACTGGCAAGACAATAACAATGATGGAAGCACCTACGTTTAAACTGACGTTTCAAATTGACTAAATCGGCAATTTCCGAACAAATTTGTCGATTCAGTGGATTTGAAACGTCAATTTAAATGTCCATGCTTGCATCACAGGTAGATTAGGTAACCAATAGATTGATTGAACAAACGAGTAACACATCAAGCCGTGTATTGACCAGGCATCAGTGTCGTGGAAACATTACCGGCACGCGAGCAGGTGGGAACAATGTCGCGGAAGTTTTGGGTCAACTGACACAGGAACTTTCCTAGCAGAATGAAACGTGAAAAATGGCCGTTGTGTGAATATGACTCAGCAGTCATTATGACTGAAGGTCGGAAACTCGCCGGCTGTAAAGATCGTGATATCGATAAGATTAATTAATATCCCCCCTCTATGGTGAGAGAGTACGGAATGGCTGTATCAACGGACTCAGGCACAAATACAATAGAAAGGGTCACATGTATCCCGTACCTGCGCTTATCAAAAAGGGGAATGTCATAAAAAGATTTTTCAAAAGCTGCTCGTCAATGGGAAAAGGGGTCTCTTTCATGCTATTCTTTGCACTCTTACGCAATATTGATAAGTTTATTAAAAAGTTGTCAAACATAAAAAGGACTGGGTTGTGTAGTGTTTACTTGACTCTTAAGCAGTTAGCAACTGATTGCAACATTTGCAATGTTGATACAAACAACAAAGCCGTTCATAATCACTACGTTGTCTATTTTCACACGTTGTTAGGCTTCGTCCTGATTAAGTAAACTGGTAGCAGCTAACGCCCGCTGACAGACTCGTGAGTTCTCTGTCAACTCAATTACAATGCCAGCAAGCTGCAAACTCTAACAAACAAAATGCCATCAGCCGCTCGTCAGCAAGCGATACACCGCAAATTGTGTACTCGTTTATACGTGCGTACTTAATACGCGATGTTCGGACACTTAAAATGTAGGGTGTCGGCAAACAGTCAGCCGCTCTCAATTTGCTTAGTTAGGACCAAGCTTTAGGATGACGCTGGCCATTCACTCGTGTGCGAGTAGTCAGTTATTACCAACACAGTACATCAAGTTGTTCTTATCTAAGCTATATGTGAGTCACGTTGCAGCTGTTATTACTTATTACACCAACAGTATAAATACCAGCTATTAGTTTTCTAAGTATGTGAAGAAAAGTACACGAAGCGGGAAATGGGAAATAATAGGTATATGTATTATGTAGATTCTCTATTACATTCTCGTATTACCGTTATAATGATTATCCTATGATACTATTAGATTTATCGGTTAGAAGTGTAATTGTTACTGGGACGGATTAAGCCAGAGGGCCTAGAGTCTAGACAATGCAAGTTTTGAGGCCCTTCTTTCTCCAGGTAGGTAGGTGTGTTTAGTGTAACAACACCTCTGAATGATTGATGGGTCCAGGCGGTACCGACATTGACCGACCGGTACGGACGGACCCCGGTTAGTTGCCTATATTGCCTCTGTGAAGAATGTGGCCCTGGCGTGACGTCTATACTGCAGTACGTGCACATATGTATCTTTAGCCAGGTGCTCATAGTACTTTATGCAGAACATTAACGGGTACAAAGTCTGTTAAGGCAGGTAGGTAGATAGGTACATACGTACTGAATTAAAATAAGGACACAGAAAAGATAAAGTCAAGTAATAAGGATAATCATCGGAACCAGTCTCGTCTGGATTGCTCAACTATGTTTTGCAACAAGTAGGTATAATCGAGTCAATGAGAATTGAATTATCGCACGACGATCGTACAAGTTCTCGAACATCAGACCAAGAGTACGCAACCGGCCGAATGTATCTGACCGTTTTTGGAGCAGATAACAATTTGACGCATTACTATTATTCGATAAACTAAATGGGTCAATAATATACCTAATGAGTAAGACATAGTATCAGATACGAGCGCCAGAAACTACGCTTCTTTCACTCAAACGTTCATGCGAAAGTATTTGTAAAGTACGTATGGAATCACTCGACCCAGTAACGTTATGTGTTATTAAAATGGTTGGAATACAGCGTTATAACAGTTTCGCTACAACAAAGTAGGTAATGATCTTATAGGTATAAAGTTTCTGAACAACTGAAGTTGAAAGCTACTCGCTCTGCGGGGCTGAGTTGAGCCAATTTAAAGTTAGGCAAGTACGATGTCTGCTCGTAACACTGCCGGTCCTGGCTATTGTTTTAAAACAACGTGTTGTTCATAACCTGACAATAGGGCTAATCTCTCGGCGCGACTGAACGGATTTCAATTAAGTTTGATGTAGGTACGTACTTGTCATACGCAGGAACAAAGGTCACAAAGGCTATTATAATTTTATCTTATCTAGATAAAATATAGGTATCTACTGTTTCTGAAAGAGCTCATCGTTCTTACCATTATAAGCACTATGTTATACCTGAAAACGCGAAAAAGTCAGTATTTCCGATTAAAGGAATGATCTGATAGTAAGTTTAGTACCCGACTGCGCAAGAAAGGTTATGTTTTTCGAATTTATGTATGTAAGTATGTATGTGGGTATGTTGTGGGTATGATGTATGAGGATTCTTTGGCATGCCCTACAGCCTAAACAGCTTGATGGATTTCGACATGTGCGGTGTCATTTAAATTGTCTTTTAAATGTTGTCATTTGTTTTTCTTTTAATAATGTAACTTGTTCAAAGTCAAAGTGGGCCTTTGACGAGCTCTTATCAATACCTACTTTATCAGGAAAATAGCATAAATCAAAACTAAAGAACATAAAGAAAAACAAATAAAAAAAGATTTAAACTGGAATTTTTTGAGAAAACTGAGTAGTATTTTGGAGGGAGAAGCCAGGGGCGCAGCTAGTGGAATAACTAGTTTTAATAAACTAGTAGCTTCGAGACGTCGGTCTTGACCTATGAAGATACGGCTTACTTTCCAACTGCGAGCCACACTTCATTTATTGCATAATACCATGTAAGAGCTCAAAAAGCGGTTTTACTTGTACAATAAAAATAACTTTAACTTAAACGCAAATACTCACAAAAATAATGTTGCTATTTAGTTTTATCTGTGATTGGGTAAATTACATTACGCGAACCATTAGGCCTTTTATGGAATGGTAATGTTAATGCCCTATTCCATTATGTATTACCACTGCGGAAAACAATCTGCGTGCAATACCTATACTAAAGCAAATGCGCAAATTACTTCTAAGTACTTTAAGTATGTACTGATAAGAATTAGGTAATGTAACGATTTGCTGGTCACTGCTAAGGTCTGCTTGTGTTAAGACATTGAATTGTTTTGTACTGAACCCTTGGAATTTAACTTTAGATTTTTTATTTCACGAATTTATACCTTTTTGAAGAAACAACAGCGACTGTTGTCTTATTATTGTTAATATTTTATGATTGTTTGTTTCAGTTTATTCCATATCAGACAAACTTAATCAAAGACGATAATTGAGTAAATTGATAATGCAAGTGATAAGCCCTATGGAATTAGGCTTCTAGCCGGTGTGGCGGCAAAATTCGTAAGAAGCGATTAGAATATAATTATGTACATGGCAGGCACATACCCGTATACTATTAAGTATACATAGGCATTCGAAACAAGATTAGATTCAAGATAAGTTTTTTGGTTGAAAAATGTTTTTATTAAAACAAGCTTTTAAGAAGTGTGCATTAGACTAATGATGATGACGTTAGCAGCAAAACCGTGAGCTGTTCAAAATGAGCTCAAACACGGAGCATGAAATCCATAAAATACGTTACATGAAGTTAAAATGTTTGATAAAAAGAAAACAAACTGACGTTATCAAGAATAAGTTTGTATTACGAGTATTTTGTAGGTTGTGATGAATTATTGTAATTACAAATATTATGTAGGTCGTTTTAATCTCAGAATACAGAAATAAAACGTTTATACAAATATTATATCTCTGGTAACTGAATTTAGTTCTTGGTTTTAATTATGTATTTAATGTATTATTGTTAACATTATTTAAAGTAGTTTTAAGGTTTTTTCAGGTAGTGTATATTTACAGTATCTACAAACATTTTTCTTGTAAATAAAAGCGATGTTTTCGTTACCAATGTAAACTATTTCTCGCAGGTGCCCGATGAAGGAGAACTATTTACGCATCTAGGTCACTGTCAGTGTCAACGAAACTGAGTTGGTTTCGGCTTTTAGGTCAGAGAACTTCGGAAGTTTACCTGCTCTCTACTATCTACACGTAGGTTACAGCGGCGGGGCGAGCGTGGGAGACGACGTCACACTACGCTGCTATGAGCCTCATCATTATCCACAGCCTTTTTCATTTAATTATTGGGTAAAGACTGTGATATTTCATAAACGTATCGTCACGTCTAGTCCCCCGAAGGAGCTGGCAGATGTGTAATACAACGCCCACACATCGGCGGACGATATTCAGTTTCAAAAATGACAGGGAGCGAGCCTGTCGCCCAATGACTATGCTGTCGCCGTACACCGCGCTCCAGTCACGAAGCAGATGACATACTCGTACAATGTGCACATATGGCTAGGTTCGAACCCGCTCCCTCTGGCTTGAGAGGCGGGCCTTCTCCAACTAGGCTATCATCGCTGGCACTATCGCTGGTCTCATTTCATATAGCATATTTATTATTCATATTTTTACAACAATTTTATTGACCGAGCTTTTTTGTTTGTTTGTATGTACGAGTACATATCTATGTATGTATGTATGGGGTTTCTTTGGCACGCTCTACAGCCTAAACAGCTTAACATTTGAGGTGTCATTTGAATCGTCTTGATAGCGGAAGTGACATAAGGTACAACATTTAGCAGCCGGGTTTTTCGGTTTTCTTTTAATGATGTTACTTGTTAGTAAACTAACATTTTATTGCTTAAAACTGTGCACTAAATAAAGTTGAAGTGGTGAAATAAGTATTATTAAGTAGTCTCAACAGTTTGTCCTAGCGGACGTGCAATACCTATTTGAAGTTAGAATATTAGATAACAGTTACTAACACTGTAAGTATTTACATGTAACCCATACTTTAATAACATGAACATCAAATATAACAATTCTACGAACAAACAGTACTAATGCTTAATTTATTTCAAATAATCTCAATCACCTTAATTTTAATCATAAATTATATTAAGATCAATTTTTAAAAGCTAGTTAGAGTAAGTAAGCATAATAATGTATGTTCTCTAATAAATGTATGGACCATGTATATATGCTTTAATTCTTTCGTCATAAAAAGTTTTATCTACAAAAAAGTTTTATCTACAAGCCATTTCTTGGACTTTTTTAAATTGGAGTCCTTCTTATGGGTTGTACAAATATTTATACGTATGGGTAAATCGATATGGGTTTATAGCTGTCAAGAACGAGCTTTTGAGAAACATTTCGTTATTCACTTGTGGAATGGTAATGTTAAATTTGTGTTTAGAACGTAAACTATGTGACCGAACAGATTTCTATTCAAAAAAATAGTTGTTATTAATTCTTACAAACAAACATAATTCTAAAATGAAGTAAGTTACTTTCTTTAAAAATGATTCTAACAGATTCAGTACTTCGAAGCTTGTTTAGGAGTTTTAATTATTTATACTTTCTACATTAACTGAATTTCCCCAAAAGATAATTCCGTACGTCCGTGACCGTAATATATTTAGAAACTGTGCTTTAAAGTTTAAGGAATGAGAAATCTTGTTCAAACGTCCGCTCTGTTCGGTTCTCTTTTGCAATGAAATAACTGCAAAACGGCAAACAGAAATAACGGCTAGAAAAGCTAACACATTAGATCGATAGAATATTAATAATTTCTATCCTTGGCCGAACTGAAATTGCGGCTAGTCTGAGAAATCGACTTGAAATGCTCACAGGTATACTTATACTTATTTATTCATGTTAGTATATTAGAACAAAGTGGATTACTAGTAATTATAACAAAAAAGATCCTAATGGCTGTAAGTAGTTAAAATGACAAAAAGGTGTTTTTAAAGGTCGAACAAAGTCACCGAAAAACACAAATAAATTACTGTAACGTTTCAAAGAGACTAATTAAGGCTGAGATCCTGGTTTCATAAAAAAGGGTAACTTAACAAAATGAGAATAATGCTTGAGGCGTGACATTAGAAACCGTTGTACTGCAGAGTAAGTGAGCTGGCTGCCGGCATCCATCATCTTTTATTTTGAACTCATTGCGCAGGTTGAGGTTAGTGTAGTGTGTGGGTGTGTAGAGCATGTGTTGTGCAGTGCATTTACTAACAACACCCTCTAATCATTGAGATACAAGTACTACTAGTACATCTTAATATATATAAATCTCGTGTCACAATGTTTGTCCTCAATGAACTCCTAAACTACTTAACCGATTATAATAAAATTCGCACACCATGTGCAGTTCGATCCAACTTGAGAGATAGGATAGTTTATATATATATATATATATAAATATATATATATAAATATATATAAATAATATACGCGAACGAAGTCGCGGGGTGACAGCTAGTATTACTATAAATATTGATAACGTTAGTCTGTAGTTTGGTTTGTCTTTTGTCCAAACCAATTTCTTTTAATATAGCATAAGAACCCGGCTGAAAAAAGCCAAAACCTTGAATGCTTCAGGCTATATCTGCCACATCAGCTGGTATCTAGTATCTATGTTTCCATGTGCCTAAGCTTATATTATTTGATTCTCAGTGATAACAAATACGAAATTAGTTTGATAGGCAATTATTTGCCTGAGACGTTGGTTGCTCAAGATAGTTCGTTTTATCAGTGTTTAATTACAATTAAGTAGTAGCAATTTTATCAGAGCGAAGCTTCAATAAACACCGGCGAGTGTCGTTACATCATTTTTATTAGCACAGACTTTATAACTCTGTACCACTGCCATCAGTGGAAAACAGTCAATATTTATGGAGTTATTCACACTTGTTTGTGGAAAAGTTTATTTGTTTGCTATTTAAAAAATATATAGTTGGTATCAACTCGGTTGAATGGGAATTAAAGTTTCCGCTTACTTTCTTCGTGACGATAATCCCGTTTAACTTAAAATTTCAAGTTTTGGATTTAGAAGAAATATCAAAATCTAATTTTGTGAACGGCAGCTACGCTCCTGTTTGGTCAGGTGTACTCAACAATATTTGTTTAAGGAATTCCCAGTTTTACGAATGAAAATAAAGACAACCAAAATATTCCTTTAAGAGCAGCACGCGTATGGAAGATTTCAGTGGTAACACGGGCGGAGCACGTGAAGAGATCTATTAATAGCTCGCCGTTTGATTGAGAAAGCTTCAAAATGCAAAAATAGTCGTGAACCCGTGAGTTTATTTACTCGTATTGAGATGTTTATGAGTGTTGGAGTTCCCTGGGCCGCCGTCGTCCGCGGTCGTGGTGCGACTGACCTCTTCTGGCGGCCTTTGTCAAAAGCGAGCACGCGGCGAGCGAGTGCGCGCAAGTCACCGCACCGGTCTAATGCGGTGACACGCAAAAATTTCCTTACCTCGGTCTTTCACATGCAAAAGCAACTATAGGTACCAACTCACTTTATGTAGCATCCTTTTCTTGTCGACGTTGCGATTCATCGCTCGTCACAAGGCCAAAGAATGGGGAACAAAATAATATATGTATTGGCATTATGCTCATTGGCGTACAATATACCTACCAGTACGTATTGGGTATCTAGAATATCGGTGAATATATTTATTTCATACTGAAATTCCGAATACGATATTCCTGAAATTTTCAGGGCTTCACGGTGCGATTAAATTTCGTTCCGAAAAACCAATATTCCACAATTTCCTGTAAAAAATCATTTGAGCAAGTCAAAAAGCCGGAAATATCGGGACGGTGGCTATACTAGATATATATTATTCACGTAAGCATGTTGGTCGTACCTATAGTGTAGGTATGCCAGAAACGTCAATGTCAATAGCAAAACTCAAAGACAAATAATCATAGCCCTCTCTGATATCTACAAAATGTTACATCATTATTACCGTACTTACCAATTCTTCGTCGGCAGTGCGTCGAAAGTTTTAAAATTATCATCTTGTCAAAATGATAAATCCCAGGCGTACCCATTTAAACAGATGTGAGGGACCGGCATAGATAAGAGTTCATGCACTTCACGTGTGTGAGTCAGCAAGAGGTAATTCGGGCTTAGAAAATTTTCAGAGTAAATATTTTAAGAATTTGGGCCTTTTCAAAATCCGTATACACGTAGGTACGCGTAAATAAAAAAAAAAACAGTGGAATTGAGACCTCCTTTTCGGAAGTCGGTAAAAAAGGTTTTAATCCGCTGGATTAACTTGGTACTCTTGCTAACCCAGAAAGCTTCCTTAGATCGAGTACCCACCGTGCTAGATCTGCGCGACGCATTAGTTTAGTTATTTAGTAAATATTTCGGAATTTATGCACGTTTGTGTAACTATTTTAGTTTGTTGGCATTGGCACCAGCCGCATAAAGGAGTTTTCCGATATGACTCAACTATTGTAGATTTACCTCGTGTTTGTTCGAAATTATCGTGAATTCCTAATTTATTTTGAGTGCCCAATTATATTATACTAATAAACTCGTTTACTAATAAATGTTGTAAAGTCCCGGAATAGTATTGAGTTATATGTCTTTTGCGATCGAGTTAAAAAATTAAATAAAAGAAAGAAAAAGCCGTAACACTGAATAACTATACCCCGGATCATAACTCCTTTAAGCCTAAAAGCCGTAGCTAAAAGCTGACACAGATTTATTTTCGCTATGACAGCGAATTTACAACTTTTCTAGTAATAACCGCAGTTTATACTTAAATAGGTATGCACTTACAACTTCGTGAATTAAGTGATTTTTAAAAGTTATTTTATACTATTGGTTGGGTATTCGATTAATTACTAACTTGCATAGATATACCTAAACCAACAATAAATGCCAATATGTACACTGCGTTGTAATAGTTATAATATGCATAACAAAGCGAATGTTATATTAATAAGCAATAGTCTAATGCCTTTTTATAGGTACTACGATAGATAAAATATCAATATGACTAGGTAACAATGAAGAATATTTGTTATATAAAGGTACCAACATTGTATGCGTCATTGGAATAAACTTCACAATACCTATTGCATTGTTACTAGTTCAATAATGAACAGATAACACGAGTCCCATTAACTTAACTTAGGAGTTGTCTATAATTCGAAACGACCATTTATTTTACGTTATCTGTGAAGTTATTAAGTAAATTATAATTATATCAGTAATCTAAATGTTATGACCGCGATAATCTGTCCTCTGTCGTCAGCAAACAGAACAAACAAGTAAACAAAGAGATAACCGCGCGAGGAATACTAACTTACATCATGTTTGAAGGTTCGGAAAAATGAGGTCAATAAACATATATGTAACCTACTCGCTCGGAACCGGGTTAAATGATTATAACCTCACACATATAAAACATAAGTATGTATGTGTGCTTAGTTACTTGGAGCTGAAAAAAACATTTTTCTTATTTTTGTAAAATACGGTCAATGAAAATTAATAACTACGTGAGTACTCAAATTAACTTATAAAAACATTTTTGGACTCCGTTATTTAAACACCTATGTACTTACCTACTAACACATTTTTTTGTTAATATTAGGAACGTGAAAAAATAATTAATTTGATTAAAGGTCATAGAACGAAATTTACTAAAAACATTCTGTCAGCAAATACATTTCGATGAATTAAAAATAATCCTGTTTTACAAACAAAACAAACCTTGCAAAATAAAAAATAACCAACATTGAGATAAAGAAAAAATGAGGGAAAGTAAACTTCTGGATTCAAATATTATTTTGCTTCAAATATATAATCCACTGCAGGTTTATCAAAAGTAATAGACGCTCATTTATGGACTTGAACTAAAATAAATAGAATATAAATACTTCGTAATAATTCGTACATATCAGTTCATAAAACGACAAGTTATCAGACTTGAAAATGTTAGTTTATCAATGCAATAAAAGTTGTACGAAGTATATCAAAAGTTGATTACAAAGTACTTACTTACTAACAACAAGTGGGTTAGTAAACTAATCTTAAAAGAAAAAAGCGAAAGAAACTAAAAGTTGTCGATAAGAACGATAAATTTTCCGACTTAAAAGTTCCGACGCGGTGTCTGGATACTTTGTTAAACTTCATATAATAATAGCTTATAATTTGATTATTAAAATGGACCAGAACTTAGATGCTCTGCAGTGGCAATATTTTTCTTTTTAAAATGTTTCCTTAATTGTATTTAGCTTGACCCTGATTTTATTGTCTGTTTCCTTTTTTGTTCTAAGTATTGCGGCAAAGTTAAGATAAAGCAGCTTTTTGTAAAATCGATTCCTTTGTGACTTTGCACACATATTCCCGTTCCCGAGACGAGAAGATTGTGATAGATACGGGAGTTGGTGATTAAAAGCGTTTACTTAAAAGTTTTTTTTCCGTCCTGTTTAATAAACTTTTTCACGTAAATGCAGTTCATGGAATGGAAATGATGGTTGTAAAAATTTCAAACCGTGAATTATTTTGGTAGGTAGGTAAATATTACGATTTTTATACTGGTCGTATTTAATTTTTTACTAACTTTCTGGTAAATCTGTAGATGAGACACCTTAACATAGCATGCTATCTTTATGAATTTAGGAAATATAGAAGTTTATTGTATTGTAATTTCAGCATCATTCAAGGTTTGCATTCAAAATTTCAATGTACTAGTAATAATTGGTATAAGTTAAATTATCAAAGGTTCAATACCTTTGATTGTATATATTATAGATAGACAAGTTAAGCTGTGGTTAATCGCTATGTCTTGTTTTTGATATTATTGCTCACTTGAAGAATTGAACGCTCAATTTGAGTTAAAATATTTTATAAGTTCTTTGTGTTATGTTCAGACCGTAAATTGTACGCTCAATAAAGGTAACTTCAGCAAAAGAAAGGAAACTTTAAAGAAGCTATTTTCGAAATTTTTAAATGTAATATAGCTAAATAAATCAGGTTTCCAGGTAAAAAAATTGCTTTATTAAAAAAAAAATACTTAAACTCATTCTAAATTTTGCCACAATGAACTTATTTTCAAAAACTAGGGCCCTGTACTGTCAAGCGAGTTTTTATTTCACTTTCGTCCATATTCGTCCGACAAACAAGTTTGACGCGGTTGTTACCGAGAACTTTACAGAAGCCAACGACAGTTCCTACCTGCTACGTAAGTATTTTTGACAAAGTGACCTTACTTTTCACACGAAGAAACCGGTGAATAAGTATTGTGATCGAAATGTTGAAGGGTTAAACTTCGCTGATAGTAATTCGCAAGGCACAGAGAGATGGAGCGCGAGCGCATTGGGTGCTGGCGTCACAGTGGTGGTCAGAGCCGAGCCAGCTGATGCAATTCGCGATGCAGGCGGTGGAGAGCACTCGGCTCGCACGTGATGCGCTCGGCGCTCGGGACTCCTCACATCATCTCCACCGACTGACTCGGCACACACCTAACGCACTCCCGCCACAAATACAAAACTATCCTACATTTACTTAAAAACTAAAATAGTTTACGGTACCTTGACGCAGTTCCTGGATGCGGGCGCGTTGACGCGCTTAAGTGCGATATGTAGTTCGCGTGTTGTGTCTGACGAGGAACTAACTCGAACGGCACGCTGCGCGGCCTGCGGATCGACTGTCGCTCGCCGGCGGCGTCAGCGAATATATGCGTACGCAATGGGTCGCGCCTGCGCGTGGTGGGAGCACGCTGTCGGTGCGTCGCGCGCCCTCCAGCTGTCAAGTCGAGTTCGTGACCGATTTACTCGTAAACGCACCAGGAGGAGCGACCTCCCTCCCGACGCGGCTCCCAGTTCCCACTCGGGGGGACCTGACCCCGCTCTACTCGCGTGCCCTCGATACATCCTGTAGCTGTTTCGATGCTCTCATCCATTGCTTCTCCCTAAGGAACTCGTGTAATATGTTCCCCCACCGGTACTTTGTCAGGATACTTAAGTTTTGACAGCGCATTGGCAACGTCGACATATCGTCCACATAGCGTTTCGGAATGTACTGAAACGCGATGGTACTGTTGGCAGCCAGTTTCCTATTTGAAGATCTACAGTTATTTAGCTTCATAAATATTATATTACAATAATAAAATATTATTTAAAAAAAAAACTAACTTAATTAGGTACGCTTAAGCAACTATGCATGCTACATGACACAAACATGATTGAAATAGCTAGGAGCTTAAGAATTTCAAAAAAAAACCTAAAACATTTTATCAGGTAAAATAAGAAATAACCTGTACTTAATATTTAAAATTATGCACCATCGTGAATTTACTAGCTGCGTGCCGCGGTTTTCAAGTCGTATGTGCTATTGTAGACTATAATCTATCTCTGTGCCAAATTTCATCCAGATTTGTTCAGCCGTTCTGGCGTGAAAGAGTAACAAACATCCATCCATCCATTCCCTCAAGCTTTCGCGTTTATTATATTAGTAGGATGTACTAGGTATATTAAATTATATACCTATTGAGGTAGCTGCTTCCTCGGCACCGTAATAAATCTTCGCCAATCGTGTGCGCGTAGGTATGTTTTTGACGTTTTGAAGGATCCAAGTTTTATGACGATCTCAGTGTGTTATATATTTATCTATCCCCCTTTTTTTTTTTTTGAAATAAGCAAATGATGTCGCACCAAAAGCGCCTCAGGAGCAACTCGTTCAAATGTATAATTTTGCAGATTTAAGGGCGGCATTTAGAAACGACACTCAGTCATAAGCGCTCAGTCATGATTTAAAACTGGTTTAAAGCTTAAATTAAAACTACTTTTAAATCGATTCAAGACTGACCGCCATTTTTGAATGCGGGCCTAGAACGCCAAAAGCGCGGTCCATCTCGATCTGCCCCCACTGCTCTCCCACGTTAGGTATACATACATTGAGTTGATACATGAGATGAAACTCTCGGAATAGTTGATAAATTCAAGATAAACATTTAAAAAAAAGAAAAACAAAAAATACTTTATTAATATTCCTAGGCTATACTATACCTACACTGTTTATTAGTGAAGATAAAATTGTTGTGTTTTGAATATTGAATTCCCCAGGAAATAAGTGCCCTGTGGTTTAACTGGAAATGATATGTTAGCCCAGTTGGTTTGTGACACAATATGACAATATTATATGTCCATAGACTTAGTATTATTTTAGCTAATCAAAAACCTCTCGTACACATTTTTCCTACATCATATACATATAATTATATGTATATTATGATGTAGGGATATTGATAGGGTTTCTAAGACCACTTTTTTTCAATTGAATAAACTATTCTCCTGCCGGTAGGCCTGCTGGAAATAGAACAAGAAGAGTCTAGAATGTTTTAAACTGAACAGTTAACGTAGAGTGTTTGATTGGTTGCACTTCACGGCCGGACGGACCGTGCGAATGTCAATCCAATTGATCTATTCAAACTTAGTGCCTAGGTAATTTGAGCATCCGTAGGAGCAGTCAGGCATTGTTGACGTTGCTAGCAGGGTGGGAGCGTCAGTGGGGTCTATTGTGACTTCATTTAAGGCTGAAACACACCAAATCCGGTTGCAGTCCGTTTTGTGTAGTGCCTTATATTTGCAGTCGGCGTGCGATGAAACGGACTGCTTTTGGTGTGACGTTTTTTATAGAGTTTCATACTTACACATACTATCACACTTTACTTGCAAACCGGACCAGAATACACACAGGCTACACCTGCTTTTGGTGTGCCTTAGGTTCAGCCTTTAGAGCTGCACGTGGGGCCACCGATAGAGACCACAAACGGCGGCCAGAAGTTCCGAGCGCTGACCTATCCCGCAGCCTTAGAAATGGTTATGCAAACGACCTGTGAGCGTCGATACCGCATACAAAATGTGTAGCTGTTTTGTCTGCAGCTTGTTATGGCCACCAGTACATTTGCTGTGGCCAGCACCGATGGTTTAGTGTGCGGCAGCTCTAACTGGGACCACCCTGCCCCCCAGACGTCTCATCGCATGCATGCATGTATTGTGCTACCACCCCGCCACCCCACCCCACTACCACCGTTGCCACCTTGCCAATAGAACGCCTAACTAACTTCTCAATGCCTAGGCCACAGGCTATTTTCACATTGCACTCCGTGAACCGGTGACTGTGTAGGTACCGCTAAATATGGATTATATATACGATACGAAGAATACGATAAGACGATACGAAGAAGCACAAAAAAATTATAAATTATTACTAGATTAATGTATTACTACACAAGTTTTGCATTGTCAAATATATAATTCAAATAGAATAAAATTGAACAAAGTACCTAATCTATGAGATAGTACACGCACGGGATGTCTCACATGCTGGTCGCAGAGAACATAGGTAGATATCTACGCGAAGATGAACAGCTTGGTCTGCTTGAAAGCAGATTCATTAATCTTACAGAACCCTAATCAAAAGAGATTTATGAAGACGAATGATGGGAACGAAAGGAAGCAGGAATAGGTATAACAGTACCTATTGACTATACTACAATCAGAGCATAGCATGACAACTATACGGAACCCTGGCATCAGTCTAAATGAGCCATCTGTGTCGCAACAAGACAGAGATGAAAGAAATTCAATAAATCTAACTTTCAATCTGTGACCTCATAATATGCATGTGACGTCAGATTAAGCCAATGTAAATAACTGTATCTAGAGATATACTAATCCTACTTTTACTACAACGACGAAAGTGTGTTGTTACTTCTTCACGCTCAAACAGATTTGGATGAAGTTTGGAACAGAGATAACTCATTCACTGGATTAATAGATAGGCTATTTTTTACTGTGGCTAGTACCGCGGGGCGCAGTTATAGTCAAGAGATAATGACGCATACCAGTGGAATCGTCTTGACCGGTGAATCTTTGATCCCTACACCACATTATTAAGGGTTCAAAAGCATACATTTACGAAAGGCCGGAGGCAAGGCTCACTTATAAACATAGACAACCATATTAGGTATACGTACCTTCACGCTTTTCCTCCGAAGGGGCTGATAGAGGTGGATTACAACATCCACAATAAGAAATATTATATGATAAAAATTAAAATAACAAGTAATGACAGTAATAAATGAATACACAAACAATGAAAATAATTTAATATACTACACGAGAAAAATAATTAATAATCATAAATAAGAAATGTTTCCAATCAATTTGAAAATAAAAGGAAATCTCTTTAGTACAAACGCTAGCTGATAGAAAATTATGATTTGTTTGAGAATAATGTTTTCTAAAATACGCTAGTACACCCTATGTAGCATAGTTAACTAACCACTTGACGCAAAAAACAGAGGAGTTACGTTTAATAACGTGTCTTTATTGTGTAACTACATATCTATTTATTTATTCAAGTTTAGGGAAATTATCGACATTATTAGTTACACGTAGGAAATGAAAGTAAATAATAGAAAAGTAATTTAAAAAATGTGGACTGGAAGCAACAACATAGCTTTATGTAGGCAAGTAAGTAAGGCTGAATACTATTACGTGATTACAGGTAATCACAGAAGTACAGATGATAAAATGTAAGAAGTAGGTTTTACTCTATTAGGTACTAAGACGTAAGCAACGTAGACGTAGTAGTAATCTCAGTATTTGTGTTTGTGTGTCTGTCTACGGTATCGTAGTTCCCAAACCGAAGTGATACTTTTTTTATGGGTCGAGAGCACAGACATATTGGATGTCTGTGGTCGAGAGTCGTCATAACTGTAGAACTATAACTGATAAGGATCATTTAAATTTCACAATTTCTAATTGTACTAGCGACCCGCCTCGGATTAACATGCTACATAAGTATAAACCCTCCGTGATAAATTAAATTGTACATTTATCTGATAGTAAAACTGCGTCAAATGCGTCAACCACGATTGAAGAGAGGTGGTATACAGACAGACGCGCAAAGCCACTTTGTTCAACTGTTGTTTTATGTAGAGATATGTTTTTATGCCTCGCTCTAATGGAAAATTTAATTAAAGTCACCTTTCTTACAGACATACCATTAAAATACTGAATGTAAAAGATAAACATGAAAATAAAAACAAATGGTATCAAACGTAAAAAATCAGGAATGGTCAAGCACGAGGAGACTCGCTTATAGTAGGGTTCCACAACCTTTACAAACCAAATGCTGTATTTGACAACTATGTTACCAGTGGCTCTGTGAGCTGCAAACCTCGCGACCGGCGTCTGTCTTCCTCTAGGGGTCGCACCGCTCAACCGGTTATCGTGAAATTTTGTAAGCAGGTTCTATAACTATTCAAACTTTTTTTGTTTAGACAGTTTTCGGATTTTTTTAGATTGTGGATATGTTTTTTGACTTGTAGACGAAGACAGAGATCCGGACAGAATTCGGACATACTAAAGCAGTATTGTCAAAACTGAAGCAGAGACGCTTCGCTCGCTAACGCTCGCTCCGTCGACAATCTATACAAATAAAACGAAATAGTCATCCGTCACTATGACGGACGACTAATACAATAGACCTACAATTTAAAAGGCCAAAATGGCTTAGTGTTAAGCAATTGCGAGCAAGAGTTCGTAGGTTCGATTCCCGACGATCAGTGAGGAAGTACTTATGAGTGATCGGGTCAATACGTTCCGGGGGCGTGGGGTGGGTGAGTGGTAGAGTTGCCGATGAAGTAACCCCAAAAACACCCCAAGTATCTGCAGTGCGAAACTAAACACATTTTTTGTTTTTTAATGAATAAGTAATTTCAATATTCACTGCTTTGATATTGCACCTGTAAATTCAACACATTCTTATTTATTATGATCTTTGTATGATGCGGGAATTACTCACGCACGAGTGAGTGAAAAAATACCGCCAAATGCTGTTGAAACTACGAGTACATATAGTCTGAATAACCGATTTAATCGTAGGCGAGTAATTCCCGTATCAATCATAATGTGTCAATAATATACAATAAAACAGTCTTATTTACTTTTTAACCCCTGAAGTAAAAACAAAGGGGTGTTGTAAGACTGAAGTGTGTGTGTGTGTGTGTGTGTGTGTGTGTGTGTGTGTCTGTCTGTCTGTTTATGGCATCGTACCTCCCGAACAACTAAACCGATTATTGATGTAAATCAGTGTTGACGAGAAACGGTGCCGGGTTTTTTTTTAATAATAATACATGCTTTGTTCAGTGTCTTTAGGACGGACGCTGCGTGTTCCTTAGTAATAATGAGTAGTAGTTTTAGTGTTACATCACATTTGTGAACAGAAATAAAAAGTAGCCCATGCGCTATCCCAGACCAAAGTGTAAAATAATATACCTATTCCAAATTTGATCCAAATCCGTTCAGCCGTTCTGTCATCCACCCAAACTTTCGCATTTATGATATTACTCTGTGTGATTCAGGACGGAACCCTGAAAACGTATTCTTTTGCTCGTTAATCACATTCCTTGACCCTTGTCGGATGTAAAACTCTGTTAATTGGGACATGCTGTAAGTTAAGACGAATCAGTTAAGTACTTATATAATTAAAACAGGTCAAAGAACCGTAATACTGAGCTACATCGAACCAGATATTTGTATCGCTTATCTTATACTTTAAAAATTTGATAAAATGCCGGATATAAAAATTTACGGCGTAGTAATGACTTCATTCACAAAAAATTATAAGTTAAAATATGTTTGGTACTTACATATTGTAATGAGAAAGTAGTTTAAAAAGTGTTTGCAGCTCTTGTACTGACTCTATTGTCCTGTTATATTAATTTTCATGTTAAGTTCTTATAGGCCGAGTGGCTAGCCCTGATGTCAGAGTTATTAGGCCGCCCCAAGGCCTCTGATATGGCTTGACTATTGTTCTCATAGAACAAACAACCGGGGCCTACAATTGAACATGTCACCCGAGTCACGGTAGCGCTCAGTTATAAAATGGTACCCGCGGCCACCCATCCTAGAACTGACCGCGGGTGTTATATTATCATTAACTGATTATGTCGTATGAGGCCCGGTTCAGCCCTTTTGTGAAAACAGAGCGACCAATAAGCCGATTTACCTAATTTGGGCGTCTTCAACTCTCAAGTGAATTGGTTTCTTTTAGGCACGAGGTTTCTTGTAGGCCGCATCATTGCTACAGCAGGCGAGATGTTGGCCAAACGCAAGCCTGATAACGAATATAAAAAGTACCACACCACACTAGTACTACTTTTCAGGACATATCGTCCGCGCAGGCTAATAACTATCTAGACTAAAGAAGAATATTAAAGAGTATCAAATAATAATTACAACTTGTCAAAACTGCAGCATTGTAGCTGCGTCGATAACATAATAATTATCCTCTATTATCTCGTAAGAGAGTGTGTTCTGAATTGCGTCAAAGTGCATTTATTATGCATGCGTGTTGCCTATGCATTACCTAGGCTGCTCTCATCGTGTGACTGCGTAGTACTATTATTTATTCTGTGGTATGACCTTGTTTGGCCTTGAGCATGCTATGTGCTCTGTTGGCGCATTTCGGAACGTGTGATGGTAAATACAGATTTAATATGGATGGGCCAGGCGTTAAAACGGGTTGTTTGGACCTACCCTTAAAAAATGGAAAGAACTACGCAAACAGAAATTAGTACCTAGTACCACTTCGCGCATCAAATGTCCTTTTTAGTGGGGTTTAGTAGAATGTAGACTTTGACCAACAAATCCTAGATTATATCTAGGAAAAATTCCCTTATGTAATGTAAAGCTAGCAAGCAAATTCGTATAGGCTACGTCTACGAATTTTTGTACCGCCGAAATTCGACTGCCTTGACCTAGCTATTCCCTTTTCCACTTCTTTCCATTTTCCACATTGAAGTTACGGAATCAAATGAATTGTCTTTATTATTCAATTGGGTCCCGAAGATACACTTGTCTTATGAACGTCAAAGGAAATAGAGGAATGGGTAAGAAACTAAGGGGTATGTTTTTTTAAAACTTTGAACGTTGAAAAGGAAACTAGGTATATCAGTGCAGACCTATATGAAATGCCTATACAATTTTGCGAGCTGATTCTATTGTAATCGATATAGTTTCTGTCTCCGTCCCGCAACAGGTAGCGAGATGGCCTTCAAATGTTCTCCTGATAAGAGAACGTCCGTATCATGGAGACCAATTATTAGGTAATTGGCTTTAACTACTTATAACTAATTGTAATTAAAATATTATGTTATCTGAGCCCGATAATTAGTATTTACGGGCCGAGTGAATGATGTTAGTGTTGGGTGAATTTGTGTTTTTAATATTTACAGGGTGCTGACAAAGTAGCTCTGATGACATGTATCTAAGTATGTGAATATGTATGGATTTGAATCGACTGGAGGTGAAATACGATGTCAAAATTACTCACATCAAGTTCGTAAAAAAGTTTAAACATGTATAATTACTAGCGATGATAGATGAGAAGGCCTGCCTCTCAAGCCAGAGGGAGCGGATTCAAACCCAGCCGTCGGCACGCACCAATTAGTTCATTGTGTGAACATAATTATGTGCGTATTGTATGTCATCTGCTATATGACTGGAGCCCGGTGTATGGTGACAGGCTCGCCCCCTGTCACATTTGGGACTGAATATCGTCCGGCGAAGTGTGGGTGTTGTATTACACCTCTGCCAGCCCCGTCGGGGGAAAGACGTGACGATATGTAAAAAAGTATCAAAAAGAGAGCAACTTTAAAGAAAACAAAACAAATCCTACCAAAACAAGTTTCATAAAAACCTACTTACTAGGGTACTCCTAGACAGGCCATATTTTTCCTACAATACTGGCTCGGCAACACTGACTATTTTGCCAACTGTAGCCGGCCATCATCAGTCACTCTAGAAGTAAATGTATGTCTACTATATCGCCAGGCCACATTTAAAATATTGTCGCAGTATTGTGCAGTAAAATAGGGCCCGTCTAGGAGCACCATTAGTTTGCAAGAAAAATACAATGGTACCACATATATTGTATGACAAAAAACGAATTGAAATCGGCTAAAATATCGATCAACACAATTGTATTTTATTATACATAAATATAAACGAACATAAGACTCCTCCTCATCCTCCTCCTGTTCGGAAGGCGGTTAAAACTGTTTCGATGTCTAGATCGCTGCTAAGAACAACCACCTACTTTGTTTGTCATTGGAAAAAATACATTAAACTGAAAATTAACCGCAAATATGTAAAATAATTTCTTCGAGTTGACAAAATTGAAAGAGGTTTTTAATACTTAGCGACTCAAATTACATCGGTCACGACTTCGTATTACTTACATTTTACACCACTACAGTTCTAATTGCTACTAAATAGATTGAATGGAGATGAAGCGTGACTTTAGAAACGGCTGTTTCCAAAATGTGAAGAAAATTTCAGTGACATGCGAGGGACACGTGCAATGTCTCACACTAATGCGATAATGATGAATGCGACCGCTTGTTTGTCCGACTCAATATCAGAATACAATGTAGGTATCAGGATTTATTTTAAAATCAGTTATTTATTAGGTAAGTATACGTTTAACTTATAGGGGAGACCGGGGCTGGTTGACCAATTTTCAGCTTAGAGGTTTCTATTTCTATTTCTTTAGAGTATATTAATTTAAAAACGGGTTCACTTAATAGATTCACTATTTAGCTTTGCAATAAAGCGCCAAAAGGCACGTTATTTATTATGATATAGAGTACAGGCCAGTTTTTGTAGAAAAGGAAAAACTAGTCAACCTACCCCATGCTCGGGGTAGGTTGACTATGCACCTGGGGTAAGTTGACCTATGAAGTAGTAAGTGCAAATTCTACTAGGAAATAGGATAAAGACTCAAAAAAGTATTAGGTACTCATTTTTTTTATTGAAACAAATCAGCGATCTTCCGCCACATCAATTAAACACCATAAAATTCAAATTATTAGAATAAACAATCAGACGTTCAAACATTTAGCAATTTGAGTACCTAAAAATAAACTAAGTAGTTTCTTAATGAGTATTTAAAACAAAACGAAATAATTTCTTATAATCTTTAACCATTTGCTAACAAATAATCACATTGAACAAAGTACTCTCTTCAGATTTACGACGTGGCGTTGAAGTGTTTTGTACGGTATATCAAACTCTTTCGCCGTAGAATTTACACTTTTTTTGTCAAAGACAACTTGTTGACATGCTTTATCTATTACATCTTTGGATTTATTCCCTCTATTAGTTTTTCTTTTGTATGTTCGCATGGTCCTGAAACAATAATTTTTGCATAAAATTTCAAAAATATCGACTTCATTTTATGTGTGAAATATCCATAATATTATGGTTAAGTAGACTAGTTTCAATTTCAATTTCAAAAGTTCTTTATTTAAACGATAATAAATACAGTTAAATACTAAGCTAGTGTACATAGAATCCTAGCAGTACAAGACGATACAATAAATATGTTTTGCAAACATTCGCTCATACAAAACTGTTTACATCGATTTTACAAAGGAAACAAGGAATATATAGGAATAAGTAGACTAGTGTATGGTTGACTAGGTGGTCAATCAGCCCCGTTACACATTAGTCTACTAGCCCCGAATCACTTTTTAATTTTTAATCACATGCCATAACCTCAAAACTGCGTCGAAATTAAATTTAATATACATAAAAGAACGACCATGAATCAAACAATCGTTATGAATGCTTCGACAATCAATAAATTAGGAATAAATATGCATTATTACAAATAACATTACGTCAAATATAATTACTTACGTGTGTTGTTTTTCAATATTGCGTTCCTTCTCTCAAACGATGTGCGTGCGCGACGCCGTATTCCCGGTGACTGAGCGGGGGGAGGTGACGGACTCTCGCGTCTCACTGATTTGCTCAAGGCTATTACATCGGATGAGTTTTTGATAGTTAGTCAACCTACCCCTATAGTCAACCAGCCCCGGTCTCCCCTACACACCTCTCCCCTTCTCCACTCGGGAATGTTTGATTCAACGTTCGACGTTCGAGGTATGGTGGCTTCTAAAGCTTAGGTGCTTTTACCATTTTTTTTAACCTAGGGAAAACCTTTTAAAGGCCACCACTGGCCCCGGGGGTGGGCAGGTTGGATTATGTGGGAATCCCGCCCCTGGCGGCCTACCCACTAAAAGCCCTTGGGTGTTCCACCTCGGCGCAAGATGTCGGGCCTACGGGAACGCTTTCGCACTCTTCCTCGGCCCCGACGGGGCCAGCCCCTTGGTGCACCTCCCTCAGCTTGCGCTCTCTCCGTCTCGATGATGATTTGTCGAACAACAGACACATCGCCATCATCCCCTCCTCGGGGACCAATTTCGTCAGTGGGCGCCAGCCAGCATCCGTGTCAAGACGCTCATGGTCCCTATGCGGCGGGTCAGATGAGTGACCCTGCCGCCTGCCACTTTGGCCGCAGACGATAAGGAGAGTGGCAACAATACACCGACACCCCTCTTCTTCCGCTGCCCCAATGCGTCCGCCATCAAGACGGTGGCGACCCCGTTTGGGCCGCGGAAGGTAGGGAAAGTGGTAACGACACACTAACAGCCCTCTCCCGCCGCATTCCCCTGCATTCGGCGGCAGTGTCGCCTACACGGCATTGCAGCCCGCCTCAGTTGTGGGTCTGCTCACACAGACCTACTTAGGCCGTTTCTAAATAGGCTTTGGGCGGAAAACCCTAAGAAGCAGCCCCACCTCAGATTGATTTCCGAGTGGTTGCCACCATGGTTGCCGAGGCGACGGCTACTGAACCCCCCGTCACGACAAACACCAACTTAGAATATCTCTCTACCGCTGACTGTATTGAGTTATAATTTTTTTTTAAAGTATTGAGCTAAAATTAAAGATAAAATGTTGTACGTAGATACATCAACAACATTAATCCCAATTTATTTCATGTCAATAAATAGGTATTACAAGGATATAATAAAGAGAATATCAGAAAACTAAAAGTCGTGCCGTAAGCCGCGGGGCGCAGCTAGAGCTGTATAACTAATTTATAAAACATTTTGGATATGACCTTCTGAAATAGTTATTACTCATCGTCCAGGATTATTGAGTTTGTCAACTTAGATTGATTACGCCATTTCAAAATTGAAATGCATTTTTGGATGATCGAAAAAGTATTATGTCACAAATG
Source organism: Peribatodes rhomboidaria (assembly GCA_911728515.1). NCBI lineage: Eukaryota > Metazoa > Arthropoda > Insecta > Lepidoptera > Geometridae > Peribatodes > Peribatodes rhomboidaria. The sequence continues at coordinate 23,089,436 of OU452166.1, forward strand.
TCACATCCACGCCCCGGAGTTTTACTATTTGGATTTTAACCCCCGACGCAAAAACGACGGGATGTTATATGTTATGTGTGCGAGTGTGTGTGTGTGTGTGTGTGTGTGTTTGTGTGTCTTTGCCATTGTAGCTCCCAAATGGATGAACCGAAATTGATTTTGTTTCTTTTTTGTTTGAAATGCGAATTAGTCGGAAGTGTTCTCCGCTATGTTTGATGAAAATCGGTGTCGGGGTTTTAATTTCTTTAATTTATTCTTGTTTTACAACGATCTAGGCATGCGTTTGACTATTGACTCGCTGATGAGAAGCGACGATGTGATCGTAGGTGTAAACACGCTTGTCTAGGAGATACCTCTAGCTGCTGCATGGACGAGTTGACAACAAGTCGCGAGACATTTCTATAGCTCGTAATTCGACAAATCAATAGTTGACGTTCGTGCGGTAGCGAATGTAGAAACTGAATCGCTTGGAACGAATGCAACTCGTCTAGAGGCTCTGAATTAGACGTAGTTGATGTAATTTTTCAGTTCTCTCCGTCGTTTTAGCTAACAGGTATGGAGGTCACGCCTGTCATCTAAATCGTTCGTCTTCTAGTATCAAATAAAATATTGTTTATTGCATCAGATTACATGTTATTAACAATTACTATTACACTAACTTATTACGATAATGGTGACGTTTATACCTACTTAAGTAGATTATTTCCGCTCAGGTGCCTGCGCTAGGTTAGGGAAAAACCTGTGTTACAGGCACCTGCGCTTTCTTTCTTAGGGACTTGATTAAATGTCATGTATTTTAGAATAATATTATCAAAATTGTAAAAATATAATTGAAAATTAAATTATAATATGATTTAAATTTTGCTATGTCTAATAAGCTGACTCAAAAAGAATGCACCCATCAAAGTTGACTCGTTTGCTTTTGTGGCCACTCTGTTTTTATAAGACAGTTTCTCTCTGGGCCTTTTTTTTTTTAAATTTAAGTACACAATCGTAAATACTTAGGTGCAGCAGTAGACTTGATACACTTTGCTATCTACAAACAACATCTAAAACTTCTTTGACTTAGCTAACGATCGACCGGACGAAGATCAAAAAGAATAATGCTACGGTTACCAATTTAGCCCACAATACAAAGTATTTGTGTCGACGACAAACAGTCTTCTTCGTCTGCGACTCAAGTTAATATAATACATTTACTCATGCAAAAGAAAGAGGAGAAGTGGCTTCTATTGGCTTGTCATCGTAACACGGCAGAAAATTATAAATAGGTAAACCATTAACGATAACAGTAGAATTTGTTGATAAAACCAGTATAAACCGTACTTAAGTAAGTAGATAAACGATATTGTACTCGCCGCAGCTGAGTACCTGTGAACATGCGTCCACAGGACGATACTCTCTTCGTCATGCGTCACCAGTCACAATAAAATGTATTTTTTTGTTTTGTTTGGATCAAGCATTATAATGTGTTCGACCTTATTATGAAGTGTTAAAAATAGAAAATGTAAATTGAACTAGTAAACAAACAAATTAAGGCCAAATGCAAACATTTACCCATTTATCTACAACACTACAAGTACATAAAAACAGGGAAAATGCTGCGGCAAATGAAATAGACAATTAACAATTTATTTTCTAACTAGCAGCGCCCCGCGGTTTCACCCGTGGTTAAAAAGTCCTATGTGCTATTTTAGACTATAATCTATCTCTGTGCCAAAATTCATTCAGATCTGTTCAGCCGTTCTGGCGTGAAAGAGTAACAAACATCCATCCATCCATTCTTACAAACATTCGTGTTTATAATATTAGTAGGAAGTAGGACTAGCGACCCGCTCCGACTTCGCATGGCACATACCTAAAGCTTTAGACCTTCTGTGAAAAACTCATGATGGAAATAGCATCAAAATCTGTTGCATGGTTTAGAAGTTGGCGGATATACAGACAGTCAGACGCGGAAAAACGACTTTAAATTTATGTAGAGAACAGCAGAACAGAACAAGAGAATTAGACGATTTTATCATTTTTACTTTAGGATAAAAACGACCTTCGCGACACGATAGACGCAGTAATGTTTGTATGAATCTAATTGTTAAGAATAATTGATGCAAGGAAAAAACCAATAAAAAACGGAAATGAAAAACCGCATACTATGATGTCACGTTAGCCGCAGTTGAAGGATTTTCTCACGAAAAGAACCCAAGTTCCACAATCTGGATACCTACATTTTATTCATTAGGTAAATACGTGTTTTAAGAAATATAAGTAGAAAGTAAAGATGAGTCTATGTTCATCTTTACTTAGGTCAAACATTTATCAAATGAAAAAAAAAGTACGTAAATGTAGTATGTAAATGTAGTAAATACTCTGTATTAATACATGGCTACCTTTTAATCATTCAGAATTCAATAACAACATACAAATAATCACGCCTCTTTCCCATAAGGGTAGGTAGAGACCACTTCTCTCTACTTGCCACGATCCTGATACACATATTATTTTCGCTTCTTCCACTTTCATTAGTCTTTTCATACACGCTCGTCGGTTACGGATACTCTTGACCCTGGACATCTTCTTTCAGGATTCATACAATAATAACTTTTCTGTTATGGCATCTAGAGTACTCGTTTCGCTATAAGGTTTTTTTTCTGAAAACGGAACTAAAATGGCGACCTCTTCGGTAGAATGTGCGTATTGCGTTGCGACTACAGAAGAAATAAAAAAAGACATTGGCGCGAAATCTTTAGATTTTTATTGAATTGATGACCATAATTTATTTTAAATATTGGATTGCATTATTTTATTTTCTCGCAATCGAAGTGAAAAATGAAGTGAAACACACTGGGTTAAAACCCGGAATTATTCGGTTTCGATTTACTACCTGGTAATGGGTCATTTAAGCCATTTGTAATAACAATGTAGTTACTGATAATATAATCATGAAAAATATGTTCAGCAGCTAGTTTTAGCGGTAAATTAAACAATGTAAATAGGTAACTGTTAGTGATCGTTTCGTATTTAAATGTGGTTTTAAATTATTGATGATCGCTTACTATTTTTGGTGGTTTATAGTGCTTTTTTTTGGGTATTTTATTTTAGTAATAGTTATAGTGATCCGTTAAATATAAGCCATTTAAAATTAATATCGCAAACAAAAATCAGTTGCTAACTTCAAGCTTATAACTAGGTACCTCTACCAATGATGCTATAAAGTAGAAGTGCCTGTAGGTAAATCGGTTTTACTTCGGAAATGTGCCTTGGAGCTGTATAGCGCGGTTCCGACCCATTTCTATTATTTTTATCATAAAAAAAAAACAAGGTAAACATTTAGCAAACACGTAATGACGTCATAGTCATCCGTCTCTTTCGAACTTGTTGTAGGTAATTTACTTATTTCAGTCTTGCTTAAGCATCGATTGACGTCATTACGTGTTGCTAAATGCTATACCTGGCGGAGTATGTTATTATACCTACCATGTTTTTTATTATCACAAACTTCACATTCCTGTTTGGTTAGGACCACTTCCCTTTGTTCTATATCAATCATCAAAATGAAATAAAAAGTTCGATTGAGCTGTTTGATATACCTACCGTACATAGTTGGCAACGCAATAATACAGTACCATGGAAAATATAGAAAATCGTCTCTCAAATCGGTAACTATTTTGCTCGGGCAGTCAGTATTTTCGCTGCTCTAGCAGGCTATAATTTTACAATAGTCTAGTATAATATAAAGTTATAACGAAATAAAACGGTAATAACCCACGAGTTAAAACGTTTCGCCTACCTAAATGGCTTATGAATAAGTGTTAACTCAGGAATTAACTTCGTTCACCCTCTCCAGTATTCGCAAAGTTTTTTGGTTCGTACTGTTACCATAGTAGTATAGACAGGAAAGTAAGGAAGTCTCCTGTTTCACTGATAAACTGAAGTTCTATATATTTGTCCGTTCAATGTTTATTTGAATGATTGCCGTGTCAATATTCAAGTTCAAGGTCCAAACGAATTACTGGTTCTGTGAACTTAGCCCCTCGACCGATTTCTTTCATATCAGAACTTCAAATTGTGTTGAAGGGAACTTGCCAGCAAAATTTCATAAAGATAGGACTAACTGTACTCAAGTTATCGTCGGACTACCTATTGCGTAGGTAGTCGCTACCTACTACGTATATCTTATACATATACAGGGCTATCGGTATAGGGTGTACTAAGCCAAAAAGGGGTTATTGTACACATCATAAAAAACCGTGGACAAGAATTTTGGTATGGAATAGCCGTATTTTTTTCTCGATTTCAGGGCTGACCCCATAGTTAAAGTTGTTCATAAAGAGTACAATGACCCCGCTTAGTACGCCCTTTCCCCAAAACCCTGTGTGCCGAAAGTCAGCACGTCCTATAATACGGCACAGCTCAGAGTCGTGGTATAGTTAAGAAATTAGTATATAAGACAGATTGTAATAGTTTACAGTTTGACAATTATCTGCGATCAAGTTGTTTCCTTCCTCGGTATCCACACCCTGTATACCTTAACTATAACTGCCGGTTCTAGGACCGGCCGGTCGTAAGACGCGATCGCAGGGACACGCGAAGCTATGACGTCACTATGCTGCTCGCCGGCTGTTGTAAATTATTGTTCTTAGCTCGAGTTCTATATCATCAAATCAGTCGTGTGAGGTGTCATTTTGCTTGGAAATATATTTAATGATTATAATTTCTTGGTAGGAACCTATTACGTATCTACTTAAATTTATTAAGAATTAAATTATTTGAAAGACAATGTTTTTATTCCAGACATTTGCAAATTTACCCGTTTAACTATAAAATACACTTTGAAATAAATTTAAAAAAAAACTCTAAGTATACTTATTACCAGGTACATGAATATAGTTAAGTATAAATAGTATAAGTCTAATATACAGTATGTAGGCCTACAATAAACTAATAATACTTACTATAATACTTAATTTAATAAATCACCTAATTTTTTTTTCATGTGGTACTGTTTTATTCAATTAATGTTCATCATCACTGAACCTAAACGAGTGCGCAAAGTTTCATAACAATCGGTCAAGTAGAAGCCAAGTACTACGGGCGTCTGAAGCCAGACGCCCGTAGTTTAAAATATCATATACTTCATATACTTCATTTATATACTTCAGAGTGTTGTTCTACGCATCAAAGTGAACAACTTCTAAAACATAAGTTTTTAAAATTCGAAAGAAAAATAACCGAGTCTCCATACAATATCACGTGTCCAATATCACGTGTCACGTGTCCAATTTGTGTGAAGAATTTAATTGATTTTCTCGAATTTTGCAAACTGGTGTTCTAAAATTTGTTCTTGACTTTGACGGGTAAGACCATACCCTTAAATAACACCCAAAACTAGCACCCTGTATAGGTACATGAGTTCAACGGACATCATCGGAATTATTTTAAAGTTAGGAGAGAAGGACGATTAAGTTTAGTTTTCAGTTGAACAAAAATAGACTTAGAATCTCGATCGTGTGTCTGTGCACACGATGTATCACGATAACACGTATGGACACCGCGTGTTCGTTTCACGAACGTATTAAAATTATATTTGCAAACAATTTGCAGACGTGATACACAAAATATCCGGATCTTACCGGAGCGAGCAGCGTCTCGAGCACCGAGGCGGTTCGAGATTGTGTCGGCGATTGTTTGCACGAGGGTCATCGTACATTACACCACCTCTACACCTCATGAAATGTCGTCCACTATGACGTTAGTCATTCATTAGTATATTGTTAGTGTCCTTACTAAATATACTCCATGTTAAGTTCACAATTTTTAATTTATTTTATTCCTAGAAAAGCTAACAAAACAAAAATCATGAATACAATAGAAAATCAAAAGTCTATTTAGCTTCAAATAATAATACACTTCGTTGTGACGACTACGTGGTGTCTGCAATTTATGTAAAAACTAGTGTGACCCGCATCATGTTTTGTAAAATAAAGTACCTAGTTAAGTAAAAAAAGAAAAGCAAAAAATATATTTAAAAAAATCTTTATTTATAGATAAAAGTACAGTAGCGTAGTAGCACAGCGTAGCACTCGCGGCGTAGCCGGTAGCGTAGCAACGGATGACCATCAGCCATCAGATACTTTACAAAAAGCCCATTCTAATTTTTTATGATTTCTATACATAGACGAAAAAAATTATGTGTATACCAACAAACATAACCGTAAAAACAAATGTAGGTAGTAGACCTTGTAAATTGTTCGATCTATACAATCTCGAGCGGTCTCACCAAGAGTGCAGCCGATGTAAAAATATCAATACGGTGCTTTTAGTCACTAAGGTGTTGGATCCAGGCAATAGGCTGTGACCACAATAATTTCCGACGTTCCTATTGTTACGTAACGAACTACAATGCACCATTTTTATCGCGAGAGATTACTCGTAGACAGCCGATAACGTTCGGTTTGCTTGTTTTGTTCAGACTCGATATAAAACCATTTACATCCATTACATTTCCATATAGGTATATGTCGGAGTAAACTAGCTTAGTTAGTCGTTCAACTAGCTTCCCGATGATATTTAGGCATTCAATAAATTAGCTAGGCAAAATGTCTTGGATCGACAACGTTGACTACATGCCTAGCCCAGATATTTAAATAGGGGAAGGTTTCGGGTTTTTTCAAGGCTAAAAAATAGCTCCGCTTTGCTTTGCTCCCGTTTTAGCCTTCGAGGTTAACCTTAGCTTTTCAACCTAACCAATCTAAATCGGATTTACTCTGATAAAATAGTTGGGCAAGAAAGGTTATTTTAATATCATGTTCATCAGAATAGCGGTTTGTTTAACGGGCTTTCGGATTTTACTTTTATTCAAAATACATTTCATGGGTCAAAAATTATATTTTTGTCATAAAACCACCATGTTGTATGAATGGCCTGAGCATCAGCCAGCCAGTTTATTAAATATTGTATTAGATGCTACGACTGACTATCATTCAGGAAGCTAGTCAAACGGCACCGTTCATTATAATGACTAGGCTGTTAATTGAACGGCTGATTAAGCAAGTTGGCTGCGACATGTACATCCTATCGACCCCCCAGGCTTGGTGGCAAACAATAGATGCACTAACCACAGAAAATAAAAGTAGCACAAGTACAGAACTACAGAAGACTAGTTTAAAACATATATTTGAGTAAATAAAGAAAGGCTCTTGCTACGTCACAATTAAGTTTATTTCAGTACAACGAACTGTAACGCTAAAGACCACTTGCAGAATCTCGAGTCATGCTTATCAGGGGGAAGACTGATATAAGTTCTATCAAGAGTTAGAAGCTAGCCTTGAGTTAACACAACATTAGAGTGACATTTACGTAAAACATTTGAGGTTCCTATTTTCTGCAAGCGGGCCTTAGTTTAATAAATATCTGCAGTATAGTTTTGCAATAAATATCTGCAGTATAGTTTTGCAGTCGCAGTTGTTGCTCCCTAAAACAGCCGCAGCCTACAGCAGCCAAGGTTAAACGCATAGTCTTTACCTAAAAAAACAAACCATTAAATTAAACTGATATACACAAGTGCACAGTGCAAACACATCACCCGACCAACACATATTATAGTATCCTCATTGTCCGATGTAACCCAGATAAAATAATTGTTGTTCATTAACAGTATTTTCATAACAATGCAGCCAGTGATAGTTGAAGTAAACAACAGACTCATTTACAGGCTAAATGTGAGACCGGATGAGGACTAATGTCCTTATGGCTTCATCCGGCTACATTTGTGTTATTAAAAAAACTAGTAGCGCTCCACGATGTTTCCCGCGGTTAAATAATTGCCTGAGTATTTATCCAGGGTAAGATAAGCTATCTCTGTGATGATGTATCTTAGTGTGATGTAAAAATCACATAAGGTCGCATAGGTACTTTTGTAATTATAATATTAAAAAACAACGCCTTAGGTTATTTTTCCTAGTGTCTGTAGAATCAAGATGATCATTTATTTTTGTAAGCGAATAGCAGACTGGATTGCATGCCAGTCACCGCGCTCTGCAGGTATGCTAGAGTTGCGCTAGAGCTCTCCTTAACTTCATGTTATTAAAATACCGCTAATGGCAATGACGAGTAACCCCTGATTCAATGACTAAGGGACGACTGAATGGTGTGACGACTAATCCTTGCGGCTCGCCAACTAAGATTGTAGTACTTTCCGTTGTCTTTCGATAGATGAGCTTTGGTTAGATTCGATTTCATTCGATTCTATTCGATTATTGCATCAGTCTATGTATGGTTCGTTCGTGTTGCTAAGCGCAATTAGATAGGTATTATAGCCATCTATGTACATAGTGGTATGGACAAATATAGTTGTTTATCTATTTCACAACATCGCACTTTTCCATCTGTAATGATAAAGTAATTACTGATAGTGAATGAAGTGTGCCGCATGATAAATAAAATAAATTAGTAACAAGTAAGTAAGTAATTTCATTTAAAAATAGGTCAATTAATGTTCGATGAGAACGTCAATAAGAAAATGTCTCATTACATAATGATAGTAAAATATTTATGAACTGATACGGGACGAGGTTGGAATAGTTTATAAACTGTGTAGGTATTGTGTTTGAAAATAAACCCTTCAACGTCTACTGAACGTGGGGTAACTCTCGAGATACATTCCAATGATGATGGCATCAAGGGATAGCTTGCTTAATGCTCACACAATCTTCCCTATTTATGTATGTACATCTAGCAGCGATAAATACGAAATAACTGCGAGAACAGAAAACAACTCTACTAGCATATCTGCTCTACTGTCTCGATTTCGTTATCAAGACACTTCAACCTAGGGTTTCGTTTTTCCCGGATTTTTTCGTTCCCAGGAACCGGGAAATCACGATTTCCGGGAATTCCCGGGAACCGGAAAGTAAAAAAAATTAAAAACGCATTTTTGATAAAGCTATTTATTTATTTTGTTTTTGTAGTTATAATTTAAAAAAAAAACTTTACCTTAAAAACCTTAAAAACACTTCCTTAAAGTAATGCTTTAGAAATACTAAAGAGCTTAGCAATTTATCGATTGAACATTCCTACTTGTGATCGCGAAGTTCCCCAATACAGAAAATGCACATTCGCTTTCGGTGGATGTTGGCATGATCGTTCGTAGAACATTGTACACAGTTCCAAGTTAGATGTTCGTTTACCAAAAGATACGTCAAAACTTTTACTTTTTTAAGTTTTGAAAATTGATTCTCGGTGATGGAGCTCCCTTAAAAACATTTTGAATAGGATCTTGAAGTTCTTCGGCGCAACAAGAAAAAGAGAAGTGGACTGACAAAAAGTGAGCAGGCGGAGGTAATTCAAACAAAGAGAGGTTGGCATTATATAAGTTTGCACTGCAGATGCGTGACAAGGACACGAAAAAAATTCAGAGAAATTACCCTGAATAACGTTTTACGAAGTGCTGGCTAGTCGAAGGATATACATTTTTTGAATTATTCCATAGTAAAACGAAAGAGTTTCTATATTTTTTTATCAATGCTTACAGTATTTTAGAGAAATAAATCACTTGAAAACCGTTCCCGGGAAATCGTATTTTTTTCCCGACTCCGTGAACTTTATATTTCCCGGGAACTCCCGATTCCCGGGTCCCGGGAATGAAACCATGAATGTCATAATTATATCTTCATTAGAAATATAGCTGCACTTACTTACAAATACAAATAATATATAACATAATACACTCAGGTCATAGTGCATTATATCCAAAAAACTACTCGTCTCTTTACTCTCTCTTTCCCTCTCTTACTTACATACACTTCACGGAGACAGAAACAAAGTCAAGCCACCCAGACGAGGTGACGGCAGAGTGTGCGGCGAGTCGTCGCCCGATATCTTCGTTACCCTTCTGAATAATGTACAGACGACTCATAGAAAAAGATTAAGATAAGAATTACATGAGAAGAATTTTGTTTTCTTTGGTTTATTATTGGTATTTTATTTTCATCTAATAATCACTAAATTACATCTACATAATACTTAGGTTTGAAGATCAATAAGCAAAACTCTTGCCTAATTCGTACCTCTATGTACCTAGAGCAATATGTTTAGCCGTCAGGATTTCTACCATTAGACAGGCCGTCCATCCGTCGTTTATTTGTCACTATCGCATTAAGAATTTAGTTGCGATAGCTATAGATAGCTGAACGATGCCAGGAGGGGAGCCGAGTGAACCCCTCCTTGACGTCACGCGGCCGTTTATGTTAAGGACGTCCTGAGCTCCTTGTTACTGGAATTATTTCATCAATCCCTCGAGGGGATCGACCGTGGGGTTCATCCTCAAGGACAAATACCAATGTAGGTAGGAACAGCTGGAAAAACAAGGTAAAAAAGATACCTACGTTAAATTGCCTCAACAGGTATTAAGTCGAAGTAATTTAAGTTTATCTATCTACCCGCTATGCTTTAACGGCCACGCTAAAAATGCGTGTTCAATCTTGCCATTATCGACTTGTATGATAATAAGCAAAATGTTGATGACACCCACTTTGCTTCGCGACAAGATTACCGGGAGCCGTGACGCAGACAACTATCACAAAATAATAAACATTGTAGAAAACACGAGCTCTCGAAATGCTTTGTTTCATTGGGAATAATACCGCTTCATAGATTGATAAAAAAGTACTAAAATATATTTTAGGTGAATACCTAACAAAGATACAAAAATGTACTTTATCAATACAACTACATGTTTTCCACTGCTTTGACGATTTGGAATGACGTCTGTAGCGGGGGTGATAAGGATGAAACATGCTTCTATGCATACCGGGGAACGAGAGAAAAAAAAAACTACCCTAAGAGACGGTTTACACGGAACTGGAAGGAACCCGTACATTCCACCTAGACAGTTCAAAACCGTATAATTTGAGCAAATTATAAAGGCACGCACCACCATGTACAATCATAGCAGCCATAGCTAAGTATATCATAGACGAGGGTCGCATGCAGCCTGCGGGCCGAATATTTGACATAACTGGAATACAGTTATTTTTGTTTTTATACTTACATCAGTTGAATTAAACTATCCATATAAAGTTATAAGCTTGAACCGAACACACGTGCATACTACATAATTTGACTGCCTCGGTGGCTCAATTGGTAGTGAATCTGAGCTTGGGGGCGTGGGTTCGATTCCCACCTAGGTAAAACATTCATTTGATGATGAACATTTGTGTTTGTTTTATATCTTGCTCTTGTCATGTATCTAAGTATGTAGGTATTTCAAAATATTTGTCAATGTATGTTCCTATTATAGTATGTATATAGTCTCTGGTAGCCATAGTACAAGCTTTGCTTAGTATAGGGTCAGACGACCGTGTGTGCAAGTGTCCCGAATTTATTTATTTACATAGTAATAGAGTGATATCTTGACCTTTAATTTCTTGCACCGACCAAGTCATTAAAGGGAAAGTATGAAAACTATAACCGTGGCCTTAAATAATAGTTAATTACACAAGAACGTAGATTTATTACCTCAATTCGTGAAATATATCCTATACCTCACTATTTACCTACCAAAGCATTTATAACTCTGGACGACTTTTACTACAGGATCGAACTTGGTATCGCAAAAAATCGTTAAGTAATTAAACTTTGATTGGATATTTTTTAGTACTACGAGTATGTACGAGTCCTATGTGCATGTTGATCAAGGTGGACTGAAGATCTGGTGAGGGTTGCGGGAAGCTGCTGGATACGGGCAGCGCAAGGCCGGTCGTTATGGAGATCATTGGCTTCTGTCCAGCAGTGGACGTCTTCTGGCTGAATTGATGATGATGTCGTATTGATTATGAGGCTCAGATCAATCTAGAGGAAAAGATGGAACACTGCGTTATATCTCGCTGAAGCCACTTCTTTTTCAATACACATTGAAAAAGAAGTGGCTTCAGCGTGGTAATGTTGTCATGAAAAACATTTACAATTGCACGAAAACTAATATTAATTTCCAAACTCTACGTTAGCCATTTCAGTTCCAATAAACAACCTTAGGAAATTTATTATTCTAAAACTGCACATATTTAAGTAAGAGTTTAATGTTACGGCTTTTTCAAAATTGACTTGTAAAAAAACTGCACAGTTTTTATAACCTAAGTTTATATAAGTTAAGTTACCTAATATAAGTATACCTATATATATACCTATACTTAGTTAAGGGTTTTTATACCTGGAATAAATTACTTTATTATTATTCCTTCATAAGGAAGAAAAGTGATTTAAATTTGGAATGTGAATATTGTTTTAAAAAGTTTTGATCACGAAAATTGTAACATGTAAAAGTAACATGCCGTATAATAAAGTATGCCTTATCCAAGCGAAATTAAAAAAAAAAGTTTGTGAAATGATAAAAATTGCATTCCGACTTCGTTCATAATTGTTTACTCAGATTAGGGTTTTACTTAGTTTTATATATATAGATGAGCGTGTTGTAAATAAACGTTTTGTTTTATTCCTGTATTATGTAATTTACACTTAAGTACTTATTTTTTTAGAAGGTAATAAAAAGTGGAGTGTTCACCTCGGAAGCAATTATTTTTTAACTCGAAATACTCTGAATCCGTCGCTCCTTAGAATTCTACTTTACAATCCCTCGTTGCGTTTGGGATTCAAAGAAACACTCTCGCCTTAAAATAATTGTCTGATCTCCAGGTAAACAATCTACTATTTCCCCTAGAGCGAAATATGCTATTTCGCTCTAGGGGAAATAGTAGACTCGGACTGGACAGACTCGCTAAGATGACGGACTTTTTACGTAAGACCAATTATTTACATATCACGTAGTCTCAACCACAGAATACGCCCTATTATATAGGTCGTCTCAACGTAAAGCAAGGCATTGCGCTCCCAGAGATAAAAAAATGTATGAAAATCCCAAGGGATCTTCAGAGCAAAGAAGCTAAAACTAAATGAAAACTCAGCACACGGGGATTGTAAAAAGAGTTTATTCGAAAATCGAACTGGCCACCTCAAAAAAAAGGAACGCAGCTCTGCATAAAATTTAAAACAAGCGGTGTTTGGTAAACGTATTTTCACAATTTCTTTTTATTGCCTCGCAGAAGGTGAAAATTAATGTAGGATAAATCCTCTAGGTAACCTCTAGGATAAATCAATATCTTCGTCATGGGCGGCGCTTCACTCTGGACTCTACATAACTCTAGATCTCGTTACGCTCAGGGTTCAATAAGGAGCCCGTGACGTAAGACACTGCTTTATCCCCTCGGCACATAACCTACTATTGTTTTTTTGCCTCAAGTTAGTTCCCCGTGCAATTCTAAACCATTCGTCCAATTGCGTTAAAATGTTGTATTCCGGAAGGCGAAGGCTGGACACCCGCGGATGAACTCGCGAGCGTCAGCTAGTGAAACTATAAAAAATATCTGACGTTTGTTTCCTACGTCACAGTCATCGGAATAAACCGATATGCCCCACAACTTGATCGGGTTAAAAAAACAATAACAAAAATTATTGTTTTGCCCACGAAATGCCCCCAAATATTGTCTCATTCTCTCAGACGATCATAATTATGATTCATGATAATATCATATGCAGATTTTTTTGCTTGGTTAATACAATGTAGTACCTACTATAGAATAAGTTTAAATTTGTAGAATAAGTATATCAGTACCTGGATGGCCGAGCTTTGCTCGGTATTTTTTTTTTTTTTTTAATTGTGTTTTTTGGTAAACAATTGATTTTAGTCTAACCTCAAAGCAAACACTCATTGACTTCGTGTTACTTAACAACGCCATCTGCTGTTGTGTCGTTAAAGCAATTAGTTGCTCACAAAAAATAGTAGTATTATTATTCGCCAATAGATGTCAGGAAGAGTCATATTTTTCAGTTGAGATTGATTATCGATAAAACACGAATAAAATGATATTTTCTAAAAATGATTCCTAGCTAGATCGATTTATCGCCCCCGAAACCCCCTATATACTAATTTGTATGAAAATCGTTGGAGCCGATTCCGAGATTCCAATTATATATATATATATATATACAAGAATTGCTCATTTAAAGGTATAAGATTTTTGTAAAATGAACATCGAATGCTTATGCAGTTATACTTGTATTCTCTGGCATGCAAATTTCCCCTTCGTAACCCCGTATAGCATAATTGCCAGTGATATTTAATAGTAGGTAGTTAACGGAAATTCATACCGCACCGCTCTGTCCGCAGCGTTGCCCTTCTGTCGGCTAAAGTTAATTCATACGAAAATCTAAATAAGTAGACGGCGATACTTCTGCAAGTCTGCACAATCTCTGCCGTAGACAACACTCAAATTAAAATCCTAATTATAAATGCAGAACTAGTTTCAGGTAAGGGTTAACTCGTACCTACCTACACGCTCGCTTTACCCTAGATTTCCCATTCCCCGTACTTTAGAACAAACGAGTGCTAATTTCATACTTCTCATAGTCTCTGAATAAAAGGATCATGACGTACAGACAGACACAGATAAGTTGAAATTGGGTTTTTTATTTGCTACGGAATCCTAATACTTGAGTTATGTTATGCATTTATGTACCTACTGCAAAGTGGTAGTTCGTATGTCGAGTGCATCGGTTGCGTGCAAATCGTGTGAGTCGGCAATGTGGATATTGCTAGTAACAATTTAACAACGTTCTTGGTATAATTATACAATTTTTAAGTTACAAGAGCTAGCGACTTTAGTAAATCAAACTGGAAAGGGGAGGGATTTCTTATGGTAGGGTAAGGGAAGGTATCCATACGCAATGTACTGCAGAGGTGTGGTACGCGTTGCCTGCGTCTGTCTTTCCACCTAGATACAATCCGGGGTGTTCAAGAGTAAAGTGAATAGGTATATCCAGCAAGCGCGTAACACCTTCGATCAAGAGGACGCTTCCCATCAGGCGAGTCAGTGGTGAAACGCATGCCGTTGTAAAAAAATGTGTAGGTAACGTTTGTTTTACATGTCAAAATGAATAAGTAGAACAAGATTTTACTATTTTATTTAAATGTAGTCGTTATAGCTTTTCTCTAGGTATAGGTATACAAGTACAAGTTATATTTTTATGATTGGGGATCAGCCTATCGAACTTATTTGGGGTCGGTAGCGGTACAGTATAATTAAACTAAAGTTTTCTCCAGCGGTTTCCTTCTTTCGTCTGGATATTGATAATCAATGAAACCGTTTATTAATTAAGACTTTCTAATGAATTAGTTATGCCTTCCAGCTATCGCATTTTGTGAATAAGTATGAAACTGTGAACAAATCACACATCACACTAATATTACAAATACGAAGCATTGTGAGTTTTTAGTAAAGTTAAGAAGTTAGCTTATACTGTAGAATAGAATTTTAAATTACCACATAGTCTCTCAAGGTCTCTCAAGGTCAATGCTGAAAGTTAGCGATGAGAAGAAATTTTCAGCATTATTGCTGAGCATTCAACTTATTAGACACACTGGACACAACAGTGATAGCTCTGTATCTTTTATCTGTGTATTGGTATTATGTGTTGTTATCGTCTTTGTAGTAAATTGTGTGTTAAAATTAATGTATCTTTCTTTCTTCTTTCTTTCATAGACTACTTTTTAACCGTCCGCAGGGCGCAGACCAAAAAGTTGTAAACCTACTGGGAAATTCGCTTACATCTTCGCTAGGGCAAGGGTGGGCGATGCTTGCGTGCCGACAATGATGCCAACTAGGACATGACTGCAGTAGCCGGCGGGTTATTGAGTAAATTGCCTCTACTTTACTCCCATAATAATAACTGCCCGTACAATAGGATTAGGTACACATACTGCATCTCTGCGACAAATAGCTGTACTTAAGTAAAATTACACAAATGATACACCTATTACGAGCGCATGCATTGTGAACTAGACAACTGACATGGTCTAATTAAGTAATTACCTAACATAGTAGCTACACAATTATCCTTCTAGTCCTACTTACTTATATTATAAACGCGAAAGTTTGTATGTTTAATTATTACATATTCACACTCAAACGAATCGACGGCTTTGGATGAAATTCGGAATTGAGATAGTTTATGCCCTATAGCCCTATTTGGAGATTGAGATTTTCATCTCACCTTTTTTCTTTCCTGGTGCACTCGTTTGAAATGTCATAGGTGTGAGAGTGACCAAGATAAAATCTCATCTCATCTCACGCGCAGGAATAGCCCCCCTGGACTAACACATATTCTACTTACAAACCGTGGGTGGCACCAACGGGCATAGCTAGTATTATAAATGTGAAAACTTGTATGTTTGGATTTTTTCACAATCTCACAAAAACGTGAAACAAAACAAATCGTCACGCCTTTCCCCCGAGGGGGCTGGCAGAGGTGTAATACAACACCCACATTTCGCCGGACGATATTCAGTCCCAAATGTGACAGGTGGCGAGCCTGTCGCCATACACCGGGTTCCAGTCATGTAGAAGATGACATACCACACAAAAACGGCTAAACAGATTTGGATTACATTTGGGATGACTTTCGAAACTCCGGTTCGTAGACGGCCGAAGGGGATGACATGTCTCTTAAGACGAACTTCGTACCACCACATTTAATATGTTCTTTTACTTAGAAAAACCTTGTCCTGGCAATAACGAACGCAAGAAAAAAGAGTTATCCAATTTAGTACAGGCACAGAACATATAATAAAACTACATAGAGAATGGCCACTGTTACCCCCCGACCAATCGGGGCTTCCTCACCCCGCCACCGATTCAGAGCTGTCGAGGAGCTGACGTAAGCACGGGACGCACTACACGCGCAGGTGCGACGACGCAGCGTGACGGTCGTATTCGTTTATAGCTGGTGGATGCCTACGGTGGACTTGACATGGACACACAGCTGACGCGGCACACTTCATGATTGTAACGAGCAATACGAGCATGGACACGAGAAGAACATTATTATTAATGTAATCGAAATATTATTTATAACGTGAACATGGAATGATATGTTTTTAAGTGCATGTATCTATTATTGTATAGGTAATGAAGTAAAATGTATGGTAGTTAATGAATTACCTACTCGGTTGTGTGTTGAATACCTACTTGAATATTCCTTCAAACTAAGTACGTAATTAATTTGTTGGTTAGTTGGAGTGTTGTGATTGTGAATGTTATGCGATATTTACGAAATCTATAGAGACTGAAATAACATCAGTATCAAAAGCTTCAAATACCTACCTAGAATAGACAATAATTATTCAAACGGTGACAACCATGGTTTCCTTCACACACACAATTGCGCGTGTACAAAAACAACATGTGTGTAGTGTCTGTGTAATGTAGCTAGAGCGCGGCTTTTGTAAAGAGATTTAGTCGAGTGTCCGGGGTGTGGTACAGGGGGCCTGCCATGACATATTATTGCATGTCGTGATGGTTAGGTTTTGTTTTCGACGCTGTGCCACCGCGAATCGTATCGCCGCGCAATAAGGTTCATAGTCGAGCAGCGTCGGAAACAAAACGTAGCCATCATGTCATAGTCATGGTAGGCCCCTAGTCATTCGCAAGTTATACAGTTCGCAAATACATATGAATACAATAATAGTTTATGGTTAGCCTTTAGGTAGGTAATGGATAATTGCCTACACTTAGACAAGTTTGATACTTTGGTAAGTTTTTTATTTTGTTATGTAAGTAAGTAGGTAGGTAACTAACTTATCTACATAGAACAGTTTGACGTTTGACTGTGAGTCAACTCGCCTGATACCAAGCGATGCTGATGGACGAAGACGAAGACCTAGAAGGTACTTATTCACTCTGGCCTTGAAGATACCCAAGTTGCAGTCAGCCGGAAATAGAGACGGTGGCAAGGTGGTATTATTTTGATCAACAAGCTGGCAGGGGTCGTGGAGGTGGGGGACAGAAGAGGCGAAGTGCCCCCCTAAACTCAGGCGACGGGGCCGCGCCTCCTCCAATGTTGCTACCTGAGATTGAAGGAAAGGGGAAAAGATGTTTCTTCCGTCCTCTCTCGTAATGGAATACTTCCGTGGTCCCTGCATGCAGGTATATCAAACGTGTTTAGTATGTGTCCCATCGCTGTCACAGGTTACTATAAGAATTGCCAGGCTTGATTGGTGTGTCGGTCGGAATACTGAGTAGCCGCAGTTGAGTGAAGAGTGATATAGGGCCACGTGAACATACTGACAAGTAATCTGCGGACGTGCCGGCCTTGCCAATGTCACGCTGCACCAGCTATAAATAAAATACTAGTTGACGCTAATAGGGCCCAACTATACAGATACGGTATCTAATACTTTTATGTTTCAATTGTTTGTATTTTTTATCCGCGGAGTTTTCCGGTTTTTACGCATTTTCCGGTATAAAAAGTACAGAATGTTCGTCAAGAAGCGATGATAGCTTAGTTGGAGAAGGCTGGCCTTTTAAGCCAGAGGGAACGGGTTCGATTTCAGCCGAAGGCACGCACCAATTGGTTTATTGTGCGAATATATGTGCGTATATCTGCTACATAACTGGAGCCCGGTGTACGGCAACCAGTCTCGCACCCTGCCACATTTGGGACTGAATATCGTTAGACGAAGTGTGGTTGCAATACTTATACCTCTGCCAGCCCCTTCGGGGGTATGACTAGACGATATGTTATGTTCGTCAAGTCGATGTTGTGATGATGATATTACGTTCTGGAACACATGGTCGAAAAACGGGCATAAACACCTAACGTTGTGTCCGATCATATTTACGATATTTACGGCCGCCCCTCAACGACGTCCCCGGAATGCGATGTATGATATGGTATATCTAGGTGAGGAAGTACTATTTCCTGGACAAGATTGTTACACTCACCCGAATTACTTACACTACCTACTGTATTACTTAGTACGTAGGTTTACCCTTATGATTTATGAAACAAAAATTATTCACGTACGATTTAGTCGATTATTCTGACTATAGTTTTAACCGCATTTGGCAGTCTTTATCAAGGCGAGTGCGCGCGCGCGGCTGCGTCTCGCATAGCGCTATGCGAGACGCAGCCGCGTAGGAGTAGTAATCCCCGTTTCATAAATCATAATGTGTGAAAACCACGTCAGTTTCCAAATAAAATACACATCGGATACATTGCTACCTAAGATGATGTTAGTAAATCAACCATGGATCTAGCTTTCTCATCTTATTTTCCTTATTAATCGAAAATGCAAAAACCTTTAAGCGCGGGAAAACGTGAAAGACGTTATTATATTTATTTATTGCTAATACACAGTGCTGCTTATTGCTTAGATTAAACTAATTACAAGTACAAAAAGACCCTGTAAAGGCGCTGCAAAATAAGTTAATGATGTAAGTAAGTACCTATTTGTAATCTTAAACAATAATTTACCATCAAAGCTTACACAGGATTAGATCTTCATATTCAACACTCATATAGTTTTAACACAAATACCTAGTAGAACATTTAAATTATTATTTTTACACACTTACTACTTTATACACTTATTACTTTTAACTTAGTCTAGTTCTTTTATTTGTCTAAATTGTAACAAAATTAGCATTAAAATACTGCATTGTGTAAATATTCTCTAGCTTTTCATCTGCAAACTAAAGGAAACTGTCAATTTAATAAACAACGCGAAAATCATTACCAAGGCCTTCTTGCTCATTAACGTCTTCAGCAACAATTGTCGTGCAACGTAACAACGTACTAAGTAGGTACATACATTTTCAATTCACGTGTATGTTTTTTTTCGACTTAATCAAATACTTACCACATTTTATGGCTCTATTTAAATTACATTATTAAAAGGTGGGTTTTTTTTTATTACATAACTAGCTGCGCCCCGCGGTTTCACCCGCGGTTAAAAAAGAACTTTCAAATAAAGGCTTATCAGATGAATTAAAATTCAAAACAAACATCGAAATTGTTTTTTGTTTCTCTAAGCAGTGTTGCCACATCATATTTTCGAAAACGCAGTGCTGTCTTCATTAATGTACAGTTTAGTGAGAAAAGTACACTGTTTGATGAAACAAACACCTGTACAAAAAAGAAGTTATTGTTTTCCTAAGTAATTTAAAATTCTCAAACTAATATTTCAGCATCTTAAACCGATTATTCTACTTAAAATCTTACCTCTTTGCAAGACCATGACTTCGACTTGACTCTGAATACAATACTTACTTAACTTTGATTGTGACTATCAAAATACTTGACATGCCACTGGCTTAAATAAATCCACTAAGATGCGACTTTTTTTGTAAATTTGCAAAACATTTGCCCATTTTGAGCCAAATAGAGCAATAACGTGCAACACTGACATAGACGTTCCAGACGGGTGCGTTCTATGCAAAGGATAGAAACCTGTTTCTCCGTTGTTTTCTAACGGCTCCGTTGTTTCACTCGCCTTACGAAACGACTAAGTTGTTCTATAACTTTGCTTGAAAATATGTTTTTTTTTCAGTTGGAATACAGTTTAAATTTATTCAATGTAATTTAATAATTTTTACACTTATGTTTTGAACGGCAGAGTTGCACACGGGGTGCGCTGAGAGCCTATCCTCTGAACGCGACCCCGACCCCGACCTCGAGCAAGCCGGCGATTCTATTGGCTCTATTGATTCTATAATCTCTATTGGCTCGAAATTTGAACTTGCGATTTTATCTTGCTTATTATACAAAAACTACACATCCAAAACCATAAATATTAAGTTTGTCGCTATTCCCGAGGTCAAGGAATCGAATTGCATGCTAATTACCGAGAAACAGGTAGCCGTTTAGGAGAAACGTGCTATGTAAGTTTTGTAGAGTGCCATCTCGCTCCGCCTTGCGTTTTTATCTCGTTCTGGTTTTTCACTTTTATTATATAGAAGATTATATAGAAGATAGGCTTGCGTTTGGCCGCCAACATGCCTGATGATAAGCAGTGATGCGGCCTACGATGGAGCACGCTTGCCTAGAAGAAACCGATTCACTCGAGACTTGAAGACACCCAGATTATAAGTGTCAGGGAACACAAAGTCTGGCAGAGTATTCCACACTCTAGCGGTCCGTATGAGAAATGAGGAACCAAAGCGCTTCGTGCGTGTTGTAGGTATGTCAACCATAAAACGATGCCGCTTTTTCGTACTCTTGGTTGTTTTATAGAAGAACGGGCTAGGGAGAATAAGGTCATGCAAACCAGATGCACACTCCCCGAAATGTATCCGATAAAAAACCGATAGACTAGCAACCTTGCGCCGATGATCCAAACTTTGAAGTTTGGCCTGGACAAGGGAGTCGTTGCCAATGAGCTTCTTCGCACGTTTCTCGATGGACTCCAACGCCTCGAACTGGTACTTAGCCGATCCATCCCAAAGGTGCGAACAATACTCCATGCACGACCGAACCTGTGCCTTATATAATGAAAGCAACTGTTCCGGCGTGAAGTACCGTCGCACCTTCGAAAGGACACCCAGCTTTTTAGCAGCTAATTGAGCCTTAGCCTCAATATAGGAGCCGAAGTTGAGGGTGGAAGTCAAAGAAACTCCTAAAAGCTCAAGGTAAGTAGGTAACTAGGTAAGTACTAGGTAATATGTAGTTTTTGTAAATTTACCTACTTATCATCTTATCTAAGTAACACTATAATTGGTGTGCGTAACTTCAGCTTCCTCATAGGTGATAGAATAATTTTACCTATGCCAATATTTAAAGCATAATAGCTGCAATCAAATATCCCAGTCTTAGTTTAGCTGCCACAAGAACTTCGTTAATATGAGCCATTTACTATGTGTCAGCTGGAGTGACACAACCTCAGCTCGCACATCCAGTACAGGCAAACCAGTGAGGTTAGGGTTTTGGACAATAGCTAGAAAATTAAAGCATAATAGCTGCACAAGGTAGGAAAAATCTGAACGATGCTACTCAAAACATGTAGAAGCTATGATCAAAAAACTGTGTGTAAGCTGGTGTTGTGTCACTTCAGCTACTCATCTCATATCTTCCAAACGAAAGAAGGTATGATTATGCATTATAGCTCAAATTTTAAAGCATAATTGCTGCCATTGGCAGCAAAATTTTCAAGTCTCTGGGTTATATACTTTCCGAGTTATAAGCTAATACCTATGTGTAAGCTGAAGTTGCGTCACTTCAGCTGACACATGTTGAATCGACGAAACTATCAAACGTAGAGTTTTCATTTAAAGGGCAAAAATTAAAGCATAATTGCTGCCATAGGCAGCAAAATTTTCAGATTCCTAGACCTCGTAGTTTCCACGTAATAATCAAAAAACAGTTTTCGCGCCAAAAAATTCAAATTTTTGCTTAAAAGCGGCGTTGCCGTTCCGTGCGGTACATTATTGCAATTCAATTTGATCTTAGCGCGCATAGTGTTAAAAGTCATTTTAACTTGTGTTCAAAATTCTTTTAGTTTTGTTTAGACTGAGAGCCCCTGAACCATATGGAACTAAGAATGCACCTGTAAAATTTGAAGGCAGATTCTTATGACCTTAAACAACGACGAAGGTTATTGGTTTTGGCGTGGCTTGTTCTCTGTAATTTGGCTAACAAAAAACGACTGAGAGCCGCTGAACTATATGAAACTAGGTATGTATGTTATTTTAAAGATAGATTCTTATGAACTTAGAAGACGAGATAACTAGACTAGGAGCTCCCTGGTCTTCTGATTCTTCATGGAACAACTGAAATAACACTGAAGTAGTTATCGAATACAGATACTTACCTACTTACAGGCTATGGAAACTGACGTGGTTTTCACACATGATTTTATGTAACGGGAATCACTTACTTATGCGGTTGAAACAATAGTCGGAATACGAGTAATTCCCGTATCATAAAATCAAAGTACTTACAGACTATTAAAATACATTTTACTATCTCTTACCCACACATTAAACATTTATCTTCTTGATTGAATCAGGCGTTACTTTGCGGAAGTTCATCTTCAAACTTGTTAAACACCTACACTACTTACTTACACTAGATATTGTCCAAGTAACAAATGTATCTTCTTTACTATACAGTGGTTTGTCTTTCTTCTTTATTTTAATTTTTTAATTTTTAAATTAGTAAATGTACTAGATGGCACGCGAAGGGTGTAGCGGGGTGGTGGGGCAAAAAAACTGGTTCGCCATGCCACTGTCTACCTCGCGCCTGTGACGTCAAGCAGCCATTATCTGTCGCGCGACGTCTTTTGTTAGCCAAATTACAGAGAACAAGCCACGCCAAAACCAATAACCTTCGTCGTTGTTTAAGTTCATAAGAATCTGCCTTCAAATTTTACAGGTGCATTCTTAGTTCCATATGGTTCAGGGGCTCTCAGTCTAAACAAAACTAAAAGAATTTTGAACACAAGTTAAAATGACTTTTAACACTATGCGCGCTAAGATCAAATTGAATTGCAATAATGTACCGCACGGAACGGCAACGCCGCTTTTAAGCAAAAATTTGAATTTTTTGGCGCGAAAACTGTTTTTTGATTATTACGTGGAAACTACGAGGTCTAGGAATCTGAAAATTTTGCTGCCTATGGCAGCAATTATGCTTTAATTTTTGCCCTTTAAATGAAAACTCTACGTTTGATAGTTTCGTCGATTCAACATGTGTCAGCTGAAGTGACGCAACTTCAGCTTACACATAGGTATTAGCTTATAACTCGGAAAGTATATAACCCAGAGACTTGAAAATTTTGCTGCCAATGGCAGCAATTATGCTTTAAAATTTGAGCTATAATGCATAATCATACCTTCTTTCGTTTGGAAGATATGAGATGAGTAGTTGAAGTGACACAACACCAGCTTACACACAGTTTTTTGATCATAGCTTCTACATGTTTTGAGTAGCATCGTTCAGATTTTTCCTACCTTGTGCAGCTATTATGCTTTAATTTTCTAGCTATTGTCCAAAACCCTAACCTCACTGGTTTGCCTGTACTGGATGTGCGAGCTGAGGTTGTGTCACTCCAGCTGACACATAGTAAATGGCTCATATTAACGAAGTTCTTGTGGCAGCTAAACTAAGACTGGGATATTTGATTGCAGCTATTATGCTTTAAATATTGGCATAGGTAAAATTATTCTATCACCTATGAGGAAGCTGAAGTTACGGACACCTATAATTGTGAGCTTCAGAAAAATCAAATACGATATTTAAAACATAACGTATCATATCGTCACGCCTTTCCCCCGAGGGGGCTGGCAGAGGCGTAATACAACACCCACACTTCGCCGGGCGATATTCAGTCCCAAATGTGACAGGAGGCGATCCTGTCGCCATACACCGGGCTCCAGTCATATAGCAGATGACATACAATACGCACATAATGTTTACACAATGAACAAATTGGTGCGTGTCGTCGGCTGGATCGTCGATATTTTATATAGGTACCTATGTACAATAGAATATAACACAAACTAGGTCCCTACTACTCGTACAAGGAATTGTTTTGCCGTGGGTCAGATCAGTTGCCCTGGTTACTTGCTCCACAACGATAGAAACCACGTCGTACTCATTTGGGAGCCTGAAACCTAGCCCAGATACGAATTGCGGGTAAAGCCGCAAGACGCAGCTAATGCAGGTAGCTAATTGAAAAACACCATTTGTTCCAGTTTTTCATTAATTAGCCGCCATAGTGAGTACCCAAATGAACTGTCGCGACTGTATTGTGCACCGCACTATAATAGAGCCGCAACTAATTAATGTTAATGACTAATAATCACATGCCTAATTGAGCTAACGCTGGCTGCGACACGCTCGAATGACATGAATATAATACCTACTTTGCATGCCGGAGTGTGTTTACGTCAGGACCGACGTTGCCGGGCCGACGCCGACGCGACGACGAGATTGAGTACGGCAAAACTGGATTTTGATAAGGGCGGAGACAATCAATCAATCAAAACCAAATGAAAGGATAGGACAAAATAACAAGCAAATCTTTTCTACACACTAAAAAAGTTTGTTAAAGCTTTAGTGTAAACTTCTATAATTAGGTAATTGGGATTTTTACCCGACTGCGCAAGGAGAGTTATGCTTTTCGAGTGTATGTATGTATGTATGAGGTTTCTTTGGCACGCCCTACAGCCTAAACAGCTTGATTTATGTATTTCGACATGTGAAGTCTCATTTGAATCGTCTTGATAGTGGAAGGGACGTAGGGTACAAACAGGGTAGGTACAATACAACAGTTTAGTTGTATACGGATTTTCAGATTAAAAAAAAATAATTATTACCAAAACCTAATAATAATAATAATAATAAATTCTTTATTTGCCAAAAAGGTTACAAGCATCTTTCTTGTGACCCCTGCACTAGGAGAATCCTGTATCGCAGGGGCCACGTCTGGTACGAGTTACAAACTGATTGAGATACGGTGCGGTGATTAATTTAAAATTTTATAAATTTAAGACAAAATAAAATACAAAATGAAAAAAGAAACCTCACTTTTAGCAAAAATTGTACAAGAGCGCGCGTGTGTGTGTGTGAGAGAGAGTGTGTGAGTGTTAATTAGTGTGTTTGTGTAGGGGAATGAATGTAAATGTGTAGTGGGTAGAGATAACATGTAGAATTTTCCTTTTCAAATTTACTTTATTTACTTTAGTATGTCTAGCAAAGCCTCTGTTTCCTTGTATGAGAGAGAGTTTAGAAAGATTGACGTAATTTTTTGCATTCTCTTAAATTTGATTTTTGAACATTGCATTGTCTATTAATTTTGTTATACATGAAAGGAAATCTAAATTCAGGCAGTCGTCGTGCAAAGGCTGTGTTGACCCTGGGTTGAGCAACACGAGGTTTTCTCTTTAGGGAACTGGGGTCCATGTGACTGGCCATCTTGCGGTGCACTGCTAGCGTCACCTTTAGTAGGTATAGTTGCCGAACGTTAAGGACTCCCAATTTAGAATACAGGTCGTCTGTAGGGTGTCGATATGGTAGTTTGCACATGACTTTAAGTACTGCGCGTTGAGCTCTCTCGACTTCGATCATTGCTGAGACACCGGCTCCCCCCCAGGACGTTATGCAGTAGGTCAAGATAGATTCGCATAGAGCTCCGTATACTAAACGTAGCGTTTGTTCAATGGCAGAATTCCGCAAAGCTCCCATAATGTGGGTGATTTTACGAACTCTCTTTGACAAGTATGTGATGTGCGCTTTAAATGAAAATTGTTCGTCAATTATTACCCCTAAGTATTTGATGGATGCAGTGCGTGCTACAGTTTCACAATTGCAAGAACTAGGAGAGCACGAAGAGTGGATATGAAGCTTATTTTGTCGATTTGGCTCAGATGTCTTAGTTTTATGGAAACACAGATATTTCGTTTTGGATAGGTTAAGCGTTAGAAGATTTTTATCTAGCCATTGTTTGATCCGTGCCATACCAGATTCTGCCTTGTTAAAGGCTTCGTTCCAATTATTTGCATGAAATAGGGCGACAGTATCGTCTGCGTAGCAAATGAGATCCATCGCCGAGGCACAGCTTGTGTGTATGTCGTTCATGTAGATAATGA
This sequence comes from Peribatodes rhomboidaria, assembly GCA_911728515.1. Taxonomy (NCBI): domain Eukaryota; kingdom Metazoa; phylum Arthropoda; class Insecta; order Lepidoptera; family Geometridae; genus Peribatodes; species Peribatodes rhomboidaria. The sequence continues at coordinate 23,115,910 of OU452166.1, forward strand.
AGAACGTTGGACCGAGTACACTGCCCTGTGGAACTCCGAAATTAATCGGTAGTGTACTACTGATACTGTCACTGATTTTGACTCGCTGTGTTCTCCCATCAAGGTAACTATGAAACCACTTCAGAGGCAGTCCTCTGATTCCCGAGCATTCTAGTTTCTGCAGCAGGATTGCCACCGAGACGGTGTCAAAAGCCTTGGCTAGATCAAGAAACACGCCAATAGACTTTTGCCTTTTGTCTAAACTAACCGCTACTTTTCTAGACAGAAGGTCCACGGCCTCCTCGGTGGATTTCCCACGTTGGAAACCAAACTGGAATTCGGAAATTAGGTTATGTTTCTCCAGGTACGTAACTAGACGATGGTTCACGATCTTTTCCAGGAGTTTTGAAAACGAGGCGAGCAATGAAATTGGTCTGTAGTTTTCAGGGACGTTCTTTTGGCCACTTTTGAATACTGGAGTCACGCTAGCTAGTTTCCATTGCTGGGGGAAGACACCTGTTAAGAGGCTTAGATTAAAGATGTGTGTTAAAGGTACGATAATTTCAGGTTTAATTGATTTGATTAGTGCTGGTTTGATGCCATCTAGTCCAGGAGCACTGTCAGGTTTTAATTTATCTATGAGTTTTCCAACCTCGTACACATCAGTTGGCTGCAAAAAGAACGAATAGGAGTGTTGCGAATGACTCTTTTGGAAATCTGTTGCAAGCTCTTCTTCAGTAGTATTTAACGCATCGAGAAGCTGACTGGCAAGCTTCGATCCTATATTAGCGAAGTACTCGTTGCAATGGTTTGTTGACTCTATGCAACTCGATTTGCATTTAAGGAGCTCTGTAGCAGGTAAGTGATTGTTCGGGCTGTCAATAATGGACTTAATTGACTTCCACAGTTTTTTGGGATTTCGTTTGTTAGCTTCTAAATCGTTGCTTTCATGCTCGCGCTTCAGTTTATGCAAGAGGGAGTTGCAGAAATTTCTGTATCGAGTATAAACGAGCTTTCGTGTGGCATCTTCAGGATGTTTTTTAAGGTCTAGGTGTAGCTTATCGCGGTGCTTCATGCAGCGTATGAGACCGGGAGTAATCCATGGCTTTAACGTAAACTGGGATCTACTGACTCGTTTCTCGCAAGTATGGTTCTTTACCGCTGTTACAATTATCTCTTGGAATTCTTCCACTGCCTGATTAACGTTTTGCTCGCCGAGTATTCGAGACCAATTAGCCTCTTGCAACGAGTTCTTTATCGCTTGGAAGTCCAATTTCTTAATATATCTGTCCCTATGCTGTTTAGGGCCTAGAGAAATCAGTGATATTCCTAAGAAAACCATCGCGTGGTCGGTTACGTCTGTTTTTCCAACAATTCCTATTATATTTTTTGATTTGGCTCTGACAAAGATGTGATCCAGACATGAATTTTCTCTGGTTGTCTGTGTGATTGCCGGAAGTAAACCTATTTCAGCCATCATACAGAGGTATTCCCTTCCGATTTCATCCAGTGGAGTTGCTATATTAACATTGATGTCGCCAGCTACAATAAGGGGGACGTCTTTCTTAAGCAGTTCTAGAGTACGGCTAATAGAAACACAGAATTTTTCTATGTTTTTAAAAGAAGGTGAGCGATATATAGCCAATACTGTGGCAACTTTTGGGAGTTCTATTTTAATACACTCGGCTTCTTCCAGTGTTAGTTCGCTCACTGAAAAACTCAAAGAGCTTTTCATGTAGACCACAACACCACCGGCTTTGTTGTGAATGGATTCCGTTTTGTAGCTATCGTAACCGGGAATTTGTCCTATTATTGGATCAGAGCCAAGCCAGCATTCAGTTAAGATCACTATGTCAACATCGACATTAACGCGCTGAAATGCCACTAAAAAGGACTGGAAGTTCTTTTTTATGCTTCTAATATTAAACGAAAGAATTTTAAGGTTAAAATTTTCAGTAAGAAACTCTCTGCAGTCTTCCAGTAAGTTACAGGTCTGACAATTGATGGAAAACGTTTTATCTATATCATTAACAGTATCTAGGTCTATATTTGAAATCATAAAATAATCTGATTTAATCTGGGTTTGTATGTAGGGAAATTGTCAGGCCTGCATATATATGTGGACGAGGTTGCAGAATCGTTGCTTAAGTAATATTTTGGTATCGGAAAATTGACAGTGAGGTGCAGGGCGTTTGTGTGGAACCTATAACTTTACAACACAATGAAGAAAACTATGAGTACTCTTAACATTTTACTTAAACTAAGTATAATGATAAAATTGTTTTGGCAATTGGAGTAGGCTCAGCACTGTTCTGCGTAGAAGAGTACGAGAGAGCTGGTTTTCAGCCTACCCCATTGCTTGGGCTAAGATTTTTGTCAAGCGTGGTAAACATGTGGCTATACTATAGCGGGTTTACTTGATCACCATAGTTGCAGTCGCCTATTCTTATACGTCTAAATAAATTAACAAATGGAACAATTTCGATTATTCATACATTAATTTTAGTATTAACTAGAGTTTGCCCGCGGCTCTGCCCGCGTGGAATCTATTGCATAGCAATTAATTACCTATTATGTAAATCTATTCAGTAGTTTTAGTGGTTAAGTAACAGTTACCTACTATATTATAAGTACAGTGATGTAAATAATAAAATGTTTAGCAAAAACATAAGTATTCTTGTTTATTGATTTTAAAATGATACAAATACATCTAAGAAACGAATACGTACACAATATATAGGTAAATTTTAAAATATAATTAAGAAATTAAAATATATTGATAGCGTAGTTGGAGAAGGACCGCCTCTCAAGCCAGAGGGAGCGGGTTCAAACCCATGCAGCCGATGACACGCACCAATGTGTTCATTGTGTGAACGTATGTGTGTATTGTAACTATGTCATCTGCTACATAAATTGAGCCCGGTGTATGGCGACAGGCTCGCCCCCTTATACATTTGAGACTGAATGTCGTCCGTCGAAGTGTGGATGTTACAACTCTTCTAGCCCCTTCGAGGGAAAGGCGTGACGCTATGTTATGTCATGTTTATTTCACAATTATCGGTAGCTTACAATAACTACATCGAGAAGGTAGGTTTCCAAATGACACCTCAATATGCAAGCCACAAATTCGCTAAGTGTGCTGTGTTTATTTGCCTTATCACGCACACAGACGCAGACATAATGTGGTTATGTGATTAAAATATAATCTTCCTGTAAGATGATTAATTGGTTGATTTCTTCCATTTCAATTGCGAAAAGCCTGGTACCGTTACTTAGTTAGTTCTTCTTTTATTACCAAAATGTTTCAGTAACATAATAATTGCACCAATTTTCAAATAAAGGCATACCAGATAAATTAAAATTCAAAACAAACATCGAAATTGTTTTTTGTTTCTTTTTTTTTTTCTTTTTTTTTAATAATTTATTCATGACCATGGATACTCGTCCTTCAGTCGGATTCTTAGTAATATTTTTTCCTTCAGTAACAGATGATGGGATGATGATGATGAGGTGATGATGAAGACGATGAATCCCTCCCCTTTTCCCATTCCAGTAAAGTTATGGATACTTTACTGAAACTTTAAGTGAAGTTTTGTAGAGAACACGAAAAATCGCGTTTCGCGATGTTTGTATCATTTGCCCACACTCGTGCACGTTGACGAACCGGTAAACGTTAATAATCCACCATTATTACACTTTAACACTCGAAGAATCACAAGTTTTAGAAAATAATACAAAAACACGACACCATCTTTTCGGTTCCCGCCAAAACTCCTTTTTTGTTTCTTTAGAAGCAGTGTTGCCACGTCATATTTTCGAAAACGCAGTGCTTTCTTCATTAATATTTACGGTTAAGCGAGAAAAGTACACTGTTTGATGAAACAAACAAATGAAAAAAAGAAATTATTGTTTTACTAAGTAATTTAATATTCTCAAACTAATATTTCAACATCATAAAACGATTATTCTATTAAAAATCTTACCTCTTTGCTAGACCATGACTTCGACTTGACTCTGAATACAATACTTTCTCAATTTTTATTGTGACTATCAAAATACTTGACATGCCACTGGCTTAAATAAATCCACTAAGATACGACTTTTTTTGTAAATTTGCATAACATTTGCCCATTTTGAGGCAGATATAGCAATAACGTGCAACACTGACATAGACGTTCTAGACGGGTGTGTTCTATGCAAAGGATAGAAACCTGTTTCTCCGTTGTTTTCTAACGGCTCCGTTGTTTCATTGGCCTTACGAAACGACTAAGTTGTTCTATAACTTTGCTTGAAAATGTTTTTTTCAGTTGTAATAAATTGTTTAAAATTGTTTAAAATTAGTTGTTTAAATTTATTCAATGTAATTTAATAATTTTTACACTTATGTTTTGAACGGCAGAGTTGCACACGGGGTGCGCTGAGAGACTATCCTCTGAACGCGACCCCGACCCCGACCTCTAGCAAGCCGGCGATTCTATTGGCTCTCTAATATAATCTCTATTGGCTCGAAATTTGAACTTGCGATTTTATCTTGCTTATTATACAAAAATTACACATCCAAAATCATAAATATTAAGTTTGTAGCAATTCCCCAGGGTCAAGGAATCGAATTACATGCGAATTACCGAGAAACAGGTAGCCGTTTAGGAGAAACGTGCCAAGGAAGTTTTGTAGAGCGCCATCTCGCTCCGTCTTGCGTTTTTATCTCGTTCTGGTTTTTCACTTTTATTATATAGACTAGCGTTTGCCCGCGGCTCTGCCCGCGCGGAATCCAATATGCAAATTTTTGAGATAAGTTATTAAGGAATCTATAGCAATGAATCACCTTTTACGTAACACCACTCAGTAGTTTTAGTGGTTAAGTAACTTAGTTACCTACTACATTATAATAAGAACAGCGATTTTGACGTTCATAAGTGTATCTTTGATACCTAAATTGAATAAAAACATTTTGACTTTGACTTTGACTTTGATGAAAATAAACACATGTTCAGCAAAAACATAAGTATTCTTGTTTATTTATTTTTTTATTAATATGGCACAAATACATCTAAAAAACCAATTAATATATTGCAGCGATGATAGCCTAGTTGGAGGAGGCCCGCCTCTCAACCAGAGAGAGCGGGTTCAAACCCAACCAATTGGTTTATTGTGTGAACATATTAAATGCGTATTGTATGTCATGTGCTACATAAGTTGAGCCCGATGTATGGCGACAGACTTGTCCCCTGTTACATTGGGACTGAATGTCGTCCGGCGAAGTGTGGGTGTTATATTACACCTCTACAAGTCCTTTCGAGGGAAAGGCGTGACGATATGTTATGTTATGTTTATTTCGCAATTATCAGCAGCTTACAATAACTACATAGAGTAGGTAGGTTTCTAAATAACACCTCAAAATGCAAGCCACAAATTCGCTAAATGTGCTGTGTTTATTTGCCTTATGACGCACACAGACGCAACACAGACAGAATGTGGTTAGGTAGTTATAATGTTCCTTACCTCTAAGTTGAATAATTGGTTGATTTCTTATATTTCAATTGCGAAAAGCCTGGTACCGTTACATAGACCTTCTTTATTACCTAATTTTTTCAGTAACATAATAATTGCACCAACTTTCAAATAAAGGCATACCAGATGAATCAAAATTCAGAACAAACATCGAAATTGTTTTTTGTTTCTCTAAGCAGTGTTGTCACATCATATTTTCGAAAACGCAGTGCTGTCTTAATTAATATACGGTTTAGCCAGAAAAGTACACTGTTTGATGGAACAAACACCTGTACAAAAAAGAAATTATTGTTTTCCTAAATAATGTAATATTCTCAAACTAATATTTCAGCATCTTAAATCGATTATTCTACTTAAAATCTTATCTCTTTTCTAGACCATGACTTCGACTGGACTCTGACTTCTATGTGACTATCAAAACACTTGACATGCCACTGGCAAATAAATACACTACGTTGCGACTTTTTTTGAAAATTTGCATGATAATAATTTGCCCATTTTGAGCCAGCTAGAGCAATAACGTGCAATACTGACATAGACAATGGGGTGCGTTCTATGCAAAGGATAGAAACGTGTTTGTCCGTTGTTTTCTAACGGCACCGTTACTTTGCTTGATAATATGTTTTTTATTTTTTATTTTAATTCAATTTAATTTAATATTTTTTACACTTATGTTTTGAACGGCAGAGTTGTACTCGGGGTGCGCTGAGAGCCTATCCTCTGAAAGCGACCTCGACCCTGACCTCGAACACGCCGGCGATTCTATTGGATCGAAATTTGAACTTGCAATTTTATTTTGCTTATATTTACTTATACAAAAATTACACGCCCAAAACCATAATTATTAAGTATTTCGCGATTCCCGAGGTCAAAGAATCGAATTACATGCAAATTCCCGAGAAACAGGTAGCCGTTTGAGACAAACGTGTCAAGGAAGTTTTGTAGAGCGCCATCTCGCTCCGTCTTGCGTGTTTGTCTCGTTCTGGTTTTTCACTTTTATTAATAGATTGTTTAGTTGGAAGTCAAACGCAACTTCTGGGCAGAGATTGACTGCACTACACCCAACACATTGTTGTAACGAACACCACTGTTGGCCGTTTTGCTGGTGATTGTTGGACGGGAAGTAAGAGCCCACCCATCTGATTGTTCGCGCACAACGCACGCACAGGAATAGGTAGATAAAGGTTTATTTTCTTTCTGCAAAGTCCCTACTTTGCAGACTCTACTTTGCCTAGACTTTACTTTACTAGCTTTACGGGAGCTAACACCTGATGACGTCATTCGTCATCGTTATCGTCTCTTTCGCATTATTTGTAAAACCTATTTAATAGGTTTTACAAATTATTAGCGGAGTATATTGTTGATGGCTGTAACCATGGGTAGAGGTAGACCGAGGTGAATCGTATACTGTCTTACGACCCCCTCCCTAACCTCCTGACAACTGCGGACATGTGTCGTCACCCGCACAATCCAATAGTGAATAAAGTACAGTACCTCGTCTGTCCGTGTCACTGTCAGCGGGGCTCACCAGCTAGTGATTTTTGGTTGCAGATAAACACTATCAAAAATTCACAGGTCTAACCACGGTCTAACACAAAACCAGAATAACATGCATTACGTACTAATACGCTTAACTCAGGAACGAAATAGTGCAAATGCCCGATATTGCGCGGAAGTAAACGTGTGGATGGTTCTACGCCATCCATGTTTAATATATTATAATAGTACCTACAACGTTTAGTTCATAATGTTTTCATCTTTACTAATATTATAAATGCGAAAGTGAGTTTGTGCGTTCGTTTGTAACGTTTTCACGCCCTAACTAATCAACCGATCATCATGAAATTTTGCATAAGTACACGTTGTCTGGGATACAGAAAAGGACATAGTGTACTTTTTAGCTCCAAAAAATAAACGGTTCCTGTGGGATCGCGGGTGAAACCTAAGGGCAGAGCTAGTTATACATATTTTAATAGAACGCGTAATTTGACCTAAAAATAATTACTTGTAGTACTTAGTATGCTTATTTACTCTGACAGAAGTAGTCACAGCGTGCCCCTTTCAGATCGTTTGTCTCATGAACCGTGATAGTTAGACAGTTGATATTTTCACATATGATGTATTTCAAAGTTTCAAACAGAATAAAATAAATATTTAAGGGGGCTCCCATACAACAACCGTGGTTTTGTTGCCGATTTTATAAGTAGTGGTACGGAACGGAACCCTTCGTGCGCGTGTCTGACTAGCACTTGGCCGGTTTTTGTTATTTGGTCTGCAATTGCTATAAGCATAGCTCTCTTGAAAACCATAAGTGATACGTTAGCGATTTATTCAATAAAAGATTGGTAGATAATTTTACGATAAACAAATCATCCTTTCATATACTTTTCTCTTAGATAATACCGATTCCATAAAATCTAAAAAAACAGTATTTTGGGACACAAAGGAGGAAACTAGGGGAAACAATAAGTTCTTATGGTGTTTCTACTTCGGAAGTGAAATAAACATATGAAAGTGCCTGTAACTTAACGTACCTATTTATATTTTTAAATATATTTATGTACTTATATACATATTATGTATTTAGTTTCAGCCCTCCTGCCAGCGTCCGACCAAAATCTCAATTTCATCGCAAAAAAGTCATAGGCATCTACAGATAGTGAGGTATCATAGCTTAAATTTATACTCTATAGATATAATTTATACTCATACAAACGTTTACGTAACCCGCTAACTAGAGTTGAAAATCGTAAATCATATTTGATGGTAAAATGATCGGCGCCTAGAAATAATGTTTTTTTGTCATTTTTATTGAACAGTGGAGAACTAATCTGGCTATTTAATAATAAAAATGTGGTGTACTTAATCGTTAAAAATTTAGAGATCCGATAGTTTTTAGGAGATACTTTTCGTGATTATTTTTCCAATATGAGAATGATTTTTATAATTGTACCTACTTCGGTTAAACTTTAGTTGGTGGTTTCTTCTACCAGCTGTATTTTTGTACACCTCATCATCATAATTCTTCATATCAAACTAGCGCAAAAAAGACTTGTTTTTGGTGATTTTGTGTAATACGGGGCCTTAAGCTCGATTATGAACACTTAGGTATTTTTTATTACGATTTATTACTGTTTTAATGTTATATTAACTTGTATTTAATTGTATTACTAGGTATCGTATTCTGCTTAGTAAATATTAAATTATATTTTATTGTTTCAATTTGTTTAAAATTCCGAATTCCCAAAAATTAAGAGCATTAATTAGTTTACGAATATCAAATTGTAAATAGTTACTCGTATGTTAAGTATATTTTTATATAATTTTAAGAAGGTATGAATATTTGATTCAGATTATCATAACAGTAAAATCAATGCGATTGGAACCCAATTATATAAACCTCCTATATATATGATTATATATCGCATATAGTACATAGAGTTATTTTATTAAAATTAATTATCCTTCAATGAACTATGTAAGTATTTTTAACTAGTGATTCTGTGAGCTGCTGACCTCGCGGCCAAAGTTTGTTTTTCTCCACAGGGGGGCTATTTCTGAGCGTGAGATGAGATGAGATTTTATCTTGGTCACTCTCACACCTATGACGTTTCAAATGAGAGCAACAAGGACGATAAAATGTGAGATGAGAATCTCGAATCTCCGAATAGGGTCCCAGGTCGTATTCCTCAACCGATTCTCGTGACATTTTGTGACCAGGGGGCCTATTCCTGTGCGTGAGATGAGATTTTATCTTGGTCACTCTCACACCTATGACGATTCAAACGAGAGCAACAAGGACGAAAAAAGATGATATGAAAATCTCAAATCTCCGAATAGGGCCACTGGATCGATATTTTTTTAATCATATCTCCCCCATTTTAAATAACTTCCGAAAACTTCCTCGGAAAAAAAGTATTATGTAGGTATTGAACCTGCTTACAAAACTTCATGAGAATAGGTTTAGAAATGCGACCTGTAGAGAAAGACAAAGATATGGACAGGATTTGGACATACCTACTACTTAAAGCATTTTGTCAAAGCTGAAGCAGAGGCGCTTCGCTCGCTCGATCACTTAGTTCTACCTTGAAACTTATTTATTTATACATAATTTGGGTAACCAACAGCTTATTATTATATGAAGCGTTTAGAAAATTAAAATACTTATACCTTACATAAACAGGAATGTGAACAACTACATACAATAAGAAATTATATTAGATAAATAGATAGATAGCAAAAAACAAACCAAATCACATCACTAAATAAATAAATCAGAAAAGTAGTCCTGTATGATAGGATTTGAACCCAGAACAGAGGAGCAAAATCTTCATTGGGACACTGGTTCGCAGTGAGCCATTGAAGAACAATTTGTTACGTCGAAATTTGAGAAAACAAGGTGCGTAATGCGGTACATCTTAAAGATTATACCCTCTAAATCAATGGTTTTAAAGTTCAACCCCTCGCAAACCAATAGTCTAGGCTTGGCTTTCGTTCCGGCTGTGTTGGGGTGGAGTTCAAAACTCCAAGCCACGTCAGACGTCAGCGACTGACGGCGCGTCAGAAGTTCGAGGTTTTTGGCGGAAACCGAAAAGGAGTTGTCTTAGTTTTGTATTACGTTTTTCCTAATCTTGTAATTATTTGAGCATATAAAAGTGTAATGGTGTGTGATGGTGGATGGTAAGTATGATGATGGATTATTAACCTTTATCGGTTTGTTAACAAGCACGAGTGTGGGCAAATGAAATACAAAGATTGAGAACCGTGACTTTTCGTGTTCTTTAAAAAACTACACATAAAGTTTCAGTAAAGTATCCGTCACTTTCCTGAAATGGGGAAAAGGGAGGGATTCATCATCGCCATCATCACCTTATCATTATCATCAGCTGTAAAATAGTTAACTCGACACTGGCAAACGCACAAGACGTGAGACGCCAAATTTTTCTCAATGAGGGTGCAAAAAAAAATTGTTCAGTTCTTGCCAGCGTCAGATGTTGTCATTGTCATTTAAGCAGCCCTAGCAAAAGCTGTCTGAGTTTTGGCGGGAACCGAAAAGATGGTGTCGTGATTTATTACTTGTGATTCTTCGAGTGAAGTGTTTTGACTGACGCGACAAAAGGAATCTTGTGACCTTTAAAAGGTTTCTTTTTTTTTGATCGAATGGGTTTGACCACAACTACTCTGATGAACATTCACAGAAGTGTCGGATCGCATCCCAAGCTGGTTCGCTACCCGTCATGGCCACCAAATCGGCTGGCAGCGACAGATCAGCACCAACCTCAACCACAAGCTGGGATCGTTCGCTGTCCCACGCTGAGCATGACTCCAGCGTTTGTTGCGTCGTGTCTTCTGCATGACCGCAACTGTGACACATCGGTATCGGCTCTCTCCTGGCTATCCTGTAGGTATTCGCCAAAGCAGCCATGGTCTGACAGGACCTGTGGGGCTATTCCTACGCGTGAGATGAGATGAGATTTTATCTTGATCACTCTCACACCTATGACGTTTCAAACGAGAGCAACAAGGACGAAAAAAGATGAGATGAAAATCTCAAATCTCCGAATAGGGTCCCTGTACGAGCCTGTAGGAGAGAGTCCCACGTGTCCTCTCGGCCGATTCTATTAGGATGGGTCGAACCACCTTTACTGTGCGATGACCGGCACTAGGATCCTCCATCCTCCGCTGCCATTCCTACATTCCATTTTGCCGGCCTAATTGGCGCCATCGTCTCATCACCTCAGGGGGTGGATACTCCCCCCTGGTCCGTGATTCCGACATTTGGCAATAAAAATGAGCCAACACCACCGCCTCAATGTCACACGGCGGAGTGCATGCGAGAGCGCATGCCGTTTCGAGAGAAACCGTTCGGTACCCTCTTATCGCTTCGATAGTCATGACCCGCTGTGGCCTCCGCAGAAGACCTTACGGACCTTACGACCCCTGTGTAGTGGCGACAGGCAACGCTGGGTCCGCCGACATTGGGCAGCACCGTTCCAAGGGCTGACGCAACTTTTATGAGCCTCGGGATGAGTTGCTGGAAGTGCTCCTGGAATTTCCATCGGCCGTCGAGGACGAGCCTAAGTACTTCATTGTCGACCCCCCGACGGCGATAAAAGCACCCCCTACAACTAGCTCCGCCCCAGCTGGTGGCGCATTCCGAGGTCCGTGAAAGCACAGAACCTCAGATTTGTTAAGAGCCACCTGTAATCCCAGCCTACGTATGCGGCCAACTACTTGCGCTACGCTAAGATCGCCGCCTCGCTATATGTTCGACCGCAGCGCAGGTCAGAACCAGTGTGTCGTCCGCATAAATAATTCGTAAGGCTAGCGCAACTGTCTACAACAGAATACTTCCTATTTCTATGTCCATGCTGTATAGGTACGAGTACTTTTAAGCATACCTAGAAATTGGAAGCGTAGTGTTGGCGAACTCTTGGCAAAAAATATGGCAAACTCAGTGCTTTCGTGAGTCAAATGTATTTTAACCGACTTAAAAAAAGGAGAAGTATCTCAATTTTTCAGAATCTTTTACGCCTGGACCGATTCGAAAAACTCTTTTTTTGTTTTTTAAAGGGTAGGTACTAGGTATCTACTTTCAAGGTGGTCCCATTTAAATTAATTGAAATCGTTCGAGCAGTTTTTAAAGAGTAAACAGACATAATCCAATTCAGATGACGGAAAGGCAGATTTTAATTTTGTAAGATTACCTATTTACTTTCGGTTTTACGGCCGTTTCACACGAGAGGGGCAACTGCCACTCTCGTTTGTTTGTTCTTGGAAATGTTTTCTGAGTTCCGCTCCTTACACTAGATGTTACATTAGATGTCACATGCCATTTTATCGTCGCTCGTTTGTGTAGTAGTAATGGTAGCGAATGGGAGAAGCCAATGAATGAAGATAGATGTATCCGCAAGGCGCAGGTAATAGAGTAATAGCGCGGTGGTTCGAGGTCGCGAGTCCCCTTTTTGCCAATTACCTAATTGTTGCACAGGTTCCCAGAACTTCCCCTAGTTACCTACACATACAACGCTTGATACTTGCTCGCTGCTTTTTGCGGTTTCACTCGCGTATGACTTATGATATTACAATTTTATTTTTCTAAATTTTCCTGCTCACAAAATTTTACGAGAATCGGTTGCGAAAATTAAATACGATTAGCTGATAAGGAGAACAGCCGGCCAAAGACCGGACATACGAAATTATTTTAGCTCATCGCAAGGATATTTTGTTTTTCTTTCTCCCCCGTTCAGGGGAATTTGTCGTCGCACGTCATTTGCCAGTGTCAAGTACGAATCATTCGTTTTCACAGATGATGGAGAAGATGAATCACTGCCCTTTCCCATTCCAGTAAAGTAATGGATACTTTACTGAAACTTTACCTATGTGAAGTTTTGCAGAGAACACGAAAAGTCGCATTTCGCAATGTTTGCATCATATGCCCACACTCGCGCACTTTGACAAACTGGTAAACGTTAATAATTCACCATTATTACACTTTATCACTCGAAGAATCACAAGTTTTAGAAAATGATACAAAATCACGACACCATCTTTTCGGTTCCCGCCGAAACTCCTCCTAGAATACTTTTTACAATTTATTTTTTTCCTTTTTTTATTTGCGCTTCGCACGTATTTAGAAAAGTATTTTACAAAACCAAACAAAACTCTCTCTCGATCGAAACTCTGTTGATATCAAATAACTTTTTCATTTTATCAATTTGTAATCGTAGAACCTTTTATTTTATTTTTTTTAATTTCAAATTACTAGCAAATGCTGTTATGCGCAACGCCAAAATGTTCTCTGTGGCTATGACACTGACATTTCTAGGGATTTGATTGAAGTTTTTTCTACAATTTGTCTTGTCTGTGATTACTAGCTACCCTGGCTGGGGAAGGAAGGGAAGCAGTCACAATGAATTATTTTCCTCGTTTTCTTTCAAAAATGTTTTAGTTTTAAGTTATTTATATGCTGCCAGAGACTTATATTTCCGTATTTGTGCCGCTGGGGTGATGGAGTCTCCGCCTTTCTCAACGCTGTCTGAAGGACCGCCGTTGAGTGAAGACAGTGGATTGCTGATCACAAGTGGCTCCTTCTCAAGTGATTCTGCAAGTGGATGGCATCACGTAGCATCCGAGGTAGGCTTTAATAGCTACCCAAACACAACTACACTGTACCTAACACGTAGAAAATAATTATATCACAAAAATAACAATGCTTTAATATGTATTCTAAAGTGTAAGTACATAAAAGGAGATTTCTATAATAGCTCATAAGGCGTAATTCAACAAATTACTTGTAAGCTCATGTTATATTTAGAACAGTGAAAGGTCATCTTAGAGCTCATGAAGTAAGCTTCAATTCGACAAAAAAAGTTTGCAAAAAAACTGTCCCATTCTCTCAACTTATAGGTTGAACCAATCTTGTTGACATTTGTGACAGTATACTTTTATCCTGCAAAATTGCATCAACTGTTGCTAGAGTTTTGTTTTCAGCTCAAGTAGGTGAAAACTTCAATTAATCTTAATAAATAAATTAGGTGTCACATTGTTTGTCCGCTATAGACTCCTAAACTACTTAACCGATTTCAATCAAATTTTTACACCATGTGCAGTTCGATCTAACTTAACAGATAGGATAGCTCACATATGCAACTACTCAATGCACTATTTTCACCATAAGTTGCGTAACTTAGGAACTGTTTAAGTTAGTACTTAAGTATTTCTTTGCATGTTGTACTCAAAGAGTGACACTCTCAGCTACATTGATTAACTGTCTATTAACTAAACATAGTTGCAGCTGTTAGTAAGATTGTGAGCATAATTTTATTCCTAAAAGCTCCTTAAAATTCCTTAAAATAATCATTGCCTAATAATAAAAACAATAATTGTTTAATTCAGGCACAGGTTATTATAAAATAACAACTCGGCCCATATTATAAATACCTAAAAGACTAACATACATATAAAAATTTAAATTAACTATTTCTTCTGGGATTTTGCTACTAGCCCTTTTGACCAGAACCCTCTTAACACCATGCAAGAGTTCTCAAATCAAAACATATTAAAATGAGATTAGTAGGGTGGACATTGCTTGGTCTCTATTGCTTTGTATGTTATGCAGCTACTTCAAGAACCGACTTAGTTAACTGGTAGGTAGCCAAAAGAATACAGCAATGCGAAATTAACCACTTTGTCTATGCAGTTACAGGAAAGCGACTTTGATGAAGGGTCGCTGTCACTCTGTGAGTCAACGGAGGCATCGGAACGAATGTGCGGAGATTTCTTTAACACAGTGAAGAAGGGCCCGGGGAAGATCATCTTAACAACTATTGACCCACCACCGGAGTTCCAAGTATGTACATTATTTGGCTTGGTTCCAGACACACTGACACTGTGTCCGGAACGGGATCATCTTAAATAAAAATTAGCCAATGTAAATTTCTAACTGTTGTAGAAATTAAAAAAAAAATATACGATCTTAGCAGATTTGTTACTTGCATATAACGTGACTTTCAGACTGTCTGTCCCGAAACTGATTTGTTTCGCGGACAAATGAAATAAAACAAGTTCAATGACTTAATAAATGTTTATAATATACTAAAAAAAACAACTTTCTAGCGGCTTTAAGCTGAACACCTCGCAACTCTGTCAATGGCTGAATAGCCTTTTGCTTCAACTTCAACTTTTCTTTATGGCTTCTGTGGTGTTGCCACAATTCTGCCAATGTCTTGTGTGCAGTTCTGTGCTCTCTGATTGATAATGGCCGGTAGTATTTCGGTTCTACGCATCTATGAGGTCAGATGGTCAGTAGTCTTCAGTTTCTTCTACCGTTAAATGATGATTCTTCTTGGCACCTCTAACCAACTACAAGGGACAAATACAGGACGTCACAACATAAACATGTAAATTTAGTTAGTAAACTATGTACTTAAATAAATAAAGTTGTTTATAATAAATGGTAGTATTCATTAGTACTTATCAAAGTTTAATATTATTAATTTTAATAAATTTGCTTAATACATATACAAAAGGGGAAGATACGAGGGGGAGGAGGTTGGAAAAATTAGAGGGACGGGGGACATCATCCGGGATCATGTCATATAGGGACCAACGGAATCTAGAGCATTCAAAGAAAATGTGATCAGTTGTCCCTTCAGCTAGTCCACACTCACAGAGGGAGTGATTGTTTATTCTAATTTTGAAAAGAAACACCGGAGTACAAGCGAAACCCAACCGCAGGCGACAGATAGTTGATACAATCTGTTTGTGGATTTTTTTTGATTTATAGAACCATGGTTTTGGGGGGATAGTGGGTTGGATTTGTCCGTAGAATTTGCCTTTTACGGTCTTAGACTTCTGCCAGAGGGAATTCCAGTTAGTTTGTAATTGTTGTTGGACGATTGAAACAAGATCGTGAGAGTAAACATGAAAATAATCTTTGAGTCCAGAATGAATGGATTGTTTGGCACATCGATCAGCATTTTCGTTGCCTGGTATGCCTGTGTGTCCTGGTATCCATGCAAGCACTACATGTAGTCCCAATCTATGACAGTTCAATAGTTCTTCTTTAATTTTCAGAATTATGGGAAATTTATTTTTAGCTTTAAACTGATTAGCACTGATAGCTTGCAGACAGCTCCTAGAGTCCGTCAGTATAATAGTTTTATTGATGGAGTGAGAGCTAACATATCGTATGGCTTCGAGTATGGCTATTGCCTCCCCGGTAAATACTGATGTAAGATTTGGACAGTTATAGCTAAGGATAATTTTGTACTTCGGAATCCAGACAGCAGCTCCCACGCAACTATTTTGGTTTAACTTAGAAGCATCTGTAAATATAGTTAACCAATCACCCCACATTGAACCAATAATTTCTAAAAACTTTTTCGGAGGGTCAGTTGAATCTTTTGCCTTTTGCGTTGAAGCCTTTTGCTTCTTTTACGTTTTCAACCTCTTATATCTCCACCATTAAAAAAAAAATCCAAAAACTGAATTGACGATAAAATACCAAACAATTTTTATCGAACCTGCTCACAAAAATTCACAATAAGTATTCGGTTTAGAAATGCAATCTATACAGGAGAACATCTGGACACGACAGCATTTTTACCCAAGCTAAAACAGAGACTCTTCGTGATCGGTTAATTATATTTAGTGTTATTAATTCTCTAACAAACGCTAGTAAAATAACACGAATTTATTAATTATACTAAGGTGTCCCATTCGACAAAAAAAAAAAAACGTTTTGTCACTTAGGTACTTAGGTACATGACATTTTTTCAAGTATCATTACACTTGCAGGACATCCCGACGCAAGCGAGCGCGGACAACTGCACGGAAGCACTAGTCCTCCCGTCGGTGGTGTTAACGAACGGCTCCCCTGAGAAGTGCAGCGCGTCGGGGTCGGAGCCGGCGGCGGCGCGGCGCCACGCCTCGCCGCTGTACCCGCGCAAGCTGAAGCCGGAGGCTCTGTACGAGCGGCGGCAGGCCCTGAGCCGGCGGTTCGCCAGCCCGCGCCTGCTGCACCTGAGCCCCGGCCGCGCGCACCGGCCCTCCTCGCGCACCTCGCTCTCCTCGCGCCTCTCCACCAGCCACAACTCCCTCGTCACCCAGTTCGCGGACGACTCCAGTTTCATCACGCAGGCCATCTCGCACGACGCTCTCTCCGCGCCCGCCACCGACATCACGGACATGTACAATGTTCCCTTCGACAGCGACATATACGCCGTCCCCGTCGACATGGTGCGCCCCCACACTAAAGGAAAGAAACCGGCCAGGAGCAAGAAACGCGCCAAGAGCACGCACCAGACGACTCCGACGAACGTCGTCGACAAGGCTCTCAAAATAAAAGACACTAGACACAAAGACGCCAAAACGAAAAGACACAGCCTGCCTGGCTCTTCCACTAAGAAAACTGCCGACTCCGACACCGACTCCCTCCACTTGACGTTACGTGAAATGAGAAAGTACCTGCACACGCTCTACTCGAGTTCGAGCGACTCCGAGTGTAAAGCTACAGTTAAGAAAAGTAATACCTTAATGAGTGGCATCGGCGTCCACCGACGCGTCAGTAAGGAGATCACGCCTGTATTTTTAAAAGAGAGCAATGATACGAAATCCGTCGAGACTAATAATAATCATAGGAAATCTAGCAAGAATTCGTTCGGGATGAACGTTAAGAACAAGAAGCATAAAGAGAACGTGCCAAAGGAGGAGGCAGAGAAGGGAGTCGCTATAAAGAGAGGGTCGAGTCAGAAGGTTAAGATGTCGCCGGTGCGGATTCTGTCGCTAAACTTGAAGCAGAGTTTCTGCAACCTGTTCCGCTGGAAGCGCGGGGGCGGCGGGGGCGAGGGGGCGGGCGAGGCGGAGGGCGGCGGCGGGGGCGAGGTGCCGGCGGCCGTGCGGCGCGCGCTGCCGCCCCTGCCGCGCTCGCCGCGCCCGCCGCGCCGCCACGACGACGACACCGTCACCGACTTCGCCACTTCCATACAAAAAGTCAAAGATGTTAGTAATCCTCATAAATACTTATTAAACACTCATTATTAGTCATCATCTAACTTATTAGTAACTCTGTCTGTTTGTAGGCTTTTCACGGCTAAACGGCTGAACGGATTTTGATGAAATTTAAAAAAAATTGTTACAATATTTCACGAGGAAGGTTTTGCATACTATTTTCTTAATAAACGCGAACAAAGGCGCGGGTAACAGATAGTTTTGTAAAATATAAACAATTCGGTGTTGTAATCGTAATTTTTAACACCAAAGCTGGCAATATTATCAACCCACTGAGGCCTGATATATATTTTTTCCTAAAATAGAAACTGTTTCTAAAGTAATCACATTTTAATTTCAGTATGGATGGTACTGGGGTCCGATCTCCGTGGAGGCCGCCGAGAAGATCCTCTCCAACGAGCCGGACGGCTCCTTCATAGTGCGCGACAGCAGCGACGACCATTACATATTCACGCTCACGTTCAAACTGAACGGCCTCAGACATGTTAGGATAGAACACGATCAGGGTAAGCACTTTTACATTACGCTTAATTATTTTAAACTCTGCAAACACATCTACGAGGGCAAGGTGAAAAGTTATTGGCCTAACAGCGGTTTTTGAATTAAAAAAATATTTTGTTCTTCTATACATCTCCTTTGACTTGAACTCACTTAGTCCAGCGCTTTTCTAACAACAATATTTTTTCTGTATTTACTTTTAAAAGTTGTGAAAATACTCATCTGCAGTCCTCTCAACTTTTTCATTGGATGCGAAGCAACTCAAGCGCTTCCTAAAAACAAATGTCTTCAAGTTTGGGAACAGGTGGAAGTCTGAGGGTGCCAAATCAGAAGAATAAGGGAGATGATCGAGCAAATAGTACTGATATCCTGCAGTTTTCCCATCGCCAACTCAGTCTTGTGTACAGGAAGCTAACCACCAGTTTTGATGGGTATAAAAACATTTTTAATTTTTGTTTGGCTCCATACCTTTCAGTAAAGCGTTTCTGGGGAAATATTAAGGAACTAGATGAAATGTGTGGAACCAAACCAAAAACGAAAACTTTAAAACTCGCGGTAAGCCCCAGGTACGTTGTCCTGGTGAGAGATAATGTATTCTTCAAATCAGGCCTTTTATAGTAAATTTTGGCATTCAGCTGGTTTAAAAGTTGGAGTACTGATCGCCTGTCATTGCTACCCCCCTTTTCAAGGCAATCAACTCGCAGGATTCCTTTCGCATCTCAAAACATGCTGGCCGAGACATTTCGACAGATGTGATCGTCTTCACTTTCTTTAGCGATGAACTACCGGTTTCTACCCATTGTCCAATGTCTCAATTCATAGTGACAAATCGCGGCACAATGTCGCTCAGGTCTCTGTTGAATCAGCACAAAGTTGCTGCAAAAATCGATTGCGCATTTGCTTTTCATCGGCTTGCTGCAACTGCGGCACCCATCTTGCGCAAGGCTATCGTATCATTTTGAATATAATGCCCTCATTCTTTGTGCAAGACGTTTCGCACGCATTTTTCTGATATCCACAAAGATTCAGCTATCTCAATTGTCTTCACTTGCCTATTTGTCGACACGATATCGTGTCTTGTTCCGATTGTTTCTGGTCTTGGTAGAGTTTTTGGCCGTTCTTTATGTGAGTCATCATCGAGGGACGTGTGACCATGGCTAAATTCGGTTCCCCACTTTTATAATGGTAGACATTATAAAAGCAAAGTCCCCGTAAACTATTTATTAATAAAATAATTATTTATATTAAAATAATTTAAACTTTTTGATTGGAAGTCAAATATACTTTTTATATTATAGAAATTTTAATTAATAATTTATTTTAGATGAACCCCTTAGGGGTTAAGTAATCCACAATGAAGAATTTTATGTCCGCACGATGTGCCAGTTTATCGATTTTAACGAAACACACGCAAGACGTGTACTGCAAATATTCGTGTAACCAAACTTCTTGAGAGACTAAATTAAAACTTGTCAGACGAACTAGTTACAAGTCAAGACTGTAAGAAAACATATTTATTTTGCAGTGTGTAACGTTACCTCTTTGTCAGGCCGAGAACTTTTTACCTTGCCCTTGTTACAAGGTGTCCAGCATAGCTATTCACAATCATACGGAAACGATTCCGTAATTGTAAACTCAAATTATTCGAATCTCAGTCCGTATTCATAAGTTTTTAAACGTGATTCCGATCGGATTTACACTCGATTGCCTATTCCGAAATGTACAAAAGTAGACTGAGATTCGAACAATTTGAGTTTGAAATTTGTGGGTGAAAATGAATAGCACCGCAGAAAGGGTATCAGTTATTTGATAGCTGAATAAAATAAGAAATATAGAAAATCAAATAGACTGTTTATTTATTATTTATATACTATGAACAGGAAAATCATTTTGTAAAAACAATGTTGACTAAATGACGACCTTGACGCTACTGATACTCTAATTTGGAAAACAAAGATTGGTAAACAACGCGTTTACACATTGCTTCCGAGGCTTCTACCATGTCTGATGTGATGTTGTGCTTCAATTGCTTCAATGTCGTCGGTTTGGGTTTATAAATCTTATTTCGAAGATATTCCCACAGATAATAAAACAGAGAACTGAGATCAAAGCTTCTACGAGTCCAAATTGATAGTGCCTCTACGGGTAAAACCTTTGTTCGGGAATAACTCATTTACAGCATCGATTGTTTAGTCAGATGTACACACTTACTGGAACTAGACATTTAGACGTAATTTTTTTTTTTAATTACCTGTATGGACGATTTCTGATCATAAGTGCTTGACTACTTCTCTGAATGTTAACGTTGGCTTTTTGGGAAGCGAAGCCCGTACTTAGTGCTGGACCGAGCCCAGATTTAGGTTGGAGCGGTCAAAGACATAAAATTTTGGCGCCCCTACTTAAATGAAATACAGCTGCTAAACGAACGCGCTTCAGTGGCAGGTTATTTACCATCGCCTACGAGCAGCGGTACTAACGCGCGTTTGCATCGCTACAGTCGCCGGTTTGCCGGTTATAACGCAATTCGACAGACTGGAGTGAATGCCTGTGTACGTTACAGTTGCATGATGGATTCGGTCGAGACTACATTGGTAGCATTGTCTTTGTGGCTGCTTTTACACAAAAAAAATACAATAGAAGGGATGCCTGGATACAGTCGCGCGTTTGTACCGATGTAAACGCGCGTTTGCATCACTACAAACGCGACTGAAGAGCGTTTGAAGCGCCACAAACGCTCATTCGCAAAAAGCGCGTCAAAATGTGGTCGTGGGCCATCTCCATTATAATGGTGTCTCTGTTTTTAAAGGAAAAAATATCAAAAGAGGTATTCAGCAGTTACATTTCATAGAAATTTGACTGCTAAATACTTCTTAGAGAGCACCTAGACATCGTAGATCATCGACGCCGGTGCCCTTTATGACTTAAGTACAAAGCTCAGTGGTATAGAAAAGTAAAATATCGAAAGGAGAAACATTTTTGAGAGCAGTTATTTTTCTTTAAAAATTACATAACGATGGTATCCCAGGGGCACTTCAAATAAAACCATTATTTTTTTCAGGATGAAAGGTATCCTATATTCTTCTCTGAACGCTTGACAACGTTTATACAACATTTAATGATTATCGCTTTAGTAGTTAGGGTTTAAAATCCTAACAACCAAAAAAAGTCATTTTCGCATTTATAATATTAAAGTTGCGCATTTGCTTTGACCACCGACGTAAAACAATACGAGTATGTCTGGAAATGGCTGTTATAAGTTTAATGCGTGTCTTTTTGTCTGTGGCATCACAGCTTCCAAACAGATAAACCGATTTTGTTTTCATTTTTTACCCGACTGGGCAAAAGAAGGAGGGTAATTTTTCGAATGTTTGCATTTATGTATGTATGTATGTATGAGGTTTCTTTGGCACGCCCTACAGCCTAAACAGCTTTATGTATTTCGACATGTCAGGTGTCATTTGAATCGTCTTGATAGTGGAAGTGACATAGGGTACCTACCAAAATTGTAGTTACATTTATCAGGAGTAATCGGACTACATTTTGCAGTCGGGGTTTTTTGTTTACCCTTAAAAAATAATATATTATTAATATATTATGTACGTTCGCAAAAATCTACATAAATTTAAATTAAACTGTGACTATCACAATAATAACACTAGAAATAAGGATAAGATAACTGTACCGAGATTTAGACTGACTAAGCCAAATAAGTCATTTTTAGGCAACTGCGTTCGTTTTTACAATAAAATCCCGAAAAATATAACAGGGCTCACTGAGAGAAAATTCAAATCACATGTAAAAACTACATTAGTGAAAAGAGGGTATTATAAGGTTAAGAATTATTTAGAAGACAAAGATGTCTGGAGCCTTCCACTTCCACTATAGATATTACCTAGTTGTAAGCCAACATTTGTGAGACTGTAATCTATTTATTATTTGAAAAAATAATGCCTCAGTTTGTTGCCTGTTCTTCTGAGTAGAGGCTCTTTATCCGAACAAGGCGGTCGAGTCTATTTAAAATAACTTTGACGTTCATAAGTGTATCTTTGATACTTAAATTGAATAAAAACATTTTGACTTTGAATAATGTTATTTGTTCTCTAACACGTGGAATTAATCGAGAGTGATCTTTACTTTACACTGGCAATCTGTAACTTGCAGGTAACTTTTGTTTCGGCGGGTGCACGATGTTCAAAGCGCAGACGATAGTGGAGTTCATCGAGAACGCTGTGGAGACGTCTCGCAGCGGACGATACCTGTTCTTCCTGAACCTGAGGCCGGTGCTGGGCCCGGTGAGGGTGCAGCTGCTGTACCCCGTCTCCAGGTTCAAGAGGGTCCAGAGTCTTCAGCATATGTGCAGGTGAGAGAGATGGAGCGACTAATGACGGGTGCGAGCGAGATGGGTGGGGTTACCAATGATGGGTAGCTTATTACTCACTTAGTCTGGCCACTGCACTTCGCTTGCGTTTCGGAAATCAGAATTTATTGATAACTCCTACAGTTACACGTCAAAGTTGAAAATTCATAAGAAAAGCCAAAAGAATAATACACACTTCCACACTAAGTATATTATAAAAAAGCAAAACTTAAAAAACAGAGTTCCCGTCAACTGGATTTAATAAACAATTTTTGGACTTTTGTTGGCATTTTACAAACTGCTTGACCGATCTCGATATGGGGCCACCTCCGACGTATCATCTACCAAACAAAATAAGAATCATCAAGATCGATTTATGATTGGCGGAATGATCGCGTAACATACATACCAACGTCTAACAAACGATCGTTGGCTCTTGGTTCCGGCTCGCATTCGTAATTTGATCAGCAGAGCGTCAAGTGCGACGACTACATAATTATAATTGCTTCTTTTATTTACCAAACGAGTTACTCGTAGCTAGGACTAGAAGTATAAACGAAAACGGAGAGCCAAACAAGCACATATTTTAAGAACAGATGTGTGGATAAAGGAAAGTAAAATGACCAAAGACACGGTTTTCCTTTGTATATATCGATCAACAAATACATTTCATCGGAGTACTGATGAAATGTTTTTGATGAAAACTATACTATAATATAACTATACAATACATCTCCACATTGCTTTTTTCTATAATTGGCGGTTTTTTTTTTAGTAAAAGACCTGCACCGCTATATTCTCTCGCTTCAACTGAGCGTTCGTTCGTTTGTCTTCGGCCACCGTCCACACTGAGTTGGATCCAGTTGCTCAATTGTTTTGATGTTACCGTCACGCTCCGGATCGCCGGCACACGCCAACGAACGACTGTTGGCGTTCGCCAAACCGTCCAAACGGGACCAACGAAATCCCCTTGGAGTGAGTTTCCCTTGGTGTGCCAAGTTGTGCCTCGAGGAATTTGGATTCCACTTAGCTCAACCAGGTGTGCCAAAGGGAAATATTTCATACCAACGGCACAACCAAGCGATGCCAGTAGTGCCCTAGGAAAATGATAAATCCCCTTAGCACGGCCAGTTGTGCCAAAAGGAAATATTTTATCCCAATAGCACAACAATTTTTAGGAGTCAGTTTATTTTTTTCAACATTAAAAAAATGGCGGATATATGATTTTTTTATTGGGAAAAAATCATCTGAAAATTCATTGATAAAAATCATTGATAAAAATCTGAAATTGAATCGACGAAGAAATCTATATAGTTATTGAACCTACGCAGTCTCTCAGCGAATAAAAAAACACCGGTCGCCTACCTGCCGCACTGCAACGTGTTCTGCAACAACCGCTTAGCGTCAGATCGCTTTCCACCGGTTGCCGCTTCTGTACATTCTGAGCTATCCTCTGTTTCTATTTTACTTATAAATCCTTACAAACTTATACAAATACACAGAGAGAGGCTATTGTTGCCCGACTAAACTCTTCCTTGAAAGCTATATCAGACTGGGGCGACTAAATGCCACCAAAAGTCAGTCGTGTCTGTTCTCCGCTAATAATAGTCCTTTTTCTCTGTCGCCTACTTTCCGTGGTGTACCGATACCGACGGTTGACTGCCTTGAGCTCTTAGGTGTCCGGCTTACGTCTAATTTGAACATAGCTTCATACCCTTTATCAAGCACAGGTTCGATCTTGTTTGGAGTACTGCTGCCACTTTGACATGTTTTCGCCAAGTATCAACTAGACGCTCTGGACTCCATCGAAAAGTTCGCCAAACGGCTCATTAACAATAACTCAAGTGGCCAGTCTGTCGGTATTCTACAGAATACACTACGGCGAGTGTGCACAAGAACTGCACGACCTGATCCAGCCATCGCCGTTCTTTTATAATTGTACCAGGCGCACCAGTAAAAGACACCCTCTCATGGTGGAAATTCCGCCAAAACGCACTAAGCGTTTCAAGTCAACTTTTCTTGTAAGAACTGCAGAGGCGTGGAACTCGTTGCCTGCGTCTGTCTTTCCACCTAAATACAATCCGGGGGTGTTTAAGAGTAAAGTGAATAGGCATCTCCTAGGCATGCGTGTTATAACACGCATGCCTAGGAGATGCACAGGAGATGCCATATATATATACCGTGTATATTATACCTTCAATAATAAGTGAATGCCGCTAGAGGGCGCTACACGGTTCACATCGGCTCCCGTATAAAAATAATTTTAAAAATAATTTAGGCGCTTATTTTAATAACCAGTGTTTAAAAATAGTAAATTCTACTCCAACACGTAAGTGACTACATTTATAAGTGAATAAATTCAGTGATTTAAGTGAAAACTAGAATACAAATATGACAAAGACTGTGAGTAATAAACACGTATAAAATAAATCAAACAATAGTGAACAAACATTCCAAATAAAATATAAAGAAAAACAGTGTTTAAACTAATAATTTCGGTTCGGTACTTTCAAAGTTATTAACAAAACAATAAATTTATCTGGCCGTTGGTGACATTTCAACCGGTTTAAAAAAGTGACCTTTGGACCTAACACTTACAATGAAACAAAAGACCAACTACGAGTAATTAGTGTAACCGTTTGGCTATATAAACTGATCGTCAATTTGGCCATTGTCAGATAAGACACATTAGCCTAGACGGTAAGGACTGGTGGTTAGTAACATCGAGGTTCCCGGTTCAAACCCAATGAGGTGAAGAGAAAGTTGCATTTTTGCCGTCTTTTTTCTTGCGTTTTTCTCATTTGACAAAAGAAAAATATTCACAGCACAAGGAAAGACCTATTATTATTGTTATTATTTTTTTTATTTTTTTTAACGTCATTGTTTCAAAGCACTAAAATGGCGTATGTAACAGTACGAAGGCACCAAAGAGCTCAATCTGAAAATGGTATACCGAACTTAGAGCTATCACAATCTCAATCAGATATGTCTCGATCGCTTATCCACTCAACATTATTGGATATTACAGCACAGAGCGAGCCACTAAATGGTGCTTTTAACAATTCGTTGGTTTTAACTCTTAAAAAGAAAATAGAAACCCAGTTAGAAGATTTGAACTCCGCCCATGAAGAAATCGCTAATTTAAATTCCGAAATGAATAATCTCAAGAAAATTTTAGCAGACAAAGAGAGAAAAATAGAGGTCTTAAAAAAAACTAATATCAGATACGGGTGTGTGTAGTACACCTTCAAGGAAACACACAATATCAACACCTATAGCTAAGCGAATTATGAACATTCAAATGAAAACACCTAGGATGTCGCCATTACACTCGAACACTACTGTCTACAAAAATCAAAAATCATTACCAAATAATCTGAAGAGCTCACAATCGGCTGCAACACCGAGACTCTATCACAAGGGTGAATTCCCGGTCGATAATGACCAAGAACTTAATATTATACAAGAAGGCTCGACAAGAAAACAAAAATCCCCAAGAAAAGAACCCCAAATCATGATTTTAGGAGACCAACAAGTGACCAGTTATGCTGAGAAAATTATTGGCCAGAGAAGAAACAATGTATGGAATGTCATATACTGCGTAACTGCTATATCAAAGCCTAATGCAACGACATCTAATATACTCAACAACATAGACAATATTGCAAAATCCATAGAGAAAGACGATGTCGTCGTCTTGGGCTTAGGCGCTAATGATAAGAACCCTTTTTTGGTGTATTCTAACCTTTGCAATATCCTGTACAAGCTTAGACATTTTAATGTTGTATTGCTCAGCGTTTTATTTAATCCGCATCTCAATGTAACCTGGTTAAACCGGAATATACACTTGTTAGTGAAAAATTACAAAAATTGCAATTATATTAACCTCAACGAGTTTATCACTAATAACACAATTACACGAAATTTTGTTTGCCAAAAAATTAATATTGAAATAGATAATATTAACTGTAAAAAACGAATAATAGAGACAAACAAGAATGTAATACAGATCAGCAAGAAAGCAAAATATATTTCCCCGGTAAAAACGACTGTCTGTAAGAGGGGAACTATTCCTTTTTATTTTACAAAAGAACAAAATAAACTGGTCCACAACAACTCGTCTAGAAAAATAAAAAAAGGAACAATTCCCTTTTTCTTCTCGAAGATGTCATCCCAAAATAAGACATCTCTCGAAAATGAAAATAGCAATACGTTTTTTCGTACCTAAAAATAGTTTCACTTTATTGAACCAAAACATAGCTGGCCTAATAAATAAGCAAGATAGAATAGAAATTGTCCTTGAAGAATTAGCGAGTCATGGTACAAATGTAGATTTCATGTGTTTCTCAGAAACGAATGTAAAAAGAGGCAATGAAACAAATGTTAATTTTAGGAATTACAAACTTGTATCTTCATTTTCTAGACCACATGAAAAACGAGGGGGAACATGTATCTTGGCGAAAAACAATTTAGAATGTAAGCCAATAAATATAATTGACCCAATATTATACAATTTTGAGTACTGTGCAACTGAAATTCCCCTTTTGAGACACTCTATATTATCTGTATTTATAGGATTCCTAAACAATCAAATGTTTCTATTTTTCTAGAAAACTTAATGTTATTACTAGAAAAGCTATTGAAAAATAGAAACAAAAAAGTTATATTATGTGGTGATTGGAACATCAATATGCTTGTTGAAAATAATAATTCTAAGGCCTTACTCTCCATACTGAGCAACCATAACATAACAAATCACATAACTATGCCTACACGAAAAAAATCTTGTCTAGATTTAATAGTAAGTAATATCGACGATGTTATTGCGAACATATGCATTCTAGCCTTATCAGATCATGAAACTGGTCAAACACTAACTTTCAACATAGAATTAGATAAATCGAAAATACAGCGCCCTTTTTGGTTTGAAAAACGAAGAGATTACAGCCATGATAATATTCGGAAATTTATATCTAGTTTATTGCCCCTGACTTTTTCTGACATATATGAAACTGAAGAATTGAATGAATCGTTTAATAAATTCCATGACATTTTGACCCTTTTTTATAATCTATGTTTCCCAATATTAAGAGTAAAAGTGACTAATAAATCTACTAAAAACAAATGGATAACAAAAGGACTAAGAAGATCATCTATTATTAAGCGTCGGCTCTATTTACAATATCATTTATCAGGATCTAACAAGCATCAAAGTAGGAAATCGTATTATCGCTATAACTCTATTTATAAAAGATGTATATCTACTGCCCAAAAACTTAGTAATACGAAATTTATTACCAACTCAAAAAACTGCTGTAAAGCTGCGTGGAAAATAATAAAGAGCCAACTAAGCAAAGATGATCCGTCTACAACTAGTGTCGAATCCATAAAAGTTGACGATAGGGTACATAATGCACCTGAAGAGATTGCTCAATTATTTAACGACTTCTTCATTAATCTGACAAATAAAAATATCTTAAGCACAAATAATAATAACTACCCATATGACATTCCCAGTAACCCTAATACTATTTTTCTGACTCCCGTAGATGAATTTGACATTTATAAGATTATCATGTCTCTAAATAATACCAATGCCACAGGGTATGATGATATTACTACAAAAATGATCAAAGCCAGTTCCAGAATACTAATGGGTCCTCTGAGCCACATCATAAATTTATCCCTCACACAAGGTCTATTCCCGGATCGTTTAAAACAGTCTATTGTTAAACCTCTGCATAAAAAAGACGCAAAAGATAACATGAACAACTATCGTCCCATAACACTTATCCCAGTAATCTCTAAAATATTTGAGAAGATTATGTTTGTTAAGATTTCCAACTTTTTATTCTCAAATAATATACTTAAACCGGAACAATTTGGATTTAGGAAAAATATGTCTACAACACTTGCCTGTTTTTCTCTTATGAAAATAATTACAAATTGTTTAAATAAAAAGAAACCTATCGTCTCTGTCTTTCTTGACATGTCTAAGGCATTTGATTGTGTTAGGCATAGTTTATTACTATATAAATTAGAAAAATATGGTATCAGAGGAAAAGCTTTGGAATGGATTGAGAGTTACCTAAGTAATCGTACACAATGCGTTGAAATACCAGCATTTTTAGGAAAGGATAAAACAATGTGTAGATCTCTGTATAAATTAAATAACAGAGGTGTTCCGCAGGGAAGTATTTTTGGGCCCTTAGGTTTTATATGCTACATAAACGATCTTCCTGATATAACTAAGCACAAATGTGTTCTATACGCAGATGACACGACTCTACTAGTAGAAGGTAAAGAAAATAATGTTCAAACGTTAGAACAAGATATAAATGATGCTCTTAATTCCATCATAGCCTGGCTCAAACATAATGACCTTTGTGTTAACATTAATAAAACAAAGTTAATCCATTATCAGACATATAATAGTACTCCTTTGCAATTTAATGTTTCCTCTGACAATAATATTGTAGAACAAGTAGAATCAACAATATTTTTAGGTATAACTATTGACAAATATTGTAATTGGAAGGATCATATTCAGAAACTGTGTTCAAGGCTGGACCGCTATGTATATGTATTGCGTCGGATGCAACATGTAGCCACGCCACAAGCCGCACTTACTGCCTACCATGGTTATGTGTCATCTCTGTTACGTTATGGTTTAATCATGTGGGGTTACTCGGTAGACTGGGAGAAAGTTTTTAGGGTGCAGAAGAAGTGCATCAGAGCATTATGTGGTGCACCTTTTCTCGAACCATGCAAGCCTCTGTTTAAGAAATGTAATATTTTGCCATTGCCTTGCCTTTACATTTATGAAATGTGTATTTTTGTAAGACGAAATCACACGCAATTCCCATTGAATAAAGACGCACCTGGAAGGGATAGACAACAACGACGTAAGCATAGATTACTGGTTCCAGAACAAAGAGTACGAGTGCATAGTAGAAATGTATATTGCATGGCCATCACCATCCTACTAATATTATAAACGTGAAAGTTTGTAAGAATGGATGTTTGTTACTCTTTCACGCCAGAACGGCAGAACAGATCTGGATGAAATTTGGCACAGAGATAGATTATAGTCTAGAATAGCACATAGGATACTTTTTAATCCTACTAATATTATAAACGTGAAAGTTTGTAAGAATGGATGTTTGTTACTCTTTCACGCCAGAACGGCAGAACAGATCTGGATGAAATTTGACACCTAGAATAGCACATAGGATACTTTTTAACCGCGGGTGAAACCGCGGGGAGCTGCTAGTTTATAATAAATTACCTGATAGCTTTAAGGAAATTAATTATAATAGTTTAAAATACAAATTATTTAAATTTCTAATTGACAAATGTTATTATACTGTAGATGACTTTTTAAAAGACAAAATTTATGTACCCCTGACCTTTAATGATTAATTTTAATTACTGAAACATTTGGACACCTTATTAGGTAGAATATTTGATACTATTATTACTGTACTAGACCTTATGACAATATTCTTCCAAATAAAATTATTTTGATTTTGATTTTTTTTGATTTGATTCAATCACGTCGACGCTTCCCATCAGCTGAGCCAGTGATCAAACGCATGCCTAGTCTGTTGTAAAAAAATCGACTGCGATTCATTTCATTGAACCAAAATAGGCTGAGAGGTGAAAACTACATCAGACTGCTGTTACGAATAATGTGAATGTGGTGTAATGGTGGTAGGTAGAATGGTAATTCTACCGTCATCATTTGTTAATAGCCCTCGATACTTATACGAAAAATAAACAAGACGCCTTTGGATATGTTCGTGCACACGGTCGCCCTGATTTATTCATAACCTTCACTTGCAACCCCGCATGGAAAGAAATTGTAAATAAATTGATACCGGGCGAAATAGCTATTGATAGGCATATGTATATAGTTGCAAGAGTTTTTAGATTAAAAGTTAAAATGCTATAATCAGTGATAACTAAAGGCAAAATATATGGAGAAGTATTGTGCTTTAAAGCGTGGCTTATCACATGTACATATCTTGCTGTGGTTAAACGATAAATGTGGGGAGACCGCCTAAATCGACACTATAATCTGCATTGAAATTCCAGACCCAAAGCAATGACAAGGAGTTATACGATGTCATAATAAAAAAAATGTGATTCAAGGACCATGCGACTCTTTAAATCCTCAATCTCCATGCATGAAAGACGGGAAATGTACTAAGAATTTTCCACGACAACTGCACAATGAGACAATCCACAACGAAAACGGCTACCCACTGTATCGACGAAGAGCGCCAGCAGATGGAGGTCGAACGGCGTCGGTGTAAATTCGTATTGGTAATTAACGTTTCAATCGATAATAGGTGGGTGGTCCCCTATTCTCCAATTTTAACAGAAATATTCAACGCTCACACAAATGGCGAAGCTTGCAGCTCAGTCTGTGCAATAAAATATCTGTAAATACATTAATAAAGGCAGTGATGAAATTATCTTTAACTTGAGAAACACAAAGTAGGTAAATCCTATAAATGAAGGACAAACCTATCAGTCTGGCCACTACATCAGCAGCAGCAACGAAGTCGTGTGGCGGCTGCTGTCATTTCCGCGACATGAGAAGCATCCCGCTGTAATACATCTCAGTCTACATTTAGTGAATGGTCAACGGATGTATTTCCAAAAGATATTTTCCGAGAACGTCTATCATCACCGTAAAACACCAGCAGATCTGGCTATAGCACACCGTCGCTTAATCTCGTCTTCGCAGCTTCCTTCATCTGAAATTGTAAAACTAACTGTAAACTGTGTAGCTCTGTACTACTTCGCAGTTTACAACAGGGAGAATGCCTGTTAGGTCTGTTATCTGCAGCTCGGTCTACTGCAATCTTTTAGTTTTGTCTCTGTAGATGGCAAGTCCGAATTGGAAACTGGTAACTTCAAACGAGTTTTGACTACTAAACAATTTTCGATTGTAGAATCACCAGTAAGTGTCT
This sequence comes from Peribatodes rhomboidaria, assembly GCA_911728515.1. Taxonomy (NCBI): domain Eukaryota; kingdom Metazoa; phylum Arthropoda; class Insecta; order Lepidoptera; family Geometridae; genus Peribatodes; species Peribatodes rhomboidaria. Next base: position 23,147,749 of record OU452166.1, read on the forward strand.
GTCTGTCTGTTTGTTGGAAGCCTTTAACGGCCAAAGGGCTGAACGGATCTCAATGAAATTTCATAATTAGTAACAGTATATCACGAGGAAGGTTTTTGAGTACTACTTTCTAAATGAATGCGAACGAAGTTGCGGGTATAGCTAATTGACATAAGAAGATCAGTAAGTTAGTATAAAGCATTTTTTAAATTAAAACTATTGATTTTCTTGTCTAACACGCAGCAATAACAATGACAGGTTTTAGCTTATATTTGGAGCTAGTTTGGCTTAGCTCTTTAGCGCCCTGATAGTTCTGAATAGAGCATATAGGGGTCGCATGGTCTCAGTTCGAACAATTAGAATCATACTAAAGTGTGACATTTGACATCGGTGATGAGGATATACCAGATGCAATAAATGACATTTTTAACCGATTTAAAAAAAGGAGAGGTGTTTAATTCGACTGCATATTTTTTGTATGTATGTTAACACGATCATTCCGTCATGTCATGAATCATCAGAGTCATGAATCAATTTAGATGATTCTTCTTTTCAAAGTCAAAGTCAAAAAGTCTTTTCATCATACTTCAGAGGTATTCCCATATAAATTTTATCTAAATCCATGAAGCGGTTTTTAAAAAACCGCCTAGTGTGAGTCGGGCTCGCGCACGAAGTACCTGTACAGTACGACGTTCCGTATCTACGAAAACCGGCAAAAAAAAATCGAAAACTTCTGTTGTACGGGAGCCCCCTTACATATTTATTCTTTTCTGTTATTAGTAGGTATTTGTTGTTATAGCAGCATAAGAAATACATCATCCGTAAAAATTAAACTGTCTGACTATCACGGTTCATGAGAGCCTGGTGACTGACGGGCAGACAAACAGACTGACGGACGGACAGCGGAGTGTTAGTAATATCCCAGTAGGGTCCCATTTTACCCTTTGAGTCCGAAACCCTAAAATCACCAAAAATTTTGTAATTGTTTACAAAATCCAATTCTTTTAACGGGAAGTCGATTTTTTTAATTTTAATCTAAATACTAGATCGACCAATCTGGAGATGGAATCTCGATGCGTCATTATTCAATTATGTAATGTACACTGTACCTATATCCAAATAAATCGTGCAGATCAAACGAACCGGTATGTTATGTAAAAACGAGACGAATCCCTATTTCCCTTGATTGCGCCATAACTTGAGAACGACTTTACCGATTTCATTTTTTGGAAAGTTTTTACTTTAATACTTTGTAGAGATTCTTACGGGGAAAAAATTAAGAAAATGGGTTGGGTTACGAAAAAGTATCGCCGTCCGTGTGTATTACATAAATTAAGGACATCTTGTTGCTTGACCGTACCCTCGGTGGGCATCTCTGATCCCTAACTCAAAGCTCAAAATCTGTTTTTTTTTTTAAATTGAAAATAAAAACAGATTTTGAGCTTTTTTTTTTCAAGTAGGAAAATTTAAATAATGGTTGCGATCAACAATTACAGAAAACGGTTTATCGGTCTCTGCATGATGAGCGTGCATAGGGTAGGGAGATGGGTCTGGAAACACTATAGATATTTGGTAAGCAAGGCTGCAAAGTTGTTTTAGGCGTGAGTACTTGTGTTGAAATCTGAGCGTAGCGACGGTTTCAAAGATATGAGACGCAGAATAACTTCTGCCGAGCGAAACACAACTTTTCACCTCACTGCTGCGAGGAATAATCCGGCATTTTTAAATGTCGGTGTCGTGCTGACCAGTGGGATTATTCTAAAAATTAGGTTAGGGGACTGGCATCTGGCGGTATAGAAAAATGCTGAATAGAATGGTTTGAATTTTAAAAACTTTTTCTACGCTAGCAGATAAAATGGACTTTTGCACTTAGATTTCGAATGACAAACAGGATCTTTCCTTAGTTTGTAAGGTGAAAAATAAATTAAAAATAATATTTTCAGTCATTTTATATATGAAATTCAAAGATTAGGAAGTACATAAAAAGCATTTTTAATTTTTACTGTGCACTTATACATTTAAGTTCTGCCCAACCCTAAAAATTAAAATAGGTACGCCCGTGTCGTGTTTTATTGTGTTTAATTTTACTAAGAACAAAGTCAAAAGTCAAAGTCTACACTTCTTTATTCAGTTGGATACAAAAACTTGACTTTACACGACTTCTCTGAAAAAGTTTCTGAAACAGCTTGCGTAAAGGCAAGTGTTGGAGACTGTTGGAAATGTCAGAGTGTTTTTGTACTAAGACGTGAAACAAATTCTAGCACTTACGTAACAATTTATGTCGCGCCATGACGACATAAATAAAAGACGATGCCAATTTTAGGACTGGAGGTGGTGCACTTTTTTTCTAGCGGCCACAAACCAAACATATAGTACGTAATCAAACGTATAACGTATAACCAAACGTATGGTTTTATGACAACTTAACAAACTACAAGTTCTAACATTTAAACTTGCACCCTTAAACCGAACGGAGTTATGAGGGTCAGGGAACATTGCATGTTTCGGCACAAAAATAACATTTTATTGTATTGTTTGATGCATTTTCGTTTGCTTTGAACTGACTTAAAAAAAAAGAGAAGGTCCTTTGTTTCTGTTCCTGATGTTTTTTCTTTTTGTGCCACCTACCATCAGCCAAGCATTGAGATATGTTTCTAAACAATATGTTATAACACGCCTATCTCCAAGTTCAATCCGAACGGAGTTTTAAGGGTTGGTAAGAATAGAATCTTTTAAGAGGAAACAAAGCACACCATTTTTTAAAGTTTTTATGCAGCTGATATCAATCGAACGTTGTGATATCGTTTCTAGACAACATGACAAAACAACATGTTAAAACATGCGCACCTCTAAGTCCGAACTAAGTAATGAGGGTAGGATGGAATGAAACCCTATTAGAAAACAGACGGTCGCGAAGTAGCAGGAGCGCACGACGTCGCGGGTGGTGGTGCTGGCGAGCCGCCGGAGCGCGAAACACGAGTGGCTCAGCTTCCCGCACAGCTCGTCTATGTGCTTCTCCCACGTCAGCGCGCCGTCGTTATTGAAACCCAGAAGTTTCGTACTGTAGACCTGTTGGAGTGCGGTATTGCCAACTGCAACTTACCGAATAAGCATTTGTCAAGTGGCCGTTAAGATTTAATGCAAGAAAGCAGGTCTTATTTTTATTCAGCGCTAGCCCGCTCGACCGGAACCACACATGGAGTTCATTTACCACCGTATTCAGTCTCGCCTTCAACTCAAGATTGCGCGGTGAACACTACGGCGACGTCTTACATGTAGATTTCTGCGCCATCGATGGCGTCAGGAAGGTCGTTGAGGAGGAGACTGAATAATGTGTTAGATAGGCAGGAGCCCTGCGGAACACCCATCTCGTTCTCCATCTCAACAGATTAGAAGCGGCCTCTGTCACCTATTACGATCTGCGTTCGCTTCGATATAAAAGACGAAAGTATGGACAGGGCTGGTACGTGGATGCCGTAAAATCGCAGCTTATTTGCAATGAGAACGACTCCAAATCTATCCTATCCTCGACATACAAACATACAAAGTTTACCTATTTGAATATTAGTATAGATAAAAATTCTACTGCATCCTTCTCGGCGTACTCGGCAATGATTCTAACGACATGTACGTATGTTTATTTTTCAGATTTGTGATATTAAAATACGTGCGTCGAGATCTGGTGAGTGGGCTGCCGCTGCCGCGCCGCCTCGTCGACTACCTCAGCGCCACACACTACTACTCGGAGCTACTGGCCGACATATAGCCCCGCAAACCTTGCCTGGTCAGACATACCCCTTATTTATTTTGTCTCTTCCTGTACCTCTATGATTGTAGTTATTTATTATTTTTATTTTCTAGTTACATTTGTTCGTCTGTTGTAACTATAGCTATTTACACGAGGCGGATTATAAAGGCGTCTGACAGTTGCTTTAAAAGGTTACAAGTGATATTACGATCTGGCTGGCAATAATGTCAGTCTGCGGGCCTCTGACTTGGCTAATCGATTGTAATGATAGTGTTAGTAAATACGAAATGAAATGTTATTATCTAATACCTATTACAATGTAAAACTTATATCGGCCATCGACTACAATCGTATACGAACGACGTCAATAATAATGTACGTATTTCTTTAACTGCAGCTGTCAGATATCTTAGGCCTGAATTGAAAAAAGCGACGTAAGGCGTAGGTAAGGTGCCACTTCAAAACTTGTTCATACGAAAGAAACGCGCCGTAGGCCCTTCGCTTCACGTGGCTACTTTGTATTACAGGCTTCAGCTTGGCTCGACATATAGAACGACAGTTGCTTGCTAGAGCCATGGCAGTGGCGGAAAAGGCACAAAAAAGTGAACCTGCCTAAGTGAGGTAAAATAGCAAACCACGCGAGTGACATTGACGTATAACATTCGTCCAGCAAGTCAGTCAAATGCAACTTCGTAGCCGCTCGGCTAATCGTAAGCCGCCTCATGCAAAAGGGCTCAGTTATTTTAAGCAAGCCTTTATGTAAAACGATGAATTCTGAAATTTAGAAACGATACTAGCACATAATTTTTGATTCATTTAAATATTAATATATAATCTATTACATGAAATATTAAGCATAATGAAATGATACATGTGTTTATTTGACGAGTATCATTAATTATGTGGAAATGAGGTTATGTATTATTTGTACATTTGTATTTGTACTATTGTATTTAATGAAATCTAATTTATTATATTTAATTGATGTTGGATTTCCATGTCAGGAAATAAGCAAATTTTTGGCGCTTATGTCAATGTCTATACATTTGCAACTTTTTAAGCACTTATTATAGATAAGTCAAAATCTTGTTCTAGAAGTCCTGGTTTAAAATATTATTTATTTTATAATTAGGCTAAATTACAAGAATTTGGTTAGTGAACGGCGGACAATGTCGAATCGTGTACAATCAAGTTAAACTATGTTGTGGATATGAACAACGATAATTAGATCTTGATATTTACAAAATTTATCATAAATTACCATATTTTATAAAATTGCGGTTATTGGTTTGTTGGCTAATTGGTAAAGAGTTAAAATTTTCTGCTTACTGTCGATAACGTCGGCAAATTTCAAAGGATTTTGCAAAATATACTTGTCCCCGTTAACTGAGGCTGCCTCACGAGGCACGCTTCTATCTCGCTCTGACTGCCAAGCTTACCACGCTGCGGAATGAGACAGAGGCGCGTCTGGCGAGGAGCAATCGACCATGCAATTGGAAAAACCATGACTGGAGGTAATTAGTATCAACTCCGCCAAAACACGATTTTCAAAGCTTAGATTCAGACATGCCTTATAGCTGAGAAATTGAAAATATTGATTTCACTTCGTTACAAATAATTCACTTACTTAAAATAGATTCGCAATTTTTTTTTTTTTTAATGGATTACAATAATTCGGATTTGATTCATCTATTTACTAAGAATTATATTTTATGAAGTAACGGACTAATACCATGAAGTGTTATAGCTTATCATTAAGGTAGACAGACATACTTACAGCTCCGCAACAAGTAGATGCCTTACAGTAGAAACAGGTAGTTTAAGTAAAATGACATAATTTATTTCAATTTCACAGTTTAAATGTTGTCAAATGAAGTATTTTTCAATCATATTAGTTAAGTCATAAATATTTATTTGGGCAATAAATCCTATACACTTATAATAAGCTAAGCAATAATTAATTTTTTAACTTATATATGCATAATATATTTAATAACTGTTAGGTATCATTTCCATGACACCAAAGATAAGTTTAAGTGGACACTTGATGTTTTTGTGTTCAGTTGGTGGTGTATGGACGGCTTTGTACAGGGTGTTTCAGAAGGGTGTAGTAATTGTTGAGAATATTTATTGTTCTACCAGTCAAACAAAAATAAATTGTTTTGGAACTCAGGTTTGCTAAATTCGAGAGAAAATAATTGGAGTCCGTACAAAATAGTTCGTTAGTTATTTTGTATGGAGACTCCATTTTTATTTTCTCTCGAATTTAGCCATCGTGTGCTCTAAAAGATGTTCCCTTTGACGGGTAGAACAATCTAAGTAGAAATGACTACTTCTGAAACATATTGTAGACATGACACGGAGACACGTGGCGTCCTTGCGTCCCAGTCGATCGCAGTCGTCCACGGCTGCGTGCTTCGGATCGATTGGCTGAATGGTACTTAATTAGCAATAAATTAAATCAATTTTTAAGCCGTATTAAGGTGCTCTTACACGTGCAATGTTTTGGCAATTATTGTCTGGCCATAGCAGCGGTGATAATGCAATCTGATTCAATTCTATTGTCTGTGATTATAACATAGGTAAAATATTTTGTATTACATAATATCGCGAATATTAATTATATATAGCTTCATATAGCCCAGTATGATATGTCAGTATCTTTTAGTAACAATATAGTACATGCTTGACGGGACCAGACGTTTTGCCAAGGATTAATTAACTTGCCCGTGTAATAGTACCTTTATGTGAGCTTATGACAATGTAGATAACACGTCAATATGACGGTAGTACTACTGAATTGCTTTTGTAAGAGGCGCATTAAATTTCGGTAGTCCCAACCGTTAACGTGGTCGCTTGTGAGCTGTGGACTCATATATATATATGCATATGTGTTTAGAGATATATATATGTATATATATAGCGATCCATAGCATGGAGCACTACGCATGTTAAAGCTAAGTCCAGTCCACACCAAATCACAAACACAATTGGATATAAAATTGCATACGTGCACATGCAGGCGTGCAATACACATTTATGCACTGGTGTGGACCCAATATAAGTTATTAAATTTAAGAACTTAACAAATAAATAACATATCAACAATTATTATACACGATAATTAAATGGAGTTGAAGTATTTTTTTGAAAATGAAGTTATGTATTATAATAATAATGTTTGATGTGAAACCTTTGTGATTACTGATTATAAAATATGATTTAATATGTTTATTTTGCATTTTATTTTATTTCGTAACATTGTTACTTTGATATAAGTAATTTTATGCAACAGTTTGATAGTAACAGTTGAATGAGCAGAAACCCTGATTTTCCTTAGTTTAAACGTTCGAGGCTATTTCGGTCACTTTCACTCTAGTGTTATTTCTAACGAAAGTAGAGAGAGAGAGAGAGAGAAAGAACTAGTGAATACAAACACAATATTTTTTCTTATCAAAGTTACAGGTAACAATAGTTACTATTCAGAGTTCTATATTGATAGCAAGCATTAATTAAAATAGCAATAATTATATTGTAATGTTTTTAATAAATAAAATAAAATATTTTAAAACAAATTACAAAAACAATAGCTCAGCACACTCCAATCAAGCCGCCTTTTAGACTAAAAATCAGTCTATCCCTTAGGGAATTATGTTACCAAATCCCACAACAACCCACTGTTTTGCGGCAAAGGTTAAACATGAAAATAAACCAAATAATAAATACCTAAAATATAAAAGAAAGTGCCTGAGGTATTCTCGAGCGCCTGAATATGATCCATACTTAACGGGTCATTGTAGCTTAGAATGAATTTCAGCTTTGTTTGCCCACAAGCTTAGCTTAGCTGCAACTTGTCACATTAATACTCAAAAAACAGCAGCAGCTTAGGGCTTAGCGAATTTCTTGAAAAATTTGGCTTAGAAGAAATTAACCTGTAATATTTTCTGTTCTCATAAACAATAATTTAACTTTTGGACGCTTTTTAAAAAACGTTGAACTTAGATTCAGTGTATTTTTCTCGGTTGAAACTCTTTAGTGCTTATTGCTTGAGAAATAAAGCTTATTTTACAGTTAAACACCAAAACGTAGTCATTGACTTAAGACCCTGAAGTCCAGAGCTGGCTTTTCAGCCTGCATTAATTTTTACAAACTCAGATTTTTTGGGAACTACATGTCAAACCTGTTTTGGCATACTGAAACATATTGTAGATATCCTTTGTTAGGACCTCAGTTAAGATCGGGGTAGCTAGTCACTGCCACCCTTTCTAGGACTGAAGAGTGTCAAAACCATCAGAATCGATTAGGGATATCTGTCACGAAAGCACAACACTATATTATCTCTACATTTAAGTGGTTATACTTACTCATAATTATTCAGCTTCAGTTGTAGTAGTGAACAATTGGGCTTCGTCCTAACTAAGTAAACTGAGCTCTGGCTGTTTTTCTCCAGTAAGTCACTCTATGTATTTAAATGAGTGTCTGAACAGCACGTACGTACTTTTCCTGTGCAGTTTGCGACGTATCGCTTAATGACTTATTCAATGAGCGGCCGTTCTCATTTTTTTGCTACAGTTCGCCACTGTCTCTACATTGAGCTCGCCCCATAACAGACTCAACAGTCAGACGCTAACAGTTCGCTTAGTCGGGACGAAGCCTTAAATCCATGAGTTTTACCGAAGCTTTAGCTAGGGGCGTTGGGCAACCAAAGGGGTTTTTCCAAAAGTACTACATTATTTTGTACTAAAAAGATAAAAATCTCATTCATTGATTCTCAAACTACCCCAAACAATTAAATCATACTTATCATTTGTTTTATTATTAAATTCTAATTTTTTGAAACAAATATATTTAAAATTTTACTAAGTGTTTTTCATGGAGTAGTTTGAAATACAAATTGTTGATCAAAATTACTTATTATATATTATTTTGATTATCGTGAATGTTAGTCCACCTGGCTGGGTTCCGCAGTTGGAACGGAAATCAGCACGTGGACCAGATATATCTTAAATAAGCTGTTAATTAACATATACCACCTGTTTGTAACTATAAGAAGTTGAATAGATATTTAGTTACACAGTAGGCTATATTGAAGTTATTTTCATAAAAACAGCGTTGTACTCGTATTTTAATGAACGGATTCGTGTAAAAGACCATGAAGACATCCTGAAATTATATTACTGAATGATAACCGTAACATTCTAAAACAAATGCCATGATTTAACGTGATCGTACCCATCAGTGCAGCGTCAGGAACGTGGCAGGGTCCCGGTCGTGTCCGGGCAGGGAACTATCGGTTAATGTATGTATATGTCGCAAACAAATCGCATTACATATCTCGTTTCCGAATGGCCGGCATATTGTAGAATGGCGAAGTAGATACATAAAAATATAAATGTTAAAATGAATGCCGAAATAATGTAAATTCTAATTCATCATTCCACAATATGCAAGGCGTTTGTAATATGACGAGTTAATACAATTTGCCTGCGATACACGTATGCATTTTATGTAAACTCGTTCAAACAGTCCGTTTTCGTTTATTTCTATAATAGTAAAATGAAATTCTAAGCACAAATGATATATATTTATATAGCTTTCATTCATATTTTATGACAACATCGATAAAGGATGACATCATGATTGTTCATAAATGCTCTTATAGTGATACACCTTCTTAGTATTTTTATACGATACAATGTAAGTAGCTATACGTACTTTTCCAGATAACGCTGAGCAATAAGTATCTAGTAGATTACTCCAAATAATATTAGACACAAATACAGGGTGTTCGGTTAGACGTCGGCCATATTTTATCAGGGCGTACTGTTTACAATTCCAAACTCAATAAGTTCAATATTTGACGGGACCGATCTGCCGACAGATCAGGAAGAGAACTATTTGCGAGACGAACAGTTTGTTGCACATCAACGAAATAAAGTTCTTTGGCCCTCTTAAGCCGGGCATACACGTTACAGTTTACCAGAGAGGACTAGCTGTGCAGGTATGTCTGCAGAGGCACAGTCAAAGAATTGATTTTCGATTTTGCGCCGGTCACGTGCGGTCTGTTTTAATATTCTCTGCGGTCTAACTACGCTAGCACACCTGCACGGATAGACCTCTCCGGTGACCTGTAGTTTGTCATTTGACACTAAACTTAAACGAAAATACTTTTTGCAGTAATTTTTATATTACATCCCGGTGTGACACCCGCTACAGAAACTGTTAATTTTTTTATTGTACAGTAAAATGTGTCTTTTTGTGAATAATTAATTAAATAGTTTATATGATCCTATCCCCGAATATGTTCGTTATTTAACTGGACACCTTGTACGTGATTAAAGCTCAGAATACACGGTGGAGAAGTGATTTCACTAAAATAGTAGACATGTATAAAAAGGCACTTTAATGAGGAGAATGTCATTACCGAAGATCCGTCCCAAAAGTTAACAGTTTCCAAAGTTATTCCCACAGCATTCTCTGTAGTACTTAGGAGTTCTAGGTCTTTCACTTCACCGTGTCCTCTGGGCTTCATTGAACTGAGAAAATGCGCTATTATATTCTAAAAAGCAATAAATTATATTATACAGCAATAACAATATTCTAACAATCGCCTCAGTAAGAAGTTTTGTACTAATAGAACATAGTTACATAGCAATAAGCTGGCTTTGGATAGAACACCAATGAATAAGTTAAGAATAGGCATATATTTATATTTTTTTGTACACTTTAATAAAATAATACATACAGTGGCGATTTTTTTCCGATTTTGGTATTTACAAAATCTCATGTTGCAATGTTTGCGGTTTAAAATCAAAAACCTTTCAAAGTGTGCATCGAATTCTTTGGTTCGCCTGTTTTTTTTTTAAAGTTTTCGTAGTAGTTACATTCAAAAATGCCTTGTTGGTCACTATTGCGCATTAATTGCATTATGCAGGCTAAAAACACTGATTGCCTTTGGACCTACCGTTCAGTCATATTAGTGATAACAAAGGTCACCATTGTTTTATTACTCGTTGAACTACCGTTCACCGGATAGGCCTTTGCCTAGGAGGATCATAGAAAAAACGAATTTGTCGTCGAACTGGTAGAATCGTGGAGAAAAGTAGAAATAAAGCAGTACGACCACAGGCATTCAAAAAAAAAGCTTGACGAAAAAAAGTGAAAAAATCGCTGCTGCCCTGTGTTCGTTTTGATGGACTAGGTTAAGACTATTTGATTTTGAAACCGTAGATTATTGAATAGAGATGTTTGTATTTTTTATAATTAAATATTAATTCAGATAAATGAATTAGAATTTCGCTGGCCATGGAAGATATGAATGTTTCCGGCATTTGGCTTAAATGATAGTACAAACATGTTGATTGAACGTTAATACGCGCGTGATATTATGTAAATACTACTTTTGATGATAACTAAGGGCCTTAGTCCCGTCCACAGTTGTCTCGCACGGTTGCACATTATTCATGGTACAAAATCACTGACTGTGACTTTTGTGAAAGTATTACGCAGCGCCTAATTTTTATGCAACTTCGGCGATTAAGAACTGAAATAGTAAAGGGTTTGTAATACCTACTGTGTCATGGTTTCATATAGGTAATCAAAGAAATGACGTAAATTAAAAATGTACAAAAAATGAGACAAAAATTGGTTGTGTTTAGGGCAAGCATATCTTTGATTATACATATGCAACTGTTAAGGAGTTAACACAGCAAAGTCGCTGACGACCGCGATTATTTGTGTTTTTTAACTTGGTGTGTCTCACTTAGAATGACGAGGCAAAAAAATAGAAGTATACTTACCAAACAAAAAGTATTATAATCAATGTTCTTTAAAAATTAGACGCTGCTACACCACTTCAAGTTTCGTGTTTAGCAAACCGTTTGTTGTAGATACGTTTTAACGGCGCTTTTGTTCGCGAAATCGTGTTCTTACCTAAGTGTATCTAATAAATAATCATAACTAGTTACTTCTTTCGTATTTTTTTATGAATATGTAACACACGGTAGTGCTGTTTTATTTTACGACAATACGGTATGCGTTTTGAGGAACCGACCGCAAATCAGCACGACAAAATGCATACCGTAATAAACAAGCAATTTTTTATTAATACGATGAGATATTATTCTGGCTATAAACTTATTGTTGACAGCCATTCCTTATGCTAGAGAGACACAACTTTAAAATATTTGATATGTACTTATTATCTAACCATCCGTATTCTAAAAACAGTTATGTAATAACATAATCCGTATTTACGTGTGCTGTGAAATATAACCCGATGTTTATAAAGTTACTTCTAATTGTCGAACTTCATCCCGCGACGGTGATCTTTAGAGCCAAAACACATACATATGATACGTCGCATCGCGGCACGCTGCCATGTCATGTCGCGACGAGATATCATGGTGAGGACGAGGCTTATAAAAATTCACGATGCGATGTCATATATCATGAGCACAACGTTTTCTATTTGATGAAATTTAAAGAGAAGTTGCCATAGTTAATCCGGAGCTATGCAGAATGCAACGTCAATTTTCGCAACACGACGTCATCCCGTGCATCGTACAACGACACGACTTGTTGTGAAGTTTACCGAACCATTCGCCACGACATCGCAATTCGTCACGATTTGACCTCGTAACGTGTTTATGTGTTGTGACCCTAAATGGCAGGTTGGCGACAAAACATTGCAAGTTTTTAAAGGCTGATTTTTTAAATTACGTCACGTACAATCCCTAAGAAATCCAGCTGATTGCCGGCAGGGTGTTTGTTTACTCAACCAATGTGACGTAATATTAAAAAATCAGCCTTTAGAAAATTATTTTTCATTTTTGTCGCTTGCCTCTCGAGCTAGATGAAATTCGTACAAAAATTGATTTGTAGAACATCAAGGCTGATTTCATTACCATTCCTGGCTGCGTACTCTATGTAGCGCCTTCGGACGGAAGACAAACGCGCCAGTGGTGCTTAGAACGTCGCATTGATGTTGCCCGGGGTTCGATTCCGACCCCTTAGCGATAAATGTTGTATAGTCCCGAAATAGTTTTACAATGTTTTTTTCTTTTTCTATTAAATTAAAAGCTCAAAAGAAAGAAAAAGACAAGACACTTATAGCTATTCCGAGGATATACAAAGTTTATGGCTAAGGAGGAGAATGTGCAGTTTACAAAATGTGCACAAGTTTGAAAATAAAGGGATGAACATTTCTCAGTTGATGAATTTTTTTCTAATTTGTTAAAAGGAAACGTAAACTACTAAGTAGTATTTTTTCCTTTAATTGAATAAAATAGAAAAATGTACACTTTTTGTTGTGGCCATTTCGAGATACGAGTATACTATTTCGACGTACGTATTCCGAACCTTATGCAAAGTGCACGTTTTGAACCTGACCCCTTCTTAGCCGTACGCGGGCCCTAGACAAGTTGCAGCTGCTTCTAAGCGATTCTATGTTCTACAATCGCTATCGCTCGAACATCAGCTGCTGATTGGATGAAGTACTTATTGTCAACTTGCCAATCAGAAGTCAGCGTTCGTGCGTTAGCAATTGTACAAATAAAATCACCTGTATCACAGTGATAGTTGAGAAATCAGCCTTATTGTTATGAGTTAATATTTTAATGTAAACCTATAGTGGCCCTGTTGACTCATGTAATGTTTTATATTGCACTCAGTATTATACCCTTGTTCATCAATTGTGTATTTATTTGTTATGTGTATGTAATATCACAGGTAATAATGATTACGGTTAACTTAACGCATGTAATGCACTTTTGTATAAGTTAGTGCATTTGTTTTTATAAAAGGCTGGAAGTAAATAGGTTCCAAGAACGCTATGTTTTATTTGTAAGTTAGCTGCGACCCGGGGTTCCTTCAACACTCTATCCTTTAGAAACACATTGGGTCAAAATACGCCTGTACCGGTTGATTTCCTTTACCGTCTGAAAAAAGGGGAGAGAGGGAATAGGTAAACGGAGTACAAGTCTATGGCATAAATTTTTTATAAAAAAAAAATCGAAAAAAATTTTTTTTTTAAAAAGATGTCATACCATACAGGGTGCGTATGAACTTCGATATTCAATGCGCGAATTTTTAAATGAATTCGTATCGCGATCCTATTCATGGAAGCTGGTCGAGTGATAGGTACTCGCCATACGTGCTGTCGGCCTCTTTAATATCATTTCGCGCAGGCGCACAAGCCACTCACGCAACCCTCGCTCCCCATGCTGTCTACTAAGCAAATATTTTCGTGTCTTCTGTTCCGCTTACGCAACACACCATAATTTAATTCTCGAGACGATAAAAAAATCAAGCGGTATGAGTTTAATCCAAGTTCAGGATATAAAATTATCACGCTAAATTTTAAACCATTCTCTCGTCCATTACAAAATTAAGTTCAAAACAAAAAAATACACCCATTGGCATTACAAAGTTTTGATGCATGTATTTAAGTCACCTACCAGAATTTTAGAATTCATAATTATTTTCACTTCACCTGTTAATTAATCGTTAATAGTTAGCTGTCTGCCAAAGATGGACAAACACAGAATAACTTTGCAAGAGCCCTGGGGGGCTATTCCTGCGCGAGACATGAGATGATATTTTATCTTGGTCACTATCACACCTATGACGTTTCAAACGAGAGCAACAAGGATGAAAAAAGGTGAGATGAAAATCTTAAATCTCCGAATAGGGCCACAATCTTAAATCTCCGAATAGGGCCACTGCTTCGTACCGCCATACTTAGGTATCTAATTTTCCGACGTTTCTACCAATAATAAAATGAAACGAGTTTCAGAAAATAGTGAAAATAGATATATTTAAAGATGACAACTGTATGGCGAAACATCTAATTCTTATTTAGGCGCCGACGCAGGCCGCGTCTGTCTGTGAGACCCTTGTTGGTAGTCGTAGTAGAAAAGTTGGTAGTCTACTGTTTTTCGACAGCTATTTCAATTGTCATAATTATTGTCTTTATAGCAATTATTTACAAACATTATTATTTAGCCAGTTTAAGCGATTAGTACCTGGATGGCCGAGCTTTGCTCGGTATTTTTTTTTATTTTTTAATTGTGTTTTTTGGATAATAAACAATTGATTTTAGTCTAACCTCAAAGCAAACACTCATTGACTTCGTGTTACTTAACAACGCCATCTGCTGTTGTGTCGTTAAAGCAATTAGTTGCTCACAAAAAATAGTAGTATTATTATTCGCCAATAGATGTCAGGAAGAGTCATATTTTTCAGTTGAGATTGATTATCGATAAAACACGAATAAAATTACATTTTCTAAAAATGATTCCTAGCTAGATCGATTTATCGCCCCCGAAAACCCCTATATACTAAATTGTATGAAAATCGTTGGAGCCGATTCCGAGATTCCAATTATATATATATATATATGTACAAGAATTGCTCATTTAAAGATATAAGATTACCGTGTTGTTTAAGGATACAAATATTGATATAAATAAATTGAAATTAGTTATATCGTACGCTGGTTGAAATAGTCTTAAGCGGTGCGGAGCTGGGCTGAGCGGACTTTTTATCAAACCGCGGACCTGAGCTGGGTAGAACGGAGGTGAGTTGAGAGGTGTTGAGTGGAGGGCAGTGGTGCGGATTGAAGCGAAGCTGAGGTGAGCGGAGCGGAAGATCGGAGGAGAGCGGATCGGAGAGAGCGGAAAAGGGAGAGCGCTTGTAAATAGCATTATATTTATATCACGCTTCGCTCTTCTCCTCTCAGCTTCCAGTGAACACTCCGCCCCACCCAAATGCACTTCATTGGAAGCGCACCCTGCCTGCCTGACCATTGACGCGGAGTGAGGCAGCGGAACGGGCGACGAAATAATGCGGAGCAGAGTTACGGACGGTGTATGCGGAGCGAGCTACTGTGGAGCGGTGTTAGGAGTTACGGAGTTCTCGCTACGAGTCCCGGGCCCAGGGGCTGGAACTGCCCTCACGGACAGTATTTTGGCACTTCCACGCTCCGCTTCTCGGTTTTGGATGAATTTTGAAAATGGTTAGCAAATCCTTGTCCACTGAAGCGGAGCGGAGATTTTAAGCCATAGGTACTTCTTGCTTGAAATGTCCACTCCGCCTCAGTGGACTGCAGGCAATAAGTACCAATTCCACTCCGGTATAATTTGTAAAAAATTGGCACTTGAAGTTTTTTTTTCAATTTCTTTGCCTTTATCACACTTACTTTTTTAACAATAAACGTTGTATAGCCCCGGAATAGATAAACAGTGTTTGTATTTTTCTTTCTTTTAATTTATTTACTCGAACGAAAAAGACAAAACACTGTAGGTAATCAGGTATAACTATTCCGAGGCTACACAACGCTTATTGCTTAGAGAGCTTAAGTTTACCAAAATTATTTTTACTTGCGTTTAATATGTTTTAGCAGTAGGTACAGATATTTTACTGCAGAATACAAACAATTTTAAATTTTGGTTTTTTCAAAATTTCGAGATTATGTGCTTAAACTCTTTCAAAAATTTTTAATCGATCTACCATTTGTACCAGCATAGCAATTCAAAACTAGACAATTACAATTCAATCAAGAATTTAAAATTTTCCTGACTACCATTTTTATAAAAACAGCTTCGAAGAAATATAAGGAAGAGGCGGTACGTGAACCTAAAAATTAACCGCATAAATTAGGTGCTGCACACAATTCACCACAGTCACAAAAAAACGCAACCAGTCGTCACAGTGATAATTATTGTTGTCTCGTTCTCGCTATGGCCTTTTGAATGTCTCTCTATCTTTGTTATTGATGCACGTAACATAACACTGTTAACGAAGCTTTGTAGTGTTCGTTTTCTTGTAATTATATTGGGTCCACGCGCTGTATATACATACATATGTAGAAGTTAGACTCGTGCCACTTCTTCCTTATTTTATTTCAATGAACGATAGTGATTCAATTGTTTATGATGGTTTTTCTTAAAACTTGTAGAATCGTGGTCTTGAGAGCTTTGTCTATGGAGTGGCCGTGTCGTAACCGCTGCTCGCAGGGTAGTGTACAGTCTTTGGGTAGCCGCCCCGGGGACGACCGCGGGCCGCACCGCCTACCAACCCTCGCCACGCCTCTCACCACCCGCCCCTGCTCTGTAATCTTGATCAAACGGCATTTGCTGTCCAATACTAGCCGCGGTAAGGATCTGCTGCTCTGGGAAAAAAGGTAAGTTTTTAATTTTTTTTGTATTGGATTTTCCTTTTTGTTTACCGCTAACAGTGACCTCTTAAGTTTGGAAAAGTGTTTTAATTTTTTCTGTTTAAATTCATTAATTTATTGAAATATGCAAGAAGCTAAATTACTTACGACTTTTTTTTTCTTTAATAATACAAAATGTTCATGAAATATGTATTTTCCGGAACGTGGTGATAGAGCTAAACAAACTATTTCGAAATCATTAAACACTGGTACTGTTGTTAGAATGGGTTAGAAATTGTTGTTGTTAAATTGTCTCTTTTAATTAAATTTAATTTAATGAAATTTAAAACAAAATTGTATGCCGTATGATGTTATAAAACAAAAAACTAAATTGGGGACTAAATTTTGTGGAACAGCGTATTTTATCTATAAATGAGTGCGCGTGTTAACTTAACGATTTTTTTAAAATTTATATTTTATTTAATTAAAAAAACATTTTTTACAAAAACCCGACTGTAAAAATGTAGTCTAAACTATATATGGAAACTATGACACTCGCGCAATGAAAACAAAGAAAGTGAATGATATAATTTTATTTAATAATTACTAACCAAAATAATTGAATTCCTTAATAAAATAACTGAATAGGAAAATAAAAACATTAAGTAATATAATCGAACTTTTAGGTTTAATTTAATGAAATTCATAACAAAACTGTTGCAATGCAATTTGATTTTCGTAAAAATTAAAAAAGTGAAATAATACGAGTCAGGAGAAGTAAATTATTTAATTTTAAGTAATAAACTGAAAAAAAGTTTATAGTGAAGCGGAAATACACTGGAAATTTGTTTAAAAACAGGTTTAATGGTGAACTTTCGCAAAATAACACCTGATTCAATCAACTATCTCTTTAAATTTCTTTAAAATAAGTACCTAAGTATTAACGTATGTAAAGTAAAGTAGCATCGAAATGGTCGACGATATGGTGTAAATCAGACAAATTCGCATGTCGAATAACGGCAAAATATGAGAACATAATTTAAATAACTAAGTAATACCTATAGACATAGAGGAAATAGAGCATATTCTGTGGTAATACCCTATTTAATACCATTGTAATACCCTATTTTAGTAAATAAATTTTCGGAACTCGGAACCGGGGGGTTATTCCTGCGCGTGAGATGAGATGAGATTTTATCTTGGTCACTCTCACATCTATGAAGTTTCAAACTAGAGCAACAAGGACGACAAAAGGTGAGATGAAAATCTCAAATCTTCGAATAGGGCCACCGATTACGCGCGACAGACGCATAAGGTAAACGTCCCAATCTTCGTAAGGTTTCGCGTTTTGCCAACTTTGCAGGTTTGCAACTTTGCAACTTTTACAATTATGATACTTCCATATGTAGGTAGGGCATTTATTTAATTCGCATAATTTTACGGTTAAGCGTTATTTAAAAGTAATGTAAATGTGAATAGCGGTTGTACCAATGTTCGTTAATTTTGTACTAGTGATCAGTACATTGTCCCAGTGTTCGTTAACTTTTACCACGAATGTGAACTCTATTGGTTGATATTAAGGTTCACACAAATAATCATTTAAGCATTTCTGTGTTTTGTGCAGTCAAAAGTCTGTCAGCAAGGAAGAAACATTTCTCTAGCATGAAATTTTATTGTGTTTTGAGCAAATCAATATTTAGGTTAACTTTTAGACCGAGCGACTGTTATCGAGAGAAGCATCTCTGCTTTAGCTTCGACAAAAATGCTTTCGTATGTTTGGACATGCCTTGGTTTCCTTTTTCGATAAAAACATATATTTCCGTGATGTTGAAACATCTAAAAAAAATAAAAACTAAAATTATCGAACCTGGGTGCGAGCACGGATATTTAACCTGACGTTTCAAATCGACTAAATCGACAAATTTGTATGAACATTACCAATTTTGTCGATTTTAAATGTCAGTTAATATGTCCCTACTCGCACCCCAGCTCACAAAGTTTCACGAAAATCGGTTGATGCGACAAACAGGACAGACGCCGTTGCGAGATCTCCAGCCTAGTTTTTATTATTTTACTTTAATCACAAGTTTGGGTTATTCTTTTCAGCGGTACATAATGATTCAAGTTTTTAAAAAGAGTTTTCTAGAGGTAGATAGATAAATTTTAAAGAAACTGTGAAGTATGACTGTTTGTAGGTCAAATCGGAGAAATACTGATGATAAGAGATGAATTCAAATTTAGAAAAACTACGGACCTCTTTGGTAGAAAAAAAAAGCTGCAGTCATACAAAAAAGTTCAATGCCAAACAGGTTGAATAAACGCTCATAGTTCTTGAACCGTTAAAAATAAATCAGGAGTGTTTTAAATAAAATGTTTAAAAAATCAATATGTCAATTCACATAAAATACATTGAGGTACGAGTATGATAGTTTCACCCTTTCTCTATTTTCATTTCATAATAAATAATATAGTACCAGAAATAGCATTAGGCATTACGTAGTGACGTCAATCGATGCTTAACAAGGCCTAAATAAGTAAACAAGTTTGTAAGAGACGGATGGCAATGACGTTATTTCATGTTTGCTGAATACTAGACCTTGTTTATGTTTTCAAATGTGGCTTAATAAGTTTTTAAAATTAACTTCTCTGGTTGTAAGAAAACTGCTAAAAATCAATACTTTTTTTGTAGAATTATGTACAATATTGTCTTTAGGTTGATGTTCATACAACGTACAGCTTTGAAAACAAACTAATTAAAAGAAACTCTCTAGTTTTGTCAACATACGCAAACAGATGATTTTTACGTGGAATATATAAGTCTTTGACAATTTTCTTTTAGCTAGAACCGCTTTCACAAAATGTCACAATACATTCATCAGTATAATGTAGGGGAAGAAGGAAAAGAATCAATCATTTCTAGTTGTGTTTCTACTTTGGAGCGTACACCTACAAAAAATACATATTTGCCAAATTTCATGCTAATTATTATTTTCAATTTTGTCCTAAAATCTTTCTTCTTAACTTTTAATAAAAAATAGAAATAAAAAAAAACTTCAGAAATGAATTCAAAGACCTTGAAACACCCCCAGACCTAAAAACACGTCCTTCTAGGATCGCTTTGAAATTTGGTGAATACCAATATTACCAATGCAATCTTTGAATTCGTCATCTTGGATTTTTTTTATTCTAACTTGATAGTCCATGTGAACTATATTTTTTTTAAACATCTTGTCTACCTATAACGGTTTTGGAGCCATAAGTATCTATCAAAGTATGGCCGATATTACTCTATTTTTCAAAAAAGTCCATAGTTTTTCTGAATGTTAGAAGTATGTAACTTCAACCTATTTCTGATCACTAGCTGCAGCCTACGCTGTTACTCGCGTTTAAGAAGTAATGTACAGTTATGTTAATCCAGAGTTATACATAAATTCAGGGCCATAAGCTAGCTTTGTTTTTTTTTTATTTGTCAATCTATGATTTGTGTGAAGAAGTAGCAAAGAAACGCACTATCAAACTGTCACATTTATAATAATTATTGATAGAAAGTAGGACTGTTCATCATATATCGTCATTATTTCAAGGATTTTATTCACCAAGGGTCATAGTTTGAAATTTTATACAACTTATCGTATTCAACGATGTTGGAAATCCCCGAAAAGCTTTTTTCATTACTATAAACTTGAAACATGATGTAGTGCTGAACTGGACCCCTCAATCGAAATAATTATTTCTGTTCGCTGGTCTGCTATTGCTATTAGCATAATTATCTTTAAAAACTTAAATCATATCAAGATTCATTCATAGGAATAATTGTAGATACTTAATACTAATAAACATATTCGTTTTTATTATTCTATCTTTATTCAGGATAATTGTAAACGAATAATTTTTTTTTGTCAGATAATCCTAAGCCTATAAAAATATGTCAGTGTAAATCATATTGGTTTAAATACTGTATGAAAAAGCAATAAAAACCAAATTTTTGCACTAAATTTTAAAGATAATAGTTACAGTTTACACTTAATAAAAGTTGTTCATAATGATGAGTACTATGATAACCTAGAATATCTAAAGTGTTCAACCAGTCACCCTGTATATGAGGTTTCTTTGGGTTCTTCCTTCTTCCTTGTGAGGAAGGTGAAGATTCCGTTCCGAGGATTCCCTCTATGCAGAGGCTGGGCACTGGGGGACACTGCCTCCAGGGAAATTGGAGGGGGCGCGTTTCAGCCCGGCTCGCGCCAAAGGCCACTCGGCACCTTCCTCCGATATGGTCACGGTGGCCACAACATGGCTTGGTAGTGCCTTATTCTTTCTTCTTTAGACCCTCATGCAAAATGCCACTTCACTCGCGTCCCCCTGACGTACAGTCTCTTTGGCTAACCGAGCATAGTGCATATAATGCCGGTGTAATGAAGGTCAGCCGTGTCGTCAGATATACGTCTTGTATACCCCCACTTAGGTCTTTGGTCGCCTTCTTGTTCTCAGAACAGTGTACGATGTACGTGGTCTGCGAGCAGTGCGAGCACATGCGAAGATCCGAGTTTATGAAGACGCCCAGGTAGCAAACGGACTGTTTCCTCTTAACGTCCTTTCCTCTAAGCTGCAGTAGTAGAGTTGTATTTAAAATTTCACACTCTACAATAGTCGAAACTGTCTGTTTTGTTGTGTCTTTGTGTTTACTATAGGTGTTTACGTACGTTGAAAGTCAAGTCATGTCTTATTCACTGTATGAGACGCTAGCTTCGTTATAGCTCCTCTGATTCCAATAATTGCTCTATGTGCAGAATAGTCCTCATCATCCTTTAATTGTGAATGGGTTCATCCTCATCATCCTTGGAAACCGTTTATTGTTTTTTTTCACAAACAAGACGCTTCAACGGGTCAGTAGCGTTCAAAATGAATAAATATGTACTAGCATATAAATAGTTTCCGTATAAACGGGTACGGAAATATCATTATGTGGACGTATTTCTCAGCTGATAGGCTTAACTTTATTTAATTACTAGCTGTTTTGCCCGCGGCTTCGCTCTCGTGTCATAGCTTATATCACTACACTAGAATAGTGTAGCTCACTTATGGTAAATGAATTTTTGAAATCGGACCAGTAGTTTATGAGTTTATTCGTTACAAGCATACAAAAAAATAAATCTTTTCTCTGTAAATAACACTAGATGGTTTAATACCTAATTTCAAGTCTAAGTAAAACTAAAAAGTGAGATATACATTGAATAATTAAAAATATCAAAAAACCAAATGCATTCGGCACTGTTTCAAAGTATACGTTACTGAAAAGCAAAAAACAAATTTCTTAATTGTGTTCCCGTCTGCCATACCATTTCTAATTTATATTTTCCTTTATGTATTGTATAAATAAGTTTTACGACTTGTTTCTTGCTTTTCAGTTACGTATATTTTTAACAGTGCATCGGGTTTTTTTTTTATAATTACTTTTTTTTACAATAAGTTTTTGTCCGTATTATAGGAAAGAATCTTGTTTATTTGTTTTTATTATAAACTTTTTTCAGAGTTTTTATCGTTACCGTACATACTTACCTATTAATCAAACCTTCTAGAAAAAATAGCACTAAAAATCTACTGTAGAAACTAAAAAAAAAACTATTTAAATAACACGGTTCCGGTATCTCATCGGAAACGTGATCCCGTTCAGCCGTTCTGGCGTGATTGAGTAACAAACATTTATTTAATTGTTTATTTAATTAAACACAAAATAGTTAAAGGTATAGACACCAAAACATAATAGAAAGAGATATACTCGTAAATGTAGATGTATAAATAATAATACATTGTTATCAAAATAAGTAATATTAGGTACTTAGAGTAAAAATCCTAGTAAAATTGGTTTAGATTTGCGTACGCATTATTTATAATTAAATTAAATTTGTCAGCAAAAATGTCCATATTTCTACACTGAACGAGCATGTCACCGAGCAAATTGCGAGCACGTACAGTCGGAGCATTGCGGGCGTGACAGGTGCGCGTGGAAGGCCTCGCCAAAAGTCGCGGCATCGTTCTCGGCGCGACTTCTCTCGGAACCCGCAACGCAGTCTGATCCAGAGCTGCATCAATATCCACCCATCCAAACTTTTTCCACATTTATAATATGTATTAGTGGGATGGAATAGCCATGGTCTAACACTATATATACTAGTGACTACTATACGATACAGTGACTTTTATAAGGGTGTTTTATTTTTGTGTTAAATGATGGTTCATATTCATAAAATATTAGTACAGACTACTACAAGTGACTAAATCCAAACATTTTACGTTTTGAAAGGAGCAGTTGAAAGACTCGATAACCAGCGGTCAGCGCATATCGAATTTCCAAAAAAATCGACCTTTTAAAGGCATTGCAATGCCTATAGCCATGCCCCAAAAATCCAAGTCATCATCAATCATTTAAATATTAAGTATTCATATAAAGTGTTTGAATACTTTCAATTTATCTCTCGTATACTCTTAGTTGATAATCAAAAAAATATTGTTCGTGTCGGAACCGGGTGGAACCGGGTACCCGGTTCCGACTGCTTCTCAGAACCGGGAATCAAAAATCTGGAACCGGGGCCGGTTCTGCATGCCCTATTCAGAAGCTATCTCTCTAATCAAATTGTCTCTTGTTCAAACATTGCGCTTGATGATACAACAAGATTTTGATGTTGCGTTGACGATAGGCAGGCCGAGAAGACCCACCGTGAAGGCTCACCTTAAGGAACGACATGCGAAAAGCAACTCTTAAGTTGCATGCATATATAAGGTCGTTTTTTTTACAATTTTTGGTAAATTTTTGGTCACTAGTTGTATGAATTTAAACCACTATTTAACACAAAAAAATAATTCAGTAGTACAACAATAATAATATCGTATAAAAGTCACTAGTGGTGTAAGGCCATGCTTACTCGTATATTATCACCTTTGTCGACGTATACTTCTGTTTGTGAAACGTTCGTAGTTGAGAGATTGGCTTTCGGTGAACAACTTATAAACGAAACATTATTTCTGTCGGCGGAGAAACGTTTGTCGGTGATACGTTTCAGAATTTAGTCCATCTACACACCTTCCTCAAACATAAATGATCTAAAAAATTGTTAAAAACTTACTAAGTAACTTGTTCAGTGCTCAAATCATTTTTATATTATACAGGGTGTTACAAATACCCTCTTATACCCGCGAGGTGAGCATCCAGTTTCGACTGGAGGATGCAATAATGGTAGTCTAAATTGAACATGTATACATCGCCCTCCGAAAAGCGTGAACGCAGACATCGATCGATAATCGCGACGACTTTATTTGTACACTATTCCCGTCGAGTCGCTACTTTCTTAGAATAAAAGCCGCCAACATATGATACAGATTTGTTATCATTTTTGTAAAATTTCCTTATTAAGTATATTGCGTTCTTAAAGTGGTCTTGCTCTTGCTATTTGTAACGTGTATTTTTTGGTATTTTTCTATTAATACTTATAATTATAAGTGTGTATACATGCCCTTCAATCGTACAGCAGGGTTTTTGTAACGTGCTGTATACAATTTGTAACCTGAGTTTATGAACAGAATATTATATCTTTTATATCTCAACTAACTTCGTGACTTTGAATCTTCTAAATATTCCTATCTGACATTTTTCTTAATTGGCTAAATAATATTTTTTCTCGTTCTAATTTTTTTAAATGGTTAGGTAGTGCGTTACATTTATAAGCAGTACATTCTCTGCACAAATTTTGATTGATTCAAGTTATTGCCATTGTTAGTGGGGAGACGTAACCGCTACTGGATGACATCGAAGACTGACTAGTGAACTGGTTGACTTTCAATGGTTTGGTTTACTTTTTTTGGAATCATTATTTTTGACCGATTAGGGGTCTTTCCTATTATGTCTATGAGTTTGACTTACTTTTTTTTGGAATTATTGTTAGTCTTTTCCTCTATGTCTATGGATTTAACTTGAGATCTTTTTAAATCTACGTCACTGCTAATTAGAAGTTAGGATTAAATGAGGCTTCGTCTGGACTAAGCAAACTTTGAGTAGCCAAGCCCACTTGCACTTGTTATAAAAATTGCCTAAGTCGTTGCTTAAATAAATAAAACAAAAATTAAATCAAAAAGCCTTTATTCCCCTTACAATTATATTTAAGAAATAGGATTTAAAAATACATTTACCAAAAAGATGTAAAGATTTGAAGTTTCATAAATTTATTTAGGGCTCCCAAATCTGGGTGAAGGCCTTCTCCATGCATAGCCATGCGTCTCGGTCTTGTGCTTGACGGGTCCAGTAGGGCTATTCCTAGGCTTGAGATGAGATGACATTTTATCTTGGTCACTCTCACACCTATGACGTTTCAAACGAGAGCAACAAGGACGAAAAAAAGTGAGATGAAAATCTCAAATCTCTGAATAGGGTCCCAGGTCGCACCTGCAGTCTCCACGATGTCGTCGCACCATCGTCTACGAGGTGTCATCTACCTCGAGTGGCGTCTCTCGGAAGTTCTTGCTTAACTAGATTAAATTACCTCTAACTAGCACCTACCTACATTTTTAGCACGAATTTAGCGAATTCGAATAGAGTTCGCTAAAGTTTCAAAAGCTACAAAACTGTTACTTGAGCAAATCTTGTATTTCCGCTGTAACGTCACATTTAGAGTCCGGCGACCTAAACAACTTCGACCTAGGCGACCTAGACTAACTTCGCATTGGCTTAAGGTATTCTATAGCCATTTCGTCTAGAAGAAGAAGACGAGCGAAGAGAGCGAGTAATGATACTGACGAGCCTCTAAATTTACCCACAGAGTGACAAAGTGCAATTTCAATTTTTTTTATGACCTTTGCACTTCTGTAATCATTCTTAAGTAACTAAGAATTTCCCTTGTATTATGGATTCATTTAACAGCTAGTGATGTAGACAACCTCCCTATGTAATGGAATTTTTGATTTGCTTTGTCTAATAAATCAGTTAAAAGTGACCCCTTAAAATGCGGATATTTTTCATATCTCTATTTTAGCTTGAGAACGTTTTTTAAAAAAACCAAGAACATAGGGGCGGAGATATTGTTAATTTAATCGTACATGCTAAATTTCATCATAATCTGACAAACGGTTTACAAGAAATTTGAGTAGTGCGTTTGTATGGAAATTTCAGAACGTCGCGGCCCTCTTAAGTACACCCTAGCCCACATTCGCATTAAGTACTTCCACCAAGGTTACATTAAGTACTAACACCTTTCCTTGTTTGTATTTTTGCTGGTTATTCAATGTTGCGTAACCAGCAAACTGTAGCAAACAAAATTAGTATCGACCGCTCAATGAATAAGTCAACAAGCAAAGCAAATACAATGCTTATAAACGATCTGCAAATTGCACACAGTACGGCCTGTACGAACTCTCCATTTATAATGTAAGTATAGGGTGACTAACTGGAGGTAAACATTCAGCCGCCCACAGTTAGCTCACAAGGGCAGTTGTGTCGGTTACTAATGTCCCTTTATTTAACAACAAAACTACCTAGTTGGACTATGAGAAATACGAATTCGAAGCATATTTAATGGGTTTGAGACACACCTTTCTAGCTTTCTACAAATAAGTACTTATACAACCTACATGATATTTTTTTGGTTTCTTTATTATATTGTTTGGTCTATGGTTAGACAAACCGAATGAGTGTCTTCGGTTGCCCATTTACGAGAAGAGTATACAAGTTCGCCAAAAAAAACTCAATCCCAACGGATAGAGTAAAACTATTTTCCTTGTTCTTACTGAAATTTAATCTGTTAAGAATCATAACTTAGAAAAACTGTTTTAAAACGGATCTTTTTATTTTTATTTTCGTCTTTGATACATTTTCTTGCTAAAGAAATCAAAATTTTTGAAAAAAAAGGATTAAATAATTCATTCCGTCCTTAAAAATTGAAATAAAATAAAAAAAATTAACAGCCGAAAAAAAAGGAAAGGTAGAAGAATATTTAATTAACCTTAGTTAACTAACTAATGTAAGTATACCTCAGTAATTTTGAATCGGCGCTTAACAAGCAAATTAGTTAATTACGTAACGCGTGATGCGCGGCGGCAGCGTAAATAAGTATATGTAAGTACCTAAGTTTGGCGCCAACTCAAAATTACTTAGGTAGACTTACATCAGTTAAGCTTGTATTTCTTTTGTGGATTTGTAAAAGACTGAAAGGTCTTAACTCATCAACCCTATTTTCCCACCATATTTTTTCAAAGGCAGGATTTTAGGAGGAATCATAAAAATCGGACTACCTACTTTGTAAAACTAGATAAGTGTTGAGTATGATAGGTATAATACTGTGTTAGAATAATGTTATACTATTTGTAAGATTTTAATACTTAAACCTATTTTGCAGCGCCCTTACAGGGTCTTTGTACTTGCACTTAGTCTAAGCACTATGCAGCACTGTATTTTGGCAAATAATAAATAAATAAAAAGTTATGCGTGATCACACATAAAAAAATATAAAAAGATAAAATATATACGCGTCGACTTGTAAAAGTCCTCCGTTCCGTCTATTAAAAAAAAATTAAAGAAAATTTGTCTTAAAATGTTCAACTTTGACTCGATCTGCAAAAAAACTAAAATGATCCATGAACCTGAAGTAGCTACTTCCTTTTAATCAAACACATCTCTAGTTATTCATCATTACAACGATATCCTACATTAGTACAAAATTGACTGGTACATTAACAATCATACGATTAATATTTTTTATTTTTAAACCTTCACAAATTTTGTTCAAACAGCTCCCCTAGCTCCCCCTCCCCTTTTTTTCAAACCCCTCCTCCTCGCAATGCCTGACATTTCCGTCGGGTTTCTAAAGTCATCATTTTGAGCGTTATTTCCTCTTTTATCTTCGCAAAAGCGGCGTTGAATCGCACAACGAGTTGCTCTCTGGTGCTTACTTCCACTTTATACACCAATTCTTTGCTCTTCTCCAGAGTCAAAGTCAAAGAAGTTAAATAGTGTAAGTTCTGGGGAACGTGGGATGGGGCCACGTCTTCTGATCCACGTGTTGGAGAACACATTGTCCATGTAGTCATCGTCATCGTCTTTACTTTATCGTCAAAAGAAGAAAACTACTTCTTTTGACAAAAAATTAAAATAATGTAGGTCAAAGTTATCAAAAGGCCGAATACACCATACACACATAACCCATGCCATTGCTCTAACCTAATTAGATGACCTAAAATCTGACTGCAACGGATCGTAGCACACTAATTAAAATGTGGTTCGCATGGGGTGCATGCATGAACCCTAGTTGGTTCCAACAACAAAAAAAAACTTAGGTCTGTGGTTCCAACAGTCCTAGTAATTTTTTAAGCTCATCGGATCACGCGATCAGACTGGAAAGTTTCGCGTGATCCAATGGGACGAGATCAGATTCGCGTGATCCATTGGGACCATTGGATCCATTATACTTATACTTGCTTTGAAAGGTAAGATACGTCGATTGTTCGGCGGCGAGATGGAACGACAATATAATTTGTCAAGGATACTATACTTTGCAGTGAAATAAAGAAGTCTGTAGATAATGGTGATGATTAATAGATAAATGATGATAATGAATGTGACGCGTCTTCATTTGTTGAACCATCAAGTCGGTTGCGGCACAGCTCAGTATCCAAGTCATAGATGATGCATGATACCACATCACGCTAACCGCGAGGCACAGGGGTCGCCGGTCGGTTCAAATGTCACGAGCACCCTTCGCGGTACACGCAACTATCAAGGGCTATGTTCAAGGCTGCAATTACGTCATTTAATAGTAACGACAATAATAATGGTCGTTGACGGCACGCGTCCACCCTTACCGAGCACATTCAACGTGTTCACATTATGCTCGTCACGGTGAAGTCAGATTTGCCAATGCAGGTGATAGGTAGATTGTAATTTGTGTGAACATTGAACAAGTCATTAGTCTGCTGATAGGAAGTTTTACAGTTGCATCTACTACTGCATCTATGACTTAATTATATATGCAAGAAAAATAAACTAAAAACTCGCCCTTTCACCATCATCTGAATAATCTATTTCTGACGTAGCTACACAAGCTAACCATGAGTCTGTCATGGCAAGCATTTGACAGTCAATCAATTTTTACCTTTTTTTTATTGTAATTTTTTTAACTTTAAATCTGTTGAAAACTAGCCCAAATACCTACAGGTGAAGGCCACAACCGTAACGTGTCCGTGATTAATTGAACAATGATTGTAGGGTTCGGTTGACACCGCACATATGGTGTAATTGAAGCCGCGGTTATCAAAATATGTCAGTGTTTTGCTTGCGTACTAATTACAGGGATAAAAGTTCGATTTTATTGCTTTGATAGGGCGAGCGGGTCTCGAGTTTTGTATCGCTTCATGGTCGTTAGTTGTAAATTGTTGTCAATTACACTAATTACAGCAGTGTGCTCGTACATAGGCAGGCTTTGTATTCATCGACATGAAATAAAAAATCTTACATAAGTAAATGTTTTACCTACATGTTGACAATACAAGGACTGACTACACGTCATAGATATTATGCTCGCCATGTGACCCTGCTTTTTGGCTCGAGAAAATCAAATGTCAAATCACGATTGCAAAGTTGTTTCTGCATATTTTAATTTATTAAAATTATTTATTTGTAATGAGATGGAGTCATGTAATTACAACTAAGATAGTTGAACCAACTAACTTAAATAACTTCTATGATCAGCGTTTGAAACATCGACAAGCGTGATATTGTTCTTGACTAAAAGCCTCAATTAAATGCCTCTGATCGGTCAAGAATTGCGTAAACGACAGGACATTTTGTAAAGCCTTCGTTTTTTTCGTAGCGACGACCAGTGCTGAGTGATTTAAATTTAATGTAAATTGGTGTTATTTGTGTTATCAATAACGGCAAATTGCTTTTTACGAGTTTATTTTAATCTGCAATAAGTCTACTCTTAGTTATGGGGATAGTTACTCGTACATACAAAGCAAATCAAAAGACTAGTCATTGCAAAAAATAACTTATGTATTTTTGCTAGTTGAAATAAGATGACAATTTTTGAATGAAATGTGACAATGCCAGTGATGTGACAGTAAATATGATTATATCTGTCGGGGAAATGTAGGAAATAGGAGCCGAGCCGTGACATCTCACTTCTGATGACGGAGTAATGTAGGGAAGGAGGCCGCCACGCCGTCGCATCTGATCCCACTGATGTCGGAGAAACATAGGAAAGGCCGCCGCGCTGTAACCTTCCACTTTTGGTGACGGAGAAAATCTAGTAGGCCGAGGTGTTGTATCTGATTTCTGATCCGTGAACTCGCTATCACGGGAATCTATGGTCGACGTCAAACTTCAGGAACGTTGAAATAAGGGGACAGCAATGTAGGCTTCTTACTATTTTAATTATACAGTCACTTAGACTACTTAGTTAATGAATGATCACAAAGATAATTGGAGATTTAGAGTAATGGGTTTACGAATGACCATTGCGTGCGACCGCTTTCAGCCCAGTCCTGTCAAACACTGACTGACAGACATGACGTTCGCCCGAAATCCCAAACGCAACTCCATTCGGTGTTAACCGCTCTAAATGACCATAAACAAATCGATTAATCGTCAAAAATAACAGAACAACAATATCATCGATTAACAACTCTCAAAATAAACTGATTTTCTTTATCCAATGATATCTCGCGCCGTCACGGCCATCCTGCATTTTCACACGTCCTCGGGTGAATAGTTCATCTCATCATCTGTGGACAATCATAAAAGTGCTCAAGTAACCACTTAACGCTCGGTCATTCTGACCGTCTCAAATCTACCTCCACAATTTCACAGAAAGCGAACACAGTTATGGGATAACACAAAACACAGTTAAACCCAATTCTACCAACCATAAACATCGTACCAGAGTATAATCGACTCTTCCAACAGTAACTTCATATTCGTTACCTATCCCCATAAATTGTCATGATAATTGAAATAACAACTTGACTTTTAGTGAAATAAATTGTATTGGGACCAATCGAATAATCGAGGCTAAAACTAACTTATTAATCATACATCCAATGTTCCAAGAATTTAATCAAGCCACATTGAAAATCCAATGATGGTACACATACGCGGTTTGGACTTATGAAAACTGCTGTGTCCAATTTCAACCGAATAACATGGCATTATAGTTGGCACTTAGACTTGCCACACAGGCTAGGTCGTAACTCGTACTATGATGTTACACCGGGAGGAGTTTACTACATAGGCTTACCACACAGGCTAGGTATCGTCACTCAGACTATAATTCAACAAAAGTAGGGTTTCAACAAAGACTTGTCACACAGGATTGCCACACAGGCTTGTCACACAGGCTTGCCACACACGCTTGCCACACAGGCTGGCCACACAGGCTTGCTACACCGGCTTGCCACACAGGCTAGAGCCACATAGGATAGTACCTTGCAGATTAGTGCCACACAGGCTAGTGCCACACAGGCTATTGCCACACAGGCTATTACTACACAGGCTACTGTCCTACCGGCTACTGCCCTTCAGGCTTAGTTTTACCAAAAGCATTGACACTTAGTAAGTTATCTATTAACTGCATGACTCACATGTGCCGCAAGCGGCAGTATGACTAAACTGTTTGTGGGTATTTTCAAACTTTAAACTACTCCAATAGAAAATAGCACTCTGACATACACCGTGTACGAATATCAAACAAAATGAAAACTTCTCACCGGATTCAATTGCTACTCGTAGGTGATCAATGGCTGCTTCATAGTGCAGGGGCCCAATTCGGAGATAGGAGATTTTCATCTCATCTCGATCGCGATTCCTGGAAGTCTCCACTGCCTCCGACTACTCGAAACATCTCGCGCCACTGCCATCGAGATTATCTCGATCTCGAGCAACTTGAATAAGGCATCTCGAATTTAGGAATTTTTTTTTGAGATAAGATGGTATCTTGAGTTGTAAGAATAGCCCTCCAGGCATTGACCGGATCTTGCACGTTGCCGCTGCTAATCTTGGTGCCCTTTTTCGATCAATGAGTGGCGATGTAACCTCGTTGCAGTAGTAACACGTAGGCGTCGACGTTTTGTTCGGTACACTGCTATCCTTCGTCTCTCGTTGTTTGTTAGTTGCGTCACATAGCATAGACTAGGTGTAATCAAACGCCGCACAGTGTTCTCTGTAGAACAAGCCAGGTGGACAAAAATATATTTTCATTGTTTCGGAACCATGAAAATATATTATAATAATATAAAATAAAAAAAATAAAAAATACATAGTTTTATGTATAAGAAAAAAATATTTTATATTTACACTATTATAAAACAGAAAAAAATACTGAAATAATAATACAATTACCTTAATCTCTACAAATATTACCGCTAATTATATGTACAACCTTAGACTATTACATTATTTACAAAAATTACAAATACTAACACTAAAAGGTAATATAATACACTACAGGTACATTAAAACTAATTGTCAATATCGGAATCATCGGATTCTGTATCGGATGATTCCGATACAAGATAGTCTTCCTGACTTTGTGGAGGTCTTAGTTGCTGTGGAAGTCGAGGCTCTATAGTAGGAGCTATAATGAGCTTTAGGACCTCCGCACACAATTTATTCGACTTTTTTTGGAACTTCCCGCAGGCTGTTAATCAGAGGATCAGATGTTATAATCAACATAATGAGCAAATCTCTTTCGTGGCTTGACGCGAGCACTTTCTCGTGTTGTGCTCTCTGAATCTTTATTTATTTGGTCGATAACATCGTCGATGATGGACGAGGATTTTGCGAGATGATATTGTTAGCTTCGTCGATTAACCTAAGAGGAACAAACGAATAAACAAAAAGGAACTCATCAGTGTCTTCGCTGTTCTCAAATCTCTGTGTGTAAGCACTATGACCGGAACTCCCGTCACAACCCCATTTACTTAAAAGAGTAAATGATGAATTGGGGAACACACTTGTGACAACTTCTTTCTGAGCTTCTATTAACCGTTCCGCTGTTTTGTTGAGTAAAGCTTGTAACTCAATTTCTGCTCGAGATTGTGTCACAACAATGTGCTCCTTTTGTGCTTTTTTTGATTTAACAATGCAATTATATGATGGAAACACATGGTGCCCGACCTTCATAATCCATTTCCTAGTCTGTTTATAGGAGTGAGTGGTCGACTTCGAGTCGAGTCTATATAGTAGGCTAATGCCTCGTCACTACTTAGTGGTCTATTATTCTGCACAGCACTGGGTTGTTGAAGGCTAATGCATACACTCGCAGAACTCGGATTTTTGCCAATGTCCTTTATAGCCCTGGCAACGTCCTTTTTGGACACGTTTTTGTGTCCAGTAGATCGTGCAGCTACTTCTGCAGCAGTCATCAATTCGCCAACACTCCGCGAGTAAACTAATTCCTCAAGTCTACGTTTTTTAGTTTTGAAAGACGAATCTTCGAAGTCTTTTTTGGGTCTTCCGGGTCGAGAGTGGTCAGTGGATGAGGTAGAAGGTTGCGGTTGAATTGACCGCACGCAGAACTCTAACTCTTCGCCTTCTAGCCACAACTTATTCTTGATAAGAAAACGCTCCCTTGACTTTCCTGAAGAAACCTATTTGGAAGCGATTTTTGAAGAAATACTGGCTAACTTCATCTTAATGTCTCTTTGACTATCTTCAGAAATTTCAGAAAACTCAAACTTAGACGAAATAAATTCAAATAGACGATCATTTCTTTCGTATTTTTCGTGTCTAAGCCATTCTTCGAAAAACTCTATGTTATTAATAGAGTGAAGCTTTTCTGCAAAAAAGATAAAAAAAAATAGTTGTACTCATTTGTGCTACGTAAAATATATGTCACAATAATCTATAGTCATGCAGCTAAAACATATAAAAAAATTAGCCTGGATACAAGAGGATACATGCTTTTCCCATACTCGATAAGTTTGAAATCAAAGAAAAAATATGTTTTTTTTTGTGTTTTCGTTGATAATCTACTCTAATGATTTTTAAGGCTCATTAAAAGATTCTAATAATAAAATATTAATATACATACCTTCAGAATTGAAATCCATCACTAAACTTTCCACAAAATTAAAAACTGCCACAATGAGGTGCTAGTGAAAGTGTCGCTAAAATGCAACTGACCTATATTTTAAATTACATTTACCTCATTAGCTCACTTTGATAAACAATGACTCATTAGTATGGAATGTTAGACATAAATAGTTCTTGGAATTGGGGGTTTGGGGGTTTTGTTTACAGGTACATAGTACTCATTTCCGGGAATTTGATTACGACTTTTGTCCACCTGGCTTGTTCTACAGCGCACACTGTGCGCCGTCGAGATAATGCAGACGTCTACTCGATGCTCACTCTCTCATTGCCGCTCTGCTGCCCTTCATGCACCACGAAGAAACAGTCCGCACACTCCACAATAATAACACGTAGGGGCGACCCTATCAGCCATCTGTTGCTATGCCACTTCGCTTCCAGATCATTGCACAATTGTAGCCAAAGACGGAGCCATATCTTGTTGCTGTGGACGTTATTCATATCCCACTTCTGATGTCGGGGAAATGTAGGAAATAGGAGCCGAGCCGTGACATCTCACTTCTGATGACGGAGTAATGTAGGGAAGGAGGCCGCCACGCCGTCGCATCTGATCCCACTGATGTCGGAGAAACATAGGAAAGGCCGCCGCGCTGTAACCTTCCACTTTTGGTGACGGAGAAAATCTAGTAGGCCGAGGTGTTGTATCTGATTTCTGATCCGTGAACTCGCTATCACGGGAATCTATGGTCGACGTCAAACTTCAGGAACGTTGAAATAAGGGGACAGCAATGTAGGCTTCTTACTATTTTAATTATACAGTCACTTAGACTACTTAGTTAATGAATGATCACAAAGATAATTGGAGATTTAGAGTAATGGGTTTACGAATGACCATTGCGTGCGACCGCTTTCAGCCCAGTCCTGTCAAACACTGACTGACAGACATGACGTTCGCCCGAAATCCCAAACGCAACTCCATTCGGTGTTAACCGCTCTAAATGACCATAAACAAATCGGTTAATCGTCAAAAATAACAGAACAACAATATCATCGATTAACAACTCTCAAAATAAACTGATTTTCTTTATCCAATGATATCTCGCGCCGTCATATCGAATATTGACACATTCCGAGAAAATACGAGTCAACATTTTCAGCAGGTAGTGAATTTAGCATCTTGAAAGCAAAACTATTTTAAAGAAAGTTTTGTCGGGCATTTTAGGAACCATACCGTCAATACAATACATAACATATGGTCACGCCTTTCGCCCGAGAGGGCTGGCAGAGGTGTAATACAACACCCACATTTCGCCGGATGATATTCAGTCCAAAATGTGACAGGGGGCGTGCCTGTCGTCATACACCGGGCTCCAGTCATATAGCAGATGACATACAATACGCACATATGTTCACACAATGAACAAATTGGTGCGTGCCGCCGGCTGGGTTCGAACCCGTTCCCTCTGGCTTGAGAGGTGGACCTTCTCCCAACTAGGCTGCCATCGCTTTTTTATACATACATAACAAGAAGAAAAAATACAAGTTTTATTATTAGAAAACGTAAGTGAAAGAAAACTTCTAATGATCCTACTAATATTATAAACGCGAAAGTTTGTATGGATGGATGGATGTTTGTTACTCTTCCACGTCAGAACGGCTGAACAGATCTGGATGAAATTTGACACAGAGATAGATTATAGTCTAGAATAGCACATAAGATACTTTTTAACCGCGGGTGAAACCGCGGGGCGCAGCTAGTAATTAATAATGTTGTTCTGTGATTACTTAATTTAAACATTTGTAAGCCTGCGTACCTACTCCTGACTTTGAATTTTGCTACAATGTCAGTCGATAAAATTACGACAAGGTTCTCATCATTATCAATGTTGGTAATAACATCACTATAGTTGCAATCACCGGTCCTGTTACTTAAAAGTATTTTCGCGCAAAATTTGACATTATTTCAAAAGCTATAGCTAATTAAATCCTTTAGAATAATATCCAAAGCATATACGAACGAAACTATCCTGTAGTAGGTAGCAGCATTCATAAAAAAAACGTAAAACAAACGATTAGTTGTAATAATCAGTTCGTCAGTCAGGTCGTCAGTTATGGACCGACCGAGCGTTAGCGTGCGAAGTGTCTCTGCTTTAGTTTCGACAAAAAAGCTTTCGATGTCCGAATTCTATCTGGTTCCTTTATCCGGATCTTTGTCTTCCTCGACAGGTCTCATTTCTTAAAAGATTCTCTTGAAATTTTGTGAGTAGATTCGACAATTATGTAGATTTGTATATAATAATAATATATGGATAATCTTGGCAAATAAAATAAAATCTCCGTTTTAAAAAAATCCTGAAACGTGACTCAAAACATTCTGAATTCGCCAAAAAACATTCTGTGTAACTATCGAACTTGCTCACAAAACTTCACGGAAATCGGTTCAGGAATGCGATGCATAGAGGAGGACAGACGTCGGCCCCGAGGTCCACAGCTTACAGAGCTACTAGCAGTATAATAATAGTCAATAACAGTTTTTTTTTAATTTTCACAATTTGTGTCCATGAAATTTAAGACGATGGCGGTACCTACCATCGTCATAAATACACAGATTAATGACATATTTAAGACTTACATGACGTAGACGATGGTGCTACCATCGTCTTAAATACGAGTATGTCATTAATCTACATTATTTTCACAAAGTGCATTGTGCTCATAAATATAGAATTACAAGCGATGAAGTAAGGACTCCATTTTATTTGAGACACTACTTACGATAACCTAAAAAATAATAATGTATGTTCCCTACTGTTAGTTTAGCTCCCGCACGTCAGGGTGTTGTAACCCCACGAACTGCTAATTATTTATTCTGGACTGCTACGTCTGATGACCCATCCAAATTGATCTATGGAAAACGCAAGCACGCGATATTTTTGCAATTACCACTTAGGAACTGCACCTGCTATCACGGGGTGCTCCAAAAGGGTTGTCGATAGAGACTTTAAGGGTTCCGCGAAGCTTTGAACTGACCATACAAACGCGTTTGCCGATTTCCTGGGAAACTATTCGTCAGATTGTGAAGTGTGTAAGTGAACTATTTCTTCTTCCCTTGGTCCTTTGTTTTTTTGAAGAACGTCCACAAAAGAAAATAAAGCTATGAAAGATATCTGCATTTTTAAGAGGTCACTTTTGACTGTTTATTTAATAGATAGACAAAGCAAATAAAAAAATACTTTGCATAAGGAGGTTGTCTAGATACATCATTAGCTTTTAAATAAATTCATAATAGAAGGAACATTCTTGGTTAAGAATGACAGTCCTATATAACGGCCATTATATAAGACTGTCATACTTCTCTAAAAGTATGACAGTCCTATATAATGGCCGTTTGTTAAAACAACGCTCAGTCTCGAATCTCGATTTAAAACTGGTTTTACCATAGATACAAGCAGTTTTAAATTGAGATTCATGACTGAACGTCATTTTAATATTCGGTTAGGGCCCGAATATTAAAATGACGTTCAGTCAGAAAAACTTGGCTTAGCTTAAAACAAAGTGTCTGTGTTACTAAGGGTTAAGTCGTTGAATGTTATAGACCTACCTACGTATTTGTAATATTGGCATAGCGACACTTAAACGAATATTTCGTTAATTAAAGTGGGAGAGCTGCGCCATAGCTGACGCCATAGTTCCGACTTTTCCATCGCGTTTTATTTCTCTGGGAGCTTTCTATCCAGAGGTCCGTGGGAGCGCGCACAGGTGACACACAATAGTCCTCCTGTTGTACACGGCCCGTAATTGCTTTGTTGTGGTATAACACACGACACTATCGATATGTCATTAACTACCTACCTGATATTACGACCACAGACTTTGAATATAGGAATCTAATTTCGTAGAGTTAAATAAAATGGACACGACATGCATCCCTATTTACACAAGTAGGTAGGGACAAACAATTTTTACTGCTTCATGCAAAGAGTTGCAAGGTATAAAATTGATGATAAACATAAACATTTCTGGCAATATTATCAACATAAGTAAATTTACATTGAACTGATTTGCTGTGGAACCCCAAAAAGAGTCGAACATAAGCTTCTCGAATATGCTAAGTATCTGAGCTTTTTACAATGCACTAATCAAATTGTCGCCAAAGTTCGCGGCTGCGCGCATAATGTTGTAAAGAGATGTTGCCGCGTCATGAACATCGGCATCAGAAATCGATTGATTATGATAATAAGAAGTCCCTTCCATACAAGTTTGAAAATAACTTTAGCCCAATATCCTCGGAGCTAAGCCCGATGACAGATTGATAGCGACCCACCCCAGCTTGCTTGCGGTCGTTTTCTGTCTAAAATACTTCTACGGGCGTTTTATGTGGGACTTGTATAATAACTAGCTCATCTGCCCGCGGCTATACGCTCACGTCTTATACCTATCGCTTAGGGCCCTCAGTGACAGCGATCGTGCACTTACTTTCTATTAGATATAGAAAGAGTTTTTAAAATCGTTTAAATAGTTTCGGTGATTACCCGTTACCAAAAACTTACAAACTCACAAAATGTTCTGATAAGATTTCCAGTTATCCGACATTTTCAGGCTCAATTGCTGTAACTTCCATTTAGTATCTGTCTATTAACTGACAGCCTAATAATCTTATCTTATCTTATCTTATATCTTTAAATGAGCAATTCTTGTATATATATATATATATAATTGGAATCTCGGAAACGGCTCCAACGATTTTCATACAATTTAGTATATAGGGGGTTTCGGGGGCGATAAACCGATCTAGCTAGGAATCATTTTTAGAAAATGTAATTTTATTCGTGTTTTATCGATAATCAATCTCAACTGAAAAATATGACTCTTCCTGACATCTATTGGCGAACAATAATACAATTTTTTTGTGAGCAACTACGAGTAATTGCTTTAACGACACAACAGCAGATGGCGTTGTTAAGTAACACAAAGTCAATGAGTGTTTACTTTGAGGTTAGACTAAAATCAATTGTTTATTATCCAGAAAACACAATTAAAAAATAAAAAAAAAACCGAGCAAAGCTCGGCCATCCAGGTACTTAATATTAAATTAATCAAAATTCAAAAGTATAATTTGCCTTATTTTCGGACAGAGTCCCAAAATCTTGTGTTCGAAAATAACACCACACACCAAGCCGTAAAAACTTTGTTCAACATACAAAACTTAGTGAAGAAACAAATTAGTAATGCAAGTGATGTCATGCTGGTCCCTAAATGATTGCCTCCTCAGTTGTGTCACCCCTATTTATTTTTATTTCTACGTTTTATCCAAGCAATTTTTGAAACCACAAAATAGGTTTACTTAGTCCATTCCATAAATGGATTTGTTGAGTGCGTTAGCAGGGACCTAAGCGATTGCTCAGGAAAATGTTCAGGTGAAGGGGGTTAACATAGTCAAAATCCCAACTTCTGGGGGCTAAAGACCACCACCAGAACAGCCACCAGTGGTGGTCCTTAGGACAAAGTTTTAATTTTCGTCCCAACTGCCGCCAGTGGGTCTCGTCGGGACTTATAATATAAATATTTTAAGCGTTTTGTAATTATAATGTAATTAAATAGTTAAGCTATGTTGGAGTTGCGTTAAACTATGTTTGAGTTTTACCTAGATATAAAATTATTTAATTTGTTGGTCAGAAACAATATTAGGAACAGGCAGACATGTTTTGCCAATAGAAAAACGGTAAAATGTAGATAGTAGGTTATCATGTGTGTTAAAGTATTTTTACTTACTACACTTAATTATTTAGTGAAGGTAGTTTATTGAATTAAAATACGCTGTTTACTTTATTGATTTATATTTTCATATTTTCCTATTTATCGGCAAGTAGAAACCCTGTGCTCTTGTCAAACCGGCTTCCAGTCAGAACGGTGGCAAACGGACTATGAGCGCTAATTTCACGTAGTTCTAGTAGTCACACGATAAGTTTCAATTTCGTGTTACAGTCAAAATAATAGGTAAAATTTTGTACAAAAGTGAACTTTTTGTACGTGGTACTATTGTTTATTCTGTGGTTTGACTGTAGTTTTCACCAGTGGTGGCAGGTTGGTGGTGGTCGTTGGCACAAAAAATAATGTTATGTCCCAACGAGCCTCAGTTACGACAGTTGGGATAAACATCTCAATATTGTTGTATCAACCACCGCTGGTGCTCGTTGGGACCGAAAATGGACATAGCTACGAAAAAATGGCAAAAACTGATTTAAACATAAAATTGTCAACAATTCTTCCTCTAGGTGCACCTTTGAATTGGCTTAAGGGTTCAAATATGTTAATCCAATAGTATAAATAAAATTAAATATTAAATTACTATAAATAATAGTAACTGCAGGCAACAAAAAATACAAGTTTAGCAGTTTAGTGGTGTTGTTTAAAATTTAAACGTTTAATTTTATTTTAAACTTCAATTATTACTTAATTAATTTATGAAGGTTGTTTTGCAGTTTTATTTTTTATTGTATTATTTTTTATTTATTTGATGCTGCCTATGATGCCGCTTGCCTAGAAGAAACTTAGTTGAACATATTGTACGCTAAGTTTTAGGCGAGTATGGAAATAATTGAGGACGAGATCAGGCCGGAGAGCGAGTGCCAGGTCTGCGGCGACAAGTCCTCAGGGAAGCACTACGGGGTGCCTTCGTGTGACGGCTGTCGGGGTTTCTTCAAACGGAGCATTCGCAAGTAATTTAGATTACCTATTTTATATTGTGCTATTTTGTACTTTTAAAAACTTTGATAATTAATATTGCTTTATTTTCTGCGATCTAGAAATTTGGCCTACGTGTGCAAGGAGGACGGTAAATGTTTAGTTGACGTGTCGAGAAGGAACCAGTGTCAATCCTGTCGCTTCGCCAAGTGTATTCGGGTCCACATGAAGAGAGACGGTAAGTACTGTTTTAGGCTCATATTGATCTTACAAAGAAAACATATTGAACTCGCAGAATACACTTTATCATAGGACCAGTGAGAAATACATACATATGTACCTATACTATGTAGTAGTACCGGACTCTCAGGGCGCTACTCCGACCCGCACTTGGCACTGGTTCTTTAAAAAAATAGTGACAAACAATCATCCCTCACTACACTCCCGTCAACTCAACAAGCCCGAAAGAAATCTGCCGCCGTGTCAAAAGAAAGTACCTCTAAACGACAATCAATAGTGTACACGGTCGGGATCTTGTCTCTAAAGTATTTATTCAGCTCCTCCCCGCAGCATGTCTTTTCCATTAGAGGTACTCGAAGCATTTGCGGTGTACAAGCGTCACTAAGTGGTGGGTAAAAATGCAGGGGCGAAGCTCGCGGCCTTCCCTTTGTGACGTCCTCGAGCACTGGGAGCTTACCACGTGTTTTGTACAACTTTGTCTCCGCCAGAACGTGTTCGGTGTGCTGCCGGTGAAACTTGGCTCAAGAAATTTCGTTACCAATATGTGAACCGATTTTAAAATTTATAGTAGATATAGGTACCTTTCTGTGGTACCTTTATACTGAAAAGCAAGACACATTTTCAATCTACGAAACTTTCATATTTCGTTTTTTTAGAATGACGACGTGTCCTTGAATCGGGGACAAATAGGGTACACTTTTCAAGTGTAGGAGGGTCAAAGTAATACGTGTGAGTTCGGCGCTGAGCTTAGCCCTTAGTATTATCTGTCTACTCT
Source organism: Peribatodes rhomboidaria (assembly GCA_911728515.1). Classification (NCBI taxonomy): domain Eukaryota; kingdom Metazoa; phylum Arthropoda; class Insecta; order Lepidoptera; family Geometridae; genus Peribatodes; species Peribatodes rhomboidaria. Next base: position 23,189,396 of record OU452166.1, read on the forward strand.
ACGTATATTGTATGTATATGATCTTCACGACCCATTAAGTATGTGGTGTGAACAAACAAGCCTGACTCGCAGCTGGCTGCGAGTGACAGCGGTTTTCGCACGAACTGTTTATTTTATGAAATTGATTGCGTTCTGGGTTTTGGCTTCCTTCCGCCAGCTTGCGCCAACACTCGATGTCGCGTCTGTTTCATCGCCAGGCACGGATTTGGGGACTCAAGGCTTGTTCTCGGGGCCTTTAGACGCTTGATAGTAAAGAGAGTGGTTTCAAATACAATGTTTGGTTTACTAACTTTGATTATCTCAATCACCCACCTATTTTAGAAAAAAAGTGTTGAAGAGCGTGTCAAAACACGCATATGATAGGGCTTCCTATTGTTCCCAAAGTTTTCGTTTCTATTTAGAGGCCGTGGTAGCATTGTTTGATACCCTAATGACGTTTACATAATTAATATGGCAAACTATGTTATTCCAACAACTTTTAAAGAAAACGGGAAAGTTTTCGGTTGGATTTCGACGCAAAATTAAACTAACATTCGATTTAAGAAACTAGTCTTGGCCGAACAACTTGGGCTACTTTTACCTACCTTTTCCCGCCCAAATTGGCCCCAATCGGTGTCTGGGGTATTCTTCGACATAATCCGTGCCTGTCTATCACACTCACCCACCCTGCCTGTTTGCACACCGCTCGAAGCTCGTCTCTCTGTACGCAGATTTCACCTAGACTTGATGTAAAAAGGTGTTAAAGTAATTCAATTGATTTTTTTTTAAATAATTAAACCGACTTTATAACTACAAATACCACTGTAAAGCGGAAAAATGAAAATTATTATTATTTATTTATCTGCTACTTACTAATCTATTTGAAGTCGGTACCAGCCAAGCCAAGTAGGTAGTAGATAGATACTATGTTCGTAGTAAGTAGCTAGTAACTTGTAGGTAGCATCTATCTAATACTTATTTGACTTGGTACTGACTGGTACTGACATCAAATTTACTCGTATGATGAGTGGGTAGCGCTTTTGAAAATTATTAGAAAGTACTTACTTATTAATAAAATTTTAAATCGACTTAATTTTTTAAATTTTAAATATTAATTATAAGTAATTAATTAATTTTAAATTTTAATTTAATAAATCCATTTACAAAATTTCGTGTCTTTGTTGTTCGCCGTTGAGGAGTTCCACTATCCACCTCCTGACTACGTCATCAGATCAGCTCAATCGTACCAGATTACTGCATTGTTACTAACTAAGTACGTAACTTACTTAAGTTTGCAAATTTTCAGCTCAATTGGAAAACAGGAAGTAGGTCAAAATTGACTTTCAATATTTTATAGATTGTTAGTTATGAGAGTATTCTCCTTCCCTTTCGAACCAAAAAATGAATTTTTAATCGGTTCACAATTGGCGAAAATATCGATGATCAAAAAAACATACACAAAACAACATGCAGATGAACATAAAACCCTCTTCCTTTTTGGAAGTCGTTTGAAAATACTAACCTACTTACACCAAACTTTTTTCTTCTTCTTTTTTTTGTGAACTAACATAACCTATCCTATCATATCGATTTTTTTTTATCTGTGTTACACTTTAAAGGGTTTCGTAAGATGGAACCCTGAAGATTATATTTCAGTTTGTCTTTACGTTTTAAGGTTATCACTCATCGGAGCGAAACGAGACAGCCTCGACTCGTAGTCAACGGGGGCACCGCGGGCGGAAGCCACGTCATGAACCAGTGAACTTCGCGTGGTCAACGAGTCAACGTCGCGTGGCCCACGCATTTCCAAGTAGCCCATCAGCAAACTCATGCTCTCACATGAATCACATATGGAGCGGGTGGTCAACAATAGGGTTACTCGCGGGCGGCGGGTGGTCATCGAGGGGGCCACTTGCCGTCCGCGCGTTGTCAGCTTACGCTTAGGTGATAGGAGTTGATGCGAGCGCATATCCATAGAAGTGTATAAAAAGCATACTTAACCGCACGAGGCGAGGCGGTGCGGTCGGGCCCCGAGTGGGTCTAATGAGTGATAACCTGTCTGTCACCTAAAACTTCTACATTTATGAACCCATATATCTAAATTATGTACAGTTGTGCTATAGACATATCCCAATTTACAAAAAAAAACCTAATAGACTACCGTTAAAGATAAATATTGATGTCTGTCGCCAGCCGTGCAGCACGAGCGAGCCGCGCGCCCCTCCGTGGCCGCCCAGCACCAGCTAGCGTTACAGAAGCTCGGGTACAACTTCTCGAGACCGCAGAACTTCTTACCCACCCCCACCCCCTTCCCCTTCCCAGCTATGCCTCCTTTACACGCCTACAATGGACTCGTGCCTTTTTCAAATGCCTTCTCTAATAACACATTTCTGAACCCCTCGAATATACAAAACTTCCAAGTGAAACCTGAAAACGTTCCATCGAGTCCTCTCGCCGGCTCTCAAGGCCCTCTCAGTCCCTTCAAGATGCCTCTATTCCCGCCCTCATTGCATTATCCTGGCCCGCGTTCCGGATATTTTCCCACAAACATTTTCTACCCTCCCTTGATACCGAGCGACGCTAACTCGCCGACAATAGAGAGTGAGTACTTTGTACGTCTAGTGCATTTGACGATATTTGCTTACATCTTAAGAATTCCTTTCGATATAAACGTTTAGTACACCTCCAGTACATTCAGTACCTAGCTAGATCAAGTTGTGAACCGGGACGTCCTAAGTCGACTCGAAATTTTTGTCGGATAAATTTAACATATCGTCACGCCTTTTCCCCGAGGGGGTTGGCAGAGGTGTAATACAACACCCACATTTCGCCGGACGATATTTAGTCCCAAATGTGACAGGGGGCGTGCCTGTCGCCATACACCGGCCTCCAGTCATGTAGCAGATGACATACAATACGCACATATGTTCACACAATGAACAAATTGGTACGTGCCGTCGGCTGGGTTCGAACCCGCTCCCTCTGGCTTGAGAGGAGGACCTTCCCCCAACTAGGCTGCTTAAATCGGATAAATTTGACGGTTGAAGACATATTATTTATTGTAAAAAAATATATCTAAAAAGCCTTGGTAAAATAAATCGTAATGGGTTGTAGAGTCTAGCAGCCCCCTGGACGTCGCGCAACTGCTGCGCTCTTCGCTGCTGGCCACAGAGGAGCCCGACAAACAAGATATACAACAAGTTGACAAACTAAAAGAAGACGAAGTTTCCAGCTCAGAAGAAGCATGCACAGCAAACAGTTCTGCTGAAGACATCGAAGAAGAAGGTAAGAGTTACTAAACCTGACTGTTGATGCCCGCTGATGACCCGGAAGCGCCTTTACTATACTAAGGCATCTCGGGCAGACTATGAAAATGACTAGGTATGTAAATTATTTGATTTTGTAAATCTACCAACATTCGTTTATAAGTCTATTTCTACTAGTATTTTTTGGGTGTACTAATGGATCGGACAACATAGTCCGAAATAAAGGAATTTGATTTTATTAAACAGAATTTAATACGAAAAAATTATCTAAATTTATTGTAGGCATTGTTCTATGCTGCGAAAGTTATGTAATTTGCTACGTGCGATTTTATTGGTTGGTGTAAGGGTTCCGGAGTGCAACTGAAAATGCCTAAGCTAAATGTAATAATAAGTACCTAGACTAGGCCCTATATTTCCAGGTGTACGGCGCAGTAGGTACTTATAGATACGGTGCAGCGCAAAGTTTAGATCTGTCCGTGTTTATAATTTTGCGCTCAAACTGTTATACGTGCAAGTTACCAGGAGACGGATTTTATTTGGGTTTTTATGTAGGTAACTCATTAACTTTTAAATCATTGCATCCAATTATATGTTTAAGTCAAGTCCTCCATGTTGTCAATAGGAACAGAAGTGGTCCAAACACAACGTTTCGCCGGCTTCGAGCCGCCCGCTCACGTCGTCAACAAGAATAATGACGAGCAGTGGAAGATAAATGCAGAAGGTGTCTACGATCCTACGACAAACCTTCTCGTGATAACCATGAGATGGCTGCGTGACCTGGCTCGTTTCGAAGAAATAAAGTTTCCGGAACAAACGGCGCTTTTACACTGTAATTGGAGGGAATTGTATGTACTCACAGCGGTGCAGCATTCATATTTTTTTGATGACGGTAAGTTGAACCGTTAACCATCTGTTTCCCCAGTTACCCACGTTAACAAATACCCCCCGATAAATGGGAAAACAGTTCCATTCTTTGCCCCTAGTAAGTAAAAAAGGGATAAATAACTGAAAACAAAAAGTAGAGAAGGTAGAGAAGATACGCGGAATATGCCGAATTCTCCGCTTTACCTAGGTACGTATAGACCAGAATAGGCATTTGTTAAGTACTGCATAAAAGGAATAGCCACCGAACTAAAAGTGTGAGCGACTAAAATAATATCTCCCGCCGATAAAATAATATCTACCAAGCGCGTCACGGTTCACGGTCATTCTCATGGGTTTTCTTACAAATGGACACTGACCGAGATGATTTCCTGTAAGCCAGAATCAGAGCCTAACCAAAATGATTTTTTTCTTGTAGATCATGTAACTTCACTGACGCCGACGAAAGATCCGAACAAGAATTGTCAATTCAAAATAGAATTGTCAAAGCTGATCTATCTGCAAAAGAGGATACGCGAGTGCAGACTAGAAACAGCTGAATACAACTGGCTCAAAACCGCCTTGATATTTCGGACCTGTGAGTATATTCATACGTATTTGTACACATAGGTGATATAGGTAGTCGTCTATATCCAGTTTCCACCAACATCTCCAGCACCACTGGTGGCAATCAATAAAATAAAATCTCAGTCGCCCCAGTACCACCGCTAGTGGTGGTAATGGAGAATGGTTTCATCTCGGTTTAGACACACCTGCACACGGCACACACTGTGTTGAGTCCAGACTTGTCACTTTTAACCACAGACTCCCACTACTGTATTGAAAGTCTGTGCTTTTAACGTAGTTTAAACTAACTATTCTATTAGGTACACGTAGACATGTGACGCAGATAGCGGCTGCTGAGTAGCTTCAATTTTTTACTGAGTACTGAAAAATATCAAAAAATACACTTGACTTATTGTACCTACTAACTTTGTTACTTAATACCTGCTTAATACCAAAATGAACTTAATAATATAAATATAATGTACTTACTTAACTTTGGTTGCTTTTTACCAACTAAGTGAACATAGCGAGAGCACCAACAAGTGAGCATAGGTAGGTATTCACAATCATTCGGAAACGTTACCGTTCGGATTCCAAAAAATTCAAACTCAAATTATTCGAATCGCATTCCGTTTTCATAAGTTTTTAAACGTGTTCATTCTTCCGATCGGATTCATATTCGATTCCCTATTCCAAAATTTATAAAAGCTGACTGAACAATTTGAGTTTGAAATTTGTGATATCCGATCGGAAACGTTTCTGAATAATTGTGAATAGCAGCGCAGGATGCCTTTCAAATGGTTATAACAGATAAATTCTTCGTCAAACTTTGACGATCTGGTAACTTTCAGACCCTACCATGTCTTGTCACGTGGAGTTGATAGAAGAACAGACGGCAGCAGCCCTTGAAGGCCATAGTCTGACCAAAGACGTGGCCAGGTTCGGCCGCCTCATGCTGCTCCTCGCCAAGCTATGCTGCCTCTCCAACCGCGGAATCTTGGAACAAATACTTTTCCCACACTTCACTGCTGCCGAAATTAATAACAATCTTAACCGCATATTTTTGTTTGCACGTAGTATGTAGATTGTAGGTTATACTTAGACAATTTTGGTGTAGACCTAGTGGACGTTTTTCTGCTTGATTATATACGGGACGGTAGCCGGGAGAGTAGAAAAATGTAAAAGTAGAAAAATGCAACAGAAGGTGCCGTGCCGTGTTGACGAGTGGAAAAATGGACAATGCACCTGAGTTAGATCCGTTCGAAGGGAAATATTTTAAAAACGGCACCAAATTGTAGTACAAACCAAACATGCGTACCTAGGTATTTCAATACTAATTAAATATTGTAAACCTATATAATTTAGGCACAGATCATTTGAATTATTGTGAATTTATTTACGTACGGTTCATCTATCTATGTGAACGAGTGTTAAGGTGTTTGGTAAGACGCGGCAAATGTCTCGCTCGTTCGCGACACAATTATATTAAATAAAAACAATAAGATTGTATTTTTGATCAATGTGCTTCCATCAATGCATTGAAAATAACAGTATTAAATACAAAGTATTCGGCCTTTGTGCGTTTGTATTCATGAATTTATTTATAGTTATTACTTAGAAAACGTATCCACGTAAAACGTGTTTACGTTTCTCTGAGCACTCATTATAAAAATCAACATGAAAATTATTCTGCATAGCGGCAAATGTATCAAAACTACATTCTATAATTTTATACCAAAGAAAATAGTGTCGCGAACGAGCGAGACAGGTGCCGTGCCTTACTATTCACCTTAAATAAAAAATCCTGTCCATATTTTTATTTGATGTATTAAGTGTGAATTTTTAATCAATTTTTTAATTGTATCTTACACTCACTCAGGTGTTTGTAAATATATTTTATGTACATAGGTTAAGCGATGATAGCCTAGTTGCAGAAAGCCGGCCTCTCAAGCCAGAGGGAGCGGGTTCGAACCCAGCCGACTGCACGCACCAATTTGTTCATTGTGAGAACATATGTGCGTATTTTATGTCATCTGCTACATGACTGGAACCTGGCGTATGGCGACAGGCTCGCCCCCTGTCACATTTGGGACTGAATATCGTCCGGCGAAGTGTGGGTGTTGTATTACACCTCTGCCAGCCCCCTCGGGGGAAAGGCGTGACGGTGTGTTATGTTAAGTATAGTTTATTTACTTACGTAATACTTGTTGTAACCTACATCACAAAAGTACCAACGTAAGTTTTTTTTTATTATAATTTAAAAATGCGTAGATAAGTTTTGCTGTACTAGATACGGAAATTCACATTTACCTACTGCTTATAAGAAGGTACCTACCTGATATAATCCCACTATATTACAATACAACGTTTATTAGTAGGGGGAATATGACAAATGTGAAAATATCAGATCAGCATTGAAAAATTACCGAACTAATTAAACGCTAAAACTATAGTAAGTTACTGTTTTTGATATTGTATTGGATTACTTTATTTTCATGCAATCGTAATCGTAAGTAGAGTGCGCATTAAGACTCGTTATATTTCGTTTTACATCCTGGCTAAAGCTCGAGAGTAAAATTACCTCGAGTGTTCCTTTTAGTGAGTCGTTTTAGCCCCTTGTGTAACAACCCACTGTAGTAATCTGAGAATTTAGGAATTAAGAATTTAGTTTAGTCGGTATTTCGAAAACGGATCTAGATTAACTACTGATCGATATTTTTCTATTTACATAAGTAACTTAGTTTCTTTGTTTTAACTTATTTTAACATTATGGGATATGCAACCACAGCTTATAGTTTTAATTCTTCTGTGGTATTTAAAGAGATAATCATTTTATACAAGGTCGCGTTGTTATCTTGCTTAATAATAATAATAAAATTCATTTATTCAGGAAATTAAACCCGCAAGTAAATACATAATTAAAAAGTCACAAAATTAAGTTAAAATAGTTAAAATTATAGAATTAATAATTCAATTTGTCATGTCATTAGTCAAGTCACAATAATCAAATTCCAATTAGTAATACAATAATATTAATAAAATACAAATAATCCAAATGAAATCACAATAAACACATACAAAAAATAAAAATAATAATCACATAAGTCAAATCGAGTCAATTTTAGACTAAATTATTAATTCGACGCTGCTTCAAGCGCTGACGGTCAGACTATCGGACTTTTCTCACAGGAGTGTGCTAAAGCGTACCATACGATCACTTAGTTGCATTAAGACAAAGATTAATGCCCCATTACGTAATGTAACATTAATTTATTGTGTGATTTCATTAATTTAATGTTGTTGCACAAACCAACTTTAGCAATAAGATAATTCTCCATTACCCACCTCAACGAAAAATGTCACAGATTGCCACATTGACACTTCCATTAGATATTTAAAATGATTGAATCGATAAAATCAAGTTTACTTAATAATGCTTTCTGCAACAAGTCAATGTAATATTAGTAATTAATGACAGCTTTAAAAGCTAAAGTTCGTTCCTGCTACTGGCTGTAGGGTCAACCGGGGTAATTGCGTTATATTTTTTTACACACAGTTTTGTCGATGAGCTGTTGCTAATCTAGGCAATATCTTCATATGAGGTTTTATTCATACATTCAAAATGAGGTTTTATTATGATGGACATTTGTGTCCATCATAAGAAAACCTCATCAAGAATCAATAGCCTAAATTTTTTAAAGTAGGTTAAAAATAAAATGTTAATGATAAAAATATCTGAAGCAATTATAATCACTACTAGATAGCGTTAGTTGCTTAATTTGTGAAGGCCTGTCAGTAATACTCGAAAGACGCAGCTTCCCCACAGAAGCAATTGTACCAGTTGACCCTATATCCGGAATTATTTTAATGGCAGATTCATTAATATCTGATTACCTCCATGCTTTAATGTAATAGTCATAGTCAAGATAAGTAACTGTAGTCAAGTTGTTCTAGTCATCCAGATTAATGTACTACGTACTAGAGGAGCTGATCCAAACAAAAAAACGTTACGCAACTTAATGAAGTGCCCGCCGTGGGCTGACCGCAGGATAACTGCAGCATTGACTGAATTGCTAAATTACGTCCGTCCAAATTCACACTTTGATTCCAGTAATTTAGCGCCGCTCTGTACAAAACCACACTGCTCGCGTGTCGGGACCACACTGATTCAAGGTGCTAGGATTTCAGTACATAGAGTGCACGAAAGTTTGTGTTCGGATGAGAAATCTAGTACGTAGTACATATATATCGCAGAGTCTACTCTTAGTTTACAATAATAATTAGAGATCTTCTAAAATGCTTACTTTGTTTGATTTCTCCCGACTACGGCCAAAGATTAAGATAAGACTAGATTTAACAGTTAGACTAAATACTCCTTACGGGGTTTCGATGGCTGCGAAATACGATGTATCTCCAGAGGCGATGGAGCTAGCCCATAAGCTATGATTATGGCCTTATAAGAATCCATTTACTCCTGCCTGTCCCATATTTCCAGTAAAACGGATGAACTTCGAAATTAAAGGGAAAGACCCAAAAGTACCCAAGAGTACGGAATTATTGCAATGACGTGTGTATCCTAATCCTAACTTTCTAACTAATTATCTATATTTTATTATTATAAAATCGAACAAACATAATATTATGATCACAAATCGAACACTGTGTGATCATATAGTAGCGTATTGTATGTCATCTGCTACATGACTGAAGCCCGGTGTATGGCGACAGGCTCGTCCCCTGTCACATTTGGGACTGAATATCGTTCGGCGAAGTGTGGGTGTTGTATAACACCTCTGACAGCCCCCGGAGGAAAGGCGCGACGAAATGTTATAAAATCGAAAGTAACTGTCTGTCTGTCTGTTGGCTTTTCACGCCTAAACAGTTAAAAGGATCTTTATAAAATAAATATTGAAAATATTTCTAAGTATATAAAATAAATATTTTTCGAGGAAGGTTTTTGGATAAGTACTATTTTGTTAAGTCGCGGGTAGCAGCTAGGCTAGTAATTTATATGTTTAAGTGAGTTTGTTTGTTACTCTTTCACGCTTTAGTACTTTGACTACTCAACCGATTATCATGAAATTTTTTTTTTATCCCGGGCTTTACCCGCGGTCCCGCGAGTAAAGCCGCAGGGCGCAGCTAGTTATAAATAAAACAAATTGCGTAACCAATCATTATAACAACCGTATGTATATTCTGTCTAAAACCATTAACTACAGGAAACACGAGAACAACAATGAACAACCAGTAAAACACTTGACAGAGCACGTACGCTGCTGCAAATGTGTAGTGGCTCGTCATAACAGCTGACACGCCTACATAAACAACTAGGATTACATCAATAAATATGTACGCGATGCAGGTCCATAGGTAGAGGAGTATTAGCTTCTCGTTGTAAGTTAACGCTGCTGTGAGTAATACTATATGGACAGCGCAAAGCAATACGCCTATCACGGCGTAGATATGTAAAATGACGTCCGCGGCCAGGCTACCGACCCCGTGCTGCTCGAATGAAGCCGCCCCAGCTTCGTAGAGGAGCATCAGGACCACGCTCGGCAAAAAACCCGCTATTGCTATTAGGATGGTGCCCACCTTCAGTGATATGCAGTAACAACATCTGCTCGAAACTGGGCATTGGTTCAGCAATGATTGAGACCTTACAGACATGAATCTGAAATAAGGGAAGGTGATTATTATCTTTTGTACTTACCTGTTACTGCCTATTAAAATTGTAAGGCAACAATCGGCTGTAGTGATAGGTGTCGCAGTCAACTCGCTTAATTAGCCGTTCGATTAACTGCTTATCCTTTTTACTAAACGGCGCCGTAATAGGGCGTGCAAAACCGGAGGGTCTTCAAAACCGGTTTTGAAATCCAGTTTTTAGGGCCCAAAACCGGAAACCGGTTTTGGTAACAATTTTCTAATGTTAATTTTTTTTTACGTTTTTTAAGTTTTTATAAGGCTAATGAGGTGAGGAGGTTTATATAAGGTTTGTGAAGTAAGTAAGTGTAAGGTTGTTGGTGAGGAAGAAATTGTGGTCCACGTTGTCTGTGTGGTGGAGTGAACGGATCCTGCCATGAGCACTAAAATTTCTGTACAAGGGTTCCAGTGCTTGTGTTAAGATAAACCGGGGCTTACACAAACTGGTTTACTATCGAAAAAGGTGTGAGATATAGGAGGCTAAGGCCTCTACCCCGAGGGTTCCCGCCTTGTCGTGGCGGGGGGGCTCAGTAGCCGTGGCTTCGGCAACCACGGCGAAGCCAAGAGGAATCCGAGGTGGGGCCGCTTCTTGGGGCTTTTAGCTCCAAAGCCCACATGGAAGCGGCCTAGTAGGGTGTGGGTCTGTAACAGACCCACAACTGAGGCGGGGTGCAGTGTCGCTTGTGCAACACTGCAACCGAAGGCTGGGGGCCGCGGCGGGAGAGGACTGTTGATGTGTCGTTGCCACTTTCCCTACCTTCCGCGGCCCAAACGGGATCGCTACCGTTTGATGGCGGACGCGGTGGGGCCGCAGAGGAAGAGGAGTGTCGGTGTTTCGTTGCCGCTCTCCCTATCCTCTGCGGCCGAAGTGGCAGGCGGCGGGGCCACTCATCTGACCCGTCGCATGGGGACCATGGGCGCCTAGACACGGGTGCTGTCTGGCGCCCACGGGCAAATTGGTCCCCGAGGAGGTGGATAATGACGATGTGTCTGGTGTTCGATACATCGTCATCGAGGGGAAGAGAGCGTAAGCTCGGGGAGGTGCCCGAAAGGGCTAGCGCTGTCGGGGCCGCGGAAGAGTACGATAGTCCCCTTAGCCCCGACATTATGCGCCGAGGTGGAACACCCTTGGGTTTTTAGTGGGTAGGCCGTCAGTGGCGGGATTCTCACATTACCACTCTGTGCCCGCACCCGGGCTGTTGGTGGTATCCATAAAGGATTTTCCAAGGGTAAAAAAAAAAAAGGAGGCTAAGGCGTGATCGAAGCGAAGTGGAACTTACGCCTTAACATTCGTGATTATTTACTTTATAACAACCCGATATCTACTTAAATGACTGGGCTAGGCAAGTAGTCAACGTTGTCGATCCAAGATATTTTGGCTAGCCGGTTGATTGAAAGGCTGAATATCCTCAGAAAGGTAGTTGAACGATGCCGTTTAGTAAAAAGACTAGATAGTTAATTGAACGGCTATCTAAGCTAGTTGGCTGCGACACATTGACAACGTTGACTACTTGCCTAGGCTAGTCACTTATGTAGGGTGATTTCGGGTTGTTATAAAAAAATTACCAGGATGGTCTAAAGTTAGTATTTTTGTCAAATCGTCACCTTTTGTATGAAAGGCCTGAGAGTCAGCCAGCCAGTTTATCGAGAGAACTATTGTGAGCGAGGGAAGCGTCTATGCTTCAGTTTCAGCAGAAGCTTTCGCATGTCCGGACATCTGTCGCCGGCCGCGAGACTTCAGCTCACAGGAATATTGTATCAGACGCTACGACTGAATATCATTTAGGTACTTATGCAGTCAAATAGCGCCGTTTAGTAAAAATGCTAGGCTGTTAATTGAACGGCTGATTAGCAAGTTGGCTGTGACAGTTTTTTTCTACATCCAAGACATATGGATACAACACAATCAATAATAGGGAATACTCCCTTTACCTACTAATGGTTGTGAATGGCAGTAAGTACAACACTGGTCTACTATCTGTGCGCATAAAGAATTCTCTATCCTATATTTATCTTAGTTGGGCAAGGGTGAGGTACTCGTAAGTAGGTATGTCAGAACTCTTATATGAACGATCCTTAGAAGGGTCATTTTTTCATATCGAAAGGTGACTTCTTTGCTCATCAAATTTCAACAGGCACTGAATTCCGAGCCCATAGGAGTTTGGGATTTAAACTATAATGAAATCTACTGTATTGGATGTCTGTGAATGAAATTAATATACCTACAGCTAACGAAAAAAATGTTTCAAAACTTAGTTCAAGTCTCTATGTAGGTAATAGGGAATAGGTATTCTGTGGTTCAAATAAAGATCTTTGAGAAATGTTGTGAACTCAGACGATGGAAAGAACCATGGTACAATAACATACTCCGCTAAATACTAAGTACATATATGTTTTTTATGACGTTGTTGTGAATGTTAAATTTGTGTTTTTGTGACGTCGCACAGTTACCTTATTAATCCAGTAGCACTTTGATGTTAAATTAACTACTAATTGGTGGGAAGTTCACAGGTAAATTAAACCAGAATGGCCGGGCTTGGGAGAAACGCATTGGAGAAGAACGGAGTACCTATGTTATTATACCATGGGAGAAATCATAGTATAATTTACTTACTTCACCAGATATAGCGTTTCGAGACAAAAACGTCACGTGGGTGACACGCAGTGACGTCGATCGATGATTATGCAAATAAACAGGTTTTTGCATAAGACCGGAATTACTTATTTATCAACACCCAGTAACTTAGTAACAACAAGTTTACAACAGACAATGACGAATGACGTAGTCGAGAACGCTCAACCTTGTGGAGAAACCACGGAGCATCCATGGAGAAACCAGAATGAATCCCGGGAGACGTATTAGTCCTTGAAATAGAGCTGAAAATTAATAAGAATGTTGAGACCACCATTACCTAAAAATAAAATGTGAATAGTCCTCAACAATCCCGAATCCGCAAAAAAAAAAGTTCACTGCATGGGCGTACCCAGCTTCTGGCGTAGGAGGGGGCAAGTCAGATTTTTTTAGGTCGGATCGTCCGCGGCTGTTTTGTCATACACACTACACAACACACCTACATGAGTCATTAGATGTATGTAGTGTAGTGTGTAGGGCAAACACCCGCAAATGATCCTGTTTTATAGGTAGTTAAATCAATAAAATTTTACAATCCTGTCACAGTAGTACATTTTACTATATTCTTAAGTGAATCATTAACCTAATTTGTCATTAAAATTTTGATGCAAGTTCCCCATTGCATCGAGCATTTTGTCAGTGTCTACTGCGCGGTTTATTTAAAAGTTAGAGCATAACTCGTTAGTAATTAGGGGAGTTCATACATGTTCTGCGAGATTTTCAAGGGGGGGCAGCTGCCCTCCCCTGCCCCCCCCTTGGTACGCCCATGAGAACTTTGTAAAAGTTGGAAAGTGTGGGTCTTCTGCATTAATTATTTTAACAGTAAGTTTCAAGATAAAAATTGGACGAAATGGTAGATCATGCCTTTGTCTAGAAAAAAAATCACACACTTTTCCCTAAGGATCCCTATTTCTGAGAATATATAGTAGGTTGATGAAATAGCTGCATTTTAAAAGAACTTTTCAGGAGCTTTCAACATCGCTGAATCCGATAAGCTCTCTACGCGCTTTGAAGTATGACTCTTTGTGGGTCAAACCAGAGAAATATGACGACAGGTGATGACAAGGTGAATCTCAGCTATCTTGGAAACGGAAAGAGGGCATTGTCCACTTTTAATATGTTTAAAAACTATGGATCTCTCTCATTTTATTTATTAAAGTTTATATAGGTACCTATACTATTCGTGATTTTTTTTTAAAAGATGACTGTCTTATTAAAATAATTGTGATGAACATTTGTGTTTGTTCTATGTCTGGGTGTTAATTATCTATTTAAGTATGTATTTAAAAATATCTAAGTATGTATATCAGTCTCTGGCAGCCATAATACAAGCTTTGCTTAGTTTGGGGTCAGGCGACCGTGTGTGGAAGTGTCCCAAATTTATTATTATTATTAATTACTACCATACTATATTTAATAAATGCTTAGAGCTTTGGAACCATTGAAGATAAGTAAGGTGCGTTAAAACCAGGGGGGTGGGACTTCGCAGTTTAGGTACGTTTGGCCGGCACACCTCCCGGGTAGCAGCATGGCAGGAGATTGTCGCTCGGCGCTCGACTCACGCGCAACGCAAGCCGCGAGCCGCTAACTATTAGTTGGGCGTGTTTGGAGTTACTTATTCATAAAACTTTTGCCCTTTTTAGTTTTGGGGCAATTTTGCCATGAATATAAGTGTACAGTACTCTATCTCTTACCGTTTCTGAGATCGCTGAAAATTTGATCCATAAGAAGTCATATTTTAAAGCGTAGAGCTTATCGAAATCAGCGATGTTGAAAGTTCCTGAAAAGTACTTTTAAAATGCTCCAAGTCCACCACCTCACAGAATATTATGAGAAATCAACCTTTTCAACTTTGTGAACCTCTCTCTATCTCAGAAATGGAGATTCTTAGGGTAAAGGGTGTAAGAACAATTTTTGTAGATAATGGCTTGACCTACCATTAAGTTTAACATTATTTTATGATGAAACTTACCGTTTAGCTGATTACTTAATGCAAAAGACCCATATTTTTGAACTTTGACGTTGAATGCATGAACGTAGAAAAAAAGTGTTGAATGATTTTTTTTGCAGATGTGTGATCGACGAGGACTTTTCACGTTTTATTTCTAATGGTGACCATCAATATTCAAATACCAATTTTCAGCTCTATGCGAATTATTGTAACTTTGTATTGTATTTTTGGGCAAACTTGACTGGGCTTTATGGGAGAAACCAGAGACCATAATTATCTATATTACATACTCTTTGCTACGGGCTAATTTTTTTTTTTTGCTTTGCATCCCAGATCAGTGGCCCTATTCGGAGATTTCAGATTTTCATAGCTCCTCTGTCTCTCATTTCACGCGCAGGAATAGCCCCCCAAGGTGCCAAACCACTGGGGGGCTATTCCTACGCGAGAGATAAGATGAGATTGTATCTAGGTCACTCTCACACCAATGACGTTTCAAACGAGAGCAACAAGGACGAAAAAAGGTTTCACAACGAAGTTACAGGGGTTAGAGTGCAACTTCGCGAAGTTGCACTCTGGGTGCGCTCCGATGTATCCTCTGAACGCACACCAACGCTGGCGGATGCCAAAGAGAATATAAATACAGCGGACAGTGGAGGCGGCGCCACAGAGTACTTTGTTATATAGGGAAATAGAGACCTCTCTCGGCAGCTAAAACAAGCAACACCTGCCAGCGCCATCTGTATTCGTGTCATGGACTTACTACATACATAACTATAACTATATCAATGATTCGAATAGCTATAGCTGTAGGTAGATATATTACAGATTAATGAAACTTTTATATTATTATTTTGGTATAGGGGAAACAATGAATTATTGATGGCTGGTAATCACAAGACGGGCCATATTTTTAATGCATTACTGGCCCGGCAATATTTTAAGGGTGGCCGGGCTATTTCGTCATACATTTCTAGCATGGCTGATGATGGCCGGGCTACCGGCAATATTGCCGGGACCATATTGCAATAAAAACATGGCTCAAATAAGGAGCACCTTTACATAATTATAAACAAAAAAAAATCAACAAGTATCAGCAATCAATAATAATTAATGATGATAGAAATATGATATACATGTAACTCTTTATTCAAAAACCTTATGTAAGTAGGTACATACAAAATTATAAAACTTTTAATACTTAATACTTATAAAACAAAACTAGTCATAATAGCCTACATTCAACATAATTTTGCTTAGGTTTTAGTTTGGTGAGATTTTTTAGGTTTGGTTGGTTAGGTTAGAGGTTATGTGCCGGGTTTACCATAGAAAATACGGGTTTTACTTTATTATATTGACCTAATACTAATATAGCTCACTTTCAGAATCTATGCAACACTTTCTTCAAGACAACGACATCATTTATTTTGTAGGAGTCCTAGGATCTTATTTCTAAGACACAAAACTTCGAGTCTCTATCTCAGTTCCAGGAGTTTCTATCTCACCACACATTCAACACCACACTAACCGGAGGAGACACACTCAACTCAACGGACTAGTAAGATAAACTAAAAAATTCGGCAAATTACTGTAGAAACAAACAGAAAACTTAAAAATCATCTTATCAAAAATATTGGTCGGTCGGAACGGTCAAGTCAATTTTTTTTTTTTTTTTATAATTTATTCATGACCATGGATACTCGTCCTTCAGTCGGATTCTTAGTAATAATTTTTCCTTCAGTAACAGATGATGGGATGATGATGATGAGGTGATGATGATGAAGACGATGAATCCCTCCCCTTTTCCCATTCCAGTAAAGTTATGGATACTTTACTGAAACTTTAAGTGAAGTTTTGTAGAGAACACGAAAAATCGCGTTTCGCGATGTTTGTATCATTTGCCCACACTCGTGCACGTTGACGAACCGGTAAACGTTAATAATCCACCATTATTACAGTTTAACACTCGAAGAATCACAAGTTTTAGAAAATAATACAAAAACACGACACCATCTTTTCGGTTCCCGCCAAAACTCCCCGGTCAAGTCAACATCAGCGAGTGTTGCCAAGTCAATGAAATAAGAAATGGCTAGATTGACTAGACAATAAATGAAAGGGGCTCTATGACCATGCGAACTGTCGTATGCGATTGATAGTATGGCCATCTGGGCCTTATTCTTGCGCGTGAGACGCTTTCTGGTCCTAGTCTTTCTTGTTTGAAAAGTCGTAATGAGTGAGAGTGAAAATAACATCTCATCCGTTAGGACAGAGGCCGATAGTCACGTGACGTAACAAAACTCCTAGAAAAAAAAAATGTTAACTTTGTTGATTGTGAATGAATTCGTAATTTCTTTACATCACACTTTAACGTTCTTAATTTTTAAGAAAACAACACGGCATCACATACACTTTTAACACAAACTCGTTAATTTAATCAGAATGTTATAAATACCATAAATACGTTTGAGTCTTTGTTTTTAACTTAATGGCAAAATCCGCCATTTGGTGCCGTCATAGCTTGTTTTCTATTTGTTACTTTTTAATTTATTGATTATTTTATATGTACGACATATTAAGTTAAATGCTACAATAAGTGCCAAAACTTTTAAAAGTATCGCTAGTTCTAGCGCAAAAAGTGCAAAAGTGGTAGCACTGAGGCCAGTAGAGCAAGCGCCCTCAAATTGTTTTGACATTTAGCGTCACACATTATATTTATTAACCAACTATTTCAAGGAGACTACCACCATACTGTTATGGTGTGGACATCAAGTACCTATCAATTTTAGCACAATGTCTTCTCAAGTAGCGACATCTATATTTGTGTCATAGAAATACGAGATTATAATACTTCTAAATCAAAATTAGTACATTTATGTTAAGGTTCAACAGTACTTCTATACAACCAAAATTAGTATAGTTATAGTCACCCGGTCATTCCGGATTACCAATACAAATGTATGAAGATTGAAGAGTCTGGGCGGCGCGGCGGCCGGGCGGCAGTATTGTATTTAATTTGTATTTAGTTTGTATTGTATTCGCTATCGATCGCGTGTATTTGGTTTTGTGACTTGTGAGACGGCCGCGCGGAAATTGTAAACTGTGAGCACGTGCGTAAGCGATTATAAAATAGATTTTAAACAAGTTACGTACATTCAGTTCATGTTTTTACTTTTAATGATTACCGTAATTAAACAATACTAGTTTGTGCATAATTCATAAAACAACTCCTTACCAACAATGGATTTATCAACGAAAGAACAGCAGGTAATTTTAATGCTTTCGATAATCATTAATTTATTGACTTATTGAGGCTATGTTATTACGAAACCAATTATTGTACTTTAAGCTTTATAGTTTGTTTGCTTTTATCGTAGATACGAAACCTGTGTTCATTCAAAATATTTCAAAATTACTAAAACCTTTCTAGTTTTAGTAATTTTATAATTAATAAAATTAAAATCATACCTACTTATTTCTGTTTCTTTCAGTGTAGGTACAATGAAATAGGTTTTTTTAAGTAGGTACCAATGTTAATAAATTGTAATAAGCTTATCTGCTATCAACAAATTAGTATTAATGTGTAGGTATTTTACAATTTGTAAGTAGGTATTAGTAGCCCTAGTGAGTATTAATAATTAAAGGTTTTAGAAAAGAACTCTTCAATATTCAGATCAAACAAAACTCTTCCAATACAAAAAAATAGCCTTGCAGATCTGATAAAATATGTAGCTAATAAACACTCTCCACCTCCTGGTTCCATAATCAGATCAGCTCTAAAATATCAAATTATAGTTTTGGCATCCAAAGTAAGTACATAATTATATTACTTACATTTCATGTTTTCATTTTGATAAGACAATCAGATGTAGGTTAAAATTGATTTCTAATTTTATTTTGTAAGTACATCAGTACATTATAATTTAGTTAAAAGTAACCTAACAAAAGTGTAAAATGTAATGATTTCAGTGTGAGGTTAAATCAAAACACCATGACGGACAACTAACTGTAATACTTATCTCATTGCTAAATGACCCTAAGATAGAAACTTATCAGTTAAAATTTATGGATACTTCAAACCTCTCAAATCACAAAAGATTGTTAATGCTGTTATCTGCTTCGTAGAGATCAGGGCAATATTTCAATTATGCAATATTAAATTACATTTACTTATAGTTTTTTATGAATAAAAATCAAGTTGTTACTTAATTTTTAATAAGTCACCACCATTCTATCCTACTATTCTAATTTGGTAAACTATTTAAAAAAAGGGTTGTGGGAAGCCGCTGGATGCGGGCAGTGCAGAAACGGTTGTTGTGGAGCTCATTGGGGGAGGCCTTTGTCCAGCAGTGGATGTCTCACGGGCTGAAATGATGATGATGATGAAACTATTTCAAGAAAGGCAAAGTTAGATTTTAAACACATTTTAATAATCTGTTGATGACATACAGATAAACAACAAAAGCTCACCTTTTTACTATTTTGGTTAGCAACCCTAAGAATGGAGTAATAGAAAAAGAAATTATTTAAACTACATAGTTTACTAGAGGTACCATCACTGATGACCCACTTATGGCAAGTGTGCCAAATATTTAGCAATTCACAAAGTATTCTTTCAGTTTAATGTTGCAATAGTTGCATAAATTTATCTATAAATTTGCATAAAATAGATATACATACTAGGACACTGCCTGAGTTTATGCCACAATATTTTTTTGTTTTTTCAGCAAGTAAATTGTGGTACATAGTTCAGAATTCAATGAGATATTGCAATGCAATGTAGTATCTTCTCTACAATATTTTACTCCCACGGAGCAAGCATGGCCAAACAGTGCTTGCTTGGTTACACGAGCTGGGTTGTTGCCTCTTTCTTTCTCTACAAGAGTTTTGAAAGCCATCTAACAATTTTTGGCAATATTAATACACATTTTTGGTACCTCCCTGTTTCTGAACAGTCTGTGTTCTATGTAGCTATGACATAGATACATAGAACACAGATGACATAGATTATAGTAGATAAGCAGACAAAAGTGCAGGGTGCGACTAGCATTCAACTTATTGTTTCAGTATAAGAAGCGAAGACCATGGTACAAACAGATCACAGTAGAACCCACAATGTTCTTCTATATGATGGCATTCATGATCACCAGCGTTATAGAACAAACTTTCTATGTGTTCCAAGCATGCCGAGTGGACCATGGGTACAGCGAAGACATCTGTTACAACATAAGCGATTATCCTGAAATAAATAAAGAAGTTCAGGTAAGTTTTAGAACAGCTTTATTCTTTTCTGTTTTGATTACATGTTTACTCCAAGCTAGTGTCAATCTATTACACACAGATTACATTATCTTCTGCTGAGTACATTGTAGCAAAATATTGATGATGCTGTCTGTATATTTTCTATCCCAAAGCGAATCTGTCATAAAGCTCTGTCTCTTATTACTTTTTCCATGAAATCTAAGTCCAAGAACTAGCTATGTTACATACCTCAAATTGGTAATATAACAGTTATCATAATGATGGTTGGAACTATCAAGATAGCATTTAAATACTGGCGTTTGGTTTGGTTTGGTTAAGTTTGGGTTAAATACATTTTTAGGTACTTAGTTTTGTCATTTGAAATTGTATAAAAATAATTATATTCTACTATAAAACTTTTACTGTCATTGCCATTATCATTGAGATAATGTATCTAATAAATTTATATTTGACTAATTGAATAATTTTACATAATTTTAACTTTTGTGTACAAAATACTAATTACCAAACAATATAGAGTTATTTTGATGCTGATAGCATCCAATTAAGTACCTATTGTGTGAAGATTTAAATTGTATGTTCCTCAATTTTGATTCAATAAGTAGGTACACATAGTTTTTTCCACAACTTGACAATTTCCACAAATTGCAATCTGTCCACAACTTGACAAGTTTAACTGCTCCGGCGTCACTCTGGTCTTCGAATGAGTGACGAGATTGCAACGCTTAAATTTTTTCTGCTTAATTATTAGTATTATAAAAAAATATATATAATTGTCGTCAGATGACAGTGTCGTCAATGCTCCAGGAGGGCCATTATTATAAGTCGAGATATTTTTTTGTTATTTTCGTTTCAAAATTCATCGTCAGGTGACGGTGTCGTAGTTTGACCAGTCCTTTGTTAGGTATGTAATGTTTGTCGTCAGGTGACGGTGTATCGTTTGACCAGTCCTTTATTATGTAATGTTTGTCGTCAGGTGACGGTGTATCGTTTGACCAGTCCTTTATTATGCAATGTTTGTCGTCAGGTGACGGTGTCGTCGTTCCACCAGTGGAACGGCATCGCCGGGCACGTGGTGCCGCTGGTGCTTGCGTTCTTCCTGGGCTCGTACAGCGACAAGCGCGGCAGGAAGTCTATCATCCTCGCCGGCCTCAGCGGGAAGCTGTTCTTCTCTTTCATGATCACTATAAACACCATGTACTGTAAGTTGATCACAGTATTGTTCTACTAATGTTACTTCCTATTAATCCTCTTTCCTACTAATCCTGCTTCCTACTTCCTACTTGTCCCACTCCTATCTTATACCTTTAAATGAGCAATTCTTGTATATATATATATATATATATATAATTGGAATCTCGGAATCGGCTCCAACGATTTTCATACAAATTAGTATATAGGGGGTTTCGGGGGCGATAAATCGATCTAGCTAGGAATCATTTTTAGAAAATATCATTTTATTCGTGTTTTATCGATAATCAACTTAAACATAAACTTGGAAGAAAAATAACAAAAAGGAGGCGTTTGAGTAGTCTCAACTGAAAAATATGACTCTTCCTGACATCTATTGGCGAATAATAATACTATTTTTTGTGAGCAACTAATTGCTTTAACGACACAACAGCAGATGGCGTTGTTAAGTAACACGAAGTCAATGAGTGTTTGCTTTGAGGTTAGACTAAAATCAATTGTTTATTTTCCAAAAAACACAATTAAAAAAAAAAAAATACCGAGCAAAGCTCGGTCATCCAGGTACTACTTTATATTATACATGCGAAAGTTTGTGAGCATGTGTGATAGTTTGTTACATCTTCACGCTCGAATTGTTTGGCAGGTTTCGATTAACTTTGATATGGAGATAGCTGGAGTAACACAGGCTTTTTATTCCGAAAAAAATAACTGTTCCTGTAGGATAGCGGGTGGCAGCCACAGGCCGAGCTAGTTTGGTCATAGAGCGATTTATAGCGATAATCGCCCCTAAAGTCATAGCAATACAATTAGCATCTCGAACTAATACGAACTTACTCTAGCCAACCGAAACTTCTTCGAAATTACGGGAATTTTTTGATTAATGACGATTTAAGACTTTTTGATCAGGAGCTAAATTAATCGTGATAATTAACGGTTTAGTACCAAACCGGTACACAGTTCTGAAACATGTTTTAGTACAGCTAATGTACCAGACAGATAAATAAGATACCATTTTACTGAAATAATTGCTATTGCACATACCTCCTGGCCGTGTCTTTACACAGACATATTCAAGGACATCATTGTATTCTTAATTACGACCAACTTTTACTATGGAGCGAATCCTGGAATCCCCAAAAATAATAGCTGTCCCAAATAAAAACTTCGTCATCGACAAAATGATACAATGATATCCTAGAATATGTTTATTGTCCGTAGAGATACTCCCGAAATAACTAGGTACTAGATACTTGGGTAGAGCATCATTCTTAATAAAATCACTACTAAAAGATCTAGTACTCGTAATACAGCCAATCAATTTCTATCGCAACTACTGAGCACCGACCAATTTATAATTGAAGGCTGCTAATAATGTAGTTGACGGTGGTGACGACATCCGTTTTATACGCTTCTGTACTTGAATAATTACAAACTGTATTAGGTTTAGGTAACCTGGGTTATCTTTGAGGACAGAGAGAATAACTACCTAAGTCTTCATGCTCCATCTTAGGCCACAATGTCGTTATTAATAAAAAAAATATATATATTTAGGTATCAAAGATACACTTATGAACGTCAAAGTTTTTTTAAATAGACTCGACCACCTTGTTCGTATAAAAAGCATCTACTCAGAAGAACAGGCAAGAAACTGAGTGGCATTATTTTTTCAAATAATAAATATATTACAGTCTCACAAATTTTGCCTTACAACTAGGTAACATATATAAATACTAGTGGCTACGTGGCAGAAGTGGAAGGCTCCAGACATCTTTGTCTTCCAATTAATTCTTAACCTTATAATACCCTCTTTTCATTAATGTAGTTTTTATATGTGATTTGAATTTATCGGGCGAGTTAGTGGGCAAGATCAAATTGAATTGCAATAATGTACCGCACGGAACGGCAACGCCGCTTTTAAGCAAAAATTTGAATTTTTTGGCGCGAAAACTGTTTTTTGATTATTACGTGGAAACTACGAGGTCTAGGAATCTGAAAATTTTGCTGCCTAGTGCAGCAATTATGCTTTAATTTTTGCCTTTTAAATGAAAACTCTACGTTTGATAGTTTCGTCGATTCAACATGTGTCAGCTGAAGTGACGCAACTTCAGCTTACACATAGGTATTAGCTTATAACTCGGAAAGTATATAACCCAGAGACTTGAAAATTTTGCTGCCAATGGCAGCAATTATGCTTTAAAATTTGAGCTAAAATGCATAGTCATACCTTCTTTCGTTTGGAAGATATGAGATGAGTAGCTGAAGTGACACAACACCAGCTTACACACAGTTTTTTGATCATAGCTTCTACATGTTTTGAGTAGCATCGTTCAGATTTTTCCTACCTTGTGCAGCTATTATGCTTTAATTTTCTAGCTATTGTCCAAAACCCTAACCTCACTGGTTTGCCTGTACTGGATGTGCGAGCTGAGGTTGTGTCACTCCAGCTGACACATAGTAAATGGCTCATATTAACGAAGTTCTTGTGGCAGCTAAACTAAGACTGGGATATTTGATTGCAGCTATTATGCTTTAAATATTGGCATAGGTAAAATTATTCTATCACCTATGAGGAAGCTGAAGTTACGGACACATTTATTTGTAGTTCAGTTATGTTACGTAAATATTATTATCATGCTATGCAGTGAGGTAAATGCTTGGATGTCTGTCTAATATTACCCGGCTACAGGGAAAACAAAAAGAGGGTATTATAGTTTAAATGATTACCCGACTGCGCAAGAAGGAGGGTTATGTTTTTCGAGTGTGTGTTGGTAAGTATGTATGTATGAGGTTTTTTTTGGCATGCCCTACAGCCTAAACGGCTTGATGTATTTCGACATGTGAGGTGTCATTTGAATCGTCTTGATAGCGGAAGTGGCATAGGGTACACCATTTTGCAGCCGGGTTTTTTGTTTTTCTTTTAATAATGTTAAGTACTTGTTTACGTATCCGCTAGGTCTTGAGCTCAGAGTGCTTCTATTTGTATATCTTCCCTCGCCAGACTGGCCAGTGATGCACGTGGTGTACACGGCGGTGATCCCCAGCGCGCTGACGGGCGCAGACCTGGCGATATTCGCCGGCTGCTTCGCCTACATGGCCGACGTCACCTCGCTGAAGAGCAGGACATTGCGGGTCGGCATACTGGACATCGTCTACCTTAGTGCGATGCCCTCTGGCGTCGCTATTGGTAAGCATCGCGTCTCCGTTCGCGTTTATACAGAAAATCCACGTCGTCGCTTCCCATCAGGCGAGTCTGTGGTCAAACGTATGTCTAGTCTGATGTAAAAAAAATAGTATGTGAAAACCTTCCTCGTAAAACACTGGAGCTAATTATCATATTTCATCAAGATCCATTCAGCCGTGTAGGCGTGAAAAGCCTACAAACAAACAGATAGACACATAGACAGAGTAACTTTAGATTTTATAATATTAGTATGGATTGTCTAGAATAATCGTTTAAAATGAAAAACCGACTTCCCGTCATCCGAACTCATCTTGTAGAAAGAAACCGCTCGAACGATTGCGGTAAAATTTAAATGGGTCCACTTGGGAAAAAAAGAGGAAAAAAGAAAAGAAAGCAAAAAATAATTTTCCAAATATAGTTCAGGCATTTTCGAGTAATATGGAGGAACATACTCGTAGATAAAAAAGAAATTTCGACGAATTGAGAACTGACTCCTCCTGAAGTCGGCTAAAAATAATAACAGGCAATGGGTCATTTCCACTCTCTCTCTCTCATCTCCCTCTTTCTCATCTCTCTCTCTACAAAGTGCCGTCCCCGCAATAACCAGCAGTTGTATTTGTTTTTTTTTTTAATAAGAAAATTACAATTCGATTTCTTCTATTAATTGACAAGATCAACATGATCTTTGGTTAGATTGGATTGTTATCATCATCAGCAACACATTTTCAACCGATTTCAAAAAAAGGAGGAGATTCTTCTATTCGACTGTATGTTTTTCCTGCTAAATATGTCTCCCCATCATCGCGCCATCTCCGGTCCTGAGCCAGTCATCCACTGCCTTATCAATGCAAACATGTCCTTCTTTCAATCATCTCTTTTAATCGGATAATATTGCGTACAATGTAGTTTATTGTGATTTAGACATTGATTAATAAAACTAGGTAGGTCGCAATCAAAAATCGATTATTTGGCTGTCGAGCGGGTCGTAGAATTAAATATTATTAATTTTATTATTATTTATGGATCTATACTAATTTTATAAAGTCGAAAGTTACTTAGTCTGTCTGCTTGTAGACTTTTCACTGCTAAACGGCCGAACGAATCTTGATCAAATTTGAATATAAGTCAACAGTATTTCACGAGGAAAGTTTTTGGATACTTCTGAATAAACGCAAGCGAAGTCGCGGGTACCAGTTAGTTTTTAAATATACCGTAGATTTATGCTGTAAAAAAGAGACCCGTTAAAGATTACAGTACAATGATTTGGGTCTACTGTTGCGCCCATTATATTACAAACACATACGGTCGAAAAGCATGACCTTCCTTGGTTAGTCGTGTACAAAAATTACCCTCCTAGACAGTCGTATAACATTGTACCTGCCCTCATTCTAAATTATACACCGCAAAGCCTGTAAGCCCCTGTTCGTTGACACGCACTCGTGATAACGGCGTCTTGTGATACGCTTATCAAATCTCCGGATAAGATCGACACTTACACTTGAAGATGCATCTTCCTAGGTACAGAATAAATAACAGTTTCTGATAAAAATGTCTACTCGAAATTTTGCTCTCGAATCCCTCACGACATAATCATTACTGATGTCGTCATAGTTATCTAAACTAGTACCGGGTGTTTTTAAGCGACAGACATATTCTAGGGTATCATTGTGCTTATCATCATGACAAAATTTTGTTATGGACCTGACAATAAATTCGCGAAAAAACAACTATTGCATATATCTTTAATAATTTTTAAAGTTTGTATAATCAAGTGTTTACAATCTCATTATGACATTAATTATGGTATCACTTTTTGCAACAAACTTATTAAGATATACCACATTTTAGCCCAATAGAACACCGGGAAAGTGGTTAAAATCTTGCACGATTTGTACTAAACATACGCAAAAATGAAATACCAAAATGACGTTAAGAGTCCGGCGACCACTTTAGACTAACTTCGCATTGGCTTAAGGTATTCTATAGCCATTTCGTCTCGAAGAAGAAGACGAGCGAAGAGAGCGAGTAATGATACTGACGAGCCTCTAAAGTTACCTATGAAGTGACAAAGTGAAATTTCAATTTTTTTATGACTTTGCACTTCTGTAATAATTCTTAAATAACTAAGAACTTCTCTTGTATTATGGATTCATTTAACAGCTAATGATGTAGACAACCTCCCTATGTAATTGAATTTTTGATTTGCTTTGTCTACCTATTGAATAAATCAGTCAAAAGTGACCCCTTAAAAATGCGATATATTTCATAGCTCTATTTTCACTTCAGAAAAATTAAAAAAAAAAGCAAGAACGTAGGGACGGAGATATTGTTAATTTAATTGTACATGCAAAATTTCATCATAATCTGACAAATGGTTTTCAAGCAATTTGAGTAGCGTGTTTGTATGGAAATTTCAGAGCGTTGCGGCCCTCTTAACAGCTTGAAATTCAAGTTAGCATACAAAACTAATTTATTTCAGGCAAAATACTCATTGTTTAAATTAAATTAGATGAGATAAAATCAGGTATGTAAATTATAGCAAATAGGGTCAAATGTGTCTGTTGAGCAATTGCGTCTTTCGTCAATTACTGACAAACCCTTCACAAATTAGACGCCACCTACGAGTACATCTTTTTCTATCTTTACTTGCAGTAATCTATACAAGATGGCGTTAGTTGCCTAATTTGTGAAGGGTTTGTCAGTAAATAATTATCAGTGCCTCACAGACGCATTTGCCTCAGTTGACCCTAATTCTTTAAATTTTTACTTGGAACTTCAAAATACCAATCAATAAATAGTATAAATAATGATAAGTAACAAAATCTTCCCCCCGCAGGCAACCTCCTGTACACCCGAGTCCTGGCCCGCTCGTTCACGGCCATGTTCGCGATCAACACGAGTCTGATGCTGGTCGCCACGGTCTACTCGGCCGTCGCTCTCGACTGGCAGACCAGGCCGGAACAGAAGACCTTAAAGGTAGAATGCAATCAATTCAACAAACTGTGCCTGCAAAGTGTCTTCGACCTATTCGGGACGAGCAGCGGCTGAGCAGAACTTTACTGGTGATGTCACTGTGTCGTTAGTAAGTAGCTCTGTAATTACGTTTGATATTATTTTAGTTTTAGTTGTTAGCACTTTTTGTTGCCGTGCGGTCTTATAATGTTTCATGTTTAGAAATTGCTAAGGCTGTCGCTAATCGTGAGAATATATAAATAGCCTTCAGATATTATAAGCTAGTCGTAATATGTTTTAGCTGTTGATGTTTCTTAAAATAAATAAATACTTGAGGACTGGCTCAATGATGGTATAGCTTTAAAAGTAGCTCTGAAACTCGATTTCCGAGCAGGCCCTTTATTCTAACGCGTTAGAGGTTATCTGGGTCACTTTTACTCATGTTTTTTCAAGCTAGAGAGACTGACCAGAAAATATTTCACGCATGGCTAGTATGTATATTTTATGGCTCAAGAAGCCTTATATAACGCGTGGTTTTTCCACTTATTTCATGCTTTGGAATGATATGGAAAGTCATGATGCATTAAATAAAATGTTGCCATTTAAAATAATCTCAAAATGAACAAAAGAAAATGACCTTGCAGCAAGCCGGTGTACGGAACCCAGTGACCGACTTCCTGGACCTGAACAACATCACGGCGACGCTCCACACCCTCACCAAGAGACGGACCAACAACCGGCGGCTGTTCCTCTGGATGCTGCTCATCTCCATGGCTTTCTACATCTTCCAACGAGGTTCGTTTTTAGTAATTCTTTTTTTGTTTTGTACAACATAAAGCTAAAAACCACCAAAATACCAAAGAACCAAATAACAGGGACAACTGGAAAGAGGGAAGAGAGGCCTTTGGCCAACATTGGGACATATCGGGCTGATCTAAACTAGACTGAAAAAAGATCATACTTTAGAGGTGGTCCCATAAATTATTATGGAAATCGGTCTAGCAGCTTTAAAAAGTTTTTACTTTAGGAAGTCAGTTTTGTAATTTTTGCTTTTAATATATTTGTTTCTTGATTCCAAAGACTAAGGCGTGTGCTTGCATCACAGTTCTCGGTAGGGCTCTGGAATGCCTCGCTTGTGTTTCTACGAACTGCTCGATTACGTTGAAAAATGCTCGTAACCTCTAAAGATTGCATCTGACTTCTATTCGACCTGTCTTTTTTTAATAGCCATGTTAATTTTTTTCGATTGGGTAACTGACTAAGTTTACCTGACGACCTAGTTCAAAATGGTAAACACTTGTGTGTTTACAATCTTGTAATACTGTTTTCAATGCATTGATTATAGGCTAATACAATGTGATAGTCAAGCGAGTGAGCGAGACAGCTGCCGTGCCTTACTACACCCTAAATGAAGTAATTGCTTTCAGTAATGCGTTCTACTATTGTATAAGAGTGTTCTAAAAAAGCTTATCACTAAATTCCTATCCGGGTCGCGTGCGCTCGGCACTAACCTCTGCTTACTCTAGAGAACGGACTGGCTTATCGAACTGCTCATCTGCTTCTAGTTATATGTATTTTTGCGCCATATGGCATATGCTGGCTTCAACAGATCTATCGAGGAGCAATATAGACAGCGATTTTGTTGCGTATTATTACTGCGTTAAGCGAGCGATAATCACCACAAGCTTTTGTGTCGCCTCCTTTTTTTGGGTACAACATGTAAAAGACATGTCCGTGGGCTTTTCGACAGCCTACAAATACCCATTTCATGCATAAGCAGAAATTTCCCCTTTACCTTCTTGTATCTGCCCAGTGGCTGTGGTCTAACTCTAACACACACCGGTTTCCCGTAGTCTCAATATACAAAGTATATACAGAGTAGGATGGTATGGATGGTGGTGTATCGCGAAAGGATACTGGTTTAGCAATACATCCCCACTCGGTATACTCGATATAGAAGCCACGTCGTACCTACAAACATTGATAATCGCACACAAATTTGTCAAAGTATCATGTAGTTTCTTAAAAGAAAAATCTAACCTAACATAAATTGTTTTACGTCACACAGCACAAAAGTCCACAAATAGGGTCTGGGGGAGCCCAAAGTCTAACTTCAGTAACCGTTCCGTACGTTTTCATTTCAGTACCATTCGCCGCGAATACCTTTTACGGACACTCCCGATTTTTCACTGTTTTCGCTAGCACTGTCAAAAATATACGTCAGCACCGATGTCGATTGAAAAATGTATCCTTAGTTCTCTATCGTAATACGATTCTGCCCCGCCAAGAAGTCTGATGCGCTGCGATGACTTCACTGCGTCTAGTTTTCCGTCGGCCTCTCTTGCGCCTCTAGCCGGTGGTGCAGAACTCACGCACAGGGCTTCTCGCACGTCCATGCTCGTTTTTGGTACCTTAACTGATGTTTGGAAAGCCAGTTCGGATCCTGTGGCGTGATCTATCCTCATCCTCTAAGTAGTCTAAAAGAGCTGCGTTATTACATCACCTGCTCTTACAGTGCTGCTATCTCTATGTGTTTTCAATGGAGCTACCATCTCGTATTGCATACTGCCGCTGCTGAAGCATAATAAATTATAGCGCACAGCGCTACAGGGTAAACTATGTTTGCAAATTTTCATAAAGATTGAATCAACGCTACTCAAGTTAGCGTCGGCCCAACAAATGCCGAGTTTCCCAGGTCCTTGCAGTAGACTCGGAGTCCTCGCTTCGTTGGTCAATTAAGCTGGCTAATAGTCATACTACTGTTATTCTTATTCTTCAAAATATAATTTCAGACGAGCGACCAGTCATGTATCTTTACACGTCGGCGGTGTTTCAATGGGACGCGACGACGTTCAGCCACTTCCGGACATACCTGAGCGTCCTGTACGTCTTCGCCTTGCTCATCGGCATACCGCTCATGACGAAGGTGTTGCGCTTGAGAGACACTGTGAGTACTCGCGACTTCATCGTCGTCATCATGCGTGCTCCGTCCTCGGCCGCATCAGAATGTAATTTGAATATGAAAAATTACTATAGTTCGCTCAAAATGAATTGAGACAATTGTTTATTGACCTTTGACCCAAACTGTCTTATTGTGGACTTGGCAAAGTTCATTGACCCCTTGGCTTGGTTTTCATCTATCAATGGATCGACGGAATCATGGATTAAAACAACAAACATCTTGCTATTGCAGAAAAATATCATTAAAGCTTTACAACCCCAAGTCGAGCAAGTCGAGGGGTCAAATTAGCTCACAATAAGGCGAAATGGTCAGCAAATTTGTGCCTCAATACACTCGGCGCGAACAGTACAATATCGGCAGTAACAATGGTAACTGTATCGTGCGCAGGTGATAGTGATGGTCGGCGCGACCGCCCACATCTGCGGGCACATGATCTACGCGCAGGCCTCGTTCGACAAGATGATGTACGTCGGAGCGACGGCGGCGGCGCTCGGGCCGTGCGTGGCGCCGCTCGTGCGCTCCATGACCAGCAAGGTGCTGCCGCCGCCCGAGCGAGGTACTGGCGGAGCGGCGGCCCGTGACACGCGCGACAACTCATTACGAGAATACTAGCTGCACCTCGCGGTTTCCATCCATCCATCCATCCATCCATCAGCCATAGGACGTCCACTGCTGGACATAGGCCATAGATCTCCAATAAGCCCGATTGGCAGCGGCCTGCATCCAGCGCGATCCTGCGTCTTGACAAGGTCATCCGTCCACCTTTTGGGTGGACGTCCTACGCTGCGCTTGCCGGTACGTAGTCTCCACTCGAGAACCTTTCGACCTGCTGTTTCACCCGCGGTTAAAAAGTACCCTATGTGCTATTCTAGATTATAATCTTTCTCTGTGCCAAATTTCATCCAGATCTGTTCAGCCGATCTGGCGTGAAAGAGTAACAAACATCCATCCATCCATCCATTCTTACAAACCTTCGCGTTTATAATATTAGTAGGATTTAGTCGCGGAGCGCATGCTGGGCCTGATGGACGCGAATATTAATTGCGGTGTTAATCACATTCAATTTGCAAATTACAAAACAAAGGTGATAGATGGTGATGAAGATATGCTACAAGAATAAAGCTGCCTTTCCACCAGATGACGGGTGACGACGATGTGTAGCCAGAGAAAGAACCACCAATAGCATTACTTCACTTATACAGCGAAATGCTCTCATTGGTGGATTTTTTCCTTGCACATCCTGGCATTTGTCATCTTCTAGTCTATAGTCTAAACAACAGTTGTACCTTCTCAGGGGTCGCGTACGCTTTCCTGGCGGTGATGGAGAACGCAGTGGGCATGTTCACGTCCGTCATCTACTCGCAGCTCTACAAGGCCACCCTGGACACTGAACGCCAGAACGCTATATTCTACCTCACGATTTCTACGCAGGTCGTCGTGTTCCTCTCCGCTCTGTGAGTACTTGTGTGTCAAATGTCATGTGTTTTAATGCGTTTATATGAACATTTATTCTCTTTTGTAAGTTACAGGTTCACACAAAATATGCAGCTAAATATTGCTTTTCTCGTCATAGTTTTTTTTTTCATCATTTTTGTCGTTTTTTTCCTTATGTTGGCCGTTGGGTGCATATTATTGCATATTCAATTCAATTAAATTCATTTATTCAGACCATAGGTTATTAACAACACTTGGTAACGTCACATTTTGCAACAGGTAATAAAAATACAATTTGAATTAGTAGCGGCTACAATGCCTTGTCAATTTGAAGAAGCTGTAAAGGGGCCTTGTCACAAAAATAAATAAAATATTTCTTAATTCTAAAAATTAAATTAAAGAATATGAAGAATATGAATGTCGAGATCAGTTCCGATACCTTGGAACCAGGATATCA
This sequence comes from Peribatodes rhomboidaria, assembly GCA_911728515.1. Classification (NCBI taxonomy): domain Eukaryota; kingdom Metazoa; phylum Arthropoda; class Insecta; order Lepidoptera; family Geometridae; genus Peribatodes; species Peribatodes rhomboidaria. The sequence goes on from OU452166.1 coordinate 23,221,785, forward strand.
GAAACGATGTAGAGGTTTTCTCCCTCGTGAGTACCTGACCACACACTTAATGAACCTAGAGTGAATATACCTCTCCATCGTTTCTGCTTACCTGGTATCTGATATCGACCAATGTCTTTCGTCAATTTTCAATTTAGTCAATGTCAAAAATAGACGCGATTATTAAAGAACTTGCTCGAAAATTGTACTTTTGTCTAGTTTAGTGAGTTTTTGGAATTTTTTTAAATTGGAAATGTTTTTTTTTTTTTAATTTGCAAGAGAATCGGTTAAGAAATGCAATCTGCAGAGGAAGACAAAGATCCGATCAGAAATCCAAACAAGGATTCGAACATTTTTGTCCGAATTTGTGTAGAAAGCATTTTTGTCGAAGCTCGCTCGGTCGATTATACCCCTGGCTGGCTGTGGGCGCGACCCGGCCGCCGGCCGCTACACTTTGCACTATAGTTCGGCCGTTCAGAGAATGCGTTCCTGACACGTCGCGATTGAACTGACGACGTAACTTTGTAATGGCGTTGCAGTTACGATAAAAATATTTTAGCTGGTTGTTTACCGTTTTAACAATTGATGAACATTAAAACAACATTATTATATCAATAATCAATTAATGTTATAATTTTGTGCCAAACTGAGTGTCAAATAACTTGATAAACAATATTTTTCTAAATCTATACTGCGCTATTACAAGGTTATGTCAGCGCTTTATATTTGTAGTGCTGTACTAACAATAACAGGCAATATTATCCTAATCTATAAAATAATACGTTTTGTTTTTCTTTTTAAGAATTTGAAAATAATGGACTATAAGATAACTTTTATGAAATATAAAATTAAAATTTGAATTTGGAAAAACCTGATTTTGGAACATTTTGACCGAGATATCAGGATTGATTCTGTTATTGATAATAATATAATTATACATGTAGGCGAAGATGATGATGAAGACACCACCTCCTCTAGCGAATCGGAGTCTGATTAATATTCTGTACGCACATTCAATTTAATGTACTTTATTGCATAGAAATACAGATTGTAACTTTGTACTTAACAAAGAATAAATAAAACAATTTTATTAAATTAATATTACCTTTTTTTGTTTCCACTTAAATAACTAAAATATAAATTTTAAATGATTCCCCCAATATAAAACGAAAATAATCTTTAAAATAATGCGGCGGTTCATTTTGGAGGAACCGTAACGAACTCAGTGTTATGTTGTGCCCATCACTAGTCGTGACTAACTGATAGGTGTCAGGAACGCATTCTCTGAACGGCCGAACTATAATAGCTGGTCTAGCTCATAAACGACTTCTGAGCCCATTATAAAAATGCTATTAGCTTTTTGTAGATTTTTTAAAGATCTTTAAAAAGGTTTAACTTTGTCAAATTCAAGTTTCAAATATTGAAATAATTTTTTTTCCAAAATATTTTTTGGATAAAAATAAAATGGAAAAATTTATTGAACAGCTCATTAGACGAAATATGCTTTCAACTGCTTTATTTATAAGCCCTCTTTTATCGATTTCAGTGATATCAAATATTACTAAAATCGGATACATCAACATTTTTTACCTATCCGCTGGACGTGGAATGCCCCAAATGTAAAAACTAAAGTGTCTGCCACTGATAAAGAATCGTCTTTTTGCAGGTTAATGGATATCCTGCTAAAAGGGCGGAAGTTAGAGACGATCATGGAAAAAGAAGAAAAGTGTATACCAACGTGATAGATCCAAAATATCTAACTAGCAAAGCAATAGGTATAATTTAATATGTGATATCAAAGCATTTTGAATTTAGGTCTTAGTGAAACTGAGGCGTCCGCAATATTTAGTGAGACAAATAAACATATAAAACTCGAATTATGTAAACTAGGCAAAGCCAATATACAATAACTTTTTTGTTATTGAACGATATTATACAATGGGTATTAAATAAATTTATTAAGGAAAACTTTGTGTTTTTCTCTTAGACCTTTCATATTTCGTGTCATGTAAAAAGACCGTGATCCAAAAAAACAAGGGCTTGCTAGACCGGGAGCTAACACGTAAAGACGTCACTCGTCACCGTCATCCGTCTCTTTTGAACTATTTGTAAATGACTTATTGCGGTCTTGCTTATGCATCGATTGACGTCACTACGTGTTGCTCTCGTGACCGGAATACTATACCTGGCGGTGAAAAATATTATACCACGGCTGGAACATAGTGGACGTGTGTTTCTGCATGGTTACACTCGCGCACGAGAGTACTAATTGTTTTATTTATGAACCAGCCTTTGAGATATTGCGATGTGATAGTGGCACATGTACCACGTTTTACTCTGTCACTCGCTTGAAGTCCAATCAGGCCATATTTATTCAAATAAGTTAAATCTTAATCATTTGCTAAACATGTCGATAAATAATACAGATCACAATGAACTGTAATAACTTTATAGGTACACGTACATACATACATACACACACACTTATAAACATACATACACTCGAAAAACACAACCCTCCTTGCGGACTCGAGTAAGCAAAGTAACGTGACTGAAGTGTAAATCTCAATGCCGCGATGCAAGTGTTTTAAGGCCACGTCAGAGGCTTTCGGGCGGCCTAGAAACTTACATCAGGGCTAGCCAGTCGGCCTATACGAACTTGCTTTCGCTCTTCTTTTCGTGCTTCGAGGTGGAAGTTCTCGCCGCGACCGCGACCGGAGACCACGACAGGAGATCGACACCGATTTTTTGATTTTAGCATGGACAGGTGCCGGATCGGTTTTTATTTTGATTTTGCCCTAAATTCCTTAGAATTTCGCCCCAAAATCCTAATTTTAAAACTTCTTTCATTTGGGGCGCATAATTTAGGTACTAAAAAAAAACAAATATAATAACAAACATTTATTTCCTATTATCTAACAGATACACCTAAATTATTATTATTATTTTTTTATTTAAACAAAATCCACAGCTCACAATAATGACATGAAATAAACTTACAGATAAACTTACAGCTAATTACGGATTTACATTTTATTTACAAAATAATAAAAACAATCACTAAATAAACGTAATACTTATCAATTTTAAAGGAAAATATTTTTTTTATGATGATAAACATAATAAGTACTTTAGAATTATTGGATAATTTTTAATGCTTCATATTATTTAATTATGTGTTAAATTAGAAGCTAAGTTGGCACGGAAGGCAACGAAGTGGGCACTGACCTCTAGTCTATCTATCTACGTGAACTGACAAAAGAAACAGACTGCTTAACTCTATGTCTATCTAAAATCTAGTATTATTTGGAAAAGTGGGAAACAAAAGCATTACTTTAGCACGTTTTCGTGGCGCTGAGCATGGCACTAGTATGCTCCAAAATTGAGCAGTTGTTAGCAAGCATTCCTAACTTTGTGTGAAGTATTCCGTTAAGGTTTCATACAGCAGCCTGTTCCGTTTGTCAGTTTTAAATTTTTTTTAGTATCATAAGCAATCTTTCTACTTCTGTATTTGAAGACGGATCCCCTAGTAAAAGAGCTACTACCACTTCGAGGTTTTTGTCTATAAAATTGCCACGGTGGTCTTTCAAGCTGAGGACTTTATTCCAGTAAAGTTCAGCTGGCATTCTGTTAGTTCGTTCCTCATCATCAACTCCAAAATATTTTGGTTTGATTAAAGCCCGATTTCTCCATTCGCTATCAGCTTTTTGCATGTTGCATTCTGCGACTAAAACACAAAACGGTCAAATACGTCTTTAATAGATATTGATGCTTTTTAAGATTCCGTGCTACCTTAGGATCTACCTATTTTATCAAATCAAAAAGTTTATCGTCTAAATCGAAACGTTGAGTCTGCAAAATTAATTCCATATAAAATTCCCGACAATTTACATAAAATTTTTCTACCTCTTCTTCTGGAGCTTTCGTCTTTTAATCTTGCATATGCTTTCAGCCCAACATAAATGTGGTCGTCATCAAGGTGCAGTTCTGGTTTATTCACATCTGTTGTCATGAAGTGGTTTATATCTCCAGGGCTCAGCGGTGCTATTCACAAACATTCGGAAACGTTTCCGATCGGATCCCACAAATTTCAATCTCAAATTGTTCGAATCTCAGTCTACTTTTATAAATTTTGGAATACCTAGGGAATCTAGTATAAACCCGAACGGTAGAATGAATCACGTTTAAAAACTTATGGATACGGACTGAGATTAGAATAATTTTAGAATACATTTTTTTTAATCCGAACGGAAACGTTTCCGAATTATTGTGATCACCTATGCAGGTACTGTTTTATAATGACGTTGCACAGAAAACTTTGTTGATATCTTTGGAATCGTTTCGGGCATCATAGAGTTTAGGTGATTTTGATTGAAAGAAGGTATTAAACTCATTAGTTACCAAGAAAACATAACTCATGAAATGTAAAAATGCTTGATTGAATGGGTTAATAGGACTGATCAGTATGGAATCATTAGTATTAGAAGGATCTTGAAAAACCACCTCTATAAAAAATATTTCAAGGCATCGTGTTGTTCCAGTATCCTGTCGATACAAGCTTGAAGTGACAGCCATCTTGTATTAACTGCGGTTAACAATTCGATGCGAATGTTGAAAAAGTCTTGAAACTGTTTCAATGATTCGGTTGGTGTCTCGGTGCCTTCCATTCGTAATGTTGCTCGTTAAATGACGACACATTCGTGCGGGAAGACCACATCGCGGATCGGGCTCATGGGACATGCTGAAACAAAACACGCTTCTATTAGCTGCACTTATTCAACAAGAACCTGCGCTACAATTTTAGAAGTCAACTTTAACCAACTTCTAGTAATTGTTGCATCGAAATAACTTAGTACATGTGTATACTGTATAGGTAAGGGTGCTCCTAGACGGGCATATTTTTATTGCATTATTGGCCCGGCTATACTCGCAATATTAGCGATTGTAGCCCCGCCATCATCAGTCACGCCAGAAGTGTATGACTGTATGGCCGGGCTTGCGTGGTGCCGAGCTAGCTAAGTAGGTAGGTATTACAGTAAAAATATGGCCTATCAAGAGCATATACTTACTCCACAATATCTAGTTTGGGTGACAAAACTATAATCTAGTATTCTGCGCTGATGCTGAGAAAAGCGTGCTTTTTTAACGACATATTATTTACCGAGCGAAGCGATGTCTCATAACCTACTGGGACGTCTCGCCGTTTGTTTGTGCGACGAAAATTGTGTATCGTTTTTCTAATCTTCATGAAATTTTGCAGAAAAGTAGTTCATGCAAACACATTTTCTAAGCTCGAGCATTGTATCAAACTTTGAACTTTGTTTTTGTAACTTTTCTAACATTGGAGGAGTCAAGGAGATATGCGACGTCTCCGTTCGAAGCAAACTACTGTTAAGTAAAATAGCTACCTAGTTTCTAAATTTGTTCGACTTCAAAACTATGTAGGTAAGTAGATAGAAAGCGAAAAATAAATTAATAACGTATCATAATGTCACGCCTTTTCCCTGAAGGCGCTGGCAGAGGCGTAATACGCCACCCACACTTCGCCGGACGATATTCAGCCCCAAATATGACAGGGGACGAATCTGTCGCCATAAGTACCGGGATCCAGATGACATAGGTTTATACAATACGCACAATATTTTCACACAATGAACAAATTGGTGCGTCTCCAACTCCAACTAGGCTATCATCGCTTACATTTGTTTAGGTATATATAGGGTGTACCTATCTCTAGGCGACGGACCTATTCTAGGACAATATTGTACTGATCAAACAACTTGCAAACGATGTGAGTACCATACCATTTTTCGCAGCGGCGGCCGTAGAAGCCTGTGCCCTCGCATTTGCACGTGAAGCCGGGCTCGTTGGAAGTCTGCAGGCAGTACCCTCGCAGGCAAGGCAGCTTGGAGCAGATGTCGGTCGAGCGCTCCGGCAGCGGGGGCGGCGCAGTCGCGGCTTGCAGCTCTGTGGAGCGATGAGGCTTGCTTGATCGGACAGTCCAGTTCTAGGAAAGCGGGCGAGGGGAGATATTTCATGGATGTAGGTAACAATTACACATGGTCTAGCGTAGCGGGAGTTGACACCCGACTACGTCACTCGTCATCGTCTCTCTCTCGAACTAGGTAGTTGTAAATTACTTATTCCGATCTTGCTTATGCACCGAGTTTTGTCTCGGAATGCTATAATATGCATACCTTGCCAGAGTATATGTTTATACTATGTTTAATTTAAAACTAAAACTAGATTCGAAAGAAGAAATATCTAATATGTACTAGACTCTGCGCACTGCGTAAAAAATCGTTTGTTGTTCGTTGATAGTTGTTACGATTTTATTTCGCAACGTTGTAAATCGCGACGAATAACATTGTGCGTGCGGAGACATAGGTTTATTCCGGGAGAAATGGACCAGTGGCCCTATTCGGAGATTTGAGATTTTCATCTCACCATTTCGGGTCCTTGTTGCTCTCGTTTAAAACGTCGTAGGTGTGAGAGTGACCAAGATAAAATCTCATCTCATCTCACGCGCAGGAATAGCCCCCCACGTTTTGTTGCGGATCCATAACTTTTCAATTAAATTAAATAAATGTAAAACTTTTGATTTCATACGAAAATAGTTTTATTAATTGATATTACCATTACAAAAAATAAGGAAAAAATACTTACCTACTATACTTTTTTGGCAATCATAAAAAAATCATCGAAGTACATCTCTCTTTCTTACTGTGCGGGTGAGATGGACCTAACGATAATAAATACTCTAAGTATGCGTAACAAAACGTAAAACAATAAAACTTAAACCTAATCAGCTGTTCATATTCTAATTGGTATCTCCACATATTTTCAGTCTTCTTTTGAATGTATACTTTGGTGTCATACATATTTGATGTCTCTTTGCCGTCAGCATGAGCTTGAATATCGTCTTTAGATAGGATTTCATTTTTTTTAATTAAGAAAATGCAACCATCCATTTCATCACCATCTCTCCTTGAAAAGTGATCCATCTCTTCCCAAAGGTTAAGGATAGGATTGGATAGGAACCCACATTAGGATACTAACCCACAAAAAATAATTAACGAACAGAATCGAAAAAATATGAAATTGAAATACAGTTTGCTAAACACAAAAACACAGCAATGATTATTACCATTTTTATCAAAATACAACAGACTCTTCATGAAAATACAAAATCATATACCTACCCACACACTTTTAGGTAAGTAACTAACACTGGTACAAAACATTTTAGACTTCCAAAACCTTTGAACACTGAGAACATGAAAACAATAACAAAACCGCATCGTTGTTTATACTCGGAAAAAATGGCTGACAGGAACATTTTAATCTTGCCACTTCAAAAAAAAAATCATCATGATCGTTTGTTTAAGTGTCCGTCTCTCGCCCATTGGTCCATCTCTCCCGGAATTACCCTACATACCCGCACTAGTATTTATCAAATTTTAAGAGTCCCGCGACGCTCTGAAATTTCCATACAAACCCGCTTCACAAATTTCTTGAAAACCGTTTGTCAGATTATGATGAAATTTAGCACGTACAATACAATTAACAATATATCCGCTTCTATGTTCTTGGTTTTTTTTAAAAAACGTTCTCAAACGAAAATAGAGCTATGAAAAATATCCGGATTTGTAAGGGGTCACTTTTGACTGATTTATTCAATAGATAGACAAAGCAAATCAAAAATCCCTTTACACCTCTATAAGTACTTTAAAGGCTCGTTAGTATCTTTACTTGCTTTCTTCGCTCGTCATCTTCTTCTAGACGAAATGGCCATGGAAAACCATAAGGGAATGCGAAGTTAGTCTAAAGTGGTCGCCGGACTGTTAAGTCGGATTTTTGTAATAATATAGTCGTAGGTATAGATATAAGTAGGTAGGTTACATACAAAATGTTGTGTAGCCTCGGTATCCAACGATGTATACAGTGTTGTATGTCTATTTCCTTCTTGCGTTTCCTATAACTCTGTCGAAAAAGGCTTACTTAGTATAACAATTTCGAGACTAAACAACGGTTATCCTACTCCTACTAATATTATAAATGCGAAAGTTTGTAAGAATGGATGAATGGATGTTTGTTACTCTTTCACGCCAGCACGGTTGAACAGATCTGGATGAAATTTGACACAGAGATAGATTATAGTCTAGAATAGCACATAGGATACTTTTTAACCGCGGGTGAAACCGCGGGGCGCAGCTTGTAATTAATAATAGTACGGCTTTTTCACACACTTTTCTCATAACCACATAGTACTTACTGGTTTCATGAAAATCTAAAAAAACTATCTAGGAACACAAACTGGCTTGCGATTGACGTCACTACGTGTTGCCCACGTGACCGGAATGCTGTACCTGGCGGAGTAAAATAGTATACCATGGTCAAGTCAACTTTTTTCCAAGCGTCCGGAAACGGAATTTTAATCTCTATCCAGAAAAAAAATTTAATTGACGATAACGATGACAACCCCAGGTTGACAATGACAAGCAACTGAAGTTGACAAGAACTTAGACATGCGCACTGATGCCGTCTGACTCGGCTTGGATTGGACCCTTAGATTATACCCCACCCCAATACAGCCAACAACAGTCAATCGGAACGAAGGATTCTAAACCCAAGTCACTTACAATTTGTTTGCGAGGGGTTGAACTGTAAATGCATTTATTTAGAGGGTATAATCCTTAAAATGAACCGCATTTTGCGGATAGTAGTTCCAAATTTGGAGGGTGTCTCTCGTTCGACAACGGTGCATTGCTTGAAACCAATGAGTCGTTGTCGATTTTGCTCCTCTGGGTTGAGGGTTCAAATCCTTCATGGAGCACTATTTTTTTTTGTTTTTGCGATTTGTTTTGTTTTTTTTTTCTATGTACTTAATGTATTTTTTTATTATGTATTAGTGTGATTTGTTTTTTTTTCTATAAAATAATTATTTTTATTATGTAGGGTTCACATTCTAATTACAATAATTCACAAAATTATATTATTGTAAAATTATTTTCATTGTAAGGGGAATCCGGGGGATAGTATGAATGAGTAGGTATGTATGTACCTCTCAGGGCGTTGCTGCACTCCCTCCTCGTCTTGTAGATGTACTCGTGGCGGCAGCCGTAACTACACTTGCAGGAGTTTCCATACATTTATACATACATGACTGCCTCGATGGCTCAGTTGGTAGTGAACCTGCCTTCTGAGCTTGGGGGCGTGGGTTCGATTCCCACCTAGGGCAAACATTCATGTGATGAACATTTGTGTTTGTTCTATGTCTGGGTGTTAATATCTATTTAAGTATGTATTTAAAAATATCTAACTAAGTATATCAGTCCCTGGCCTGAATTTATTTATTTATTATTTATTTATTTTACATCCATTTTCTTTCTTGTCTGGGTCGCAGCACCAGCTAGCCACTGTGAATATAATAACATAACATAACAAATCGTCACACCTTTCCTCCGAAGGGGCTGGCAGAGGTGCATTACAACATCCACACTTCGCCGCACGATATTCATTCCCAAACGTGACAGGGGGCGAGCCTGCCGCCATACACTGGGCTCCGGTTACAATGCAATACAGTAATAGGGAGCACTCAGTGGGGTGACCTTATGTATGGTGACATTAAAATGTCATCCCGAATATAATAATACTAAGTTATGTCAGCGAGGCCGTGGAGCAGAGCCTTGCTGGCCGTATTGGTGTTGGCCGCGCCTTTCAGCCCAGAGGTCGTGAGTTCGACTCTGGCCGTGCACCAGTGAATTTTGTCTCGTGCTAAAGTATGGTGTATTATTTCTAAATAGGACACGTGCTCTTACGGTGCAGGAGATACGTTGTAAGGAAAGCGACATCATTCGAAAGACTTGTGACATGCACCAACCACCCTCGATGTAGGACAGGTCGGTGTCCCTGCAGTGGGACGTTAATGACTGCACTCAATGCTGACCTACTACGTAGCTGGCTGAGTAGCTATAGCCGGTGAGGAAAACCGTAGCTGTAATCGTAATGTAGCTACCTAATTAAAACTAAACTAGGTAAATACAAGAAGAGAACGAGCTTAGCGATAAGACCCCCTTTTGTGCCGGTCTCTGATGTTTCTTGTTTAATTTTTTTTAGTGATGCCAATAACGATACTGTAAGCATTGGAAGTCAAGCGTGGCGGAAATCACATTAATTATATTATGGACCGCCTCGGCGGCTCAGTTGGTAGTAAACCTGCCATCTGAGCTTGGGGGCGTGGGTTCGATTCCCACCTAGGTAAAACATTCATTTGATGATGAAAATTTATGTTTGTTTTATATCTTGTTCTTATCATGTATCTAAGTATGTATTATGAATGAATGATCTATATACCATCACTCTTAGCGCCTCTAATACTCTGAAATTAATAGAAACAGTAGGGTATCTAATCATATTATCCACTAAAAATATACCATAATCGTACACAATTAATTATTATAAAAACCAAGCATTTTGTTTTTGATAAATACCAAAAACAAAAACCCATGTAATACAAATATAGATCTTTACATTTTATGTATTTCCTGTTTCTATTTTGCCTACCTTTAGATGGAAGGTCAGTGACAGGACTAGCGTGACATTCAAGGATCGTGTCCTACTAAGAGTTATTTAGTCGTCGCTCTGAGCTGGAGACTCGCGGCCGGTATCTGTCCTCCTCCACAACCTGCTCACAAAGTTTCGAAAGAATCGGTTATGAAATGCGATTGTAGACGAAGACAAAGATCCGGACATACGAAAGCATTTTCGTCGAAGCCAAGCAGAGACGCTTCGCTCCCTAACGCTCGCTCGGTCGAATAATCAATTCTTGTACCAACCGTTTAAGCGCTAACTAACAGTTTACTAACAGTGTAAGTCCTTTTGTTCAATAAATGATTAATAAAAGTTTTGTACCTATAAAGATACTGCTAAAATTATTATATATATATACATTATTTATTGTTTAAAAAAGTAATAAAAGAATTCGTTAAAAATATGTCGTACGAAGAAACTGAAAAAATTATGAAAACTATAGATTGAACCTCTTACAATATTTCACGATCGCTCACACTTAATCTCTCTCTTTTTCGCACACACACACTCACACTGACTCACACACACACACACACACACACACGCTATCACACACACACACACACTCATAAGCGCGAACATACCTACACACAACGCAAATATTGGACACAGTACGCCACATTTTGTGGTAATATAATTAATTGATTAAGCAAAACATATATTATTATTATTATAAATAACAAAATAGTAACAATACTATCAAAATATATTTCATAAAATTGGCATAAAGCTTCATAAATTTCAAAAGTCGACGATGTTTATGAGCGTAGGCGCACTACAATCCGAGATACAGTTCTAACTAGTTCGGAGGGTAGGGTGACATGCTTATTTATGTTGCGTATTTATTTAATATTATTATTCGTATTATATATCATTATTACTTATTTTCAAAATAATATAAATTTATTTATTATATTTACTTACCTAAATATAAATTTCTGTAATAAGTTTAAGTTAAATTAAGCATGTTTACTGTACTATGTTGATTTTTAAACAATAAACAAATACAATATACATAAATGCGTCGACTTCAAACCTCCCCCGTTTCGTCGGTTAAAAAGAGTAAAGAATCATCAAAATGTAAAATATGTTAATTTTATGTGATATCCGAAAGTTAAAGCGCGAAATTAAAGACTTCAAACGAATCATTGTTAAGTACGAGTAACTCTAGTCTGTCACTCAACAAGGGCTTTTACTTTAAATATTATAATACTCCCGCGATAAAGACGAACCTAACGTCTTCACGGCTTCTTATTCGTACTCCAAGAGTTCGGGATTGGGTACGAATTAACTTGCTACAGTTCGCTGCTCACTTGACATTGAGTTTGCCCAATTCGCTGAAGTCACGATTTATATGCGCCTTTTCAGGCGCTTTCAAAAAATGATGTCTTTAGTGGTTAGTTTAATTTAACATGAATAATTCATGCTTAAATCATGCCTACTTAGGACTACCATGCAAGCAGTGCCTCAGTGACGCGCCCCTACGAGACCTACTGCTCGCGGCGAATGAAACGCGTGCGAGTTTTAACGATAACCAGCGCCATCTAGTCTAATTCCTTGTTAATGTTCCTTTGTTGGTGATAGCTAAATTAAATACTTAAATTAAATTATTTAAAAATAAATAAAATTCGATTGCACTGCACTTTTCAGATAAGTAAAGTATTCATAACTGAAAAGTCTCTTAGTCGCTCGCCGCCACCTGGAATAGACGTCGTCGTTATAACGGTCGTATAACCCCTGCATTGTGTCGGTAGATTGTTATATGCGGTTATTCGTGAAGTATGCAATCATTTGTGCGTTTTAATATGTGCCTGTAATTTTGTCTAAGATGGTTGCCTGTTGTATAAGATGGTGGCATTAAATAAATTGGACTGGTTATGTTTTTTATAATTGAATTCAATTCTGCTTCTGATTTCTTATACTTAATTTAATAATTGGAGATATTTTTTTAGTTATGTAATGATGCAGTTTTTCTAATGATATAGACAACTTCCATAAGTAAAGGGCTTTTTGATTTGCTTTATCTATTAAAAAATCAGTCACAAGTGACCCCTTCCAAATGCGGATATTTTTCACAACTCTATTTTCTCTTAAGGAAATTAAAAAAAAAAATCGTAAATATAGGGGCGGAGATGTAGTTAATTTAATTGCACATGCCAAATTTTGTCATAATCTGACAAATTGTTTCCAAAAAATTTTACAAGCGCGTTTGTATCGAATTTTCAGAGCGTCGCGGAATCCTTAAACGGTTCATTTTTTCTCTCGCCAGGAGGAAACAACACCTTTCACGGGCTTTTGGCCAAGCGAAAGGCTGGTGGTGTATTTATTATTATTGCGTGACATAAATGTATTTGTGTATGGAATGATTTTAATAATTATAATTATAATTACTTATAATGTTTAAATAAATAATACGTCGAAATTAGCCCATAGTTGGAACCACGCTCGAACTTAACAAAAGCCTTCTCTGTGCCCGCGATATTGACTGGCGCAAATACTGAAACACACCCAGAGACATAGCTGAGAAAATAATAATTATAACGTAAAAGTACTATTATGAACGAATATGCAAAATTATTTCAAAAAACTTTTTAACAAATAATTAAACCGCCGAAAAACTAAAAAGCAAAAAATAATATTAACTAAGTTCTTATACTAATGAAGGTATACCTATTATAAGTACTAAAAACTACTAAATTTTTTACGCCCCCGCCTGGCATCACGCTGTACGTAGGTAAATAATTAATTACCTGATTTGCTTTTTAGACGCCGACTTAAATTACTTAAGGATACCTACATACATTAGTTTAAAAACTTAGTTATTATTTTTTTTTGTTTTTCAGTTTTTCGGTAGTTAATTTTTTTGCTTAAAAGTTTTTATGTGGGTAAGTATATAAAATAGACTAACCGGTCAAGACTCAGCAATAAAATCTGTCAGTGAAAATCACCCCTATTTATCTACCCTTAGGGTAGTTTTTTTCTAAATTGATATGAGTCCAACTTCAAGGTTTATTTCCTATCCAATAAAAAAAGAATTATCAAAATTGGATTACTTTGAAAAAAGTTATGCGTGGTCATACATCACAATCAGTGAGTGAACAATCAATCATCCCGTTTTCCATGGGGTTGGATATTTTTTAAAATATTTATGGGACCCCTTTGCAAAAATAAATATAACTACATATAAATAAGAAAGTATACAGTAAAAAAAAATTATGAAAATCGGACTACTCTGTAAAATACATAAAAATATATAAATCGATACGCGTCAAATTGTAAATAAAATACTTCAAATTCAGCATTCAGAGCATCAACGCCATCTATTGACGCTGGTGTGCCGAGCTGGCTGCGTCGTGCCCCTTCATTTCTTGGTTGGCCGAAGTCTTAAAATGAGCACCATCTCTCAAAACCACTACTTACGTGGCTCTGTGAGCTGTAGACCTCGCGGCCGACGTGTGTCCTCCTCTACAAGTCGCACTCCTCAACCGAACAGGTCAGATCTTCAGCAGGATCGATAATTATACAGAATTCAAAATTGCCTGAAAGATCTGTAGAGGAAGACAAGGATCCGGACAGAATTCGGCCATTCAAAAGCATTCTTGTTTAAGCTGAAGCAGAGACGCTTAGCTCGCTAAAGCTCGCTCGGTCAATCACTTACTCACTTTCACTACTCTAAACCTCAAAACATATTTATTTATACATATTTGGATAACCAACAGCTTATTATTACATGAATATACTAGAAAAAACACATGATAATTTGTAGGTAAAAACAAGCCAAATTGTAGGTCACCGCGTATAGAAAATTAAAATACTTACCCTAAATAAATAGCATGTGAATAACTACATCCCTAATAAGAAATTATATTAGATAGATAGATAGAATAAAACAAACCAAATCATAAAATAAATAAATCAGAAAAATAGTCCTAGGGTATATGATAGGATTTGAACCCAGAGCAGAGGAGCAAAATCTTTATTGGGACACTGGTTCGCAGTGAGCCATTGAAGAACATTTTGTTACGTCGAAATTTGAGATCACTACGTGCGTAATGCGGTTCATTTTAAGGGTTTTATCCTATAAATCAATGCAGTTAAAGTTCAACCCTTCGCAAACCAATTGTCTAGGCTACTTGGCTTCCGTTCCGATTGGTTGAAGGCACGTTGAAGGCTGTGTGGGTGTCCAATCAAAGCCTTGTGCTAGTGTACGTTTCTGAAGCTTATCTGGGGTAAGATTTCACCTGGCAATTGACAAACGACAAAATATACCCCGTCCCCGGAAGATTGTTGGGAGAAATTTTGACTAGATTAAAAATGTTTCCGCGAGTTTGAGATGTTGTTTCACTCGCCTTACGAAACGACTAAGTTGTTCCATAACTTTGCTTGAAAATATGTTTTTTTTTTTTTCAGTTGTAATACAGTTTAAATTTATTCAATGTAATTAAATGTAATTTAATAATTTTTACACTTATGTTTTGAACGGCAGAGTTGCACACGGGGTGCGCTGAGAGCCTATTCTCTGAACGTGACCCCGACCCCGACCTCGAGCAAGCCGGCGATTTTATTGGCTCTCTATTATAATCTCTATTGGCTCGAAATTTGAACTTGCGATTTTATTTTGCTTATTATACAAAAAATACACACTCAAAATCATAATTATTAATTCAGCTTTTCGCGATTCCCGAGGTCAAGGAATCGAATTACATGTAAATTCCCGAGAAATAGGTAGCCGTTTAGGAGAATCGTGTCAAGGAAGTTTTGTAGAGCGCCATCTCGCTCCGTCTTTCGTTTTTATCTCGTTCTGGTTTTTCACTTTTATTTTATAGATTTTATAGATAGTTAACGGTGCGCTTAGTAGTGAGCTGCTTAAAATAATAATACCCTTTTGCTCTGTCAGCAATTTCCTTGCTATGCGAAACACAGCCGCGCGCGCGCACTCGCCCTGATGAAGACCGCCGAATGCGGTTGAAACTATAGTCGGAAAAATCGACTAAATCGTACGTGAGTAATTCCTGTGTTATAATCATAATGTGTGAAAACCACGTCAGTTTCCATAATAAAATCTAGGATGATTTACAATATAGTTAAATATAGTTTTTGGTGTCAATGTATATTTTGTAAGTTGTGTACGGCCATTATTGGACCATAGGCCAG
The DNA here is from genome assembly GCA_911728515.1 of Peribatodes rhomboidaria. Taxonomy (NCBI): domain Eukaryota; kingdom Metazoa; phylum Arthropoda; class Insecta; order Lepidoptera; family Geometridae; genus Peribatodes; species Peribatodes rhomboidaria. Next base: position 23,237,511 of record OU452166.1, read on the forward strand.
GTCAGGAGTACCCGTAACCGACGAACGTGTATGCAAAGACTCATGGAAGTAGAAAAAGCGAAAGATGTATGCCAGTGGCCCTATTCGGAGATTTGAGATTTTCATCTCACCTTGTTTCGTCTTTGTTGCTCTCGTTTAAAACGTCATAGGTGTGAGAGTGACCAAGATAAAATCTCATCTCATCTCACGCATAGGAATAGCCCCCCAGGATCGTAGTAAGTGGAGAGAAGAGGTATCTGCCTCTATGGGAAACAGGCGTGACTAAAATAATGTACATACCTACATTATTCATATACATACATTAAGGTTCACATTGTATGCGTATAATTTAAGTTGTTTCCTACATGTATCATAGCTTATAGTCTGTTATCGAACCGTTTCCAATAAAATAAAGTAAAAATAAAATCTCGCCACTTTTCATAGATTAAAATGAACTCAGTAGCAAAATCTCGTTCCTCATGCACCGTGACAAGTTTTAAAATGGGATAAGAGAGCGTGGTACTCGAAACGCAACCAGACGGCGTCCGTCAGTGCGAATGTATAGGTTCTCAACATCAGTTGCTTGTCATTGTCAATTTTAGCACCCCCGGGCATTCTAAGATTTACTCCGCCAGAAATAGCATTCCGGTCACGTGGGCAACTGGTATTGACGACAATCGATGCTGTAAGAATGAAATACGTCATTTGCAAATAGTTCGTAAGAGACGGATGACGACAACGAGTGACGTTATTACGTATTTGCTCCCGTAATGCCAGACCTTTTTTCTCGATAATGCCCCGGGGTACGTTTTAATGGTTTAATTTGGATAAGATATCAGGGACCCTATTCGGAGATTTGAGATTTTCATCTCACCTTTTTTCGTCCTTGTTGCTCTCGTTTGAAACGTCATAGATATGAGAGTGACCAAGATAAAATCTCATCTCATCTCACGCGTAGGAATAGCCCCAATCGTCTGGATAAACACCAAAACCTTGTTCCCGGTCGCTTGTCGGATTCTTTTTATGACTAGATTAATAACTTAAATTAAAAATTTAAAAATCATGACCAGAACACTCCTTGCCAATTCACCTTTCAAAGGAAAAACAAAGTTAAATCGGTTCACCCGTTCGGGAGCTACGATGCTACAGACAGACACGCAGAGACACGTCAAACTTATAACACTCCGTCGTTTTTGCGTCGGGGGTTAAAAATTATAAATATTATTATGTATTTAATATTTAAAAATCAGATTTGTTTTTTTTTGACGTGACAACGTCTTATAAATTGGTTTGCCGGGTGACACTTCAAGAAACTGCGTTACGCTCCGCTCACGTTATGCGCTCACAATGAGAGCGAGTGAGAGGCACGCCCGCGAGGTTAGCCCGCCTAAGAGCGAGAGAGACAGACATAAAAAGTCGTTGTCACGTAAAACTTTCGCCCGTATACCGACTTTACAGGCAACCAATTTTTTTTTTTGGAAAAGTATCATATCTCCGCAATTTCGTGGTTTAGAAATGCGATCTGTAGAGGAAGACAGACAGATAAATTCAAACAGAATTAAGAAACATACGTGTCAAAGGTGAAGAGACTTCGCTTGCTGACGCTCGCTCGGTCGATAATAAATAAATAAATTCGGGACATTTCCACACACGGACGCCTGACCCCAAACTAAGCAAAGCTTGTACTATGGCTGCCAGAGACTAATATACATACATATAAATATTTTTTAAATACATACTTAAATAGATATTTAACACTCAGACATATAACAAACACAAATGTTCACCACATAAATGTTTGCCCTAGGTGGGAATCGAACCCACGCCCCCAAGCCCAGAAGGCAGGTTCACTACCAACTGAGCCACCGAGGCAGTCAAAATATGATTAAGATCTCTCTCTTCTTAGTGGGCATCTTCATTGCTGAAGATCGTGTACTGTTTGAATGAGCGTAAATCACTCGATGCACTGTACTCTTTCACTTGCTTCTGTCTTCGGTGATCTTAATAACTTGAGGTATTTATTGGCAGGTATATTACATGCTCTACGTTAATTAATATCTCTCTAAATTATTATCTCTACACGTTCCCGCGATCTTGATACTTATGAATGAAATGGAACTTTGCACGTAGATACATTTAGGTAATTTAGTTTCCGAGAGAATGTAACATGCCTAATAAAATTAACAAGTAACATTATTAAAAGAAAATCAAGAAATAATTATTAATATTAGAAGAAAAAACGGCTGCAAATGTCACTTCCGCTATCAAGACGATTCAAATGACATCTCACATGTCGAAATCCATCAAGCTGTAAATGCTGTAGGCCGGGCCAAAGCAACCTCATACATTATACATACATACCCATATACATACATACATACTTACATGCAAACATGCACTCGAAAAACATGACCCTCCTTCGTGCGCAGTCGGGTAAAAAGTGTTGAACTGTTCTTAAAGGACAATGGTCAAAATGGTACAAAGTAAAATATGAATATTATCAGAAATGTTAAACAAAACCTCCATGGTGACGACGTCGCGAATCACGATGACTTGACCTGCATATACGAGTATAGTTGATGCAGTGGGTGGGTGAATAGTATGTAAATTTTCCTTTCACAAGGTTTATTAAATCACAACTATAAAACAAAATATCTGCAAAACTGTGGGTTCGAATTCAACGAGAGTTATTATGCGAAAATCTATAAACCTTACCTACAAATTGGCTATAGTGTCAACCCTGCGGGCGTTTGGACCAACGTCCATTTATTTTTGCGAATTGTCTTTACACTATTACATTAGAGCACCTTTAAGTGTGTAAAGACGCTCTAATGTGAGCGAAGCAAAACGCTATTAGCTATAAGATTTATCTACTCATTTTGCAAGTACCTAGAAGTTAATAAGAGAAATGCAATCTAAGACAAAATACTTGTATTGTTAAAAGTAGCTAAAACATACAGGAAAGTATAGTAAGAGTATGATTGCTTTGTGCATGTGTGAGTCAAGTTTAAAATTGTGGCGTACATGTACACAGTAGGGGAGGAACAACGTGAATCAAACTGCATTTTGTATTTGCGAGATGGAGTTAGAAATTTGCTACTGGCGAAAGCGAGACGGAAGAGAGGCAAATGAGGGTGCATGAGATAGTACGTTACCTAGGTATCTAGATATGATACAAATTGAAACAGGTAGGGTCGAATATCCTTCAACACAGCGGTCGGCAACCTTTTGGAAGGCGAGGGCCACATAGTGCCAAAATAAGCAAGAGACGGCCGCACTTGTTCAAAATATTTATTATAGGTACCTATCTATCTATTTAAGGTGTTATCTGTAAGTATACTTAGGTATCTATAAAATCGATGTCTGTATTGAATGTATGTGTAACGTGTGTAAGTTTCACATGGACTCCAAAATGGCTGGCGTGATTTTAGTAACATTTAAGGGGATTATAAGTACCCGAACAAAGTGAAGAAATGTGTTGAGTACCCTTATAAGTGCCCAGAGTGTGATACTGTGAAGTTGCCCTCAAAGTATCACACTCTGGAAAACATACACACGTCACACATTCATACAACACAGACATCGAGATTTTCAATGAATTTTCATAATTAAAAATATGGTTATTGACTTTACATTGAACAAAGCATTTTTGGAAAGCTTAGATCTTTTGCTATTTTTCAACATACATTTAAGATCTCAACATTAGAACAATACTGACAGACTGAACCGTAAAACCTACTCTTCCGCCACGTTGCGAGCGTAACTGAAACCTTCTTCAAGGAACTTTCCTCCGGTTCTTCCATCTGGTACGGGCCCCCAATAGGGCTGGCTTGCCGCAACCCAGCTGGTAGATAGAATAGGGAGCCCGCGCAGGCTAGGTCAGGTCTTGCGACCTCAATGTAAACTAGATCAGATAGTTCGTTCATATAATTAGAAAGATATGAAATAAAAAGCCTAAGCAGGCCGTCCCTGTTCCCACTAACTAGTTTAAAAAAATTCTGAACAGAGGCAACTTTTGATCTAAACAACGTATTTAGACGTATCACTAGAGCATAATACCTACATATGAATTTCCTTTTTACAAATATTGAAATTTATTTTTTAGCTGTTCTTACAAACTCGAATGATTCAAAACAAATTTTTAAAATAATGCGTAAAGCCTCTACAGTGTAGAGTCTACACAAGCCCAGCGTGTGTGTAGAGTCTACACACACGCTGGGCTTGTTTGGCGATAATTCTAACCAGCCAAACCCGCCGGGCAAAGCTGGCGGTGCGGTGGATTTGGTGTGTAAATGCCTTTAAAGGTGCTTTTCATGGATCAAGCGAGCGAAGGGTCTCTGCTTCAGCTTCGGCAAAAATGTTCGTAAATCTGTCCGTCCGGTGGGCGTCTGTCCAGTCCCAATGTCTGTTACAGTGGCCCTATTCGGAGATTTGAAATTCTCATCTCACCTTTATTCATCTTTGTTGCTCTCGTTTGAAAGGTGTGAGAGTGACCAAGATAAAATCTCATCTCATCTCACGCGCAGGAATAGCCCCCCTGGTCGCAGATGTTATCGTGTACCTTGTAACAACCAATCTCATTGACAAATGTAGATCGGGAGAAAAAGACGAGAGGAAGGAGCACAATGCACTGGACTGACCAAATCTGCGCACCACTCTCAACATCAACGTCGACAAAGCGGTTCACGCTGTGAAGAGCCGGACCAACAGGGCTATTCACAACCATTCGGAAACGATTCCGTTCGGATTACAAACATGTTGAGCCTAAATTATTCGAATCACGAGCTATATTCATAAGTTTTTAAACGTGATTAATTCTTCCAATAGGATTTGATTTATACTCGAATCCCTATTCCAAAATGTATAAAAGTAGACAGAGATTCAAACAATTTGAGTTTGAAATTTCTGGGATCCAATCGGAAACGTTTCCGAATGACTGTGAATAGCACCGCAGATAGCAAAACATTAAAAAAAACTTGCTTCCAAGATGAGTCATGAATCCCAGAATTAGGGAATCGACGCAAGGTGGAGAAGGAACCGTCACACACGTGCCTTGCAGCCCAGGTATAGCCCCAAGCGACTATCATGTCTTGCCTGAACTGCAGCAACATCTAATAGGTTGGGATGTAGGTATTTGAGAACCGGAGAGGAACTAAAAAAAATTGATTCGGGGCGTTGGTCCGATTCCCAATTCCGATTCACCTAGGGCAAACATTCATGATGTGGTGAATTTGTATTTGTGTTTGTTCTATGTCTCGGTGTTAATATTCATGCCTATGCATGTGTTTAAAAATATAAAGGTGTGTATGTTTATCAGTCTCTGGCACCCATAGTAATACAAGCTTTACCTAATTTGGGGTCATACGACCGTGTTTGCAAAATGTCCCGAATATTTTTATTTATTTATCAAACACAAGTGGGCCGCGGGTTGCCGACCGCTGCCACACATTCATATGTGTGAGTTAAAATTAAATATCGATCGACGGGTACTGCAACAAGGGTCGTCGTTGTGGAACCGTCGAATGAAATTCATTTTGGGCAAATTTACTTTTTAGTGTAGTGTTGCTCAACTTTTCTTGCTCTTTCTGAGATGCAGTTGTTATAGAAAAATCACAAAAGAAAGATACAACATAGTATCGCTACGTTACAGAAAAATGCCAGAACTTGTCGAATGAACACCAAGGAACGCATTCCATTCAGCGATAGATAGACATTTTTACATTCATTGCAATTTAACAAAAAAACTTGTAAAAAAGAAACTAAAAAGACCCACGACGGTTAAAAAGTAATCGAAAATGGTTCATTTGATTAAAAAAACCCGAATGAAAAAATATAAAAGTAACGCGAGATAATTAACGTAAAAAGATTTATTAAGGCAAGTGTTGATACTCGCGGAGTCGGTCATTTACGTAAACTTATCTGAACTTGCACCAATCAAACCCGAACCCATAGCTAAAAACTGCATCAAAATGGGACTAGTAGTTTTTGAGTAAAATGGCAACATGGATTTACACAAACAAACATATTCTCACCCCAAACCCGTCGCCGTTCCGTCGTAGCTAAAAAGTAGATAAAACTAGTTTACCCCGATCGGAGCATTTATGTACCTCAGATAAACCTACAGGAAAAGATGGAACACTGCGTTATATCTCGCTGAAGCCACTTCTTTCTAAACGTGTGCGCGTGTAATATTGGCAACATTACCACAATTGCACGAAAACTAACATTAATTCCTAAACTCTACGTTAGCCATTTCCGTTCCAATATACAACCTTAGTAGGTAGATTTAATATTTTAAAACTGCACATATTTGTAAGAGTTTAATGTCACGGGTTTTTCAAAATTGACTTTAAAAAAAGCTGCACAGTTTTTAAAAAAAACCTCAAAATGTAGTCCTGGCCACACTTGTTAGTGGACCCCTCTCGAAAACGAAAACTGGGAATAGTGGTGGGGATTACTAATACAAAGCGACTTAAAAAAAACGCGAAAAAAAGATTTTTTTTAAAACTTAAAATCTGATATTTTAACATCGACACAAGTTATACAAGCTTTAAAGAGCTAGTTTAAACACAAAAAAAAAAAAAAAAAAAATTACCTTAACGGCAGTCTAATACAAATGACTAACAGCTGACGCTAGAGGTGAACGCCCGCACACAGCTGCGCGCGGTCGCGACCTTGCAAAGAGCCGCGCCGCCACTGTCTCGGCGCGCGCGCGGGCGAGGGCGGCGCGGTACCAGACGTCCTCCCGCCATTCGCACAGATCTAACTACCTAAGTGGCTATTGCATTCTCTTCGGTACTTGCCTAAATCACGTTCGGTTCAAACTGTCCTACGGCTGGAGTTGGGCTATGAGATATGAGCCATCTTCTCATTGTGAGAAGCTTAAGACCGCACACAAGTCGTAAGTGTCCACAACGCTGGTCCAATGAGAGTTGGTAAACTTCACAAAGAACTCTCAGGCATCCCATTTTCTCACAATGTTTTTCTTCAGCGTTCACAGTTGTCAGCAATCAACAATACGCACTAACTTCGAAATGATTCAAACCTTGGGACATGCAGATTGAAAATCCAATGGTCTCAACTCTCAACCTAATCCAACTAGATATTTACTTGAAGGTCCGCCTGCGCCTCTCAGTTAACGCACCGTCACTTACAAAATGTTTCACTTTGAAATTCCTAGATATGTAAAATGACATAGGTAGCTTCAATACTTTCTCATAACATGAATTTGTAGGCTTGTGAATTGTGATCATTGCCTAGGATTCAAAATCACGACGACACGTACGCACAGTACATTCACCTTTTCGGTCAAGGACAAGGTGTAAGATCGGGAGTCCTATCTCACACATCTGCGATTAGGTAAAGGATTTTAAACCGATTGATTGAATTCAACCTACCCACTACCTACCTACCTAGTAGATAATAACTTCGACCGATTTGAATTACGCGTCGCACACCGCGCGCCGCGCGGTGCGTCGTCGCACTTTCGGTAGGTAGGTACTGGCGCCGATCATTGACCCCCCCGATATAAACGCGTTACATTGCTGGTTTGCAAATTTCTAAAAGTTTAAAATAGCAGTTATATGGCTAATAGTTAGTGGTTTCGGGTTGTGTTTAGATAGTATAATAACGGCGAGCCAAGCGAGTAGCGTAGTTTTTTTGCGTCAATGTGTGCGTGTTGTGTACATATACGACAGTAGCGTAGTTTTTCAATGGTTTTTAGCTTTACTTAGATCATACGCCGTGCGCCATCTTATTCCCTAGGTTGATCTGAGTTAGGTATGTAACCTACTAAAATTCCCGAATATTTGCTCCCGTTCTCATTTCCAGGCATTTCAACCTCGTAACTGTATTTCTAGCACGACCACCATCTATTGAAAAATCATTACAAATTCGAAATAATATATGTATACTTACTTTAACGAAATAGAATAGTTTTTTGTCTTGGGTTCAAACTGGCCGATATAGCGGCCAAATAGTTGAATACCATGATAAAGTAGGTAAATGTTCAAAATGAAGCACCCAATTTGAAAAGCTCCTGAGTTTTACAGACATGTTGAGTGCTCTATCCAGCCTATAGTTATCTAGGCAAAGGTGAAAAGGGCTTTCAGCAATCCAATTAATTTTTTCGCCAGTTTAGTTGGATCCACCCCAAGCATGATATTTGACGTGGCAGAGAGATCTGTCTGTCTGGGTGGTCCGGCCCTTTGTGATTGATTTTTGTCTGTTTGAACCATACATACTGTACATTATTTTGAATGCGTCGAAACGAAGGGGAATTCCCTTTTGATGTCTGTAGAGCGGGCTGTACCTACTTTCTAGTCAGTCGGGGTTGAAAGGCAAATAGATGCGTAGAATCGAAAACAAGTCAGGAACATAAACTAAAATGTATTATTAGGCCGAATATAATTAAATACAAAATTTTGACCTTTTTTTAAATTTTATTTAATAAGTGAGAGTAAGAGAGAGTGTAATTTTTAAATAAAATTAAAAATTACACTCCACGGACTCCAGGGACCGTGACTTCTATTAACATTAATCTTCAATTATTATTTAAGGGGAATACAGGTAGAGGGGGGTTAGTTATTAAGTCTTAATTTAAAGGTTAGGTTAGGTTAAAAGTTTTCAGATTTATTTATTGCATTGTGAGGACACCACGAGCAGACCAGCGAGCCGCAAGCAGCACCCGATCACGAGTATGACGCATGGACCAGCCATCGCTCTCCTCAATCATATTTGAAGGAAGAGAACGACCCGACACACGACGCCGCCGCAAGAAGGTGCCTTCGATAGTGAGTATGAATGCTCGAGATGGATCCACAATTTCTATAAAACGCGAAATTATTACAATTTTGATTAACATAATATCATGGCCTCCTCCCGACTCAGAGCCTCTATCACCACCGCGTTCCGATCTCTGATGGCCATCTGCAGGTTATATTCCTTGATGGTCTTCGGTGATGCAGCCGATGCTCGCCGTAAAAACCGACTGATGGCATCGTCTTCGATGTCATCGGCGTAGGAGGTGAAAGTCCCGGTGTGCCGTGATACTGCGACGACTGCGTGGGACACGCTCTCATGCAGCTTCATTTTGGGCTTGGTCTTTATGGCGATAACCGACTCGTACATTAGCTGAGCTTCGTGGATGGTTAGGATGTGTGACCCTGCGCCTCCCCCATACCCTTGACTTTTGAGGGTCTCCTTTTCATCCTGCGTATGTACTAAGAAAAGGGTGTTGGGGAGGGTGGTGGGAATTTGTGCTCCCTTGTACCTTCTTTGCTCAACGGACTTAATACTAGGAGCCGAGGAATAAATACCCGAGTAAATTTCCCTCAGCGCATACGCGACGTCCATTGGGTTCCTGTGTGTGCAAAGCAACTCCTGGCTGATGTTTGCGACCAGGTTTGGGCGTTGGTACCTCATTTCGAAGAGATTTTCTCTGTCAATAAAAGGCAACTGATTTACAGGACAAGCTCACCAGCACCAGACAGCCGTGCAACCAACATTATTATGGCTCCAAAATGGTTCATGAGCGCTTCGTCTACCAGGAGACGGTTGAAACTCTCTCTACCAAAACCATTTACGAGAGAAGAAGCCATTGTTCGTACCTTGGATTTCACCAGGTCTCCGATACGGTGCGATAGTTATTCTCTCAGATCTTTTGCTGCCTCTGTTGTTGTGGTGATGATGGCGTCCATGTCCACATCGAGGTGACGGATCACCCATGTTGTCTTGCCACACCCTGGCACCCCATTGACACATTGTATCTTTGGTACCGACCAGTTTTCCCAACTTGCGTCGACGTCTGGGTTCCCTTCGATGGTTTTGGCCATCTCTAGGATTCGGTCGTCCAGCATTATCTTGGTGCACTTGGCGGTGACTACAATTGGATCCTTCGATGGTGTCCCGTATTTCGGTTTATTTATTCGCTCCGCCTCTGTCTCGTCCAGCGCTAATAAAACCACTTTCTGCGCTATAGGCTGCCATATACTCTCCTTTCATGGTTCCTTTGATGATCTGGGAAGTGACGTTGTTGTATATGGCGGCTTTCGCTTCCTCAAGCCTCTAGTTTAGAAGACTTAAAAAATGTTGATTTAAGAAATTGAATCGATCCCAAAGGTGCGAACAGTACTCCATGCACGACCGAACCTGTGCCTTATATAATGAAAGCAACTGTTCCGGAGTGAAGTACCGTCGCACCTTCGAAAGGAAACCCAGCTTTTTAGCAGCTAATTGAGCCTTAGCCTCAATATAGGAGCCGAAGTTGAGGGTGGAAGTCAAAGAAACTCCTAAAAGCTCAAGGTTGTTATTAATCGGGATGGATACACCTTGGAAAGTAGGAACCAGTTCGAAAGGCCTCCTTTTTGCGGAAAACAGACACGCCTGGGTCTTAGCCGCATTGAACTTGACCAGGTTGGCATCGCCCCAACTGGAGACAGCCTGGAGGGACAAGTTCAAGCGCTCAACCATGTCAGCCCTCAGAGACTGGATTTGAGGTCCACTAGACTGCGCGTTAGATTTATAGCTTTCCACAACAGTGCTGTCGTCTGCATACCCAAAGGTACCGGGCTTAAGCAGATCATTAATGTGCAGAAAGAAGAGTGTCGCAGAAAGCACCGACCCCTGAGGAATCCCGGCATTTATATCCATTCGATCAGACGAGCAGCCATCAACGACAACTCGAATGGATCGTCCCCTCAGAAAATCCGAAACCCACGCAACAAACCCAGCGGACAAGCCAAATGAAGTGAGCTTGCTGATAAGGCTGTCACGCCAAACCCTGTCGAAAGCCTTTGAGATGTCAAGGGAAACTGCAAGTGCTTCCCCATGTTTCTCAATGACCTCACTCCAGATGTAAGTGACGTACGCTAGAAGGTCACCAGTAGACCGGTATCGACGAAAACCGTATTGCCGGTCACTGAGAAGATCATTCGCTTCAAGGTACGCCAGGAGCCTACTGTTGAGGACACGCTCCATAGTTTTGCAGAGTATGGAGGTGACCGAGATGGGCCTGTAGTTGGCAGGGTCAGCACGACTGCCCTTCTTAGGCACAGGCTGCACGTTGGCAAGCTACCACGACTTCGGCACTACACCGGTCTCAAGAGAAAGAGGAAAGAGCCGTGTCAACACAGGAGTCAATTCAGGCGCACATGTTCTTAGAACTAAGGCTGGAATACCATCTGGACCACTGGCTTTATTCACGTCAAGACTGCGCAGCGTTTTGCGAACCTCCACTTGGCGAATGCGAAATTCCGACGTTAAAGTCGAGCTGCTAAGTGGAGTTGTAGGCGTCGCACTACCAGCATCCAGACGTGAAGACTCCGCAAACAGAGAGGCAAACAAGTTAGCCTTCTCTTCAGCGGTATGTGCCAGCGTTCCATCTGGTTTGAGCAGTGGGGGAAGAGAGGGGCGGCAGAAGTTCGCTTCAACCGATTTGGCTAGAGACCAAAACGCTTTACTACCTGCAGGGTACGAAGCCAGTTTGTTCCCTATTCGACTAATATGGTCAAAGCGAGCCCTCTGAAGAACCTTTTTGCAAGACTTAGCAGCTCTGTTGAACGCTCTCTTCTTCTGACGAATATCCCTTGCCTTACGGTGTCGATTTTGGTTGTCGGTGTCCAAAAACTGACTTCACAAAAAAATTTACTTAAAATCAATAAACCTAATCACAAAATTTCAAAAGGATCTCTGAAGGAGGAAGAAAGAGATCCGGACAGAATTCGGACATTCGAAAGCATTTTGTCGAAGCTGAAGCAGAGACGCTTTGCACGCTAACGCTCGGTCGGTCGATTAACTTGTTTTTTAATTGAGAATATTCTAACTATCCTTGAATCCAAGAAAAATAGTTGCAGCTGCTAGCTTCGAGCAACACGGGACTTCCGCCGTTTCCGTGTTGCTCGAAGGCTGCAAGTAAAAAATATTATTTTTCAATAACAGCCTAACATTTCTATGAATGAATCATCGATGCCTGGTCCGACAAAATAGCTACACATATTGAGTCTATCCACCTAGAAACACTGTTAAATCCAGGATAGACCCTCCCAATCCCAATGGCCGTCCTAGATCATGAGGTCTATACGTATATGTAGTTCTATTTTTATACAAATCGATGTCTTTTGTCTCCCATCCATGGAGCCCATAGAGTAGAGAGAAAGAAATCCATAATTCCAGTGTCTATGGTATTCGAAGTGAATGATGTTGCCAATTTATTTATTTCTTACTATTTCTAGATAATGTCATTCTTTTTTGCGCCTTCTTGCTGTTGGAAAGCGAATTTAATATAATATTGTCGCTATTTCTAGCGACATCGGAACAATTCTCATTGATATTGCAAAGCTGCTTCAATATTACTGTTACGACGTTTATTTCTCGTATTATTACTGGCTGTCCTAATAATAGTAACACGGAAAAAAAAATTGCCGTGCCTGTCAGCAGTCATGCCGGCAGGCTTAGTAGTTCTACGGGAAACATTTTTTTCCCGTGTTACTACTACTATGGCGTACTATATAATTATGGCGTGGTAGTTACATGGGCAATCGTATTTCCTTGTGTTACTACCGATGGGGCCTGCAGTAACACAGGCAATAATAATTTCCTGTATTACTACTTAAAAGCAGGAGTAAGGCAACATTTCATTAGTATGAAGAGAAACTGTGTAGAAGTACTAGGGTAGATGAAAGAGAATTTGTCAGAGAGAAAAATATTTGCAGAAATTCTATTCGGTTTGAAAGCCATGGATATATTTTAAAACGAACAGACTGTAGAGAAATAGAGATATAATTATGTATTATGATTAAATATTTCAACTTTTTCTAGTGTGAAACAAAAAACCAATAAACTTGTTGTTATTTGAATTATGTGCATTTCAAGTTAAGTGCCTAATAATGGCTCTAATTTCACATTATCTAATTGTTTTTTTTTTATGATTTTGTATTATTTTAACCAACACTTTCGAAATTTCAAAGCCATAAACAAGTTTAATAAAAGAAAAATAACACATAAGTACATTTAAATATTTCTTGCTGTTAACTACCCTATTAATGCTTCGTGGTATAATAATAATAAAACTGATAAGACAGTCGGTAATAACACGTGTAATAAACGTTATCTAATAGAACTATTATAGAAAGCTTTTAATAATCTAGCTTATTTTATACTAAGGTCGATTTTGTAAAAAATACATTTTTTAACAAAAATCTCCAACACGGCTGTTTTGGAAGTATGTGTTTTAACTATAGAATACTAGACACATCGTTAACACTTTTTATTACATCGTTAATAAGATTCATTCATGGTGCTGATTTAGATATTTCAGTCTGTGCTATATGGCAACACTGAAATGTTCAGAAAGCTTCAAATTGGTTTGGTTGCGATTACAATCCAGTCGTCCTTTTTTTTCATTTTAATATTTTAAATTATTTGTGTTTCTTTTCTTCGTGTGAATGTAAGTAATTACATTTTGTAAGATTGTTAAATCATATTCATTTTCTGGTAGCAGTTATCAAAATCCAGTGTAATTTTCAGGCAGGTTGAGCATTGCAATGGTGGCGATGATCCCTCGCGAACATGATTGAGTTCACCATCAAGACTTTGGATTCTGTAAATCATGAGTTTTCCGTCGGAGATGAGGTAATAACCTTTTAATATTCTATGTGCTTTATTTTTATAGTTTTATGCCTTTTTGTTATAGGTATCGGTAGTTATCTACTGTGCCGAATGCAAATGGTTGCAATTGCAAGTGTGGGGTTTTAATGCGCGCGCAATCGATTGTACTGCGAATATTACGATCAATACTTTTTCGGAAGGAACAAAGAAATACGATAATTATTACTTACTTTCCGTTGGTCTTAGTAGATGCAGCTGTACTAGCTATTATTTACTTAGCTGTATTTAGGTTGCTTAAATGGCCTAATGTATCTTGTTTTAGCTAGGAAAACCTACATACAATGAATTTTTAAATGCTACTTTCAGCTACCCATCTGTTGATTGACAGATGGGCACAAAGTTATCAAACAGCTAGTAGCAGTCATAATGGCTATGCAATATAAAACTGCGTTGAAATCATATTAACACAATGAAACTTATGGGACACACCCTTTACCATTAAATGACTACTGAGTAGTTCAAAATGGAATCAATGTAATGTATTCACACTAAAGAGACTGTCACAGCCAATATGTTTGTATATGTTGTACATACTAGCGATGCGAAACTGCATTTGTGGCAACAGGCTTAAAAGAATATTAAGGGTGATTTTGAGATTTTAATGATTAAAAAAAAGAAAAAGTACCTGTTTGCATCAATATCTTCCTACCCATATCTAATTGAGGTGTCTTAACATGTTTCTTTTCTCAATCAAAAAGTGACTTTATTGAAAAGTTCAAACACCAGACTGCATCATATACCGGAATAGTGTTGGAAGATTTTATAAACTCATCACTGCTTTCTAGCTAATATGTTTTTCGTCTGAGTGAAACCAAATCTCGGCTTACAATCATTCTTTGAATCACAAACAACTTCAATGGAAACATCAACAGAACGAAGTTTCGCCCCAAGCTACATCTACAGGGGAAAAGCTGTCTACAACTAGAAGACATGAAAATCTGAACTACCTCACTTTGGTATATGTGTTTCTAAACAACAGCAATTAAAATAAACATCAGACCTTGTACCAGACTTCATAAGCATTGATTGGGAGAAGAGTGACCAGAGGTGGAGTTGTAGTGCCTGGAGTTGTGCATTTTTCGCCGAGGTGTTGCATGCTCAGAGTTTCTAAGATGTGCAAGGAAGTGATCTAGTGGTCTGATGCTACTGGGACGTGGCAAAGTAAGCAAAATTTCACAAGCAAGAGGGTGCCAAAACTTCACTTACTTTTGCTATTGGGGCCAATGAATCCAAATACAGAGATAAATTTACCCAAGATAGATGAACCTCAAGAGAGATTAAGCCAAATTCCAAAATAAACAAATCAGTTGATGGTCAACTACTCATTATGCTGAAAAATGGAATTATGAATAATATTCAGATGTGCTTAACACTTCCCAACAGAATTGAAGATGAGGAAAGTGAATTCGGGTCTCCATCTATTTACAAGTTAAGCAGCATAAATAATAAATGAAAAATTAACTGAATACTTTGTGATCTGTGCAGTTTTGTTTTCGTCACCAGCCATTTGGCTATTCAAAGTGATACACCATCTTGTGTAGAAGCTGACCAAAAACCACTTTTGCATGGACAACAACACAAAAGGACTCCAATATAAAACGATCCCAATTACTACATTGAGAAATTGCTTTAACAATGACAGACGTTAGAAGGTTCTTTCACCTCAACAGCTATTGTTTGCAAATTGCCATGTTATCCAGTTTAGATTTAAGGAAATTGAATGTTATAATATAGTTTAAAAAAATAAAAAACAGTTGATGCTGTGTACACAGAACATCTTTAATTAACTTTTATTACTGTTTTACTTATTACCTCTTGATATGTTGTGAGATTTAAACAATCGTAAATGGCCCAATTCTAGAGGACAGTGGGGTTAGTGATAGATACCTACTAGAATATAGTTGTAAATGTTATTGCTGCTATGAGACAGCATCAATAATTTAATTATATTTCAATAAGTCAATTGAACCTTCAGAATTAGGCCTATAGGTATTACTGAGCTATGCGCTGCGGCTGGCTATAATGAAATATGGTCACTGGACCATAATTATTTATTATTATAGCTTTAGTTCGGACAAGACAATGTTTCTTGTTTTTTTTGTATATTATTTTTTTGTTCCACTTTTGCTTGTCTGCTTGCTATGTGGCAAAGGCCTCCTCCAATCTTCTCCATTCTGGCCTTTCTATGGCCACTCTACCCCATGTTATTCCCGCGACTTGTCTTATGTCGTCAACCCACTTCTTCTGTGGTCAGCCTCTCTTTCTCTTTCCATTTCTTGGATACCATTGTGTGGTTATTTTACTCCATTTATCCCTTCCCCTGATCATGTGGCCTGCCCATTTCCACTTTTGTCTCTTTATTTTCAAAGTTACGTCCTGGACCTAAGTCTTGTCTCTGATGCTGCTATTCATAACTTTGTTATTTCTTCTGGTTCCAGTCATACTCCTTTCCATGGCATGTTCACATACAGAGAGTTTATTTGTTAAGTTTTTTGTTAAGGCCCATGTTTCGCTCCCATATGTCAACACAGGCAGTATGCATGTGTTAAATACTTTGCTTTTATTTGAGATGTGTAGGTTCTTGTCTTTCATCACTTCTTTTAGGCCCCAATATTTTTATCACCTATTCGCAACTCTTCTTTCTACTTCTTTGTTTTCGTTGTCCTCTGGAGACATCAGTTGGCCAAGGTATATGTACTCTCCGACATACAGGATCCACTATTACAGGATCTTTGTTGCCATTGGTCATGATTTTTGTTTTTTCTGGGTTTAGCTTCAGTCCTGCCTTTGCACTTTCTGATGCTAGATCATTTATCAGATGATAAATCAGCTGCTGTTTTTGCAAATAAGACAATGTCAACATGTTGTTTAGGTTCTCTTTCCATTTGCTATAGTAATAGTTGTGATTGTGCTTTCTAACCAGGTAAATGTCTCCTGTAAGTCGGCGCCTTTTGTTTCTTTATTGTAAACTTTGAGTTTCGAGTTTAGTGAGTTGGCTATTTCTTCTATCAGATGTTTGTTAAGTTTTATATTCCCTAGATTTATTTTTGGTCTGGGTTCTTTGGCTGGGATGAGTTCAGTTCAGCCCTGACCATGCGATGGTTGGTGTTCAAGTTTAGATTATTGATGACATTTATGTTTGGGAAGGATTTATGTTTATTGGTCAATATAATTTAGTTTTTTAATTAGGTTTTTTGATTTGCCATCAGGTGACAACCAAGTCCACATTCTGTTTTTCTTTTTCTTAAAAAAAGTGTTTAGTATAGGTAAAGGGTCCTATAATTGTATCATCGTCCCATTGACGTTCACCAATTTGACCATTAAAGTCACCCATCACGATGATATTTTGGTGGGCATATGTATGTCTGTTCAAATCTTGGTAAAACTGGCCAATGGTTTCAATCTCTGCTTGTTCTGTGGGTGAATAGATCTGGATAATGGTCCAAGGGTCCTTGTAACCTGGTAGTTTTAAATTCAATAATGCTATGCGCTCTGATACACCATAAAATCTATTTATGTGCTTTGCTTTATTTTTTAACTAAAAAACCCACACCATGTTTTCGTGGGGTTTCCCCTATATGATAGAGTATGAAGTCTGGGTGTGCGACAATGTTTTTCACTTATGCCGAGAATATCCCATGGTCACTGGACCATAAACTTAATTGGAATTACTAGACAATGAAACTTTAACAATATGTTCAATGAAACTTTAACAACATGAAAACGAAATAATAAATATATTATTTATGAAGCTCTTCAATACAATTAGTTACAATTTTGAAGGAACCTATATTAATAATACCTGATTTGAAAAAGCACTAAAAATAATGAAAGTTAGTTTAAAATAAATTATTTTTTGGGCTCGGGTTTCATTCCCGAGGAGTCAGATGTTGGAATGATAAATTTAAATATCTCTTCTTTTTTCTTAATGCATGCATACATTGCATTTCTCACTGTCGAGGTTGCTTATAGCCCTCTCAAGTCAGCCCAAAAATTTGGGCCAAGGTTACATTAATTCGCTTAGAACCAAAAATTGGTATGTATGTTGAGAACACCATTATAAATAAAATGTTTTATTATTATTATTATGCCTTTATTGTCTGAGTCTAGTTTCTTATAAGATTTTATAAAATGTCTATGATGTTATCTTTGCTCAGAGCGTCGGGAGACGCAAAGGCCTCCTCCAGTCTTCTCCATTCATTTCTGTCTCTAGCGATTCTTGTCCATAATGGCCCTGCTCTTCTTTCGTCTGTCCATCGTCGAGCTTGTGCATCTCTTTTCCTCTTTGTGTTTAATCTGGGTGTCCATTCGGTCACTGCACTAGTCCACTTTGCAGTTTTTTCTCTTAGCATGTGTCCAGTCCATTTCCATTTCAATAGCTTTGTCCTTACTATTACATCCTTTATCTTAGTCCTTTTTCTTATGTCTGTGGCTCGGATCCTGTCTAAAAGTTTTAGGCTTAGTATGCTTCTCTCCATACTTCGTTGGCATGTTCTTAGTTTTTGTATATTTTTCTGAGACAAGTCCCAAGTCTGACACCCATATGATAAACAGGGGAGGATGCAAAAGTCAAACAGTTTCCTTTTTGCTGTAATGGGATAGCTGTAATTTTTCATGATTTCTTTCAAATGTCCCACTTTAAAAAAAATCATAGTCAAAGTTCGAAAAATGATGAAAATATGATGCATGAATCAGCTAAACAGTAAGTTTTATCTTTAAAATATGTTGACAAAATGGTAGATCATGGCCATTATCTACAAAAATAGTTCTCACACTCTTTCCCCTAAGAACCCACACTTTTTGTATGGCAGCCATATTTTTCTTAATTTTTTAAAAAAGGTCTGTAGTTTTTCAACATTTTATAATGCCCCTCTATCTCTTAGCATTTCCGAGATAGCTGAGACTCATTTCGTCATCACCTGTCATTATTATTTCTCTAATTTGGCCCACAAGGAGTGATAATAAATTAAAGTTCTATAAAGCCAGCTGAAAGCTCCTAAAAAGTTATTTTTGCGCCAAATCCACCAAGTCACAGGTGGAGCTGGAAAAATGTATATAATGAAAAATCAACTTTTTCTACTTCTATATCTCAGAAATCGGGATTCCTAGGAGAAAGAGTGTGAGAACAATTTTTGTAGATAACGAAATTATTTATCATTTTTTCTATCATATGTGTATAATGAAACTTGCTGTTTAGCTGATTAATACAAAAGATTCATTTTTTTTTAAACTTTGACGTTAAATAACCAATTTTACTACCTGATACCTAAGATTGATGCCAAGGCCAGAGATTTATAGAAGGGGGTGACCAAAGAAGTTAGTGTAGGGATTAAGGTATCCGTCTCCTTGCGAGCTCAGCGCTGAGCCGCCTCGCAACAACGGTATATATGAAAAACGAACTTTAACATTGTAGCACATATTATACATTCGTTTTTCATTTATATTTTACTAGCTGCGCCCCGCGGTTCCACTCGTGGTCCCACAGGACCCGTTGATATTTTCGGGATAAAAAGTACTCTATGTCCTTTTGTATTTGTTCTATGCCTGGGTGCTAATATCTATTTAAGTATGCATTTAAAAATATATATGTATGTATGTATATCAGTCTTTGGCAACCATAGTACAAGCTTTGCTCATTTGGGGTCAGGCGACCGTGTGTGACAATGTCCCGAACTTATTTATTTATTAATTTTTTCTGTACCCCTGACAACGAGTATGCAAAGTTTCATGATGATCTGTTTAGT
This sequence comes from Peribatodes rhomboidaria, assembly GCA_911728515.1. NCBI lineage: Eukaryota > Metazoa > Arthropoda > Insecta > Lepidoptera > Geometridae > Peribatodes > Peribatodes rhomboidaria. The sequence goes on from OU452166.1 coordinate 23,256,899, forward strand.
AGTTGAGGCGTGAAAGCGTAACAAACACACACAGAAACTCACTTTCGCATTTATATTCATACTAGCTGTTTTGCCCGCGCCTTCGCTCACGTTTTATAGCCTATGTCAATCAGGAATAATGTAGCTTTCTAATTGGGAAATAATTTTTGAAATCGGTCCAGTAGTTTTTGAGTCAATTCGTTAATAACATACTTACATACAAATCTTTCCTCTTTAAAATATTAGGATAGATATAAAAAAAAAATCAACCTTGTGCCATAGGATATTTGTTTTTAAAAAAAAAAACATCAGTTACTGAACCTGCTCACAAAATTTCACGAGAATCTGTTGTGGAATACGACCTGTGGAGGAGGACAGACGTCGGCCGCGAGATCTATAGCTCTTTATTTGCACGGTCTAAAGAAATGTTACTGATGCTAAGTTGAAACGCATCAATGCTGCGCAGCCCGCGAGGCGGTGCACAAACCTAGCACCGTTCTTTGTCGGTCGGTTAACTGACATTTAAAATCAACAAGATAATGGATTTTGTCTATGGTCTGAATAACTTTCTCGATTTAGTCGATTTGAATAGTCAGTTTATAAAATTGTGTAAGTATTTATTTTAATTTTTTTCTTGTAAAATTATTTTTGTTTACTTCCAAGACCTCTGTGCTATTTATTTAAAGGTTGCCAGGAAAAGATGGCTTCGAGCGATAAGGCCGCCCATTAAAAACTATAGTGTAGCCTTATTTAAGTATTAATGTAATTATTTTATGTTTAAAAAAAGAGTTGTTGTATTGTATTGTTAGCCGATCGATTAAGAACTGTGCTAGCGCCTTTGGTCCAGCGGTGATTAGGCACTGGTCTGGTGTCGGGCGCGCGCTGGTCGGATACCGGTCGGGCACCAGACGGGCGCTGACCTTGTGACCCGTCGGTCGTCTAGCGCCCCCGGCCCCCCTCGGGTACCGGCGGCCCTGCCTGGCGGTCCCTTTTAAATCCTTGTTCGGAATTTACTAAATGTACTTGAAAAAATAAACTTGTATTTGCAGACAACAGTGGCAGAGCTTAAAGAGCAGATCCGAGAGCAGCTGGGGATCGAGATTGGCATGCAAAGGCTGATCTTCTGCGGGAGAGTACTAACAGATGACCGGCCGCTCGCTGAATTTAGTAATGATATTTTTGTTTACGAGACACTTGCAACGTCTTACTTCTGGAATATTCTGGAGAAAGCTAAATGGAAACTTTGTTTTACCTATCCTGATTTAGTTATTATTGTCCGAAAGGAGCTATTATGTCAAGGGTTTTTAATTTTTTTTTTAATTTAAAAAGACAATGGGCAAATTGATCCAAAAAAGTAAAAATTTAAAAATAAGTTTGCCCACAGGGCTGGCACATGGCGCATTCTGTAGATTATTTTTATGCATTAAAAAAAGTACGACACCGGTAAAATTCAACCTACAGAAACCGATATATTTTATTTTTAGGAATAGTAATTTTTTTTTATCAGAAATTATTAACAAAACTATGGTGACGTCATGAATCACGATGACGTGACCTGCATGGTGGGAGCTCTTTGCCAGCCAAGCGACGAGAGGAGCACGCCATCTTCTTTTGTCGCGTGGTTGAACCTTGTAGGACTTGTCGAACATATTGTAGGATTTACAATACAATATATCTCCAAAACTGTGGGTTCGATTTCAGCGAGATTTATTATGCGAAAACCTGTATACCTTACCTACAAATTGCCTATAGTGTCAATCCTGCGGGCGTTTGGACCAACGTCCATGTAATTTTGCCCATTGTGTTTTGTAGAAGTTCTAGTGTTGCACCTGAACGATATAACTGAGACTATATTGTCCTTGTTTAGAGGTTCACGGTAAAGTCGTCCACTTGGTACCCCGGCCGCCGCCATGCCCGGAAGATCGCGTGCCTGCCCCGCCGCCTATCGAAGATGGCCAGAGGGAGATGCGGCACGCGATGGAGGAGGTCATGGAGGAGGCCCAGCGGACCATCGACCGCATTACCTCGGCGGGCCACCATATACCCGCCAGAGTTCTATGGGTAACTTGACATTTCTTTTTTTTATTGAGGCAACCGTTTGACACGATTTTTATGAACTTTTCCAGGCAAGTTCATGCAAAATTTTTGACCGAGTGAAGAGACATCTCCGCTATTAAACAGCATTTGTTTGTCCAACGATAACTTATCTACCATTGAACCAAATTGATTCTGGGGCTGTGGAGATATAAGGATAATAAGGATGTTGCAAGGTCTCAGTTCAATGCAAACCATTGGTTACAACGAAATATGAATACACATTCTAATAGTGACTAGCATGTTCAATGATGATGATGGTTTTTCATTGTTTTAGCCGCCAGACCCCCCGTCGGATCTGCAGATAGACGCGCAGGTGTCGCGCGAGATGACGCCGGCTGCCAACAGGCTCGACTTCTTCGCGCGAGCCTTGGAGGACATCAGGAACTCTATCCTCTTTCTTGAAGAACTAGAATCTGTACGTATTACTCCCAATTATTTGTATGATTGTTTGTGTCTCACTCCTTTTGTTTCGTTTTTTACTGCTTTTCATGTACGAGTAAGTCTAAACAGACTTTTATGAAACTGCCAACAAGTTGAGTTCCCGTAATAATAATACAAATCGTCACGCCTTTCTCCCGAGGGGGCTGGCAGAGGTGTACAATACCCACACTTCGCCGAACGATATTCAGTCCAGAATATGACAGGGGGCGAGCCTGTCGCGATACACCGGGCTCCAGTTACGTAGCAGATGACATACAATACGCACAGTCGCACATATGTTCACATAATGAACAAATTGGTGCGTGGGCTCGGTCCGTACCCGCTCCCTCTGGCTTGGTAGGCAGGCCTTTTCCGACTACGCTATCATCGCTGTAAACATACAACATTATAGTTTAAAATATATATACGAGTATATATTTGTTTGCGACTAAAACTGTTGTAACTCAGATTCCTTTAATGATACTTGTTTCTATTCTCATGCTCGGAAAGTTGGTGAAATCATCCCTAAAAGCTTAATGAAAGACTTCAAAGTTTTTATCATGATTTTTTGTGGGTAGGTATATAAAATAGACTGACCGGTCTAAACTCAGCATTAAAATCTGTGAGTGTAAATCCCCTCTATTTTCCCACCCTTAGGGTAGGTTCTTTTTTTTCAAATTTTTATGGGATCTCCTTGGAAGTATACTATTTCCAATAAAAAAAGAATTATTAAAATCGGGCTATTCTGCAAAAAGTTTTGCGTGATCATACATAAAAAATCATAAAATAAAAAACATATACGCGTCGAATTGTAAACCTCCTCCGTTACGTCGGTCAAAAATTGATAGACATAGTTTATAGACCCATGTAGTTTAAATGAAACGAACATAACATGTTTTAAATAGTCATTTATTTCGGTCATAATTTAAGAACATACACAAATGTCTCAAAAAATAAGATGCAATATTTAAGTCACTATAATGAATAACATTTTCACCATAATAACAAGGCTGTCCAAGATCAATACAACAAAAACAAAAGCTGATTGATTCTTTAATATAATATACTGTCTACTATAGAAAGAGTGCTTTGAAGATAATGATAGAGATGTTTTGACAGGGACGATTGCGGCTGGACTCCGAGGCTTCGCCCTCCGGGCCGGCTCCAGATGAACAGGCTCCGGCCGAAGAGGCCCCGGCTGAACAGGTACCGGCTGAACAGGCCCCGGCCGAACAGGCCCCGGCCGAACAGGCCCCGGCCAAAGAGGCCGAGCAGAATTCGATCGAAATGGCTTCCGACCAGGCTCCCGACGAACAAGCCTCGGCCGAGCAAACTTCGATGGAAATTGCTTCCGATCAGACTCCCGACGAACAGGCCCCGGCCGAGCAGGCTTCGATCGAAATGGCTCCAGCTGACCAGGCTTCTAACGAACAGGCCTCGGACGAGCACGCTTCGATCGAAATGGCTCCAGCCGACCAGGCTCCTGACAAACAGACCCCGACCAAACAGGCTTCGATCGAAATGGCTCCTGATGAACAGGCCCCGGCCGAACAGGCTTCGATCGAAATGGCTCCAGCTGACCAGGCGCCCAACGAACAGGCCCCGGCTGAACAGGCTTCGATCGAAATGGCACCAGCTGACCAGACTCCCGACGAAAAGGCCTCGGCCGATCAGACTTCGATTGAAATGGCTTCAGCTGACCAGGCTCCTGACAAACAGGCCTCGGCCGAGCAGGCTTCGATTGAAATGGCTTCAGCTGACCAGGCTCCCAACGAACAGGCCTCGACCGACCCTAGCCGGCCGCCAGAGAGGCCGTCCAGTGATAAACAAGAGGTATGGACCACTTTTCAGCTTTTCCATTTTTCTTGGCACACAAATGTTCACCACATAAATGTTTGCCCTAGGTGGGAATCGAACCCACGCCCCCAAGCTCAGAAGGCAGGTTCACTACCAACTGAGCCACCGAGGCAGTCGATCGAAGCGTAGGAGTCTCATCATGATTCACTGGGTATTTTCTGTGATTTATCGAAAGCATTTGATTGTGTAAATCATGAAATTTAACTTTTTAAACTTGACCACTGCGGGGTAACGGGAGATGCATTAAAACTGATGAAATCGTACTTGTAGTAATGTAGATATTAACGGCACGCGATATAAATCAGCTAATGTATCTATCGGAGTGCCGCCGTAGGGATCAATTCTTGGTCCATTCCTCTTCCTAGTCTATATCAATGATCTGCCTTTTCTAGCGCGCAAGCAATAATAATATTTAATATGAATATGTCGCTTAACATGATTAACAAGTGGTTTAATGTCAATATTTTAATGAGAACAACTGTATTAAATTCACCTTAACCAACGATCCTACTTTGTCGAATATTGTTATCAATAGTGATCTCCTTACTTTATCAAAACATTAAGTTTCTTGGCCTTACTTTGGATAGCAAACTTTAGTGTGGGAGCACATATTTTAGAACTATCGACCAAATTGAGCTAGCAGCATATGCAGTGCGGAAAATCAGACACCTGTCAGACATAGAAACTGCACGTATTGTATACTTCAGTTACTTTCACTTCATTATGTCGTATGGTTCATTGCTCTGGGGAAATGCAGCTGACGCAAATAGTATTTTTGTCGTACAAAAGCGGGCTGCCAGCCTCTATAAGCTAGGATCCAGGGAATCGCTTATAGAAGTTTTTGCACAAGCAAACATTTTATAATTACCAAGTTTGTATATTTTCTTAAATATTATGCTTGTACGCAGAAACTAACATAGATTTCCCACAAGAGGCGATACCTATGACTACAACTGTACGACAAGTAACAAGTCTAAACTTGTTCTGCCATTATTAGATTAGCCAAAACTGAAACTCCTTTGTTAGGAACAGTTTGACATTCAACAATTTACTACCTGATAGCTTAATAAATAAAAATGAGACATCATTCATATATATTACTATAGAAACATTTTGGTACCTGGGTACATTTTAGGAAATGGATGTTTTGCAACTAAACATACTGAGATTGTGGAAGATATTATTATGATTCGTTTTATAAATAAGTAGCTGCGCCCTGCGGTTAAAAAGAACAATAACCGGCTAAGTGCGAGACTACTCGCGCACGAAGGGTTCCGTACCGTATCTATAAAAACGGCAAAAAAATCATCTCTTGTGTATGGAAGCCTCATTAAATATTTATTTTATTCTGTTTTTATAGCGATTTGTTGTTATAGCGACAACAGAAATACATCATCTGTAAAAATGTCAACTGTTTAACTATTACGGTTCATGAGATACAGCCTGATGACAGACAGACTGACAGAGATGGACAGCAGAGTCTTAGTAATAGGGTCGGGTTTTATCAATTTATTTATCAAAGGGTTTTAATAATCCTATGTGTTATTCCAGACTGTTATCTATCCCTGCGCCAAATTTCATCCAGATCCGTGCAACCGTTTTGGCGTGATTAGCTATGTCTACACTATGCATTTTCATCTTCAATTTTCGTCTTCATCTTTCTATTCATCTTCCGTTTGGCGCTTTCAATAGTTGAATGCGTAAACGAACGCAACGTCAATATGGTCATTTAGTTCAGTCGTAGTTTCTGTCAGCACTAAGAAACATGTGTGATGAGAATATTTTACTTGGTGGAATAAGTGCGGCTTACTTGGTCATAAGAAATTCCAGAAAAAAGAGAACCAAGAGAAAGTTTTGGATACGAGGTTATTATAGTAATCGAAGTAACGTGATTTATTATTAGGATCCCAAAGTTGTGGGAAACTTTTTTTTTTTTATATATACTTCTTATAGCCATCTTGTTGTTGAACGCTTTGTGGCATAGAAATCCACTCAACGCGGGAAAACGTGTATCACAGCGCGCGCTTCGCTTTCAACTGTCATCGCGCATGCGTTAGGGGCATGCCTCTGCTGACTGGCTGGCATGCGCTGTTGACTGCGCTATGACGCATGCCCTTAATGAAAAAAAAAGGCACAGTGTGGACATAGCTATTGAGTAACAAACATCCATCAAAACTTCCGCATTTATAATTAGCGTGATTAGTGAGATAACATACACTTGTCTGTTCCCAGGATGATGACATGGGTGAAGAACAGGCTGGAAATGAGACGGAGGACACGGAGGAGACAGATGACGATGACACGGAGATACCGATGTACCGTACCAGGTAAGTCAAATTTGAAAACTGTAGTAAACAAATGTATTTTTTTTTAGTGATTAGACTCTATTGCAGAATCTGTCTGAGCATGTGACGTCAGACACCTTTGACAGTTATTGAACCGCTTTGTCACTCAGGAGTGAAGATGTGTTTAAGAGTGAGATACGAGTGTAGAAGTGTGAGCGCTCGAAGAGTCGACACTTCATCAGAATGCCTAGTGAAGAGGTAAAACACGAGTCGACAAAGGTTTCTAAGGATAATTCAGTATTACTTCTGTAATTAATGTTATATTTTGTTGTGGAGTTTATTTAATGTATTGTTTAAATAATAGTCAAAAACTTAATCATTTTGTATTAATTATTATTAAATTCGCTTCAGATATCAGATTGTATAAAGTATATATTGTTATAAGGTTCATTTAATTAATTTTAAATATTTTTTTAAAGTAGGTATAATGTTTGATTCAATTCAGGTTAATAAAAGATATGTAATTGAATATTATAATTTTTTTATGTGTAAATAGAACAGGGCTCACTAAGGGAAAATTCAAATCACATGTAAAAACTACATTAACGAAAAGGGTATTATAAGGTTAAGAATTATTTAGAAGACAAAGATGTCTGGAGCCTTCCACTTCCGCCAAGTAGCCTCTAGTATTTATAGATATTACCTAGTTGTAAGCCAGAATTTGTGAGACTAATTTATTTATTCTTTGAAAAAATAATGCCCCTCAGTGTCTTGCCTGTTCTTCTGCATTCTCTCTTTATCCGAACAAGGCGGTCGAGTCTATTTAAAAAAACTTTGACCTTCATAATATCTTTGATACCCAAATTGAATAAAAACATTTTGACTTTGACTTAAGTTTTAAAATGTATTGTTTAAATAATAATCAAACACTATATCTTTTTTAATTGTATTAATTATTATTCAAATATCAGATTGTATACAGTCTAGTTATAAGGTTCATTAAATAAAAAAAATAAAAAACAAGTAGGTATAATTAACCAATATTCCTTGGTTTCTTCCACATTCATTGAACCCATATTACTTACGTGGTACATAAGTGTTAATGTGAAGATGCAGATGCTGTATGAACAGTAACGGTTAACAGTAACAGTTCGAGTAAAGGTTACCCTCTGCCCCCAAAATTCCCCCTTTAAGTCAAGCCCCCAAACCAAAATCTTACCTTCATAAAGCTTACTTTCACCTAAGTGAAGCTACCCCTAACAAAACCAAAATCCCGGATCGACCACTGAACGAATATTCATTCAGTGGCTTCACGTATCATGTTTACATGGTGTGTTTAGGCCGCTGCAGCCGCTGCAGCCCATCCTGGCTCTCCCACGCGACATGGCCGAGCTGATGGAAGACCTGGATCAGCTCCAGACGAGGTTTGCTCCTCACCGCGCCGCCTACGTCGCGTTGCTGCGAGACACCAACACTCAGCACGTAAGTAATAACCAGTATACATTGTAACATTTAAGAATCGGTGCCAAATTACCTTGAATAGCAAAAAAAAATTTCAAATCTGTGATTTGTAGAACGAGGCATGTCCTAATAACTACAACATGGGGTTCTTCAAAAGACTGTCAATGACAATAGAGTCGTTACGAGTCGGCAACTATTCTGTGATGCCCCTGGTATTAAAAGCGAAGCTGATCGCTTACCATCAGGTGACTCGATAGCTTGTTTGCCACTTATGGCATAAGAAAAAATCATCGACAATTGTAGCTACGAACACTTGATGTAATCGCCTATCTCGACAGAAAAAACTAAATTAACATTGCTTTATCCATATTGGAGTTATGCTACTGATAGACATAGAGAAACACACGTAAAGGCCTAGTTACACTTCGATTAGTGTGTGTGCGATCTTATATATTTTCTTATAAACGCAAGTAAAAAATGTATGAGCTCGCACTCGCACTAATCAAAGTGTAATCAGAAACTACAACCAGCACTAGCATTCGTGCTGTCCCTTTCTTTTGTTTCTATTAGTAAAAAGAACTTATCTCAAACATAGTTTTTTAGTGAGTTGACAACATCTATAAAAAATGTGCTACGTACTAGATTTCATAATCCGAACATTAACTTTCGTCCACTGCACTGCAATCCGTGCACCTCACATTAGTGTAGCTTCGACACGCACGCAGTGTGGCTGTGTACGCAGCGAGAACGCTGTGATCTAGCGCTGCATGTTTAATACTTCGATTAGGCGACATAACGAATGTTTTATTGCTGCAGCTTTTTGTGTTTTATTCCTGTAGCCGGTCCTCGCGGGCAGGCCGCGCTTTCACCAAGTTGCGTAAAGTTTTTTTTAAGAGGTTCTATAGTACGTAGTACTTAAACCACAATCTAAAAGCAGAGACGTAAAAAGACGCTTTATTCAGGCCACAGTTACTTACATCCATAGAAAAAGTCACACAAAAGAGAGGCTCTGGAATGGTTGAAAACGTGATGTAGCGACTAGTGTAAATATTGTTGCGTGTTGTTGCGCAGCTCTCCCGCGATGAGGTGACGCGGCGGCGAACGCTGCTGGAACTGTGCAGCGACGTGATGCATAGCTTTGCTCACGCTTTCCACGCTGTCAGCGACATCGAGGTGTCGGTCGGAGGCGTGACGCGCCTCACCGCGCCCACCGCCGGTGACAACCAGGACACGCCCGCGGAGGTACACTCTTGTTCACATACATATCACATAACATATCGTCACACCTTTCCCCCGAAGTGGCTAGCAGAGGTGTAATATAACACTCACACTCTCTTCACTCTCTCAGGTGAACTCTTGTTCACCCCGCTCATATAATTGTAACAAGGTGAACATAGGACGCTAAGTGGAAACATTGCACCTGGATGACGTCATTCAGGTGCACAAATTTCAAGGTGAAATGAATCTGCAAAAAAATCGACTTCCTTCACCTAAGTGATATTACCCAGCTGAACGAGGTGCTATAAAACGTGTATAGAATCATGAAAAACTGTCACAAACATAGTTTGCAAATTGAAATTTCTCGCCAACTATACTTAATTCATTAAAGGATTGTGCGGGTGACACATGTCAGTATCACAAAACTAGAGAAGTGATATTGTGCATTTCAATTTTATCGATAACGATAATTTGTGTCACGATATCGATGTCGCCCAAGTGTCGACGGTAAAACAAAAAAAAAACAATACTTTAGTTTTTTTAACTTAGTACTTAGGATACAATACTTAGTACATACTCGTAACATAAGTGAGTAAATGTTAAATATTTTTAAAATTTTAATAAAATGGCTCAGTTATTAGAGCACGATTAAACTCCAAATTATATTCTTGCTTCATTACTCCGTTATATGAGTAAACCATACAAAACTTGAATACATTAGACTACATAGGACAGGAAGGTCTTTGGTGGTCACGCCATACCAAGATTTGCTTACAATTTGATGTCCGAAAAATCAGCATCATATTGTATGTTTTAACTTTAAATTTTTGTGGTGTCCAGATATATCAGTACACTTGATACAACAACGAAAAATTAAATTAAAAGTACTGTAAACTTCCTTTCCTTTAAAAAATATCGACTATCCGTCGTAGCAAATACATCCCATCACTAAATAAATCAATAGAGTTACGTAACACACAGAACACTTTGCTTCATAATATGTATGGTGCAGCTAAAAAATTAAACAATATCGTAATTCCCGCCAATTTTAATAAGTGATGTTTGTCTTATGTCACCCCCACAATCCTATCTTAGAATATTTACTACGACTTTTTGGATAGTAGTATTTTTTTTGTGTTAGATGTTGCGATATTAAAAGTCAAAGTAAAAATGGTTTTAATCAATTGGGTATCGAAGATACACTTAGGATACCATAGGTGTCTTGTGATCTATCTAAAGCGTTTGATTGTTTATAACACCGTACCTTGATCCGTAAAATATACCACGACGGAATTTGTAGAATCGATCTAGGTCTTGTCGAGTCATATTTAACTGATAGAACGTCCGATTTTCCGGATCTTTAGTTACAATGGGGGTACCACAAGGGTCTATATTAGGCCCGTTCTTATTTTAAGCTTATATAAATGACTTACTTCGTTTGGGTTAAGACCTTACATACATATACGTTATATATACGTTGATGATACATCTTTTATTTTTAGAACAGATAGGAAAGATAGTAAGCTTGTAGCACTGTCTATTATATTATAGCGAGACTACTGACTATTATACTGCTGGATGATTTGGAGCTTGTACGGATGGAACTTTAATTGTTTTCGAATAATTTTGTGATCTGACGTCTTTTTAACACCCGTTGATGCTGCAATCTTTCGGACAGACTTGCGCGGATTTTGCAAAATTTCCCTTCTCACACGTTTTGCGTTTTCCGGACATTCGTTGAAGGTCCAAGCCGAGGTTCATTTCTGACTGATCCAGTTTCTCTAAACTTCTGTACCCACGCACATATCAATTGGTTCAACGAGCCATCTTTCAATCGTCGGATATCAAAGTGGAAACAAAACCGACGCCTTGCCACATTGATACATTAATTGTTCGAGAAATACGCCTCAACCGCAAAAGTGTGGAGTTCTCTCGTCCACTGAATCATGGCTTCTAAACAACCCGCAACACTCTCGCGTCGAGTAATCCTCGCTCCCCCCGCTGACACCTTCCTACACGCAGTGAGCTCAGTTCAAAATGTAAAATCTGCCAGCGGACAACCCTATACAGTTCCAGCATCTCAATATCAACAAATTAAAAATATATACATATATACGCGTCGACTTGTCCACCTCCTCCGTATCGTCGGAAAAAAATTGGTTGATGATAAAACAGACATTCATATCGGATTCGAATCCTGCGTGACGATTGTTATCTTTGTATTTCGTTTTGTGTTTGTGTTGAAGATTCAATTTTGACCTAACATTTTTTTAAAACTTCCATGTTAGTCGAAATACAATGTGATCGAAACTATATACATACAATAGGCTCAATTCTGGCGTCACACTTAAATTTCCTAAGCCACTTAAATCTGCTAAAAATCCTAATAAACGTAAATTAGCTAAATGCTATTCTGCGGGCAACATTTTAACTAATTTAGAAATGTCAAATTCAAATTTTTAAATAGAATGAACAAAATCTCGTAAAATTACTCAATTTAGAAAATTTAGCTGAAATTGTTATTCTTGCGCCCACATTTTAGATGATTTTAACTTGTTTAGATCGAATTTGAGGTTAATTTTAGAGGGCACCATTTTGGAATCCTGTTAAAAAAACTAAAATTTCAAAGTGAAAAAAATCTCTGTATTTTGTTGATTTTACTTAAACTAAGTAAACCTTTGCAAAGTTAACGATTCAGAAAAATTTATAAAATGCATAATTTGCCTCATAATCATTTCAGTTCGGCACGATATGTGATCAAAGTACGCACTGTTACAGGATTAAAAAGTCAAAATCTGGAAGTGTACTTAACTCTCATCTCATTATTAATCTCAGCAAGAACCTATATTATAGAAAATGCATGCAACAATAGCGATGGATGTGCATCAAAACCCACCCCAAGAGAAATTAACACAAAATCGATCATAATTTCATAACAAAATCAAAAGAGAGAGTGCTTAATTTCCAAGGTACATCATATGGGTACTAATATTATTAAGTAATTATTCCATTGTTATTTCGTATGTATTACATGTATGGAGGCTTTCTATCCTCCATAATTACAGGATAATCAATTGAAGTGACTTGAGTTGTTAAGATCTCTGGGTGCATCGCAGCTGGCCTGTTTTAGCGTAATGCTGTGTCAGAAAGTTTATACTGTGACAGACTCGCCAAGCCTCACACTATACTTACCCCTCTCATAACAGTTTACCAGTCAAAGTATAATTATGTAGCGAACTGTAGCAGCAGTGCCATGTAGACACTACTGGTTTCTAAATAGGTATATCTATGAAACAGCTTGGAAGCAGTTCCTGGTAAGGATGCTATTTTAAATGATGGATTTAAAAAAAATATAGATCTAGGGCTAGGTGTTGTTATCCATGGCTTTATGTATTCCATGGCATCCCTGACACGGAAACTTAGTAGCGGGTGTAATTATAAATTTACTTTCAGATGCGAGGTCATATGTTTAAGTACTGGCAAGAGGTTTCATGGAAGAACCTGTGTGCTAGCCCAAGCACTCTCTGATACTCACATTATACCAACAAGCTCAAAAGACAACACAAATAATACAAATTTCAGTTTATAAATTCAATTTGAAATAATAAAAATTTATTGTATACCTATTAAATGTTTGCTATCAATAACCTTCATCTTTTTCTGTACATACTTGAAATACCTACTATTGTTGAATTTTTATTACTTTATAATTTCCATATTTTACAACTTGGGCATGGACAAAAGCAGGTACCAGATAGAGTAAATAGAAAAACAATCAGTAGGATTTCATTATTTACAGATCTCTCTGGTTATTTAAAAAAATGTAATTTATTGCGGGCACTGTTTAATATGACATATAATACAGGCCCATGTTTAAAAAACCTTGCAAAGCAACATACACTTTTTATATAAAACAATGGTCTCTGAGACTTTTCTGGCTGTGTTACCTCCTAGTAGGTGTGTCACTTCCCTTTCTAGCCCAAATGGCTGGTGTACCAGTGCTACTGGGAAGTAACTCTTGTTATTTGCAGAAAACCCACAGCAAATAGGGCTTTAATCTTCAGCACATTGAGTTCAGGAGCTGCAGTTGCATCATCAGCAATTTATCTCATAGCCTTTTCTGCACAAACATAGCTTTTTCAGTTACTACTGTACTTGGACCACTCATGATAGATACAACAGACTGGAAAGTCGTCTCCACAGTTTTCAAGTCTGTTTATTTTACGCTTTTAGACTGGTTGTGTTTCTGGTAGCATTCCTCATGGCACTGAAAATTAAAACCAAATTTATTTAGTGTCTAGGCAAGATACAATTAAATTATCATTACCAAGTATTACAAGTTGACTTTCTGTAATTACAAGTTGACTTTCTGTAATTACAATATTTTATACTAGCTATCTGCCCACAACTTCTCTCACGTTGCATAGCCTGTAGTACTCAGTGAATGTGTAGCTTTTTATTATAGACAGAACTTCTAAAATCGAATGAGTAGTTCGGATTTTAGGTTAGTTTATTATTTACCTTTACAGCGTTTCCGTAGTTTTTGTAGAAAATTAGGCGCAGTGACACGCACGTCACGCACGTAAAATAATTCAGAATTTCATCAGCACATCATCATTTAACTTAATTTTTGGGCACAATAATTTAACTCTTGATACCGAAATTGTAAACAAACAAAGACTTGTAAAACTCTATAGTGAATTGCCAGTATTAAAACACCAAAAGTACTTGAGATTTTTGAAATATTACGATTTATTTGCAAATAATTAATGCTCTGTAATTATTCATTAATTACAGAGCACTAATTATTTTTTATTATTTTATTACAGAGATTTTAATGTGTTTCTTAAAAATTAGCCTACTAAATAAGCGTAGGTTTTTCAGTAATACATGACACACCCGTCAAATAATTCCACGAATTTATGTTAGTGGCATAAAACTTGCAACACTAACAACTTGATCTACGGACGAAGCTACAGATACAAAATTTTTTTGAATGAATCGATGAAAATATCGTTCTAATACGCCTGTGTACGGTGACCCTTTTACATTCTTTTTTGAAGGTTTATTTTATCTGTGAATTTAACTTAAGTGAACAAGAAAAAGGATAATTCCGTTCAATATTTTAGCCTTACGTTGCCCCCTGAATTGCGATTTTAAGTTCTGTCACTTAAATTTAGAATTTTTAGAAAATTTACGAATTTTAAGATGTGACGCCAGAATTGAGCCTAATGTGAATTTTCGCTATTTGTCGTATTTAGAGGATTACCTCCCCGTGTAACAGGTTCCAGCACACGTGCCGGTGGCTTCAACCAGCGCCAGACTAGAAACGACGGAACCACCGCCCGTCCCGCCCGCCTTCAGCACGTTCCGCCAGCACTTCAACTCCGCCACGCGCAACGCCCGAGGAACTTCCACCTCCGCCGCCGCTTCCACCTCCGCCCCCGCCTCCACCTCAGGCACCGCCGCCGCCTCCACATCCGCCCCCGCCGTCGCCTCCACCTCCACCGCCGCCCCCGCCGGTGCCTCCACCTCCACCTCTACCTCCGCCCCCGCCGCCGCCTCCACCTCCGCCCCCGTCGCTGCCTCCACCTTAACCCCCGCCCCCGCCGCCGTCGCCGCCTCCACCTCCGCCCCCGCCCCTACCGCCTCGGCCCCCGTCGCCGTCACCACCTCGGCCCCCGTCGCCGCCTCGACCTCGGCCCCCGCTGCCGCCATCACCTTGGCCCCCGTCGCCTCCACCACCTCGGCTCCCGTCGCCGCCACCACCTCGGCCCCAGTCGTCGCCACCACCTCGGCCCCAGTCGTCGCCACCACCTCGGCCCCAGTCGTCGCCACCACCTCGGCCCCAGTCGTCGC
This sequence comes from Peribatodes rhomboidaria, assembly GCA_911728515.1. Classification (NCBI taxonomy): domain Eukaryota; kingdom Metazoa; phylum Arthropoda; class Insecta; order Lepidoptera; family Geometridae; genus Peribatodes; species Peribatodes rhomboidaria. The sequence goes on from OU452166.1 coordinate 23,272,075, forward strand.
CACCACCTCGGCCGTCGCCGCCACCACCTCGGCCGTCGCCGCCACCACCTCAGCCCCAAGCGCGGCCACCACTTCGGCATCCGTCGCCGCCACCACCTCGGCTCCCGGCGCCGGCACCATCTCGACCGCCAGCGCCGCCTCCACCTGGGCCTCCGTCGCCGCCATTACCTCGGCCGCCAGCGCCGCCACCACTTTGCCATCCTCCGCCGCCACCACCTCGGCCCGCTTTGCCGCCACCATCTCAGCCCTCGCCGCCGCCTTCATCTCCGCCCCCACCGCCGCACCAGAACCAAGCCAGCCAGCCGCTGGTCGGAACCCGGACAACCCAGACTCGGTCACGTACCAAGTAGATATCGAGACCAGGATCCCCATTGCGGAGCCAATGGACAGTGCCTACATCAGCGCCATGGCATCCGGCGCTGGCATGGGCTCTCTTGAGCGGTCGGAGCGGCGGGAGCCACGCCGAAGCCAGGCTCAGGCTCCAGCCGCAGCCCAGGGCTCGCAGGCTCCGGGTCCGACGCGGTACAGGCATGAAGTCCCTCCGTCGCAGGCGGGTCGCCCGCGCGGCGTTTCAGGTAATTTATTGAATTCAACAATTCAGTTATTGTAGTTGAACCTTTTTTTTTACCCGACTGCGCAAGAAGAAGGGTTGTGTTTTTTCATAGCATGTTTGCATGTATGTGGGTATGTATGTGTCGCAGCCAAGTTGATTAATCAGCCGTTCAATTGACATCCTAGTCGTTTTATTAAAGGGTGCCGTTCAATTCACTTCCTGATGATATTCAGCTGTTGAGTCGAATACAACATTTAATAAACCGGACTAATTCTCAGGCCATTCATATAATAGAGTAATTATTATTAACCAAAATACAAATGCGTTTTGAATTAACTATGATAAAAATCTTCGAAACGAACCGCAATTCTGATAAACATGAAATTATAAAAATTTAAAAATTCTCTTGTCAGACTTCTTTATCAGGGCAAATCCGAGTAGGATTGGTAAGGTTAAAAGGATAAGGCGGCAGCGAAGCGAAGTGGAGCTCCTGCCTTAGCCTTCGTGATTTTTTTAAAACAACACGTAACCTCCCCTACTTAAATGTCTTAGCTTGGCAAGTCGTCAACGTTGTAAGCCATTTTGCCTAACCGTTTTGATGAATGGCCGTTCAACTAGCTTCCTGATAATATGAATATTAACTATTTATTATAAACATTAATTATTATAACGGCGCCGTTTAGTAAAAAAGGCTAGGCTGTTGATTGAACGGCTGATTAAGCTAGCATACGGCGACATATGTATGAGATTATGCTTTGGCACGCCCTACAGCTTAGACAGCTTGATGGATTTCGACAAGTGAGGTGGCATTTGAATCGTCTTGATAGTGGAAGTGACGTAGGATAGGATATTACATTACAAAGAGGCGCCCGCGTAAAAATAAAGGGAAAATTAAAAAGTTAACTTTGCGAAATATTATTATCAGTACCTGGATGTCCGAGCTTTGCTCGGTATTTTTTTATTATTGTGTTTTTTGGAAAATAAACAATTGATTTTAGTCTAACCTCAAAGCAAACACTCATTGACTTCGTGTTACTTAACAACGCCATCTGCTGTTGTGTCGTTAAAGCAATTAGTTGCTCACAAAAATAGTATTATTATTCGCCAATAGATGTCAGGAAGAGTCATATTTTTGTTATTTTTCTTCCAAGTTTATGTTTAAGTTGATTATCGATAAAACACGAATAAAATGACATTTTCTAAAAATTATTCCTAGCTAGATCGATTTATCGCCCCCGAAACCCCCTATATACTAAATTGTATGAAAATCGTTGGAGCCGATTCCGAGATTCCTATTATATATATATATATACAAGAATTGCTCATTTAAAGATATAAGATTGTGTAGAGCTCAATTAGCAATAATAATATTGATGGGGCAATTGCGTCTATTTATATCTTTTTTAAACGCATTTGCCTCATGAATATTGACATTTGAGGATTTACTCGAGTTTCGAGTGACTGTAAATATATCGTCCGTATTAAGATTATGAATTGCTAATTTAGGGAGGCAACTGAATTGAAAAGATTCTTTTCCCGGGCTTGGCTCCACACATTTGTATCTAACATATTTGTATTTAACCAGTATAAAGTAGGTAGGTAAATATTTTACGGAAATTTTAAAAGTCTGCCACTAATAGACAATCATTCACGAACATTTTGCAAATGAATAGTATTACAAACCTATGGATCGAATTAATGACCTTCTTCTTTATTTAAGGTGGGTTAAAAATAAAATGTTTATGTAATGTATTACATCTGCAATTGGGGTAAATGCGACGCAATTTGAAACTACCATTTTGTTAAAAAAAACTTCATTCCCAGAGCAAATATTTACATCTACGTGTTAAACTAAACATATTTTGTGTACTCATCTACAGGAAAAGTTTTGAACTCTAAGAACACATAAACACGTGTTTAGCCACTCACTCACTCAGGCGCTCGGATACGCCACTCACAAAACTGTTTTTTTTTTACTGGCGGATTGCCTCGCCTCTTTTGCATTGTGTGGCGAACCTACATCTATCTTTAATTACAATAACCAGTACTAGATTGCATTAGTTGTCTAATTTGTGGAGGGTTTGTCAGTAATTCTCGAAAGACGCGATTGCCCGCAGACGGAATTGTACCAGTTGCCCCTATTTGTTGAACAGCAAGACCAAACCCCCTATGCCGGCCAATTTGTGTGTGTAGCGTGTCTAACTCATACACTAATTTAGCCGTATGCAAATTAACCATGTAACAAATGTTGTAATCTCCTTTTAAATCATAACTAACTCTTTGGGTATGTCTATGTACCAACCAACTTACTTGATGTCGTATGTTGTCTTCGCTGATTTGTCATATTATATTTGAAGTTTGTTGTTCTTGTTTACAAAAATGAAACGGCTATGAGCTAAAAGGAATTGACTGACTTACAGAAAAAAATGTCTGTAAAATCGGTTTATTCGGACGATAGTTCAACGTGACAACGCCATAACAAAACATTGATGAAATGACTGCACAACCCATGTCACTTCATATTTCTTTCAAAGTTTTTTGTTGTTGTTTGTTGTTAACACTTTGAGACCTGTGTATTTTCCTAAGTGGGCAGCAGCCCCCGAACACGCAGGAATAGTGGTTTTGTGTGAGCGCAGGATTAGAGAAACACTCGCAACCGGCTGTTTACACTCGTTGTAGTCTTAATGGGCTACGAAATCGAAAGGTAAGTGAAAACCTTTTTGGGTATTAATATAGCAAAATTTGAAAATTTTGATGTGCTATTTGTAAGTTATTTTTATTTTGGGATATGAATCGCCTGAAGGATCATGAACCTGAAATCGCACTGGCATGGGATCGGGAGCCAACAGAAGACTAGGATTTTGAAAACCAGAAGGATAAAATAATACAATGTTCGAATGAAAATTCGGTATGTTTTTTTGATGTTAAGAAAAAGTCTATGGCAAATTCACCTCATGTCTGTATTATAAAGAAAATATAAAGGCTATCTAGTTAAAACAACGACTTTTTTTCATATTTTTCCCTATTACTCATAATAAACTCACATAAAATAATAAAACAAAATACATTTAAATCAATTATTAAAACGCTCCTTGACATGCATAGGGATGGTAGTAAATAACAAGATTTTAAAAAGAAAGGAATGGATGTGAGATTTACGGCGAAGATGGATCGGTAAACATTTGAGATTTTGGTGTGATTCTGAAATATGATCATATTTCCTTAAACCGAATATGAACCGGATGCAGACATTTTGAAGACGTTCAAGTTTGTCTAATTGCTCTTCGGCTAAATCCAGATAGGACAGGTGTTTTGAGTTGTCTAATGTTAGGAAAAGGAGAGATTTTACAAGTGCTGTTTTCGAAATAATAGGACGGAAGTTACGCAACCTTCTAAGAGAGGCTGCAGAACCAAGAAGTTTTCGACTGACTTCAGCTAACTTTGGGTTTTAGGAAAATTGACTGCCCTAGAGTATTTCTAGATTTTAAGCGTTTCGCTAATGAGGATGGCAACTTCGTCAAAGATAAGTTGTGGAAGGTGGAACCAGTCAATTTTAGAAATCATACGGGAACTCCCTATAATAATTGTCTCAGTTTTGGCAGGATTGAATGTAAGGCCGTATGATTTGCTTCAGTCCCTTATGCGTCGTAGATCAGATTTCGTGGTCTCAATCGCCTCATGCAGATACCCAAGAGGGGCTTGGGTATCTGCATGAGGCGTCCAATAGAGAATTTCCAAGTCGTCCGCATAGAGGTGATCAGAAGAAGTCAGCTGTTGAGATATTGAATTTATAAAAATTGCAAAAAATAGAGGTAACTTTGAAATCATTGTTCATAACATCGACATTGTTAAAAGCGTTGCTAAAGTCTAGCAGTGATAGCACAGTCAGGTGACAATAACCAATACTTATCTTAATAATAAACGAGATAATTCGATAATACTACTTTATAGCTATTTCTCAATTAATTCGAAAAATATCGAAAGCACATAGAAAGCAAAATTGCGACTAGATAGGATCTAAAATTTCAAAATCAACAATTTCTGACGGGAGTTAATGCACGTGTTTAATGCAATGCTCGACTGGGTTATGAACCATCCGTCAGATAGAGCTCGAAACCATCAACAAAGTCTTGCAAAATTGGGTTGACAGGATGCGCTCCTGCTAAGCCAGTCCTGCTAAGCCAGTTTAGGCAGCCACATGAATGAAATTGCATACCGCTATTATTTGTTATATCTATTAAAGCCATAATGTTCTGATGAAGAAGTGTTTTTAACTTCAAAAAGGAAGAGGTTATCAGTTCGCTTGTATTTAGTTTTCAAATTTTTTTTTTAAATGTTGCTATTGCATGTTCTCCGTTATTTATGAACAGATTTTTATAATTTTTTTTTTAATGAAGAATATACTTGCAGATTGGTCCCATTTTTTTACAAAATCCAATTTGGATGACAGGTAAGCGTATTTACAAATGATACCTTGAGGAAAAGCTTGTTTTGGTCGGGTATAGTTTGTAAGATGTTTATATGATATTCGACCTAAAAATATGATTTAGAACACGTCCGTCAGATTCCACTTTCGTCAGAAGCAGTTTTATTGTAATTTCAGTTTAGTTTAGTCATGAATGACGGATCTGGTGGACCTTTAATGACCCTTTCGTCTGATCCCACTTTCGTCATGAATCGTCAGTTTCCTCTTAAGGAGAGAGAAAGTAAAGATCGTAATCCGATTACTGATAGCCAAGACCAATACAACAAAATTTTAAATATAAACTTTAGTGTACATATAAGTAAACTTAAACATAAAAAGCAATCTTACAAAAATCTTTTACTCTCACAAAATAATAAAATTAGTAGTAGTAAAGTAAAGTAAGGAAGTAGTAAAGTAGTAGAAAAATAAGTAATCTGACAAAAGCGGAATCTGACGGACGTGAACGTGGACGGAATTGCAGTTTCGTCACCAATTTCAAAACTATTATTATTTTTTCATTAAATATATTAATTTTTATAAATAATATTTATTAATAAAATTATTTTTTTCCTATACGGAAAAAATAAGTGGTCTGACGAAAGTAGAATCTGATGAACGTTTTCTAAATCAAAAATATATCCGATCTCAGCTTTAACAACCGGGTATATTTTGGAGCTCGTAATTTGGTATTTCTTACTTCAAAATAGATCACGGACGTCTGTTGATGTAAGTGTAGGTTGGAATAGGATTCCCTCTTTTCCACCTTCAACTTATCATCGTCAACAATCAATCCTTCCTTTCCTGTTGCAAATATGTATAAATTAAATAAATTATCTGTTTCAAATAAAAAACAAAAGAACTTATGTTCGCATACACCAAGTGGCTAGCCCTGATGCCTGAATTTTTTAGCCGCCTGCATATCTGATTTTGACATAAAAAACATATTAATACAATTTCACCTCATAAACGCATTCCATTACTAAGTATACCTAACATAACCTAAACAAAACAAGAATTTAGCTAAATGTCACGAAATTCACGTAGACGCCGGTTTGAAAATAGATTACGTAAAAAAAATCTTAAAGCAGTTTCAACAAAAAATAAAAACTTTTGAGTATCGTACCCTAATAACATATATTTAGGCAGAAAAGATCTCAGTCAAGCCTACGCGTTCTGCTCGGGTACATTTTGGAATGGTCACGCTACGAATTTGAGCTCCAAAGTATACCCGATCTCAGTGAAGTATGTGACGTCATCGGCGTCTTCACAATGTATAATTTGTAAATACGCGATAGGAAATTTCTTTTTTTTTTTTAAATGTATGCTATTGTAACTTAATTGCACTTTTAAAAAGAAACTTACATTTGACCTACCCCTATGCAAGTAGGTGCGAGCCGCGCGCCGTGGCCTGGGCACACGGCGCGGCGGCGGTACCTCCGTGCGACGCGAGGCACGTGTGGGCGTCGCGCGCGCCTCTCTGTCATCGAACGGGGTAGCTACATTAACGTAGTAACTTTAGTTATCTGTGCCATAGTTATCTATCTGTTCGACGTTTCTTCTGATTCCAATAATTGCTCTATGTGCAGATTAGGCCACAAATCCTCCTTCAACTAGGAATCGTTTCATCCTCATCATATTTTTCTACAAACAAATCCTAATGTAATACGAGTAGTATGGTGGCAAATGAGCTTTTGCAAAAATCTAGCCATCTCTTCTGTCTACGACTGGTATGGACGTGACCACGCGAAGTTATGACGTCACAAAAAAGGCCGCCAACCGTTTTGATTTCTGTTAATATCTCGAGTTCTATATCATCAAGTTGGTCGCGTGAGGTGTCGTTTGGGCACTTATATAATGTTCTGCAATTGCTATTCACTTTTATTCCATAAATAAATTGAAGTAATAAAAAAAAATGTTGTTAGAGTTAAACAGAATAACTAATAACAGAATTTTTGCAGCAGATGTGAAATGCGAGGATTGTTGCGTGTCGCGAAGTGACTGCTATTATAAAATCCGATTTACTGCGTCATCGCGTTGCATTTACGTTGTCGCGAGGTGCTTCCTTTACAAAATTGATCATAGCTCGTTTATTTATCATTTTAGGGCAATAGCAAATACAGTTTTGGTATGCTTATAATGAAGTGCTCCATACTTTTTGACAAATCATTTATTTTAATAAAAAGTCTCCGAGTTTAATTGGTAAATGTTGAAATGTATAGATAAAATTCAATGTTTTTTTAATTTTTTAACTATTATTGAACTAACGCAATTAATGTCTGAAAACAATTATAGAACATTAAATAAACTTTCATACGACATTTTACACGACCAATTTGATGATAAAGAACTCGAGATGTTAACAGAAATCAAAACGGGCAGCGGCCATCTTTGTAACGTCATAACATGTAAATTCTACATCCATACCATTCGTAGGTATAAAGAAGAGGAGCTGCGAAAAAAATAATTACCTACATTAAAAGTAAGAAGTGAATATAAATTAAATTATAATAAAATCAAAAACTCGACTACACTGTATAAAGTATACTTAACTGAAAAGCATAACAAAAGCCCTAAAAGTGGCTCATACATAAAGAAAATTGAATGTTCGAAATACTTATAATAATAGTGGTCTTAATAATGTCCCTGTCGGCCATACATTTTCTTTATGTATAGTATGAATAAGTTTTATGACTTGATTTTTGCTTTTAGAGTTTAGTTTTTAGAGTAGGTACCTACACTTTTTACAGTGCAGTCGAGATTTTTCAGTTTTTAACAATAAAATTTATTAGTTTACGAAATATTGTATCGACCATTGTACCGATCTACATGAAATTTTGTTTAAATACAATTTTTAATCTAAATGAGATTTGTTGAGGAGTTATAGAGGTAAATATTCCTGAGTACAGTTCTCTATACTCCCTATGCTCTGTTTACTTAGCATGGTGCGGGTGACACCAGCACTTTTTTTATTGCTTATTTAATTCCATTTATTGATGATTCCTTATTTCAGTGTCGCGATATTTAAGTTTTAAGTCACACGATTTCGCTGCAACTTTCAAGGGCGGGCTTTCAAAAGAACGATTTGACTAATATCACCCGCATCATCCTAGGGGTCGACCTTTAGAAATCAGAATTTATTGAAAACTCCAATAGCTTTACGTCACATTAATTACGTGAGGCGATTTTTGATTCCCTCCTCCTTCACCCCTAAATGAGATGCCGCGATTGGGCTAGACCGCCTTCCCCCTAAGCACCTCACGTAATTAATGGACAACCCTATTAGTGAAATTTCAATTGGTCACCTGTTTTGTTAGATATCGAAAACCTGCTCCGCTCCCTGAGCCAGGCCCACCCTGGCGTGGAGGTCGTGATGAGCATGGAGGAGGTCCACCCCAACATGTCTCAGGCCTCCGGGGCCCCGGAGGTGAACACGACCATGTTCGGAAATCGCCCCGGCGCCAGTTTAACCGGGCTGAGGGAGCTGGGAGCCATCGGGGTCACCAGCCTGCCTGCACAAGTCTTCGGACCATTCGGGTTCACTCTCGCAGGTATATCGATCATACTCAATATGTAATTTGTAAGTTTTTTTTAGTATGTTAAACTAATTACAATGAAATTTGGTATGGAGGTAGCTTTTCTACCGAGCGAGCGTTACCGAGCGAAGCATCTATGCTTCAGGTTCGACAAAAACGCTTTCGTGTGTCCGAATTTTGTCTCTGTTCGGATCGCTGTCTTCCTCTTCTCTTCCTCTCTCTACTCTTCCTTTTTTAACAGTTTCTATTAAAACTTTGTAAGTAGGTTCAGTAATTTATAATTTTTTTGTCACGACAGTTTTTGGATTTTTTTCAGAATGACCGAGATATGTTTTGAAAAAATTCCAAAACCTGACTCGTCAAAATCCTACTTCTTACTAATATTATAACGCGAAAGTTTGTAAGAATGGATGGATGGATGTTTGTTAATCTTTCACGCCCGAACGGCTGAACAGATTTGGATGAAATTTGGCATAGATAGATTATAGTCTAGAATAACACATAGGATACTTTTAACCGCGGGGCGCAGGTTGTAAACTATAATTATCGAACTTGCTCACAAAATTTCACGAGAATCGGCTGAGGAATGCGACCTGTACAGGAGGACAGACGTCGGTAGCAAGGTCTATAGCTATTAGAGCCACTACTTATACCTTGGATTAAAACATATCTCATAAAATAACAAGATATTTAAAAATAGGTAACGGTTTCTGTGAAATAACAGAAATTAATTATAAATGGTGTAAAGCGATGGGAACAAAGTTGATGCATCTGCAACGGTGTTGGCCAACATTATGCAACATTCCGCAATTTTTTCTGCCAAATATTGCCCTCAACGCAACGACACCGTCAGAGTAACTTTAAGCAACAGCAGAGTTGCAAGTAGCGTTGCCGAACTACTCGATAGCGATAACAATAGCTATATGTGTGGATGCCCCATAACACAACATAATGTGAACATGACTGGCTGTGCCCCATTGTTTCACCTACCATACATGAACAATGTTTGTCGTTATTTCACAAAAAAATCTTGTTAGGAATATCCGCAACAGCCGTCGGACAACAGTCGGACGCTTCCCGGGCTGGCGGCGGCACTACTGCAAGCTCCCGCAGCGCCACCACTGGCGGCGGCACTACTGCGAACACTCGCAGCGCCACCACCGGCCGCGGCACTACTGCGAACACCCGCAGCGCCACCACCGGCCGCGGCACTACTCCGAACACCCGCAGCGCCACTACCGGCCGCGGCACTAGACCGACCGGCGCGGGCGGCGCTGCGACCAGCAGGACGAGCGCTGGAGGCGAGAGCTCGGGCTCGGCGGGCGGGCTGCGGTTCGGGGCGAGCGGCTCTCGGTTCGAGATCCCCGCGTTCGCCTCGGGCAGTACTACAGTAGGCGGCGGCGCGTACTCCGCCGCCTTCGGGAACACCGCACTGGGAGCCTCCAGCATCATGGTGCAGCCAGACGGCGGAGGTTCGTTACCCTAGTCATGTTATTGACCGAGCTCTCAATCTACTAAGATAAATCGACTTTTGTTTGCCCGACGATTACTTAAGTGGGTGCCGTTGATCTTATCTTAATGAAATTTTGTAGTCAAGTAGTTCATGTAATGATCGTTTTAAATTCGAATTTGAGCAGAATTGGTTGAGTACTATAAACTACTAGTTCAGTAACTGGTTTAGTAAACTCGATACTGAGCCCGTGTCTTGACATCTTAGTGCGATGATTTTTAGGTTCAGCCGCCGATGGTACGCGATCGAAAATCGTATTGACGCGCCATAAGGTTCATGATCGAGCACCGTCTGCGGCCTAACAAAAAATCTTCCAAGGTCCAGGGCACTTGTAGAGGCGTTTTTGATGTCGCGTCCAAAATGTAAGCTCATTTTACACTCGCCTACTTTATGACCAATGATATTTTGTTTGTCCAGTGCTGGTAACTCCGCTGAACGTTAACCCTACCAGCGAGTCGGGCCTCCCGGTAGAGTTGCTCCACAACATGTTCTCATCCATGTTGCGCCCCACGACCACGGCTGGCAACGAACAGAGCGCGACCAATGCCGCCGGTCACAACTCTGCAGGTAGGATATTCAAGCACTGTTGACGCACGTTTCAACTCTCCCAGTAGGAACGGGCACGGATGCCACTCCTAACAAATACAGCGCAGTGTCCATTTCAAGCTCACAGAAATTCAAAGACAACATTTGAAAACTGCTTGTATTTGTCCGCGTTGCGTCGGAACAGTCATACAAAAATAAGATGATATACAATACAAAGTGGAGATGTATGCATGAACATGAACAGTGCACGTTCATGTTCATGCATACAATTCTAATAACTAGGTCTACCTATGTGGTTGGAAAGGTATATAGACATTAATATTAGCGCCAAACATTTTTTAAACTAATTTTGTGGGCTCTTTTTATGCCTGCTTTAAAATACAAAAATATTTTCTCTATATTTGGTGAAAATGGAAGGGCCAATGAATTTGCAACTTCGAAGGCAAACCTCTACACTCAAAATCGTGGTTTTTGGCTTTCATGAAGGTAATATTCATGAAATTGTTGTAGGTAAGTACTAAATTGAAACATTTAAATTGTCATCTTTAAATACTACGATATTTATTACACACCTATAGTACTTACCACAGTACTGACCTATGTAAAGGTAGCTTTGTTTATAGCGCAACTCTACTAAAACTTTCACAAATGGGAAATGTTTACACCCCTTTGATACTGTTCAGTTAATTCAAATTGGGGACAACAGAGATTCACAACATTTTATTTATTAACCGCTTTTTGTCTTAGTACATGAAATAATTAACGTGGGTGCTAATCTACCATAGTGCACGAATGTTAGAGCTTGACCCGGAATGAATATGGTATAACTAACTGCAGGCGCCAATGCCGCCTCGAGAAATCCTACGGTCGCTGCCGGCACTGGCAATGCGGGCAATTCTGCGAGCGCAAATCACAGCAGTGCATCCAGCCGTGCCGGTCGTGGCGCTGCACATGGCACCACTGCTGCTGGTGCAGAGACTACCGCCAATAACGTTGACGCAGCAGACGCCGCACCCGTTTTCATCGATGTCGACCCTGACTTTGTTGTCAACGGCGTGGAGGATTCCGGTCTTCCTTCGCCGTCCGAACTAGAAGAATTTCGAAACCTCGACCTAACGACTGCTGAGGGCGTTTTCGATATGCTGACCACTGGTAAACTTCACTGCAATTGTCATTTGATGTCGGCTTCACACGTTCGCTTGTATCAAGATTTTCGGCGTTTTTTTTTAGTTGCATGTTAATGTTTGTTTATGATCTGTCGACGTACTTAAAATGCTCAGATCTCGAGTCGTTGGCTTTCCCCCTGGCGGGGAGACACGGAACACGCATTTTATTGAAATAATAATAAAAATAATAAAAACAATTATTTCTTAAAAAGTGCACAATTAATCTTGTATAATATTAAGAATTGAATATTAGAAATGAATGGGAAGCCAAACCGCCGGAGCTTGTCTCTCTTATAACAAAGAGAGACGAGCTCTCTTGGGTATATTCTCGAGGTAACAAACCCTGAGATTCAGCTTTCGTTCAGCGGGCGAGGAGACTAAACTTACATCAGTTTGAAGATTTGATATCGTAGGTGTCAGCGTAAACTATTCTTTAAAAATTACAGCGTATTTCGAGCATTTTAAGTGTTACGCGTGGATTTTTTTCAGGTAGGCATTTCAACTATTTTGTTGTTTTTCTAAAACTTTATTCTGTCATTCTGATATTCCTTTGCAGTTAGTTGTGTTATGTATTAGTGCTTATGGTATTCGTTAGTTTTAGACATTTATTCGTTTTTCCGAGAAAATTCAGAATTGAGCCAGTAGTTAATTGAGAAATGTCCGATTTCATACTGGCAGATGACACAACTAGAGTGTGTCATATACCCAACAGTGACAGAAACTGGCCTGTGGATAATGAATTGATGATGATGAAAACTCGAAAATGATACAAATTTGAAAAAAACTATACAAATAAAAACATTCACACAAACTTATCGTTCACCAAGCGAAAAAATGTTGACCACTGTACTCTGCGAGCTAGCTACCTCGTCATACCCAGGCATCGAACAAAATATGGCAAAACAATGCTAACTAATGAAGGTGAGCGGCTTTTTAACAAACTACCCTCTCATATAAAAATGTCAACTCATTTCACGCATTCAAGAAACAAATTGCTCGACATATCATCGAATACAGATCCCTATCTTGAATAAGGAAATGCGTGAAATGAGTTTGGAACCTTAAGATTTTTTTTTATACTACTATAAATATGTTTATAAATATTTTAATGGATGCGACTACGAACGCTAAGCAATATTTAACTCAACCATGTTATCACATAAGCGACAATTGTCTTTGTTGATAATAAAAACGATTTACATTGTCTTTAAACGATTGGCAAAAAGGCTTGTATAGTGCTTTACTCAAAAATGCAAGTATCTAACCTAAATAAAACCAACAAGTACTTTAAATAAAATATATATTGATTAACTAGATATTTAATTAAAATGACAATTATGAAAAGTACAGTTACTAAAATTCAACACCGACTTTCCCGCGCTTTTGTTACTTCTTTGTTTTTTTTTAGCTATGGTAGCTGGAACTATACAGCCAAATATGGAATAAAATCTTTTTGTACCTATCTCTTTATAAACATACAGGTGTGTTTTAAATAAAATCTTTTTGTATTTAGTCTTTAAAACGTTTTTTTTTTTTGTTGAAACGTCATAATAGCGGCCGGCAATGTATTTCCGGAATGTTAGAGCGACCAGCAAAACTTTGCCGGCCGCTCCTTGAAACAGAACGGCAAGGTCGACTTTGCTCAAACAAGGTCGTTAAAATAATGACTACATTACATGCATTTTTGAGTAAAGCATATTATTTTACCCGTCAAAGTGAAAAACTTTTGTAACATAAGTTTGCTATAGACAAATAAACGAGTCTCCATACCAGTTACGTGATCAATTCTTTAGACCTTTTTACCCTTAGGACCTTTTTTCTGTGTTGCGGATTCTCGCGGGCTGGGCTAGCGGTCTGAGGCCCTGATTAAGTTGCATTAGCTTTTAAACTATTCTATTTCTAAAATCACTAACGCTCAAATGCCAGCTGCTGGTTGGACGACATGCTGGTTGAAACGAAACAGATATCACGTGACCTTATTGTCAACTCGTCCATTAGAACGTAAGCTCTTTTAGAAATAGAATCGCTTGGAAGCATCGATATGTACAACGTACTAGGTTACATCATCCGAACATTAACTTTCTTCTACTGCACTGCACTCCGTACACCTCACATTAGAGTGGCTTCAACACGCACGCAGTGTAGTTGTGTATCGAGCGAGAAAACTACGATTTAAAGCTGCATGTTTCAATAGTTTGTTTAGATGTCATAACAAATGTTTTAGCACTGCAGCAAACCTGAAGTCATTTTACGCGGGTAGACTACGCCGTCATCAAGTTGCTTAGCGGTTTTTTTAGTGACAGCCTCTCTAGTACGCAGTACTTATATTCGTACCGTATATCTCAATATTTGGAAGCGACTAATCTACGGCCCTAGTTCCGCGCGTGAGCCGCCCGCGTCATCTCACACATGTGTTGCCTATTGCCATCACATGCGGCAATCCACAGGAAAAAAGCCCTTAAATACCTCCTTCTGCCACTACACCCACCCTCATGAAACAGATGTGAGAAACAAAGACGGCCACTTAGTGGCGAGCCTGGCTGAGACCTATGTTCAACAGTGAAGTAAGGTCATCAAGGTAGAGGAAAATGGGCTTGTTACGATGATGTTGGTTGTTTCAGGGATGGGCCAAGCGATTCCGCACGTCATCTACCTCGAGAACACGAGCCCGGGGCGGCGCCGCGTCACGGACACGCGCCGTCGCATCAGAAACACAGGTATTACACACAATACTGTTGCACCAGCAACGTTTCACACTCACCTCCCCACTAGGTCTTCCGGTGTCGGGGATCTCGTGGAACAAGCACAATGACCAGGGGCCCTAGACAACTAGCAATCGCTTCCAAGCAATTCTGTTTCTAGAATCACTAACTCTCGAACTTTTGATTGGACGAAATACGAGCTTGAAATATGTCACGTGATCATATCGCACACCCAGAACAATACTGAATTATGTCAAAAATTTTCAAAATCGACTTTTTTATACATTCGAAACGGCAAAATCTTACCGCATATACTACGAAGACAGCCATATCAATATGTACAAAAGTGTCTAACAGATGGCGCAGTAAGTCTCTGTTCGCGAATGAATGCGTGTAGAGTCATGCCATAAACATGATCTTAAGTCTAGTTACTACTTGTCTGTTCGAGGGAGCGCACATAATTCCGTTATACAACACTGAATCATTAGAAGATAATTCAGTGTTGTCGAGTGTAGTGAGGAATTTTTTCGAGTTATTTTGTTTTAACTCAGTGTTGGTGACTTTCTTGATTTTGATAATTACTGTAATATTTCGTTATATCGAAATATTACAGTGTTGTCGACGAAGGTATGTTCGATTTTTTGATTATTCCAAAATAGTTTAACGTTGTTTAAAAAAAGTGAAATGATACAGTATTAACGATAGAATTTAATGACTTCTTAGTTTCTTCAAAATTAATGCTAAATGTAATTTTTAAATTCAAAATTATTACGTAGATTCTAAAATCAAAGAAAACTATTTTTAATTTATGATAGGTCTTTGTTTATGGGCAGACCAATTGCTTTTTTAGATAATACACTATTGTTGAATTTATTAAATTTTTGTTAGCTATTTCGCAGATTATGAAAGGCCGTGGCCTGTTGCTGCTTGAAAAGACATTGGATGCAACCGCAACAGAACCCCGGACAACTCGTTCGTCAAACAGTGTGGATGCGGGTGCTGATTTTCCACAAAGTAGTATGGAAATAGGTGCTGAAAAGGATGTCGATAATTCAAAACCCATTGCATCATCGACTATTGGACCGTCAGCCATTGCAGTATCAAAAAGTATCCCAAATCCTGGAGAAAATAAGGAGATTTAAAAAAAGTTTGTGTGCAAAATCGTTCAAAATGAAACAAAGATCAAGGTTTTTCTCCGCTGTTGCTAAAAAAAAGAGAGATATTTTGGATTTAATAGACACAATATAATTCCAGCTATACGTTGCGTCCTATAATAAGAATGCTTTAAACTTAGAGTAGCAGCACTAATTGATTATACAAACCGCTGAGTTTCTAGCTTAGTTTTAGATTTAAATCATAAATTACAACGTAGTTATTGAATTTTAAGTTTAATGCATAATGCTGTGATCTATATAACTTAAGACATAATTATTACTTTTAAAGGATTCTACCACAGGGTTCAAGATTCTTAGTCGTTATCCGTACAGTCGTTATTTGTTTTATATTGGTATAATAATAATATTAGATAAGATATTAAGTACTTGCTGATGTTTAAGTTCAAGTAAATCCTAATTATTAATTGCTGTGATTTGAGTAAGATCCTTTTATAAGATTATAATTATAACATAAACATTAAACTTAGGGTTCAATACTAATAATACTAGTTTGATTATGTAAGTGCTTATAGTTTATGGTACTTAATATTGCTTAATGTGTTTTGCTATCATCTTTACTTTAAAAAAAGGAAACACTTCATGCAAGTTAACAAAAATATCAAAGTGTTTAGTTTTTTTATGTTTTTTACATTCATTTCATATCATCCATAACGGGTATTAATAATAATTGTTTTAAGAAGTGCAGACAGAAATAAAATAAGGTCCAAAGTACTACATATACAGAAAATGATTTTATTATTGTCTTTGTACGTGGTACCTTGATTGATTATAACTTTCAAACAGACAATAATATAGTACTGATTTTCTTAAATTTTGTTTTTTATTTTACTTTTAACAGGTATTTTCCTAAAAAAACACGGATAAATCACTATTGAATATTTACTCAAGCCCATTAAGTAGTAGAATAATGGTGAATTATTTCTGAATCATCGAGTAACAAACGCCTATTTTGAAATAATCCTTTTTATTTCATTAAGTAATTGGACAATAGTGAATTAAGTAAAAAAAAACATTTATTTACTCTATTTATGCTCATTGACGCGAGGTACCCACAAAATACTGATTGACATTAGATTCGTTACACGAAATGTTTAAGATATTTGCAATAACTTTGATACACTAAGAGGAAACGGTTTTTCGGCTCTCCTGAAAAAAGTGATTTTTTGAGTTAGTTCAGTGTTGTTCTGGGTGTGCGATATTGTCAACTTGTCCAATCAGTAGCTAGCGCTCGAGCGTCACCAGTTCTAGAACCAGAATCGCTTGGAAGCGATTGCAATACTTGTCTGGGGCCAACAAGCGCCTACACTCAGAACCGAGTAGAAAACTAGCTAAAAGTATTTATGTCCTTGTCTTTATACGCAGCGGTAACAAAGACAGGTATATTTTTTAGCTAGTTTGTATTTTGCAATATAGCGTCATAAACCCAGACCAAATAAACGAAATAGTTTGCGTTTATATGGAAAAGTTTATCTGAAACCTTCCTCATGATATGCTGTAACTAATTATCAAATTTCACCAAGATCCGTTTAGCCGTGAAAAGCATATAAACTGACAGTCAGACAGAGTTACTTTCGATTTAATAATATTAGTATGGATGCTCTCGCGAAGTGAGGCCGGTTTTTAAATCATGTGATTAGAAATGTTACCAGTTTAAATATCGTTGTCACACATGATAGAACAACAGTGTCTTGAGTAGCCGTTCCGATGTAAAGGGTCAGTAAACAGTAGTGGCAGTAGCGGAAAATATCAAGGAGTAGGATAGTTGTACGTGTGCAAGCTATTTCATAAGCCATGAAAGAAATAGTGAATATACCTGTACGCCAAGGTTTTAACCGGTCTTACTTCGCTGTTTGCAGAGCTCCGTCCATATTTGCTCTGAGGTTACGAATAGAGCGTAATGTGCAGCTATGGTCTCAGTGGCGAATCTAGGATTTTGGCTGAAACGGGGCTTGACTTAGCTGAGGGTAACCTTCATCAAGGTCGGCAAACACAGACGACAGACATCTTCGACTGAGTGTGAGAGTCGGATTTAGATAGTTTTGGCAGGGGTCTGAGTCCCTCATTGAATCAGCAAGTGATTGGCGCAGTGATGTCGCATGTTGTAGGCCTCCCGTCGGTGGAGCGGCCGCGCCCCGGCCAGCCCACTAGTCGCGCGCACGCAAACGCCATAACCAACATAGTCTACGATCGGTACCTGAGATGCGAGAGCCGCTTCGCCACTCGCCGCATCTCTGAGCACAGGTAAACACAAAACAAGTCAAATTCACATCAAACTCCTTATTGAAATACGAAGCAGACTGGGTAACCATGGTCCAAAAATACAAGGTCCACCGTACCGGGAGTTTACACCCGACCACGTCTTCCGTCATCGTCTCTCTCGAACGTGTTGTAAATCACTTATTCCGGTTTTGCTTGTGCATCGATTGACGTTAGTGCATGTCATCCACGTGATTTTTTTTTACTCTGAACCTGGCGTAGTATATTATTATACCATGGGGTTAACATATACCGTTCATACACAGTTTTGACTGTATTCTGTTGTGTTGAAAACATTGCATGGGCAAAAAATAAATAAAAATAACAGCCAACTGTTAGGTTCTTAATAAACAAAATGTATGACTTGCGTCATAATTATATCCTAGTAAAAGACGTACTTGTCACACACACTATGGCATGTCACTTTTCGTTCATAAACGGTACGGAACTCTCTTCAGACATATTATAAGTATATGAGTAAATCCAGGGTATAAACCATCTCCCTATCGAATGTCTTTCAAATCAATATGGCCGTTTTTGAGTAATTGAGTAACGAACACCCTTTCGAACAATCTTTCTTATTTATTAAATTGAGTGAGACAAATTCTGATTGATTTCGTTGACGTATTTATCCTATACGTCAACCAAATCAATTAGAATTGGGTCTACTACGAGTAAGTTTACAAATACATGGTGTTAAAAATCTAGTCTAGTTAGTCTTCAAGTTGTGTAAAGTGCGATGTGATTGGTGCACAGGGACGCGTACCAGCTGCTTTTCCGCGAGCAGATGCGCTGCCGCAACGCCCGCCGCAACTCGCCGAGCATCTACCGAATGGAAGATAGGAACTTTAACTTTACTACTGTGAGTTAAACGCCTAGCTACATACAGTTGTATCTCAGCAACGGACGACGCGGTCAGTCGTTGGATGGGTGACCGCAGGTGGCATTTAACTAACTAGTAGCGTGTTTGTGTTGGAGGTGCTATCGTCACCCTCCGAGTGCATCATCAGACCAGCCACTTCACACTTAGGTGACAATACAATATGGTGCCATATTATTGCATTGTCACTTATGTAATTATTCTATATTTCAGTTCAATCTGATGCCGGAAAGTGGTTTCAAATCTTGCTTGCAATATTGTATTAATACAATATTGCAATTTTGAAGCTTGTAAAAATGTTTTCTTTGTAGTTCATTGATACATCTTTGTACATCCCATGTGACTATGACTTAATCTTAATATATATAAATCTCGTGTCACAATGTTTGTCCTCAATGAACTCCTAAACCACTTAACCGATTATAATAAAATTCGCACACCATGTGCAGTTCGATCCAACTTGAGAGATAGGATAGTTTAAATATATATATATATATATATATAAATAATAAACTCGAACGAAGTCGCGGGGTGACAGCTAGTATGTCTATAAGTATTTTAAAAGTACCAGTCACCTCGCACACATATACCCCGTTAGCAATAAACATTGCCTCGGAGTAGTTCTACTCTGCTTTTTCATTTTCGGTCGACATAAAAAATTTAAAAGAAAGAAAAACACAAAACACTGTGTAACTTTTCCGAGGTCATACATAGTTGATTGCTAAGAGGGGTTGTGTAGTATGAGAGTATGTAATTAAAGGTTAACGTGTAACTCAACAGCGGAACATGGCCGTCATGATGCGTCTTCTCAGCGGTCCCACCTCGGCCGAGGCCCGGCTCAACGCGTTCATGGTCGCCGTCGTGAGTACTACATCATAACGTACCTTCGATCAGACATACATAGCTGTAAAGTCTCAGTACGAAAAATGACACCCTGAAAACAAGGCTTAGATGAAATGTGAGCCTTGTTTCGTTGTCAGTCGCACTGTGATCGCGTCGGTGTAACGACGCTCAAATGTGCTAAAATACTTTAGCAATGTCATCAACGCAATTGCGGAGGATAAAGCTTAGATTAAAAAATGAAGTTTTAATAATATGTATTTGATCATATGTAATATAAACATATATATCTGATCGAAGCAACATACCTCACTATTTATAATTAAAAGACGCCTGGAAACTTCTATTTTCACTAAGTAGCCACTCTAGTAGTTAAGGGAAATGTATGTTTTTATTAGTTATTAGCCAAAGATTGTAAAACAAGTTTTTGAAAAAAGAAATCCCCTCATTTTCTTCATTTTTCTGGGCAGTGTTTTTTTCCCGAACAAAGTGGTAGAGTCATATTTATAACTTTGGCATTTATAAGTGTATCTTCGATACCTTCTTCAATAAAGACATTTTGATTTAATTTGCCTTCTGAAACTATGCAGGGTCATTTCCAAAACATTACGAATAAAAGAAGAATTAAAATGTTGCATAGCCTCGGAATAGTTATACACACTACTACTCGTAGTAGTTACAGTGTTAGGTAATTTATTCAGAGGCTAAACAATACAACTTTCATTTAATTTTGTTTTGCATGTTTTTTTTGCTACAAATAAATTATTGTCTATTAAATTTCAACCATGTTTCTTCCTTTGAAAGACTTTTTACCGTTTCATAAAATAAAATAAAATTAATTCGATTTTTTAAGAGTTCTGTTCCGTACCAAAATCGTAAAAATGAAATCTTATAAAAGTGAGATACCGGTTTCTGTCTATCTGCATGTCAGAACTGATTTTTACTTTTTTTTTGGACTACATTGCGAGGACTTTGGTATCCGTAGCACAGTTTTTTACTAGCACGGAAACCAGTGGCCTCATTATATTTTATGATTTTTTTGCCAGGAGGTATGTCAAAAAATGAGAGATTGATTGTATTTGTCCTTTTTTTAGGAAGTACGTATGTCAAAAAATGAGTGATTGATAGTATTTGTCCCGCCGCTCAGGCTCGGGTGCTGTACCTGCAGCCGGAAGGACGGGAGCG
Organism: Peribatodes rhomboidaria; assembly: GCA_911728515.1. Lineage (NCBI taxonomy): Eukaryota > Metazoa > Arthropoda > Insecta > Lepidoptera > Geometridae > Peribatodes > Peribatodes rhomboidaria. The sequence continues at coordinate 23,292,886 of OU452166.1, forward strand.
CGCGCGCGAGCCGCTGTGCATGCCGCGCGAGTTCGTCTCGGTGCGCATGCGCATACGCGAGTACCTGCAGGCAGTCATCGACATCGTGCTCAGCAACGGCGGCGGGAGGAACCTCTTCGAGAGGATGGCCGGCGTCATCGTCGGGTACCACCAGGACTTCTTCGACGCACTCGTGAGTACATTCGGTTTCTAGACGTTGTTGATTTTGCGTATCCTCGATCGAATCGTATGTACAGTCGATTGTGTATCTTGATTTGGAATCTTAACGTTTTATATATTTATCCATTCATGACACTTGTTACACGACACAGCAGATGGCGGGAGCTCAGGCTGGTTCCCCGCCACCAAAGGTTTACTGTGTAGCTAAGGACTCCCCCCCACTCGCCCCCTCTAGCCACCAGCCGTTTCCTCGACCGAATCGTATGCATTCAAATTCAAAATTATCTGTTGACCGAGCTTAAGAGTCCGGCGACCTAACTAATTTCGACCTAGGCGACCTAGACTAACTTCGCATTGGTTTTAGGTATTCTATCGCCATTTCGTCCAGAATAAGAAGACGAGTGAAGTCAGCGAGTAATGATACTGACGAGCCTCTAAACTTACCTACAGAGTGACAAAGTGCAATTTCAATTTTTTTTATGACTTTTGCACTTCTGTAATCATTCTTAAGTAACTAAGAATTTCCCATATATTATGGATTCATTTAACAGCTAATGATGTAGACAACCTAAAGTGACCTCTTAAAAATGCGGATATTTTTCATAGCTCTGTTTTCGCTTAAGAACGTTTTTTAAAAAAAAAAAACAAGAACATAGGGGCGAAGATATTATTAATTTAATTGTACTTGCTAAATTTCATCATAATCTGACAAATGGTTTTCAAGAAATTCGAGTAGCCCGTGTGAATGGAAATTTCAGAGCGTCGCGGCCCTCTTAAGGGAGAAGCATCCGTAGTAGACCCTGAGACCTCCGGGGCTCAGGGTCTTCTACATTATGCTGAGTTACATTGCCGTTTTGTGGCAAAAAACATTGTTTGCATGGTCAATTTCATTGTTATTATTCGTCAATATTTTTTTGTATTCTTATCGTTTATTCATAAAATAAAAATTGACCATTGTCTACTTGGATAAATTGCCATTTGTTTGTCCAAAACGAATTTAAATACAGTAAAATTTGAAGGTGAATAGTTCATGCAAATTAAGTTAATAAGTTCGATTATGCACTAAATCGGCCCAGGGGTTGTGAAGACATGGGAGACGCGAGATATCAGTTCGAGGCGAGCTACTAGTTAATAAATAGTACGCGCTTGTTATTGCTGGCACTGACTGCCAAACCGTGTGTTAAATACCGCGTCTGAGAAGTCAGTCTTTCCATTTGACTTAGTAATAAGTTGGGGTAGTTCCAACTGATTACCTTGCATGCATTTACATTATAATTAAAAAAAAAAAAAACATAAATAGCCTAATTTGTCGCAATTAGGGAGGCAAGCGGTCGAATGAACGGTACTAGATGGTTGCCTGATAAATGTAACTTATTGCTTATTTATTTAAGCACACAAAACATAATACAGTCATATTATAATTACAAAAAATATAGAACGATAATAGTTTGGTTCTAGACTATATTCTTAAACATGTGTACATAGCATCAACAAATTATCAAAATATTAAAAAAAAATATTGTAAATATTTTATTAATTCAAATTATTAAATTATTAACTGTGTCGGCAGCACGGCCACACCCTGCTGCAGCCGAACCTCGTCCTGGAGCACGTGCTCCGCGACTTCCTGCGCGCGCGGCTGCCCTCGATCCTCGCGTGCGTGATGTCCGGCAGCCCGACAGACGAATTCGTGGCTCGCTTCTACTACGTCTTCGAACACTTCTTCACGGATATCTGCACTCTTGCCATACGGTGCTGTGTCCACGGCTTCGATGGCCTCTGCGCTTTGTATATGGCCTTCTTCGTAAGTATCACCTTAATACTTCAATACTCCTTTCGTAGTTAATTGTAGACTCAGTTAATTCTTTAACCACCAGCTCCCCGTTCTACTAATTGATTTAAAAATAAATTGCCTCATGTTGTAAAGTTTTGTGTGCCCGAATTGTCAAAAATAGATAATCCATTAATAATTTGTGTGTCAAAGTGAAAAGTCACGTCACTGAATAGACATCTCATTTTCTCCAGGAGTGTTGTGTATAGAAAAACAAAATAATTGTCTATAAAAACTGTATTTGCGCGCGAGCCACAGGGGTAAGTTATCAAATAAGGAACAAACACACGTTACAAGTCACACATGTCAACTGAACGAACTGAGGTGTCAGACTCAATCAACTGCGGCAAATCGGTATTTGTTCGTCCGACGATAACTTGGCTATCGTAGATCCGATCTTTATAAAATTTTGCATGCAATTAGTTCCTGCAAATACGATTTGTAAGTTGGTATTAAAGATGTGTGCCAAATTTGTCAATGGGTGATGAAAATATGAGAGTCTAAGGCAGGGTCTCTGTCGCCCTCTGCTACCTCGCTTACGTTAAACAACTTACCTCCGCATCCCTTTATCGCGTAGGCGAAAACTCACTGAAGCGGCACTACTATATTTTTTTTTAATATATAAAAGCGATAACCAGCTTATAACGAGTATTAAACCCAACAGCAAGAAGTCACTGAAGATTACGAGGCGACGGCCCGCAATTGGCTTCGGCTCGTGGTTCGCGAAAACTTACTCGCGATCCGCAACTTGCTCGACGTGAGGTTACCCGCCTACGACGGGCCCGCGCAGCGCGAGGTGAGACTCCACTAGATACTATCAAACACATTATTTTAAAATATTATTAACTTGATGTAAGATGGTATTAACATCACAATTATACTCATAAAAAAGAAAAAAAAACATTTAAAAAAGTTGAAGAAATTGTAATTTTTTTTTTTTAATTTACGTCATAAAATTTTATATTTATGGTTATGGGGATACATACAGTTTTGATTTCAAAATGATATTGATGTCGGTTAAAAAGAGTAGGAAAAAGGTACAACTGTTTCTTTTTTAACCGACGAAAAAACGGAGGAGGTTCTCAAGTCAACGCGTATATTTCATTTTAGTAATGAATACCAAAAAAATAAAGTAGTCTTGTTTCTGTCAATTTAGTACTAGTAATATATGCAGGACTTTTTTTGTGAAAATTGCACACACACACCGCGCTCCGCCCTCCTAAAAGCGTTACCGCAGCTACTAAACGCGTCGGTTTTATTTGTAAGCTGTTCGCGCCGTGCCGCTACTTTCTAAGAATAAAAGCCGCCGACATATGATACAGATTTGTTAACATTTTCGTAAAATGTCCTTTTTCCTTGCGTTCTTAAACCGGTCATAACTCTTGTTCTTTTTAACGTGCATCTTCTCGGTATTTTTGCATGAATACTATAACTGAGTACTGTGCACATGCCCTTCAATTAAATAACAGGGTTTTTGTAACACTCTGTAAATTTGCAAACAAACATGAAAAACATGTTTTTTAATACAAAATAAGCGATAATAAATAATAATAATAAATTCGGGACACTTCCACACACGGTCGCCTGACCCCAAACTAAGCAAAGCTTGTACTATGGCTGCCAGAGACTGATATACATACTTAGATATTTTTAAATACAAACTTAAATACATATTAACACCCAGACATAGAACAAACACAAATGTTCATCGCATAAATGTTTGCCCTAGGTGGGAATCGAACCCACGCCCCCAAGCTCAGAAGGCAGGTTCACTACCAACTGAGCCACCGAGGCAGTCTACTGAGGTAGTCTACGATAACTACCTATTAATCATAATTTTATACAATAATATTTAATATTCATAATGAAACACAGACCGATTTTTTTAGAGTTTCAGTTGTACCCTACGTTACATACTCAGTAGGTACTATTTACATATCTATTCACCAGTTATTAAAAATGCCGAATAAGTAGAAAGGAAATAGGTCTTTTTAATTAGTAGGAAAACAGTAAATTATCGAATCAATTCATACATATATAGATAGTAGACAAGTAGGCGCTTGAATATGACTATTGCATAAGGTAGGTAGGTCCTAGTTATTACACTAATGATACGTACATATATGGCTAGAAAACAATAATTACTTAGTAAAACGCCAAATCGCAACATTTCGAAAAGTCAGCACAGCACAGCGGTGGTGGTAGTAGTTGTAAGACTTACGCGTTAATAGTTTTTTTTCTTGAGACTAGTGAGTTTAGATGTTTACGCGCAGACGCTCGCATCGAAGCTCACAGCAAAACACTAAGCTACCTTATTCTGTGACCTGGCAGCGAAAAACGTTGAGATAGCAAAACGTTTGCCTATTACCTACAATGTAAAAAACAGTGTTTACTAACATAATCCTCTTTAAGTCTTATTTTAGGAGTTTCAAAACGATTGTTTTGTTGTTTCCTGTTACAAATAAAGATTTTTGTAACTATTTTTTTTAATTTACACTATTTTTGCGTACAATGTGCAGGTGTACGTCCCGGTGAACACGCCGCCGTCGCGAAACGCCTCGCCCGAGGGGAACGAGTCGAACCCCTCGAGCTCGACGCTGCAGCTGCCCAGGTCGCCCTCGCCTTCTCCGTCCGGTATGGAGAACGACGACGAAGACGACGACGAGGAGGACGGCGACGACGAAGAGGACGACGGGGAAGAGGGCGAAGACTCGCAGTCGCTGGAGGGTGTCGGCGACTCGTGCAGCACCCCCACGCACAACTGTATAGCGAGGTCAGTTTGGACGTCGACGAGTGCTTGCGTTTGTCAACAAAACTGTCGCTGAGACCAGTTTCACACTCTAAATAGAATATGCCTCCTATTCCTTTTAGTAGGAAATGTTAATTTACAACAATGCAAAATACGTCGTATAATCATCATTTTACCTAATGTTTATATTAAGGTGCCGTCATAGCACGATTTTTCACCCACACACACGTTTACTTAAGCAGCTACTCTTTGAGATTTTTTTTTCCAAAATAAGAATGATTTTCAAAATTGTTCTTCGGTTAAACGTTAGTTGGTTGTTTCTTCTACCAGCTGTATAATGTTGCATCTGATCATCATAATTCTTCATATCAAACTAGGTGCAAACAAAAAACTTGTTTTTCGTGATTTCGTGTAAGACGGGGCCTTAAGCCGTTTAACAGAGCGTGAGGTGTAATATAAATTGATTTTTCTAAAACAGTCAAAAACAGCCTATTCATTGATCAATTACTGTAATTTTGGTCTGGACAGCAAATATGACCAAAATCCACAATAAATTAAGTTTAACTTTAAAAAATGTTTGGAATAGGTCTCCGCTAGAGGCTCACTCGGCGTGCGTTTCGCCCAGACATTACCAGCTTAATGAACCGGAGCGCTCTCAGAGCGAACCCGCCCGCACCAGCCAGGCCACGCAAGATGAGTTGCCATCTTCATCTCGGAGCGGACTTAGAATGGCCGAAGGACTCAATATCACCGGACTGACCACTCCAAGTTTACAAGGACAAGCTACCGAACATGATTCTGACGGAAGTGAGCTACTTGGCGACCTGTTTGCTGACATGTTCGAAGATAGTAATAGCTCTACCATGAGCGACGGTGTTGAGCAGGCCAACCAGAGTGAGGATAGTGCGCAGGCTAAGCCAAGTAGTCCGGCGGGGCAAGTTGCACAAGCTGAGCAGTCTGCGCAGGCGAGGCCCAGTAACCAGGCGGAGCCCAGCAGCCAGGCGGACCCTAGCAGCCAGGTGGACCCTAGCAGCCAGGTGGACCCTAGCAGCCAGGTGGACCCTAGCAGCCAGGTGGACCCTAGCAGCCACGCGGTACGGTCTCCGCAGCCTGGCTCTTTCAGCCAGGCGTTGTGCTCTCCGCAGCACAGCCCCAGCAGCCACGCGGTACGGTCCCCGCAGCCTGGCCCCATCAGCCAGGCGGTACAGTCTCCGCAGCCCGGCCCCAGCAGCCTGGCAGTATGTTCTCCGCAGCCCAGCCCCGGCAGCCCGTCGATATGGTCTCCGCAGCACAGCCCCGGCAGCCGGGAGGGACGGTCTCCGCAACTCAGCCCCAGCCTCTGGGCGGTGCAGTCTTCGCAGTCCTGGCCCAGCCGCCGGGTGCTACGGTCCCCGCAGCCCGGCCCCAGCCGCCGGGTGCTACGGTCTCCGCAGCCTGGCCCCAGCAGCCAGGCTGACCAGAGTGAACTGAGCCCGATGAGTGAAGCTCAGGCTGTGGTCGACGCACCGGGTACCTCTTCGGCAGCCACGGGTGGCCCTGTGAAAACGGTGAGTACCGTTCACATTATTATACTATGATTGTTTAATATGATTACTATGTGAGTGAATAAGCGCACGTAGAAAAGAGCGAAACCATTTTTTAAAACAAAAACGGTGTGAACATACTATTTTGAAAGGTTTAGTGTTTGTCGAAGTAGGTATGTCATTTCTACTAGGGTTCAGTACCCAAATGGTAAAGAAGAACCCTTACGGTGAGACACTAGACATCGATGTCTGTCTTTATGTGAGATGATTATCTCAAACTATGAAAGCTAGCGAATTGAAAGAAAAATGGTCACGATCCATACAAAATTTGTCCAGACCCGGCGCAAGCGATCTCAGATCTCATATCTTTCTTCTTATCTTTTTTTTTTATTTATTTATTTGTGTAATCGACAGCGTTACATAGTAATATTTGATACAATTATAACAATCTTTCTTAATATATATAAATTACGTGTCACGTTGTTTGTCCGCCATGGACTCCTAAACTACTTAACCGATTTCAATCAAATTTGCACACCGTTTGCAGTTCGATCTAACTTAACTGATAGGATAGCAATTCTTGTATATATATATATAATTGGAATCTCGGAATCGGCTCCAACGATTTTCATACAATTTAGTATATAGGGGGTTTCGGGGGCGATAAATCGATCTAGCTAGGAATCATTTTTAGAAAATGTCATTTTATTCGTGTTTTATCGATAATCAACTTAAACATAAACTTGGAAGAAAAATAACAAAAAGGAGAGGCGTTTGAGTAGTCTCAACTGAAAAATATGACTCTTCCTGACACCTAACTAATTGCTTTAACGACACAACAGCAGATGGCGTTGTTAAGTAACATGAAGTCAATGAGTGTTTGCTTTGAGGTTAGACTAAAATCAATTGTTTATTTTCCAAAAAACTCTATTAAAAAAAAAATACCGAGCAATGCTCGGTCATCAAGGTACTAAATAAATAATAAACGCAAACGAAGTCGCGGGGTGATAGCTAGTTTATATATTATATTTCTTGGCTAAGTAAGTTAAATTCCTTGAGTAGATGATTCCAAGATGTACTGTCGTTGACATCGTTCAGGCTGACAAAGTCCAGTGTCCTAGAACGTTTAGTTTGCTAAAACGTCCATGTCGTATTACGTCTAGTCTACCAATGCCCAGTGTCCTAAAATGTCTAGTATCGAAAAGTCTAACTCCGGAAACGTCTAGTATCTCAAAATATCTAGCCCGTCATTGTCTACTCTCTAGTCCTATATTGTCTAGTTAAAATGGTGTAGCTGTAGATCGAAATGGAAAAACAAAAGACGTTCTATGCGAAAAATTAAAATACGATATATGTAGAAAAACAAAAGACGATCAAAGTGAAAAAACAAAAGACGATCTAAATTGAAACGAAACCTTCACTTCCAAACTAACCAAAAATAAGTATTTTTTACGTTGAAATTTTCACAAATGAATGTACTCCTGTTGCCACTATAACACCAAATTAATACAAAAAACAGAAAAATATATATTTTAAGGGAAACATACAACAAACGTGATTTTTGCTCGTTTTTGCTCGGTATTGAAAACGGCAACCGATAGACGCTTAAAATATTCACAGAATAATTAGTTATATATTCAATTTAAAAATAAATAATTAAAATAAAACAAATATTTAAGGGGGAGCCTCCCTTAATTTTTTTTTTTTTGTTACTACAACAGACTAATCTGGCTATTAAAAAAAATATTAATATTAATAAAATATAATTATATAAAAAAAAATGTAGTGTAATCGCTGAAAATTCAGAGAACTACGTTCCGATAGTTTTTTTAATAAGATTGTCAAGCACAGCGCACAAGTGCACCGCGCTTGACTCCGGGATTCGATTCAAACTCAGATTTCTAGTGGACTGTATATTTTTCCTTTACATTGCGATTTACAATATGGAGTATTACGTGCGCAGACGTCTAGATACGGCGGAGACCGAGCGGCAAGAAGGGTGCGGTCGCCTCCCGCTTTTGGTTTTATTCCTCTCGCGGAGGGGCGGACAGCGGGGTTCGGGGAGCAGTCGACCGTAAGGTTTGCCCACCGCACGCCATCTACAATTTCTCAAAGCAACTAAATGGTGCGTGAGCCATGACCCCTGCTTTCCCGTCGCCACATCGCTCCACTAGAGGGCGTTACAAACCACTTATCAGTGCATATTCCACAAAGATACTTTTTGTGATTTTTTTTTCCAAAACTAGAATGATTTTCAAAATTGTACTACGGTTAAACTCTAGTTGGTTGTTTCATCTACCAGCTGTATTTGTTTGTACCTGATCATCATAATTCTTCATATCAATATGGGCGCAAAAAAGGCTTGTTTTTGGTGATTTCGTGTAATACGGGGCCCTAACATAGGGCAAGCAATTCGATTTTGTTTTTAACTTATATCGTCTTTTTTTATTTGATTGGTCTTTATCGTTTGGTCGATATTTTTTATATGATTTAATCGACCGAGTGAGCGTTAGCGAGCGGATCGTCTCTGCTTCAGCTTCGACAAAAATGCTTTAGTATTTCCGATTTCTGTCCGGATCTCTGTCCGGATCTTTGTCTTCCTCTAGAGGTAAAAAAAATCTGTATATGTAATTTTATATACATATATATATCTCTATATTATCAACAACAACAATAACTTTTTATTAAAAACATGAAATAATTACAATTATAATTAATAAGGCTAAACTAAGTTTTTAATGGGCGGCCTTATCTCTCAAAGCGATCTCTTCCAGGCAACTGTACGGACAGGAACATGTAAGCACAGTGCCCTTTAATGTTAACAAAAATAACGTGACAAGACTTTAGAAAAATATATCAATAATAATAAATAAATAAATACTATTAAGTACACGAAATAAATATAAAATAAATACATAATAAGCTCGTAATGACGTCATCATTACGAGCTTATTGGTGGTTGAAATTACGTTCCGTTTTACGTACTACGTTTACGTTTTTGGGGCTGAGCTACCCACGTCCGTAGGAGTGTACTCTATTCTGATTCCCTACACGTGGTCCCCGGGTAGTGCTAACCGGATAGCAAACTCTGGTGGGAGGCTTCGTCTGTGGCTGGTTACCATTTACCGGACCTAGCCATGCCGTGAAATGACTTAGTCGTGTTTCGGGATGTAGTCCGGTGTAACCGTTCCGAAGACGGGTCTGAGCAGTAGCGCACTTGTAGCGCCTCACTCAACTGCCGTCTTTGTACTTCTTCACTCTACAAAACTTCAAGGCTAGAGTGAATAAGTACCTTATAGGTCGTCGTGCTCCATCTCAGACCACAACGTCGCTTAACATCAGGCGAGTTGGTGGTCAAACGCCAACCTTCTTCATAAAAAAATAATAATAAAAATTCGTAGTAGGTAATTCAAATATTTTGTAAGAAACCAACAGTTTTTCATTAGACATGTTACTATGTTCTTTATTAAATTGTTAACCTAATTTGTCATTAAAATTATGATGCAAGTTCCCCTTTGTCTTGGTAGTGGAAGTGACATAGGGTACAATATTTTGCAGCCTGGTTTTTTGGTTTTCTTTTAATAATATTACTTGTTTTCTTAATCAGATGTCATGACTTGGTTAGTAAAATTCAAAATTATACTACAAAAGTGCAGAATCTTGCAAAAGTTAAATTACACTAAATGCGTAGATTACTTTGGAAGATAAAAAGAAAATAGACAATAAAAAAAACACTATTTCTTGAACGATCCGTCCGTTTTCTGAGAGTTCAAGCGTTAGGCATCAAGCTTGGTTTTCACCTTTCTATCTCACAGTAAAGGTAATTAAACAACGAAAGATATGTTTTTGATAGTTTAGGGTTCCATGATTCGAGTGTTACACGAACGGAGCCCTGGACTCAAAAAGTCAAAAGTCAAAAAGTTTTAAAATTGGGTATCAAAGATGCACTTATGAACGTTAAAAGATTTATAATAGACTCGACCGCCTTGTGCGGAAAAAGAGCCACTTCTCAGAAGAACAGGCAAGAAACTGAGAGGCATAAATAAATTACTGTCTCACAAATTTTTGCTGACAACTAGCTAAAATCTATGTAGTACTAGTGATCATCATACCAGACATCTTTGTCTTCTAATAATGTTAACCTTATAATATACTCTTTTCATTAATGTAGTTTTTACATGTGATTTGAATTTTCCTTCAGTGAGCCCTATTATACATATTTTTCGGGATTTTAAAAAACGAACGCAGTTGCCTAAAAATTACTTATTTGAGTCTCTTACTTACTTATCTTAGTCTGTCTCAATCTAGGTACAGCTATCCTATCCTTTTATCTAGTGTTATTATTATGATAGTCACAGTTCAGTTCAATTTCAGACTAGCGAGTTCTCGCTAGTGGCGGATTTATTTAATCATAACTACAAATAATAAATATCGGCGAAATAACAAATGAAAGTCTATATCGGGCTTGCGCCAAGGATTCCGAACAGAATGGTTCTGTTGTACATTTTTTTTTGCGGTAACTCAGGTAATTTTTCTATAGAATGCATATTCGACAAAAACTATGTCAGGTAGGTATGCAGGTAAAAACAGAGAGTATAAAAAAAGGAAGGCGATCTTATTGCAACAAAGGATGTCGTGTTTCGTGTACGCCGGGAAACGTTGCTTTAAGGCAGACGAGCATTGGAAACTAAAGTTGTATTACCTCGTTTCGCAACGCCACGGATTGCGGTCAGTGATCTGATCGTTCACGCTATTACATAATAAATAATGACGATGCGACGAAAGCGGTGACCTATTCTTTCGTATAATTTTATTTGTCATAAAGGTTTTCTACATACATTACTGGTCATAATGTTTTGTAGTCAAATTATTGGATTATTTTGTTTTATGTTACTTAACATGGAATATTTATTGTAAGTATATTCGCCTTAATTTTCAATTAATTAATTCGGAATAAAAAGTACACCTTATCTAAATTTCAAGATGATCGGTTGATAGTAGTATATAGTAGTATATGAGTAGTTGAGACGTGCAAGCCTTAGAACCAGACAAACAAACAACCAAATTGTTGTCGGCTCCCCCACTCGATTGTTAAAGAAGTTAATCGGTATCGTATCTACAGATTGAAACAAAGAAAGTCATTCTTATGCCTGTAGGTATACTTCGGAGATAAGGAGTTCGGTATACTCTTTGGTACTACTCATTACAAAAAAATATACTTAGGAGAGTAATTAGATTGAAGCAAAGTTAGTTTGGAATAGGACCTTGATAAAAGTACAATAAGGCTAGTAGGAAAACTGCAAAAATTCCGAGCCGCTTGTTACCATGGCCGGTTGGTAAGGTTGTCCGTACTGCGCGTCATCCGATGACGCTCGCTGACGTTTACATCATACTCGTACTGTCATCGGGCGTCGGCGCACGATGCGACGAGGCGACCTCACTGAACACGGCTCTGGAACGTAATCCAATTTAACTACCAACTTAGCTCTAGAGGTGGTAAAACGCGGGAACTAAAAACTATCCACGCGTAGCTGTCTGTTATGTTAGGCGAACAATGCAGTAGCTCCGCGAGCCACCTCAGTGGACTAGTGGTCGCATTGTGTGTGTCAGTGCTCTCGCCGTTCTCAGTAAAGAGTACCCTTGTGTTTGTGTCGGAGTGTCAGTGTGTGGCGGTCCGATCGCCGCGTGGACGCCCCTATAGCGCGCAGCGTGCTCGTGTTTACTTATAGATACTACTCCAACTATTAGAAGGCAAACACATTTATCACTGTTTTATATCGATAATAAAAGATTAAATTCTATATTTACGGAAAAAAATATTGAAAATATAGCTAAAAAGTTTGCGTCGTTATAACCTCAATTTTTTTTTTTATTGTATGATTTATAAACATTTTGATAGGAGTGCAAAGTCAGTTAAAAGTACTTGGTCTAGTTCGAGCATTATAAAAGTTGGCAACCAGTTGTTGTAACTTCTGAAGAAGTTGTGCGGGAATGGCGGGAAATCCAGTTCGTTAAGTACTTTTGTTACCATCGACTTCGAAAAAGAGAAGTTTCTCGATCGTTTATGTGTGCGTTAAAGACGGTTAAAGTACACGTATACAGAACTCCTTTACTACTACTGTAGCTCCTCAGATTTTAAACTTAACGTCCTTGTTTTGATGGAAGAGGGAAGTAGCGTTATCGGTTCCAATGTATAACAATACAACACGGATCAACGACAAAAAATATTGAACATGTCCTTTATTGCTAAAAATAGAAGCGATCAACTCGTAAATAATTCCTATTCCGGCCTGGCGGTTTATATGCAACCTCATTTAAGGGCAGGAATACACAAAAGCTGTCTTGAGAATGGAGATAGGTATAGAGAATAGACCCAAATGCTTCTGTTTTGTGTTATTTTATACCAATTCTATTACATATAAGCCAGTTTTGTCCCACCTTAGTTCTACAGTTTTAGTGGATTCCTGCTTTTATTACAACTTATCGCGTATCTTCTCCACATAGTTTAACACAAAGTCGCTTTCAAAAAAGACTCAAGGTCAATATTTTTTTTCCAAGATACTCGTTTAAGTTTGAAACTGTCAACATTACCACAAACCGACTATCCTACTTACAGACATTATCTTGCTTTCTCATAGCAGAACATACCCATACTATTAAATACCTTCTACATGCAACGCTCACTCATACTCTGAATTTTCTGTCGATCGGTATTAGGTTATTGAATATCAGTTTGGGGCGGCGCTTTTAAAACTAAGATAATTAAATTATAAAGAGCACAACGCTAAGTCTTGAAGGTTATGACAGTTAAAACCTCTAGATATCCGACTCATCTTCTTTTCTCTGATTGCAAAATGTTGTCAGTGCGCCAACTCTTTATTCTTCGTCTTGTCCTTTCTCATCATAAAAACAATACTTACCTCAAACGCAATTCAATAGTCCCCCAACGTTTCACAAGTATCAAAAACATTATCCCGACTCAGCGCTGCCATACAGCCTTCGCCTTAAGACACTCCCAATCATGCGGTGCCTACATTTACAATAAGCTAAATAAAATTCTAAAGATACATCTTTCTAATAGACATGACTGCAAAATCACAATAACAAATTGGCTAGTAAAGCAAGATTATGAGTAAAGAGAAAATTTATTGATCAAGTTGTCCTAGTAAATAAGGGCTTTACTACACACTACCATAGCATACATATACTTATGCATACATATACTTACACTCATCCTCTTCACCACTGCAAACCCTGGCCCTTTCGAGGGCTGGAGTATCACTGGGGTGTTTACACACACATTCATCTATATCACTCCCCTCCACACTTGTAATACATAGTTCCCTAATTCTCTTTACTTTACATAGTAATGATAATATTATTAAGTACTACTAAATTACCAAATTGTTTGATAGATAGATTAGCTAAATTGTAACCTACTTTTTGTATAAGAACTTTATAATTTATTTCATTTTGTCCGGCGGGGGGTATTGCTATTCCAAAACACAGGTTAATTCCTAGTTTGGATAGTCATGCTGCTCAACACTGAATTTGGTCAGCTTAAACATTTAGGAATAAGCTTCATTTGTTAATTTATTGACATGTGACGTTTGTTGCTACCAAAAACATTAATTTCATTTCATTTAATTTTTATTTATTTATTTATTTATTTATTTATTTATTTATTTTTGGAAAACATACAGTGTTATCCATACTGTAATAGTAAATTAGAAAAATAGATTGACTAATTTACTATTACAGTACGCACCATTAATTAGTTTTCACATATAGATTCTAAGTACACAACTTGTTTACTATCAATGTAGAAATCAAAACTAGTCCTCTAAGGGGTTATATATAAGAAGCTAAGAGCCGCCGTCAAACCAAATATTACTCATGGAATTGCGAACTTTGTATACCGGTGAGTTGAAAAGGTCAAACTCAGATAAGTCCATGCTATTTATAGTGGAAGTGGATCTGACAAAGAAAGAATTTCTTCTATAGTTGGTAGCACATTGGGGGACATTTAAAAGTTTTTGGTGCCTACGAGAGCGTGAGGGTGTTATTATACCTATCTTGGAGAGGAGTTCAGGTGAATCAATTTGAGACTGCATTATTTTCATTAACATTACTACATCTGCAATCTCACGTCTTTTCCGTAGGGGTAGCATATGTTGCCTTTTACATCTAGCTTCATAGTTGTCGTCATATATTTTGCATTTGTACTGTAGGTGTCTCATAAGTTTTTTTTGAATAGCTTCTAACCTATTAATATAAACATCGTACCGTGGATTCCAAATTTGTGAACAATACTCGAGTATACTACGCACGTATGAACAATACAAAATTTTAATTACTTTAATGCTACTGAACTGATAACTTGACCTGATAATAAATCCCATGGCCTTGTTAGCTCTATTGGCTATGTTATCTATGTGTTTCTCGTAAGTTAGTTTTGAGTCATGTATCACACCTAAATCACGAATTTCGTCTACTATTTTAACTACTTGACCTCTAAGCTTATATTTGAAATTAGTTGGTTTAGTCCTACGTGTGAAAGTTATAGCATAACATTTGGCTATATTAAGGTCTAATTTATTTACTTTGCAGTAGTTATCAAATCTATCTAAGTCTTGTTGTAAAAGATAGCAATCGGTTATACTATTAATATGTTTAAAAATTTTCATGTCATCTGCATATAAAACAAATTTCGAACTAGTAAAACAAGAAATTACGTCATTGATAAAAATGTTAAATAGAAGAGGTCCTAATAAGGAACCCTGGGGAACTCCTGACGGTACTAGCTGCCATGTTGATAAGAAGCCGTTAATAGCAACAGCCTGGGATCTGTTTTCAATGTAGGATTTAAACCATCTGTATAAATTTCCATGGATTCCAGCGTTGAGGAGCTTCTGCAAGAGGACAGTGTGGTCAATACGATCAAAACATTTGCTGTAGTCCGTGAATATGGCATCAACCTGTCCCCCTGAGTCCATATGAGAGGTAGTGTAGTCTATAAAGGATAATAGATTTGACGTTGTTGAGCGCTTTTTAAGAAACCCATGTTGTTCAGAAATAAATAAGACCGACATACCACTGTAGACCTGCGAGTAAACAATACGTTCAAAGATTTTAGCAAATATACATAGTTTAGATATTGGTCTGTAGTTTTTAACGTCATTCTTACTGCCGCTCTTATGAACAGGCGTTATAAAAGCAGACTTCCAGATGTTAGGAACTATACCTTCTGTTACCGAGCGTGAAAATAGTATTACTAGAGGTTTTGTCAAGGCATCTGAACATTTTGTTATAAATAAAGGCGTTATTTGGTCTGGCCCTGCTCCCTTAGCTAAATCTAACGTTTTCATTAACTTGTTTACCTTATCAGGTGTAATTTCAATGCTACCTAAGGCATTAGTATAATTACTACGTTGCTCCTGAGTCATATATTGAGTGCTCGTAGAAGTTGTTGAGGAAGAGGAGGAGGGGGTTAGAAAAGTTGTCTGGAAATAGGTTGCAAAGAGGTCACAAGCATCTTTACCAGAGTCTGCCACTTTACCTTCATACGAAAGAGAGGAGGGGAGTGTATTAGAACCTTTTTTAATAGATTTCGTGAACGACCAAAACATTTTAGGGCATTTTATAATAGAATCTTCACATTTTTTAAGATAAGTAGCGTAACACGTTGCTTCTAAAAGTTTCGCTCTCTTTCGTAGGAAGGAAAAAGTTTCGTAATCTGAAGAGTTGCCATATTTACGGAATTTTTTCAAAAATTTGTACTTTTCTTTAAGGACTTTTTTCAACGGAGTATTATACCACGGTGGGAAAGTAGATCTAGTCGTAATTAACTTATGAGGTATATATTCCTTTATAGTGTCACGTAAGTATGCATAGAAGACATTAATGGCATCTTCAAGTGGAACATTCAGCAAACACTCATCCCAATTCAAATCGTTTAATGAAGAAATGATGCTATCGTAATCTCCTGATTCATAAAAATATTTAAGTCGTGAGTTAGCCTGCAATGAGTCGGATGTCAAAGTGTTTAAGGTAATGTTCAATGATTTATGATGAGAATCTTCAGGTACTAATGGGTCATCGCATGCAGATACTCGTAAGTCATTATTACACAGTACTAAGTCCAAAATTCTATTATTAGCATTGTGACAAAAGTTAAACTGAGTTAAGTCGCAAGCTGACATAGTATCAATAAAATTTAATTGTGCATCACCTGTTGCGCCTGCATGACTCTAGAGAATTATTACTGTCTAGTGACCATTGTATGTTACTTAAGTTAAAGTCACCCATAATGAGAAAGTAATCGTTGGGGCATGAATTTACAATAATAGATAATTTGTCAGTAAAGTTAGAAAGCTGTAAATTGAAAGTATTACCTAGATTTTCACTACATAAGTAAATAGTACAAAAGTGTACCACAATCGGGACCGTACCACTATTTTTAAACGTGACAGTTACCCACAAATCCTCAGCCGAAGATGACCACTCCGGCCTAAGTACCGCTCGGAGCTCGCGCCGAACCGCGAGGAGAACTCCCCCGCCATACCTCTCGCGAGTAGCTAGGTAATTTCTATCTCTCCGCCAAACAACATACCTATCATCAAATAGTTCACTATCATTAATACCATCTAATAACCAAGTTTCAGTAATGGATATCACATCATACGAATCCAACAATAAATTCCTTTTGAATAAATGAGTTTTCGTGCGTAGCCCTCGAGTATTTTGATAATAAATATTAACATTGGAAGCCATTATTTATTGTGTTTATTATGTCACAAAGGCGAAACGAATTGATGTTTATATTAATTAAGAATAGCAGTCTATGATACGAAAAAAATGAGGTGAGACAAAAGTATTTTATTTTACCTGAAGTTTTAGTTAAAAACAGGGCTGGTTGAAAAACATTGGACAAATAAACTTTCTTTGCAATATTAGTGTGCAACTTCAATGTTATAAGTAAAAACAGCCAAACAAATAAAAGTAGGGTAGATTGTAGTGGTAATTGCAAAGTTGTCAGACTCCTTACAAATAAGGTTAAGTGTAAACTAATGTCTGCGTAAGCTATTATGACCTTTCTGGTATAGTAACTGCAAGTATGTATAAGCGAAAGTTGTATAAACTGAAGTGGACTTACGTGAATTATAACCCTAACAAGCTCACCGGCAACCACTGCGCTCGAGCGATATGAAGAACAAAAGACTTTAAGTATGACGGCGTTTCTCAAACTATTGATTGGTGAATTGGAAACAAAAACAAAAACACATAAGAAAAAAACAAACACTATCTTGGCAATTACACTATCTTGGCAAGATCTTTGTCGCATTTTATAAAAAATACAGGGGATGTGTCATTCTTCCTGGCCATTATCTTGCAGTGCCTGACCCAGATGTACTTGAAGTTTTTTTCCTTCGCCAAAGACCTTGCCTTACTAAGCAGTAGTTTGTTGCGCTGCGTCAGGTGGTCGGTAATAAATACGACTCCATCTCCACTAAAGCCAAGGTTAGTTAAGGTCAGCCTTTTGTTCTTACGCGATCTCGTTAAAAACTCCTCTTTTGTGTATCTGCTGTGAAATGCAATCAAAATTGGTTTCTCAGCGTTGGGCACTCGAGTAGGGATACGAGCTATATAATTAATTGCTTCCTTTTTTATTGGAAAATCACACACTTGGCTTATTTTCTGTGCAATTTCGTGTAGATTTTCGTTCTTCTTTAAAGGAATTCCTCTTATTTCAACGTTATTGGCTCTAGCCCATTGTTCTTTATCCTCTAATTCCTAGTGAAGTTTGATGATTTCTGCCCGAAGAACAGGAATTTCTTCACATGACTTTTCTGCCTTTATCACTCGTGACTCTAAGGCTTGAACTGTCCCGGAAAAGTTGCTTATCAGCTGATAAGCCATTTCCTGTGATTCTTTAAGGCCGTTTATCTCAATCTTGATAGATTTAATATCTTCTAACAATGATGACAACGGGATCAGCTGTAACATCACATTGTTGAGCTGCTCCTGGATACGGTCTAATTGATTGGGCATTGGTGACGTCGGGGCAGGTGAAGGTGTTGGACTAGATTTGCACTTTGGGCACCGCCAAGTGTTCTTCCGATCTCCTAGTTTACGAAAGCCGCTTTCAGTGATTCCCGAACACTGGAAGTCGAAGTGCAGCTTACAGATGCAGCACGTCGGTCCTTCGGTATGTTTCGATCCACAACTGGCACACGTAAACATTCTGACAAAAGTTTGAGGAACACTGGACAAGCCGGAGCAAACAAGTCTGCGCGTGCGGTAGCTAGCGAAGCCAGAGGCTAACTGCTAATTAGTTAGATAATTCACGGAAGGCTTAGATGTACCGTGTGGGATAGTCATTGAACTTTACGTGCGTTTCCCTCACGAAACAAATCAATATTATCTAATCACTAACACCAGTTTTACACACTGATTTATGGTAACTAGCGACCCGCCCTAGCTTCGCACGGCAATTATAAACCTTCCATGAAAAAATATACCTATCTATTGACGAAAACTTCATCAAAATCCGTTGCGCGGTTTTTTTTAGTAATCGTAAATTCGGGACACTTCCACACACGGTCGCCTAACACCAAACTAATGAAAGCTTGTACTAAGGCTGCCAGAGATTGATATACATACATACTTAGATATTTTAAAATACATACTTAAATAGATATTAACACCCAGACATAGAACAAACACTAATGTTCACAGGTGGGAATCGAACCCACGCCCCCACGCTCAGAAGGCAGGTTCACTATCAACTGAGCCACCGAGGCAGTCAAGTCAGTTTAGGAGGAGTTAGCGAATCTAAAAAGACAGACGTAGAAAGCGACTTTGTGTTAAACTATGTGGAGAAGATACGCGATAAGTTGTAATAAAAGCAGGAATACACAAAAGCTGTCTTGAGAATGGAGATAGGTATTAAAGGTTTTAAAAGCGCCGCCCCAAACTGATATTCAATAACCTAATACCGATCGACAGAAAATTCAGAGTATGAGTGAGCGTTGCATGTAGAAGGGATTTAATAATAATAATAATAATAAATAATAATAAAGTCATTTATTTCAGGTATAAAAACCCATAGGCAAACAATTGAATTAGCTTAAAACTAGATTAAATTTAAGTGTAAAAGAGAAAAAAAAACCCTTAAAATAGTTACACCTGTAAAAGAGGTTCAACCACGTCCATAAAAAATCGCCATACAATTTATGTTGTCACTTTTTGTTTTTGTTCATGTGGAGAGATATCCAATGCCTGAACATGGGACTCCGTATATCGTCAGAGACAGCCTCAAGTATCTTGTTGTCGGAGCGACGCAGGCGATGCCAGAACGATGCAACCCTGGATCGTATAACGGCAAAGAAGTCAGGTACCCCCGCCTCGGCGAACATGCTCGACGCACTGCAGCATCGCGGTAGCCTCATAAGAGCCCGGAATGCGTCATTATACTGGACTCTTATGGTGTTTATTGCTTTCCGCGTGAACTTTATCCACAACTGGGACGTATACATGCATAGACAATACGCCTTGAAGAGTGTGGTCTTTACGTCATTGCTGCATTTAGCGAAACGGCGAGCGAGCATGTTACTCCTGATGGCAAGAGCCCTTCGTTCCCGCTCAATATCGGCATCATCCTGGAGTCGCTCCGACAACAAGTGTCCTAAATATTTGAATTGCTCCACAACCCTAACTGTCATACCACTCAAAAACACCTTGGGTACATTATCCGGACCCCTACCAGATGTAAAGACCATCATTTCGGTTTTGGAAGCGTTGTATTTCAAACCATGTGCATTAGCATAATGCTCACAGATTGAAAGCAGTTTCCTCAACCCCTTGATCGAGGGACTGAGGAGGACCATGTCGTCAGCATAACTTAAGTTGTTCACACACACGTTTCCCAGGTGACAACCGATCTTAGAGCTCCTCAGTTCCTCGATCAAGCCGTTTATATACAAGTTAAAGAGGTCCGGAGATGTGACCCCCCCTTGGCGGACCCCACATTCTAGCCTGTATTGACTAGAGGTTGTGTCGCCCCATTTCACACAGTTAGTTTGGTTTTCGTACCAAAATCTCAGCAGTTTTACCACCTGTACAGGTACTTGTGACGCTAGTAATTTTGTCCAAAGGATATTATAATTAACTAGGTCGAAAGCGCGGCTGAGGTCCAAAAAGCACGCATACACTGTTGTATTTCTAGTTGTATAGTAGCTAATAGTACTTTTTAGGCTGACAATGGCAGCATCTGTTGAGAGATTGGGACGAAAACCAAACTGCGCATCATCAATCTTAATATTCTTAAGCAGTTCAGGTTGAATAAGCCGTTCCAGTATTTTGCCAATAATAGTGCCTAACGATATAGGTCGATAATTAGATGCGGCACTAAGGTTGCCGGTTTTATTTTTAACAATAGGAGTAACGACCGTTCGCATCAGATCCCCAGGCAAGAACCCAAATTTGATACACAGGTTGAACAGGCAACATAGATGCTTATTTATTTTATCGCTGGCCCAGAGTATGTGTTCGATGCTGAGGCCATCATGCCCAGGTGATTTACCGCGCTTCATACTCATTATGACCTTGGAGATATCCTTACGAGTAAATTCTATGACGTCTTCATTTCGTGGTGACTCAGCATCGAGCACACACTCCTTAATACACACTTAATAGTATGGGTATGTTCTGCTATGAGAAAGCAATATACACAATGTCTGGAAGTAGGATAGTCGGTTTGTGGTAATGTTGACAGTTTCAAACTTAAACGAGTATCTTGGAAAAAAAATATCGACCTTGAGTCTTTTTTCGTCTAGTTTCAAAGTCATAAACTCTGGTTATTTTTCTATATCACCTTGGATGTACGATAAACGTTTGTCCAGGTTATCAAACTTAGTGTAATGATGTAAACCGCATCAAAATCTGTTGCGTAGTTTAGGAGTTAGCGGATATATAGACAGACGCCGAAAGCGACATTGATTTATACTATGTATGTACCTACGATAGACAATGGACAATAACTTTAAACAAAATTTTAACACAGTAGATACGTACAAGAAAAACAAGTTACAAGAAAGTAACTTTTTGTTTTTGCCACAAACCACGTTTTTATATTAAAGAATAGAAAAGATGGAGATGTCGAATTGTTTTTTTTACAGAATTAAGTAATTAAAAATCGATACATGACTACTATAAAATATTAAAAGAAAATGGTTTCGCTCAGCCCATTACAATATTATAGCTGTTGCCACTGCGTTTGTTGTTCAGTTCGGGTGAAAAGGTTCACTGTCTCATCTAATTGAAGTCAATGACAAAGACCGGGATATTTATAGAGTGTTTAATTCGATCAACCTTGAACGTCGAGACAAATTTATCCTTACAAGTGGTCTGTCCACGTTAACGCGCTCTATTAAATAATCGGATGTGACGAAGCGGCTATTCATTTCACGTCACTTGTAAAAATGCACAATATAGCTCTATATGTAGTTCGTGCCAGATGGATTGAGATTGAAGTTCATTGATCTTTGTCCCAATCACAATTTAATTTTGGCCGATTTGGGCTTTATTGAGGATTGAGATATAGTCTATTGCCCCTCGGCCGTTCAAAATAAAAGTCTAAATTAGCCACAATAAGACGGAACGGTACAAAGGATTGTACAAACAACATTAAATTACTGTCTCAATCCATGTGGCGCGAGGTAAAGTGAGAGTGAGATGACATACTTAGCGCGGTTTCTTTTTGATTCGTTTCGACATTCGGCTCGTCTTGTAAAGTACTCGTTACTAGTTGGACCAACTAATAACAAGTACTATACTAGTAACAATTAACTAAAATACAAAATTCCAAACATTTTAGTTGACTAATCGTTGCCCACTAAAATATAGCTGCATTTGGTAATGCTGCCTAACAGACGAAGCCATCAAAAGTTCAATAATTTCAGCAAGATTTTTGTGCGATTAAGGATAAGTCAGTGAAGCAGAAGTCGCTAGAGTCGCCAGGTGTGTTACTGTTCGTTGTACTAACCGTGTGTGAATGATGATGGTGGAGCAGTGGGACGACGAGTGGGTCCCGCTGCTGACGCGCGACCAGCGGGGGCAGCGCGAGCGGCCCACGGAGCCGTTCAGCGATGCCTACCTCTGCGGCATGCCCTCGCGCAAGAGGCGCTGCGTGCGCGCGTCGCGCCCGCCCTCCAGCCTCGACGGGTTCATCAGCGGTACGTGGCATGTCTCACTGACACTGTTACAATACAACACACACGCACTCATATACACTCTCTCTCTCTCTCTCTCTCAAACAAACTCATCATTCTGAATAACTTTTACCCTGCATATACCTACATACACACAGTTATAAGATACAAACACGATTAGATACGTTATACGAAGATGCAACACACTATTTAATTGAGTTTCAGACGCTTGCACAGTTTCTTCCACTCACAATACTGGAAAAACTATATTAAACCATAATGATACGATATGTGACAAAACCCATAAGGGAAAGCCACCTTGAATCATAAAAAGTGTGTAAGGTCGAACATAGAACACTTGTAAAATTACCTAAGTGTTTACTTACATATAATATTATAATGATAGCTAAGTAGTGTATAACTTCACACACTTGCAGCTGTAATTATTGTTTCAAAGTTCAGAAAAAGGTTAATTTATAAACGGTAGGTAGATACCTCCTCATTAATATAGGTAACATCGCCTGTCTAACGCGGAACACGCTCTAGGCTTGCTTAGCTAGTTTTTGTACTTCACTCAAACTAAATAACATTATATAATAAGTACCTAGTCGTTCGGCGCGGCGTGGCAACGAATTATCGCGGAATAACTGAATTTCGTCCAAAACTGTGACGTAGGTCTTGGTTTTAGACTTTGTCCTCTTCAAATTTTGAATTATTTCAAACTAGACTTTGTTCGCGACAATAGTATCTACACATACATAACAGGAAGTATTTAAGTAATTAAAGACAATAATACGAAGAATTGAACAATATTGTTCTGCTAATTAGAATGAACAAGAGCTGTTGAAGCTAGGTTGACTCGAGATGTATTATTTTTAACCGACTTCCAAAAAGAAGGAGGTTTTCAACCACCAAACATTATTGAAATTTGAAAATGTCTTGCTTGGGCATAGATTGACGTCACTGTGTGTTGACCACGTGACCGTTTTAGTGTCGAAACGCTTTACCTGGCGGCCTATATAACTACACGATGTGATAGTATTGTGTGTAATTCCAGAGACGATCCGCGAGACGACGCAGGCGGCGGTCTCCGTGGACACGACGCCGATGCGCAGCCAGCTGATCGACTCGATGCGGTCCATCCTGCAGACGCGCGCCGACAGCTCCGAGGATTACGACCCGGTCCGGTACGAGGCCACTGCGCGCTTCCTTGACCGGACCTTGTGAGAATTACCATACAACTACTTCCAGAAAATTTAAATAAGATTTTTTGGATAATCCCAATAGTTCCCTCGCCAGAGCTTGTGAGAACTACTAAACTAATAATCTCAGTAATCACAAATTAAAAATTAGAGTTTATTGATAACTAACGACTAATGATAATTGATAACCCATATAGTTACACGTCACAGTTCAGTAACTAACAGTCTTATTTAGCTTCTCTCATGTTTCGTGTTTGTTTAATACTTTGGGACAGATATTTCGACTACCTACTTGCACTGAACCGATTCTTATGAAACTTTTTGGAAGTTTTTGAAAATTAAGCGGTTATTTTGGTCAAATTTTGGCTCTAGTTAATTCATGTTTAGTGGTGTGGTAAATAACACTTATTTTTCTTTCCTTTTCAGACCAGTTACCCCGGAAACAGAAACGGAAATGGCATCAGAAGAGAATTCGGAGGGAGGAAAGACGCAAGAAAAAATGGAAGAGTAATTATCGACGAGTCATGGAATAACAACTGATGAAAAGACGATGAATGTATTTATATTGCTCATTATTTAAATGATTTACACATAGTGATTTTAATTGAGGTTATTTTGTTACTCGGCATTATGCTAACTGAAAAGAGTTAGGGCGGAGTTAAAGAAGTATTGAAAAGTGTAACCCTATGTCGTGCTAGTACAGTAGATTTTGTAATGACTAAATTGAGGACACGTTTTACTTCTCGCGTTTACTTCAACCGCGGGAGTTTAAGATGTACGCGTATCGAAATAGGGTGCACTATTCGATACACACCATTTTTTTACCTCCGCCACGGAGCTCGGTCGAAAAGTGTCGTCTAATTTAATTATTTGACTTGATTTTGGCTTTGATTATCTTATTGTTTTGTGATTATTATGATGCAAATTTATGTTAATAATTATAAATTGGAAATTGTAGTGTATTACAGTGTATAAGTGTGGCAAAAGGTCTCGGGTAGTTTTGTAAAAGACTTGCTTTTTTTATGGTTTCGAGACTCGACTTGATTTTTCAAAAGTCACGGGTATCACTTGAGTCTTTTGAGTTCTGTGAGTTAAATTAAGCTCAGAACTGAAAATCTCATACTCTAAAGTCTCTCTAAAGAGACTCGGTCAAATCAAAACGAATGTTGAAATGGAAGGTTTTGTTTTGTCTAGTGATTGGGACGTCGATTGTAGCCCGTCATATGATTTTTACGAAACTTTGAGTAAATTTGAATATGTTTGTATATGTTTGCTAAAGCCTCGGTCGTGATTCCTTTAAGGTAACGCTCGAGTTTATTTGGAAAAGAGCTAGAACTCAAACGACTCGAGCACTGAAGTATTCTTTCAAGACTTAAGTCTGAAAACTCAAGGTTTTTTTTTTATCAATGGACTAGAGTCGTTTACAACTCTGCTCTCTAGGGCTGGCCACGAATCGGAGCACTAATGCATTGCGACGTAGCGTCCGCAGCGTGACAAACTCGTGCGTTTTCACCGAGTAATCTCCAAGTACATAGTCACGTACATTAGTGCAGTTACATTTGTATGCAGCATAAGTTTAATGTTGAATCACGTTTTTGTTGCGGCGCTTCAGCGATCAGCCATGCCATCAGTTCTCCGGTTGCGGGCTGTACTTCTGTACCTACCGTATTTGCAAGGCACCACTTTTGTCAATCTCAGATTTTCATCTTTTACTAAGATTTAAATATAAATGAATATGAATCGTAACCATTCCTCGTAACAGTTCTTTGTACAATTTATACAATACAATATTTAATTATGTCAACAATAACGTTTTTAGGGGTTTTAAATGGTCTGAAAAAGGCCTTCAGACGGGTGGCGCCATTTTATGGAATAAAATCTAAAAAAGTTGAAAGTGGTGGCCTTGAGACCATTTTTAACGAAATGCTTTTAAGATGGCCCTTCCCCGTTTTAGCAAAGCTAAATGCTGTAAGTATTCATATTGTAATACATTCTTCAGTGCATAATGACAACGATTTTTATATACTAAAAATGTTCACTATGAAAAGGCCTATTTAAGGAAATCGCTGTGCATATTTTCCTTAAAATTTTTCCTAGTCTCGCTTGTTTTTAAAAAGCGCAATGGAACTGGAAAATGAAAATGTGCACCGTTGAAAAGAAGTCAATTTTAAACTTAAAAGTACCTCGTTAACAATTGGGTTATAATTACGTTGGCGCCGACGTACAGCTTCATAACGATAATAATAAATAATAAGATTTTAGATGCGTATATATTTAACTCGGTGTTAATTGTAAGAAACTAGCGTAGAGTTATTTATTTATAAAAAGGAACATTTCATAGGAACTGTGGAGCGTCGTGCAAAGCGCGACCTTAACTAGCTGAGTCATTGCAGAAATATCCGATGGGTTGTAGAGTGATCTTTATGAATTAGTTTGCTTTAAAAAAGAAGGTGTATGGAATAATTTGGATGATTTGTTTTTTAGTGACAGAGCGCACTAAGCGTTACACTTTCCTTAAACTTACAAGGTCAAGCCACGGGCAACAACAAGTGGGCATGGGTTGTGTAACTTACAAGCGCAGACATTACACGGCGTGTAAAGATTGTGACTATGGATTTTTTAACCCCTGACGCAAAAACGACAGGATGTTATAAGGTTCTGTGTGTGTGTGTGTGTGTGTGTGTGTCGCATCGTAGCTCCCGAATGGATGAGCCGATTCGGGAGTGCTTGATAAAAATCGGTATCGAAGGTTTTTTTCTTAAATTCATTGCTATTCAATTATTTATTTGCGCAATGATATGAATTATTTAAAGTATTTCTTATTTACCAAAACCATCTTGGAAGGAAAGGTAAAATCAAGATAAGGCCAAGGAGAGCATAGTAAACCGACCAAATAAGGAGAAAGTGAACGTAATGTCGTACCAGGAAGTTGAGATGCTGGAAGATAAGGAAGGATGGAGGTCACTGACCGATAAGAGCAAAGCTCATAACAAGATTGTATTAGGTATAGGTACCTCCATATTCTTCAAACGTAAGAAGGCATAGGTAAACCAAAACCTCGTAGCACAAAAAACAATGGTTTTGATAATTTTATTATATCAAAAACAGTGTCGTGCCATGAAGTTACGTTATACCAATAACTTTTTTACGTTGGCTCGACTGAACTAGTCTTAGTGAAATTTACACATGGAGTCCATCAGGGGGAAGGACATAGGCCACTTTTTACTTGAACCAATTCGCGTATAAATTTACTGTGTGATTGTGAAAAGTTTGGGTAAATTGTTCCTTTTTATAGATTGAACGTCATAATTATAGTGTAATTTTAAACTGTCAGTTTAAAGACGGATACCATTATTTTTGCTTTATATTTATTGCACTTTCGACGTAGAAAATAGCAAGCGTTCGGTTAGTAAAAGCTGGCGCTGGTACATGCTCTCCATTAATACAATATTGATTAGAATCTAGTTTCGAATTTTCAAGAGATGATTAATAGCACCAAAGTAGCATTCATTTTAATCCTGCTAATTGTTCACGATGATGCGGTTGCCAGCTTTTAAATAACCGATCTATCGCTAGTAAATTTTCTAAAAAGTCTCGTTAATTTACTGCGCAAAAGTAATTTCAGTTTTTTTCAATTTTTTTTTTTGTGTAAACAAAATACAGCATTACGTTTTAAGTTAGTAGAAGGAATGGGTCGCGTTTCCACTTGACACTCTCTGCTGGAAACAAGCGCAGGCTAATATGGCGAGGGCTGATTGAAAACTGTCACAAATTCAATAAAAATGTCATAGCATTTTTTTACAAAACATTTTTCTTATGTTTTTTACATTTAGAACAGGTTTTCCTCAAGGGCTGCTTTACTTTTTTTTGGTAGAAAGTTATGTCAAATCACTCAACCCGTGTTTTGTATTCAAAAAGTTTTCCATTTCGGCCTGTTTTTTTATCAGCCCTGGTACACAATTGAATTCTATAACACTGGTTTATTAAAATTATTGTTGTCAAAGATATTTAAATCTAATTAATCTTGGTTTTAAGCTATGCGTTTAGAAAGTACTGCAAGTCAAATCAGTCATTATTATTAAGTGAACATTTACATTTATGTAACTATTTAATAATTTAAGAGTTTTCAAAGGTTATTTAATATAATTTAATATCTTCGTCAAGTTCCATTAATCTTTGGTCTTAGTTAATTTGCTATACCTACCTCTAACCATTATCAATAGATTTAAATATCTTTACTAAAAAACTATGTTTGGGAATCAAATTTATTTGTTAATTGAGCGATTAAAAATGGTACTATCTTTCTTTAAATATTGAAATATAAAGAGACTCAGATAATTTCAATATCTTTAACTTTGTTACATTAGTTAGTGTTACAAGTGAATAGAATAGATATTTACAAAAGAAAAAAAAATTGTAACAGTTTCTCTTTCTTCGAAATGTTTATAACTTACTATCTTATTTATTACATCCAAAACAGCTTTTAATAACAAAAAAATTGGTTCCAAAATAAAACGATTGCTACAGCAAATCCAGTAATTTGAAAAAATATTGGCGCGCGAGTGAGAGAGCGCCTGGTACGGGACAGAGTGTTGGAGAGCTTAGCAAGTGGTGGTGCGACCGACTAGGTACGACTACGGCGGCACTCCTGCGTCTTTAGCCTGTGCGTGACGCATTGTTTCAGAGTTCAACCAAATAACACGCGATATCTACAGGGTGTATAGCTTAACGAACAGTATTCCTGTCAGTGGGCAAAATCTGGTTAAAATATATTTTCTGAAATTTCAAATAGTACAGATTCAGATATTCAAATTAAATAAATCGGTTTCTGTAGGTTGAATTTTACTAGTTTCGTACTTTTTTTAAATTCATAAATATAATCCACCGAATGCGCCATGTGCCAACCCTGCGGGCTAATTTATAAGTTTTTTTACATTTTCTTGGACCAATTTTCCCATTGTCTTTTGAGAAAAAAAATCACGATTTGTGCTATACACCCTCTAACAAACTGCATTATCTCCAATCTCCTGTTTCCGTTACACCCTGTACAGCGAGTGCCGCGTGCCGTACCAAGTCAATAACAATAAGTTTCGATACACTGGCAACATCTTGCGTAGTTTTAAAAGTTGCGTGTGATGTTTAATCAATTGATTTATTAATTTAATTATCGGCTGCTACCAGAGGCGTAAAGAACGAACACTTGAGACCGAGATAAACGGTAGTCGGGTGCCTCTTTCGCACATTGTAGGTATAAACTTACTGAGTCGAAATTTAAATAACATAACTATTGTTAAATGAGCAAAAGAGGCTAACGACCGTTTATCTGTTTAGTCGCACAATGTCAAAAGCTCAAAACGTTACAGCGTCACGGATTGTCTCCAAATGCCTAACCATCCCATCTACGCATGATAATTTTGTTCACTGAAATGCCTCTAATCTATGTAGATTCCATTAACAAAACATTACAACAAAAATTACAGCCTACAGTCGGCATAATATTTACTATTTTATTTAAATACGCTGTAATACTCTAAATTTTTTTATGTCTCATTGGTTTTAAAATCTTCGACTTTTAATCTTTTGTAACGCGCATCACAAATGTTGTCAGCGTATCATTTAAACTAATTATTATTAGTATTTATCTGGATGTAGGTCATGGTACCTAGTAGCTGTCTAAAATAAGTCGTATTTAAGGTAATGTCGTTCAATGTCTATTTATCCGAACATTTTTAAGTGTCTATTTAACCACAATAGTATAAAAACTGCAAGATCTTCGATCAGTTAGTTTTGTTTGCGTGCATTTTTGTTATGTAAATTATACTTTTCCCAAAATTACATTTAAATTAATCATTAAATTTTTATTGAAAAAATTATTTAAGTACGTTAGACGTATTCAGAAGCTTTCTATAGGCTCTGTTGTAGCTATATCTTTACTGTCTCTCATATAGTTCTAGTCGACAACCTGACAAGCAACAATATTGTTATAAAGACTACCTAGTCTGCTGCGGCAAGATAACAAAACATTGTTAAACGTACATGTTAGCTAAATATTTTAGTAAAACATGCCGTTCCCAGTAACACTAGTGGAAATTATTCTGTTTGTTAGCATTTATTAAAGTGCATTTACAATTCTAAACTATATATGTACAGTAGATATCACACTAAATTATAGTTGAGCGCCATTTACAAAACCCACAAGGCGAGGCACTTGACTAAAATTGTATCTGTATGTCAACTTTCGACTGTGGAGTATCTGCCGCGAGCTCGTATGGAGCTCAGGCAACATTTTTGTTGGTCGAAAACTTAACTGTGCTCATGTCGGAGAACATTAAAATTGAAACACACGTATTGTTTGTTTAGTCTAGCATCAAAGTTGTTGAAAGACACGTGAGTATGCCGCGGCGGACTTGCTTGGCTTATGCAATGTTTGTGAATAGGACTGCCACAGATTATCTCCTAAAGATTCGGAAATTTGGTTGATCGTAGCATGACTCAAAAACTTGTAAAATTCACTTTCATTGGTCCGCGACTTAACGTAATCCTATGTAACAATTATGGTAGCCAAAGTCTCGGTCCCAACATCTTGCGCTGTCCTCTTAATTTTAGTGGGTTGTTTTATTGAAAAAAATCCCAACTATTTAGGTATCTATAGAGGCTAGTCTGTGAGCAGATATTTTTTTTCTAATTGCTGTAAAAAAAATATCACAATGAGAAGAGTGGCTGCATTCTTTATACTATTATTTTGTACTAAAGATTATTATTAGTGGTTCTATTTTTTGCCTTTTGTAACTTATTGTTTCTATTTGTTTTTCAACGCTAGAGTACTCACGCGAGTGTGAAGAGTATGTAAGTACTCATTGCACTCCAAGCCATTTAGGAATTATCTAATAATAAAATTAAAAATAAAAAAGTTTTTTATTTAATTTTCGTCTTTGGTCATCTAGCGATCTTTTTGATGCTGCTTAGGTACATTATTCATTGTACATTTAGACATTTCCCTAAATAAGCGGCCATTATACTATCCAATTTACAGTATGCTAACTTAGGGTGGCAATCCCTGTGCAGTAGAAACATAATGGATTGTTAACTCTCTAACTTCATTAACAGCCATTACGCTATCCAATTTTAGCACTCTAGCTCTCACCTAGCATACTACAATTTGGATAATGTAGTGACCGTTTACTCTTAAACTGACATAAGTACCTACCTATTCACACATTCATTCATGTGCTAGCCGGTAGGTACTAGGTATTTACAGGCGGTGTAGCTGATGGACTGACAGAAAAACCTAGTGGTCCAGAGAGATAAAGAAATAGGTAGTCATTTAACAGGTTAGCTGTCCGATGAGGCACATGTGCCTAATGGGTGATTGCACTGGTACGTCCATGAGGCATATGTGCCTCATGGCCAATGATGTAGATAATGCAATCGATCTATCGATGATTTTTTTAAATAATTATATTATTTGTAGCATTAGTAAATATTTTTTTTTCTTGTTTGGAAACTGGTGACCTAATTGAATGGTGCAATTCAATAACAGAAGATTGTTTTCAAAAAGATATTTTTCAGATGTCTAAAGTGTTACGAACATAAACGTACATTTTATCATTAAACGTAAATAATTAATTTCTTTACATTAGCAATTATCGATACAATTAATTTCAATCACTAGGACACGTAAAGTATCATAAAATACTTGAAGAGAATGACGTAACTTAATACGAAACTTCATGAGCGTTAGCTGTCATTATTTACTACGAGGACGTCTATAAAGAAGATCGAAACTTCCTTGGGGACAGCTAACCTGTTAAGAGAAATAATGAAGAGCTGCGATTTATGTAATTATCTGGGGCGTTAGTTTTTAGCATTGTTTGTTTGTTTACAGTTGATGTGTCACAACTCAAGTCTGAATACGGAGGCGGGCGCACTGAACCAAACTGAGCACTGCCGTTTGATGGACTTTCAAACTGACATCAAACACGTAACGCTTGAAGGAAAGTTTGACTGTCTCAGGGGCCCTTTACCTTCGATATTATCACAATCCGTTTCATCGCTTTCATTACATAATAAGGCTGCTGTTCAAATAAAATATTCTAAGGTACTTACATACTGTTTTTTTTTGCTCCCAGGGTAATTTGGCGTCGCGCGTCTTGTGCCTTTGCCAATATCAAGTTAATGTAGTATTTTACATAATAACATGATGGAGTTATGATGAAAAGGTGATGATGAATCCATCCCCTTTCCCCATTTCAGTATGTAAACAGATGGATACTTTACTGAAACTTTAAGTCGAGTTTTGTAGATAACACGAAAAGTACTTAGCATTTCCTAATGTTTGTGTCAACGTCCACGTTAACGAACCGAAAAAGGTTAATAATGCACCAATATTACACACTATTACTAACTTTAACACTCGTAAAATCACAAGAGTTAGAAAATATTTAATTCAAAATTACGACACCTTTTTAGTTCCCGCCAAAAACTCCAATAAGTAAAATAACCGTCGATGTCAACCAGGGGAGCTGAGCTACCCACGTCCATAGGAGTGTACTCTATTCTGATTCCCTACACGTGGTCCCCGGGTAGTGCTAACTGGGTAGCAAACTCTGATGGGAGGCTTCGGCTGTGGCTGGTTACCATTTACCAGACCAAGCCATGCCGTGAAATGACCTAGTCGTGTTTCGGGATGTAGTCCGGTGTAACCGTTCCGAAGACGGGTCTGAGCAGTAGCGCACTTGTAGCGCCTCACTCAACTGCCGTCTTTGTACCTTATAGGTCGTCGTGCTCCATCTTAGACCACACCGTCGCTTAACATCAGGCGAGTTGGTGGTCAAACGCCGACCTATTCTACATAAAAAAAGGGACCGCGGAACTACTCCATGACGGGGGGCAAACTTCTGGAGGGTCACTTTCTTGCTGAGGGATTTGCTTCCATTGAGTTGATCTAGTGATAGAGCCAGGCCAGGAGCTGGCTAGTGACCTCTTCAAAGGTTCACTAGGTAAACCTCTTGAGTTTGAGGTCATTTGGTAAGTTCCAACGAACCCAGTAAGTACTTACATTACAACTAGTGACGCGAGTCTGATCAGTCATCTTGGAGGAGGCTTATGGAACTTTTCAATGGCTGGTTGTAAACCCATCGAATGAGGGCCCATTTAGTTTAACTGACCCGTCGGCTGGCAGTAACGTAATTTTATTTGTTATTTCACTAAGTAGATAGGTAGGTGAGTATCATTACTTTTTCTTATTTGAGTTCAGAAAAGGTTTTAGGTACCTACCTACTCAAAATATCCAAAATAGATATTATGTCTATACTAGAGTTTGCCCGCGGCTCTGCCCGCGTGGAATCTATTGCATAGCAATTAATTACCTATTATGTAAATCCATTCAGTAGTTTTAGTGGTTAAGTAACAGTTACCTACTAAATTAATAGTACAGTGATGTAAATAATAAAATGTTGAGCAAAAACATAAGTATTCTTGTTTGTTGTTTTATTTTCCTTTTTAATGTTAGTTTTGTAAAGACACTTTTCCGTTGAAAAACAGAATCTAGCTGTTCAAACATTTGTTTTGCGTTTTGGCAATCTTGTATGATCGATACATGTTTGTCGGTTATACATTGAATTATTATAGCCTTTGCTTTTGAGTCATCTAATTTTAGTTTTTATTCATGCTGGATATCTTTATTTTCGTATTCTAATATCTGTAAAACCTGTTTTTCTTCTAGTAAGGATTTTACTCTAAACTTCCAGTTAGAATAATTTTCGCCTTTTAGTATTGGCAAAATATTGACGTTTGTGTACATTTTACTTTTGATATATTATTTTCTCACCTTTATCCTTTAAAATGGCCCATAACCTTATGTTGGAGCGAGGTTTCCAATAATATCTGCTTTATTAGCACGACACGTTATTTTTAACAGGCTTTATTTAATATTATACAGAATTACAGACATTAGCCATTAATAGAATTTTCACACTGACACTGCTGGATTGACACTGTTTAAAAAAGAACTTCCTCAATAAGATAGTTTCTACGAAACTATCCAATGAGGTAGTATTCTCTTCAATTTGAACTTGCGATTTTATCTTGCTTATTATACAAAAATTACACATCCAAAACCATAAATATTAAGTTTGTCGCTACTCCCGAGGTCAAGGAATCGAATTACATGCAAATTCCCGAAAAACAGGTAGTTGTTTGGGAGAAACATGTAAAGGAAGTTTTGTAGAGCGCCATCTCACTCCATCTTGCGTTTTTATCTCGTTCTGGTTTTTCACTTTTATTATATAGATATTGTGTAACCGAACACTGAATATCTACTGGGTGTGCTTTTCGGGTACATAATCCTATCGCTGCCAATAAAACACTAATATGACGTTCAAGTCTTTTATTACATCTACATTGTGAAACGAACATATATTATAACATCGAAGATTAAAATGTTACTATTGACTTTACATAAATTGAGTATTTTTTTAGTATTGAAGTAACATTTATTTCGATTGATCATAAGGAATCATCGATATACAGACATGGGTGTACAGACAGTGTGCGAAGAAAATTGTACATTATATTCCTACTATTGATTAAATCTCTACTGAACTGGATATATTTCTCACTAGTGTGCTAACATCAACAAATTTAAAACTACAATGACTTAGGCTACCTACTAGTAAATTCTTAAATTATTAAGTATTGTATTGTTATACAACAAACCCAAGTTAGCCCAAGTCATTGTATGTTACAAACATTTAATACCTATGACACTTATTTATTTTTATTACCTACTTGCATCAGAAAGAGAATATACTTATACCTACCAAAGGTCTACGAAAGCTGGCGTCAAAATGTTCTTTGCTCATAAAAATGTTACCTACTAAACGGTTTCATGTAGCTCGACTCCGTATATCGGTATTTGTTTGTTCGTTAGAACTTAGAGTTTTTTTTTTTGAATTCTTGCTATAACTGTTTTTACCTACCTTTTCTACTAACCGTTTCTAATGAAATTTTGCACACAAATTTAGTTCCCTTGACAATACAACTTTAAAATAACCGTTTCTGATTAAAACCGTTTAGTTTACGTCCCGCAGCCGATCCCACCCTCGTCGAGAGAACAACAGAGCTGATAAAATTTTAGTACAAACTGACGTTTAATCCATTATTATCATTTAACATTTTTTTAAAATAATTTCAACTACCTAGGTACGTGTGGAACAGATGCCCTGATGTAAAGTCGCAGCTGACATAATCAAGGATCGCCTTCGCCGCTACTTGAGAAGTTCAGTACGCTTTCTATATAATCTTCTGCAACTCCCGCTTATCAACATCGCAACGTCATCATCTCAGGCCAAGCCAGTAATCCGCTGCGGTCCGTGGTCAGCTCACTGGTCCGTGTTCATCAGGTTGTCGCCGATGCCGAGAAGGTCTGTCCGACCACGCCTGTGGTCTGCCTTCGCCCAGCTGTAGTCGTGTCGTCAAGGCGGTACTGTGCCGTCGGCTCGGTGGTCCTCCGCTTCGGTTGGAAACCTGCGTTGAGTTGATGTCTGGTCGCGGCGAAGGCGATTATTAGGATATGCTGTTATCCTTGTTTACAGATTATTACTGACACAAAATGAATGGTGTACAAGAGAAGCCTTTAATGAAGAATAGATGATTGGATACAAAACTTGCAAATGATGATGCCTGCTTTTACGACTTCACATGTACACATTTATAATACAATGACGTAGATGTTCAATAAAACATTAAATTCTATTCTACTCATTTAAGTACATATAATAAAATTACCAAGGTTAAATACCTATACTTATCCAATAAAAGATCAGTGACGGAGCAGCTCGGGATGCTCCTCATCGACGTCTCTAAGAAAGTACATTTGTATGTAGGTAGGTACACATCACTTGTCTTGTGTCATTTTATCGTTGGATAACACTGCGCTCCTATCTAAGTAAAACATTCCGCATTTTTAAATGCTAACCATCTCTTCTTAGTTTCGACCGACTATCGCAACATTTTCATAATTGATTCTTTTAATTGCTAACAAACATTTTTTTTCTTCTTCTTTTTTTATGTAAGTAAACACATAAACTAGTTGTAAGAGATCACTAGTAGATAGTGTCTGGCTATAGGTACCTATAGCCAGAATATAATAAGTACACAATATTATCGAAGTTTAGGTAACACCCAGTCTCAAGAAGAAAAAACAAATATAAATATAGAGTAAGTATCGTATATACCTACTTAAGGAATAAAATACCTATTTTAAAAATATATATGTATCATTGTATAACATCATCAATTACATTGAACAGGTATAATTAGAGATTTGAAAGGGTAAATGTATAGGTAAAGGGCATATTAAACAACAATTAAGTAAATAGTCTAACAGCACAACCTATAGATATTATTTAATTATTGATTATATAATGTAAGATAAATATAACAGGAACATGTTTTTAAACATGTTTCTAAATTCAATTTTATAATCTAGAGAGATCATACTTTAGTATGGATATTATAACATTTATTGATTTAACATTTATATGACATGACATTTATGAATACAATATTGTTTAATTTACATATTCAAACGAAGAAGTTTAACAAGCAATAGGAAGATATTCATTAATTTAATAGCCGATATGATAAATGATAAATCATTTTGATAATAAGTTTATCTTTCCCGCGTTAACATACTTCCTTAATTATAAACAATTCCTTCGCATCAAATTTTCTTGTGATATGGCAATTTTGTGGATCTTATATTTAACTAGCAATTAGGTCGTAGAAAGGTACCTTTTTTTTGATTAAACGTCGTGACTTTTTTACATACCATTTATAGACAATAGCAAGGAGAAAATACACCTAACTCAGAACCTTAGATAGATCAATTAAGAAGGAACGAAGAAAGAAACGATGCAGTGTTGATGAAGCTGACAACCGACTGCAAGATCGGAGAATTACTTTGGCCACATTTTCCTGATCATTGTAGACGAAGACTTAAGATGAAAACGGAATTTAATAAAATAATCAAACTAGTTTTGCAACCTTTGGTTTTAAGTGATTTATAGGAACGGCAACCGGATACCTATTATGAATACAACCAGTAGCTTATCCTATTTAGGTAAGTACTTAAACTGTCAAATAGAGTTCGAAATAGCCATGTATTTAATAGTAATACAAATATGAGAAGA
Source organism: Peribatodes rhomboidaria (assembly GCA_911728515.1). Lineage (NCBI taxonomy): Eukaryota > Metazoa > Arthropoda > Insecta > Lepidoptera > Geometridae > Peribatodes > Peribatodes rhomboidaria. Next base: position 23,329,754 of record OU452166.1, read on the forward strand.
AAGAGATGAACTAAACGAAGCGTATTAGGTTGGTATTTTTTGATATGCAGCTAAATACTTTTTTATTGAGTATATTAAGGTAAAGCTTTAGAGATATTAAATTGTGTAGGAACATTTTAGTCTTCAGAATATTTGTTGCCTAAAAGTAGCCCTAAACTGGCTGTTGTATTAAAATCAGATATAACACGCGTAATGCATAGTTATACCTATTTGTGACAAGTTTGATTTATAATTAGGTTAGATCTTACAGTATAACAATATTTGATATACTGCGTACCTATATTTTGTTCAAATTTTGTGAGATTTAAATTTAATATATAGAGAAGGCAAAGGGTTAGGTTATAATCAGAAAGGAAATAAGAAAAGGTTATAAGAATAGAATATTAGGTTTAAAACACTAATAGTATACAGTATGGTGTACTTATTATAAATATTACATATTTATAAGTAAATACATGATTTATAATACATATTAAAGTAGTATATATTATATATATATATGTGTTTTTGTTACGTGTATAAGTATATATTTTCTAATATAATATACAATATGAAGTTATTCACCTTATTCCTAGATCTCACTTTCTGGACTTCTTATTCAAGAATTTTAAGTATTTTAAATACTCTCATACTTACATTGTATTTCCTTCTTTCATATAACTTCAATATTTTTATTATATATTTAAGGTTATTAGTATAGATATTTTTTTAAAATAAATATTGTTAAAAATATAACTATGAATTTTGATGATGGATAATTTAAGTTATTACCGACCACATTCAATTTGTTTCGACACGAACTGTAAATACCTTGCTGATAATAACTGACATTTGTCAGATGTATTAGCATGGTCGCGAATATTTTTATATGTTATACTGGATTACAGCTCAAGTCTGTAAGAAAAAGTTTTAACGAAATTATAAGACAATAAAAGTTAGTCTCGAGGTTACTTGGTAGTCAGAGTACTTTGGCACCTCACCGATTGCTCCCTCAGCAAGCTATATCACATTTTTCTATTTAATGTCGAGAGCATCTTCTCGACCCCTCCCGCTCGCAAAACATCCTACTCCTGCGCCCTTCTTCAAAGACATCTAAGACTCGCTAAAAGTACTTATTCCCATCAGTGCCAAATTACCATAAACCCAATTCGTTACATTCAATTTTAGTTAAATAAATAAATAGTCACGCCTTTCCCCCAAAGAGGCTAGCAAAGGTGTAATATAACACCCACACTTTTCAGTCGATATTCCGGACGATATTCAGTCCCAAATGTGACAGGGGGCGAGCCTGTCGTCAAAAATATTATTTATACCCCCCCCTAAAATATTATTTATACCCCCCCCTAAAATATTATTTAATAAATATATTTTGATTCTCTCAAGATTGATTCGCATACTTTGATTAGACAAGATTTAGGTGAGACTCATAAAAAAAAGCCACTTTGCTCAATGTTGCTACAAAACGACGTCCTAAAGTCCGACGACTTTAGGACGTCGATGATTACTAAATTTTCCTAGTGTTTTACGGACATATACAAGAATTTTGTTTTTTTTTTTGATCAGCCAATTGTGTCCGAGAGGAAGATGTTCCGCAGCGTCGAGCGGCGAGCGGCGAGCGACGAGCGAACGACGCGTCGCTAACGCTCTTCTCTTTACGTTATGCGGCTTAAACGTTTACCGAAATGTTTATGTACGCCCGGTAAACAGCTGCGACTGTAAGCAACCATAATATAAATTAATACAGACGAAGGGCTCGAAGGGCGGACTACCTACGGAAACTACCAGAATTAAACTTTATTAAAACCACGCACTAAATCTTGGAAAGCAATTGAAACACTAGACACGATAAGCTGAAATTATTAAAATAGCCAATTTCGTAACAAAATGTGAAAAGAAGTCGGAATTTGGAAAAATATAATATGAAATACTACTAATACGAAAAAGGTCATGAAAACCTGTCGCGGGTTTAAATTTAGGCATAGATAATTTAGTTATCTTTCGTCGAATATGGTTAGCCGATTCTGATAGCGGGACGACAAATTATTATGTACCTACTCAATTTTTATTAAGTACATTTTAATGTCGAGTTGGAAAAGAAAATCTTGAAGGAACCCGCTTAAATTTAAAATTTTTCGTATTTAAAATATTTCTTTTACATATATTTTAAATACGAAGCGTTATAAATATTGCACAGAGCTAGTTTTGATTGCGCTTTTTTGTACAGTTTGTAGTTTACGGTCGAGGGCGGATGCGGACAATTAGTAATCATAATCATGGTTAGTGCCAGCCAAGCCAGGCCACCTCGCTCCCTGAATCTCTTGTCTTTTTTCATTTTCATTATTCATTGCCGAATCTGATATTTAGTCATAACCATTCATATCAGCAAGTGGCCTATGGTGCAGTTTCGAAAGATACAACTACCATATCACAGAATCATACTGTTACGCCAGTCGTAGAAACTATACGCTAATCTGTGGCGATGTTGTTTACAACTACCGATAGGTAACGCAGATTAGACAATAGTAGTCGCTCGAGCCGCGCGTTCCATTGTTAAATCCGGAACAAAAGAAATCTTTCTGGAAAGCAATTATTGTGCACCGTTTTTATGATGTTTTTATCTAGTTAATAATGGGATGTTTATTTGAATCCGAATGTTCTGGATTGAACGCGTGGCTCCGCGTGATAAACAACTTTTTGTGTGTTTGCGCTATTGTTAAATCGAATGCTCTGGATATCTTAAAATTGTATAAATACGCGGACGACCGACGACTAGTAGTCAGTTTTGATTACGCGTTCAAAGTGCTAACATCGAAGTAACTGTACGAGTAGTGTTCAGAGTGCTATAGTGCAAGTGTCTAGTGTAGTGTAATAGTGTTTGTGTAACTGGTGAATAAAGTGAATCTTCGGATACATCGACGTTTCATTCCTTTTATCCAACCCCGCTCGTAACATTTGGTGTCAGAAGTGGGATAAAAGGAAAATGCCGATAACTCCGCACGACGACGATTCGCTTCGCACCAGGAGCCAACGCCGACAAGAGGAGGCACGCCGGTTAGAGGAACAGACACGGCGACAAGAAGACGTTGACCAGAGACGGTTTGGAAACGACTCGTTATTGGTTGATGTGAATGAACCAGCGACCGGCGATCCATCAGAGAATTTGGGAGCGGCTTCAGTAGCAGCTGCGGCACCAACACCATTGGACATGACGGCCTTGATGGCAATGCTTAGGAAGGACATGGAGGAAAATGCTCGTCGTCAAGAGGAATATGCTCGTCGTCGGGATCAAGAAATTACTCGCCAGCTGAAGGAAGGAATGGAAGAAAATGCCCTTCAGTTGAAAGAAGAGATGACTAGCCTACGAACGGCTTTTGGAATGGAATTTCAAGAGTTAAAAAGCAAAGTGGACCAGCATGAGACTACTGTGAAGGAACATGACATCGCTATAAAGGACCACGCAACCCGCATCTTCGAGGCTGAGACACGGATTGACGATGTAAGAAAATGTTTAAATGTTCTCAAGTCTGGAAATGGAATAGCAGCTCCTGTGTTTTCTGCACCTGTAACACATGGATTCAAGGTGACACCTTTCGACGGAAGTTCCTCGTGGTCAGCTTACAAAATCCAATTTGATGCCATAGTCGAGGCCAATGGATGGAATAAGAAGCAAGCCCTGACTGCTCTCACAGTAAGCCTCCGCGATCAGGCTTTGACTGTGCTTGAAGCACTGGGCAAGGACGTCACTTATGAGAAGCTTCTAGAAACTTTGGAAAGTCGTTACGGAGACGAACACCTAGAGCATGTGTTTCGAGCACAAATGAAGAACAGAGTTCAAGGCCGCCGAGAAAATCTGCAAGAGTGGGCTCTTGAGATAGAAAAACTATTTAGGAAGGCTCACCAGTCTTCACCTACACCCAACGACGAGCAGCTGGTTGAAGCATTCGCCGATGGAATACGTGACAGTGAAGTGAGGGTAGCAGTACAGCTTCGACATCACAAATCTCTGAAGGACGCTTTAGCTCACGCTTTAGAAGTAGAAGCTGTACGAAATCCAACGGGAGAAACCCAACGCATCAGGGAAGTGAGCGAAACATCCCAAAATCGTTTCCGGTTTAGCCCTAGATGCTACAACTGCGACGAAAGAGGCCATTTATCACGAAACTGTTCGAAGCCACGGCAAAGGAGGGACCATCGTCAAATTGAGGAACGAGTGGATAGCGATGTAACACAGCAGCAAGAAAAACGAATAGACGCCAGGACCAAGGGGCGGGTGCTGGCCGGTGATTTAAAAGCCCCGAAGATTTCGATCTCACAAGTTCAAGATGGAAATAGCCTGATCATCAAAGGCGAAATTAACGGAACACCCTGCAAGCTGACTTTGGATACTGGAGCATCTCGAACAGTGATCAGTTCCCGATTTGCCAAACGTTACCTTCATGATTTTCGGGGCTGCAACAAAGTTCAACTCCTAACAGCGACCGGTCAGCACATACCCGTCCGAGGCGAAGAATCAGTGGCATTGACGCTGGGTGAGGAGACTTTCCAACACAAAGTGATTGTGGCTGATATAGTCGATGATTGCATTCTGGGACTCGACTTTATGCGAGAACATCATTGTGAGATCGATGTCAATCAAGGAATCTTAAAGTGTAGATCAGAGGAGATCTTTATGGAAGGTGCTACAGCAGGAAAAGTGTACTGTCTGAAGAGGACTATCCTTCCACCCAAGTCGGAAACCGTTGTGGTAGTAAGACTACCACCAAAGCTAAGACACCAACGACGATGTGTGATAATTGAACAATTGGAAAACAACCATCCATGGATAGTGGCACGGACTCTAGTGAAGACAACTAATACTGGCGTAGTGCGTGTATTGAATCCCAGTAATGAGGAGCATCTCATAAAAGGTGGAACTCTAATGGGCACTTGCGAGGAAGTAGATTGGATGCGCAGATGTCAAGAACTACCGAGCAAATGTATACCTCGTGAGAATTTCGACGTGTCCACACTTTTAGAAGATTGTGAGGATCTTACTGGAAAAGAGCGTTCAATGGCAAGGAAAATGTTACTGCATTACGCCGATATTTTTGCTTCAACTGATGCGGACAATGGGAAAACCGGCCTAGTAAAGCACACGATAAATACAGGCGACCAGCAACCGATACGCCAGCGGCCACGAAGAATACCAGTTGCTAAGGAAAAGGAAGTGGAGACCATGATTGAGTATATGGCGAAGAACGAGATCATCGAGCCCTCATCCAGTCCATGGTGTTCTCCTGTGGTGCTAGTAAAGAAGAAAGATGGCAGTATGCGGTTTTGTGTGGACTACCGAAGACTTAACGATGTAACTAAGAAAGACAGTTACCCTCTGCCCAGAATTGATGACACATTGGATACGCTGACGGGAATGAAGTGGTTCACAACCTTGGATTTGAAAAGTGGTTACTGGCAAGTGGAAATTGACCCCAAAGATAAAGAGAAAACCGCATTTTCTACGGGAAAAGGGCTTTGGCAATTCAATGTCATGCCATTCGGATTGTGCAATGCCCCTGCCACTTTTGAAAGATTAATGGAGCTAGTGCTTGCAGGGTTGATTGGAGATGCTTGCCTGGTCTATTTGGATGACATCATAATTGTGGGAAAAACTTTTGAAGAACACCTCAGAAACCTGAAACTAGTGTTGACGAAAATCCGTGCAGCCAACCTTAAGTTGAGCCCGCAGAAATGCTCATTCTTCAAACGACAAGTTAACTTTTTGGGCCATGTAGTTTCTGAAGATGGTGTGCGGACAGATCCGGAGAAAATCAGCGCGGTCAAAGATTGGCCGGTTCCAAAAGACAAGAAGGAAATCAGATCATTTTTGGGTCTATGCTCTTACTACCGACGATTTGTGAAAGGCTTCTCTGATATAGCAAAACCGTTGCATAGACTAACTGAAGAAAAACGAATCTTCCACTGGGATGAAGACTGCGACACCGCTTTCCGAGAACTGAAGAAGCATCTGTGTGAAACACCAATCCTTGGATTCCCAGACACCGAGAATGAATTCATCGTTGACACCGATGCCAGTAATATTGGTATAGGCGGCGTACTATCACAACGAAAAGGAGATCAAGAGGTTGTGATAGCTTACTACAGCAAATCCTTATCCAAACCAGAAAGGAATTACTGCGTGACAAGGAGAGAACTGCTGGCAGTAGTGAAGACTTTGCGGCATTTTAGCAAATACCTGCTAGGAAGAAAATTCCGTCTGAGGACCGATCACGCTGCATTAACTTGGCTGCTTCAATTCAAGGACCCTGAAGGACAAGTAGCAAGATGGATTGAGCAGCTGCAGGAGTTTGATTTTACAGCGGAGCATCGCAGTGGCAAGGCACATGGTAACGCGGACGCATTGTCTAGAAGGCCTTGCCCGGAAGACTGTAAGCATTGTCTAAAGCAAGAGTCTAAGGAAATTGTACCCGTCAGGATGCTCAAAACAGATCTTAGTGATGAATGGAAGCAAACCCTCCAGATAGCACAGCAAGATGACACGGACATAAAGCCAATTTTCGAGTGGATGGAGTCTGGTGCCTCTAAGCCAAATTGGAGTGATGTGGCTGGCATGAGCATAACGACGAAGAGTTATTGGGCACAATGGGACAGTCTTCTTATCCATGAAGGAGTATTGTGCCGCAAATGGGAAAATACACGAGGCAATCGCTGTCATCTACAAATGATTGTGCCTAAAGCGAAGGTACCTGACGTATTGCATCTGTACCATGGATATTCAGGAGGACATCTGGGAGTAAAACGGACGCTGCTAAAGATACGAGAACGATTTTACTGGATCAATTGCAGAGTCGACGTAGAAGACTGGGTGCGAAAATGTACAAGCTGTGCTGCAGTGAAAGGCCCACACACCCGTAGCAGAGGTGCATTGAAGCTGTATAATGTCGGAGCACCATGGGAACGAATAGCGTTAGACGTGGCGGGCCCATTTCCTGTCACTGATAATGGCAACAAGTACTTCGTGGTTGTTATGGACTATTTTACCAAGTGGCCAGAAGTCTTTGCAATTCCAAATCAAGAGGCTCCTACAATAGCCGACAAATTAGTGCATGAAGTGTTCTGCCGTTTTGGAGTACCACTGGAAATTCACACCGATCAGGGAAGGAATTTTGAATCTCAACTGTTTAAGGAGGTATGTCAAGTGATGGGTGCTCACAAAACAAGGACTACGTCATACCACCCACAGTCCGACGGAATGGTGGAACGGTACAACCGCACTCTTGTGACCCATCTAGCAAAAGTGGTCGAAAATAATCAGCGAGATTGGGACAAGCACATCCAGCCATTTCTACTGTCGTACCGTAGTGCTGTTCACGAGAGCACAAACGTTACTCCTGCCTTTGCAAACTTTGGAAGAGAGTTGCGGTTGCCTGCAGATTTAATAACCGGTATTCCACCAGACTCGCCACAACCAATAAACGAGTACGCCAGAGATCTACGGAATAAGATGAACGACATCTACGAACTTGTTAGAAATTCTGGCCAACAAGCATCGGAAAAGATGAAGACTCGATATGACAGGAAGTTCAATGACCCTGGGTTTGATGAAGGATCGCTAGTATGGCTTCATAATCCTGTACGCAAGAAAGGGAAATCTCCAAAGCTGCAACCCAAATGGGATGGACCATACCGTGTGGTGACCAAAATCAACGACGTCACATATCGCATACAGAAGGGTCAGCGAGGCGCACCTAAGATTGTCCACGTTGATCGACTGGCGCGATATCACGGGACTAACGATGCTCGGGACGAGCATGTCTTAGGAGGGGGTAGTGTTACGCCAGTCGTAGAAACTATACGCTAATCTGTGGCGATGTTGTTTACAACTACCGATAGGTAACGCAGATTAGACAATAGTAGTCGCTCGAGCCGCGCGTTCCATTGTTAAATCCGGAACAAAAGAAATCTTTCTGGAAAGCAATTATTGTGCACCGTTTTTATGATGTTTTTATCTAGTTAATAATGGGATGTTTATTTGAATCCGAATGTTCTGGATTGAACGCGTGGCTCCGCGTGATAAACAACTTTTTGTGTGTTTGCGCTATTGTTAAATCGAATGCTCTGGATATCTTAAAATTGTATAAATACGCGGACGACCGACGACTAGTAGTCAGTTTTGATTACGCGTTCAAAGTGCTAACATCGAAGTAACTGTACGAGTAGTGTTCAGAGTGCTATAGTGCAAGTGTCTAGTGTAGTGTAATAGTGTTTGTGTTTGTGTAACTGGTGAATAAAGTGAATCTTCGGATACATCGACGTTTCATTCCTTTTATCCAACCCCGCTCGTAACAATACCTATCCAGTATTGTCGTTAGCTCACTATCGGTACAACGTTAGATCATATACTGTTGGTATAACACCCTCATTGCACTTTTCACAGAAATTATCTTACTCGTACTTTTTAAACTTGGACTTTTTCTCTGTATTAATAATACAGTAACATAGGCCAAAAATATATTTATACTTAGGCTCTTTACTTCGGACCTTTCGATTCACTTTATGTACTTCACAAAATAAATTCAAGCATAGGTACAGTATAAATAGTAACACAAAAAAATAGCCTATCAAGTAGCGTAGCAAATAAATTTAACATTTTTTTAGTTTTTACTCAACATATTTAGATAAATATAATAAATATATATATTATGTTGAGTAACGGGCTCGGACGAATAAACCTCGGGACACACAACGTCTTCAAAACTTCTTGAGTTGTTACTATGTGGCACACTGTAGTGCTTGCCGCTGTCTTTTGACAATAAGTCAAAAGTAAGTTAGTTTTGGGGGCTGAGCTACCCACGTCCGTAGGAGTGTACTCTATTCTGATTCCCTACACGTGGTCCCCGGGTAGTGCTAACCGGGTAGCAAACTCTGGTGGGAGGCTTCGGCCGTGGCTAGTTACCACCCACCGGACCAAGCCATGCCGTGAAATGACCTAGTCGTGTTTCGGGATGTAGTCCGGTGTAACCGTTCCGAAGACGGGTCTGAGCAGTAGCGCGCTTGTAGCACGTCACTCAACTGCCGTCTTTGTGCTTCTTTACTCTACAAATATTTAAGGCTAGAGTGAATAAGTACTTTATAGGTCGTCGTGCTCCATCTTAGACCACAACGTCGCTTTACATCAGGCGAGTTGGTGGTCAAACGCCGACTTATTCAACATAAAAAAAAAAAAAAAAAAAAAAAAGTACGAGTAAATATTTTGATTAAAGCAGAAAGTCAGGAAAGTCGGGGTCAGGTCGACCTCACAATGAACCAATTTAAGGCGAACCATGGCCATACGCCTAGTAACAAAAAACAGAAAAGAACCAAAAGAATCTAGTGGCATAGGGCTACAGACAGAAGTAAACAGCTTCAAGTAACATCTATCAGCGTAGTAAGTTGTAAATAATAGTTAGGTGACGTGTCGTCGTCGGTTTATTCGTCTACAGAAAGAAGAGCACCGCTTAACGCTTGAAATTGTTTTTGAGTACAGCCGGGCACTTATCGACCGTGCTATTCAGCGCCCTGTTCCCGGCGGTGACTGCTCGCTTCAGCCACCTGGGGGAGGGGTAGGAGGTGGAGCGTATGGGAGCGGCGACGTGCTCGGTAACATTGTGCACGACGCTGCTGTGCGAGGATCCGCTGGGCGAGGTATTGCTGCGTGACGAGGAAGGAGTGGCGCTGGACGTGGCACGCGGACTGGCGCTTGTTGAGGCAGTCGGAGTAGCACTCGAAGTGGTACCGATCGAGACACCTGGAGTGGCACCGATCGAGGTACCCGGTGAAGCGCTCGTCGAGTCATCATCGCGTGGCGGGGTGCGAATAATACGGGGGGGCACTTGTGGCAGCTTCCTTACCACGCCTGAATGGAGCTGGTGCAGCATCCCACCCGAAGCATTTGATTGCGGCGACGCGTGTGACGCACGGGACGACAAGTGCGACGCGTTGCTGGGGCACGCGGATGGGCGGCGCGACGCGCTGCCGGACTGGCGGCGCGATCCGGGTCCGGACACCACCGAAGCGTTTGAAGCCCCCAGGTACGGGGCTGAAGTCGACGTGTTTGGCATCGACCCGCCCTGTACATAACTCATTGTTACCTTATGTTAAGAAAAACCACAGGACAGGCATTGTTTTATGTTTCAATAAGCGAAATACAATCTTTCGAAACAGTAGGTGTCCATTAAAAAACAACGTTAACGCTCACAACGCAACAAAGTGTTAGCGCGATCGTGACTGACAAACTTATGTAAGTTTATCTCATTACTTGAGTTACGTTGCAAAAATGACTTAAAGTATGATTGTACTTCGCTTACACAACGTCGTGCTGTGACGCTGTCGTGTAGCGATAGTCATTATATTTTGTGATGTGGGTGAGCCATTCCGAGAAAATCTGTCCCACCGGAAAACACACTGTCTCACCAATGTAATTCTCAATTACAAGAATATCTTACCTTTATTTCTATGCATTTAAAAAAAATACAGTAGTTTCGTTGATTAGCTCCCCAAAAAAAATCACTTTATCTACATGGAATACTTTTTGGAAATTTTACTGCTAGTTTAATTTAATAAACACAAAAGTTTGGTGTTGCAAAAAACATAGATGTGAATGAATTTAATTTAAAAATACAAGAACAAATTGCAGGCGATTCGAGGATATATAAATCAGTTTATTCGGCAACTAACCAAGATGATGTAGTGAACTATCCACCAGAACTTTTAAACTCGCTGGATTTGCCAGGATTGCCACCTTACAATCTTCAATTAAAGGTTGGATCGGTGGTTATAATGTTGCGAAATATCAACCAACCGCGTCTTTGCAACGGCACACGGTTGGCGATTAAAAATTTACTAAACAACGTGATAGAAGCAACTATACTGAAAGGAAAGTATAGAGAAGACGTTCTCATACCGCGCATCCCAATGATTCCGAATGATGCGCCGTTTGACTTTAAACGACTACAGTTTCCAGTTCGGCTTGCTTTTGCTATGACCATTAACAAGTCCCAGGGGCAATCATTAAATGTTTGTGGTATTAATCTGGAAAACCCATGTTTCTCACATGGTCAATTGTATGTTACCTGTTCCCGTGTTGGAAAACCATCAGATTTGTTTGTCTATGCGCCAGATAATCAAACAAAATACATCGTATATCACAAAGCACTACAATGAAAATAAAACTGATTTTTGTTAATAATTATGATTCACAATTAAGAGAAAGAGATTTCTTATTTTTAAATGCTTATATTTGTTTTATCTAATAATATTTCTTATTCACAACGCCCTATCACCAGGGTGACGGTTCTGTTCAGGAGAATTTTTTGCTCCGACTATAAAATGTGTAGGAAAAAAAAATGTAACATTACAAATCATTTTGACAGGACTTTATTGCAAGTCTGCCGGGTCAGCTAGTTGTTAATAAAATGTTATTTAACAATTGTGACTAAAAGTACGTACTTTTTCCATCGACCATCTTTTAAATTGCAATTTTCTTTTAAGCTTCTCATTTTAGAAGTGAATTGTGGTTTTTTCTTAGGACTTTAAAATGTGCCGCTTCGGATAACGTACAAACATTTTGCATAATTATTTATAAATGTTCGTTTTACCAATATCGTCATGGGACACATTTTCTCGGAATGGCTCGGGTACGAAAATTTTGTAAGAAGATACAAATACAAATGCAAAGATTAAGCCAATGTAATGCGTTACGGCGCGGCCCAACCTAGCGTGCGCGGACCAATTGTCCTAATTGACAAGCAAAAGTAATTCTGATTTAAACTCAACAAAAATTAATGTCTGTTTCCTCGATCATATCATATTAGACCGTAAGTTACATTTTAAATAAATACACAAACGATGCGCGATTACACGAATATATGTAGGTAAGTATATACTTAGTATAAATGTCGCAGCCAACTAACTTAATTCGCCTTTCTTTAATTTACTGCCTAGCCTTTTTATTAAACGGCATCGTACAAACGGGTAGGCAAAATGACTTGGATTGACAACGTTGATTACTTGCCTAGCCAAGTGATTTTTATGTAGGGAAAGTTACGGGTTGTTATAAAAAATAACCACGAATACTAAGGACTTCGTGGTCGCCTTAGCCTTTTGACCTTACCAATCCAAGTTGGATTTGCCCTGTTTAGTAAAATGGCTAGGCTGTTAATTGAACGGCTGATTAAGTAAGTTGGATGCGACATAAACATATCGAGGATAGTATAAACGCGCAAACTGATATGTACCTACCTATTATAGTACAGTGTTCAAAAGTACCTTATTTGATGTTAGACATGCGTTTGGGTCACGATTAAGGGTCCCCCATGAACCATTTCTTGCCGGGATGTTTTAGTTCGTGAATCTACCAACGAATACGAATAGACCGGGAGTTGATATTTGCATCGGGGGGTCGCTAGTCAGCAAGCTAAGTATCCCATTTGTATATATGTTCAGATATTGTTTCTTTTTTGTTTTGTATAAACTATTAAAGAAATTAAGATTATACATTTCATTGACACCACAAAAAATCGGTTCCTACAAACAAAGGAAATATGTAAACGCGCAACAGGTAGTCTTATCGCTAACACTGGGTTCGTTTGGGATAAGGCCGCCCATTAAAAACTTAGTTAAGCCTTTGTACCATTACCTATATATACCTATATAGTACCATTGTAATTATTATATGTTTTTAATAAAGAGTTGTTGTTGTTGTTCTTCTAGGCATAAAAACAGTACAGGTTGTCTAGCTTCGTACCAGAAATAAATAGTGGATAAACAAACATTTGTTTTTCATAATTTGAACATAAGTAGGCACAAGAAATATTTAGAGAAATATGCGGATCGTGAGATTACGTCGCACCGAGCGAATAGGTATACAATTTGCTTGCCAATGAGGACGAGAGCACGAGTGTACGTACCACCAGCTGGCCCCTCCTCGCTCGCTCTCTGAATGTTCAAGATTGCGAGCTCGGCTGGGGCTTTGGCTCAATAGCGCACCTGTTGCGCTACCGGCGAGCGAGTTTATTCTGTTTTGCTAACGACGACAAATGCCTACTTCTCATGGAAGTATGAATTAAAATACTTTGTGATAAGCAGATGAGACATGGAGGTGATAAAACGTGGCTGAGATGACCATTTTAGATACTATTACAACTTGCTGTGTTTGCTTAGAAATACTCAAATCAAATATTATCAAATATTATTTGTTGCATTAGATTACATATTATTAACAATTACAACTATACTAACTTATTACGATAATGGTGACGTTTATGCATAAGTAGAACTCCTTAAATCAACCTCTAAATTTAGCGTCAAGCGTGTTGGTTTCGTGAAAAATTAGTGAACCAGTTAAAGTTTCTGCAGTTATACTATTCTACGAATGATTTCACCACGGAGATGTTGCCAGCAGTGAAGCTGATCCACGTTATAGAGATTATTATATATACGAGTAATACGAGTATAACCGAGATAGATTATAGCCGAGGGCAACATCTGAGTGTCCGCAGATATTTAACAAGATGAATAACGCTGATAGAGACTGCAGTTCAACCACAGCCGAAAGGAACCATACTCACGATCATGCTCCGTGCAAGCTGCGCAGAAGAACAAACAGCAACAGTGAATGAGATAGCGATACATACGAGCGTAGTCTACGGCTCGGGGCAGTGAATGAAGAAATGATGCGCGTACCTGGTGTCGCCGGCTCCAACAATTATAACATTCAGACTGCTCCTGTAAGCTACTGCGGTGCCGCCACTAATTACAGTTATGTTACACAAGATATTCAAAAACCAAAGACCAATTGAGATCATTACAGCAAATTTTGAAAAAGTATTTTGTTGTGTGTTTTTTATTTTCCTAGAAATTATAGCCAATTTCGCGATCATGTTTGACATGAAGAAGACAAGGGGACGGATGCGGGAAACGTAACATGGCTGGCCGCAGTGGCAGGGCCGGTAAAGGCGGACGGACACATTGCGGTAGAGGCGGGCGAAGAAGCGAGGCACCTCCGTTTTTGCCTCAGGCCGCGGCGCATGCAGCTCGATGACACCCGGGCGGGACTCGATAGCATGATGCAATGAGGAAACGGACTAATGAACGGACACAGTTTGCAACATGATGTGAACGCCGACCAGGTTCATGCAATATGTGTGCGGCGGTGATGTGATGGAATGACGCTATCTCTCCCGGACTGTACGGGAAGAAGGAAGTCGCCGCGGAAGAGGAAGACCACATCGACATTAAGCCGTTCAGTTCGACATTTAAGAGAGAGTGCGGGGTCGCATGTAGACGCGCGAATGTGACAACATCACTTACGACGGGTTGCGCCGTAGGAGGCACGGACAGGCTCGAGCCTGACCCGCCTCTTCCCCTGGTCTGATGAGCCTGTCAAAACAATAAAACTGTAGTGTGTGCGGCGCGTCTGGCATCGGTGTTCGAGTAGAGTGAGCGTGAGACATGATGCGCTGATAGGCGCGGTAAGCGGGTAAGCTGCTTTTACTGGTAGAGTGAGACTTACAGTCGGCGGGGAGAGGTGGCTCCCGCGGCGCTCCTGTGGCCCAATGCTGGAGTGGCGGCGCGTGGGCAGCCCGGCGCTGCCTGTGGCGGCACCCCCGGGTGAAGATGAGCACGAGGGTGCGGCGCTGGTGCTGGGGCCGCGCGGGTTCAGCAGTGTGTTGTCCGACAATCGTCGCTTCGGAAAAACGTTTGAAGCCACGCGCAAGAAGTTGTTTTCATTATTGTTGGAGTTGGTCGAGTTGTTCGACCCAAAGACCCACTGTCCGAATTCTGCACAGACGATGTGATTACTCAACATTTGTTAATGGAAAATCTATTAATTGACTTTCAGAGAAACTATACTTGAGATTCTTGGCTTAAGAATCAGAATAAGAAAATTGATTGCAGTACTGTGTACAAAGGTCATAATAATATATAGTCTCAATAGTAGAACTAATTTAAGTCAGATGTCCAACATGTTGAATACATACTCGTAGGTAGTTATAAATTTCGTTAAATTAAATATTTTCAGTCTTTAGACAAAGCTAGCCCAGTCGAAAAAGGGGTAAACCCGGAAAAAAATCAAAGTAGCGATTATCCTTCGAAATTCGTTGGGGTAAAGGGGGAAAAGGGGGGGGGGGGTCACTGGTAATGTCGAATGCCCGTTTTCACCAGTGGCACCTAAACCATTCCTTAATAAGGTATCCCTTAGCTTAAGACATCCCTTAAATAAACACTTAACTTAAAAACTCATACTTATCGTTTTCACAGTGATAAGTGACACTTTGATAGGGAACACATAAGTAGGTGACGTTCGTAGTGGTTAAAAAGATTGCTCTTTTACTGGTTTTTTTTACCAGTAAACTTCCGCTTACATTTTTCTAACTAATTTGTGTCTATTTTATTTGTAATTTACTAAGATGATCGTTTATTTGAACAATAAACGATTTTTACTACCATTTTTTCTTAAAAACAGCGTAAAATTATAACAACAATAAAAGTTTTGTAGTGCAAAAAAAAGTAAAATGTCAGTTGAGATGACAGTGTCATTTTTATTGTTATTGTTTTTGCGTCATGATATAGTTAAATAATTTATGTGTAAAAATAAAATTAACATCAAAACTAAATTGCACGTCGCACTGAAAACGTTGGTCCATGAAAGACCTCATGAAGGAAAACCTGCCACTATCCCTTAAGCCTAGGCTCATGGATGCATTCTCCCCATTCTCACATACGGAGCGCAAACTTGGTCTTTGACTGAAGCTCAGAGGTCCGACTTCGCCGTTAGCCAGCGGGCTATGGAACGTAGTATTCTCGGTGTGAAACTCACTGACTGCATAAGAAACACCATGCGTTCTAAGACTAAAATTGCTGATGTGACCCAAAAGCTTGCAAATTTGAAGTGGGATTGGGCTGGGCACGTGTGTTGCATGTCTAATGATCTTTGGGCTCAAAAGAACCACTCAGTGGATGCTAGATCGAAGTTGAACTTACGGCAGACCCAAGAAGCGATGGCGGGACGACCTCAACAAGCACCGGAGGGACTGGCCAATTGTAGCTCAACATAGAGACAAATGGAAAGAGGGTAGGGAAGCCTTTCCCCAACATTGGGACAGCACAAGCTCATAATAATATCAAATATGTAAAAAGAAAACTAAAATTAAAATTTTAAATATTTTTATTCATTCATTCAACTTGGTATTTTTGGTTGCGATATTGTGTTTTTCAAAATTAATTTGTGAGGAATCTAAAAGGTTTTTTTTATGTGCGTGAGATAAATTTAATTTATGTGTTGGTGTTTGTGAAATGTATGTATATTTTGCAACAGTTTAGGCTTCTAAAATATCAAAGAGAAGTACTTGCCGAACGTGCGAAATATGTGGCATTAAAGAACCGTTTTTAAAGAGTCCCAGTTTTTTTGCTAACAGTAATTACATCATATCATCGTAACGCCTTTTCCCCGAGGGGGCTGGCAGAGGTGTAATACAACACTCACACTTCGCCGGACGATATTCAGTCCCAAATGTGACAGGGGGCGAGCCTGTCGCCATACACTGGGCTCCAATCATGTAGCAGATGACATACAATACACACATATGTCCACACAATGAACAAATTGGTGCGTGCCGTCGCGTCGGCTGGGTTCGAACCTGCTTCTTCTGGCTTGAGAGGCGGGCCTTCTCCAACTAAGGCTATCATCGCTTAACTGTATATAACAGTATATAACAGTAACTATTGGAACAAAACCGGTAATTGACCTAAACAGCCTACAGCTTGCATTTGCATGTTTGCTGGCATTGCGTCTCAAATTTCATCCACGTTTGATGCAATTAGGATGCAAAAATTGATTTAAACATTGTTTTTCATTTAATTGAAATCAAAGCTACCCACAGCTAGGTAGGCTAGGGTACTGTAGGAACTTCTATCGATATCGTTTTTTTTTTTTTTTTACAACAGACTAGGCATGCGTTTGACCACTGACTCGCCTGATGGGAAGCGTCGACGTGATCGAAGGTGTAACACGCTTGCCTAGGAGATACCTATTCACTTTACTCTTAAACACCCCCGGATTGTATTTAGGTGGAAAGACAGACACAGGCAACGAGTTCCACACCTCTGCAGTTCTTACAAGAAAAGTTGACTTGAAACGCTTAGTGCGTTTTAGCGGAATTTCCACCATAAGAGGGTGTCTTTTTACTGGTGCGCCTGGTACAATTATAAAAGAACGGCGATGGCTGGATCAGGTCGTGCAGTTCTTGTGCACACTCGCCGTAGTGTATTCTGTAGAATATACCGACAGGCTGGCCACTTCACGCCGGTGTGATAAGCTCTGAAGCTTGGATTCAATCAACGAGTCATTGTTAATAAGCCGTTTGGCGCGCTTTTCGATGGAGTCCAGAGCGTCCAGCTGATACTTGGCGGAGCCATGCCATAGGTGGCAGCAATACTCCAAACAAGATCGAACCTGTGCTTGATAAAGGGTAAGAAGCTGTTCAGGAGTGAAGTATTGCCTCACCTTGGAGAGGACACCAAGTTTTTTAGCAGCGACTTTGGCTTTAGACTCAATGAATGAACCAAAGTTCAAATTAGAAGTAAGCCGGACACCTAAGAGCTCAAGGCAGTCAACCGTCAGTAACGGTACACCACGGAAAGTCGGCGTCAGAGAAAATGGGCTCTTTTTTGTGGAGAACAGACACGACTGAGTTTTGGTGGCATTGAAATTCACCAAGTTAGCGTCGCCCCAGTCTGATACAGCTTTCAAGGAAGAGTTTAGTCGGGCAACCATAGCCTCTCTTTGCGGTTGGGTATGAACACTGCTGGTTCGGGCACTGGACGTATATCTCTCAACAACAGTACTGTCATCAGCGTACTCAAAGATTCCAGGTTTAAGCAGATCATTGATGTGCAGTAAAAACAGTGTTGCTGAGAGAACAGACCCCTGAGGTACACCGGCATTGATTGCCAATAGATCGGACGAGCAGCCATCAACAACTACTCGCAACGATCGGTCCATCAGAAAGTCAGAGATCCAAGTGCACAGTCCTGCAGGAAGCCCATACGAAGGCAGTTTATTCAGCAGTCCACCATGCCAGACTCGGTCAAAAGCCTTTGAGATGTCCAGAGAAACAGCAAGTGCCTCTCCATGCGTCTCAATTGCTTCGCTCCATAAGTGAGTGGCGTACGCGAGAAGATCTCCAGTTGGTTGATTCCGGCGAAAACCATATTGTCGATCACTGAGAAGTTCGTTGACTTCAAGGTACGCCAAGAGCTTGTTGTTGATTACCCGCTCCATAGTCTTACAAAGTAAAGACGTTATGGATATGGGTCGATAGTTGACCGGGTCTGCACGATTACCTTTATTGGGAACTGGCTGTACATTCGCTAATTTCCAGGATTTAGGCACAATACCAGACGAAAGAGATAGACGAAAGAGACGTGTCAGTATCGGAGACAACTCGGGTGCACAGTTTTTCAGCACGATAGCAGGTATACCGTCTGGGCCACTGGCTTTATTCACGTCCAGAGAGCGAAGCGTACGCAGTACCTCCTTTTGCCGAATCCGTAGTTCGGGCATGTACACCCCGCAATGAGGCAAACTAGGAGGTATTTGGCCGGTGGTATCTAGTCGTGAATTTTCTGCAAAGAGATGGGCAAACACATCTGCTTTCTCCTTGGCAGTATGACACAGTGAGCCATCAGGTTTGAGTAACGGAGGCAGTGACGGGCGGCAGAGTTACTTTCGACTGACTTGGCAAGGGTCCAAAAAGCTTTGCTCCCAGCAGGGTGTGACGCTAGTTTGGACCCAATCCGCCTAACATGGTCGAAGTGTCCCTTCCTTAAAGCTTTTTTGCAAGTCTTGGCGGCAGTGTTGAACGCTTTCTTCTTAGCTCTAGTATCAGCAGATTTGCGTCTACGAGCATTGGCCCAATCTAAATACGCTGAATGTTTGAGAGCCGTAGCCCGGGCACAGTCAGCTCCAAACCAGGGCTTGGCAGATCAATATCAACAATATCTATGGCCAGACTAGTTATATCAAATTAAATTAAATATTAAATAATATTATAAATGTGAAAGTTTGTAAGAATGGATGGATGTTTGTTACTCTTTCACGCCAGAACGGCTGAACAGATCTGGATGAAATTTGGCACAGAGATAGATTATAGTCTAGAATAGCACATAGGATACTCTTTAATCGCGGGTAAAACCACGGGGCGCAGCTTGTCGTCAATAAAGAAAATGTTTTAAATAGTAAAATCCTTTGGTTAGTAGCCATTTTCAATCTCCTGGAAACAAGTGCACCCTCTAGTCTTTATGTCGGAGGCTAAATTGTTGTATATTTTTCTAGCTGTAAAGTTTTTGTGTTAGAAAAGCGTTATTATTCTCGAGGAATCAATATGTCATTTTTTTTATTTAGATATTTAGAACATCTGCCTTGGTTGAGAAGTTGAAGAAATCACTACGATTTTGCTTGACAAACAGACAAACTTCGTAGATGTATGTGTCACAGCCTACTTGCTTAATCAGCCGTCCAATCAACAGCCTAGCCAAATTACTAAATGGTGCCGTTTAACTAGCTTCCTGAATGATATTCAGCCGTAACGTCTACAACATTTAAATAAACTGGCTGGCTGATTAGGCCATTCATAGAATCGTGTGATTATTTGCGAAAATTATTAATCTTTGACCGAAGAAATGTGAGTTAAATTAATTATGATAATAATAAAATTCGAAAATCAGTGAAACGAACCGCAATTCTGATAGACATGATATTTTAATAACCCAAAACCTCTCCTTAACCCGACGCCCGACCCGACCTCTCCCGACGCCTTTAAGAGGGCATATCTAACTTTAGTTGGTTTGCTTAATTTTTTTATAACAACCCGTAACCTCCCCTACTTAAATGACTTGGCTAGGAAAGTAATCAACTTTGTCGATATTTTGCCTAGATAATCAAAAAGTGATTGAATGGCTGAATCATCAGGAAGCTAGTTAAACGGCGCCGTTTAGTAAAATGGCTATCAATTGAACGGCGAATTAAACTAGTTGGCTACGACATATACAGATTTGAGATAAATACATACCTATACAGATATACATTTGAGATTTGGGTATAGTGTGGAGCTACTTTATGTCCCAGCAATATTATAAAAAAATGTACAGTTCGTGTATGATAGATAAATGAACGATACTTCACTCATGATACCGGCGCCGATGCTGGACTGGCTCGGGGTGGGCTCGACGGCTGCGGCGCTGACGGAGGCCTTGCGCGCCATGTCGTCAGCGCTGGATGTCTTACGCTCGCGCTCCACACGCAGGTTAGGGATGCTGAAGGGTGGCGCCTCCACCATGCTCTCGAAGCTCTGGCGGTGACGTAGCACTCGCGACTGGCGATCGGTACGAAATAGTCCAAGGTTCTATCCACCACTAGCTGGATTCCATCCAGCAGCTCATAGAGGATCAAATTTTTTTCTTTAGCCTTTTTTCACCATAGTTTTATAGTAAGCCTATAATCCCGACTAGGTGGTGTGTTTCCTCGATTTATCACAATTACGCTTTGAACCTTATGCCTCACAATATGTTATAGATGCGAAAAATACTTTGTTTGTTCGTTTGTTTGTTACGCTTGCACGTCATAACTTTTCAACCGAAATCATGAAATTTTGCATTCACGTTGTCAGGGGTACAGAAAAGGACACTCCTTCTATTCTTAAATAAAACCAACGGTTTTTGTGGGACAGCGGATGAACTTAGCCAGCTATAAAATAAAATCCGTCCAATTGATTGAAAAAATAATAATTCAAATCCTAATCATAAGAAATCCTCTTCTGCAAAGTTTCTGAATTTCATTTGTAATTTTTGTACAATGTTATTTAGGCTAGGAGCATTGCTTTGGAAACTCATTTGTATATTAAACGAACAAATTATAAAGTACTATTTGTATGAAAATAATGAGTTATCAATAGGTAACGGCCGTTTTTTGTAATTTTGGTGTAATGAGACGAACAAACAAAGCA